>OZ020485.1:22738712-24068045 GCA_963971405.1 Psococerastis gibbosa
GGTCACCTTCAGCTTTGTGTGCCTCTTTTATTATTGATAGGCGATCATAATGACCGTTGTATACACGCAGATACCGAACTTCGGACTCCCCAGCGAAGTAAAGTACATGTATAGAATATCAAATGTACTTAGTCTTGATGACTTAACTAGGTAATTGTAATGCAGTGGCCTCCGGTTACTACTTGTCTTCTTCATCCTTATACCATTTTAAAAACTCTCCATTGAGTTCCTCCGCCTTCGGGGCCAGTTTCCCGACCCTAGGAAAAAAGAGTGCCCTAGTAGTGGTGGCACATTTAGTGGCGGCAACTATTCGCACCGTCACATAGTCATCCTCAGGGGCTACTGTGGCTTTTTCTAGACAACCCTGCACCACCAGACTTACCACCAAACCCTCCGATTATGCCGTTGCTTGGTCGGGGACTGCTTATTCGTTATATACGCAACTAGCCACCATTTCTGGTATAGCCTTTTCGCTAACCGCCAGCGACCCCGCTTATAGCCGCCTACAGCTCAGCCCTAGCAATCTCCATAATTTTTGCATTCGAATTTATACGTAGTATAAGGAAAGCTTTGTGATGGTCGAAATTTTCGATTCCGAGATTTCAACGGATTTACACGTTTTCAGGTCCCAGGAACCAAAAAAGTGGTTTTTACGAAATGTCTGTCTGTCTGCGCATCGATTTCCGGGCAAACTACACGGTCGATTTCGATGAAATTTCGCATATAGGTTCACAAAATTCATACCATTCAGACCAGTTTTTTATTTTGGGCTAACTCAATTTGGGGGGGGGGGTTTAATTCTCAAAAAACGCAAAAAAAACGCCTAAAACAATTATTTCTCAAAAACGGCTCAAACGATTTCTTTTAAATTCACACATATTGTAGTCGTTATTAATGTTAACGAAATGCGGGGGGTCGCTTGCCCCTTGATAGTTTGCTTCTGGGGGTAAAAAATTGAAATAACTAAATTTTAATGAAAAATGACTAAAAAATAATTTTTCTGCGAAACCTTTCTATCGATGATTTCTACCTTCAGGTATGTTTTAGGTGGTAAATTGAGTAACGAAATCGGATATGTTGCTTTCCCAGAAAAGTATTTGGTTTTGTAAAAAAAAAATGTTTTTTTGAAAAAATGATATAAAATTCACGCTCAAATGCATTGCGTGCCCTGCCAGTATTAATGTGTGTTAATATGTTGGTCTGACTTATCTAGAATTTACCTCACCTCCAGTGACGTCGGTTGGACAACCCCCTCCCCCTCCCCCCCCCCCCGAGATATCGGAAATTTATCCATAAGATAATTATTTACCATGAAATTACTCATTTTCTCTATCTACTAATTTTGATAAATTGGAAAGCATGTTCGAGTAAACTGGGACCGGTTCTTTATTATAGAGTAACATCTATAGTATAGTTTAAAAGTGCCTATATTTTACTACGCAAATGTGAATTTTTATTTTTCAGGGAAATTACAGTGTGGAAAATTGGAGATTTGGAGAAAACCTACCAGATGATATACCCGGTGACTCGTGGATTTTTTATATAGATTACATTCTGAATGGCAAGACTGCCACTACGTTAATAGTAGAAATATTTTTGAATAGGCATGTGCAGGCTCCTGGCGCAAAACCAGACGTCGTCAAGAAACCTCATGGATCGGGCTAAAATTATAACGATGTCAACTTTGTTATCGATTAAAATCGTTGTGAAACCGACAATGTTTATTAGCCTAATGCAATAGCCCTTTTGCACTTTATTGCGTTTTATAGCCATTGTATATCATATAATAGCATTCGTAGGAGTTCATTTATTGCTTGAATGAGTATATATACCAATATAGTCGGTCCGGATTAGTCCAGCCGGTAGAAAACTGGACCTTGAAACCGAAGATTGAGGTTCGAAACTGGACGCGAAATGAAAGGTTGGGGCCGATCGAGCCTCGGTCTTCTTATTTATAGTATACTTCAATTAACAGTGGGCAATGCCAGTCTACTGTAACTATGAGTATATATAATATTATATACAGTTTCAATTATGCCCCAATTTAACTTATAACATTTCCCAACGCATTGCTTTCTATTTAATCAACGATAGAATTGTGATGGTCAAAATTGTAGATTTCGATATTTCAAGGAATTTAGGCTACACATGTTAAAGTCCCGGAACCCAAAATGGCATTGTCTGTCTGTGCCCAGTATATGTTTGTCGATTTGCGTACAAACTACTCGATAGATTTCAATGAAAAAATGTGGTTTTCACGAAATATCTGTCTGTCTGATTATCTACTCAGTAGAATATGATGGGATAGGATTATATTATATTCCTCTACGCATTGATGCATAATAATGGTACCATTTGCTGGGTCGATTTTCTTTTAAAGAAAATTATTGTCTAGATGTAGTTTTTTTCAAATTATGGATAACTCAGGACATGTACTGCAGAGTAGTAGTAGTAAAAGGGGCTTTGAGACTCAAACTCAATTTGAAAAGCAAGTAGGTGATCTTTACACTCAGAAAATATACTGAATAGGCCTATTTCAGCGTCTCTTACCTAATCTTTGGGACAAAAGCCTGCTCTTCAGACCTGTTTAGGAGACTCTAAATTACCCGGAACTGCATATAGCCTAAACCCTTACCATTACAATGCCTAATTTAAGTACAGATCTTATTGATAAGTCATAATCTCTATTTTCTTAAATGTACAGTTTACAGTACCTATTAGAAAGGTAGACTTACCTTGTATCTGTCCTTGGTTGAGCTTGTCTCAGCTTGTCCATTATCGCTTGTATAGCTGGTATGGGTTGACACAGGCCAGTTTTTCAATGGCCAGAAATGCTTATGGAAACAATACAAATAATGTCCGAAATCCATGGGGTCTTTGGCATTGGACAAGGTACCTATGGGCCACTATGAGTAGACCTAGGTTTATAAAAAGTCCTTCGGGACATTGTAAATTACTATTATTACCACTGGACTAGAATTAGTCTCTCCTGCGTTTATCTATACGTTAGTGTAAGGATAAAAGTGTGGTCATGATGAAAATGTGTGTATGCGAGTTAGTACAATAAGCTTAAAATTCCTTACATTGGGTGAGACGAAAAAATTAGGTACAAGCCCAACATTTGCATTTTGACACCTTTTCAATCCTAAAATCCCATGTACTATAAACTTTTTAGGGAGGTAAATAGTCCCCAAAACGGAGGTGAATTCAGTTTTTAATTCTTAGCGCGGTGGTTATTCAAATATTTCGTGCAAGAAGACTGCAAAATACCTTCCAAACGAGCATATATCAAAGGCCCAGTTTGGGCAAAACCAATGGGCAGCAATTAATACATTTTTTTTCAAATTAATGCAAATTTCTATCATCATAAATTGAGCGAGATAGGTTGTTGTAAGTATTTTGTTGTGCTACTAATTATTGTGAAGATATTACTTGCACAATTTTTAACTGTTTTCAGGTGAATGAAACATTAAATAACTTACCTATTTTCAACATGCGCTGTTTTGAAAGATGCCCAAGCTTGGAAAAATATTATTCTTTTGTGTGGATTTATCAGATTGGCATTAGGTAGTCTACTCAGTGGAAATGTTAGAAAACAACAATGCAAACATAAATGGAAGGAAAACTGATACAGGACAAACTGGATGATGGTATGGTACAATATCGGGCTAAGTTTATATTAAACTAGATAGGCTACAGCTTGTGGAAGTACAGTGCTTCTTGCAACAGCATCTAATTAAAATTACTGCGTGTCAATTTGGTTTTTGTTGTATTATGTGACAAATGAACAATACCGAAGATCTGATAAAATCGCTAATGATATACTGCATATGCATTTATGTACAGATATACATGTGTATATATGTATACATATATGTTTGTAAATAATATTTTCTGTGCATTGCAATAGGCACTGTATTCCATACTGTGGCCACACAGGAAGGTATGTTACTCGTGTTGATTTTTCTTGCAACTGGCAGCTGACGTTATGAAATACTCTTTATATCGGAATTGTTCATTGCTTTGCTATTTATAAGCTAGTAAGGATACGTTAGAAAGTTCTTGTGATGTTGTGATGATTTTTGATTTCAACAAATTCACAAGATTTTAGGTACCAGGAACCAAAACAAACCTAATGTCTGTCTGCCGATCGGTTTATTTGTCTGTTATGGGGAAACTGCTCGAATGATTTAGAAGCAATTTGGCATTCAGGTTCACAACAATCATGTCTCAGCAAAACATTTATATTTTGAGCTAATGAGATGACACAATTTTCAGAAGAATGAAGTACTTCATAATTTGCCTATTTGTATTAAACCTAGCTCTGAAAGGTGTACAAGCTGACAAAAAATACAAAGTAGAGTTAGTGAATATAAAACGGGAAGCAAATTTTGGTGAATTTATACCAGAATGGGACGGCTCAATACAAATGATGGAAGACAATACTGCAACTATCAACGTATGGTTTATTCTGGCACAGGACTTGCCAGATAATATGAAGGTATTAAACGGAAATATACTCGTAGCGTTCAATGCATTACCAGTGGGCCTACTAAGTCGTTAAGTACCAAATAACTTATTTCTGGGGTTGAAAATACAAACAAAGCAATTTTGAATAGCACTTGTCATTCAAACATTATCTTGTTTACATTTTTACCCCCAAGTTAAGATTAAAAATAATCGCCATCAGTAGGTGCACAGGAGGAAAACAAGACGTTTCTCCAAAAAAGAAACAAAGAAAAAGTTGGTCAGGACTTGGTTTATAATAGCTACTTGAACAATGGGAAGGCGTAACCATGGTTACAAAATGGGGCGATCCGGGTTAAAGATTACAATAAGCCAACTGGTCTCGAACTAGAAATGTCGAACAGTTAAACTTCAGTCATCAGGGCTTAGTACCAATTATTAATCCCTTCTATTAAACACTCGAATATTCATTGCCAACAAAATCATTTCGTAAAGTTTTACGTTATAATCATACATTTTGACACTTGACGACAGCGTGAGCCGAAACCGGTTGTGTATTTTATGATTATAACGTACAACTTTACAAGTTATTTTTTTTTCGCAATGAGTGACAGTAGGCAAGTTTTGTCAAGGTTAATAAGGAGACTATTATGCACACTCAAATATTGTTCCAATATTCGATTCAATAAAATTAAATAAATATGGGGCCAAGAAAAATTGAAAAGTGTAAAATTGTATACTTTAAAATAAACATTCCAAATATATCTCGTATCGATTAAATATTGGATTGCGTAAATATTAGAGTGTGCAAGCAGGGCCATTGTTAAATGTTAATTGGTAAGTTTACTCATTATTATTTACACAGGTAAAATCTTCCGGATACCAAAAAAATTTAGATGGATCTTGGCAAACATTCTCATCTCTTGTGTATGAAGTAGGGATGTGTGAATATATTAAAAACGACAAAAAAACATATCCTGGTGTAAGAAAATCTAGCAACTTTCCTGAGACATGCCCTTTCAAAGCTGTAAGTATCTGTACCGCAGTATCTAGTGACCAAGAACCTGTTCCGAAATTATGAAGAACCGGCACGAGTGAACCCGTACATGCTTTCTTATTTATGAATTATTATGGGTAACGAGATAGATAATATAAGCATGCTGGTTCCATGGTAAACCATTTTCTTAGGGTTGAATTTCGGTTGCCTCGACTTTCCCTATCGCAAAGCATCGATTGATCGATGTGACGATTGCATGGTCTAGAATGGGCATACCAATATATTACAACACAGTAACAGTGGCAGCGCATGAAATGTATTGGGGTATGAATTATCTATTATATTATCAATTATCTTCACCGGTAGTAGTAAATAAATAAATAAGGACTTTTTATGGTTTCTATTACTAAGCCAACCTAGCGGAGTTAGGGCTATAAAGCCCTCTCTTACACTTAACTAGGAAGGCCCGGGACCGCCTGCTTTACATGCCCTCCGAAGCATGGCCAGAAAATGTAGCCAGTGTGGGACTCGAACCAACAACCTTTCGGGTGAAAGTCAGAGTCCGTACCACTACGCTACATGTCCTGACAACGTAGTAGTACGGGTAGTTTATCCGAAAATCAATAAACTGACCGACAGACAAACATTTCGTAGAAACCACTTTCAGGGTTCCTGGGACCTCAAAACGTTTAAATGCACTGACATCCTGAATTCGAAAATTTTTACCATCAGAAAGCTTACCTTATACTACGGATAAATATGATAGGATAACACCAAAAAATCTGATTCACCCTTTATTGCTTAAGTTATTATAATACTTATTCAAATAGTATACTGATTTTACAATACTAAGCAATTGCGACATTTTATTTTTTCAGGGAAATTACAGTCTGGTGAATTGGAGATTTGGGGAAAACCTGCCAGATGATGTACCTGGCGACTGGTGGAGATTTCATTTAGATTATATTCTGAATGGTAAGAGAGCCACTACGGTAATAGTAGAAGTTTTTCTTAATAAGAAAGCTAAGGCTCCTGGCACACAACCAGATGTAATCAAAAAACCCCATGGAATGGGCTAAAATCATAACAATGATGCCCACTTTGTTGTAAATTAAAATCGTTGTGAAACCGACAAAGTCTATTAATTTAAAATATATTTTCCTTTTCCTATTCATATCGTTCCATTTTTTTTTCTTTTAAAAAAAGATTATTCGCACACAAGCAATTCAATGAATGTATCTTAAATAACCTCTTCAGCCGCCTCTGTAGGTAATACCTGTGTTGAGTTACGACAATTTTCCGATCGCATGATGTGTAGAGACTCACACAAGTGTGAACAAGCTGCCACTATGCCATCGAAGATCTAATTTGATCCAAATATTGTAGGTCAAACGAGTTAATTTCGAGTTGAAGAGAAACTATTGTAAGTCGAGTCAAGCCGGTTGATAGTTGTGCCAAGAAACTGATGTTAGAGGCACGAAACTTGACATAAAAGGGAAAGGTTTCTGCTGGGTCTGAGTCCACCAAATTCTATGGCCTCTTATAAAATTGCGAGATTCCGACACTGCCAAGGATTAAGCTGATCCCAACATGCCAAATGGAGCAGTGGCCAAGTGAGAGCTTCATCCTATGAGTCATCAGGCCATGATCCCCACAGGGTTGCCGTGCCACGGCGTCCTCTGTCGTGAAGCAATCGTATGTAGGGTCAGCGCCGGGGGTGTGAGTGTGTCAATGTAGACGGTTGTCTGTCCCTAGAGGGTACCGAATTATGCAAATATTAAAGAAAAACGAAAAATAAATACGAGTTACGAGTTATTTCCTGAGTAGAAGTCCGAATATTTTCAACATCGATCCCAGGTTTGTATAGTCCAAAGCTGTGAATACGAACCAGCTTGAAGTTATTACTAAGTTACTTGTGACTGCAGCATAGGAAATATATTCGTAACAAGATTTCTTTTTTTATCTTTCTTTTTTCTTATTTTATCTTTCACTTCTTTCGGCGTCATCTACCGGTCCTCAGACGACCTGCAATTAGCTAGAGGGCCAGGAGTCTCCACCGGAGTAAAATGGTTGGAAACAGGCACGTAGCCAGGGAGGGGGCTTTGGGGGCTGAAGCCCCACCCCCCTCCCGAAAGGTAAAAAGAAAATAAAAAATCCTTGCTTGTTCAGAGTGATGTTTCACCTGTAATTTTTTTCTCCCTCTAAAAACACTAAAATTATGTGTTTTTGCATGAAAATTCTTTAAAATTTCCGGGGGGGGGAGGGTGGACCTGCCGTTTACTGGGGTATTCCACACCCCCCTCCGCCAACCCCCTGGTATTCAGCCCCCCCTGATATAAAATCCTGGCTACGTGTTTGTTTGGAAAAATAGGCTTGAAAGAGTGGGCATTTACACATTTTCAACGTAGTTAAGTTTAGATTTGACAGATGAAGAGTCATAGGACTGCAAACAGGGGGGTCAGGAAAATGTTGGAAAACAGCCGAAATTAGAGGATTTTTTATTTAAAAAAAAAACTAATTTCGGTTATATCGTGGAAGTTGACTCTTTAAACCGTAGTTAACTTAACATATTATGTGAGCCGATTCAATAAAAAATAATTACAACTTAAATGATAAGTAATCAGTCGTCGGATCGGGCCTTATTTATTACTTTTTACTTTGAGTTGGAAACTTGGTGGTGCAAAAATTCATTTGCTTGCATTATGTATTTCTCAGCAACGCAAATCCCCGTAAGGATACTAATTAGTGGTTATTAATGTATTGCAATTTGTAAATTGGTCGGTAGAATTTACTTACGTACATCTAGTTACTTACTACTACGTAACATACGTACTACTTACTTGATTAAATAAACTAAACTAATATAGGCTAGTAGAAATGATATAAATATTATATATATGTATACATACATTTAGGTGGTCCAGGGGTGGCCAATATCTGCATAACCGGTAAGGCCGTACCCACGTTAATGGGCGTAGCTAGGATTGAATCCAGGGGGGGGGCGGTGGAAAAGTTCGATTAAATCAACTAGTTTTTGGATTTATAATATAATATAAACATTAAAATCTTATTTATTATATTAAGTGTAAATTCCCCGCACTTTTTTATATTGGGTAAATTCAACGAAGAAAACCAAATTGTATCTAGGCCTAGGGTTAACTCGTCAAATCTTTAGGGGGGACGGTTTACATTTGAAATAATTTACGGTGATAGTCCAGGGAAATTTGCCAAAAATACAGCAGAAGATGTTAAATGTCTAGTGCATAGTCAATCAAACGGAAATGACTGCTTGCAGCATTTTATCTGTAGCCTGCACCTGTTATCCCGTCAGAAATCATGGACATGATTGCCACTTCCGTACTACTTGGAACACTTGGTTTGAACTACCCATCATATGTTTTTCCACATAGTTATTTTATTGTGTTGGTAACGCTTCGTCCTCGCTTTTTATTATTATATTATCGTATAATTACGATTGCATAACTATGTATAAAACTTCATGGTCTGCAACTTTGCATGCCGATTGGTTTCCGTTTGTCTATTATTTGAAATCAAGTGAAATCAGATAAGTGACCTAAATATTGCTCAAGTGTGATGGTCACTCACATGGTGCATTATTATAAATTTGTTATTTTGTCTTTTATTGGTTTAGTATAATTCAAACTGCTTGCAATGCTAGGTAGAACATTCCTACCAGAGATAGAGAACCTGAAAGCCGGGTGCTGAAGAAGAATAAAATAACTGTTATTTGTTATACGTTCAAATTCAAACTTTTTAGGTAAGTGACCTAATGTTAAGCTATCCACACCAAAAATGCAAAGAACTTGAAATGAGCATCACCTGTTCCTCAGGTTCTTAGTTTTCTGCCTGCAAATAAAAAACTAATATTTATTATTACAACATAAGAAATGCAATGAAAATGGTCTTAGAAAATTAAATTGTTCTCCAATAATGAATTGTTTAAGTCAGACCAAGTATGAAGACAATCTATACGGTACTTCAATCTATGATCGAAAAGCTCCATTGTCATTAGTTGGAGAGCAGTGCCATATCTCTGTCAATATTTTACGATTACTAATCATAGAACATATTTCAGAAAGATAATGTATTCAGTTTCAAGTCTATATTTGCTCCTTATTCTTTCGATTAACATGGAAGCTGCTAAGAAGAGGAACAGACTAGAGTTGAAAAAAATTGAGCGGGACGAAGTATCCCATGAGTATATACCAAAAGTCGAAGGAACGTGGATAGTTTTGAAAGATGGCACGATAGTTCTGGATGGAAGCTTTAATTTAACGAGTGATTTGCCTGATGAAACCGAGGTAATTTTACTGTGCCCATCTTACATGCGTACACTTCATACAGTCTACAACTTTACAACAACTTTAAAACTATTAAGAACTCTTTATATTTCTCTGTAGGACCGTTAAGCCCTCTTTAACACTGTAGGATCTGTCATTTCAACTTCCTTATAAAACTTACCAGTCACTATAACAGTAAACAAAGCAAGTGCATTTCTATAAAAATTGACATAATAACGACAGAAATTACAATCACAAATAATTTCACGGCTGGAGTTACGTTATGAAGCAGTAGAATCCGGGTAGGTCGATCTGAAAGCGTACTTCCAAACGTTTCATCGACACCTGCGGTTGACATCTTCAGTAGCAATTCGTAGACTTCTAAGATTGTATCTCGGACTGCAACTCTGTTGATGCACTAAACATGTCGACAGCAAATGTTGAAGAGACGCTTGGATGTACGCATACAGATCAACCACGGCCTATAATCTACTGCTTCATCAAAAGCCAAAAAAGCTATAACCCGATTAAAAATAAGAGTTTTGCGTAAGCATACTACAGCTTTAGTTAAGTTAGTGAAAAATTAAATGTTAATGCCACCATAGCGCCCAATATAACATGGAATGACATCGATATAAATTTATGAGGCACTCTGGGAGTTTACAGGAATGTTTGTCGAATGTACCATTAATTTTGTTATAGAGAAGAATATCAGCTAATGCGCACATATAAGATTATTGTAACGATATAAGTAGAACATAAGAATCCATCCTGTGTTTTCTTATAATTTTTTTTTTTTTAAAAGAGCTAAAGTATCTGTAGGCTATATAGGCTATTTCGATAATTCACTAAACATCCGTTTGTTTTCCCATGGATGGTCTTGGTAACAGCACCATTAGTACGATACTTCACCATTTGCTCGACCTGTTTTGCTACTAATTTCAAGATTCCGCACCCGTTATTTTTTGGCAGTGCTGAGACTCTTACACGCTTATAATTTCACTTCTAACTGATGGATTTTCGAAACTAATTACTGTTCTCTAGAAAGGTGTTCAAGAGAGATGACGAAAGTCTAAAAATTAATTAAACCTATTTAGCGAATGACATGGACTTTCTGTGTGGGAAATACACTGAAAAGGGGAATTTAAGGGCAAATAATAATTTAAGTTTGATATCTTAAGAGTTTACGTTCTGAAAGAAATAACATGGTTACCGGTGCTCCAAAATAGACGTTGTTTTTATAGACTTCTTTTTTTAGGGAGATTCATCTACCTATTGAGATGGCGACCAATGTTCGACTTTCAGAAAATTTCTTCACATCTTTTCATTTCATGACCCCCTGAGCCTAAAACCACCCTCCGTTCAAAATGTTATAAATATATAATTATATATATATATATGTATATCGATTTTAGGAAACACTCTAACTTCCGTAAATATTATCCGATTTGGATGAAACTTGGCACAAAAATTGATCATACAAATGCCTTGATCGAGTTTGTTAACCAGCTAGATCCGCTAGTTAGTTATAAGATGGCGGCCGATTGAAAACTTATATAATTCATATCTCAGTCAATATTGGTCGCAGAGGAATGAATTAAAATCTGACTGAAAGATCGTATTATTATCTACGATAATGGTAATCTACACTTTTTACTACAAATTAAGGATTTCATAATGACGTCCAGTCAAAGTAAAAATATTTTAATATGTAAAAGTTCATAGTCGTCATAGTTTGGAACACAAGAGTGTTTTGTGTGTTGATGTTGTGATCGGGAAAATAATGAAGTTTTTATTATTTTCTATTACACATAGCGTCAGGGGCGTAAAGTTGGGCGGGGGGGGGGCACGGTCCAACTTGCCCCCCCCCCAGCTCCTTTTGGCTTTACCCCCCCCCCCCCAGCTTCGAGCATTGTAAGACGTGGTTCTTACTTCATAGTCCCCTTTTGCAGCAATATGAATATAAGCATTCTCTTTTTAGCTTTGTACAATCTACAGCTATACTGTACAACTATTAAAAAATGCGTAAAACTCTACAATTTTTCTATTATATTATCAATTTTTTCTTCAATCCTGCCTGATGACGTCATAAGGTCTACTTAGTTTTGCCCCCACCATCATTCTAAAACTTTACCCCTCTGGGTAGCGTAGAGGAATAGCAGGGTCTGCGGAATCTCCCTACACCTGATCGGCCATAGCCGAAAGAAATTTTTTCTAATTAACAAAACAAAATGTTTATGCTTTGGCTCGTTTAAGTTGCAGAAGACTACTTTATGCATAGGGCATTTTTAATTTTTGGTACCGTAGCTTTTTCATGAAATGTTTGATGGCTGAAATTTCACGTAAAATAGATACCTACCATGAAAAAACTGCAAAACCAAAAATTAATATTATTACAGCCTATATGATAAAATAGTCTTCTACAAATTAAAAGAACGAACCAATATTTTAAAAACTTGCTTAGTTAATTAAATTAAAAATAAGAAGAATTAAATTTCGGGCTGGCTACGGGACCTAAATTGTTAGTTATAAAAATAACTAAAATAATAATGAAAAAAGAATATTTTTTAAGTTAGTTGTTGAGCCGCTATACCGGTTGCCAATTCAACATCAGCCAAACATGTGGTGGGTTCTTGAATGTAGTTAAGGGGTAACTTTCAAATGCCATCACTACTATATTCAGAGCACAATCGGAATAGAACCATGCATTTTGGTTGTGGCCCAAAAATTAAGGTTCAGACCTATACTTGTTTACTATAATTATATGCACCTAGCTCTAAACAATTTAACTGTATAATTTGGTGAATGTAACCTAAAGTAGCTTTAGTTGCTAACTGTTCATGTTTAGGTCAAAATTGACGGATACCAGAGAAATATCGATGGATCGTGGCAAAATTTTCCAACGACATCCTACAAGACGGGAATGTGCGAATTTATAAAAGACGACGAGTTCACGTACCCGAACTTCACTATTTTTGGCAATTTTCCCAAGGAATGTCCCGTGAAAAGTGTACGTATGCTCGTGGCTTGCTTTATATTTGTACATAAAAACCGAGTATGTGCTTAATACCGCACGGCAGAAGTGAAAACTTCATTGGAAATCCCAGTCAATTTATATGTATAAATATAGTAAATAATATTATGTAGACAGTATTATTAGTGATCGCGTTCGTAGATTGAATGAGAAACAAGTCAGAAATTAAAGTTTATATTTTTTATTAAATTCTACATAAACCAAATTATTCATTCTCGTTATCGTATTCTACAAAGGATGCAATCGGCTTGTGATAACTAAAGTAAGAAATGCATACTTTCGATTGAATTTTATTTATATATCTAGAAAAAACTCCATCAGTAGTTCCGTATTTCATAGTACTTTCATTTTTATTGTTTGACAAATCTAAATCCAATGTGATCTTTAAAAAGAGGCCCATTTTTTTTGTTGAAATCGTGCGCACCCCTTCACGTTTCCACCCCCAAAGCCAAACCTTGCTTGATCACCACAAATATAGCATGGCCTGAAAGAGGAAGAATAGATGAAGACCCGCCCATGCAATTCAAATGGGATTGCTGGAAATTAGTTTTTTCGCGTCTTTGTTTAGAAATTTTGTGTTCCACTCGTGTTTATGGGGTGAAGGGCTAATTTTGAAACTATTTATTTATACTCGTTTGAAACCTTGATTCATACGGCTTCTAATGAGACATTAAAAATTCATTTCGGTTGATAGTTGCAGGCTGTGGAATGTTTTTACTCTATGCATATAATGTGTAATGGTAAATGTACCCTTTGAACCTGGTTTCCGCCGAAACACGGATGGCTTACACACTCACTTGAGCCTGAACGAAGAGACGGATAGTAAAACTGGGTGTATGTCCGGAAAGAATAAGAAACGTGAAAGAGAACTAAAGTAGTTTGAAGTTTTCAAATTGATATTAACACATCCAAAAACGCGGCTGAAAAAGGCCTATTTTCGCTGAAAATGGGCAAATTTGGGTGCACCCCATCACGTTACCACCCCCGAAAGTCGAACTCCTGGCCCTAGCACATCAAGTATAGCATGACCAGAATGAGGAAGAATAGACGAGAACATAGGTGTAATTGAGTTAGGCTTTCTACATCTGCCCAAAAAGTTGCTTTAAACCCACCCATGCAATTTTAATGGGGTGTTCAGTTCGCTCGATCGAGCGTGTCGCATGAGTCACCACGTCACGATCCATCTCAACTTACTACCCTGCTAAAATCTGTGTGTGGTGCGCCTATAGAAGTTTTCACTTCAAAAATTAAGATGATACAGCGTGATCATGGCGAATTTAATAACGGGGTTAATATAATACAATGTCACGTGATGCTATTAATTTTAAATTTATTTTTTAATTTATTTAAAATAAATGAACAGCAAATTTCAGAATTCTTTAATTTTTGATCTTGGTAATCGTCGCAAGAGTGCTAAACGCGGAAAATTCATCTTCGGCTATATTTTTGGTGAGTTTCTTAATTTTTTCTGCCTTAGATTTTGACAAATTATTTATAATTCTTAATATATTAATTCAAAATTAAAATTTGTTTATTTCTAGGGCGAAATGTGTTTATATTTGCTACGGCAGCGTCGCGTCAGTTCAGTTCTTCAGTATTGCCAATATCGCAATTTAAAAAATTCTGAACTTTGCTGTTCATTTAATTTAAACAATTAAATTAACACCATCACGTGGCATGATATTATATTAACCCCGGTATTAAAATCACCATGATGAGGTTGTTGGAACACCGGTTAATCCAGGCAAATTTAGGCTCCTAGTTAGAATCTTAGAAGTGCAGAATTCCATGGTCTTACCTCTAAGAAGAATGGTTTTAGGTGAAAATTCTATGTAATTTTATTTTTTCAGGGACATTACTACGTTAAAAATTTAAGACTGGGCGAAAACTGGCCTCCTCTGATTGGTAGTTGGTGGAGGTTTCAAGCAGATGTTCTCATGCATGGTCAATTTGTGACCAATATTATTATGGAAGTCTTCATTGATAAAAGCGCTGCAGCACCCACCTCCCAAAAATCTGGCATTGGAAAATGACTGCTGACTTACGGGTTGGTTCAATAGAAATTTCCCCTTGTAACTTATTGTATTTTGTTGAATATTGTTTCGTTGTGTAGCCTATTGTAATTGCGTTATAATAGGTAACTACAGTATATATATATATTGAGAGAGTAATGACAATTCTATTCTGACCCAATGGCTGCTATTTGCAAAATTCTCTTTAAAGAGTACCTACTTTTACAATTATTTGTCTTACTTATAATTTGTATACCTACAATATATTTTCCTCACTGTTTTCTATTGTTTGCACATTTTTTACACTCAAAAAATGTACATATCTCTGGCTCCACTCGCTATTGACATACATTTCTTTGAATTTCCATCGTCTATACTATAAATTGTGACATAGATATTATTTCCAGACACTAATTGATAATAAATAATTATGATGTTTTTGAAAGTACACATTATTATAATAACATTGGAAAAAATATAGAGTCTTAACACCAAGTAATAGAGGATAAGGGAATGTATAAAAATCCACTATATCACATCCATTAATAAAATAAAAAAATCGCCCAGGGGAGACAACGGAGCTTTCCTGGGTCCTGGCTGCAGTTATATTTGAGGCCTCCGTCTGTAAAATCTATATGGTTTTTGTGCATTTAAAATGCTTAAAACCCTAGTATTTTGCAACTTTATTTTTTTTTAACAGTTCCCCCGGCAGAGACCATATGGCCCCCCCCCCCCTCCCATTAACTCTTTCATGCGTGCTTGGTGGAAGACGATAACTAGGATACTATTTTTAACTCTAGATCTTTCTTCTTAGCTTAGGATCCATTTATAGCAGGCGGTTGTGGGCCTACTGAGCATCCTCGTGGCGCCACTGAAGATTTTTACCGCTACTGTTGATGAAACATTTCAAAACGCTCGGGCGCGCGGCCATGAGCCTGGCTACTGCTTCATCTCTTAAAGGACTGAGACTTTAAAAACGTTAGTGGGACCCGAAGAAGTTATACCCAAAGGATTTTAAAATTACTTTAAACTTAAATTAAATTAACTCGGACTTTTTTAGTCTATACATTGTAGTACTTACACTAATTCTTACGAATATAACAAATATAAGAAATAGCCGCACGTAAGTAGCTTCTTAACGTCGATCTGGTTCACCGCTTCGTGTTCTATGTTCTATTGTATTATATTAGAAGTTCTTTGATTAGGACATGCGTTTTAGATCAGTGGTTCTCAACCAGTGATGGTCTGCGGGCCACTAAGGCCGACAGACAATGTGTCGCTGCCCACCCCTTACATCTATTATTATTATTTTTTTATTAAGAATTATATGGCTTGCTTTCAAGGATTATATTTAGCTTTCAGTATGATTTTAATGTCAGGCAAAGCTAGTGTGAAACTTAAAGACGCATGTTTTTACAAGTTGTTGTATTGCAACTCTTAAGTCACTGCAGCATTCTCGCGGACCATTTGCAGGGTCTCGCAGACCACCTGTTGGGAACCACTGTTTTAAATATATCGTACAATCCTGCTGATGGATTAGAGTTTTAGGGAATTTTTGACGCTGTCTTAATTAGGGTAATTAGTAAAACTACAAAATTGTTATTAGCAACAATAAACAAACACAAATCCTTTCTGGGGTCAACTGAGAAGGGTATTTACAGATAGGATTGGGTTAATATGACCATTCACCCAGTTTTGTAAGATTATAGAAGTTTGGTTTGTTTGTGTTCCAATGCCTGGCTTCAGCATTTAGGCTTTAAGCAACCCTGTCAGCCTGGCGGGGGGAGTGAGCCAGTTTATTAACTTCAGACACCCTAAAGGCAGGCTCCTTCGCCTCAGGGAGAAGGGGAGTTGACTGACAGGGTGGACCTCCTGATAACAGAGCCAATATATAGTAAAGTCACACGAAAGCAGGCATTAGACGGACAAGTAGTCTCGCAGCGTTGTTTCATGTCCCACCATGTTTCCCTACCAACGCTGTGCACACTACCAAGTTTGCTGAAGTTTGGAACAGGTGGTTTCAATTTGGTATGGCTAATTTTTAATTTAATTTATTTTAGAAGTAAGAAGTTAACTTGCCATTTTTTTAAAAATTGAATTAAGTGAACTTGGTTCCTTTTTACACACAGTGTTAAATTGGGCTTATCCTCGTGGTTCTTGTATATTTACCGCATGGCCTATTTTGCCTGTCAAAAACAAACTAGTGGCGCTATTGCATGTCAATTGTTTCCGCTTACCATTTATCTCTGTAAAGACAATGGGCTATGGAATCAGATAAATAATGACCGAGAACCTAATGGTGTCCAATGAGTACCTACTATACAACCCCATTCATGCGGGTACCTTATAAATTTGATGCCAACCGATTTTACATTTCAGTTCTATTCAATCGTTTTGAGAACCGGTCAAGGTATGTCACGCCGTGCTATTGAGGCCTATTTATTGCTTACTGTAAGCCAACAGACTGACTGACCTCCAGCAAGAACGAGTTCCCTAGGTCTGAGTGGCAACGCGTCTGTCGCAGCACGAGCCGTTCCTTGAAAAATTTCCATTGTGGCCCGGATAAGGGACTTCTTGAGAGCTTACGAATCGCTCGTGTCTTGATGTAACGAGCCACGACAGTGAGATTGAGCGTTTGTTATCGTTCTTATAATTTTTGGGGTTCTAGCTGAGCTAGGTTGACCGGATTTTGCATTATCCTCAATTTTGTATTGTATCTAGAAACTGTACGATAAGCAAACAGACGCGAACCAACTATAGCGGCTGCGCAAGTTTTAAGATCCAACTTTTGCTGTGACCACAGTAATAGAGGCCGGGCTATTACCGCTACTCTATTGTCTGTAGATCACCAAAACTCAGCCATTTTTGCTTTCCAATTTATACGTAGTACAAGGAAAGCTTTTTGACCGTCGAAATTTTCGATTCCGAGATTTCTACGGATTTACACGTTTTAAGGTCCCAGGAACCAAAAAAAATGGTTTTACGAAATGTCTGTCTGTCTGTCTGTCTGTCTGTCCTTCTGTCTGTCATTCTGTCTCTCTGTGCGTCGATTTCCGGGCAAACAAAAATCATACCTCGGAACCATTTTTTTTTATTTGGGGCTAACTCAATTTGGGGGGGGGGGGGTTTATTCTCAAAAAACTCCAAAAAAACGTCTAAAAAATTATTTCCCTAAAACAGCTACAACGATTTCTTTTTCACATGTATTGTAGTTGTTATTAATGTTGATGAAATGCGGGGGGTTGCTTGCCCCTTGATAGTTTGCTTCTGGGGGTAAAAAAATAAAAATAACTAAATTTTAATGAAAAATGACTAAAAACTAATTTTTCTGCGAAACCTTTCTATCGATGATTTCTACCTTCAGGTATGTTTTAGGTGTTCAATTGAGTAACGAAATCGGACATGTTGCTTTCCCAGAAAAGTATTTGGTTTTGTAAAAAAAATGTTTTTTTGAAAAAATGATACAAAATTCACGCTCAAACGCATTGCGTGCCCTGCCAGTATTACTGTGTGTTAATATGTTGGTCTGACTTATTTAGAATTTACCTAACCTCCAGTGACGTCGGTTGGACAACCCCCTCCCCCTCCCCCCGACATATCGGAAATTTATCCATAAGATAATTATTTACCATGAAATTACTCATTTTCTCTATCCACTAATTTTGATAAATTGGAAAGCATGTTCGAGTAAACTCGGACCGGTTCTTTGTAATTTTGAAATGAGACTTTCAGAGATTAATTAAAATAAACAGAAAATGTGAATAAAAGCAGCATCGAAAAAATCAGAACATAACTAATTTGAATACAGAGGAGTAAACGTTTCAGAACATAAGGCTAGACTAGGTACGGAATTATATTGTATTGTACAATTTGATATCCATTTGCCGGTGGGCTGGAGTGGGGATCAATAATGGTTTATGGTAGAAATTACCTATAAAAAATGCAAGTATATTTAACAGTGCATCTGCTCCAAGATGACCCGATAGCTTGAGTGTGAAAAGGACTCCGATGGCATAGTGGTAGCTTGTTCGTACTTGTGCGAGTCTCTACACACCATGCGATCCGTGACACGTCGTTACTCAACTCAGACATTACCCACAGAGGCGACCGAAGAGGTTATTCGGATACATTCATTAAATTGTCTCTATGCAAATATTGCATATTGCATATATTATATATCATATTACTTATTTTTTTAATTGTCAATATATTACTCCTTGGCCCTTGTGTTTTTATATAAATATATGCATATATATGTTTTCTCATTTTCAGTAGAATGAATAACAGTATTGCGATCTTCGTTGTGTTTTATGCGGCTTGCATTGTGGGGGCAGCAGCAGGGAATAATAAAACGTACATGCTCGAAATAGTACGAATAACACCGAATGATGATATGGAAGAGTATATACCACAATTTAAATTTGATATGGAAGTCACGAAAGAAAGCATGATCAAACTGGATGGATTTTTGGAAATTGCAGAGGATATACCGGGTGATACTAGGGTAACGCATCAAAATTATTTTTTATTATGTGTAAAAAATTTAAAGGTATGTAAAAAATTTTAAATTTTAAAATTTAAAAGTATGTAAAAAAAATTAAATTTTAAAATTTAAAAAGAATGTAAAAACGCAGTGGCTTTACACCCCAATCGAGGTCTAAAGCTTAGAGGCTGGTTGATAATCATAGCTGTTGACCACAGGTCTATCAGGGATATTGTGGGCAGCAACATTGCTAGCAGCCGCGCCGGCTTTCCCCTGACTGTGAGACTGAGGTTTGATTGATTCAGGCCCAAAGGTAAATTTTTTCCGTTCATATAAAGTCTCAAAACCCACCCATGCGTTTCATATAACACATCAACTACAACAGCTAATAATTCAAATCAATTATGTTAGATGGTAAAATTATTTGTGAATTAAAAATTTCTTTTGGTATTTATTTATAGTCATTTTAGACTCTATTCACTAGCTCTTCGACCCCAAGGGGGCCATTGAACCACTTCTCTTTCCACCATAACTTTGAAAAAATAATGAATAATTATTATTTTTTAATAAAATAATTATTATTATTTTTTAATAAAATAATAATAATAATGCCTTGAAGATTTTTTATTAACCTAAGCCTTCCTTGTTTCTGTATAAATATTTTCCAATTGGCGAAATGGTATAAAAAATAAGGAATTTTTGTTCTATTACTAAGCCAATCTAGGGGAGTTAGGGCTTTAAAGCCCTATCTTACACTCAACTAGGAAGGCCCGGGACCACCTGCTTTACATGCCCTCCGAAGCATGGCCAGAAAATGTAACTAGTGTAGGACTCGAACCAACAACCTTTCGGGTGAAAGTCAGAGTCCGTATCACTACTCTACATGTCCTGACACGTATACGTGACAGGTATACGTCCTCGATGTCAACCTACACCGGCTACAAGCAATAATGAGCCAGCTGGACATGCTCAACATTGACGTATGTACGAGGTGGAATCACCACTTAACCTAGTAAAGAGTCTCACCTTTTTTTTTAAAATAAAATACTGCACAAAATCTAGGTAAATAGACACTGACATTTAATTCATCATTATTATTCTCCTTGTAGCATTCTGAAATACTGTTTCAGAATTATTTTCTGACGATTTTACAAATTATGACCATTCACTACTATTGTAATACCGTTCTAATAGTATGAATCAGAGAATTGATCAGAAATCGTTTTTAACAAAATAACAGTCCATAGGAGGGGCATGTATTACATAATTAATTAAATAAAATGAATTTAGTTACTTAAATACCGGTAGGCCAAGTGTAGCTTTGAATTTGACAATAATTCGTTTTTTCGGCGTATAAAGTGCAAATTGCCCATTAATCTAATGGTTCTCTAAAAACGTGTTGATTTGTATCACACAACATCAGCGATACGCCAGGAAAAAAAACAGAACAGGCTTATAAACGTGAAATTGTACTCTGGCTGGAGGGTGAATTAAGTAATTTAAACTAACTACGTATTGTATTTACTTCTTTATTTATTATTTAAGAATGTATTACAGTAACAAGGACCATAGTCCGCTTTGCATGTGTAAATTTAAAAAAAAAATTAATAGAAACCTAGACTTTGCCGTTGTATTCTTAAAAAGGACAACAGTTCGCTTTTTTTTGTTTTCTATGTTAATATTTGTTAATATTTAACTCATATAAGGTTTGATGTGCCACCTTCCCACGCTTCGGCTTGATTGGGCACAGGTTGTTATTTCATGTTCATTTTTGCTGAGAAATACAGTTTTCTATTCTATTCTATATCTATATTTGGAATCCAAGTTCTCTTTATTTCCTCGTGCAAGTAATATAACTTCTACTTGAAATTTTTACGAAATAAACGTAGACTTTGTAAAATGTATAACGGAACTTTATCGTTTATGCAGGTTACGTGTATAAAATATAAATTTTAATTGTACTCTATGAAAAGATCATAAGAAATTAATAAATTTATTGTTTGTCTTCCGTCAGATGATATGCAACGGGCACCAAAAAAATTCGAATGAGGATTCTTGGCAATCGAAATCATCATTTACGTATAATAAAACACTTTGTGAATTAATAATGGACGATGATCGTGTTGTACCCGAGCTGTTGAATTGTAGCAACATTGTGAAGGAATGTCCACTGAAGATGGTGAGTACCTACCTAGTGAGCTTCAGCCACTGGCGTAAATCGCCAAAATATCGGGGGGGGGGGGGTCTTAGGCCCCCCCATGTGTTCTGGGCCCCTAGTTGTCAAAATCCGGGGGGGTGGAGGTTTAGAACCTCAAAAACTTCAAGAGATTAATATTCATGGTTGCAGTACAGATTCAAACATAAACTTTGACCAAAAAAAAAAACAGTCCGAAACCCCGAAATTGCCAACAAAATACATTAAAATAGTATAATTTTCCCGCTAAAGTGTTTTTCTTAAATATTGTTATTCTCCGCGAAAAAAAAGAAACTGTCGTATTTTTAATTGTTCGTTTTTTTATTAAGTGTTTTCTATCAATATTTTATTTCTTCGAAAATCCTGTAGGGGGGGGACTTGCCAAGTACCCGAGTGTGGCTGAGCCCCTCTCAGAGCCCCCTAATTAATCCAATGGTGTCAGCGTTTAAGATCACATATTGATTCAGATTTTATAGCACATGAACTACATGTAAGAGCAAATCACAAAGCCCCCCGTGTCCATTTTTTCAACAGAATCAATCATTTTGCATGAAATATAAGAACCAAAATTATCATAACATTTAGAAAAACAGCTCATCAAATTTTTTAAAATATGATATTTGGAAGTCCGGTTGTGGATGTCTGTACACGGATTGGTCACAATTTTTGAACTTCTTCATCCAGACAACCTCACTATCCGGTACTCTACTAAAGATGGGAACAAGCCATATATTAAAAAGTTGAGGAGCATTTCTCCTAAGTGATGAGATATTTATTTTATAACCACCGGTTGTCTCTGTTTAAATATTTTAATCTAACAATAAGTTATAAATTAATCATTGACTGAGAAAAGCAGTTTTTCAATAATCAATTCAACTGAATTTACCTGATATTTTTAAAATTTCGGGGGTACCTACTGTTATTACCGTATAAGCACTGTAATATTTTATTTAAATATCATTAATAGCATCATAATCGTCATCAACAGAAGCAGCCATATCAACAATAATAACATTATCGCACTAGTAATAACAAAAAATATTGTGGATATACAATTTCAACGACCACAAAACCAATTCTACTCTCATCTCTCTTTTAAAAAATGATATCGTCGTTTCACTTGGTACAAACAGCTGAATGCATTTGATTTGTGTTATTTCAGAATCTGTACGAGTTCAAAAATTGTGAAATCGGAAGAAAGTTCCCAAATGATGTACCAGGCGACTGGTGGTTGTTTCTTATAGATGTTATTTTGGATGAAATCCGTTCCTTCAAGATGGAGGTTAAAGTTTTCCTCGATAAGAGTACTCCTGCACCCGCCAGTGGATAGTGATAATGATCACACCGAATTAATAATTATGTCTTGCAATTTATATAGATTTCTTTTTCATCCTGATATACTGTACAGTTAAAATTGTGTTCTGGGAAAGATAGGGTTCACGAAATCGGGCAAATTAAGTACAGGGGCTCTGAATACACGGGTATTATTTTCTATATGCCATATAGTGGGCAATGAACCTGCGCTTGAAAAAAATGTATGTGTTTACTGGAACCCTTAAGAGGATATGCTAAGTAAGTAAGTTATTAAAAAGTAAGTAAGTACCGGAGTCATGCCCCACCTGTAGACCGTAGACAAAACCATTCTAAAACACCCATGACTTCCGCACACACACACACACACCGACCGGCGCAAATACTCGAAAGAGTCCCGCGCCTTTAAAAAAAAATAAAAAAAAAAATTCAAGCACAGTTAACATTGTGTACCCCTGCACTTAGTACTCCAAGAAACTTGTATCACTGGGAATATTTCAATATAACAGTATAGTAATGCATAGACAATTTTAACAGTTACTTACAGTAAATTTTGTTAAATATTTAGAACATTAGTTCAGAAAAAATATATAAAAATGGAAAATTATAATAAGTAACGGTATGCAAAAAGCTAGCATGAGCACATTTAATAAATGGAATAGTAAAATAAAGATCAGCAGCCAGTACACAAAGTACTCAAACTAAAATAACGTAGTTTTTAATAAATATCTAATATATATATATATATATAATATATATATTTCATCACTTAAACTCCTAATAACTTATGTAATTTTGCATTCATGCTGTATTGAATATTAATTAGTTTTTGACGTGACAACGTCTAATAAATCGATGAGCGCTGGTTGGAATACTAGGTGCATGTACGAAAAAGGTGACGCGGGTTTAAAGCAACTTTTTGGGCAGATGTAGAAGGTCTATCTCAATTTAAATTATACCCATGTCTTCGTATATTCTTCTTCTTTCAGGCCATGCTATATTTGTTGTGATAGCACAAAGGGTGCGACTTTGGGGGATGGAAACGAGAAGAGGTGCGCCCAAATTTGGCCCGAATTTGCCGATTTTAATCGAAATTAGGCCTTTTATTTTGCGGCCGCGTTTTTGGTAGTGTTAATTTCAATTGTTTGTTGTTTCTAACGCCTGCTTTCAGCATTTCTGCTTTAAGCAACCCTGTCAGCCTGGCGGGTGGAGTGAGTCTGTTTGTTAACTTGAGGCACCCTAAGGGCAGACTCTTTCACCTCGGGGAAAGGGGAGTTGACTAACAGGGTGGACCTCCTGATTATAGTGGATTCCGAACCACTTGAAGAACATGGCAAAGTCACACGATTAAATCGGAGGTGACCAGGACTCTACTTATACTGCCTAAGCGAGTTATCATGTCCCACCAGGTTCCCCTGCCAACGCTGTGCACACTACCAAGTTGCCGCAGCTTGAAACATGCTCTGCTCTAATAGAATCAACATGGTAAGGCCGTTGGCTGTTAATTTCAATTAGAAAACTTCAAACTACTGGTACTTTAGTTCTTTCTCGCCTTTCTTACTCTTTCCAGACATATATTCAGTTTTACTATCCGTCTCTTCGTTCAGAGTCAGGTGAGTGTACAGTGAGTGTACAAGTGTATAAGCCATCCGTGTTCCGGAGGGAAACAGGTTCAAAGGGTACTTATCAATTTACATTCATAGAGTAAAAAAATTCGACAGCCTGCAATTTTCAACCGAAATGAATTTTTAATGTCTAATTAGAAGCAGTATGAATTAAGGTTTCAAACGAGTATTAATACATAGTTTCAAATTTACCCCTTCACCCCTTAAACACGAGTGAACCACAAAATTAGTAAACTGAGACGCATTTCCAGCAATCCCATTTGAATTGCATGGGCGGGTTCAAAGCAATTTTTGGGCAGATGTAGAAGGCCTATCCCATATATACCATATAATACTACAATGTAAGGTTAGGTACTGCAGGCCCTATAAGCAAAGTAGTAGGCTATTTATTCCATTTCCAACCATAAGGCACGATATATAATACAATTCAGTAGATTCTCGATTTCGTCATGGAAAATAGTCGAAACAGTAACTAATTAAGTTAGCTGTCATAATTTATAATACCTAACAATTAACCATTTGATAAAGTCAAAATTCTAGAATTTAAAAATATAGCCTAAAAGTAAAACCTATAGGAACTTGACTTACTTGACTTAAGTTGGCACTGTCAGCCCTGGGGGACTTTTGGCCGCATTCACAACACCACGCCACCGGATCCTGTCCTTCGCCAGATCACACCAATTATCGGCCCGAAGGCCAACTTCCTGCATATCTTCGTTTAGCTGGTCGCCATAGCGTCGCCTCGGGCGCCCCAAAGGTCTTCTTCTGTTGGGACATGCCATCCATACTGCTTGTGCTGTTCTATCCGCTGGCATACGGACGACGTGTCCCATCCACTGGAGCCTTCTGCTTCGTAGTATTTGTGTGACGTCTGGCGAGCCGAAGAGTTGGTGGATTTCTTCGTTCGTTCGGATCCTCCAACTGTTGTTTTCAAAAACTCTTCCGAAAATTCTCCGTAACATCTTGTTCTCGAAAACAGCCAACGCTCTTGATTCTTTCTTTGTCAGGGCCCATGCTTCACCACCATATATAAGGACAGGTAGGATTAGCGTCTTGTAAAGCCTGATCTTTGTTGTCCATGATAGAATCCGAGTCGAGAATAGTGCTCTTGTTTGGAAGAAAGCTACATTGGCTGATTACTTAAACCTATAGGAAGGTATGCTATAATCGAAATTCAATACATACTGGTTGCATTTAGGCTTATAATAATATTTAAGGACATGAAAAGCTATTGATAAAAATGAGTGCTGGAGGTTTAACTTTTAGGCTATATTTTAAAATTCTGGAACTTGTAAGTTGTACACCTTTCTAAGTCTACTAAGTGCTGACAATACGCGCAGTAACAAGGATGCAGTCCAGTATTTAAGTTTTCGTGAAAATAGTTGGTTTTCATTTTGCAAAGTTAAAAATTTTTCCTATAATATCTTGTTTTTCTTTTGCTCCTCCTTGAAATCAGAATGCAGGTTATGTTATTTATCAGACAGAAAATTCATGGCCTTCTTTATGTCGTGTAACTCTGATATTATAGTATCTAAAGTGTCTAATTATTATTTGGATAGACGGGTCCTGTGCATTTTTCTTATTCTCTGCTTTACATACAAAGATACATTTCCACTGTAGTTTTAGTTCACGACTTTTGTTTCCGTATACAGTTTCTCCCATGCCACTGCACCTAGAGTCATAATAGTTACTGCAGCCTTCACACTAGAAAATTCACAGTGGAAAATTGGTACCCCAAAATTAAATACTTTTTATTTTTTTTTATTTTATTAGCTCAGCAAGTTATTAAAAATTTGGGTGATTTAAGTTGTATCGGGTATTTTTATATTTCGGTTTAGTAGTTGCGAAATTTAAGTTCCCTCTAGTTTTTATGAAATTAGCCTGAGGTACCTAAAATTAAATATTTCCTATTATTATTATTTTTTTAATAATCATAACGCAACGCCCTTTAGGGCTTACGCGTTGTATGTTTATGTGTTGCAATGCTGTGGTTTTGAATGGGGTTGGTGTGGTGTGCACTATTGTTTTTCGGCAAACTGCTTGACAACGAGTTGCCCAGGTATCGTCTACAACAGTTTGTCTTTGCCTATTGTACGATTTTTTGGTTTAATGGGCTAAGGGTTTTCACAGATTTTTAAAGATAGCTGACTGGAATAGAAACGGGAGCGTGTGTTGGCGTAAAGCAGTTCTATCTGTAATTTCGTATTATATGATGCATGAAGTAGCCTTCCTCAACTTGCATGAGCCAAAGCTTTAATAACTTGCTTTGTTTATAAATTACCTGGTTTTTCCCACGTTTTCCTAGCAGCGTCTCGCACTTTTAAATAAAGGAATAAACGATGACATTTTTGTTCCATTTCTAAGTCAACCTAGCGGAGTTAGGGCTATAAAGCCCTCTCTTACACTCAATTAGGAAAGCCCGGGACCGCCTGCTTTACATGCCCTCCGAAGCATATAGCTTCATGCAGTCACTGAGTCACTTAAAATCATGAGGTTTTTCCATACTGGCAGGGAGCTCTGGCAAGCCAATCCGCTTTCTTATAGCAAAAATACCTGGTATTACACAATTCTACAGTATAATATAAAAGACTGTAACCTTCCAAATTTATGTGAATTAAAAAATAACCTATATCTGGTTTATCACAAAGATAAGTAAAAAAGACGGAAAATCCACTAATAAGCACTTAAACCGGAAGGGAACTCGCTTGTTTTACACAAAAGCTCATTCATTGTAGGTCACATTAATTTGAACTAGTTCTTATCTGGGTAAATTATTTATCATAATAACAGCTTTGCACAATCTCCACAATATGCTATATGCCGCTTGTTTCCGCTTTTATAAATGAAATGCAATAATTAGCCTTTCCGTATATAGATAAATACTTCGCATGTATGGTTCGAACACCTACTAACATTCTGTATTTTACGTCAGCTGCTTAACATTTTCATTCGTCATTCAAACACTGCGTCACTGCGCAATATGTTAAGGTGAGTGTATTCATAATCACGTATGTCGTAATAAGTAAAAAATATTGCAGAATATTTGTTAAATTAACAAATTGTTGTAGGCAATACAATTACTATTATAAGAAGAAAATATTTTTTAGGAAGATGAGGTGCTTGGCGCACTTTATTGGGTGCTTCCTTCTCTTCCACTTTGCTTTGAAAGGGGCTGAAGCTGGTAAAAGAAAATACATACCGGAAGTGACGCGAATAAAGCAAGATGACAAAACCGCAGAATTTTTAGGATCAGAAAGCAAAGTAACGATGGAAGTCGCGAATGACGGTACTATAATTTTGAATGGAAAGCTTTTGCTACTAGTTGATTTACCTGGTGAAACAATGGTAATATCACTTTCCTTTTTACGTCAGATCTTACGTGTGAGTGACTATTCAGTTGAGGCCAAGAACGGCCAAGGGTGCCATTAATAATAAATGTTAGGGGGACCTCAGCACTCTCGCCTTGGCCCCACAAAATGATCAAGGCCGGAACACATGGAAAGCTAAGATCCATTCCGCCGACCCCATGGGAGGAATAAATAAAGTACCGTTAAAGTAAAGGAAAGTGAAAATAATGAAAAGGTGTAGAGTGAATGAATGAATGAATAGTGTATTTCCATCTTTACAATATATATGTATATACAATATGAAAAACCGTTTTGCTCTATAGGCTAGGCCCGTTTTAGGGGGAAAATTATTAATTTAGACTAGATTAACTGATTTAAATTTATTGGAAGTAAATATGCATGGAAGTATGTTTAGTATGGTGTGCTAATATATTCTATGGAGTAGGTATTATTTGGTATTTTACATTTATTTGTACTTGTGTTTCTATAAGCCATTTGTGGATTCTTTTTCTGAATAAATTACAGTTTCGTGAGTTTTTTTATATCCACAGGATGTTGATTAAAGTAGGTACTTTTTTCTAAAATAGGCGATTGATTTTGGGTGTAGCTTTTCGTGACTGTTGATATAGATAGTGGATTGGTTTGTATGTACCTAGTGTTAAACTGATGTGCTGGAATTAGCATGTTTTTAAAAATGCTCCAAATGGACTCTTTTATATACAATTTTTTAATTGACAGTACGTTGCTCGTGTTATTGCTTGGTTATTAAAGGAATTTCGAAATACGGTAAAATATTTTATTATGATACCGGGTCTAAACTATCATTTGGTGGCATTAGATTTTTCCTGAATTTTGGGAAAGGGTGGTTTCCGAGTAGCCATAGTAGGTAACTCGGAATTTTCAAACGTAAAGGTGTTTGATGTTGGACATGAAATGAAAGTTCTTTTTACGAGCTTTCATTTGGTGTAATTATTATAAGCCTAGCCTTAAGATTAAATCAATAGGAACTTGTCAAAAATGTATTATGTACTTTTTGTTATGAAAGATGATTTAATTTGACCTGCTTATATTTCGCCTAGCTTAACCTTAAGGTACAGGCACAGTCCGGCACAGAATTGTAGCAATCCCATCCCGACACCCCCTATAGCCTAATTAAGTTATTATGAGAAAATTTGAAATCCGGTAAAACATGATGATTTATTTGCCACAGAAATGATGTTAGTAGAAATTAAATGTGATATGCAGGAAAACTTTAAAAATTATCTATCGCAAACGAACTAGATATCCCGCCGAAAATCTACTAAAACTAGTAAACGTGCTGTCAACTGAATAACTATGCATAAACATACTATGAATTTATCAATTTTGTCAAACTTGCTGTCAATCATTATGTTAACACAAAAATAAGTATGTTAACGTCATACGACATACGCTACATGCAATGTTCGTATTTAAAAAACAAAAACCGGTTTCGGTCTTATGTCTTATGTGGGTCTTATATTTATAAATAAAAAAATAAGTAAGGACTTTTTGTTCTATTACTAAGCCAACCTAGCGGAGTTAGGGCTATAAAGCCCTCTCTTAAACTCAACTAGGAAGGCCCGGGACCGCCTGCTTTACGTGCCCTCCGAAGCATGGCCAGAAAATGTAGCAATTGCAGTACTCGAACCAACAACCTTTCGGGTGAAAGTGGGAGTCCGCACCACTACTCTACATGTCCTGTCATTTCCGTTTATGACTTATGGTCACCGGTGAACGGTTTCTAGGTCCTCCCTAGTTTTTGTTCAAAATGAAAATTCAAAATGAAAGGCAAGGCTGCGTGTGAATGTGTGAGAAAATGTTTGTGTGAACGTAGATGACAGTTGTAATCATTAATCGATGGTATGACTGATATTTGGTATGAATGTAGTTTACAAAATAATATTTCAATTAAACTATCGTTGATATGTACAGTTAAGTGTAAGAGAGGGCCATAGGCCCCAATCTCGCTGTTTCTGCATTATTATTTTTTAATAAAGACTTTACTATATTATATTACTACTATTGAAGTTTTAAATTCAGCTTCATAGCTTTTCATCACATTTTCATCAAAGAAATTGTTTAAGTTCTCTTCTAGCGGGCCTATTTCCACAGTAAAACCAATTTTATCCGTCATAACAAGGCAGTGCCCAGGTTTTCATTTGGGGGGGGGGGGTTCACAATTTTTTTTACGTAATTTATTAATGAATTAATGTATAAATTCTTCAAACCGTACAAGTTTACATACAACAATTTATTTCGGGGGGGGGGGGGGGTCAGGGCCCCATGGACCACGGCCATGCGTCATAACTTAGGGTCTTCGATGGCATAGTGGTAGCATGTTTGCACTTGTGCGAGTATCTACTCATCATGTGATCGGAAAGTTGTCGTAACTCAACACAGGTATTACCTACAGAGGCGGCTAAAGAGGTTATTCGGATACATTCATTGAATTGTTTGTATGCGAATAATCTTTTTTAAAAAAAAAACTTACCGGTTCTCAATTGTTACGCCTAATTTTCTATCATGCGTTTACTGTGTTAATGCGTTTTTCCTTAGCAATAAGTCCTGAATCCACTGAAAGTGTTGAAGCAGATCAGCTGATTGCACGGGCTAGTTGAAGGAATGTAAGGTTGAGCATTCTCGGCATAGGTGAGACAAGCGAAGATGCTGGCCTTACAGAATGCAGTTCTACCTTATACGATGGTTTCTGATTGTAATACCTTATTCTATAAAGACTTTCAGTTTGATTCTTCAAAATCCATTCGGGCTCCATAGTACATTCACATGTTCTTAGAGTTTTAAAATTGTTTATTTTGTTATTTTTTTATAATTTTCATAAATCCCTGCATGTAAAATCCCATTGAGTTCCGAAAATATTTTGCCCTCCACTATCTTGGATTTAATAGTGAAATTTGAAAAGAAATCTTTGGAATAGCCAGTCCTGGTAATTAACGTGTTTTTTGTTTGTTCGCACCTACCACTCACAATTTTGTCATAAAAAATCAAAAAAGACACCCTGCCGGTAGCAAAATCCAATAATACCAAAATCATCTCTAAATGAACCCTCCTAGAGCCGATCTAATGTTTTGAATATTAGTAATAATGAAATGATTGCTTTTACTTACTTTTTTCCTTGTCCAGTAACCCCGGACAAGGGGCATAGGCTATATTGAAAGAATTGATTTGCGTATAATTATTGCATCCAAACTTCCGCCTGTTGAGCGATCTTCGGATAGGGGGGTATTCCATATACGTCAATCGTCAACGAAAAATTGAAAAATGACGTTTTAGCAGACATTAAAGACATACTAAAAATTCTGCTACCACGTCAATTTACGTCATTTTGACGTCATTTTTCAATTTTTTGTTGACGTTGTACGTATGTGGAATGGGCACCATAGAATAATTAATAATTGTAATATTGTATGCAGGTAACCTGCACTGGATACCAGCAAAACATGGATAAGAAATCGTGGCAAACACTGCCATCATATACTTACAAAAATACGGTGTGTGACATAATAATGAACGACACTTACTTCGTTCCGGACCTTATAAAGGGGAGTAATGCTGTAAGAGAGTGTCCTTTGAAGAAAGTAAGTACCTATTCAATCAGTGCAAAATTAATCATGCAAGATGCAAACTATCCAGCAGCTCCAAAATTCGCGTCTGTAGCCTACCTCACATAACCATTCCTACTAGACGTTGTTCCAATCCAAAGAGCCCATAGCCAAAGAACCATGCATGAACCCATATGTAAAGCATAGCGCAGAGTTTCTTTAATTTCATTTTGAATATACCAATATAAGTAGAAGGAAAATACATTAATTATTATGATGTGAGCATTACCAGGATCTGAATTTCGATTATGTTACATCTTCAGTGGCGCTGCGTAGACTTCGAAGGTTGTACCTCGGTGGCTCCGTAGTGAGTGACTAGGTAGGTTTTTTTTATATTTTTGTGATATAGAGCCCCAACCTCGCTCTATGAAATGGTGGCAACCGACCCGGTTTTGAGTACCAAGGATGGTTTCAAGTACCGAAGTCACCTCCCGAAAATCGGAACGGAAGGAATGAGAGTCTGCCCAGGGGCAATGGACTCTTGTCTGGGTAGAATAGCCTGAATGTAAGTGTAAGCCGAACAGGGAGAAGGAAAAGGCCACTAGGGCAAAAAACCTTCTCGTGTGTCTGAATGATTTTGTGTGGTTATGGTGTTAGTTTACATAGGAAGAGAGATAGAAGATAGTAAGGAGACAGGAAAGAGTCTGAAGGCTAAGATGTGTAGAAGAGTAGATTGTCGTGAGGTGATCTGTAAAAAACACAATAGATTAAGTATGTGTAGCCGCCGCGGGTGCCACTGGACAGTGGTGCCCTCAACTTGAACACCAGCTGGTCGAGCTGGATCGGTATCGGACACACCAAGGCCAGCAGCTCGCGGGGCCACAAACAAGAGTCGGTACGGGAAGGTTAGGTCAGTAAGAAAGATCGCGGAAGAGGGGTCATGAAGTGGGGTCTTGTGAACTCCTAAATGTTGTCCGCTGCGGCTGTTACGCTGTGGCATTAGTGGGGGGTCTGGCAATGGGTAGGAGGTCCTCGAGGAAGTCTGCTGGCATCTGGTGTTTCCTGGCTGCTCGAGGATAGGATCCGAGAGCATTGATGACAGGATATTGGGACTTCCAAGCCGATTGGTAGAATTTCGTGGCGGCTGTTTTAACAGAGTTTCGTAGGCTAGGAATCTGTAGCTCTTGAAGGACTCTAGCTGTGGATACCCAAGGCGGAGGTCGGACGGTCTTGCGTAGCACGAGGTTCTGGAGTTTTTGTAGCTTGTTGTAACGGTGTTGATCCATACCGCCCCAGACAGGGCAGCCATACATGTAAACAGGCCGCAGCAGCATGTTAAAAATAATCAAGCCATTCCTGGTGGACAGAGGAGATTTTCGTTGTAGTAATGGTTTGAGCTTGGCCAGTCCAGCCCTAGTCTTGGTGGTTACGTATCGTTCATGTTGTGTAAATTTCAACGTCCGGTCAAGTATAACTCCCAGGTAGCGAACGTGCGCTTTCCAGGGAATTTTGTCGTCTTGGTACTTCAGTACAGTGGTCCGAGGTTCGAGACGTGTGAGTTTCGGTGTGAACATGATGGCTTCTGATTTCGATGCATTGATGAGAACTCTCCATTTCTTGCACCATTGCTCGATGTTCTGCAGAGCTAGATTAAGATCCTTGATGACTTTGGTTTCACTGACAGAGGACGTGTAGATAATAGTATCGTCGGCGTAGATTCCTAGTTCGACTCCGGTGCCTGGTATGTCGTTGATGTATAGAAGGAAGAGAACAGGGCCTAGGAGGCTTCCCTGCGGTACGCCCGCAGAGATGTCACATATCCCAGAGGAGACATCGTTGATAGCTACAAAGAGTCGTCGAGTAGTAAGATAGGAATGTAGAAGAGAGATAAGAGAGTCAGGAAGTTTTATGTCTATAAGTTTCTTGGTTAGTCCGTCGATCCACACGGAGTCGAAGGCCTTAGCTACGTCGAGTAGTACCGCGCCGGATTTTCTCCTCTGTCCCCAGGACTTCTTAATATACTCAGTTAATCGTATGAGTTGGTGTTGAGTATTGTGCTCCCTACGAAAGCCGAACTGCTCAGGTCTTATAACGTTTTTTCTGTCTAGTATTTTGTTAAGTCGAGTCAGTATTATGGCCTCAAAGACTTTGCTGATGGTAGCTAGCAGGCTAATTGGTCGGTAATTTGTTGGTGATGTAGGGTCCTTTCCGCTCTTCTGCAAGACTACTACCTTCGCCAGTTTCCATTGATCTGGAAAATAGTTCAGGCTTAGGCACGCATTAAAAATAGCAGTAATGTAAGTCAGTGCAGAGTCTGGTAGTACGCGTAGCAGGTTGTTAGTGATGCCGTCCTCACCTGGGGCCTTGCCTTTCTTTAGATGTTGTATGATGTCCTTTACTTCAGCCAATTTAGTCAGTTTGTGCTGGGAGCGTGGTTTGTTGGTAAGAAATTTCCGAACCTGATCAGTCACCTGAGTTGCGAAGTTTTGGTCTTGGGGTTGGTCGTGCGGCGTCATAGTAGCCGCCAGATGTGTGGCAAGGACCTGAGCTTTCTCGGCTGTCGTAGTAGCGATGACTTGCTTGTTTGTATCCTTAAGCACTGGGATGTATTGTCTCTTACGCTGCAGTTTACGGGTAGCGGCCCAAAAAGTACAGTGTTTGGTGTCAAGTTTAAGAATGTCGCTGTACCAAATCGAGTGCCTGTAGGTTCGAATTTTTGTTTCAATCTGTTTCTGAAGGTTGTTAATACGAGTTTTGAGAAAGAGACACGGGTTTTTCGCGAAAGTACGACGAAGAGTGTTTCGGGCATTAATGAGTGAGAGAATGTAATCTGGTAGGATACGCGGTTTGGGTTGGGAGATGGTGGGAGCTGAGGCGTGGAGTGCTTGTTGGATGGATTTTGTCCAGTGGGTTATGGCCGCGTCTATTTGATAGGTAGTGATCGGAGGAGGTACAACGGGAAAGAGTCTGTCCAGGGTGCCATGGAATTTATTGGTGTTAAGCTGGTTTAAGTTATATCGCGGAGGACCTCGATTTGGTTCGTTGTCTGGGTCCAAAGTGGCGACAATAGGTAAGTGGTCGGAGTGTAGTGCGTCATGTGTTATCATATCTACGTGTTGGGTTATGCCCTTGGCTATTAGGAAGTCGATGACGCTGGGTCTCTGCCTAGCAAATTGCGGTATACGCGTACAAGTAGGTGGAACGACGTGTAGTAAGTCATATTTGAGGATTAGGTCTGACAGTTTGTTGCCCAGGGTGTTATTGGAATAACAGCCCCATTGGACGCTCCTAGCATTGAAATCGCCCATGAGTATGACCTTGGTACAGGTATGTAGTAGTTTTTGGTAGTCTGTACGTATGTGTTTGTTCTTCGGTTGTTCGTAGATGGAAAAGACAGTAAGTGGTTGTCCTTTATATTGTATCCTAACTCCCAGTGCTTGTAGATTGGTGAGGGCTGGGAAGAGGGGGGTGTGGTCTATGGCCGTGCGAATAAGTATGGCGAGGCCTACGCCTTCATCTCGCTGGATGGTAGAGTACCCGTTAAAATAGAATCGCTGATTAGTAATGTCGGTTTCGCTAAGTAGCATAAGATCGATATGTTCAGTAGCTAAAAAGTGTTCTAACTCAGCCTTCTTATTGATGAAATTTCGTCCGACATTCCAGGCAGCGATCTTTAGGTTAACAGGCATCTTTGAAGGCGATGGTGATGGAGAGTTTCATTAGGCGGGAGGTGATGTTTGAAGCTTGTTTAAAAGCTTCCTGAATAGTGAAAGTCCCTGATAGGATATCTTGAGATAGGGTAGTAGCATCTGTAAGCAATTCTAGAATTGAAGAAATATGTTGCTGGTTTGATTGAATGGGAATTGAAGCGTTGGGAGTGCGCTGTACTGGTGTCTGAAGGGCTATACCATTAGGAGCTTGGGACCTAATTGCCTGTGTTTCTTGAGAGACCTGTCGGAAGAGTTGTTTATTACGTTGTAGGGACTCTTGGATGTCTTGTACGTTGCGCCTGGGTTTGGGGGCGTGGTGGGATGGAAGAATCGGAAATTCAGAAGTGAGATTTGGAAGAGATGCCTCTGGAATAGGGGCTGCGAGGATAGGGGATTGGGTCTGAGGCTGATAAGGTGTGGTTTGCCATGCCGGGCGCCTTGGCTGTTGGGGTGTATTAGCTGTGGTCTTGTTGGCTGGGACAGGGTTATTGCGCTTTTGCGCTGTCTGTAAATTCCGCTTGAGAGCGGTGTAAACCGCACAGCCGCGATAATTCGCAGTGTGCAGCTCACCACAGTTGGCACATTTGGGGGTTTTGGTTCCCCTGGCAGGACAGTCCGTGCTTCTGTGTGAGTCTCCGCAGATAACACATCGCTCGAGAAGCCGACAGTTCTTGGATGTATGCTTAAAAGATTGACATCTAAAGCATTGGACTGGCCCGCCAGGGGCTTTGTACGGTTCGATCGTGACGGCTAAGTTTAGGACAGAGCGCATGGACAGAATATTATGGGCATCTGGTGTGTTGGTGAGGGATACGAGATATAAGGGCAGTTTCTGTTTGGAACCGAAGAAGGAATGCATCTGCTGGACCTCGAGAACCGGGATGTGTTGCGCGATGAGGTCGGCTTTTATTTCTGCTGGGGACATAAATAGGGGTAGTTTTCGGAGTACTACTTTTAGGGGTTTTGCCTCTTCTGGGTTTCCGGCTAAGAAGTGTTCATAGCCGTATTTGTGTAACAGGGTGGCTAAGAGCTTATAATCTGAGATGGTAGCAGTGCGGACTGCTACCATGTTTGCGCTAGTTGAGTGACAGGTAACCATGTATGTGAGGTCTTTAAAGATTTTGGAAAGTGCTGAGTAGGTATGGTGTTTATCGTCAATTTTGATGGAGATGGGAGAGATCTTAATGGGCATTACGCCTTCAGTGGGCTGGAAGGGCTTCGGGGCATTGGATGGAGTGGAAGCTGCTAATTGAGAAATGGCCGCCACCTGGCTGGGAGAGGCTACAGTGTTCTGCTGCATTTTCTTAACCTGGTGCGAAAGGAGCTTAAGGCCCTTTCGTTTGCGGGAGACCTGAACGTACTCGGCCTCCATGGGCTCCGTTACGGGAGTCCCTGGAGGCCCACCTAAAATTCCTAGGCCGGTCAGGCCAGGAGTAGGGTCATGGGATGGAGCTAGCTCCATTTCTTCCTGGGAGAGAAGAAGTTGGGAAGCAGTGCGTTGACCACAGGGAAGCACGTCCTGGCTCGCCTGGGTTTCGGAATGGTACATGACGGGCGAATAGGGGCCAAGCTGGGTGGTCACGGCTTCAGTCCAGAGGATGTCCTCTAAGCTGGCGTGGAGCATGTATTTCAGTCGTCAATAGGGAATTATATCTAGGGCGGGAGTCCTGAAAAGAGATGGTGGGACCCCAGGAATCCGTTGATTCCAAAGGTCACACCAATACTGAGTCCGCACAAGAGTCACAACACACTGAACACCGCAACACTGAATTTCGGAAAAACCGACTAAGATTTAAGAAAAACTCAATCAAAAAATCAATCAATGAATCTGATCAATGAATCTGATCAATCCAATCCGAAATCTCTGATCTGATCTGATCAATCAATCTGACTAGGTAGGGGCTGCGCACTGACCTTTATACCTGGACGTTGTTGTTGATGTTGTTGTGTTGAGAGCGAGGATTTGCTCGCTCTCAACACAACATGTTCCTCGGGGGAATTTCCATTACCTTGTTTTTCCCAATTGGCTGACGTCTTCCTTTTTGTTGTTGCTTTGTTCAGCGCCGGATACCAGAGTTTGTTCACCTTTAAGTCTTCTTCCTTTCTGTTGAAATTGTGTTGGTGCTTGTATATTTCAATAGCTTCTCTGTGTAGTCTGGGGAAATATCGAATGGCCCGTGACAAGGCAGTCGCCTATTTGTAGTGCACCGTGTGTCCATTGCTCGGCAATCGCGGACTTCTCCGGTTGTAGACGGCGGCAGCTTCGTTTATGTTCTTCTATCCTCGTATTTACGCAGCGTTTAGTCGTACCTATGTATACTTCACCACAAGAGCAAGGAATTCGGTACACACCGGCTGATTTTAATGGGTCTCTCTGATCCTTGGCTGATCTTATCATGCTTTGGAGCTGTTGCGTAGGCTTGAACACTGCTTTGATGTTATGACGTTCGAACGGTATACTGTATGTCGGCTGCAGACAGACCCCAACCAATAGGAATGGTGTGTTTGCCCAACATAAAGAAAGTCACGGATCGCATTGGGAAACTAAAAAAAAAAAACGTCTAAAAAAATTATTTCTCAAAAACGGCTCCAACTGTTTATTTTAAATTCACACATATTGTAGTCGTCATTAATGCTAACAAAATGAGGGGGGTCGCTTGCTGATAGTTTACTTCTGGGGGTAAAAAAAAATAAAAATAACTCAATTTTCATGATTAAAAAATCATTTTTCTGCGAAACCTTCCTATCGATGATTTCTAACTTCAGGGATATTTTAGGTGTTAAGTTGAGTAACGAAACCGGACAGGTTGCTTTCCCAAAAAACTATTTAATTTTGTGCAAAAATTTTTTTTTTTTTGAAAAATGATAGAAAATTTACGATCAAATGCATTGCGTGCCCTGCCAGTATTGCTGTGTGGTAATGTGTTGGTCTGACCTATCTAGAATTTACCTCACCTCCAGTGACGTCAGCTGTACAACCCTCCCCCCCCCCCAAGATATCGGAAATTTAACCATCGGCCTAGGAAAATTATTTACCATGACATTATTCATTTTCCCTATCTATCTTAAATTGGAAAGAATGTTCGAGTAAACTCGGACCGGTTCTTTTAAATGTAGCTGAAGCAAGCCACACAAAATAGCTGGGCTACCACATGAGGGGTCCACGGGAAAAAATGAGGTTTGTCACATTTTTAAAAAGAAACGAGATGTATGTGTTATATTTTTCCTCTAGGAAAGGAGAATGATATTGTGCACTCGTAAAAGGAAAGAAAGATCTGAGTCTATAGATATAAGCACATTTGAAATCGAACCAAACGAGAATAACGAGCTATTTGAACTTAAAAATTAGTATTCTGAAAAATCAGTCTTATGTGACAAACCAAACCTCATTTTTCCCGTGGACCCTTCACATTGGATGGATTCGCGTACTTGTAGTACTAATTACTCATATTTATTACTTTTGTTTTGTTGTCTTTCAGAAACTCTATGAGTTAAAAAACTGTGAATTTGGGAAAAATTTGCCGGATGACCTGCCTGGTGACTCGTGGCTGTATAAATTAGATTTTGCTTTGCCTGATAAGCGTACCTTCGTCATGGAAGTTGTAATTTTCCTGGAAAAGAGACCTCGGGCACCAGGCTCAAAACCCAACGGGAGCAAGGGGTAGTATGCATGTTTAATATACAATAATATAATAAATTGCAAGCATTTGAACAGACTTTTCAATATTGTTTCAAGGTTGAAACCAATTAGTTGGTAGTCAATAGGTCTCCAAATTATTTATTTACCGCTACCGCTTCATATTTTCGCATTGTAACGAGTTCTTTTGTCCGGTGAAGTATTTATAGCATGGCTGGGGAAAACGTCAGAAAGTAGGCACTTATGAAAAAAATTTAGAGAAATCTATTGATCCAGACCTTCAAAGGGAGCTCACCACATAAAAAAGGACCTTCAAGACTTTCCCAAGAAGATTGGTTGACAAAGTAATGAAGCCTAAAACTCCACTTACACCAACCTCACCATTAGAAGAGCCCTATGCTTAAGTCTGGTTTCTCCGACTAGGTTAGGAAGAGTGTTCAAAAATTCCGAACAGCATTCATATCCAGTCAACCCTCAGGAAAATACTTATATTTACCAAGCCAAAGCATCTCAAGAATGACACCAGGAACTGTGTCTATGAAATACCTTGTGAATGTGATCGACAATGCGTAGGAGAAACATGTTGGCCACTAGCAGAAAGAGCTCAAAGACACAAACTAGTTAGACTATGAGAAACAGAAAAATGCCTGGGCTGAAGACTATAAAATCAAATGGGACAAAGCAAGAATAATTCTTAGGGAGACAGGTTTCAAGGAGAGGAATCTAAAAAAAGCATCAGTCATGGCTCAGACACATATTGCTGCCATAATTAGTTGTTGCGAAGGATTATAATAGTTTTTATTTTAGTTTTAAGTTAATTTATATGGGTAATTTTCCGCACTGGGTACAATATTTTACACTGAATCTTAAAAAAATTCAAATGGAATTTTACCATTGGAATATAACCGTTAGTTACGGGAGACCTCCGATAGTTCACCAAAAATAGTAATTGGGCTTAATAAAATTAATTTTAATAAATGAATTAATCCGGCACGGGGTCTTACGTGACATAAATACGTTAGCGTGACAGACATCAGAAAACCACATGTTATTCCTGTGAAATAGTAAATTTTGTAGGCACATAATATACGTGAAGACACAGATAAAGAAGTCATTTAGTTGCTGCAAAATCAAAATCAAGTTTTTTTTGCAAAAGTATTGATGTTATACTGAGGCATCATCAATTGTACCCAGTGTGGAGAATTACCCATATATTATAGTTATTAGTCTTAGTTTGAGGGGCCCATAAAGGGAGAATTCTAACGGTGCCCCTCTGAGCCACTAAAACCAACATTGTAGGCTGTACATTATTACTTTAAACCACTTTAGATTTTGCATTTATACTATTACTCATTGTTAAAATTAACTTTGTATAGTTTTATGAATAAAATTAAATTAAAAATTCACAACCGGTTTCGGCTCACGCCATCGTCAAGTTTTATTCGTAAAACTATACAAAGTTAATTTTAACAATGAGTGACAGCAAGTTTTACAAAGTTACTAAGGAGACTATTATGTTTATTTATACTATTAGACTTATTATGTATTATTATGTTGCAAGAATATATTAGAAGACTGTGTGTCAAGTGGTTAAACATGGGTTAAACTTTATTCGAGCCTGGCGCCAGAACTATTTTAGAGTTCTGCCACCATGGGAGTGTGTGTGGTTTCCGAAAGATTAGATGATGAGCGTGGAATGTGAAAATAATTAAGTCAATAGTAATAAAGTTAAAAAGAACTTATGATATTATTTTTTATAACTTACTATCAAATCATAGGGCCACAAATATTACACTGTCCATTATACATTACTAAGTTAATACCATAGTAGAATGTTGATTTTTGAGAAATAATGCGGATGTTGGCATGATGACAACATACTAACTTTGCAAGAGAAATTCAAATCACATTTATTTTCTAAAGTGAAACTTCTATATAGACGGGGGGGGGGGGGGTGGGGGATTAGGATTTTTGTGTCAAGAAAAAGCATTACGGCCGCGTGGTGGAAGAAGCCGACGTATCGCGTGGCGAGAGGCAGCAAAATAGGTCTTCTTACGTTAAGCAGGCGGTTTTTCGTTAATCATTCTACACACCCTAGATGCGTATGCGATTGGAACTCACGAGAACTTACAACTCGACATGGAACAACACTCGATGTCATTTTTGCTAGATTTATTAATGCATTACAACTCAAGTTTTTTTTAATCTTATTTTAGTTACCATAAGCCAATTGTATCTTTTAGTGATTATAACAGATTAATGACAAAAATTAGCATTTGCTAATGTTCCTTTGTATGTGTATCATTTTAGAGTAGACTATGGATGTTTTTTCTTGTTCCGGATTGAATTCTGTTTTCTTGCTTGATAAAATAAAATATGTTTAAATAAAATAAAAAATGCATTCATTAAAATGTACCTACAGTACCCTAACAAAATCATGATTTGTAGTACACCTGTGAACATAGAGATGTGTGCTAAGACACATGGTAGAAGTGAAACTTCAACGTGGAAAACCGAATCGCAACGGACAAGTGCAAAAACTAATTGAAACGGACAAGTGGAAAAACTAATCACAACGGACAAGTGGGAAAACGAATCGCAACAAAATTTTTACTTGAATTTTTACGGGCAGATTGTTAATGTACTTGTCGAATTTGAAATTTGACAGATGAAATATAACAGATTGTTAATATACTTGTCGAATTTGAAAATCTACCCGTTAACTTCAAGTAAAAATTTTGTTGAGATTCGTTTTTCCACTTGTCTGTTGCTATTAGTTTTTCCACTTGTCTGTTGCTATTCGTTTTTCCATTTGTCCGTTGTGATTCGTTCTTCCACTTGTCCGTTGTGATTCATTTTTCCACTTGTCCGCTGTGATTTTATTTTCCACTTCTCCGTTGCGATTCAGATTTCCACGTTGAAGTTTCACTTCTACCATGTGCCTCAGCACACATTTCTACATTTATTATTTTCTATAAAACATTTTTGCAATAATAATGTGTAGCGCAGTATTCTTCCAATGTAGCAAGAAACACCCACACAAAAACCATGTAAGTATACAGTATGTGTGGAAATATTTTCCATCGAGTATATCGGGTCCTGACCCCCTGGACTCCCTCTGGCTACGAACTTGGATATCCCCTATCCCAATGCACTGAATTGATCGATAGGATTGCATATTCAAGAACGGGCAGACCAATACATTGTGGCGTTGCTAAGTGCTGCCACCTTTCTGCATTCTTTTGTTTACTGTCCACTTCGCCATTTTGTTTTTCTTGTGTTCGCTCACATTTGGGAATTAATAAATATACGGTTTCATGAATTCTTCTGCGGGGTCGCCAATGTGAGCGAACACAAGAAAAACAAAATGGCGAAGTGAACACAAAACAAAGAAATGCAGAAAGGTGGCAGCACTTAACAACGCCACAACATTATCATAGTAATAATGGTATGAGGGCACGTAATGTATTGGAGCTTCAAAAAATTATTTTTGGCACAAAACCAAATATATTTTTGTATGCAACCTGTTTGGTTTTGTTCCTCTATTTAACACCCAGCACATACTATACCTGAAGGTAGAAATCATCATTATGAAAGGTTCCACAGAAAAATTATTTATTAGTCATTTTTCATGAAAATTGAGTTATTTTTATTTTTTACTCCCGAAGCAAACTATCGAGGGACAAGCAACACACCGTGTTTTGTTAAAATTAGGACGACTACTAATTTTTCATAAAATAAGTGGGAAATAGTAAAGTTTTACGCATTTTAATGGCAGTAAAGTTTAGATTGTAGTGCCTAAGATTCATTTAAAGAGAGGGGCCCGACGGGAAATATGTGAATGAATGAATGAATAACGACTTTATTGTGTGAAAAACTATCCACATTTTCACTCTCCAAGAGCTTCACTAATTTTGTAAAAAAATATTTTTTGGTCCCCTCCCCCCTAGTTACGGTCTTGACTTTGGCTTGTAGAATAATAACATAGAATATGCCTTTAATTGCTATTAGCAGTCTACTAAGGTCAAATATTTCTTTGTCCTCATCTATTAATCTGAGTGCGATATAATTAAAACATTGCATGTTCATCATTTATTTGTTTTAAGGATAGGAAATCTGATAAAAACTTCATAATTTCATTAAATTATGGGTATACTGTCCTTTATATACAGTTTATATATTTGTTGCTTTGTTATTCCTTCTCCTTTTCTGGTCATAGTTTTTGTATTACACATACAACATAATAAGGTAAGTATATACGTTGTATGACGTCTCCTGTCAGAGAGTAAGGTTTCGGACCCCCTGGATCCCCCTCTGACTTCGAAAATAGTCTAGATATCCCCTATCCAAATGCACTGAATTGGTCTATGAGACCAATACATTATAACATGGTAATAATGACAGAGCACGCATAATTTCTTCAAAAAAATTCATTTTTTGCCCAAAATCAAGTCATTTTTTGGGAATGCAACCTGTTCAGTTTTGTTACTCCATTCAAAACCTAACACATACCTGATACATCAATAGAAAGGTTCCACAGAAAAATTATTTTTCAGTCATTTTCTCATAAAAATTGAGTTAATTTTAATTTTTTACACCCAAAAGCAAACTATCAATGGGCAAGCAACCCACCGCGTTTGGTTGACGATACATTATACAATAGTATGAATTCTTACTCATCTAATTTTTTTCACTTTGACTGGACGCCTTCGTGAAATCGTTGATTTGTCATAAAAAGTGTTAATGCTCACTACCGTAGATAATAATAGCGGCTTTTAGTCAGATTTTATTCAATTTCTCTGCGACCAATATTAACTGAGATATGAATTATAATAACATTTAAATCAGCCGCCATCTTGACACAAAATGGCGGATCTTGTTGGTTAACAAACTCGATCAAGACATTTGCTGTATGAACAATTTTTGTACCAGATTTCATCAAATCGGGTAATATTTACGGAAGTTACAGTGGTTCCCAAAATCAATACTTTAATATATGAAATCCTCAATGGCTTTGCTCCTTCATACTTTCGGTCCTTTTTTCGGCCTCTTTCAAACCGTCAATACAATACCCGAAGGGACGACGTTCTCGTTATACCTACTCATTTCACCCAAACCTTTCATGCCTCCTTCCTCGTCTCGTCAGTTCTCCTATGGAACTCCCTCCCCACGCTCATAAAAGAATCTCCCTCTCTTCCAATTTTCGCTAAAGTTCGCTATCAAGAGCTAATAATTAGGCTAATACACTAGATTCGCCAAGATCTGACATTGTTTCGCTCTCCATGTGTGAATGAATGTGTGAATGTCTCTGCACTTTAGTGTTATAATAGTAATACTGTATTATTTCATTTTGTACCTTTGCAACACTATATAGCTAGCACTCTAGTTGAGTGTAAGAAAGGGCCCGAAGGCCCTAACTCCCCTAGGGGAGCCAAGTACAATAAAGTAACTAATATTATTAGTATTATATACATTCATACATACTGATACATGTAGATATAAAATTTTGAATAGGTGGGGGGTGGTTTTAGGCTCATGGGGTCATGAAATGAAAGGTTGTGAAGAAATTTTCCGGAAGTCGAACATTGCTTGACGTCTCAATAGGTAGATCTCCCTGAAATGATAATTTTTGTAAGCTTACATGCCAAATTCCATTAAAATCGACCGAGTAGTTTGTCCGGAAATCGATGAACAGACAGAGCGACTCACACAGCGATAGACTAACAGAAATTTCGTAAAAACCCCATTTTTGGGTTCTTGATACGTACCTCGAAACGTGTAAATACGTTGAAATCTTGGAGTCGAAAATGTTGACCATCACAAAGCTCTCCTTAAAACTAAAATAGGAAAGTAACAACAATATCGTTTATTAGCACATATCAAATATCAGCACTAGTAGTACGAGTACATGCCTCTACATACCTTGACCTACTCTACACCTTGACGGGGTGGTATTCTGACTAGCACTGCCTCAAATACTCTTTAGTCGCTATACTGTTGTTACTTGATCAGGTATCACTTAAAGTAGCTCAGCTACATGCCAGGATTGAGTGTGGCAAACGGATTGGTTGAAAAACGTCATCTCGGGTTTTTTTTTATTTCATTTCATTACTGACCACGACAAGAAGTTGATAGCTAGAGATGATCCCCTCAACAAACAATGTTTTGACAGTGAAATTACAGAAAGGACGGAATGAAAAACTCTAAGGAATTAACTAATCTCCCCCTTGATCCTTTTAAGATATCTGACAAATTGCCGAATATTTCCATGTACACAAGTGTTTTTTATTTTAGAAAAATGAACCGCTACTTGCCCTTCATGGGGTGCTTTCTTCTATTCTGCTCTGCTCTGAAAGCGACTGAAGCTTTGGGGAAGAAAACTAAAACTTACATACCGGAAACAGTGCGACTCACACCAGATAGCGTTGCCGCACTGTATTTGGGACCAGAAAGTAATTTAACTATGGATGTCTCAATTGACGGTATTATAACTGTTAATGGAATCATTTCGTTGACAATGGATGTGCCTGGCGAAACATTGGTAACTAAACTTTTTACTACCTACGTGACCTATTCGTTTCGTGTCAAAGTTTTCTTTACCAGATTAAGGGTAAATTTGATGTCAAGTCATTTGGTGTCAAGCGTATGGTAACTGTCAATTACTACATTGCGGTAGACAGCTCGAGTGATATGTACAACAATTAGTTTAGTTCTCACAGTTTTCTCGTCAATTCAGAATAATTAGCCCACTGTATATGATGACGCCAACGGTCATATCAAGTTGAATCTACCAGAACAGAGCTTGTGCCAAACTGTAGGAAACTGGGTAGTGGCAGGGTAGCATGGTAGGACATGATAACACGCTGGGACTATACCAGTCAGTCTTAAGTGCGTGTAATGTCCTGGTCACCTCCGAATTCATCGTGTGACTTTTCCATGTTCCCCAAGTGGTTCGGAATCCACTATAATCAGGAGGTTCATCCTTTCAGTCAAGTACCTTCTCCCCGAGATGTAGGAGTCTGCCCTTAGGGTGCCTCATGTTAATAAAGAGACGCACTCCCCCCCCCCCCCCAGGCTGACGAAGTTACTTAAAGCGGAAATGCTGAACGTAGGCGTTGCAAAACCAAACGATAACGGCTTGTGCATTGTTTTTTTAATTGTTTTTTAGTGGTGACCTTCTGGAGGATGATCTATATATTCGTTATGAAAAGTAATAATAATGACCTCTAGTAGTGTCAACGTATGTTGGCATATACCCGTATTTTAACGATTCAACGATTGGCACTTTCATTTGCTGGGTTCAACTCTTGTGGGAGATGACCCACATAAATTTTATGGTTCAATGGCTAGAGTGGTACCAAAGCTGAAATGCTAGAAAGTGGGAGTCATATAGCATCGAGTCCTCGCCTTCCTGTATTTTTCGTTCCACTTTGAGTGTTGAGTGGCAGTCATTGGTTCATACAAAAACTAGTAGTAGTAAATAGTAGTATGTAGATATAGATAATACTATACTAGTCTTTATAAAAAAGCTTACATCGCATACAAACAATACGATTCGTACAATTGTGGTCCAGCGGTTAAGACGACGCCCGGGTTAGGCGTAGATCCTGGGTTCGAATCCCGAGAAGCCCAGTTTTTTTCTATATCCTCTAATTTCATTTTTAACGAAGAGGTTACCTCTTGAACCAAATTGTCAGTGCTATATATACCATATAATACTGCAATGTATTGAATAAAGCATTGCCTTTATGTAATTAAGTAAGCTAACAGACCTGTTCGGTTAGATAGTTGTGTAGTTGTGCTAACCTGTCTAGCAACACGAATCATGTCAATTAGAGCTTAAGTAGAGGATTTGGCGATTACTGGACTTGTCGGGGCTTGTGGTCCAGCGGTTAAGACGACGCCCCGGTTAGGCGTAGATTGTGTGTTCGAATCCCGCCAAGCCCAGTTTATTCCATATTCTCTAATTTCGTTGACCTAATTGGTACTTGTGTCGAGGTACGACACGTCTCCGACCGCAAGGTTTGTAGAGACTCGTACAAGTGCAAGCCACCTTGCCACCGAAGTCGCTTTAGTATTAATATGACTGTGAGTAATTATTGGTAAAGAGAAGTAAATAAATGACAACCTCATAACAATAAGAGGAATGGCGCACTGGATCTACGAGTACCTGTGTATTCGTTAAAAAAAATATTATTGGTAATAATATACTGTATATACTGTATGTATGTTATACAGCTAATCTGCACAGGATATATGCAAAACATGGACCAGAAATCGTGGCAAACGCTGCCATCATTCGTTTACAACAAAACACTGTGTGACATGATTATGAACGACACTTACGTCGTGTCGGATGTGTTAAAAGGGAGTAATTTTGTCCAGGAGTGTCCTTTGAAAAAAGTAAGTTGGTCGGCCATTCCCCATTTACTGATCATTTTGTGACTGCACTCACAATTCAGTTCAACGATACAAAAAACAAAACTAAACAAATGACATGTGACAAAATAGTTACTTACTCTTAAATGATCGATTACTGAAGGAAATCTGGGAGGAGGTACTGACCGAAACGGACGTTAACACGTGTGCGGACAATCTTATTGCAACCCTGACTAACCACGTTTACCTCTCTACGAGACATACTAAGGCCCCCAATAAAACAGCTAAGTTAAAACCATGGATAAAAAATGGGCTAATCCGGTCCATAAGACGTCGTGACAACATGAAACAAAGATTAAATACGCTACCAAACAATAACAACTATAAAAATAAATACATAAAATATAGAAATAAATTAAAACAACTCATAATTATCACAAAAAATGAGTATTATAGAGGAAAATTATATGAAAATAAGGATAACTCACGCAACACATGGAAAGTCATAAACGAAATCACCGATACCGTTAGGTCAACCATAGAAATAAAAGAGATTGCCGTTACTCAGGATACTAAACTAACCATGAGAAATAACCAAGGAAAGGACATGGCGGATGCTTTCAACAAATATTTTGCTACCATTGGCGAGGAGCTATCCTCTCAAATACCCAACAGTACTCTTAACAATCTTACGTCTACTACCCGACGCAATTCGCACTCACTATTTTTCACGCCAACCGAAGAACACGAGATAGAGAAATACTTAAAAGAACTACGTACAAATGCTGCCGCAGGACCGGACGGTATATCTGCAAACATTTTAAAAACACATCGAAAATTACTACCGAAACCATTAACATACCTGATAAACTTGAATATAAAGGAAGCTAACTTTCCTGAATCATGTAAAGAAGCTACTATTATTCCCATCTTCAAAAATGGTGACAAAACTCAGATGACAACTACCGACCGATTTCACTGACCACATTCATATCCAAAATTACTGAGAAAACACTTTAAGACCCGAATGATGACGTTTCTTGAAGATACAAAGTTCTTATCTGAATCTGACAATCAATTCGGATTTAGGAGTGGACTTAGCACTCAGGATGCCATTACTAAACTTCTAGGACTGTTGTACGCTGACCTGGACGCAGGACTACATCCACTATGTGTCTATCTCGACCTAAAAAAGGCTTTCGACACAGTCCCCCATAATCTTCTACTGGACAAACTTGAAAATGCGGGAATAAGAGGACATTCACTGCAATTACTTCGTTCTTACCTCACCAACAGACAACAGCAAGTTCGACTTAAAGGACCACTACAGACGCTACCAAAAACTGGCTTTCTAAGTGACAAGACAAACGTAACCTGTGGAATCCCTCAAGGCACTGTTTTAGGTCCAATTTGCTTTACAGTCTTCATAAACCACCTTCTCCAATTGGACTTGAATGGTGAACTGGTGGGCTTTGCTGACGAAACGGCTCTATATTTTACAGGCAAAACGTGGGAAGAAGCATACCAAAAAGCATCTAATGCCCTAACTACTGTAAAGAAATGGCTCAACTCTAACTTACTGACTCTAAATGTAGAAAAACACAATACACGACTTTTAGCAACACACAAACTAACCAACCCAATAATTTAATTTTAAAATTACATCAACATGACTGTTTACGTTCCGTCTGTTCTAACTGTAAGACAATAACAAAAACGCAAAATTACAAGTACTTGGACTGTAATCGACCAATACTTACGCTGGAAAGACCACATTTTACTAACAACGAAACGAATCAGAAAAACTATGTACAAATTTAGAAGACATAGACGCATACTCAACAGAGACATGATACGGCAAGTTTACTTTGGTATTGTGCAATCACTTGTTAATTATAGCATACTAGCCTGGGGAGGGGCACATTTCACGCACATTGAGCCATTGAGCCATTGGATGCTGCAATAAGATGTGTTCTGAAGGTGGCAATGGGTAAACATTACCGTGAACATACACCGACGCTACACCTAGAACTAAACGTACCAACATTAATGACAACCTACGCCCAACAACTGTTACTTTACCGACACAAACTACTGAGAAAAGCACCCCCGGATCAGCTGGTTATTCACAATTGTGGCACAAGACTTGGCTGTAATTACCAGGTTCCTATAATCAAATACGTCCCTATTTCAACATTCCCTTACTTACTTGTCTGTCTCATTATTTAATAATCTACCAGAAAACATTAAATCTACCCCTAACACAAAAATTTTCAAACAACGAATTAAAACATATCGTAATCCTTATACAAACATACTAGAAGAATGCATATTACAAAATAATTCATAAATTTTTATTTTTTTTAAAGAATGGTAAACTATTTATTTCATACTCCTAATATTGCTAGCTATTCTGATCAGTTCTTATTTTATTTAGTTTTTTTTTCTTTTTAATTATTATTATTTTTTCTTAAACGTTAGGTTTTCTTTTAGGTAAAGCTCGATGAGTTGAAGGCGGCCCAGCACGGGGACCATTCCTTTGGGATCCCCCTTCACAATTGTAAAACTACCTTATTATTAATTGTACACATGTGTATATAAATATACGATTTTCATTTCATTTCAATTCATTTCATTTTTCATTTCATTTCATTTACAATACCTATTCACAATTTAAGTTACACTCCAGCTTATCCGACAGGTTTCCTGCTGCACTACAAAATTTGAAAATTGAAAGCGGTCACTTTTCACTGTATTTGTGGATTTGTTGTTAAATTAATGAACAGTCTTTATATAGGTACTACTACTAGTCTACGATCCCATTGTAAAATATTTTAGTGCCTCCATAACGTAAATTTCTTATATATATATATCCCACCTGAAGCTAATTTTTTTTCTGTTTAACTAAATATTATGGTAATGGTGGTTATTATGATAAAATTGGAGCTCTATATTAGACAGGTATAATATCCATTCTAAAGTCTGGTATATAAGCAAAGCATTGGGTGTTTACCTATTTATTTTTAGAAATTTATATTTGTTTGTTTGTTATTATATATAAAAAAAACTTTCTGCCAATTAGGGAAGTGCTTAATAAAAAATATACTAAAAGGTGTTTTTGTTCTTTTTAATCTTTTACTTTCTTACAATACTCACCATATAGGAATCAAAATGGCGAATTACAATACTCGCGGGTACAAGATAGTGCCTTAGATAAAATAATAAAAATGTCGCAGTTGTTTAGAACACTAAATTTTAGTGTAATCAAGGTGTGGGCGAAATTATATCTGCGCTATCTCCCTCTCACTCTAGCCTACCTTAATATTTACCGTCTATAACAGCCGGCAACCCTCACTTGCGACCAGATTTAATTAGATAACCTTTTCCATAATAAACAGAAAAAAATAGCTTTCATATGATACATATAATGAATGTACATTTGGGGGTATAAGTTCATCAAAAATCACTTACCAATAATTTAATTAAAAGTACTAGTGGCCCTATTTTGTTAGGCAACGTAGTAGATAATTACAATATTCTCCTAATCATAAATGTGAGTCAAAGTTTGGTTTTTATTAAATACTCGATGGGGGTACTATTTTGCAGTGGAATTATAATATTTAATGGTAATTTTATAACGTTTCGCTTCAATGAAGACCATAGAGAAACTCTCACCTGCAATGAATGGTGCTTAGTGTATCTTATAAGCAACGGAAAATATCTGACCTACCGCATTCAAAGGACTCGTGTACTCACAGTACTTCAAAATTAACTAATTACCTTTGTTTTGTTGTCTTTTAGAAAGTCTTTGTGTTAAAAGACTGTGAAATTGGAAACAATTTGCCGAATGAAATGCCCGGTAACTCGTGGTTGTTTAATATACATTTTGTTTTGCTTAATAAGACTTCCAGCAACATAGATGTGGAACTTTTCCTGGATAAGAGACCTCGGGCACCAAACTCGAAACTAGGCTTGAAGTAGTATTTTCCATCATGGCCGCACTATAATAAATTGCAAGCAATATATTTGAACTGACTTTTTAATATGGCAGCTATTCCACCGACTAATTTGCATCACTATAATCGTGGTAGCAGACATCATTAATAAGTCTCTACCATATAACTTAAGTTATAATAGATAAGTTAGGTATCTACATAATAGTCTCCTTAAAACAAAACAACAAAAAATCTCAAAACACAAGTCAATTAGTGAAGCAAATTAGTGAAGCGAATTGGCCGGTGGAATAGCCGCCTATAGTTTAGGAGCTGAACCAATTTTTGGGGAATAATAGTTGTCCAAGGGATTTATTTTCCACTACTTATTCAGATTTTCCTGTTGAAAAGAGTCCGGTGAAGAGTCCGTTTCAATAGGTAGATGAATCGTAGCTTGGATTAAGACCCGAGCCTGACTCATATCTGTACTTGGTTAGGTCATGCTTGCTTTCCCCTGTTTCATTGCGTAAGTTTGGTAAGTTTGTCTCAGCTTGTCCATTATCGGATGTAGCCGGTGTAGGTTGACATCGAGAACGTATACTAGTTTACCAATGGCCAAAAATTCATACGGAAACAATTATTTGTCCATAATAATGTCCATAATAATGTCCATAATCCCATGGAGTCGTTAGCATTGGACAAAAAACTTATGGTCTGAATCTATAAATAGTCCTTAAAAAAAAAATTACAAGCCCGAGCCTCCTTCCAACCTTGCCAGGGTGGTATGCTGACAGCCAGAGGAGGACTGGACTGGACTTCACTTGGGGAGAGAGGGGTGCTAATTAGTTAGTTAGTAGGTATTTCAGCTTGTACACACAATAGTTCAATAAGAAACATTACTATACCCACGTTATTTTACACTTGAATCTACTTTCACCCGAAAGGTTTTTGGATCGATCATGTAAAGCAGGCGGCATATCAAATCAAATACATATTTATTCCAATTTTTGCAACAAGACAAGTACATACATAAAATGCTAAATCGTATAAAATTAAATCTAAATAAGCTAAATTAAATTAAGTTATATTACATTTAAGACTTTACGAGGAATTAACCAGCCCAACTGTGTTTTCACGTGTTAGGAGCGGTGACCAATGACTATTAAGATGTAGCTAGGTCTACACTAGCAGCTAATAACGCGATAGGTTAGGTACCTAAAAAACAAGCTTTAAGCTAGTAAAAGTTTACACTTATCTAGTGTAAATTTAAAGCCCTGAGGGGGACAATAGACCCTTCGGCGCCCTCCCCACGGATCTGGCATTCTGAACACCTTCCCGTACTTATTAGGTAAGTAGTTATTTAATTGAATGCTCTAGTGAGAAACATAACATAAAATGTTTTGAAACATGTAGCCTAATAGCATTAAAATTAGCAAGTGGAAATTAAATGTAAAAGTGCAACTAAAGTATACTTATCCTATAGGAATTCAATACTACATCTAGTTTACAGCACGTTTTTGAAAAGTGTTATCAGTGTTATCCTTTAACAATAAATACTGGAAAAGATAGCCTGTTATAGGTAGGTGGTATAGGTATTAGAGTAAGAAAGAAAGGGGAAAATGGATGCGGAAACGCATATATACACCCTGGCAAGGTAGAGACTCGGGCGCGAATCCCCTTACTTGATCGGTGCTGTCGCCTATTAAGCTATGTCACCAAATACTAACTAGTAAAGTGAAGTAAATTAAATCATTACTATTTGTATGTTTAGACTACAATTTTAGCAATAGTGGTTCAAATGAGCGTCGTTAGGATTTCCCTGTGATTGGAACTCAGAAACTAAGTTCTAACTACTACCTAGTAACTAATATCTAGTAACTAAATATGTTTTTCAAGAGACATTATCCTTTTTTTTTAATGTGCAAAGAAGGCTAAGGCCCAAAAATCAACTATAAGTTAGGACTTAGGCTATATCTAAATCGTATACAATATATTACTTGTGGCTATTTTCATCAACGTATAATATGCAAAGAAGAAATGAATGAAAAGAAATGAAAAACGTCTTTATATGAGGCGAGCCTTAGCCCCGAAGGGCTACTCTGCGAGCTAGCCTATAAGACGAAGAAGACATTGACCAAAATTCAATAAGTCCTCAGGCAATAGAATTTTAAAAATGTAGGTTAGAAGATGCGGTTTCCTCTGCTTAAGAAAAGTAGGCTAATCAAAATGTAGCTAGAAAAATTTAACTTTGAGCTTCGCATCTTCCTCTAAAGCCGGAAAAATACTGCAAACAATGTTTAAACTAATTCAATTATCATTGTATTTTTGGTAATGGGAACGAAACCTGATTATCTATGTGATATTTTGTTAAAATTCTGTTTCGCTATGAGAATAAGCAGATTTATTTCATCATGAACTTTCGCTATAGCTGCGAAAATGGTCTCAACAAAAGACGGTCATTTTTCGACTGTAAGTTTTATTAGTGAAACCCTAAATCAATGAATGTGTCACATTAGTTACAATAACGAAACATCCTGTGTGGTTTTTACCCGAAACAATTCGTTAAATAGCCACACTTTAAATTCAAATTTCCGTTTCGGAAAAATTTCATTTACAGCAGTCTTATTAGTACGCAGATAGTTAGTAAAATAACGCTTTACTTGAGGCATGTAAAGGTGGCATGTAACAGAGTACCCAAAGAAACAAAAAAGTTGCGAAACACTTTTGTTAATGCAGAAAGCTTCTACAAAACTTCAAACAACTTTTTCGTTGTGATAACTACTAGTACATATACAGTAGGTACTATACATATATACATCTGTGTAATTATAATTTATTTCGATTTCATTGCAATAATATGAATTTAATATATGGTCTAGCACTATGCTACAACCTCGTAAAGACATGGTGCAAGCCCAAATCTTTCAATCTCTCAAAGTATAGAAAACCTCAAAGTATAGAAACATGTTAATAAATTCAACTTATGTAGTCATTTATATGATGGGGTTTAAGGTCAGATTTGTGTATGAGAAAATATTAATTTATACGTGAACAATGTAAAGGATATAGAAATTGATGTACTTTTTAAGACGTCTATCTTCTTGCCTAAAAGCCTTGTAATCATAAAAAAATGGTTTCAGCAAAACAAACTTTACGGCTTCTAAGCATTTCCACTAAAAATTTCACATTTATGACACTAGCGAACCAGCGTGGGCAAGAAGTCTACAGCCGCGGTTTGATGACAATACTCCTCGAGTTTGAAAAGCCGTCCAACCCGCGACTGTTGACTTCTGACGCACGCTGGTTCGCGAGTGATTTCAATGTGAAATTTTTAGTAGAAATTCTTAGAAGACATAAAACCTCCTTTGCCGAAGCCAATTTTAATGATTACAAGACTTTTAGGCCAGAACATAGACACCCTGAAAAGTGCACCAAAGCTCTCCACATGGTCCGCGAAAAAAGTAATATTTCCTCTCATACAAATCTGACATTAAAGCCCGTAACATGCCAGGGAAAATGAAGACATTAGTTAAATTTATTAACATTTCTTAATAAACCAGCAAAAAAATTATGCTTTGAGATTGAAATTTTTCGAACTGCACCAACTCTAATGTCTATGGGCTCTACAATACTATGCATTATTATAAATTATTGATTCAATATTCAATTTGTTTGACTTATCTTAACACTTAGTTGAGATGGACGGTCAAGTAACTAGGCCATTTCTTTAATTTTCGGTACAGTACTTACTCATCATCATCAATCCTCAATCATCATCCAGTTACCTGGGTCCGCTACTGATTATTCTGAGGTCATCCTCAATCTGGTTTCTGTAACTCCTCCTTGGTTTTCCCCTTCTTCGTGTTCCCTTTATTTCTTCCTCCAGCAATTTCCTCGCCCACCTGCTGTTATCCACTCACCTTACTATTGCAGTCTCCTTCTCGCTATATTCTCTACTAATGGTTCTCCCACCTAGAACTCTTTTTTACCAGCTCATTTCTAAACCTATCCAAGCATGTGCACTGTCTGATGAATTTGATCTCTACCCATGTATTTTAGTGTGTCTTATCTGTTTAGTACAGTACAGGAATATTCTACAATGATTAATCAAGTTGTAATGACGCAAATTGACAGGTAAGAACAGAGAACATAGCTAGCCTTACAGAGTGTGGCCTAGTAATCTTTCATATCAGCCTAACAACAATCAACCCATGGATACAGTATATACTTACATATTAGCAGAAAACCAGCTGGCTTACATAATCAAATGAGATGAGGCTATATATTAAAATAAGCCTTTAACTGCTGAGGTGGAATTGTTATGTGTTCTCATATAGGTAATTGAAGTTAGTAATATATAACTAAAACATTGCATGTTCATTGTTTGGGATCATTCTTTTGTTGTAACAACATGAAATCTGATAAAAACCGCAAAATAACATGAAATCGTTGGTGTTGTCTTGTTCTTTTATAAATAAGCTATAAATTTTCACTTCAGACCTCAGTTGTTGCATTCACTCCGCTGGGTTGCGCACCCAAGTGCAATACTATAATAATGAGGTGCGTATACAGTAGGAAGCCTCCAATTTGGGAGCAACAGCGTCCAACCTCAAAATCGTATGTTGTCACAAAATAGCACTAGTATTACATCAGAGAGCAGGATACGAAATTTGAGAGTGGTAGATACAAAAACGGCATTCGTATTCGGTCTCTACCTTGCCGGGGTGGTATCCACCCCCGTAGCTATAATTGCAATAGTATGCACGCGGTCGTTCAGTATATTTTCTTACCGTAACATTTTCCATTTTTCTGTTTTAATTTTCTAGTTTAATTTTTGAATGTGGTTTGAAGTAGAAGTAAAACTTTATACAGGGTATATACCGTACCAAACATAATACGGAACGTATTTTCAGGGCAATGAAGTATTTAGTAGCTTGCCTAACTCTGATGCAAGTTGTTCTAAATGTGTCCGCTGGTGAAAAAACATACAGACCGGATCTGAAGGCTATAAGAAAGGATGCATTTTTAGATATGGCTATACCCAAGTGTGATGTAAAGATGACAATGATGGATGACGGCACAATAACTCTGAATGGCCCGGCTACTTTGTCTATTGATTTGCCCGACGATACAGCGGTATACAGTAAACTCTATATATTTATTATTATTATTATTATTATTATTAATAATATTTGGGTGTCCTTATCCTATAGTTTGCTAGTAAATGAGAAATGAGATTAATATTTTTTTAATTCACGAAGTTACCAAGGGAACTATTGATGCACAATTATCTATGGTTTATCATAAGGAAGAGATTTCAAGTGACAACACCATTTTTTGGTGAAACCAATTAATTCATCATTTTGCAGCCTCAAAGTACCAAATGAAAATGGTCAGATGAAAAGTTAATGTTACACGAACAACATTCATCATACAAATGATGCGTACGATTGTTGCTTCCAAGAACAGTATATCAATTGTCACAAACTGTAATTGTCTTATTGTTGGAATTAAAGATTAAAAAAATGTATATATATATCATTATTTTGTAAGATGACTGTTTATCGGGTAAAACTCGCAGAGTATGCCTCAGTCAACTTATCGTGTTTTTTTGCTGTAGGTAACGTTAGGCTCATCTCAGCGTAGTTCTACAGTTATGTTGACAAACAACATAGATTTCCAATTTACCTGCAGTAATTAAATTTTTACTTTTCAAATCAGGTGAAAATTGAATGCTACCAAAAGAATATAGATGGACAATCCTGGCAAACCAAACCGTCAGGCGTGTTTGAAACAGCCATATGCAGTTTCTTGAAAGCAGATCAGCATGTTGTTCCCGATGTTATGGCAGCAAGCAACTATCCAAAGAAATGTCCAGTGAATAAAGTAGGTGGTGAATCCTAAAGCCTAATATTATCATGAAGGGTATAATATAAAATAATGGAGTAATATTATGATTTTTTTCACGAATTCGCGGGCTCACGCCCATTGTATCATAGGTAAGCAAGTCGCAGCCATTGAAAAAATGTAACAGGGTTCAAAAAATATTTTCAGCGCGCTCCAATGTCCCATTTCGCCTATATAGAAGTATACCGTAGTTAGATGGTTGGATTGGGGGAGGTATGGCTGTGTGTATAGCTAATGGACTATGGTTAAGAGGATAATATTATGCTACGTAAAAAATTGATACCACAAAATTAAATACTTCTCATTTTTTTATTTCATTAACTCAGCAAGTTATTAAATACCTATTTGGATCAAATCTACGTTTGAGCACTTTACAGCTAACATTTGTCTTTTAGCAACTGATATACACTAGAGATTTGGTGCCTCAACATACAATAGTTATTAATTTATTGTACATTGTGAATTTTCGGAGCAAACTTTGTTCAGCGGTATTCAGTTTTGAATTTCACTTTTAGAATTTTCATTTTTTTGGTTAGCCTACATTAGCTGTGAATTCAAACAACAAACTTCTTTAACCTACTTAATTTGAATATTAGGTGAGGTACTGCTTCATTTAGCTCCAATATCCAGCCGCCACTGACATTTAGACAGATAATCTCAAATTAATTTGTTTACTTCTATGGCCTCCAATGGCCTTCAATAGCCGCCTATGACATTTACATAAGTGACTTTAAATTAATAATGTTTTCTTTTACCTCCAATAGCCTCCAATTGCCGCCAATGACATTAAGACAGGTTTCTTGAAATTAATATTGTTTTCTTTAACCTCCATTGGACTCCGCAATAGCCACCACTGACTACAGTGACTGATTTACATGACTTTAAATTAATTTGTTTTCTTTTGCCTCCAATAGCCTCCAATTGCCGCCAATGACATTAAGGCCGGTTTCTTGAAATTAATATTGTTTTCTTTTACCTCCATTGGACTCCGCAATAGCCACCACTGACTACAGTGACTGATTTACATGACTTTAAATTAATTTGTATTCTTTTGCCTCCAATAGCCTCCAATTGCCGCCAATGACATTAAGGCCGGTTTCTTGAAATTAATATTGTTTTCTTTTACCTCCATTGGACTCCGCAATAGCCACCACTGACTACAGTGACTGATTTACATGACTTTAAATTAATTTGTAATCTTTTGCCTCCAATAGCCTCCAATTAAGACATTAAGACAGGTTTCTTGAAATTAATATTGTTTTCTTTTACCTCCATTGGACTCCGCAATAGCCACCACTGACTACAGTGACTGATTTACATGACTTTAAATTAATTTGTTTTCTTTTGCCTCCAATAGCCTCCAATAGCCGCCAATTAAGACATTAAGACAGGTTTCTTGGAATTAATATTGTTTTCTTTTACCTCCAGTGGACTCCAATAGCCACCACGTACATTTATACATGACTTAAAATTAATTCGTTTACTTTTGCCTCCATTGACCTCCAATAGCCGCCACTGACATTTAGACAGATGACTTTAACATGATATTGACCTCTTTTAGGGAGAATACACATTGAAGGATTGCAGAGTTGGGAAAGCCTGGCCGGACGATATGCCCGGGGACTGGTGGCTGTTTAAGCTGTACTTCTCCATGAACAGTACAGTGGTATCCGAGATGGAGGCCGAAGTCTACTTGGACAAGACACCCCGAAAACCTAAGGGACCTCCAGGGAAGTAAGATGGGGATGCTTAAAAGTATAATTCAAGACGATTATTATTGTTCAAATGCGTTGTTTTTAATTCAGTGCCACCTTTCTCCACGCATAACACCAACGGAAAAGAATAACTTACCCAGAGAACTGTTTAAACCTCTTCAATGGGGTAATAAAATTAACCTTCTCTTCCAAAGCAGACGACATTCAACTGTTTTGTCATGTTGGGCTCAGTGGGACACGGATAATTACACCAGGGGCGTAAATTTGGGGGGGGGGGCACGGTCCAACTTCCCCCCCCCCCCCCGCCAGCCTGGAGCATTCTATGACTTGGTTCATACTTCATGGTCCCCTTTGCAGCAATTTGAATGTATTCATTCCTTTTTTAGCTTTGTAAACTCTGAAGCTATACTTTACTCCTATTAAAATGAATAAAACCCTACTATTTTGCTCTTACATTTTCAATTTTTCCTTATCCTGCCTGATGGCGTCATAAGGCCTACCTAGTTTTGCCCCCGCCATCATTCTAATCCTTTACGCCTCTGAATAACACACAGTCACGTGTTTCAACGCATGCTCTGTTGATAACCGAGACCTGTCGTAACTCAACACAGGCCGTTTTATCGCAACAGGGTGCGAACGCCCTGATCTTTTTGTCCATCTTTGAATGCGTCTTCTATTGAAGATTGGCGATCATCATGGCAATTGTAAACTTGTAGATACTGTATTTCCAAAAGGAAGTCAAGCATGTATAGAGTATAGTTAAAATTGATCAATGATCATACAGTAAAATCACAAACAAACAAAATAAAATTAAAAAATGGCGTCATTGGATATGTTAAGTACAAACATTTTAATAGATTTCTATAAAAAGAAAAATTCTAATTTCCGTCAATGTCATTAGCATTCTGCAATGCGAGGTCGGTGGAGACGCCACCTGAGTCTTGAATGTCTGCTACCACGTCACAGTTTTTGTAAATAGCCCTTGCCGGTCGGTGGAATGGGCGCCAAACGCTCATCGCCGTCAATGATGTATTGTCAGAAATTTATTTATTTTCTCTTAAATATAGTTGTCAATTTTCTGGTCAATACACAATTATTGTTATTATTATATCTGGCGGCCTTTTCGCTATCCGCCACCTGTGGTCTGCTGCTCACCCCTAGCAAGCCCTCAGCAGCTCTAATCAGTTGAATATTACTGGCAATACTGAATACAGTATCTAGGATTACAATGATTACCTATTTAGTTTAAGTCATTTAATGAAGATAATACGCGTATATTCACATATTTTTTATTACTTTTTACCTTACTTTACTTTTTCGTGTCCGATGTTGAGACTCATTAAAGTTTATGGGGCCAATGTTCTGCTACCTTGACGCCATTGTCTGTCTGTGCACTCCCAAAAGTCGTCTAATGTGCAGGCAGTGGGGTAGAGGGTGCATTGAAGTAAATTATTAATTTTTACCTTTCCTTGGCAGTGGCCTGAACTGCTCGCACTGTCTAGGTAGGCAGGTAGAAAAAAGGTCTCTACTAACCAAGGTTTTTTGTTAAACGGCTCAATTGCTAAAAGTCAATAGAGTCACAGTTGCTTTGGGTTAATTTTACCTCTGAAATCTCATAAATGCCCTTCATCATGTGGGTGCAAATCATAAGGGCTGCAACTCGGAAATTTTCAGTCAATTTTGGCTTAATTTTCCTTCTGAAATCTGCTGAAACGTCTCTTGTAATCAAGGCATTGTTCTTTGCTAAGCCAGCTGACTTTTTCAGGACCTCAAATAGTTTTTCCCATGACAATTTATCAAAAGCCTTCTCCAGATCAATAAAGGCCACTACTATACTGTCTCTTTATATGCCCGAGATCAAAATTATGTTCCAAAAATAATGCTGATGCTGTGACCAATACTAGCGTCAAATAAAGAGGAAGTAAAGAAAAAGTTATTCCAGATGTTGTTTTCCCATGTCTGAGTTTTGTAGACTCAAACTTTAAGTTCCCCCTGGTTAACAATAAGTTTCTAACTCAAAAGCAGTGTTTTATTTCATAATTGCATTCTTTCTGTATTTAAGCTATTTACGATACTCACATTAATTCGCAAGTCTTAGCTAGTTTGCGAACGTTCGTATTAGTTGTTACGGCGCTGTGCTGGTTAGATAATAGATAATAAGTCTTGCTATCATATCTACTATGCATTACTACAATACAATACAATAGTCAGTGACTGATTTATCCAATAAACCTGGGATCGGTCCCCACGCACCGTAAATGGGTAGGTAAATTCAGTATTTGTCGGCTCAGCACGTGTGTGAAATTCTAAGATTACTCGTTAGAATGCAACATGGTAAACAAAGCGAAAACTGTAAACAGATTTATCAATTTACCAATAGTAAACGCACTAAGAAGGTTTAGAAACGAATAGTGTTTTCACAATTTCACAAAAGTCTAATTTTTAGTGTAAATTTGTTCAAAATTCGTAAATTAAGCAGGTTATATTTCGAAAATTTACTCTCATCAGTGGAATCTGGTAGGCTGTTTGCAAGATCTAAAATCATAACTTTTTGGCGAAATTAATTAGTTAAAAATTTTCTCTCCGACCCCTCCGGCCACCCCCACCCTCCCCCTTGAACTTAATATAATGATGAATAATCATATAATATTCAATATCATGGGCGTAAAGTTGGGGGGGGGGGGGTACGGTCCAACTTGCCCCCACCCCAGCACCTTTTGGGGAAAGCCCCCCCCCCCCCCCAGCCTCGAGCATCGTAAGACGTGGTTCATACTTCATGGTCCCTTTTGCAGCAATATGAATATAGGCATCCCTTTTTTTTAGCTTTGTAAAATCTACAGCTATACTTTACAACTATTAAAATGCATAAAACCCCACTATTTTGCTCTTATATTTTCAATTTTTCCTAAAATCCTGCCTGATGAAGTCATAAGGTCTACTTAGTTTTGCCCCCGCCATCATTCTAAAACTTTACGCCTCTGATATTCATTATATCCCTATCATATTTATAATGGGAAAACCCAAAGGGATTATATATTTAGGCTACGTCCTAGTGTGAGTCTCCACATTATATTGTCACAATTTAATTATAAGTTACATTATTCATTATGTCCCTATCAATTTATTTACATTTAAAACTAGCAATTTATTTATAGTTAGGATATCAATTATTGCTTTCCAATTTATACGTAGTAAGAAAGCTTTGTGACGGTCCAAATTTTCGATTCCGAGATTTCAACGGATTTACACGTTTTAAGGTCCCAGGAACCCAAAAAAGTGGTTTTTACGAAATGTCTGTCTGTCTGTCTGTCGTTCTGTCTGTCGTTCTGTCTGTCTGTCTGTCTGTGCGTCGATTTCCGGGCAAACTACTCGGGATTTTGATGAAATTCGGCATGTAGGTTTAAAAAAATCATACCTCGGAAAAAAAATTTATTTGGGGCTAACTCAATTTGGGGGGGTTTTATTCTCAAAAAACTCCAAAAAAGTCTAAAAAAATTGTTTCTCAAAAACGGCTCAAACGATTTCTTCTAAAATTCACATATATTGTAGTCGTTATTAATTTTAACGAAATGCGAGGGGTCGCTTGCCCCTTGATAGGTTGCTTCTGGGGGTAAAAAAATAAAAATAACTAAATTTTAATGACAAATGACTAAAAAATAATTTTTCTGCGAAACCTTTCTATCGATGATTTCTAACTTCAGGTATGTTTTAGGTGTTAAATTGAGTAACGAAACTGGACAGGTTGCTTTCCCAGAAAAGTATTTGGTTTTGTGCAAAAAAATGTTTTTTTTTTTTTAAATGATAGAAAATTCACGCTCAAGTGCATTGCGTGCCCTGCCAGTATTGCTGTGTGGTAATGTGTTGGTCTGACCTAACTAGAATTTACCTCACCTCCAGTGACGTCAAACTTAACTCTTGAATTTTTTTTTAACAAGAACAAACTTTATGCTGCAGGGCGGGCGGCTAGTCCACTTGTCAATATTTCGTCATTTGTGCATCAATAATTGATGAGATTTTTGTTTTAAGGAGACTATTATGTAGATACTCAACTTATCTATTATAAATTAACTTATAATATGGTAGAGACTTATTATTGATGCATAAATGATGAAATATTGACAAGTGGAATAGCCGCCTGATCTAATCATGTAGTATTACTGCGTTGAACCCCTTAAAGGTAAACCGGAGTCGCCGATATTCCATTTTCTGTTCAAACATCAATTTCTCATGGAATATGGAACGCAGAACAGTGAAAAAATGCAGAATGGCAAAAATAATTTTTTCTCCTAATTTTGATATATAGCGTGTTCCAATCATCAATACCGATCGGCTAGTTAGTGAACTTGATACCCAAAAAATAATGGTCACTCAGGAGTTCAAGTTGAAGGAGTTCATCAACTGTGGCGAATTGGGGTTCGTTAAGGCCACATACTATGCATCAAAATTAGGAGAAAAAATTCTCCTTGCCATTCAGCAATTTTTCATTGCTCTGCGTTCCATATTTCATGAGAAATTGAAGTTTGAACAGAAAATGGAATATCGGCGATTCCGGTTTGCCCTTAATATGCCGGAAGTATGCGATGGTGGGAACGGAGGAAAAGTAGAGTCACTTGTTTGTGAACTGTGGTGGCATGTCAGGATAGAGTAATGGTACGGATTCCCAATTGCACCCGAAAGGTTGTTGGTTCGAGTCCCACACTTGCTACATATTCTGGCCATGCTTCAGGGGGCGTGTAAAACAGGCGGTCCTAGTTGAGGGTAAAAGATGGCTTTATAGCCTTAACTCCGCTAAGTAAGTGTTAGTAATAGGACAAAAAGTCATTATTTATTTATTAATTTCAATTCGTAATGTTATCATTATTAATTATTGTCTATACTGTATAATTACGTTGTACTGTAGTCTGCAGATAAAATTAATCATTGATGTTACATGGAATACAATACATATGCAACGCTGTAGGCCTGAGTCTACAGCACACAAGGGCATATATTCCCAAGGTCTTCTCCTCCAGACCATATCCTGATTATCTATATGACTCCAATTAAATAAAAATGTGCCGCTGCAGTGCAGAAAGCTAATTTCTGTGGACCATGAGATTTACATGTGATATCAGCCACGGTATGCAATTCGGTAGGTTCATTGACAGCCTGCTATGCTGAGAGTAGGCGTTAACTTAAAAAGAAACTGAAGAAGACCGGTTCTTCTCATTGCATAGAGTACAATTAATGAATTTATATGTCAATTGAAATAATCTCAAGTGCAAATAGGCTACCGTGGTCCGTGATATTTGAGGGCAGGCAATGGCACCTATGGAGGGGCGAGCTGGAAAGTGATCAGCGAAAGATGTCAGTGGAAGCTTACCGGAGGTAGGCCAAGGATTGGGATGTCTGGAGAGAGATGGTACCAGAAGCTAAGAAGAAGAAGAAGGTAACCTCTGGCTCTAAAGGGTCCTACGTTACCCTTGTCATAGTTTATAGTTTGGTTATGTTCTTATCTTATTTTGACAAATTAAGGCCTATTTATAACTGTAACTCATGTGAAATGCTTACAAACATGACTGTATTTATACATACAGTATATTATCACATTTTTCCTCGCTCCCCACGTCACTGACGTGAGTTGTCTACAATTCAGTAGCTTGTAGCCGGGCTCACACCAGATCACCAACATGTTTTCCACAAATGCTGACAACATGCTTCAAAAATCTTTGAGAAAAATGTTGGCAACTCATCTGTCCGATGTGTTGAAAAACGCTGAAGACATTTCCCACCCTGAGTCAGTAAAGATCAAAATATGTAGGCCATAATTTTGACGACAATGCTAAGCGGGATCGACGCCACATGCTGGAAACCCCAAGTTTGTTGTGCCTTGTCACATGACTCCGGACTTTTTTTTTCACCTATGGTAGCTCAAAAGCACAGACAATGCGCAAGAAGTCCTTTACGCCGTCTTCACTCCTGAGCGCTCCTGATAAGAAATCTCCATCATTTTCATTCTAGTCAAGTGACAAATCAGAGCCATTATACGTGTACACTGCACAATGATCTGACTTGAGTAGATGCCGTCGACACAATATCTCCTAGGTCTTCTCTTCTTGCCGATAATGACGCAAACTGGTGGGCGCTACTGCAGCAAGCTTCTCTAGTGTTGAAACCCTGCATAGAACTGGCGGGAGAAATTGTCGCCAATAAACAACTTATTAAATTTTGTCGCCCAACTTTTGTATCCCAACACAACACATGGTGGCTTTTCTGTCCCGACAAATGTTGGCAACTTTTGGTGTAATCCCGGCATACCGCATACGGAGTCATTTATGTGGCCACTATGGAAATTCAAAAATGCACTGAATAACATTATCTTCCATTTGCACAAACTAAGGCTTACTATACGTATCCTAACAAGTAACAATATTTAAAGCATTGAGATGTGTTTGAGCAAATGCCGCGTATCTTGCAAAAATGATGTAATAACCGGACCCACAGCTTCCGCATTATCTAATTGAACACAGTGCTTATGCAGTCATTTATGTGGCCACTATGAAAATATGAAAATGCACTGAATAACATTATCTTCCATGTGAAAAAACTTAGGCTTACTATACTTATCCTAACAAGTAACAATATTTAAAGCTTTGAGATGTGTGTGAGCAAATGCCGCGTATCTTGCAAAAATGACGTAATAACCGGAGCTACAGCTTCCGCATTATCTGATTGAACACAGTGCCCGCCATTGACGACTACTGATCGTGACAGGATGTGAGAGTTTGCAAGTCTCTCCTTGACGCTTTTGTAGAAATTAAAATTCTCATAAACAAACCATAAAATACTGTCCCTAGGTAAAATAAGCAGTGTCGGGCAATTTAAAATCCGCTTGTCACATAATTCTAATAGATCTTCTTCCGAGAAATAGAGCTTCATATGTAGCATTTTCCTAGCATCTGATGTGCAGTGAAGTCCTGAAAAAAAAAAGTCATGAATAGGCTACAGTACAAACAGACTTATACCGGATCGTGCACAGCTTATACAATAGGAGAACAATAATAAGGCGATAGGCTATGTTTTGCGTGAAAAATTTTAAATATTTAAAAATGTGTTTGTTGTTTTTAACTGTGCATTACAAGGGCCAACACACCGGCACACAAGGGTGACCTTGAAATGACATCACATTTTGTTGTTAGGGAATTAGTCATAAACGACATCCCATGACCCATTTCCCTGCTTTTTACCCATCAAACCTAAACTGATGGGGAAAAATGACTAAATATCTTTTGTAGGAAAAAAAAAATAACAATTTCCAGGGTTTAAAATAAATTTACTACGCTAATGCATTAAAATAGGTTTTCAAAAATTGTCAAGTAGCCTATAAGACACCACTAGCCATTGGCGCGATCGTTGGGTTACAAGACTCCCAGAAAAAAAGTTGAACCCAAAGATTACATCTTTAATACAAGTAATTAGAATTAAATATAGTCCGGTCAATAAAGACATCCGAGATTGCAATAATTCGCACCTAGCTGAAAATTAGCAGTATTGTCCAAAACACCATTATAAATAAAATCTAAATTATGAATCAGATGGTTGTTACTTATAAATGATATCACTTATAAGTAACATATAAGTAACATGTATGTAACAATAACTAGTATAATAAAATTTGGGCATTCCTGTCTTCCCCAAACTAAATCCTGATTACGTCATTACCATAGAGTGCTTACCATAGATGGTACCCTCCTGCTTACCGATATTGATAAAGCTTAACCTACCCCTGATAAATCTATTATTGCTTTCCAATTTATACGTAGTATAAGGAAAGCTTTGTGATGGACAAAATTTTCGACTCCGAGATTTCAACGGAATTACACGTTTTGAGGTCCCAGGAACCCAAAAAAGTGGTTTTTACAAAATGTCTGTCTGTCTGACTGTATAGTGTATAGGTATGTTGCTCTGTCTGTCGCTCTGTCTGTTTATCGATTTCCGGGCAAACTACTCGGTGGATTTTGCTGAAATTTGGTTTGTAGGTTAACAATAATCATATCTCAGGACCGTTTTTATTTTTATTTTGGGCTAAAACAACTTTGGAGGGTTTTATTTTCAATAAACTCCAAAAAAACGTATAAATAAATGATTTCTCAAAAACGGCTCAAACGATTTCTTTTAAATTCACATATGTTGTAGTCGTTATTAATAAAATGCGGGTCGCTTGCCCCTTGATAGTTTGCTTCTGGGGGTAAAAAATCCTTTTCGGCTCTGGCCGATCAGGAGTAGGGAGATTCCGCAGACCCTGCTTTTCCTCTACGCTACCTACGCTATGTATGTAATAACCATAGCTGCCAATCGAAATAAGCAGACTGGCATCCCTATGCTTATATATAGGATGCAGTATTTCAGGGCTTTGTGATTTTTTTCGTGAAATCACAGGATCGAAGTTACAAAATATTTGCGTCCCACTTTCGGATTTTGGCCACTTGCTAGCGCTTAGGTGTCTCCCGCACAAATTTAAAAATTGAAATGTAGTAGTCAATATCATTTTAATGTGTCATTTCATATTAATAAATCCATAATGACCCAAATTTAATGAAACAAACTAGTTCTTTGTATCATTCGCACACCTAGGCCTATCTACAGTACAATGGTCAATGAATATTTTTAAAAAAATGCTCGTGGTATCCTACGCAGTATGTATTAATGTATGGAAGTATCACATACAATACTTCAAATTATGTTCCAACATGAATTTAGAAAGAGTACTGTATTTACGTTACGGCAAGCATTCATTAGGGCCTTTTCGCACAGTTCACTGGGGATTTAACATTTTAAACCAAAACCCCGTATGAGGAATGTGGCAACAAACGTCTTTGCGTCGTGTTCATTAAGCATATTATCACAGTATACCATGTATTGGACATTTTCACAACCCCTATTTATTCAGACAGGTAGTTCCCCACTAACGCAATACGGTGATACCCACCATGTTCCCTTCATTTTGACTCTGTAAGCCATGGTTGACAAGTGAAAACTCAAGGTGAGTTCCATGAAAAAGGCTTTTAAAGTACAGCATAATGCAATAACATTAATGTAATAACAAATATACAGTAGTTTACAGTGGAGAGGATCGAAGGAACACAACTAATATCTTTGACTTTTTCCTTCTGGAAGGAATTGTCTTGCATTGACTTAAAGTTTCCACTCGAATTTCCTTGCTTCAACATTTTCTCTGGCGGGACGAGACGCCTCCTCTGCTCCTGTTCCTCGAAATCTGTTGCCCTGAAAATGTCAATAATATTAGCCTACCGATACATACCAATTAAAATAAGACAAACTATTTTGTTTTAGTTAATGTATACTGCAGTGGGCCCATGGAGGGAAGTCACTGTCACAAATTATTACGTCGCAAGCCCCATGCATGAAAAGGCTTAAAAATGTTTCTCGTAGGCTGTACAGTAACTTGTTCTACTCAGGTGTGTGTGGGGGGTATGTTAAGTGAATTAATTTGGCAGCAAGACGGCAACAATGCAACACATACAACATTTTAAGAAGAATTAAAGCTATTGTGGGTTGAATATAAATTACTAACTTACCTTTTAGAAGTATTATTGTAGGCCTACTGTACTTTACATAATGTGTAGTATAGTGTGAAGTTTTCAATCCAACATCTGAACTTATTTTATTAGTAAAGTAGGCATTGCTGTAGAGATAGAAATAATAAATAATTTTTATCATTTGTGTTTATAAAAAACCCACTCATTACTGCTGCGTTGTTTTTGTTTTGAATATGAATGTTGACTTCAAAACAGGCAGCCAATAGTAGGCCAAGTTTTATAGAACGTTGGAATACACTCACAATTGTTTCTTAATAAATTAATTTGATTGGTTAAAACTGGGACGCAAATATTTTGTGACTCGGCTCATGTGATTTCCCTATTTGGAATCACAGACGGTCCTATACCGACTAGCATTCTATAGTAAATATTATTCTATGGTAATAACAAATAAAAAATAGTTCATTATTTTCCCGACCATAACATCAACACACAAAACACTGTTGTGTTCCAAATTTCGAACCATAATGCCGAATATGAACTTTAATTAAACAAATTATTTTCACTTTGACTGGATGCCATCTTAAAATGGTTGATTTGTCGTAAAAAGTGGTGATAACTATTATCGTAGATAATAATACAGACTTTTAGCCAGATTTTAATTCATTCCTCTGCAACCAATATTAACTGAGATATGAATTATACAAGGTTTCAATCGGCCGCCATCTTGTAACTAAATAGTGGTGGATCTAACTGGTTAATAAACTCGATCAAGACATTTGCATGATCAATTTTTTTTTGCCAAGTTTCATCAAAGTCGGATAATATTTACGGAAGTTAGAGTGTTTCCTAAAATCGATATATACATATGTACATATATATATAACATTTTGAACGGAGGGTGGTTTTAGGCTCAGGGGGTCATGAAATGAAAAGTTGTGAAGAAATTTTCCGAAAGTCGAACATTGGTCGCCATCTCAATAGGTAGATGAATCTCCCTAAAAATAAAAATAACTCAATTTTCATCAAAAAATTACTAAAAAATCAATTTTCTGCGGAACCTATGTTCCTATGTTTTAGGTGTTAAATAAAGTATCCAAACCGAACAGGTTGCATTCCCAAAAAAGTATTTGGTTTTGTGTAAAATAGTATTTTTTAAAGAAATTATAGAAAATTAACGCTCCAATACATTGCGTGCCGTACACTAGATACAATGGAGTTTTAGAAAAATTATTTACTATGAAGTACTAATTGATAAATTGGAAAGCATGTTCGAGTGAACTCGGACCGGTTCTTAATTATATACAATCCCAAACCAAAACACTTCGTGTAAAAACAAGCCAAGTTCCTACCAATGCCTTACCTTGCCTTAAGTTGGCGCTGTCAGCCCTGGGGGACTTTTGGCCGCATTCACAACACTACGCCACCGGATCCTGTCCTTCGCCAGATCACACCAATTATCGGCCCGAAGGCCAACTTCCTGTATATCTTCGTTTAGCTGGTCGCCATAGCGTCGTCTCGGACGCCCCAAAGGTCTTCTTCTGTTGGGACATGCCATCCATACTGCTTGTGCTGTTCTATCCGCTGGCATACGGACGACGTGTCCCATCCACTGGAGCCTTCTGCTTCGTAGTATTTGTGTGACGTCTGGCGAGCCGAAGAGTTGGTGGATTTCTTCGTTCGTTCGGATTCTCCAACTGTTGTTTTCAAAAACTCTTCCGAATATTCTCCGTAACATCTTGTTCTCGAAAACAGCCAACGCTCTTGATTCTTTCTTTGTCAGGGCCCATGCTTCACCACCATATATAAGGACAGGTAGGATTAGCGTCTTGTAAAGCCTGATCTTTGTTGTCCATGATAGAACCCGAGTCGAGAATAGTGCTCTTGTTTGGAAGAAAGCTACATTGGCTGATTTAATTCTGTTAAGAACGTCTTGACTGATCTTGTTGTCGGACGTGATGATGGACCCAAGGTATTTGAAATCTTGCACTCTTTCAAAGCGACCTGTGCAGGCATCTTGGTCTCTTCCCACTAATAGGTACTTGGTTTTTTCAACGTTTATTTTTAGACCTAGCTTCAGAGCTTCTTCTTCAAGGGCTTTCACTGTGGTCTCGGCTTCTTCTTTTGCCTCTGCCATGACGTTCAGATCGTCAGCATACCCGAGAAATTTAATCTTTACTCCCATGTCGATCCCGCCCGGTGTTTGTATAGCGCGTCTTACCGCCTTTTCTAGGACCAGGTTGAATAATAATGGTGATAGGCCATCTCCTTGTTTTACTCCCGTGAGTACTTCGAAGGGGTCTGAGAGCTTGCCATCCACCTTGATCCTAGCTCGTGATCCGTCGACACAGATTTTCGCCATTGTGCGTAGTTTTTTTGGGATGCCAAATTCCTCTAGGATTTCCCACATCTTCTGACGTTGTATGGAGTCGTAGGCCTTGCAAAAATCGACGAATAGGTTGTGTACCTCACCACCGTATTCCCAGGATTTTTCGAGAATCTGTCTGATAGTGAAAAGTTGGTCCGTAGTTGATCGGTTTCGTCGAAAACCTGTTTGATAATCTCCTAAGATTTCTTCAGCATACGGTGTGAGGCGATACAACAGCACGTTGGATAGTACTTTGTATCCTGTCGCCAGGAGTGATATCCCTCTATAGTTACAACATTGGGACTTGTCCCCCTTTTTAAAGACAGGAGTGATTATGGACTCTTTCCATTCGTCTGGGATCTTTTCCTTGTGCCAAATTTTTAGGAGTAAGCAATGCATTCTCGTGGTTAGGGTTTCTCCACCGTTCTTCAATAATTCTGCCGGGATGTTATCGACTCCAGACGCTTTATTGTTTTTCAGTCTATTCATGGCGTCTCTAACTTCATTTATAGATGGTTCGGGTGTAAAAGGTTCTGCAGTCTGGTACCTGGTGGACTCATGATTTTCCGTACCCACGTCCCCATTCAGTAGCTCGTTAAAATATGTTCGCCATTGGGTGAGAGCCTCGGTAGGGTTGCTTAGCAGATCTCCTGCTTGGTTTCGGATAGTGGGGATTGATTGATATTGGCCCCGCATCACCCGTATGGTTCTATACATTTCCCTGCCATTGTTCGCGATCCTATTTCTTTCAATTTCATCGACCTTATTGTTGAGGTACCTTCTTTTCTCCCTTCTCAGGATAGATGCAGTGACTCTCCTAGTTCCTACCAATAATAATTGTAAGTGTGTCGAAAGTTTAGCCAATTAAGGTTGTCAGATACAGAAGTTGGCCAAGTTCTTTGGCCAATTAATGTTGTCAGATCCATCAGTTGACCAAGTTCCTTGGTCTTTAAATGTTGTGAGGTACGAAATCTTTTCAATTATATTATTAGGCCTCGAAGTTGCCAAACTTCATAGATCTAGTAAAGTTGCCAGGTACGAAATCGCTCAAAGTTTATTTTTAAACTTAGAAACGCAAAGAACTTGGCCATGCGGATGCCTGAAATCCAGGTGTAAAAGGTCTTAATTAACATACTGTACTTAAAAAACATTCGGTACTTCCAAATTAACTTTTAATAACATGGAAGTGGACTTCTTGTATAATATACTAACGGGACCTCACTTCGATATTAACGTGTAATAACGTTGCTGAGGAACTGACGAGATGCTACAACGCTGGCCAAGTTGTTTGTGTTTCTCAGTTTAAAAATAAACTTTGAGCGATTTCGTACCTGACAACTTTAGTCTACTAGACCTAAGAAGTTTGGCAACTTCTAGGCCCAATAATAAAATTGAAAAGATTTCGTACCTCACAACATTTAAAGACCAAGGAACTAGGTCAACTGATGGATCTGACAACATTAATTGGCCAAAGAACTTGGCCAACTTCTGTATCTGACAACCTTAATTTGCAAAACCTTTTACACACCTACGTCCTACAATTGGTAGGAACTTGGCTTGTTTTTACACGAAGTGTTTTGGTAGGGATCTCATAATTTTTTTGCAGTATGTCCCCCGGAATACGCCGGAAAATGAAAATCTGCATATATTTCAAATAAAAATAGCAACTCAATGTTAAAATACAAAAACTGTAGAAACTCGGAAACCCCGGAATCTCCCGGAACACAATATGCCTAACCTAACCCCCCCCCCCCCAGAATCCCCTGGAAAACAAATTTTGTTTCATACCACCCTCAATAAGTGTGAAAAATTTCATCCTTCTACGATCAGTGGTTCTCTCCAAACATTTGTGTCAATATGTCCGCCATTTTTGACGTTTTGGGGGTGTCAGATCTCAGCTCCCTGATTAGGTAGAGAAATTAAATTTTGCACATTTATTAACAAGACCATGATTAGGACACCTGTACGATTTGTTTAAGCTGGGTGCCATAGGAGCGCTACAGGAGCAGCTCAAAAAGGCCGATTTCGGGGTTTTCGTTGTTTAGAGAAAGACTACTTGGCAGCGCTCATATGGTTTTATATGATGTCGGGGGGGGGGGGGTGTAGGAACTTGGCTCGCGCGCGGCGATAAGATCGAAACACCCTCCGCTGCAACGTTACTCCAGCTAAGGGCAACAACAAGGGGCTATACTAGAGCAGGTGTGGAGTCGGATGGTAAGCTCAAATTATAAGTTGATATAAATATTAACAATGAATTAATCTAGCCTTGGTTCAATTAAAAATTCCAGACATTTGGTTATTGGCCCTCCCTAACGTAAGCGGCTAAGCCTCAGTCCCTCAAAATTCGGTGTCCGGGGAGTATTGGCTCAGTTCTAGCTTTAAAATTATGATTATTTTAATGTATTAAATTATTTATTTACATTTTAGTGGTGTATGAGTGTCTGTGGTGAAGGCCTGCTCATGGGCCAAGTGCTGTTACTAGGTTTTGACCGTTTAGACGTTTAAATGGCAATCAGTGGTGTTCCAAAAATGTGGAGAACTACTGTCATTTATGCTGTTCCACAGCAAGGAAACGTCCATCAGTAGCATTCTTGGTAAGTGGTAATAGAGATATTGTGAAGTGAATGGAGTCGCAAAGTAACAAGTATGTACGACTTGTTCCCATCAATAGTAGAACCAATCGATAGTAGAACCCGACGTGTAGAGTCGTTCGTGCCAACTACGCCCAAAACGGAATTTTTCAAAAAAACGTTTTTATATATAGGGCCACTTGAATACAATAAACTTTCTCTAGAATTTCCTGGCGCACCTACACGCATAATATTTCAAAATAAGGTGAAACATGCAATACTACAAAAAGACGCAGCACTTTGGAACTTCTAATAACATGCCTCTCAACATACCTCATACCATAAAATGGATCTGTACTTATACATATTACTACGTTAAATTTTTAGTTCTTATATTGTTATCGGCACCTTGCCTCCACGTGCAAAATGGCTGCACAATAGCAAGAAGAAAAATGTATTATCTAAATGTATGTAACTGAATTTATTTTGGGAATTACACTATTATTATTATTATTATTATTATTATTATTATTATGGGAAAAAAAATATCTGGACGTATTTATTGTAAGGTCATGTGTCAGAAATCTTACAGAGTCACCTGGCATATTCTGCTGTCATTTCACGCTATAAGAATGCCCGCATTGCATGCATTGAAGAATAGTCTAGAGGGAATACGATTTTTCCGAAACTCAATGAAATATTGAAAGAAGTTGTGCCCCAAGAGGTCCAATCGTACCTGTTTCTAAGTGAAACGGAGAAAGACGGTTTACTTGGAAGTCTCTTCTAGTCATGAGTATAAGAAATGTGTCAGGGACTTAACTTATAGGCAAGACTTTTATTAATTGTAAGGACTTAGTTGAGAATTTCAGAAGGTCAGGTGTTTACCAGCTGTGCTGTGATAATTGCAATGTTACTTACATTGGCCAAACAGGTCGCAATTTCAAAAATCGGATTAATGAGCACCTTAGGGCAGTTGGTAAACAAGATTGCGACTCAGCTTTCGCGGAACACTTAACTACCTCAGGACATACTTCGGAATTATCTAATTTTAAAATTTTACATGACTGCAGGAAGGGGAAGCTATTAGACAGATTAGAGTGGATTGAAATAAAAAAAGTATTGTTTAATGGTTGTAATCTGGTAAATGACATAACTTTCATACATCCCTCCCCTCTCCTCGACCTGGCTGCAACGGTTCCCCTCCCTCCTCCCATCCCATTGGTTTAGATCTTAATGTCAGGTAGAAACTTGTTAGTCTGATGATGGTGTAACACCGAAACAGCTGTAACTAATTTTTCGAATTTATAATTATATATATTTTTGTGGAAATTGTGCAAATTTGTTTAATTTTACACATTTTGTTTCGTTTCCACAAAGTCACGAGAGAAACCCTACATTGGGTCCGGGGTGAACCTCTCACGCTGCGCATGCGGCACTAAGAGGGAAGAGGAAGAAGAAAAAGGAGAAGAATAGGAAGGAGAAGAAGAAGTAATGACCGCAGATTACGTAATCCTACTGTAGACGCCCGTATCCTACTGCTTTGGTATAGGGTAAATCGTGGAGGCAGTAGAGTATTAACCAACTTATTATTATTTAACACTTACCTCCATTTATTTCGCAAAGATCGCGAGCTAGAACACATTTTGCTGACTTTTCCGTTGATACTCCATTAAAAGCGGACATAAACTGGCCTAAAAATTCGTTGTATGTCTTTGGACCCTCCTGATGGATTTTCTTCTTCTCAAATTTCAGTTGGAGACCTAAATCTTGTTTTATTGTAACCGCTATCGGGTCTTGCACAGACCCAGTAATTGCCAAGTCTATGAATATTAAACTTTTCACCTAAAACCACTGTTATATTAGAATAAATAGATATTTTCCCTACAAAAACATAATTTTATTATGCATGGTGTCAGAAACATGACATGTCACTTTTCATCATGCCTAGTGTCTGTGTTTGCTCCTTTTATTTTTATTGCCAGGAGACCGAGCATATAGCATGTATGGTAAAGATAATTTATTTAAGCTATACATGTAATTGTTATTTTCTCAATTAACATATATATATACAATATACATGGTAATTAAAATTAATTGAAATGTTTTTATTATTATTATTATATATATTATAATTTGAAAGTTAAAAGATATTGATACATTATTACGTAGGGGGGGGGGGGCTAAAAACCCACTTTTCAGCATACCCACTTCAAACAAATCGTATATTAATTTCTCAGCCAGTAGGCTAATCTTACTTTACTTACTAGTTAGGAACTTGGTACCCTGGAATACCAAAAAGGAAGGTCTGGATGATTAAGACCCTCTCCCAAACTTCTGCAACTGCTGATATTTGCCCCACGATTAGGGCAAAGATTTGCCAGCTTACGTTTTTCGTCATAAACGTGGAGAAAGCCTTGTTCGTCCGCTCAACTTTAAACGCTCTCGATGTTTTTTCGTAAAACTTAACCAAATAACCCGATACTGTATGATTTCTATTTTTAGGTAAAATATGGGCGAAAATCAGCAAAATTGCTAGGGAAATTAAGTGAACCCATTATCTTTCTTTTCTTAAACGGTTAATCGCAAACAAGTCAAAGAATGTACGACTTGAATAACCAACCCCTTATATTAATAGGTAATACCTGTGTTGAATTGCGACAAGCTACCGATCGCTTGGTGTGTAGACTCGTATAGGCCTACAAGTACGAGCAACCTAGTAGTAGTAGTATGGTTTGACACAGTCCCAGGCCACGGTGTGGGCCCATAGGACTCCAGTGGACCTCCTGATTATAGTGGATTCCGAACCACTTGGGAAACACAGTAAAGTCACACGATTAGTTCGGAGGTGACCAGGACAAGTCCTACCATGTTTCCCTACCGGCACTGTGCACACGACCAATTTATCTGCAGCTTTGAACCTGCTCTGGTCAGCTGGATTCAACTTGGTATGGCGGCCGGCACGAGCAACCTAACATCTATGCCAACTAAGCCACTGCCCATGTGTTGGAATGTGCATACTGTAAGTCTAAGCATACTACACTACATGCTGTATATTTTACTTGTACTACCCGACCACGACAGGATGACATTTGGAACACTTTGTTTATTAGAAAACTTGAATAATCGGAGCACCGAGTTAATTCGATTTTTGTAAGTGTTCCAAGTGTGATCCTATCGTGGCCGGACAGTTTATGCCAACATACAGTATATGAGATGCCTATTAGCAAAAGCAATCCTCTCCATTTTTTTTCAGTTTTGAGATATTCGCGCCATTTTTTTTAATTTTTCAATACTCTATCCGATGAATCAGATATTGAGACGCAAAAGCGATTCTAATACTGTTAAAATTAACTTTAAAAACTGTAGTGTTATACCTCACGGCGTTGCGGCACAGCCCAGTTTTTTGCGGCTTCTGAAAAATCGACCTGGGTGGAGAGGATTGCTTTTGCTTAATAGGCAACTCATATAATGTATTTTATGGTTTCCTGCCTATGGCGACTATTCCACTTGTAAATTTTTCTTCAATAACTGATTAGATTTTTTTCTGTACTCTATGTCAGCTTATCATTAATTATTGATGCACAAGTGACGGAATATTGACTAATGGAATAGCCACCTTTGGCGCAAAGTAACCCAACTGCCTACTGTAGTCTTAAATAAAATTTTACCTTTTTTCCATCAACAGCGGTTAAAAATAGCTGGTAGACACCTCCTATGCTGTGACCCATAATAGAATAAGATGTCCATTCGAAATAAATTGATATCCTTTGTAGAGCCATCACAAAATTCACGAAGTTTAAGGGCAGAAAATTAGGGAAATGCGCTGAGCGTCTGCAACAAATAAGCCAAAGGCGCAAAGTTATGTTACTATACAGGTAGGTGAGTTTTCGCTGGGAACGATGATAGTTGAGCGTTCATCGTTACATGGTTATATTATGGTTCCGACTGTTTCAGCTGCTTGGGAATAACTGTCGTTAGGCGCCCATTCCATTGACCGGCTAGGGCTATTTATAAAAACGGTGACGTGGTAGCAGACATTCAAGACTTAGGTGACGATTCCACCAATCTCACATTGCAGAATGCAAATGAAATGTTTGTTTTCCTCTATGCCATAGTTAAAAATGATCAATGATCATAGACTAAAATCACAAACAAACAAACTAAAATTAAAAAATGGCTTCATGGGATATGTTAATTACAAACATTTTAATAGATTTCTATAAAAAGAAAAACAAACATTTCCGTCAATGTCATTTTCATTCTGCAATGCGAGATCGATGGAAACCCCGTCTAAGTCTTGAATGTCTGCTACCACGTCACCGTTTTTGTAAATTGCCCTAGCCGGTCGACGGAATGGGCGCCTTAGCAGTCATTGTTGAGCGATTATTGTGGAGTGCGGGCGATAACAATATACGCGCGCGGTAACATTATGAGGAATTTTGAAATCCGGTATAAATAGGAAAATAAAACAGGGTCGAACTATTGGTGGCATTAAAAGGGGAATTTTAGAGGCATAATAATAATGTGTTTTCAAATGTATAGATATGCCCTCTACTAAGTGTATATGCATCAAATGAAAACTCTTGAAAAGGGATTTCGTTTGATGAAAAATTTATAAGCCTAAACTTTGGTAGTGTGCAACTAGCGCGCGTATGGGTAGTGCACAAGGACTGACAAGGTGAACCACATATATGTTGCATATATGCAATGTAATCAATAGTAAGAGAGAAAAACTTCATGGAAGTTGATTAAAAAAATTAGCAATATTCGGCAAGCCTACGGCCAGTGGCAAGTGACACTGTCTTAATGCTTAGAATTTCTCTCTAAACAAACTTGGCAACATGATGAAACCGGTAGAATCCGCAAGCTGATGGGCCGTGGTCCTTATGAAAAAGTATTTCCAAACTAATAGTCATCATCATCGTCATCCACTATGTCCATCATTCCAGATTCTACTGCTTCATCAATTAGTTTGTTGACTCCGGGGTCTTTGTATGTAAAAAAAGTTTATATGTAGTTTTATTGGACTGATTTTTTTTCCTACTTACATGTTAAGGCAAAGCTTTGTGATGGTTGAATTTATCGGATTTGCACGTTGAAAAAAATGGTTTTTACAAAACGTCTGTCTGTCTGCCAATTCGTGGACAAATACGTAATAAAAAAAAATCGTAACTCGATGGATTTTGATAAAATTTTACATAGGCCTATACGTTCACGAAAATTGTATCTAAGGATTTTATTTTTATTTTCGACTAAATTAATTTTTAGAGTTTATACCCCCAAAAACTCCAATAAAATGCCAGAAAAATTATTTTCTCGAAAAAGGCTCCAACTTTTGTTTTTAGTTCGCATATATAGTATATTTATAGTTTTATCATTGTATACAAAACGCAATAGGTCGCTTGCCTCTTGATAGTTTGGATCTAGGGACAAACAATAAAAATAACTCTATTTTCATGAAAAATTACTATACAGTATATGAAATATTTTTTCTGTGGAGCCTTTCTATCGATGCTTTCTAACCTTAGGTATGTCTTAGGTGTCAACCTACTCAAAAAACTGGAATCGGGCTAACAGTACCGAACCCAGATACCGCTGCTACATCGGTAATAGAGTTGTCAAAAAATCAAAAAGGCTCTTCTACATTTCGATATGTGACATGTGGGTTTTACTAATACCAGTTGGCCACAGTTCTTGAACTCCTTCCTCAGGACTACAACACCAAGGAATTGGGAGGGATGCAGCGCCTACAAAACTAATATCATTAAAAAGTTTGCGGGAAAGAATCTGAATGCCGACTTCCTTTTTTTCCATTACGGGAGCAAGACCCAACAGGTCGACGTACCAACACAAAACAAAATAATTTTTCCCGCGTTAATAAAGAACTTAAAAATAAATAGCCTTTTCTCAGAAACAGGTTACAATGTACCCACCCATTAAATGCAAAAAAAAACCTTACCCATGACCCGGGAGATCAACGCAAACGTAATAGTAATCAGTGAGTAACAGTGGAATGAGCTGGTCAAAAGCGCCAGCATTTGCACTGGAGCCGTGGATTACGAGAATGGGTGGGCTCGTACTGGAATTCCAGCATTTCAAGGCTAGTTCACCCCACGGCATCATTATCACTTCCTCAGTAACCAGCTGCAAAAGAAAAAATGATTACGCTAATTGTAAGCTAGACCTATATAGGAGGGACCTGATAAAATAATGGACCGGGCGCCCATGCAGTCGACTTTAATAATAATTTAATAAAACGTAATAATAAAATATATTGTACTTTGCAGCTATAGCGGGTTTGGTAGTTGGTAAAAAAAAATAACTCGATCTTTCCGGCCGGACAGGGTAACCCTGTTTTAGCCCTTCCAAATGTTGAAAGAATAAGATATAACTCGGGAAACCCGCTGCAAATGAAGACTTGTACGCCCAACAACACAACACTGTTGAATAAGATCAAAATTTGGTGGGCATTCTCAAACAAGACCACCCTTTTCAAAAATTACGTGACATGATGTGCTTGTGAAACCCATTGCAAACAAAGGTCTTTGTGTCCAGATACTCAAAACTGACGGATAAGACCAAAAGATTGGGTACATTATCATAACAGACCACCACCAAACATTTCGAAAAGTGCTAATAATTACCTCATAATCCGTGTATATACTCGGGAAACCCACTGCAAATGAAGGCTTTTACGCAATTGACAAAAAAAACTCTCCACCGGTGGTGACTCATGATCAATGATGCGGTTATATACATCTTCGTATTATAAGCATTGTGGTGACCCCCTCCAAAAAACATTGGCGTAAATTCCCAAAATTTCTGGGGGGGGGGGGGCTTTAGGACCTCAGGCCTTTGATCCCCCGGAGAAAACAAAATCGATAAATGGGTCCTAATTAGTGAGGTTTTACGCATATTATACCCTGGAGAAAGGGTGGCCCGGGGGTCTCCCCCGGAGAAAAAAATTGACAATGGGCTCAAATTTGTGAGGTTTTACGAATATTCTACCCTGGAGAAAGGGCGCCCCGGGGGTCTCCACCGGAGTAAGAAAATTGATAATCGGGCTGAAATTAGTGAGGTTTTACGAATATTCTATACTGGGGAAAGGGGGCCCCGGGGGTCTCCCCCGGAGAACAAGAATTGATGAATAGGCCCAAATTAGGGAGGTTTAACGCACTTTGCAAGCAGCAGAGTTGAGATTTTACCGACGAATAAACCTACCACTGAGGGGGGCCCGGGGGTCTCCCCCAAAGAAAAATAATGAAGAAATAGGTCTGAAATATTGGGGTTTTAATCATTTTGAGTAATATTTTTTTTAAAATGGACTTATATATCGGATAGGTCAATATGTTGATGTTTTTCGTTATGTCTATCATGTGAAATAAGTATACCGAGAATTAATTTCCCTTTCGTTATTGTCAATACTATGTTTTTCGCCTTCATAACGTCCTTGTCACCAGAAATCCTGGGGGGGGGGGGGCTTAGCTCAGGTCCCCCCTATTTACGCCAAAGTTTGCAAGCAGTACAAAATTGAGGTATTACAACGGCGAATAAACCTACCATTGAGAGGGGCCCGGAGAAAAATGTGGAAAAAATAGCTCTGAAGTATTGGGGTTTTAAGCATTTTTAGTAATATATTTTTGTGAAAGTACTTGGTCAATATGTTAATTTTTTTCACGTAAAATAAGCATACTTAGAATTAATTTCCCTTTCATTATTGTGGATACTATGCCTTTAGCCTACATAACGTCTTCGTCACCAAAAATCCTGGGGGGGGGGGGGGGGGCTACGGGTGGACCTGGCGGGGGCTAAGCCCCCCCCAGGCCCCCCCAATTTACGCCAATGCCAAAAAATTTGGCAGTGCCCGGGTCAAATAGGTCTATATGTAAGATAACTTCATGTCCAGCCCCCCCTAAATATTTTCCTATGAGGTACAATGACTCGGGTTTAACCCCCCCCCCCCCCCATGAAAAACGTGCCTGCAGTGTCGCTGCTGACATAGCACTTAGCGCCGCTGTGGTGGATTTATCAAGAGTTACATCACCTGGAACTGGTCCACAAGTTTTAAAAATGCAGACTTTAATAATGCTATTATTTTTTTCTTAGCCGAAACTCATGTTTTTTGGCGACTGTGCTGTATTATTAAACCGCTGGTCCTAATTTACCTTTCGGCCCAGTTTTCCAACTAAGCCATGATGATAAATCAGAAGTAGATGGACAGGAAGGGCTGGATATGTAGACCTGTAGGTACTCACCACACCAAACAATAGCAATAACAAGGTTCAGTTTGATGTCCTGGTCAAGCCTTAACTTATGCTAAATAGATATAAAAACAAATAAAAACAATAGTCTTAAAAGTGCCGTGCAACCGGAGTGTGGAAAAACTGCAAAATACAATATACAATATATACTGTATAATGTAATACCGCAGGCACTGTAAAAGGCTATACACTAGGCACTTACCTGCATTGTTATTTTGTCGTTAATTTTTTCCCGCTCTTACAACAAAAATTATAAGAACAAGTTGCACCAGTTGTAGGCGCCCGGCAACAGTCAAGAGTCTGACATTGATCCTCGTTCTGGCAAAACTGGTCCTCAAGGCTGAAATAATGGGAGAGTGCCAAACGAGAGGACTCCTTCCCACCACTGGAATGACTACAAATACGCAACACTCTGACGTAGCTCACTAATGCGCTCCTCAGTCATACGCTCATTGATAATTATACATTTGAAGACGTCAGGGGAAAAACCGGAAAGGTGCACTTTTGGTCGAAATTGAGATAATGGGGGCATTCTGTTCAGTTTTTAATGTAGTTTTAGATGACCTAACAAAACCGAAGAAAAACAAGTAAGTTTCTGCACAAATTGCATGGGGAAAAAACCGTATACATGGGAAGAAACGGCTACTTACAACTTTAAAATTCGATTTCTGAAAAATCAACTTTTGATCACCTTTCCTGTTTTTCCCCTGTCTTCTTCATTTGACAGTATGACACAAGCTATGGGGAACAGAATCCGTCCATTTGAAATGTGGATGTACAGACGAATGCTGCGCATATCCAGGAGAGATCGTGTCTCCAATGCCGAGGTCTTGGAGCGAATGGATGTACAGAAGCCGAGTTGCTGCTTACGGTTAAGAAACGGGAAACTAGCATACTTCGGCCATGTGATGAGGAACGAAAAGTATCGCCTTCTGCATGTAATAATCCAAGGGAAGATAGAAAGACTGAGGGCTCGCGGCAGAAGAAGAACGCCCCAGTTGAAAAACATTGAAAGGCATTTAAAGATTTAAAGAAGGAGCCGAATATTATATATATATGTACATATATATAGCCCAGTAAATCCAAATAAAAAAGGGCCAGATTAGCACAACTACTCAGTAGTTCGGTTAGTTGTGTAGTTGTGCTAACCTGTCTAGTAACACGAATCATGTCAATTAGAGCATAAGTAGAGGATTTGGCATTTACTGGACTTGTCTGGACTTGTGGTCCAGCGGTTAAGACGATGCCCCGGTTAGGCGTAGATCGTGGGTTCGAATCCCGCCAAGCCCAGTTTTTTCCATATCCTCTAATTTCGGTTACTGTACTAGTAATTGAAAGGTTCATCTCTTATTCCTTGTCTTATGATTTCAGCTTAGATACTAATGGTTTAAATTTTATTGTTTCTCTATTATATTCTTTACTTTTTACTTTTTCAGCGCATTTCCCTTCACGGGGGGTCGGCGGCACGACAGCAACGCTTCCAGGTCACCCGGTCTTGGGCCTGTTCCCTCGAGAGATTGGCAATTAGTAGGTCCTTCCGTGTTTTACTCGCCAGTGAGATTTTTGGTCGTCCACGTGCTCTGGTTCCTGGTACGGGTGTTGATCGCACTCTTTTTATCAACTCGTTGTCCCCCCTCCTCTCGACGTGCCCCCACCAGCTTAGTCGTCTTTCTCGCAGCTTTTCGTGGATGTCTCTTGTTCTCATTTGGCATCTTATGTCGGTGTTTCTCACTCTGTCAATCAGAGAAAAGCCACATGCTCTTCTTAACATACGCATTTCGGCTACATGTAGCATATTCTCCTCGTCCCTTTTGAGTGGCCAGCATTCCGACCCGTATAGCATGCTCGGACGTACCATTTGTTTATACACTCGGCCTTTGAGTTTCATCGGCATCTTGCGGTCCGTCAATATAGGTGCCATATCCCTGTATTTCATCCACCCGGCCTTAATTCGACATTTGACATCATCTTCACATCCACCATTCTGTTCAATAGTACTGCCCAGGTACTTAAATTTGTTAGTCTTGTTTATTGTGTGAGTGCCTATGCTGATGGATCCCGGCTCCTGTCTAACGCACTCCATGTACTCCGTCTTATCTTTGTTCACTTTCAGTCCCTCCTTCTCCAGCGTTTTTACCCATGTATTCAGGTTAGCTTCAGCATCTTGGCGACTGTCTGCTGTGAGGACGACATCATCTGCAAATAGGATACTCTTCGGAGCTTCGCCCTGGATTTGTTCCGTCACCGCATCCATTACTATCAAGAAGAGGAAAGGGCTTAGTGCAGAGCCCTGGTGTAGCCCAAAATTGACAGAGAAGCTTTCGCTCAATCCTGCTGCGCTTCTTACTTTCGTGGTGCACCCCCGGTACATATCCTGGATTACCCTTATATACTCCGCCAACACTCCGTGCTTCTTCAGGCAGTCCCATATTAGGTCCCGCGGGATCCTGTCGTAGGCTTTCTCTAAGTCGATAAAAACGTAATGCAGTTGTCTATTATTATTGATATTATTATTATTAATCAGTTCTCTATTATATTCTAAAGTAATTATAATGTACCTAGCCTGTATCTTTATTATAAATATAAAAAACTATATAAATATTATAAGTAATAAATTATCACAATAATTTATGTAAACAATCTATAGACTTCGTATTTTATAGGCTAGTGCTGATATTTATAAACAGTATTTGCTGTTATGGTTATTAGAAATAGGGGACAACACTGAAATAAACGAAATAAATTTAATTCCAATAGAGATCGAAATTGTAACATTTTTGGGAGATCATTGAATTATTAATTAATAAAATTTGTTTCTGCCTTTAATCAAGCACCATCACGATGATACTATTTGTACGCTACTACAAGCGAATCCACCTTTTTCTGCCTATAATATTACAAGTATACCTAATTTCAGCGGCTGACACCGTCAGCAAAAAATCTGCGAGAATGAAGCAGCAATCTTCAAGACACTAGGGAACATCTAAATTTGTAGCCCACATTCATTGCCATCCGCCGCTTCAGAAACTAAGGATCTAAGAATTCCAAAGAATGAGCTAGCCATCAACTTTTTTTTTAAATACCCAATTTTTTCAGATGTATTTCAGAGCTACAAGGGTAGTTCTAGAAAAAAAAATGGATTTTATTCTTGGACTTGTCAGGGGTGAAATAGCACCTTACAGGGCTTATGTGGGAACCTTTGTCATGGAGTTTATAATTTGCGCGTCTTCATATCAAAATAATATCATTGGTAACAAATGAAATGAGTATTATATCGTTGAATATAGGAAATTCCAGGTTTCACAAAATTCCAGGTTTCATACAATTACGACCTTCAACATTCTAAAGGACGCAAGTGGAGATTAGCTTAGCATTTTTTACCAGAAGTTAATTAGTCGACGTACTCGTATATCATAACATTACATTGACTGGGCTACCTGGAAGAACCTGCTCCTCTGACCCGGTATAGGTCCATTGTGGTAGAGTGCGACTAGTGGACAAAGTACCAAGCTTGCTGTGTGCGACTAGCGTACGTGTGAGCCGTGGGGAGCACACAAGCTGAACCTATCTTTCCTTCATAGACATAGTAAAACTATAGACTCATCGTAAACATTCGGGTTGAAGCCGCTTGACTTCGGCTATTTCCGTAGTATAGGGCCAGATTGAGCCTTTTGCCATTTGATACCATGTTAACATTTTATTTTTTATTTGATTATTTAAAGATTATTTTGAACGGAAAATCATGCCAGCTAACCAGCAATATTTTTATGCAGAACTTGGAGCACTTTTAATTTACATTTTAAACAATATTTTAAGCAAAGTTTTCCCTACTTTTAGATAAAAATAAAAAATTTTAATGCAGATCTTTCAGTACTTTTAATTTAAATTTTAAACAATATATGTAATAAATGTAAATAATAAATATAATTGTATATGTAACAACAAAGAAAACTATAAAGAAAACATATAATAAAACTATTAAATTTGAATTTCCCGCCAAAATGCACCTATGAGGGGGCGTGGTCGTGGCTTCAGTCCTCCAGCACGAAATACGACATGGTGGCTCCATAGTTTTATTAGCTCCATGCTTTCCTTTCTATGCAAACAAAAAGCATGTAGAGTTTCGTCAGACCGGTTTCTATTGTTTCATCCAGTAGTCCAATTTGTTGATTCTTGCCGCGGAAGCCTTTGTCATTAATAATTTGACCCGACCTTATATTATTGCAGTAAATTTCACTATTAGGTAGCTGGTGCATGATATTCATGGAGGCTTACATACACCTACATTTTGTTCTGTACGAGTATTTTTGTATTGCTTAAAAGATTTTTCTATAATAAAAATCCATATGAAACTTTAAAATAATAACTATTTTTTCTTTGCCATCCTTCAGTTAAAAAACCAATGAAGTTAAAACAAAACTTGTCCTTTCTAGTCTTATCTGGTTGTGCGCTAACCCCACGGGTTTGAGTCAGTGCGCAAATCGCGCACCCCCGTGGTAACCTAGCCCCGAACGTCCGGATGACGCTGACAGGTCTGACATCTCCCAAAGCATTAACCAAAATATTTGAACTGCAACAATGTGCCCTATCCGGCTACTCATGAATGGATTCATACAAATTTTTTGCTGCTTAGGGTGGTTCCCATCATCGTTTGAAAAGTCTCTGTGAGGAATACCCCGTCATGCATTGGAACACTGCGATGCCCTCCAGTATGTCATACCGAGGCTTTTCAAGTGCTGGTGGGTCGCTACTACAAAGAACAGTTCCCATAATCGCTTGAAACACAGTAAGGAATACTGCACAGCATTGACATGCATACGTGGATAAACGCCGATACTTTTCAACCGATGGTGGGACGTGACCTAGCTGTAACATTATGATACCAACTGTAACTTGTGTATATTCTTAAATTTTTGTTTTGCAGTTTTGCAGGCACTGGACAGCTTACCGCCATTCGGATGATTTGGTATGCTGAGCAATTCGTTTGCGCCAGCAATAGAAAATAAATAAAACTGAAAATATAAGCACATCAGCTATAAATTATAATAATTTAATAATAATTTAAATTTGCTACATGGTAGCTGCAATAATTACTTTAGTCCTTGACTATACCGTTAATTCCACTCAAAAGATGCAGTGAACAGTAGTAGGCACAATGTTCAAAATGTTCCACTACTTCACAAGATTCTTTGAAATTCTCTGGGATTCTTTGTGTTCAGCGTTGTATTCCTGGTACTTCTTAATTGCAGCCCGAACGAACCGCGTGGCCTCCGTTAGACTCTGTTGGTTCATAAATCCGCGCATCTGCTCCTTGGTCAGATCGAAGCCCATGAACGTCATGTGGCAGATAGAAGTGTACGCGCAGACGCAAGTAGAAACCACAGTTCCTATTGCGACCAGAGCGACCACTGAGATGAGAAGAAGTCCAACCTGAGGAAATGGAAAAAAGTCAAATATAAGAGAAATTATTGATAAATGTATGGCAGATCAAAATCTTACATTATCAAGAACAAATTAGTGGTATATGAATAATAATGAAACTTTTGTAGGTAGCCTTTACAAATTATACAAATTATAGATTTGGAGACTCTGAAGAAATGAGGGGACAGAAGAATCCGGGCTAATAGGCTGTGGTTGATTTGAAAGTAGGCTTCCAAACGTTTCGTCAACAACTGCGGTCGACATCTTCAGTGGCACTAAGTACACGCACACTTCTAAGGTTGTATCGCGGAGGTACCGTAGCCACTGACTGACAGACTGGTGCAGGTATGGCTCGGTGCGCAGGCGCTCTCGTTTCTGATTTATGATTAACGTTTGGAAGCCTACTTTCAAATCGACCACGGCCTATTAGCCCAGATTCTTCTGTCCCCTTATTAAACTGTGAAAGCCTTCGTTATTATATCTGAAGAAATGAACGCAAATGGGATTCTTTCCCTAGCCTCGACCTTCCCGGGGTCTGAAACACTCTGTGACATTTCACCAACCGAAACTGCTGACATGTACCCCTCTGTACCCTGAAACGTTTTAATTAGCATTTTTTTTTATCTCTATCGTATTTGCAAGAGCTACAATATCTCTGAGTAATGATACCTGGCGGCAGTATCGCTGTAAAGGCCTAGCTGTTTTGGTCATGTCTTTGTTAACCAAATCGATAACGCTGATAATTTTAAAGCTATTGAAGCAAAGTGAAACTGAAAGGTCTGTTAGATCCTCTGCTCATTAAGAGGTCCTTTGATTTTAATTTAATTAAACATGGGCAGCCCTTAGATGGTGGCTTATTGTGAAACTTAGACGTTGCGTTAAATTTCACGGGGCATTTGCTTTGGCAATTGTGTCTGGAATCTCAATTCCAGCTGTAAATTCACCCGTCTATTTTGGTTAATGTATGCTTTACGGACATTACAAAACATGCAATATTTTCATCGGGGGCTGCGGAATTCCTGACTCAGCGCTCTTTCCTTTTCTGTCAAACATATACCTATACAGAACATCAGTCTTTTTTAAGCATAATAACGGCAGAATCGGATAGGCTCAAAAGTGTAGGTTTAGAATAATGTATAAAACCCAAAGAACGTTAAAAGAACCGGTCCGAGTTTACTCGAACATGCTTTCCAATTTATAAAGTAGTAGATAGACATAATGTGTCATTTTTCATTGTATGTAATTTCCCTATGGTCAAATTTCGGATCCCTCGGGGGGGGGGGGGGGCAATATATTATAAACCCCTTAAAACTCAAGTGAATATTCTGGAATAAACAGCCCAATACATTGTAAGTTTGTAACAGTAGTAACAATAACAAGGCACGCAATGTATTGGAAAGTGAATTTCCCATAATTTCTTCAAAAAATTATTTTTTGCACAGGACCAAATATTTTTTTTTGGAAAACAACCTAAATTTATTTGGTTTTGTTACTCTATTAAACACCTAAAACATATCTGAAGGTAGAAATCATCGACGGAAAGGTTCCGCAGAAAAATTAATTTTTAGTCATTTTTCATGAAAATTGAGTAATTTTTATTTTTTTACCCCCAGAAGCAATCTATCAAGGGGCAAGCGACCCATTGCATTTTGTTTACATTAATAACGGTTACAATATCTGTGAATTTAAAAGAAATCGTTGGAGCCGTTTTTGAGAAATACTTTTTTTAGGCGTTTTTTTTTTTAGTTTTTTGAGAATAAAACCCCCCAAATTGAGTTATCCCAAAATAAAAGAAACTGTTCCGATACATTATTTTTGTGAACCTACATGCCAAATTTCATCTAAATCGACTGAGTAGTTTGTCCGGAAATCGATGAACAGACAGACAGACAGAGCGACAGACAGACATTTCGTAAAAACCACTTTTTTGGGTTCCGGGGACCTCAAAACGTATAAATCCGTTGAAATGTCGGAATCGAAAATTTCGGCCATTAAAAAGCATGCTTGATACTTCGTATAAATTGGAAAGCAATAAAGGGGTGCGCTTTTGAAATTCACAAAACCGTCCTTTCCCAAAATCGCCAAAAGTGGACTTACGTTTTAATTGCTTAGAACGGCAGCCTGCTGCGCCCACCAGCCGGACCATCCCCCCTCCCACACAGCTATACCATGTGGAGGTTGGGGGCAGGAATGGCTATTCAAATGCACCCTATACATATTTGACTCATACCTTTGGCAGCACAGCATGGGCTATGTGGAGAATAGGTTCCAGCGTAGAAAGGATGTGATGTATGATGCCCTTTTTGACCTCCTTGATATGCTCGAGCTTATGATGCTTTGCTGGGATGATGTAGCCCTCGAAGCCTGACTGGACCTTGTAGCCATCGGCACCCTGGTCGTAGTGTTGGACGTAGGACCCGGGCGCTGTTTCAGCGGTCTGCAAGTCACTGTCACTTGTATCGTAGGAGTTGGCGTAGGGGATAGGCAGTTGCTGTGTTTGGTCGGCAGAGGTCAGCACGAAGCAAAGGAGGGCGGCAGCGAGAAGGATGGTCGGTTGACGAATAAGAGAACCTAGAGGAAACATGAATTTTATTATAATATGTAATTTTTACTGTTTTCTGTCTGTGGACTTACAGTGAAGACAAAAAAATAAGAAATATTGACTTTTTTTGTTCTACTACTAAGCTAACCTAGCGGAGTTAGGGCTCTAAAGCCCTCTCTTACACTCAACTGGGAAAGTCTGGGACTGCCTGCTTTACATGCCCTCCGGAATATGGCCAGAAAATGTAGTAAGTGTGGAACAACCTTTCGGGTGAAAGTGGGAGTCTGTACCACTACTCTACATGTCCTGACAAAGCAGTCAACCAGAAAAAACGAAAAAAAAACGTAACATTTGTGTAGGCCTGAGGTCTTGTAGAGGATCCTCCCTTTTGAGCACTGCTCAACATGGGATGAAGTTGTCAAAACCGAGTCTGGCAGCCGTGCTCTTCGCCTACTGAGGAAGGTGTGGTACCCGTTAAGGTTGGGAGGACCCAGCACCTGGCGTACAATTTTCCCGTTCATGACAAGCCTTGAACCCTGATCTTCCATGTCATACTCCAGCTCTATGCAAACTGGGCTACGCCGGTGCCCACAGTGTAGATGTGCAGATCCACGAAACCGCCCAAAGCATTGCATAATTGTAAAACTGCAGTAAGTGGTGATCAGCTGTGATCACATAGGTACAATGCTGGATAGGTCATAAATACCTGAAGTCCTGAACCATGGACTTCGGCCTGGGAAACTGCTGTCTACTAGATTATAACTGTATGCACGTTATAAATACTGTATATTTTCCTTTAATTACTAAGCTTTTCCATTTCCACTACGACAACGATTACGATATATTAAAGGTGTGTTCGACAAAGTGTATGATAGGCTATCAAACATGCCATAGCCAATGAACGACAAAAATGGATGTTAAGGTCATCAAGCAATCTTATCATTGTTCTACGCAAGTTTTCCATTTGACAGTAGTTAACTACTTACATACTTTCTCACGGACTTTGAACGCTCTCTTCTCTAAGGCGGCTATTCCACTTGTCAATACTCCGTCTTTATGCATCAATAATAATTCTCTACCATTATAACTTAATTTATAATAGATAAGTTAAGTATCTACATAATAGTCTCATTAAAAGAAACATCTCATCAATTTTTGATGCACAAATGACGGAATATTGACAAGTGGAATAGTCGCCTAAGGACTATAAAAGGGCCTAGGTAATAGGGAAATTTTGTGATTTGGAGTTAAGTGCACTATGTTGTTGTTACTCATGCTGCTCTTTATCCTAGAATACAACAGGAACTTCTCCATCAGTCATTTTGACTATGGTGGAATAAAATATGGGAAATGTACATCTGGGTACATCTGTACATTTTCAATTGAGTTTCAAAATTATTTTATCGTATTGTGTTAGTTTATTTTTATCAATTTTACCCCTTGGCCTATAGGCCCTTCTGGCTTCTACTGTAACTTATTTACGGAATTTTCATAGCAAATCACACACAGCCCAGAATTCCATAAGAAACCAGCAACATCATTTGCGCCGTCTTAGCAAACATTTTGGGGATTAAAATATTAAACTATTTTAGCTTAGGGGTCTGTCTTACAATACGGTATCGTATTTTGGTGGTGACTGATTAGTCGGTTTGACTGTTTAGTCGGTTTCATTGTCATTTCACTTTCCATACGAACATGATAGTTTATTTTTATTTCATTTTTGCTTTCCAATTTATACGCAGTATAAGGAAAGCTTTGTGACGGTCGAAATTTTCGATTCCGAGATTTCAACGGATTTACACGTTTTAAGGTCCCAGGAACCCAAAAAAGTGTTTACGAAATGTCTGTCTGTCTGTCTGTCTGTTCGTCGATTTCCAAACTACTCGATCGATTTTGATGAAGTTCGGCATGAAGGTTCACAAAAATCATACCTCGGGAGTATTTTTTTTTATTTTGGGCTAACTCAATTTAGGGGGTTTTTATTTTCAAAAAACTTCAAAAAAACGTCTAAAAAAATTATTTCCCCAAAACGGCTCCAACGATTTCTTTTAAATTCCCATATATTGTAGTTGTTGTTAATGTTGATAAAATGCGGGGGGTCGCTTGTCCCTTGATAGTTTGCTTCTGGGGGTAAAAAAATAAAAATGACTAAATTTTAATGAAAAATGACTAAAAATAATTTTTCTGCGACACCTTTCTATCGATGATTTCTACCTTCAGGTATGTTTTAGGTGTCAAATTGAGTAACGAAACCGGACAAGTTGCTTTCCCAAAAAAGCATGTGGTTTTGTTCAAAAAAATGTTTTTTTGAAAAAATGATAGAAAATTCACGCTCAAATGCATTGCGTGCCCTGCCAGTATTGCTGTGTGGTAATGTGTTGGTTGGTCTGACCTATCTAGAATTTACCTCACCACCAGTGACGAGTGACGTCAGGTGGACAACTCCCCCCCCCCCCCCCCCGAGACATCGGAAATTTAACCATAGGAGAATTATTCACCATGAAATTACTCATTTTCTCTATCTACTAATTTTGATAAATTGGAAAGCATCTTCGAGTAGACTCGGACTGGGTCTTTTTTTTGTTTTTTCAAGCGCGGGTCCCTGTTGGGAATTTGCGCTAGGAAATTGGGAATATTTACCGATTATTTAGTGGTAAAGAGTTATCCGTTCTGTTGTGTAAGTAGTGGGGAGGGGGGGGGGGATGGATAAATGTTGAAGAAGAGGCCGGTGGCTCTTAGGAATTGTATGATATTATTTGTGGCTGTTGTTTTGTTTCCTAGCGCATCGGAGAGGGAGGAGGCCACTCGTAGGACGGAGGCTCGTTGAACAGAGTAGGTTGGGCAATCGAGAAGGAGGTGAGCTATTGTGAGGGCCACTCCGCACCTTGTGATAGTTTATATAATCTGTTAGATAGTGTCTAACGAAGCCTAGAAGCTGTTTGTTTAAATTAGAATCAAGTTCGTTATCATCAAATATTTTCTTATGCTATTGCTGCTGGGAAATTTTGGAGCACCTAAAGTAATAGGCCAGGCTGTTGTGGTAGGAATTTTTTTGAATTTAGACTGTTAGCTATTTAGGGGTGTTCAGTTCTGTTCAAAATTGGGGGTTCTTGAGCACCTGAACACCATGCAAAGCGGCGACACTGCAGCGTGCTAATTACCTGGATTTTTCTACGGGAACTGACCGTTAGGCATAAGTACGCACTATCTCAAGCTGGCCGCCATACCAAGTTGAATCCAGCGGACCAGAGCAGGTTCAAAGCTGCAGATAACTTGGTCGTGTGCACAGTGCCGGTAGGGAAACATGGTAGGACTTGTCCTGGTCACCTACGAACTAATCGTGTGACTTCACTGTGTTTCCCAAGTGGTTCGGAATCCACTATAACCAGGAGGTCCTATGGGCCCACACCGTGGCCTGGGACTCTGTCTAACCATACTACTACTACGCTCTATCGCAACAACTGCGGACGCCCCTTTAGACTTTTTTTTCGGATTCATTTCATACAATAACCCAGCTTAGCAGTAGCGAGTAAATCAGAGTTAGCAAAATACTGTACGTTACGTAACATACAGTGATTATCCAGCAAACTTTCATTCTTATTATCAGAAAAAAACATTGACATACAGTAGGCTTACATTGGCATAATTTCAGCATTTATCTGACTATTAGCAGATGTGACCTTTTCAGAAATCTCTATATATAAAAATGAATCCCTATATCCCTATGTCACGGCATCACGCGTGAACGGATGGACCGATTTCACTATTTTTGTTGTTGTGTTTGTTCTTGTCAGGGGAAGGTTCTTATGACATAAAAAATTTAAAAAATTGTGCGGAAAATTAGAAAATTAGAAAATTCTGGAAATTGAAGTTGTGCCATGCGAGCCCCGAAGGGGCGAGGTGCCGCCTGCCGCAGGCGCAAGGGGGCGGGGCCGCGAAGTGGTCCCAAGCCCTGCTTGTCACTTAGTAATGATAGCTTTACCCGACAATATCTACAATTGGGGGGGGGGGGGGTGTATGGTCAGCAAAGTACCTACCGACGATAATGAATTTATCGTAATTTCAATTTTCCTGAACAAATATAATAATTCCTTGGGTTTTGCCATGACATTGTAATACTTTATTAGTTTAAGGTAGCTACAATAACTCCAATGATCCGAATTGATGATGTCCCGAATTCGATTATTTTGAGACCTGAATTAGACTTGGCTGCCCGAGAAAGTGCGCTGACTTTCAAAATGCTTTCTAAATGATGTTCATTTAACCTAGACTTTATTTTAATTTGAATACTGTACTCATTTAATTAATGACCGAAAGTAAGCTATTTTTCATTCAAATTCAACGCATTTTTTAGGGGTCCAATTCTGTGAATATTTGATTATCCGGAATCCGGTCCCAATTGATTCAGGAAATTGGAGATACGTAGACTGTACCTAATGTTTCAAAATTAACCCTTTTCCCCACTCAATTATTTGTCAGTGGCCAAACGATAAAAATACTAGGTAGCCAGGTTTTGGTGCTTAAATCAAATATTTTTCAGGGAATAGCTTTCAATGTGCCAGGAACGAGTTTGCCTTTTGCTGGATTATTTAAGAGGACATGCTACGTAGAAAATGAGCACCCAAAAATTTGTTTTTTTTATGGACTTCTTATTTTTTATTCAATTAAAAAAGCATGTCATGAAAAATTTGGCTCATGGAAGTTGTATAGGACTGCTTCACGCATTGTGTAATAGAAAATATTAAATTTTTGGTACCTTAGTTCTTTCATAAATACCAGAACGGACTAAAATTATGCGTATTCTGGGATTTTTGGAAGAACTACAAAACCGAAAAGTAAAAATACCCGATTATATGATGCACGAAGTAGTCTTCTCCAACTTCCATGAGCCAAATCTTTAATGACTTGCTATGTTAATTAAATAAAAAATAAAAAGTCCATAAAAACAACAAATTTTGGGGTGCTCATTTTCTTCGTCCTCTATATCCTCTTAATGGCTTATACAGCAGTAAAGTTTTCAGAATTGTCTATGGAAATGATTGGACTTACCAATGCAGGTCATTGTGGCGGTCAGAAGTGCTCAGGTGAAATGTTGTGGTCGACAGGTTACTGGGAACTACCCTGGGGAAAGTGGTACATTTGCATTTAAGGGTGGTGTCCAATTTCTCTAAGAAGACCCCGCGCCGTGGTCAGAGATGGTACATACTTCCGCGCTAACTATAATATATTGCAGGGGTGTCCAATTCATTAATAGCAATAATGTTAAAAACCTGGGGTTGATCCATGGTTTTTGTAGGGGGAGGGGGGACGCTCAGAGAATCACAGTCCAAATAGGAACTTCAATACATTTAATTTATCTTTATTAATTTATATGTATGGATATACTGTATACACGAGATCTTGGGGTCAGCAATATGGAGTCATGGCTCAAGGAGTCCATTTTACAATTCTTACTGAGAACGGCTAATTGATATTACTGCAAAGTGGCGTGGGGTCTCCCCCGGGGGAAATGTTTTGAAAATAGGCCGAAACAGTGGTAATTTACGCATTTCCGTATAGCAGTAAGGTTTACATTATACAGTACTGAAAAGTACAAATTTTTCGTTTGGTTGTAAAATATGTAAATTCTATGTAGTGCTTATTGCCCAATTTTCCAAGAGGGGCAATGGCGGATCCACGGGGGTAAATTCATATGATATTAAAAAATAATAATAATAATTGAATAAAACTTTTCAACAAACCAATTACCTTTTAAAATTACAAACAACTTGTGACCCACCCCTAAATTTTCCGCTGGATCCGCCCATGACCCCCCGCCAGTGTGTGCGTGGGCAGGTTCCAAATTGATCTTTGGCCTGAGACCGACTGATTCGGTCAACGCCTATGGAGAAAAGCCGAAAGTCAAAAGGCCCAAAATTCGCCCACATGGAAAATAAAGACAATTTTCTTTCTTTCTTTCATTCTTTCAAAGGGGTCAACAAGAGAACTCGACTGAGATGAGTTAGGTTCCACATAAAGAGAAACAGTTCAAAATGTCTGTTTTAATTTTTCATATCGTTTAGGGAACTGCAGAAAGAAACCACCAAACTTTGGACACCCCAACTCTCACTTTTGCTTTGTTATACAATGTACGTAAACTTACAATAATAACTCTAACTAAAAATAAAATAGCATCCGCATTCAATTGGATTTATAGATTGCCTAAATTAAAAGACGGTACCTACTGCTACTGGTAAGTGCATTTTGTTCAAATGATTATTACTTAACATAGTAAAGAAGTAAGGAACAATTTCTTAAAGGTTGGAACTAGGCCAAATGACGGTTCAATTTCGGTATAATTCGGGTATATTGTGAATTGAGTTAAGTTGAGTTGAGAATTAACAAGTTTAATAATTATGCATTTCCATTTTGGGTGCAGAATAATGCGGCCACGGTCACTGGCGTTTGCCTGTCTTCTTAGAGTACTAGGATAGTTAGGGAGAGTCAACGATATGTAGGAGTCAAAAATATTTTTAAGTATGTCTTTTCAATGGCTAGTCATACTCCACTTGGCAGGTTGCCTCAGAAATTCCAAAATATATACAGCAAAGTATATACAGTAGTCCTTCGACTTTGACAGCCAGATAATGTGTGCATTATCCTTACATTAGCACATACTCAAAAAAGTTTCACTGATTTCACAATACGGATTCTGCCCTCCATTATTTATGGGTTCCCTTGTTTACTCCAGCTTTGGTGGTAAATTGCCATCCGTAGTGTCTGGAATGTATGACAGGAACTTGCTGTGCAAAATAAACTGAAATATTCCAATTTACAATACCGGTAGGTAACCATTAAGAGAAGTTTAAATGCTAGTAATATATTCATGATCTGAACAGTGAGACATTAAACGGTGCATCAGCATATATACTGGTAACAAGCCACAGCAAACTCGCTAAATAAGCAGTCAAAGTAAAAAAAAAAAAGTCGTAAAAAGTTCAATGAAGTGAAAACAGACATCAGTGTATAAAGAACACAAAGGACTTCAGGTACTTAGAATCCCCCCTCCCGCGTGATTCCCCATTCCCTCTACCCTGAACTCTTGTCGCTTTAAGTCCACCACGACAGAAAAAAAAGGACTAGCTTTGAGCAAATATTTTTCACCGCATTCAATGGAAATGGCAAAAGGGCGACAACCTAATTTACTCGGAGAGAAAGATTCAGCGGGAGAAAACCTCATTTATTTCAATGTCATTATTAAAAGAAATCACTTGAAAAAAAAAGAGTTGGAGAATACGGATCTAGAGGGAGAAGGTTTGACGGTGGCTTGGGCATCTTTTAAATGAGTCAGAGTGAGAGGGGGAATAATGGCGAAGGGCAGGCGTTGTCCCTCTGGGGGGTCGTTTAGTCACCACCACCCCCTTCCCCCTTCGGCTTCGTTCCCTGGGCTCCCCTTATTCTCACACTGTCCCTTTTCCATCGGCCTCCTAAGAACCTAAGGACTTTCGAAAATGGTGCTTTACTCATTAAGAACAATGCTTACCGGTCTTAAAGCTTCTTATGGCTGTGTCTACAACAATCCTGTTCTACTTGGCAGATCCTTCCATATGAGTAGGCTTATGTTAACCCTTTGAAAAACAATGCCCTTTCTAACTACAAGTATGCTTAAGTAGGTAAGCTGTTGAAGTAGTTCGCTCTTTATATTATTACCTGCCTATACAAGGGTGTGTTTTACTCTGTACGCGTACGTAGATGTAGAAAGAGATTTGATTCTGAAAAATTATAGTCCTAAAATATTATTTAAACCAAATAAAACACTAAATATAATAAAGATACGGGTAAAAACAGTTTTTATACTTTGTATACAAAGCATAGCCGAGTCACTTTTGGATAAATTAATTAATTCCTCCTTCCACAATCATAAAGATATTATTTACTTTACAGAACACCCGCCCCTATGGGACTACCACAATTCACTTCAATTCTTAGATATTGTTATATTGGGTGAGTTCAGAAAAATTAATTATGAGCTGAATTTTTGTATTTGGGCTCGTTATTATGTCCTGAATGGCTAGCCGAAGTTCCCCGAAAATCCCAAATCCCAACTTTTCATGGTGACAAATTTTTAATATCGGGTGAGTTCAGAAAAAATAGGTACAAGCTGAATTTTTGTATTTTGATTCATTTTAATGTAGGTACTGAGTGATGTGTCGAAATTCGCCTAAAATCCCAAAGTGGGAGTAAGTGTCCCCCAAAATAGATGGTAGGCCTATAAATTTGGTCTTTAAATTTTAACACAATAATTATCAACATTGGGGTGATAACTAACTGTAATTAAAAAAATAACTATATCATACAATTATCTTATTATAATTTGTCTTTCAAAATCTCTGATCTTTAAATACAGTAGAATGAGTCACATTGCCCCCTTTGCGTTACTTAAAATCATACTGAGGAGAAGAAGTGTGAAATAGTCATTTTCGAATTGCACCCCCCCCCCCCCACGGTTTGACTTTGTGCAAGAAAACGGGTAGTGTGGTTGCACACGTATGTTTTCTAAACAGGAATGTATTGCATCACTTTTTTTCTATTCTATTCTATCATGTTGGTTAGGCATACAACCATAGGTTATGTACCTACTGTATATTGTAATTTTCATGTTGCTGTGTTGAAAATGCCAACTCTCTACATACTACTCTACTTGTAATGATGTATAGTCGTAACGACTCTGACTTTCACCCGAAATATTTTTGGTATGAGTTCCGCATACATGTGATGATTAATTTTGAAACAAACTTACGGACAATTGTTTCAGGATGCGTTATCAAAGTCATACCCAGGAATTTTAAGGGGGGGGGGGTTTCCGTCAATAGTATGGAATTGTAGTAAAATTTTAGCCTGTGTATTCAACTTCCAAGTATACGTAAATAATACCCAAGTTGCACCCTGAACTTGGAAAAATAGGCAAGAAACAGTGGGGTGTTACACATTTTGACAGCAGCAAGGTTAGGATTAACTACTTAACTTAGGAATCGCTAAATGTAAACATGGGAAGGCTCCAATGAGGGGCCGTGAAAGCCTTAGCATTTACAATATGCCATAGTCTCCATATTTTAGCAAAGCAATAATTACAATAGCAGCGGTCAAAGCTGAAGGCTACGCGTGACATCAATGACTTAATAGAATATCAGAATATTTTGATTACAAATACGTCAATGACTCTCAACTGAGGACATTGTCATTTAGGATTTTTCCAGTCAACTTCAAATTTGGATTTTATGTACTGTTTGTATTGGATTACTAAATGCTATTTTAGGAAGATTCATCTACCTATTGAGATGGTGACCAATGTTCGACTTTCGGGAAATCTCTTCACAACTTTTCATTTCATGACCCCCTGAGCCTAAAACCACCCTCCGTTCAAAATGTTACAATATATATATACAGTGTATGTATTACACGATATGTATATCGATTTTAGAAATTTAGAAAACGCTCTAACTGCAGTAAATACTATCTGATCTTGATGAAACTTGGCACAAAAATTGATCATACAAATGTCTTGATCAAGTTTGTTAACCAGTTAGATCCACTACTTCCACTACCAAGAAAAGAGTATCTGCAGCAAGTTATAAAGGATGTAGGGACCAAGACATACGTGGAGCTGAAGAGGGCGTGCCAGGATCGAGGTGAGTGGAGGCATCGAAGCCACATGTTGCTGCCAACCAGCCATCCGGCTGTAACTTGAAGAAGGCAAGAATATAAATGAGGCACGTTGAAGGGTTCACCAAGGGTCTGCAGAAAAATTAATATTTCCACTTACACAAATCTGATCTTGAAACCCATCATGTATAAATGTGGCCTAACAACCCGGGTTAGTGACGACATTAGTTAGATTTATTAAAATTTCTCAATAAACCAACAAAAATATTTATACATTTAAGAGATTGAATGATTTTGAATTGCACCAACTCCAATGTCTTAGCGTTGTAGTAATAGTACAATAGTATTATGACGTTATTTTATGTTTTCATTATAGAAATCAAATTCAATACTGTATTTTGAGCCACACCCACAGCACATTTGGCTCGTAGAAATCATGAGGGAAGTAAATTATGAGCAGCATGGATGTTTAGGAAGTAGGTATGTAGCCTATGTGTCATTACCAGGCTACTGTTCTTTATGATTTCGCTTATAAAAAGTCATTGAAATATTATGGGATATGGTGCAACAAGCTTTAAAACCAGTTTTTACTCCCATAAAGATTTCAAAACCTTGACCCTATTGCGTGAAATGTACGACGCCACTTCAGCTACGTGTTGAATGCTCCGAAGGGTCATCTACCCGATTACAGAAAAGAATCGCCAAAACACATCTCCACAAGTATCGTAAAACTTGAATGTGAGACAAAAAGTAAGACAATAGCTTAACGCCCAGTCAGCAGATAAGTGGCCGAAGAAAGGAATTGAATGACCGCGAGACAGGGTACCTTGCTCAGCAACCACCCTATCCTTTCCAACCCATTTGGTTTATTGCTCGTTAGCAACCCCCAGACAGGATCCAATGATTTAGCAAGCATACCTACCGTTGTTCCGAACCATTACGTTATGCGATTCTTTCTAGGCGTCTCTGGGTACGAAAACATTATTTATGTCAACCCCCTACATTATGTCAAATGGGCTCGAATTTGTAATCTTGTGGCAAAGCCGTTTGTAATTTCCATTTATATTCTGTATGAGCGCGGTTTATAGCCTATCTTGTCAACAAAAATGTTTTCTTAAAGTGGCTGTTTTGTGTCACAAGGAAGTGAAAATATAACTTATGCATGTTTGACATAAGAAATTTTCTTAGGCCAACTTATTTTCATTCGAAGAAAGAAAATTTTAGGGAGAAAATTGAAATGTTTTTATGTTTGTATGGATCAAAGATGATTGATAGAATAGACAGTGCCTAATGATTAGCTACTAGTAGGCAGTAGTAAGGCTGATAGTGGTGAAGCGTAGGCCTAAATGTCAAATGAAATGGTAAAGGTGGTTAAAGGAAATGTTAATAAATAAACTTATAATGTGTTGCCAACAGAGACCAAAAACGACATCACTTACAATATAACACATAAAATTTTGATAGCACTTGTACATTAAAGCATAGTCGTATGTTAAAAATAGTAAGTTATACTACACATACTGGAATTTGTTCTCGTCCAATTCGTTCTCAACTGATTTGATTTTGACTGATTTGTGTGTAAATTACTTTATTATTTTATTGTTCAAAATAATATTCATAATCTTGGTCACAACTTTTTGCCGCTTCACTGCAGATGCCTACCTTACCCGCCTGGTTAGGAGTTTTGAAGATATAACTTCTTTAAGACTTCATTTACTGACTTGTTCGCTTCTTTGTTTCTTTGTTTACTTACCGAGATGTCGAGCAAGTAAAAAAAACGGATTTGGCAAAATAGGGCAGGAAAGCTGGGATTAATTTACAAGGATGAAGAAAATTCCCGTAAGAGATTAGAGATTTTAGGTCGAGGCTTTCCAAACTCTGGCTGTTGATAATTTAACATTCAATTAAAATTGTAATGCTTTCTTTTGTAATCCCGGCGAATATTTGCCATTCTAATTGCGGAAATCTGTCTAGACTTTAAGTAAACAAGACTTGGCATATTTCTTATTTATACGTACTATTGTGTAAGGAAAGCTTTGTGATGGTAGAAACTTTCGATTCCGAGAATTATGTGGATTTACACGTTCTGTTGGTATGTTTATCGGTGGGTCTGTCGGTCTGTCTCTCGGTCTCTTCGTCAATTTGTAGGCACACAACTCAGTGGATTTTTATGAAATTTGGCATGTATTATGTATTATCCTGGGACTATTTTATCTTTATTTTACCTTAATTTACCCTTTTCTGTTTTTGTTGTTGTCTTGAGGTATTTTCAGGCGTCGACTTTTCAGTCTTTACTCTGATATCTTGTATTTTTACAAAAGAAATTAATTTATAGTTCTGGTCTTTGATACCACTTTTAAAATAGACATAAAATGATTAAATGAGCATGAAATGTTTAAATGACTAAAAATGATGAAATGATCATAATAATTGAAAGTTTAAAATTTTTAAAATTTTTCATTAATCAAAATAATCCTCTTGGGGTGTTCACTTGAGGAGTTCTCCAACTCTTAGTAGACCCAGTGCCGTTGGTAACGCTCCGTTGTGATTATTGAAGGAGGCTTTAAAACTCGTGCCGTGTCTTGTTGTCCTAGAGAATTTACGTAGGGTTATCCGACGCTGCTGCTCTTACGTATACCTAGGTAGTTTTAGCGCTTTGTCAACGATGTATTGTTTTATTGGGTGAACTTCTAGATCGCGGGCAATGATTGAGTTGCGGACGTAGTATTTGCCTCATTACTTTGTTTTGAGCCGTCTGCAGTCTTTTTAGTTGCGTTTGGGAGGCTGCTCCCCACACTTCGCTACCATATAGCATTGTTGTCTGATAAAGGATTCGTAAAGTATTTTCTTGTTCCTCAAAGACAGTCTTGATTTGTTTCCTAGCAGCGAAAATAATTGGGCCTGCGCCGCAGTTGCTTTGTTTGTTGCACTATTAGTTTGAGTTGTCCATTTGAGTTTTGATTCCAGCACAATACCTAGGTATTTCGCATCGTTGAACCATTTTATGTTTACATCATTTAGCAGTAGGTCAGGTGGAGTAACATTTCTTCTATTTGTGAACAGGACACCTTTGGATTTTTCCGCGTTTAGTTTTTTGCTCCAACGATTAGTCCATTCTTCGAGCTCATCTAGATACAACTGCATATTCAACTGTAGAGTTGCTATGTCTTCCACCGCGCCCACAACTGCGGTGTCATCTGCATAGACGCTTGTCAGGCCTGTGATGGGACTTGCTCGGTTTTGGTATAGCGATGACAATGGCGTTTTTCCACTGTTTGGGAAAGTAGTGCAGTTTTAGGCATGAGTTGTATATGTTGGTCAAGTAGGATACTTGGTTTTCGTTGAACAGTTGCAGAACTTTATTGCTTATGCCATCTGGGCCGGGAGCTTTTCTTGGTTTTAAAGTTTTTAGGATTTCTTTCACTCTTACACCAGTTACTGGTTCAATGGGTGTTGACGGTGGCGTATTTAAGAATTCTTTGACTGTTTGTGCCACTCTATTTGCAAAGATAGGCATTTCCACAGGATTAGGGGTAAATTGTTTTTCGAGAAAGTTTGCTAAGGTGTCTGATTTTTCTGTGTCTGTGGTAACTATTTTATTTTCATACATTAATGGAGGCATTGAAAATTCAGTTCCTCGAATTCAGATGCAATATCAAAGGAAATTGTTTGAAACTAACTTCAATCTACAATCAGAACGAGAGATCTCACACCAAAAGCCCTCCGGTGGGCTTTTTGTACGCATATTGATGAGAACATGAACAGCTTGTAGATGGAATGTAATAAGATTACGGGGGGGGGGGGAGCAGATGGTGAGGAATATTGGATGCAGGTGCATCCCCCATTGGTCAATCTATCTTACCCCCCTCCCTTCCATCCCTGAATCTCCCCCGTGAAATATGGCATGAGTAGTATCTTAGGTTATTTTCTATCCAACTGCTTGCGTTGAAACCACTTTGTAACTGCCAATGAAACGGTTCCCATTTACAGTCATATTTTAACGTCAGCGCCACAGTGAGAAATGGGAACGTTTACAGAATTGCATTTGGAAGGGGTTCCCAAAGTGTTTGCTATCAAAACCAGTGCTACGAAAATAAATTATGCAAATGCTCAAAAATAAACTTGTCTGAGTCACCGTATACAGACGTATACAGTATATGTACGTATTATAATAACAACGGCTCCAAACCTTTTTCGTAACACGAACTACTAAGAAGAGTCAAGAAATGTTCGCGACCTGTAAGTAACCATTTATGTATATAAAACACTGGCACTAAATTTACTTATGAAGACCTCCTTGTTATAACCGAAATTGGAGGATATATGGAAAAAACTGGACTTGGCGGGATTCGAACCCACGATCTACGCCTAACCGGGGTGTTGTCTTAACCACTGATTAGACGTAGATCGTGGGTTCGAATCCCACCAAGTCCAGTTTTTTCTATACCCTGTAATTTCGGTCAGTTATAGGTATCATATTAATATTTCAGAACAAGCAGAGTAGTGGTACGGACTGTCTCCCGAATGGTTGCTGGTTCGAGTCCCGCACTTCCTGCATTTTCCGATACTACATTAACCCCATGGAGGGTCAGCGCCACGACAGCAGCGTTTCCACACAGTCCTCTTCTGTGCGTCCTCGGTTGAGAGCCCCAAACTTCTCCGGCAATCTTTCTTCTCAGTGTTATTTTTGACCTCCCTAGTCCCTCTTCTTCCTTGTATCTCCTGGTTCATTACTCTTTTGACTAGGTGGTTTTCGTCTATAGTTGAAGTAGTACGTGTCCTCGCCAGTTCAGCCTCTTTCCTCCCAGTTTCTCCTGTACGTCATGGGTTCTTCTAGTGTGGGAGTATTATATCGACTTCGATGGCCAGGTGATGGTAGCGTGTTTGTACTTGTGCAAGTCTCTACATGCCATTTGATCGGAGACGTGTCGTAACTCAACACGGGTACTAACCTACAGAGGCTACTAAAGAGGTCAATCGGATACATCCATTAAATTGTTTGTTTGCGATTAGCCCTTAAAAAAAAAATATATATATAGATATATTCGTTATAACCATATGGAACACAGCGTAAACAGATTGGCCGTCTAATCGTTGCGAGAAGTACACGATTTCACATGTTAAAAGCGCGCCTTACGGGTTTTTAATGAGCGAATTTTCATCATGATGACGCCATCAGTCAATTTTTCACATTCTGATTCACATTAATTTCGTTTGCTGTTTTAGTTTGCAACAGTGTTTAATATGTCTCTGATTTTCTAATTAAACCTGCTTACAATGCTGAAGATGACATTGCTTACTAATAAATTGACATTTTAATGATCATACCCTATATATGACGAAAACTCTTTCTTAAGCTAATGCCAATGTTTCATGTTAATGATAACTACTCTAATAGTCCATTAATCGCTCCTTAAGTAACTCCTATAACTGAACTGAAAATTTAGCTTTGACAGAAGTTCAACCTTAATTAAGGCTACCATTCGTAGTCCCGTTTTTTAGCTTATTGTCCCGGGTCCCGGAAAATTGTTTTCCATTTATCGAACAAATCGATAACTTTTGAAGAAAAAAAAGATATTTTGCAAGAAAAATAAAACAAATTAATTGTAACTAGGTAATATTTGAATTTTACCGCCAAAGTTTTAAATCCAAGGCAAAGGCGCACCCAAGGGGAAGGGCTCAGTCGGTTCAAGGATGATGAGACAGGGCCGACTTACAAAATAGTCTAAAATGTACCAACACTGAAAAAAAAAATTCTCCTGCGTTGGTTGGCTTATTTTAGTAAGCTAGCTATAGCCTACTTTACATGGGAATGAACACTACGAAAACTAATTTCAACCCCCGCCCCTTGGAAAAATCCTAGGTACGGCCTTGCCCAAGGGTTTTCTTGCAAAATAAACCTTCATGTAAAAATATTATTAAGCAGGCACCACTCATTTCATTAAATTAAAAAACTAAGTCACATTAAAACTGTCGCAATAAAATATACCGCCTTAAACGAGTGCGGCCGCTGAGCAACGAAAACTAAAATTTAATTTCACGTAAGTTATACTAGAAAAAGATTAAAAACATTTTTACTCTGCCACTTAATAAGTTGGAGAGTACACGCTGTGGGGAGAAAAATGGTCCCCCGGAAAAGAGAAAGAAATCGCAGCTGCGGCTCCCTAGGGAGAACCTGAGGAGGTGGAGAAATAGCTTTGACTGATGAAGATGGAGCGCTCTGACTTTCGCGTTTACTCATTACTCCTTCCATTTCCTATTACGATTTTATATTGATTTTTTATCATATTACCCACTCTATATAAAGAGATAACTGGATTGGATTGGAAATAAAATTCCTGTAGGTGTACAAAATCTGCCGCTGCGTGTATTGTCCGGTCAATTGCTAGGTTTAAAGGTTATACACGTGTGTATAGTCCACGCAAAATGAGAAAAGTATGGACATGGAATGTTTTGATCCCGTGCAACACCGTAAAAGTATTTCTTGCACCATTCTGTGTTACCTTGTTGCATTGGACGCAAGGCACAACAAAAATTGTGCAAAGAACATTTTTACAGTGTTGCACAGGATCAAAACAATCCATGTCCATACTTTTCTCATTTTGCGTGGACTATACCAGTGTACCTACAGTATATAGCTTGCTGTCATCAATTGATTGAGCGTCTGCAACCTTGGGGAATCGAAAACGGCCATATTTCGTTGTTGTTTTGTTTTTGAATTTTGCTTTTTATTTTTATATAATTAAAAAAATTAACTCTGCGACAGAAATTAATCACAAAAACAACAAAAGGAATCATATGGCATAAGTTAATAGCCAAAGGCAAAAAAACTTTGGAGGTAAGTTAAGTTGGTTGGTGGAGATATCCTCACGCTGGCCTATTTCTCGATTTTCCCATTTTCCCTTTTTCCCTTTTCTACCAAAACAGTGAATACCCCTATTATGGTACCTATTGTGCCCATAGGTAATTTAATTTCTCTTCTTTTTGGTAGGTACTGTATATAATAAGCCAAAAGGTTCTCAACAAAATACAAAAACACATAACTGATGAGCATGTATTCAAAAAAGCAATTTTTCACAAAAAAGTAATTTTCGAGTTGGTGGTATCAATGGAATCGTCGAATTGACTGCTACAAAAATTTTAATGAAAAGTCTAATGCTATTAATTAATATATTATAAAGGAATATTAATTAAAATATTACATCCATAATGTAATAGAAGCATTTACATTTTAGAAGTTTCTTGTCTCTCTTGTATTTACAGTTTCAAGTGACAATTGAAAATCACCTTTTGTATACAAGCACCTCAACTTTATAGATTATTGTATTACTAGTACAGTACTTAATTTCTGGAAATAGTTTTATTTATTTTTACTTTGGCTTTGGGGAACAATAAAACTCAATTTTAGTCATGAACGAGTTGGCAATAGGTGACACACAATACAATAGTTCCGTATATTATTTTTATTTGATTAGCTATGACGAAACATGGAAGACCAAGTGAAAGTACAATAGGAAATGTTGTAGAAATAGCCTAATAAAATCCAAGGATTGTGAAATTGTAAGATTGTATACACGCGTAAGTATGACTAATTTTGTGAATAATAGTTTAATTATATAGTAACCCTTGTTGTTACATTAGGAATGTTTGCGTTAGCTCAATCAATACTTGATGGCTTTGCAGTGTCATCAGGAAAAAGAATCTTCGCAGGGGCGAACTCAGGAACAAGTCTAAGTCGAGTAGTAGACGGCGACTTAGGGGGGAGAAAATCAGATTAAAAGGAGAACAAAAGCATGAAATTTCGATCAAAACTTAAAATACATAGACGTAATTACTCTCTTTACACCCGTAACCCCTCATATCAAATTTATGATGTGTTAATGGCAAAACATTTAATCCTAATTAATGCATAATTATTTGTTGGGAAACCGATTTTTTTTTAGGAAATCAGCACATATTTCCCTTGCCTTAATTATAATAAAAACAATTATGTTCATAGCAGGACGAGAGATGGGCATTCTCGGCACGCATACTAAGACCTAGGACAGGGACGGATCCTTGGGGGGGGGGGGGCCCGAGAGAAAAAGTCTTATACTAGATAGAATGGACTTTTGAAGGAAATTAAGAAAAATTATTACTCAAGTAAAAGAAACGCGATAACTTACCCCAACTACACAAGTTCTCACGGCATCATGTGTTGGTGGGGGATCCCCGTTCTTAGCCGATTGAGGCTCCGCCAGAGGGCTCCGGGCGCTATTTTTTCCTGTATGTTTGATGTTAGGTTCTTCCCCCTGTCGATTCGGTTCCTTCCACCCGTGTCGTGCAGCTGAAGAAAATCTTTCTGGACTTCTGGCGGTTATACTTACCTGGCGTGGGGGTTAACCGTGATCAACAAGGCGGTTCCCCCGGGACGAGTCCTTGCCATTGCACTGCGGCTTGGATGAATCCTGCGAATGCCCCAAATGTGGGCATCTCGGGCGCGTAATTTTTGATACCAACCTATTAGTTGGGTAAAGTGGGAATTTTGGGCAACATGTTTCCTAATGGCATCATTTTTCTAAAAAAAAAAATTCTAAAATTTTTTTTCTAAAAAAAAAACTTTTCTTTTAAAAGGTTAACCGCAAACAAACAATTTAATGGGTGTATCCGATTGACCTCTTTAGTCACCACTGTAGGTTAGTACCCGTGTTGAGTTACGACACGTCTCCAATCGCACGGTATGTAGAGACTTGCAAAAGTACAAGCACGCTACCATCTGGCCATCGAAGGCGATACTGGAGTTCTATTTTTCCATTTTCCCTTAGTTTCCTACTTTCCCTTAGGGTAAACCCAACACAGTGAATACCCCTAATGGAAATAATCAACTGAGAGCGCAATAGAAATGGCTGTAAAGAGCAAATTTAAAATTCTTTTCTGTTGGGCTAAGAGGCTAGTGATTGATGGGCTGAAGCAATGAATGGATCGGCCTCCCAGCTGTTCGGGCGCCATGTCACTTTTTGACTGTGTCTTAACCCTTAAGCCTCCAGCTGGAAAGGGCGAGTTTCCGACAATAATGTGAAGGATAGTGAGTAATAGGCTAATGGCCGTGCTCGAGGGTGTTAGCTTTTTCAAATCGAGAACTTAATTAGGCCTATGGGAAGTGTCTAAAATAGGTCATTTAGAATTTTTTATATTAGCAGCTTATGCTATATTATACTATATATATTATAGCCTACTTGGAGACAGGAAGATTTGAAAAAATGGACGGAAACACCCAGGTGACGGATTTGGTGCATACCACCCCGGCAAGGTGGAGACTCCGGTTCGAGTCCCGTTTCTGTCCATTTCTTCAAGTATTCCTTTCTCTAATTCTAAAGGATTTCTACAGACTTAGATAGGTACTGTCGTTATACTACAATGTATAATAACATACAATATTGAGCTTGAGGCTGAGTACATTATTATGCAACATTTTCATCTTCCGAATACAGTCCTAGATGGGGTTTGGCCTACTTCACATCACTCCCCCCGGATATTGTAATTTTTTAAAGACTTTTTTTATGGACCTAGTCCTACGTATCGCATAGATCCCATGTCCAATGCCAATGACCCCATGGAATTTGGACATTATGTGTATTGTTTCCTTATGAAGTTTTGGCCATTGGCAAACTGGAATACGTTCTCAATGCCAACCTACACCGGCTACAAGCGATAATGGACAAGCTGAGACGAGCTTACCATTGACGCAAAGAAACAGGCGAAGGCATGACTTAACCAAGTACAGATACGAGTCCAGCACTCTCCACTCTTCTCTGTTTTGCACGACACTACCATTCTCTATACAAAGCTTCAAATTTGGCTGGCCAGTTGTTGCCTGCAGTGATCTTCTAAAGTCATGTTGGCTTCGTCCAAATTGTTCGGAATGCGGTCTTCTAACATTCTTACAATGGGTTTCAGCAATTTTTGATGTCGCCCTTTTATAAAACAAACTTCTCCATCTAGTTTTGCATCCTTTTATGTTTGTTTCTAATTCACCACTCAGCGGTCTATTACCATTAACTTATCCTTTCTTACGGGTTAATTGTAAAAAGTGGGCCGAAATTCGCCCGTATGGAAAAGAAATACAAATCTCTTCCTTTCTTTCCAATAGATTGTATAGAGTAAGTACGTGGCGCTGGATATCAGTTTTAACTAACTGTAGAGTATACTTTACTCCGAAATTATGTGTCAAGAATATATGAATATGTTTTGCACGATACATACTGTACCTTTACATACATTTATGTATTCAGCCCTGCAGGCCCTACAGCCTTATGTAGGCCAACGGATAATTTTAATAAGCTTTATAAGCTATAAGATATTATTTATCCGCCGTTCTGTCTCTCCCCACGAAGAGATGAAAACTCGCCTTTAATAAAGAAATTCCTAACAAACCACCATGAACAGAGTCAGCAAATACTATTAAAATTTTTATTTCATTAGTATCTCATGCTTCTCAGTTGAGTAAAACTTCGAAAAATCAAAAAAATAAAATTGCGGCTTAAACACCTAACTGAACTCTGAACTTTTAAAATGATTTATTCAAAAGTATAAAAATGAGAATTTCGTTCGATTCCTTAAAATTTTTGACTGCTGGGCTATTCATTTTAATTTATGGAAAAGTTCTCTCATTAAGTGAGGGAAGTTTGTTACTTAGAAAAGTTGAGTTGAATTGTTTTACCAGGGGAAAAGTGAGAATGACGAGGGTTAAACCTCTCATCTGTTATATGCACACTCTTTTAAAAGTTATGGGTGAAGAACCCTGTAAAACACGATGCTCAAAGCCATACCTGTTTTTTAGTTCTAAAAAAATTATCAAAGTGCCTATAAGAATCGTCCTTAATCCTTAAAATTTTTGACTGCTGGGCTATTCATTTTAATTTATGGAAAAGTTCTCTCATTAAGTGAGGGAAGTTTGTTACTTAGAAAAGTTGAGTTGAATTGTTTTACCAGGGGAAAAGTGAGAATGACGAGGGTTAAACCTCTCATCTGTTATATGCACACTCTTTTAAAAGTTATGGGTGAAGAACCCTGTAAAACACGATGCTCAAAGCCATACCTGTTTTTTAGTTCTAAAAAAATTATCAAAGTGCCTATAAGAATCGTCTGAGAATAGCCGCAGGTAAACCCAGTATTATTATTAAACGTGTTTTTGCAGATTTGGCTGACCTATTTCTTACATTTTGAGCTGATTCTACTGTAATATGCTCTATGTACCATATAACTATATATTTAATTTTTCATTATGATACATTACATTGTATTACGCGATATTCATCACTGTGCCAAATGCTCGAATCGCCAAACTCTCCTTTAAACTCCCAAAGTGCCCAATTACGTGTTTCAAAGTATGTCTCTGTGTTGCATGGTGTGCAATGCAGCCATTTTTTTTAACTAGTTGCTTTCCTATTTATACGTTAACTAGAATAAGGAATTCCCTAGTACAGTCATCATGACTAAGTAAATTTAGTTTAAATAAAATATTAATAATTAAGTATTTAGTATTTATCGTGTAAAAAGGTTAAATCTAAATCACAAATATATTTGTATGTGCTCCCTTAAGCTGAAGTGCCATACGATATATATAGGGCTGCCAACTTTATCTTTCACAAAATAAAGTACATCTGACTTTTGAGAAGGAAAATAAAGAGTACAGTATTTAAAAAAAAGAGTAGCTACTTAGGATATTTACTGTTAAATGAGTCAAAATTACGACGAAATACACTTTAACATTGTATTGTAAATCAGGGAGGTTCGAATTACGAGCTATTTGCTATTTAAAACAATATTTTTTTGAGGTTTTCGCAGAATTCTTATTTTTTTTAAAGCTACTAAAAGCCTCTTCTCACTGCAATTCTAAATTTATGTAAATAAATAGCTCATTTCTAATTAAATTTATAAAAATCATAAAAAATTTTTTTGCTTCTTGCATGTATCAGGAAAAGAGTATTTTTGCGTACTCTAAGTGACCTTCAGTTTGTAGAGTACACATGCATGAAAAAGAGTACAATACTCTGAAATAGAGTAAGTTGGCAACCATTGATATATATAGGTAGTTTCTTTAGATTGGCATATGCATGCATACTAATGTATGTAATAACTAATGTATAAAACTTGATTAATTATTGTGTATCTAACATACTTAAATTATAAATCTACGATAGTCGGTACTTCAAACTTGAATGCACGACATTTTATACTACAGATAATCGCCTGTTAAGAAGTAGCTGGTGGCAGGGTATGCTTTGCAACAATTAACATGATAAGATTAACAAATTAACATAAAATTACCTCATTACCAGCCTTGTATTCCTATGAAACGGACCATAACGTATTGAACTTATCCGAATTAGCGGGGGTCCGGGGGAAAGTTTTGAAAAAAAAACAATGCACAAAGTAAAGTGAAGTTAAATATACTAAAGTAGAATATATTCCTCCAAAAATAACTGTTTACAAAATGGATTTATTGATACAAAATTTAAAACAATACAGTATATGTAATAAGACTGCTTGATGGGCCAAAACAAAACAGCGGAGGTGTACTTACGCATTTTGACTGCAAAAAAACTTTGGATTTTACAGACGAATCATATCAATAATAGTGGAAAAGGGGGGTTTGGGAAATTTTTTGACAATATGGGCCCGAAATAGGGGGTTTACGCAATGTGATAGCAGTTAAGTATAGATTTTAAAGACGTTGATTGTTAGACTGTAACAGATTTTTAGAATGAAATTCTAAAATTGTTTGTTTACATTCTTAGCCCCGGTAATAAGTTGACTTGGTAGGCTAGCTCGTGCCCGAGCTGCTAGTCATCAATATTAAATATGAAGAACTACTACTTCTAATATCATAAAGGCGAACTATGCAATCAGTATACAGCCTACAACAGTAAAAGGCTAATCGATTTCATCAATAAATCAGTTTATTGTAGATGAGGCAGAATTACAATGAGATTAAACTATATTATCGGGTAAAGCCTACCATACTTGGGCTAGTTCCTGCAGAAACAGCATTAGATCAGTGACCTCCGTGCTATAACTGACTTCTGACCCCTGTAGCCGTGCTGATATCGGCACACGAGGTTGCCAACGAGGACAATTGCTGACCTTAAAGTTGACAAGCGACTATACATCTGCAGCATCTTTAATAACCTTTCGGCCGAGTTGTTTTAATGCGAAGCCCAAAGTATACTTCATTGTTCAACAGAACTGCATCAGCCGTTATAGTCATGTATTGGTCACAATCACAGACGTGGAAGCTCACGAAGAAACAAGCTTCCTTACAATAAAATTACTAAAATATAAAAGGAAAGCAATGAAAAGGTATGAAGAGTTTTTCTTGTGTAAAATCATCCATTACCGACATAAAAGCAGGCATAGGCTCCAAGGGATGGGTCCTTTCAATAGAATGAATTGAACTCTTGGATACCTTCGAAGGAACTAAATAATCTACTCGGTAGAAGACCCTTAAGAGGACTTGGAAAAAGAAGTGACCTCCATAACTGAAGAACAATGGCGGCTCTGACTGAGAGGTTTGCGGCAGATTGTAGTAGCTGTAGAGCCAAATGGATTAAAGCAATGTGACTTATTCTGGGGCTAAAAATGTAAATAAAACTATTATAGACTTTGGCCCGCTGCTGTAGTTAATAATCTTTTAATCACAGAATACGGTAAGATCTGCCCTGCCCCGCAGTAATTACACAGGACAAGTTTTTACCTATACAAATCCAAGATTACACTCTATAGATACAATAGTTGTCCCTCATTGACGTGGTTAAGTATTTCACTTAGTGTTTCAATCTATAATCTACAATAACACAACAATAAAAGTATTGGATAATATTTTAATAGTTCCAAACAGTTGCTTGGAGAATTGAGAATTTACACCGCAAGAAGTAACACACCCCTATATTTAGGGGCTTGATCTTTAAGGGACATCTTATTCAAAATAGGAGAGGGCCCCACATTTACCTCAATGCACTGGGGAGCAAGTGCCTCTAATTAAATTTATTTAGCTAGGAAGGGTTAAAACGGTTGTCAAGGATAATTTAGTCACTAAGTTCTGAAAACTTGTAAACATTATTCCTGGTCAGCTGAAAGGAAGCTCAAATGAACTCTAAGAGGAGATTTGATGGAAATAAAATGTTGTATCTGACCGATGAACTTTTTAATAGACACAGATAATAATCGGAATTTATTGTAAGCTGTGCGCAGATCGTTAAGCTGCACAAATTTTTATTTCAAATCTTCTTTTTAGAACAAATCCCCACCCCCTGACTACTCCCATCCGGATATTCTTCGACAAAATTCATACTTATGGTAATGAAACTTTTCTCCAGGGATACTGAGGTCAATATCACGTCATATAAGATATCTATTGTATATATATATATATATATATATATATATAAGATACGTCAGGGTCAGTTCATCAATTGTTCCCACTGGACCCATTAGTGTTGATAGGAATTCAGCCCGCAGTAGATCAATATGTGTTGATTGCCGGAGTTGATTGGGCAAATGATTGGCCTGTAAGTCTCTTGTCCTCCAGTAATTAGGAATTGGGACAAGGAAGGGGGGGGGGGGTACATAAGACGGCAGCCACCAGTAAACAACAATACTGAGGGCATGGTGGTCTGGTCCAATCACCCAAAATCCTCCTAACTAGAAACCACAGCTCCTCGAATGATGTTCGTGAGTCATTAGCCGCTCATTTATACGTTACTTAACATGAACTCTGGGGATAGGAGGTTATGAGGATTCCATCCAGTGGCGGAAACAGAGGGGGGATGGCTCATGGAGCGTGCCCCCCCCCCTTTGGTGCAAGAAAAATAGTTGTGAAGTACAACCACTATTACTAGTACTTTAATATTTCACACATGCCTTTTCTAATTTTTCCCCTAAGGAATACCCCCAACCCTCCCCGCGAGCGTCTTCATAGTTCACGCCTCCCACAACGTTGTTAGTAATATTATTATATGAAAATGTAGAGAAATATTACATTTAATTTATAACATCACTTTGATCGCTCTACGATGATCATTTTCGGTGACATTAAGCTTCGTGAAAAAAAAAACGGATTGTGAGGGATATCCAATTGGAAGGATTGTACGTAATCTTCTAAGAACTTGTGCTAACATAATTAAATTAATGAATGAATTTATTTCCAATTAATTATAAATAATGCGTAGGTATTATTTACTGGTTGTTAAAGTGAAAGATACACAATATCCCTCACTATCTAACTAGTCTAAGAACAAGAAGGCAGGCTAACACCAGTGACAACTGCCGAATTCACGCCCCTCTCCATGGGTAATTTTCCCCTTGACTTAAAATTATGTACGCAAAGCTCTATGTGAATTGCGTGCAATGTGTCCCTTTCCGTACTTAATAATCAGGATTATAGTATAATAGGGAGAGAATTTGGCCCTGTATACCTGTATGTGGGCCTACAACAAGGGCGGATTTTAGGGGGGGTCATGGGGTCTGGACCCCCCCCCCCCCCCAAATAAATTGACTTACACTAGATACAAATGGGTTTACAGTGGGAATTTAAAAAAAATAATGTTTTTTAATGTTATAATCCACTGATTCTGTCCGCTGACCCCCCCCCCCTAAATTGGAGGCAAAATCCGCCTTTGGCCTACAAATTGATGTGAAAGAGATTTGGCGGGCTCGTACCAGAAGAAGAAGTACCTTGACAGGCGGAGGAAGCCAAAGTGGTGTGACTTTGACCGATGAATTTTGGAATTGAACATGGCTGTGCCTAGGGGGGTGGTCCAAGGGGCCCGAAATAAAAGGGCTTTACACAAATTTAAATTTAATTTAGATGTTAGTGATACAATTTATCATTTTATGTAAACCTGATTTGTTTGAAGAATTGGAATAACTTTATTTGAGTTTGAACACTTGATAGAATGGACTTTGATTAGATTAATAAATTACGTAAGAAAATTGTTGGACCCCCTCCCCCAAAACCAAAACCAAGACCAAAGCCTTGCCCGATTGAATTAATAAAACTCTGTTCTAAATCTGTATAATTTCTTCAAAACACTAATAACAACAAATTTATTATTTCAGTGAACTCTTTCTGATTACAATGCATAAAAGCACAACGTCAAAATTATTCTCCGATTGATTATAATAGAAATGGGTGCATTGTATGCATTATTGTCGTGGCTATTTAAGAAGATAGCAGATATCTGCGCTATAGTGAATACTGGCTCGGTCTTTTCAAGTACCACCATAGTTATCTCGATTTGGGGACCTCCTACTCCACAGACTCAGTAGCGGTTATTGTGTTCGTGGTGTCAGTACAATCATCTGGCTTAACAGATAGTGCTCTGGGAGTTGTTTCATAATAAATCCACGTGCATTTTTACAATACAACAAAAGGTGAGAGGGTTGGAGCTATTGTAATGAAAGCAGAGCAGAGCCCGAGCAGAGGTATTCTCGCATGGAAAACTTTGAAAAGTTGACTTGTTGAGAAACAAAGTAAAATAAAAAGAAATTCATGACTGAAGATGAAAAGTGAAATTGGTACAGCCTTTTTCATCGCGTTTCATTATCGGAATTTTCCTTATAATACCATTAGACACGCAGGTGAAATATTGGGTAGATTCAGTGGGTCCAAATAACCTCTTTCCCAACTTCTTAACGATTGGTCGAAATTAAGGTAAGCTGTACTTCTAGCATAATAATTGTGATGAAATAATTTTCAATATACCCACAATATAAGGGTTCTTGCCAAAGGAAACCCTTTTAAATGAACTTGCTCATGTCTGTCTAGCCTAGGCGATAACACCAAACACCACCTATAATAGCTACTACCCACGTATAGTACATATAGCGGCTAACATACAAGTAGGATGTCGCAGCTTGGGATCAGCCAGTTAGCTTACTTGAAAGATTATAGGACGTAAGAGGAAGAACACTAGCCGAATTAAATACCGACGAAGCCCACCCAGCTGGCGCAATTTTTTAACTGATGGAAATAACAATCAGTACAGTTCAAAGACCAAGTGGTTTGTCTGAACACATGTTCATCGCTCATGAAGTGCAAACGTGGATAAACTTCTTCTTCTTCAGCTAACGCCCGTCCTTGGCTGATAGTCCATTTGACACCGTGCCGCATAGTAGAGCTGGGTCATTCCCTCCTGCGTCGTAGTTCGGTTTTTTCCCTTCCCCTTGTAGGCAGAGGGGCATAAACAATATTTTCCTCTACAAGAGAAATTACAAAATTAAAATTTATTTTTATTAATATTAATGTAACTAATATAACTAATTTGTAAATTCAAAGAATACTTGCATGTCCCATCATCATCTCAAAAAGACGAGATCTCCCAACATTATGGTCTAAAGCCCTAAACCTGTTAAATTACAATATATTGAAGTAAATGTGTTTATTATGAAGCTGCGCCCAAACTCCACTCCAAAGCTTTGTCATTTGTCATGTAGTCGGTTTGGGTCCACACTATCCAAGAAGCTTGTGGATACTATGCTTATTGCCCGATTGGTATGAAGTAACCTGCAGTGCTTGTTAGACATTGTTACCTAAACCAGCCAGAAAGTAAGGGAGGTTTTAGACGGTTTTGAGCTTCGCAATGTTTAGGCATACCGGGAGCATTGCGATGCAAAATAGGATAAGCTCAGCTGAGAAGAGTGTAACTGGAAAAGGGTAAAATTTCCCGAGATCCTACAGCCCCTTTTGAGGCTTTTGAGGAAAAAGGTCTTGAGGAATGTAATACCTCGCAGGACGGACAAGACAGACATACATACTCCAGAATATTTAAAAAAAACTAACTATCTCCTGTACGTAGAATACGTGAGGTACCAATAGGATAGGCACATTTATTATACAATATATACACTTTCTTTCGCAACGGCCCATTCACACCAGTACGGTCAAATGGTCTGTCTATAGGATACAATTAAAGGTAACTCATCGGCCTTCGACCGGTTTAGGTTTATACAGCCAGGATTTGGTGTGATTACGGAATACTTTTACGGTCTACACGTCCAGATATAAGGCCTATTCCCACGAATAAATGTTCTGTTGTTGGCATCACTTTCTGTTTACTGATCAGTGTACTCGCAAGAAAATTTCTCCTACTTAAACAGACTCATGGCGTACAACTGGTATATTTGTACTGAAAGTACAATTCGCTCATGCACGAGAAAAGTGACACATTTCAACTTCACTTTCAAGTAAACTGTCACATCTCAAAAGTATTAAGTGCCTCGATAGTACTACGAGTAATAACTAAAACATGGTCAGAACTAAAATTTGAGTTATCTCTAAAGTCAATATTTAGAAATGTGTCACTTTTCTCGTGCATGAGCGAATTATTGTGTTTTTCAGTTATGTTGCAGTATTATGTGGTATATATTGTATAACACTGACATTGAATTAACATTCGTTGAAGAGGTATTTCGTCATAACCGAAATTAGAGGAGGGGTTGTGGTCCAACGGTTAAGACGACGCCAAGTCCAGTTTTTTCTATATCCTCTAATTTTGTTTTAGTTCCTAACCATACAGCTACACATGTTTTTGCACAAGGCAAAGTTATACTTTGTTCAATTCAAGGGCGGATTTTGGGGGGTCAGATGGTCCAGACCCCCCCCCCCCCAAATAAAATGAACTTACACTAGATAACAATGGGTTTACAGTGGGAATTAAAAATAATGATGTTTTTTAATGTTATAATCCACTGAACCTGCCCTCTCCTAAAATGGAGGAAAAATCCGCCCTTGGTTCAATTATTGGTCGAAGATTACGGCATTGAATTATTCCCCCAACAATTGGGTTCTGTAACCTACAAATTTAGCACGCTCTAGTATTGGGAAGCAAGTAGGCCGTAGGCCTAAGTTATCTGAGCTTAGCGAGTGGAATCAAACGTTTTGATAGCTACGTACAATATATATCACTTGTCCACCAGCAGATAAACGCATACAATTATTGTTTGTAATAAAATTAATCTGCAAATCTGCAAAAAGCAAATTATTAGCTGTAAAAGAAACAGCTTACGATTTGCATCAAAACCAACAAACCTTCTTTAACAATTGATAAATTAGATCATAGTCTGTTAAAAAAAGCAGCATTAAGATTTCCCAACCGAGCCCTTAATAAATCTGGACAAAGATATACGCACGGCCCTGCAATTTCCTCTGAGTCGCCGAGATCAAAACATTTGTTAAGGGCCCTAATAGGCCTTAATAGCTAATGACCCTAACTTCGCTAGAGTGGTCTATGCCCTATGGTCATAAAGATAATAAAGCCATTATTTATTTACTTGCTATCCGCGAAACGTACCTCTTGCTCGTGAATGGATTATTCTACCTAAAAGCACATTGGATTTTACTAAATGAATAAATTACTGGGTCTCCATAATGGTTTATCTATGGTGTGTTGAAGAACTAAACTGTAAAAACTACTTCTGCTTACTATGTAAGCAATGAATCTGACTATGGGTTATCCTCACCAGCTAGTGGCGTCACTTGGACTCTTTTTGAAATGAGTGTAGGTAGTAGGCTATAAAAGTAAGTTAGACAAAAAATAATAATGGTGAAGATGAATCTGAAAAGTTGTTGTTGTTTCCAACGCCTGCTTTCAGCATTTCTGCTTTAAGCAACCCTGTCGGCTTGGCGGGGGGAGTGAGTCTGCTTGTTAACTTGAGGCACCCTAAGGGCAGACTCTTTCACCTCGGGGGAAAGGGCAGTTGACTGACAGGGTGGACCTCCTGATTATAGTGAATTCCGAACCACTTGGTTGGCACTATAAATTCACACGATTAATTAAATCGGAGGTGACCAGGACTCGACACGCACGTAGACTGATTGATATAGTCTCACCACGTTATCATGTCCCACAATGTTCCCCTGCCAACGCTGTGCACACTACCAAGTTTGCCGCAGTTTGAAAATTGAAACATGCTCTGCTCTAATGGATTCAACATGGTAAGACCTTGGCAGAATGAATCTGAAAAGTACAAAAAATTACGATCTTGTAAATACATATAATATAATATAAATCAGGTGTCTATCCCCTCGTTTGTTAGTGGCCGTTGACTACCCCCCCCCCCCACCCTATTAGTAAAATACTTTTTTAAAAAAAGGTTAATCGCTTAAAAGCAATTTAATGAATGTACATCCGATTGACCGCTTCAATCGCCTCTGTAGGTTAGTACCTATTTACCCCTATATACCTATATGTTGTATTATTGTGCTACGGCATGTCTCCGATCGCATAGTGTGTAGAGACTCGCACAAGTACAAGCACGCTCAGTGCTGGATTAACCCATGGCCCATGGGCACTTGAGGCACGGACCCACGGCCCCCACAAATGAGATTATTTTCAATAAAAAAAAATTAAAAAATTGAAAGTTGCAAACAACTTCCAAACAAAGTTTTTAGCATTTAGCATTTATGAATTTTAGAGGAGTTTGCACCCACGGCCCCCAAATATCTTGTGCCCAAGGCCCTCACAGGGGTTAATCCGGCACTGAACACGCTACCATCGAGGGCGATGGTCAGGTACTGTATGTAGAGAGGTAAGGCTATATATATATATATATATATATATAATTTTTTTAGCCTAACTGTAAGCCAATTCACTAGCCAGCAACCATGTTCGATCACCATCGGTAATAGAAATGAATCTTCTGGAAAATATGGCCTTGAAACTGGTTTTTACAATGGTCATAAGTAACACTGCCAGTAACTGTTTACACTCTGTCATTTACGGCTATGGATGTGTCTTTGTCTACTATGTGGCCTACAAGGTCCTTATTTATATTTTCATCAATGACAACCGGTCAGATTTACATTTGACATTCAGTTAGGACAATTAGAGCTCAGTAAAGAATTTATTTACACATGGCTTCCACAGTATATGCCGTGATGTCATCATTAGTGGCATTGTTTGTTGTTTTCCTGTTTATACTATAAGGAAAGCTTTGCGATGGTCGAAAATTTCGATTTCGGGATTTAGTGGTTTTACACGTTTTGAGGTCATAGGAACCTAAAGAATAGTGCTTTTTACGAAATGTCTGTTCGTCGAGTTGTAGGCAAACTACCCGGTGGATTTAGGAAGTAATCCCCCCTATTACACACTAAATAAAAATAAATTATAAATCTGTTCGAAAAAAAATGGAAAGTGTAACCTAAATTCCGGCTCAAATTGTATAGCCTACTTCAACAAAAAACATTCCAAATATTTCTTCGATCGAATTAATATTGAATCTAATAAATAATGGATCGAATAAATATTGGAGAATGCAATCAGGGCCATTGGTATACTAGCTTTATCAGACTGAACCCAGGAAAATATTTCTAATATGCCGAATATGTCGAACGAGTTAATAGTATACCGACACCTCAAATTCCAGTGTAGTTTCAAATTAAAAAAAAAAACACATTTTCTTCATGACTACATACGCAGCGTAACCTACGCCGCTTTTAAATTATAATCCCACTCTTTATAGCAATTGCTCCTATAAATGCGAAACGGCTGCGCCTTATTGGCTCTCATCCGTTGATGTTACTCACATAGGTACCAAGTTCACGACGCATCGATGTTGTGTGTTATGCATGAATGTGACTGTTGCTTAAAAAATCGCTGTTTAACAAAGGGTTTAATAACAATAATAATAGCCCGATGGACTTTTTATGGACCTGGTCTTACTTACCTAGTGGCCCATAGGTCCCTTGTCCAATGCCAACGACTCCATGGATTTCAGACATTATTTATATTGTTTCCGTAAGAATTTTTGGTCGTTGGCAAACTGGTATACGTCCTTGATGTCAACTTGCACTGGCTACAAGCGATAATGGACAAGCTGAGACAAGCTTACCAATGACGCAGTTAACAGCCGAAAGCATGACTTAACCAAGTACAGATACGAGTAACAGAGGGTTAGTTGGACTTACATTGCCTGCTGTGTTAATAGTCATTAGAGGCATAATCATCTAACATTCAGGGTGGAGCGCGCCCATTGCCAGGGGAAGAGGGAAGGAATCGCTGGTAGGACTCCTTGGTGGACTGTGAATTGACTCATTAATTGAGTGGACACCACCACGTGGAATGACTATTGATAGTAAGAGTGACCTTGGCCCGTCATTGTTAAAATTGCTACTAGTCAATTTAGATCTTATGAGCTTATGTTCCACTGTAGTTCCAGTTAGTATTGTAGGTAAATGAAGATAATAATAATAAAGTCTTTATTGAAAAATAAATAAATACAGTAGATACAGAGAGATTAGGGCATACACTTAATTACTGTACATATCAGGATAAATATGGTAACTAGAGTTTATACAAATTGGAAATCACTTACAAACCACTGTCCGTATTTGTTTCAAATTTTTCCAACAGTTTATTTTAATGGGTTAATTGTAAAAGTGGCCCAAAAGGCCCAATATTTGCCCCAATGGAAAATAAAGACTATTTTCTTTTTTATCTTTCTCAGAGTTTCTTCTCTGTAAATAATCGCACACAGTGCGGCGTACGATTTTTTTTTTTTTTAAGGTTAATCGCATACAAACAATTCAATGAATGTATCCAATTGACCTCTTCAGTCGCCTCACTAAGTTACCTAATAGGTACTTGTGTCGAGTTACGACACATCTCCGATGTAGAGACTCGCACAAGTACAAGCACGCTACTACCTGGCCATCGAAGTCGATATATACCCCTCTTCCAAAATGGGAAAAAGTAAGATGAAATTAACAAATATGTAAATTGTAATAGCCTACATAATTTGCCAGATGTAGTAAATGTTGGGGTCAGCAGTAAGCGTTAAGCAGTACAGCTGGTAGAATTCAATGTTGTCATGGTCAACTGCCCGCGACGAGAAATTGTTAACTTAGATGTTTTATATATAATGCATATTTCCAGTGCAGTCTCATATAACATATTATGTTGTATTGTTGCTATCTTATTGCTGCATGGTTTGGTTACAGGTCAGATTAGGCTAGCTTTCTCCCAGTTTGAAAATGCCTGACTTTGTGATGGGTTTCTTCCCAACCTTGCCAAAAATAGTCCTTTTCGGGGGGGGGGTGCTATGCCTAGTCTGTCTAACCACACGTATACCCTTCGTTTCACATTGATATCTTGACCAGTCTTGTATGCATTACATAACGGCATTGCAGGGGCTTCTCCTATACTTGGAACTAAGTACAGTAATGCCCTACACTTGCTAGTGAAGGTCTATGACCGTTGTTCTGTGACGGTGTGCTTACATGAAATGTTCCGAATATTGTATGTTGGATGAAAGGCTGCATGACAGAGATATAACCTTTGTCCCGCCACTGTTCAACTGCAGGAAGTTTCCTACAATAGCGGGTGATTGCCACTTTTATGGGCCATGTGAGAATGCGTATTAAAGGTCAGTGTGACACTGTAATTTTGGGTTAAATTTGTTCAAATACCAGTTCCAACTCTCACTAGATGAATTTGGTTATGTCTTCTAATCACCCTTATTACGCGCTCAAATATTCATATACATACTATATTTGTATATATAATATATTTTCTTAATTTCAGATTGAAATTGTATTTATACTTCAGCACAAACATTCCAAATATTTCTTCGATTCTGACTATGTTCTATGACAATTATTGGATCGAATAAATATTAGATTAGAGTAATTAGGAAATAATAATATTAAATGTTTCACTTAGAGAAATACATACAGCTAGTACAGTATAAAAAAACACCGTAGTACTACAACCCAATGAGAGGGCTAGCCTGAGGACTGGTAGAGGTTTTTCTCTCTCTCTTTCTCACGGCCATTGCTCTATTTGGGTTGTTGTGGTCAGCAATATGCCCAGCAGCCTTGTTCCCCGTACCAGTGAAGGTATGGTGCACATTAGGGTTGGGTGGACCCAGATTTGTCATTACTGTTGAGTCTCGAATGTCCACTTTTCATTGTATAGCCAAGTTTTCTATTTTGACTATTCCCGAAATAAGAGAATATAGAAAAAACTGGACTTCCCACGATCTACTGATCCAATGAGGCGTCGTCTTAACCGCTGGACCACAGGGCTTGTTAAAGACAATTTAAATGTCAGTGTTATATACATAATTATATACCATATAATACTGTAATACGAGAACTATTCCGGCCATTTTATCACATTAATATTAACGTAATATAAATTAATATTAATATTAATATTAGCATGAAAACAAGACTTTATAGTCTTATTGTTCGCCTTTTGTTCGCAATAAAGTCGTTTTTTCATTTCATTTCATTAATATCATATAATTTTGGTTATAACGTGGAGGCTACCTCTTCAACCAAAGTTAATTTAATGTCTGTGTTATATACTCCATATAATACTTCAATATAATGTATAAAGCATTGCCTTTATGGCATTAAGTAAGCTCACAGACTTGTTTGGTTAGTTGTGTAGTTGTGCTAACCTGTCCAACATTACGAATTTTATCATAGTATTATAATTACCAAAATAAACTGGTGCTTGGTACGAGTGACTTCGTAATTATATGCCTTCATAGGTGCCATCATTCACTTATTCATATGGATATCAATGCGAAGGGTGCAACCATTACAACCCGACAATTCATCTAGTTTTTTTTCCAGGAGCATTTTCACCAGATGAACCATGAACGAGGCAAGCACAATGCAACTGTGTCAACAGCCGCTTGACCTGGAATTTCGCGATTTGACCTACACGAGGAATGGAAAACACAGTAAGTGCTGCTTTATGATATTTTATCCAATGTGATTTGACATGAACGTACGCAGCTATGGAAAGAGCTTGCCACATGTTCAAAATTTTTTATTATTATTGAAAATTATCTATTTGACCACAGAACTACTACCTATACGTTATGGTGTCAAATCAAAATCCATAACATTATCAAAAAAATGTTGTCGGGTGCGTGCGTAAAGGACGCAATACAAAAATTCTCAAGGCAATAGGCTAGTTTATAGTGTATAGTTTCAAGTTTATGGTTTATGTGCTGTGTATGTATTTCTGAAATCAGCGAATTATAACATTATATAAAAGCATTGATCATACCACAATTTTAGGCTGCTGCTATTACTAAGCTTTCTACTATAAGTGTTCTCTCGTTGACTCTACTATAACATTTTCAATTTGTTTCTATTTTCTATTCTGGTGTTCAAGGGATACCTACCCTTTCCATTAGGCGAATGAGAGAACCGCTTAAGAGGATGTGCTAACGTAGAAAATTGACACCACAAAATTAAATACTTTTCATTTTTCATTTAATTAACTCAGCAAGTTATTAAAAATTTGGCTCCTCTAAGTTGTAGAAGACTGCTTTGTACATCATATAATCGGGTATTTTTACTTTTCGGTTTTATAGATCTTCCGAAAATCCCAGAATACGCGAAATTTTAGTCTTGTCTGGTATTTATGAAAGAACTAAGGTACCAAAAATGTAATATTTCCTATTATATGATGCTTCTACAACTTCCATGAGCCAAATCTTAAATGACTTGCTTTGTTAATGAAATAAAAAAATTAAAAGTAATAAAAACAACAAATTTTGGAGTGCTCACTTTCTACGTAGCATGTACTCTTAATGAGTTGTGCATCAAGAACTGAAGAAACCCACAATTTTGAAGTTTTCACAAATTTTCCCCCTAAGAAGACCCCCTTGCTTGCACTTTGGTTAATCATGTTTTTTCATCTGTGAACTCTTAACAAATTTGTAAACAAAATACGTGTTAACATTCCTCTTACTGGGCCTAACACAAACCTTTCGCAGAGATTCAGACCCTCCCCCGCCCCGGATGTGAAATCGTGCATACGTGCCTGCCCATAGGTCAAATATTATTAGAAGAAATTAATAATGTGAGGAAGAATTGTACTTTAGTGACAATTTACTTTTAGTACTTCTACTATTGTACAGTACAATTGGGGTACATAATTTATCATGTAGTTGTAAATATACATAGATAGCATTGCTGGAATGCCTTTTGCTTCCGCATCTGTATTAAGAATTGTAACTTGTAATTTAAGGATATATACGTAAATAACAACTTTCTTAGACACATAGAGGAGACAACCTGACACCTCCATTATCCATTTATTGCATAAAGCCCAAATTTCACAAGAAATATCGTCTGTAGAGTTACAATAACACTGAGGAATTATGTGAAGAAGAAATGTTTCTCTATATTCAGATAGTATGTGGTGGCCACGAAGATCGCAATTATGAAACTCCTTAAACCAAAAACCTAGTTTATGATACAAATCAAGTTCCAAAATTGTGTAACTGACGGCTACATACTATCTGTATATCAGGTCAGGAAATGTAGAGTTTCAGCCGATATATTGTTGGTTCGAGTTCTACATTTGCTGCATTTTCTGGGCATGCTTCGGAGAGCATGTAAAGCAGACGGTACCCTAGTTGAGTGTAAGAGAGTGCATTATAGCCCAAACTCTGCTAGGTTGGATTAGTATAATAGAACGAAAAGTTATTATTTATCTATTTATTACTTGTTTATATCAAAATGTAAGGTAACACTTCTTTTCTTCCTTCCACTTATTCCTCAATGATAGTTCGATATCTCCTGTGAAATTTGATTCGTATAAGCTATTGCTAATTTATATTGGCATCAACCTGCTATAGACCTAGTGGAAAAGCCATGGCCGCATGGAAAATATAGTTATCACTCAGCAGCAGTCTTCAAGGTCCAAATTGACCTGATGATTGCCAATGTTCGATAGAAAAGGCATTTAAAGAAAGAAAAAAAGGTTTTCCCCACAGTTGTCCTTCAGTGTATTTAAACGACCATATACCGTATAACTTATGTAGCGGCGTAACAGGAGGTATAGCAAGTTACGCAAGGCGTAAGGATCCCCAGCTAAAGGGGGCCCCGCAGAAAGGAGGAAAAAAACTTCACTTTTTGGGATTTTCTGAATAATATATAAAAAAAAATAAAAAAAAAAACTTTTTTATGAAAATAAAATGAAAGTTTAAAAACAAAAACTGATTTCGCGCCAGAAAGTTAAGTGATGTACGTATTTGCAAAAAAATTGTATGGGGGCCCCACTGTTGTGTCTTGCGTAAGGTCCCCCCAAAATTTGTTATGCCACTGACCCTATGCAAAAGAAGTTATGTTGGGTGAGTTCCATCATTAGACTGCAATATAGATCTATTATCACAAAAGCCTAGTTATCTCTTAAGTCAGCCTCGGTTTGTGGGTGGATCCAACTTCCGCTCAGTTCTAACCTCTCTTATGAGTGGGATCCTCCACGTTATTATAAAAGTTGACTTGATAAAAAATATTACACAACAAACATAAAAAATCCTTCACGGCTCAGACCCGTCTGGGTTTGAAAACTGTGTAAGAAAATGCCATACTCCATTAATTCAGTTTCATTGCAATAATCACATTACAAAAAGAAAGGAAAATAAGAAAATCTGACTACTTCGCGCAAATATTTATAAATTGGTCACAAATAACAGATCTACTGTACAGATCGACCTACATACAGTACAGTACACTAGATACCTGCGCATGTTTTCCATGCAATAGTCGTGTCGCAGCAAAAATAGAACAGGTTGCGTATATTTTTCGCTTTATTAGTCGCAAGACAGGTCACTTCCATTTGAAACAATGGACTAAACAATGGCGCGATTTTAATTAATCGTTAATGGAATCTCTCCCTTAAGATAAATATTGTAAGTATATATATATAGGCTACAAGTTCAAGAAAATAACAACTAGTCTAAATGTTACCACTTCTCCAGTTATAAATAACCTGCCCTTGAAACTGCACTGTATAGATTATAGGCTATATCACTATTCTTTGTTGCCACCTATACTTGCAGACCTTGATTACGTTAGGTAGGTACCTAATAAGCTTTACAAGTTCTCCTTTCCTTATTCAAAAACCAGTTTTTCGATTCATAAGCCTAATATACCGTTTATCATAACACAAATCTGACTGACACGTCTGGTATCTGAGCAAGGACATATCCAGGTCACCTCAGCAAGGGTTAGTCCTACCCCGAAATTTGAAAATATTGTAGACATGAACGATGTTTACCGTACATTATTTTCAAAACAAAAAGTCACGTTTTTCACTATTACGAATAAGCTGAATATTTTTCTTAACTAAAGATACTAAAGCACTAAAAGCACTAAAGATATACTACTATTGTGTACCTGACCAAAAATGGATGGCAGTGCGCTCAAGCGGGTTCAAGGAAATTAAAAATAGCCCCTTGGTGGATTTTTTATTTTAACATTTAGGACGTGGGTTAGACAGAAAGAGACTAGTCTTAAGTCTCGCTCTCTAAATATAAGACGTTAAATATTAAACGTTGCTTGTATCACCAAAAAATACACCGAATTGTTGTAAGACATCCATGGGCGTCAGCAGCTATAGGCAAAAATTAAAAAAAAAGTGCCTGCCAACATTGATGTAGTCCAATTTATGTATATGTACTATATGTATATGTTTACATATGTATATTTACGAACACTATACTAAAGTTTCATCACAATGCGATCAGTGGTTTTTCTGGGCACTTCGATGACAAAAACCAGGGGCCACTTATGTACTGTATATGGTATGCAGATGAAAAATAAATTGAAAATCTTGGTGGGTCCCAATTTTAATCATTGGCCCGAAGGGCTCCCTACCTTGTTTGACTGTTACATAGAAACGTCGGAAAATAATACGTTACTATATACTCAAGAGATTTGAATATAAGGTTAGGTGTCACCCAAGCCATAACCTTGTATGCAAATTGCAACTGTGAGTGGGAGCAATGCACCCTCGGGGGGTGTACAGTAGCTGATAAAAAGATTTTGCACTCTCTTTTATTTCATTTCAGATCAAGTCAGAAAGGAAATTCTCCATGGAGCCTGCGGCAGATTCCGCGCAGGGAGGCTCACCGCCATCCTCGGTCCTTCGGGGGCTGGCAAAACCTCCCTTTTGAATATTCTTTCGGGTTTTAGGTAAGTTATCACTGCCTTAAACTGGATTTTGGAATGAAGGAATATAACCTGCAGTCAGGATAATGTGGAGAAGTGGTATGGACTCTGACGTTCCCCGAAAGGTTGTTGGTTCGTGTCTCACACTTTCTGGCCATGCTTTGGAAGTCATGTAAAGCATGGGGTCCCGGTCCTTTCTAGTTGAGTGTAAAAGAGAGCTTCATAGCCACAAATCCGCTAGGTTGGCTTAGTAATTGAACAAAAAAGTCATTATTTATTGTTTCCAAATGAATTTCTAGTTATTGGCCAACTGTTTTACTCCTCGATGTCAACCCACATTGACGACAAGTGCCAATGGGCGAGCTCAGACACGCTTACCATTGACATTGTCACAGGTGTTTTTTTTTTTTTTTTTTTTTTTTTTTTTTGCGGTGCCTCCTTAAGGTAAGGTTCGTTGCGTCGACCTTTGAGATCTATTGCAGCCGCTTGTCACAGGTGTTAGCTCGATTAAACCAAGTACGTGATCAAGTCAACTAGTCTGTATGCCATTATTATGTATACAAACAGTTTTTACTTATCTTTTTACGTATTTTGAAAAATAACAATGACAAGGTACGTACCTATCAATCATAAGTACATTTTGTATTACATCAGCCCAGATAGCCTTAACTCATTAGTATTGTAATAAGGAAGGAGGTGGGGAACATTTTAACATTTTTAGCATTATGTTTAGGAATTTGTGGGGCCCTTGTTTGCATACCGGCCGGATGAGAGGGCTTTGAAAAAAAAATTGATCCCTGGTATAATATGTTGATAGCATATCAACAAGTTTCCATGTTTTTTTATATATTGTTTATACCACATCTACATTGTGCACTTTCATCCAACTATTGAGATACTGTTGTATTTCCACCACGCCCGTGATGTTATTAGGCTAATCTTTCCTGTTCAAATCACTTCATATAAAAAACTACATAACCTAACAATTCATTCCCGATCAACCAGGTCTTATCAGACGCGATTATAAATTATCTATTGCCTGTGACAATACTATAAGCCTGTACAATAGTATTCATTACATGCGCGTGATTACGCTCATTCTGAAAAACAATTAAAACCCAACAATGTGTCGCGTCTGTATGACACAATAATGTGAGGAAATAAATGTTTAGAGAGATTTCATCTACCTATTGATTTGTTATTCAACAACTACTTTCAGCATGTCTGCTTTTAAGCAACCCTATCACCTTGGCGGGGGGAGTGAGGGAGTGTTAATCAACACTGATTACGACAAATCAACGATTTCATGATGGCGGCCAGTCGAAGTTCGTCATTTAATTTCAAGATGGTGGCCGATCAGACTTTAAAAAATTCATTTAATAGTTAATATTAGTTTATTTATGAAATCTTACTACACCTGATCGGCCAAAGCCGAAAGGAGTTTTCTCACTACTCGCTTACATCATTTGCTAAACCCCTCGACCAGATGCTCATTTTACCGATTTTTCTATTTTCCAGCATATGTTAACCTTTTCTTTGTACGTGCCTATCTAAGCAGCACCTCTATTTTCCCAGTGGGACGTAAAGTCAAATCTTCATCTCCTACAATAAGCATAAAGTTCATGGCATTTTCGAAAATTCTAGGACCATTGGAGCAAAAGGAAGTGTTCTCGTCAATGGGCAAGAGAGAGTTCCACAAACATTTCGAAAAGAATGCAGTTACATTACTCAAGAATTCGCCATGCTTGATCTCCTGACCGTCGAAGAAACGTTCAAAACGACTGCTGATCTCAAATTGGGCGTCAACGTTCCTCAGCATAAGAAACTTGCAGTGGTAAGTTTGTTATTAAGAGCCTTTTGTCATCAGCACGGTTAGATACCCTTAATATTGATATTTTTAGACCAAAAAGGCCTCCTCGCGCCACCTCACTTCTGACACCCTCACCCTCACCCTCGGTCTTCGTTCCACCGCGTCTCTCCATCGGTTCCCTAGGCGCCTTGTGCCCTCCATTTTGGAGGTTGTTGCTGAGCCATTCACATGCTCAATCTACCGGATTTTGGAACTGATATTGTGAGAATGTTTTTCTGTCTTCAAACGATGTTCATTATATTTTTCTCATTAAAAGTAAAGGTTGTATAATTGTTAAGAGAATATAGTCGTCAGCCCTTGATGACCCAAAAATAATTCAGTTTCTATTTGTTATTAAATTAATAAATTTACTACGTAAGCTATAAAGATTTGGCCTAGATCCAAGTTGTCCCGTCCTTAGAGGACTACTTCGTTCACAATATCACAGGGTAGTTTTAATTTTTAGTGCTGTCATTTCTCCATGAAATTTTAGCTAGTCCTGTGTTAAGTTCATTACATAGTTACAAAGCCAAATCTAAAAAAATACCCTATGAAATTGTGTATGAAGTAGCACTCTACAACTTTATCCATATACCAATATTATGACCTTCGATGGCATAGTGGTAGCTTATTCGTACTTGTGCGAGTTTCTACACACCATACGATCGGAAACCTGTCGTAACTCAACACAGATATTACCTACAGAGGCGGCTGAAGAGGTAATTCGGATACATGCATTGAATTGTTTGTATGCGAATAATTTTTTTTTACACGAATTTTTTTTTATAACTTATGTGTATTAAATTCAATTAAAAATAACAAATCAGATAATCCCGGGATGAGCAATATCTACGTTCCACATCCTCTTAAATCCCCTTCAAAGTTGAGGTTCACATAATAACCATCACGTTTTCATAAAGAAGAATATCGTTACACAGAACAAAACTGAATAATTTATTTATATCAAATTACCACCTAAGCCAACGATTAGAGGTAGGGTAACATGAATCATATGAATGAATTATTTTTAATTTTGAACTCGTTTTTTCCGCGTAACATTATACAAGGTTCTGCATTTTGGCGTAGATTTTCCTTCCAGCTTGAATTAGTATTCAAGCATGGAAATACCTGTTCTTACTGCATATCAAACGCCTGCCTAGGTGCATACATTTCCTCAATTTTGACCGTTTTCCTTCAGCAACTGTGTTGTTACTGTAGTAACAATATTTCCTTATCTTCATCGTATCTGTTTCTATATTGCTTAGTTGCCTTTCATTAGCATTCAACTATTTTTACCTTGAAAAGTGTATGCAGTATTCGTCCAAACTAGTTCACCTCCTCCTCGAAACAAATATTTGAAAGAATTGTTGCACGGTTCATTATCGTAGGGATAAACAAGAAACAAAGAAAATTGTCTATAATTTCCATATGGGCGACTTTGGGGTCTTTTGGCTCACTGTTACAATTAACTGATATGGTATCTGGTGGAGAACAAACTTCGAGAAGACTAGATCCTGGAGTAAGAATACATCGTCGGCATCACAAGGGCCCAAAAAATCTGGTGGATATGGGCATGCAGAGTGAATGGCTGAACACCGAGCACCAAAAGAAGGCGGAAAGTCAAGCCACGGAGAGACGAGGTGGGAAGTGACTTGAGAAAGATGTCAGTGGCGACTTGGCAGAGGAAGACGAAGGGCCGGATGTCTGAAGAGGGGTGGTGCTAGAGGTAAAAGCTCACCCCATGCTGTAGTGAAGAGGAAGAAAAATAAGTTGACCTCCTAAAAGTCCTTCTTAATGTGGTCTGCAATAAAGTGCAGGTGGATGCTCTTAGCTTCTTATGAAATGAATATGTCGTTGTCTGGGCACAGTGAACAGATAGAATGTGAAAGTCCGCATCGTTCAGGCTGGTGCCTGCGTGCACGATACGCGTTGGGGTCACCTAATCAAGTCTTCTATAGGCCTAATTGTTCACTTACAACAAGCAGCAGCTGCAGGCCTACAGGGAAAGTAGTGTAGAAGTACAATATAACACAATTGAAAACTGGTTTATCGGGTCCAATATCACTGTACTGTAAAATATTATGGTATCTAGGTGGGTTGGCCTAGAGTTCTATATTAATAGAGATGGGATATCTCACCAAAAATATATATTTTTTTAATTTTACACCCCACACCTCCTTACCAGCCATTGGTGGCCCCAGTATTACAAAAATACTTTTGGCGCTCTCGAATCTCCCATCTCTCCTATATAGAACTCTAGGTTGGCCCAGCCAGCTGGAAAAATTGTCAACTTCCGGATTATAGTGCAATACAGGTCTCAATCAACAAAACTACCCCGTTTTCCAAACAACCACTTCCTCCCATGTAGAAAAATATTCGAGCACGAAGTATCAGCAAAAAAAAAAAAATAGAAATCCAACAAGAAAATGGAAAAGCCGCAAAAACAAAATTGTAATAATATTTATCTGTGACTCACCCACAATAAAAGGCTGAAGAAAAATGTAAGGGGTTAAGCAACAGTTAGCAGCGAAGCAGCATAAAATGGTCATTTCCGGCGCTGGAAGAACAATGTGGGGGGCACCAGGTTATTTCCCGCGTGTGTTCATTTTCATTTCAACAAATTAGACCTCATCTCCGCAATGGCCTATCATTACCATCGCGCTTTGTCCCACACTGTCTTTCCCCAAGTGCCCGACTCATCTCCATTTCATATTAACCTATTAAATAGCCTGATAGGGTGGTTCCCACTACCCCTGGTAAATTTTCGCTGGGAACGACTGGAATGATTGGGACTCAACGATGGTCATTCTTAACTCGTGTAGGTAGGGGCGCTAATTGACGAACTTGCCCCCTCGAAAAATATTGGGTCTGGCTTCCCCAAGTCTGATCGGTGCCCGATTCGGTGTAGTGTCTTAAGAAGAGAACCTCTGCATCCTCTAAAAGCTCTCAGGTTGGGTTTTCTTTCTTGTGTTGTCGGATTGCTTGTTCTACCATAATAAATAAAATAAATAAATAAAGAATGACTTTTTTGTTCTATTTCTAAGCCAACCTAGCGGAGTTAGGGTTATAAAGCCCTCTCTTACACGCAACTAGGAAAGCCCGGGACCGCCTGCTTTACATGCCCTCCGAAGCATGGCCAGAAAATGTAACTAGTGTAGGTCTCGAACCAACAACCTTTTGGGTGAAAGTCAGAGTCCGTTCGATAGGCCTAGATAAGCAACAGATACAACACTTATGGGAACCACAAAATACTGTTGTGTAATTTCCCCGATACTGTACCTACCTCGTACAACATTTTCAAACTTAATCCCGGTTGAGGTATAGATATATTAATTAAGTAGTATCTTTTTTTTGTAGCTCTGAATTATTATAATAAAATCTATTTTAATTTTCAGATTAATGAAATTGCACAAATTCTGAACATTAGATCATGCTTCAACACACAAGTGAAGCATCTATCTGGGGGAGAGAAAAAACGACTTTGCATTGGCCTTGAACTCATCACCAATCCACAAATTATGTTTTTCGACGAACCTACAAGGTATTTTTTGCATTAAGACGTCCATGAAAAAGGCTACCTATAGCCATCTACAACGATTAGTACAGTATTTACTTACTGCAGGTGTGGCTATAAACTTTAAAAATAAATAATAATAATTAAGTTAATAAAAACTCACTGCTAACTTACTTGCTAGTAAGAGTACCTATGAGGCTATTCTCAAACCAATTCGGGTAGATCACGGTTTCCCGAACTGTGGTCCATGGACCACCGGTGGTCCACAGACATATATCATGTGGTCCACGGGCCAAAGTAAGAAATAAGAATATAAAACAGCTGAGTTATTGGAAATTTGAAAGAAAGTACATTAAGTCTTGGCACTGATCTACAAAATCCGCCCGATATCAGTTCTAAACATTTAATCAAATATTAGCACGTAATTTTAGCTACAAACTACTTAATCTTAGTCCTAGAATTTAACGATTTTCTAATCACAGCCATGGGGGTCCACGGAAAATCATAAAATAATCTAGTTGTCCACGGTTTGGGAACCCCTGGGGTAGATAAACCAATTAAGACTAATTTATTTAATTTACTTATCATAAACAAATAAACAATATTGTCTTGCAGTGGCCTGGACAGTACGTCAGCCGTTCAAGTGATAGCCCATTTAAGGACACTGGCTGGTGGCGGCCGGACAATCGTTTGCGTAATTCACCAGCCAAGTTCCCGGCTATTCGAAATGTTCGACGATGTTTTCATCCTGACCGAAGGTCGCACACTCTACAATGGATCTGTCGAGGACATGGTACCTGCCCTGGAAACCTGTGGATTTCCATGTCCAAATTATTACAATAGGGCTGACTTCGGTGAGTAAGCCTAGACTGTGCGGTAATAATGGTATCCAGCCATGAACAAAACAACAAAGAGACTGCTACTCCTACAGTACTCGAATTGACAATTATTAGTCTAGTGCAGGATTGGACTAAGGGGCTCGCCCCCCTGCGCCCTTGGTCAAAAACCATAATGGCGCCCTTCATAGGACAGACGTTTTCAAGAATTAAAAATAAAATAAAAACGGGAAAAGGAGAACAGAAAATCTTAGTGAAAGTTGGAGAAATACTTATAAAACACATCATATTTAGCTAATATAAAAAATTAGAAAAAAATTGGAAAGCAACTGGTAGTGAGGACCAAAGTGGTGCCCTTTCGGTGCTCCCTACCGTACCCCCTATGGTACCCAACACGACCCTGGCCTTGTGACCGCTTTGCTGGCCAAAAAACCCTTGTAGGCCTACTACCGTTTCTACTAGTAGGCTCTATCCATCTATCTATCCATGCATAGCGTATGCTATAGGCCTAAGCTATTAGATTAGCACATGTATTAGCTCCTATGTATAATAATATTTCAAATATATCTTGTTTTAGCCCTTGAAGTGTCCTGCCGGGAGAGAGGAGAAAAGCTCGAGCCCCTTTTTAGTTTAACTTTAGAATTCTTGAAGCAAACGCACACAGAAGCTACGAATCAAATGACTGGTGCTAACTACACTCATAATCCTATTTTTAACCAAGGTAAGAAGGTAAGACCAAGGAAAGGTAAGATAAGAATAGGTAAGACAATGTGTGCCCTCCGGGTAGGCCCAGGCAGTACGCACAGACTTCAAGGATGTAGTTTACCGATATCATAGGTCATTTATAAAATGTGGACCAAATTACGCAATATATAGCTTAAGATAGACTAATTGAGGAATGTGGGAAATACCTAACTACCGCGGACAATCTTTTTTCTTGACTCATAATCATATTACTATGTAAGCTAAAATAAACACATTTATGTGTTTATAAAGTTGTTGAGATTGAGATATATCTGTTCTATTTAGGCCTGTTCTGGACTATATTGGATAAATACTATAGCTTATAATACTTACCGCTCATGCACGAGAAAAGTGACGAATTTCAAAAAATTGCAAAATTGAGTTATTTATACAAAAATGTCCAGGAAAATATAGCGAATTTTATGAATGTAGTGTCACATATCTAGTTCAATTTGTTTTCATAAGATTGCGTTTTGTTACTGATCCATTGTCAAGTTTGACTACTTCGGGTTTGGCAATACTGACATAATTCGGAATGTGCTCCAAGGCGTTGACGTGGTAATTACACTTCTCTTTCAAGTAAGCTGTCACATCTCAAAAGTATTAAGTGCCTCGATAATACTGCAAGTAAAAACTAAAAAATGGTCAGAACTAAAATTTGAATTATCTCAAAAGTCAATATTTAGAAATATGTCACTTTTCTCGTGCATGAGAGATATAGTACTACCACGTTACGAAGATCTTCGTCTGTTTTTTATTTTATTTAATTCACTTTTAGTATAAAATGAATGATTCCATTCATTGTCATTAAGTGTACAATTATGCTACTAATATAATGATTCTTATCCTAAATATGATAACTAGGCTATGCCTTTTCTACATTACCAGAAATAAGTCTATCGAATGTGTTAGTATTGTAATTTAAATGTAAATAAATAAATAAGGACTTTTTTGTTCTATTAATAAGCCAACCTAGTGGAGTTAGGGCTATAAAGCCCTCTCTTAAACTCAACTAGGAAGACCAGGGACTGCCTGCTTTACATGCCCTCCAAAGCGTGGCCAGAAAATGTGGGTGGATAGGTTGATCTCTAAAAATATCTGCTGCAGCAGTCGCTGCGGCTGCATTTTAACTTATGAATAGCTGCCACTACCTACTTAAAGCGACAATTAAAAATTAATGTTTAACAATAATTACAAATATTAAATAGCCTAGTACCTAGCGTATATTAGGCCTGTATGATACCTACTGAGATCGGTGAAAAACCTCAAGGCGTATTCCCCGTTCAGTATGGAGCAAAAATGCACTGTCATCGCGTTAGGGGCGGATTAGGGCACTGCTGCAGCGAGATAATATGTAGATTTCAAGGAAAATGCATCCTGTTCAGAACTAATTTGCTGATAGTCGATCTAATCACTGATTATGAACAACAATTAAATAGCCCATTCACGTGAGTAAATATTCATTGAACTTTGTTTGAATACCATTGTAGTATCCTAAATTCCTAAACTCAAAATTGGCATAGAATCTCATCTGAAAACTTTATTATTATTTATTTTTTTTTAGTACTAGTTCTGACTTTTTTAAATAGGCTACACCATTGCAAAGAACCGGTCCGAGTTTACTCGAACATGCTTTCCAATTTATCAAAATTATTAGATAGAGAAAATGAGTAATTTTCATGGTAAATAATTTTCATGTGGTTAAATTTCCGATATCTCGGGGGGGGGGGGGGGGGGGTTGTCCATCTAACCACACTGAAGTTGAGGTAAACTCTATATAGCTAATAGGTCAGACCAAAACATTACCAAACAGCAATAATGGCAGAGCACGCCATGCATTTGACCGTGAATTTTCTATCATTTTTTAAAAAAACCATTTTTTTAAAAAAACATTTTTTGCACAAAACTAAATAGTTTTTTTGGCAAGTAACCTGTCCGGTTTCCTTACTCAATTTAACATCTAAAACATGCCTGAACGTAGAAATCATCGATAGAAAGGTTTCGCAGAAAAATTATTTTTTAGTCATTTTTTCATTAAAATTTAGTTATTTTTATTTTTTTACCCCCAGACGCAAACTATCAAGCGACCCCCCGCATTTGGTTAACATTAATAACCACTATAATATATGTAAATTCAAAAGAAATCGTTGGGGCCGTTTTTGAGAAATAATTTTTTTATACGTTTTTTTTGGAGATTTTTGAGCATTAAACCCCCCCAAATTGAGTTAGCCCAAAATAAAAAAACGATCCCGAGGTATGATTTTTGTGAACCTACATGCCAAATTTCATCAAAATCGACGGAGTAGTTTGCACGGGAATCGACGCACAGACAGACAGAGCGACAGAGCGACAGACAGAGCGACAGACAGACATTTCGCAAAAACCACTTTTTTGGGTTCCTGGGACCTCAAAACGTGTAAATCCGTTGAAATCTCGGAATCGAAAATTTTGGCCATCACAAAGCTTTCCTGATACTACGTATAAATTGGAAAGCAAAAACATATCCTCTTCTTTACTATTGGCAAATGTACATATAGGTCAATTGTTTGTTAATAATACAACCTGCACGCTGAGCTACAAGTAGCCTAGTATTAGCAAGGCCGTAGCCAGGATTTTTTTTCGGGGGGGGGGGGGGCGTTTCAGAAATTTTATTGAATATTACATAGTAGTTTTCATTTTTCCTCTCAAAATCCGATTCTATCTTGTTTCAAACCATTTCATTTCGGGGGGGGGGGGGGGGTTGAACCCCATGAACCCCCCCTTGGCTACGGCCTTGAGTATTAGGTAGAAGCTCGTAATACTGCATACAGTGAGGATAATTCTGATTAGTAGTTTTTATGCCAACAGACGTCTTCGAGCCGATGTTGACTGTACCTGAGAAGATAAAGCGTCCTGAGGAGAGCACGAGGATCCCGATGATGTCGATGGAGAACAGGAAGCCCACTGTGGGCAGGTGCTGCCGCACAGGCGTGACTTACCCCACGCCCACCCGCCATCAGCTGTGGATTCTCCTCAAGAGGACCTTTATCTGTACCTGCATTAGAGACTTAGTAAGTAGAGGTGCCAGGGACGAAACCAGCCCATTTGGAGAGGGGGGGGGGTCAAAGTAGAACCCACACATATTATATATTGTAGTATTAAAGCGTAATAAATTAACTTACAAATTTACTAAATTTTTGGGGGGCAGCTACCCCCCGTATCAGTCCATGAGTCCATAGGTCCCTTGTCCAATGTCAACGACCCCATCGGTTTCGCATATTATTTGTGTTGTTTCCGTATGAATTTTTGGCCATGTGCAAACTGGTATGCGTTCTCGATGTCAACCTACTCCGGCAACAAGCGATAATGGACAAGCTGAGGCAAGCTTACCATTGACGCAATGAAACATGCGAAAGCATGACTTAACCAAGTACAGATACGAGTCTTGCACGATGTTACAAAGACGGATTATTCGATATTGTGAAATTGAACAAAAACTAATCCCCCCCCCCCCCCCCATCGCGTATACTACAAATGAGCAAGTTATTGCGTAGGATTAGGATGATTACCCAACAATTTCAAGTGTCTATAACTTAGAAATAGTTAAAACCCAACTATCTATACATACCGACACCTAACAAATTAGCCCGTTACATGACAATAGTATAATATTATAATTAGCATTTAGGTTATGGTAAGTCTTAGATAAATATTTAGCTTATAACATATTAGTATTTGGTATATAGTATAATTAACATAGTATTTGAATATATAGATAGGTAACCAACGTTAAGCCACGCACGGGGTAGTGCCCTGCGGTATATAAATTGTCACAAACTGTAATTGTCTTATTGTTGGAATTAAAGATTAAAGATTGGGAAGTTCTCCCCACAATGTAGGACTCCTATAGTGAAATAGCCTACATTACGCATAATAAATGCTGAAGAACTAACTAATTTTTCTGGGTTTTTTTTCTGCGTTATACCGCTATATATTATATTTTGGTATGTTGTATTTACTATGTTGCTAACGAATTTTGAGCAGTTTTTGGTAGCTAGGCATAGATAATTATTATTTTTTTTAATTTTCAGCACATGGCGCAAATACGCTTCATTGCTCAAATAGTTGTCGGGCTCCTGATGGGAGTAGTTTTTTATAATCTCGGAAATGAGGCTTCCAAAGTACAAAGTAACGCATCGTATCTCTTCTTCTCTCTCATGTTTATATTCTTCTCAAACGCCATGCCTACAGTACAAACATGTGAGTACCTACTGTAGCCTATTTCAGGTCTGAATTTTAGCCTATTATCTTCAACCAACTAACTAATAGAATATATTATCGTACTGGTACTGTGCGCCATAATTATTAATTCAACTACACAGGTGCTTTTGAAATATTCCGTCCGATAAACGAGTGTGTTACTTCTGGCCGAATAAGAAGAAATTTCGGATAACACGCTATGCTAGTGAGAGTTTATTATTATTATTAATATTGTTTTGTCAGCTGTTCTGATTTGTATTTTGTTATTATTTCAGTTCCTTCAGAAGCGGCTGTGTTCATAAGGGAGCATTTGAATAATTGGTATTCAATGCGAGCTTATTATTTCTCAAAATTAGCTGCTGATTTACCATTGCAGGTATGAAGATTGTGGATCAGACCCGATCATGGCGATTTGGAATTATGATAATACCGGGGTTTATTTTTTAATGCCACAGTAGTAAGGTCTCACGTGACCTGTGTTAAAATATCCGTGGGAAATTCAATTTAATAAATTATTAAATTACAACAGAATGGATTGCATTGTTTAAAAATTGAAGGAAATACTAATAAACATTAATATGTACAAGTAGAATTTTGAAATGTAATAAGAATTTTAATTAATGTGTCTAAATCTAAGGGGGAAAAGATTAAAAACTCAGCAATAATATTAATTTAACAATTTGAATTTCCCGCGCATTTTGCACTCATTCGTTTAAAACAAGTGAATAGACCCTGGTATTATAATATTCCCATAGCCTCTATGATCGGGCTGCAGTGCAATTAGGCTAATTTTTATTTTAATTGGAGTGGATTGACAAAAATAAACAAATTTAAGAATTATAGAATAAGCTACGATACTGTATTACAGGCCTAATATGTTATATATATAATGTAATATAATATTGTAAGGCATGCAACCTTTTCAAAAAGACATGAAATGCAATAAAAAGAGCCTAATAGTACCTATACCCGATTGCAAGAGTCTGCTTAACTTATGTATCTCAGATTTATGTGCTAACGAAAACCATGCAATTTTTACTATAGGCTAGAGGAGGAAAAAAAGAAATTTGAAACCAATATGGAACGGAACCGGAGGCGATTTGTAAAATCGTGTCCGCGAGGAATGTACGGATCATAATATTTAAGGTTGCGTCGACCAATTAGCGCACAATGAGAACTTATTTCTTATTCAAAAATGGTCGGCTTCTAGTCACGCCGGAAAAGGTCAATAATATTCATACATTATTGCGGTTTAATTATTTTATTTTTGCACACAGGTTATAAATCCTACAATTTACTTCCTTGTGACTTACTTCATGACGGATCAACCGTTGGAGTGGACTCGATTTGGAAAAGTACTTTTGCTGGGTATTCTCGTTACCGTAATGGCCCAAGCTCTGGGCCATGTTTTCGGCGCTGCCTTTGATGCTCAGGTACATTCAATTTCTAGCCTTGTCAAGTACAATATTTCTAAAAGTAAATGGAACCACAGACCATAATCTTCTTTTTTTTCCTCGCTTTAATCCCTAGGTGGGGTCAGCAATACGGCAGGTTCTCTTTCACTGATTCAGTGCTTCGGCAGTTACTCCTACAATTCTGAGGTCTTGGGGGACTTTCGCTTCTATTGTTAGTCTGGCCCGTCATCCTCTTCTCCCCTCAGTTTCGATATGCTTTGCCCGCTTTATTAAGTCTTTTTTTATTACGGTATAAAAGTTTAATCCCATACAAACAATTTAATTGACCTCTGTAGGTTAGTTCCCGTGTTGAGTTACGACACGATCGCATGGCGTGTAGAGACTCGCAAAAGTACAAGCACGCTACCACCCTGCCATCGACTGCCTTCTTTCGACGTGGCCCCACCATGACAGTCGTCGTTCTCGGGCTTTAGGCACCCATTCCACATACGTCAATCGTCAATGAAAAATTGAAAAATTACGTCAAAATGACGTAAATTGACGTGGTAGCAGAATTTTTAGTATGTCTTTAATGTCTGCTAAAACGTCATTTTTCAATTTTTCATTGACGATTGACGTATGTGGAATGGGCGCCTTATCGACTAAGCTAGGTGCCTTCATTTCTGCTCTTATTTCGTCGTTGCGGCGTCTATCGGCTGGTGTGAATTCGCATCTCGGCCACATGCAGTCTTCGCTCTTCGGCCTTTTTCAAAGCCGTATAACATACTGGGTCTAACCACATGCTTGTAAATTCGCCCTTTTAATTAACACTAATGGACAATAATATAATTATAATAATGTTTCAGCTGGGGACATTCCTAATTCCTGCATCAGCCATTCCTATGTTCCTGTTTAGTGGGTTTTTCATCCTATTCAGAGACCTTCCATTATGTCTCAAGTGGTTATGCTATGTCAGTTACTTCAGGTATGACACATATTTTATACGCGTGAAAATAAATTAGTACAACACGAAGTAAGTATTGAAGCAATTGTCTAAATATATTGAAAGTTTCCCGTCACTTTCTTGTTATGCAATCCAGAGTTAAATAATTGTGGTACAGTATTCAGATTTCCAATAGTAATCTACAATATATACAGTAAATGCCCATGTAAAATTCTCTATAACGTACAATACTTTATTAATTTTGATTAGGTTAAATACTTAGCATGTGGCTTAGCCGGCCGCCATACCAAGTTGAATCCAGCGGACCAGAGCAGGTTCAAAGCTGCAGATAAATTGGTCGTGTGCACAGTGCCGGTAGGGAAACATGGTAGAACTTGTCCTGGTCACCTCCGAACTAATCGTGTGACTTCACTGTGTTTCCCAAGTGGTTCGGAATCCACTATAAACAGGAGGTCCACTGGAGTCCTATGGGCCCACACCGTAGCCTGGGACTGTGTCAAACCATACTACTACTAGCATGTGGCTTGAATCGGATATTTTTAAGTTGAAGAATGGAGAGAAAACAGAAAACTCCTGCAATTTGTCATTTATGCAGCAAAATATTAATACGATTGGTTGGTGGCAAATTTGGTTATGACTGAATACAAATAAATACATAATTAAAAAACCATAATTTCAATTGTTGAATTTAAAATTGGAATTTGAATAACTAATTACTATCTGCATACAACCTGCTTTGTTGTGGAGCAAGTTTCAATCAATTACACAGTATCAAGGCCATAGCCAAGGGGGGTTCATGGGGGTTTAACCCCCCCCCCCTGAAATGAAATGGCTTGATACTAGATAGAATCGGATTCTGAGATGAAAAATAAAAACCACTATTTAATATCCACTGAAATTTCTGAACCCCCCCCCCAAAAAAAAAACCCCTGGCTACGGCTTTACACAGTATAGTCATAATGTGCTTTATGGGGACATTGCCTATAGGAAAACCCGCTTTTACCGGTTATTGTATTTCCAGGTATCCCTTTGAAGGTCTCATGCTTGCAATCTACGGCAACGACCGTCCAAGAATGGAGTGCGTGGAGCTGCTGTGCCTGTACAAGAGCCCCCAGAGATTTCTGGACGAGTATGACCTTGGGGAGGGGGACTACTGGTTTGACATTATTGGCGTTGTCGTTTGGATCCTCGTCCTTCGTGCCCTTTTCTTCCTTATACTCAAATGGAGGCTCTACAGGATTAGAGGATACTAGAAGACTATTCTCTTCCGGAGCAGATGTGCCTGTATGAAGAAGTCCCCAGATATTCCTGAACAAATATGACCTTGGCGAGGGGACTACAGGTTCGATATCATCGGCTTCCCGTGTACAATTTTCTTCCTCATACTTGATTGGGAGCTCTGCAGGTTTAGAAAAACTTGAGTATTCCTGAGTTGATCTGCCCGTTTAGAAGAGCCCTCAGGGATTCCTTACGGATGTGATCTTGAGGATAGGGACTACCGGATCGACATCATAGGCGTTCATCATCATTAATAGCTTTATATATAAAAAACAAAATTGCACTTAATTCCACAACATAAATTTTTAATGACAGCTGTTTCGGTGTAACACCATCTTCAGACTGAAACAGCTGTAATTAAAAAAAATGTATGTTGTGGAATTAAGTGCAATTTTGTTTTTTATGTATAAAGCTATTAATAATGTTTCACTTCCACGAAGTCACTGAAGAAACTGTCTCATGGATTCATCATCATGGTCATTAGTCATAGGGTAGGTAGGCTACATTGTTATGGCCCAATCGGACACCCCGGGGCACCAACGCCTCTGGTGTTTTGCACAAATCTGTTCTGAATATTACAGCCAATCATTGTTAGAAACGGCCATAAATCATGTATGTATGACATTATGTATAACTCTAATTTCCTGTAAAATTGGACTTTGTACAAAAACGAGTAGCGTTGGTATCCCGGTACATCCTAAAGGGCACTTTTCTAATTTTTATTATTTTTAGTTAGTAATACGTTGTTAACGAAAGCACAGGCTGTCTATATTTCCCAAATGACATAGGATAATATTGCACTAGCCTATTGTTGTATATGTTTATTAACTTAGCAAAATACGTCTTCCAGTGTATTTAATTTGTGCCATGACATGATAAATGCAAGGATTGCTATAGTAAATGCAATACTAACATTAAGGTTTATACATCATGCACAAGCTCATGGTACGTGTGTGTCCGCCTCCCTGTACATTGTCTGTATAGATTCGTGTAGATATTTCTTTTCTTTTCTCCAGCTGGTGCCCCAACACTGGGAGCATATAGCCTAATACCTATGATAGGATAGCACAATACAATTGATGCATCGGAATACTGCGTGTTTGCCAAAGCTACAAACAATTTATTGCCTTCAGTTTATATATAAAATTACTAGAAAAAACATACATACAGTATAGCCTACTATGATAGTAATAATAAATATTTATTTATTTCCTTCCACTATAAAAATTCAATAAATTGTACGATTGTGTATCCTACGTCCCGTACGAATAGTTACTCCAAAATCCACAATTTTAAAGACTTTTTATTTTTTATTGAATTAATACAGTAAGATATTAAAGATTTGGCTCATATAAGTTGTAGAAGACTACTTCATGCATCATATGATAAGGTATTTTCAATTTAGGGTACCGTAGATTTTTCATAAAAACGATTCAGGCCTAAAATTTCACGTAAAATTTATAGGCTGCCTTAGAAAAACAACAAAACTAAAAATTAGCAATACCAGATTATATGATGTATATACTTATATATATGTATGATTAATTAAATAAAAAATAAAAAGTATTAAATTTCGGGCTGCCAATTTCCAACGGGACGTACTCATTTTAAAAGGCATTTTACATTTCCATTTTCTCCACAGAACAATGCAAGTTTAGTAAAACTATCAAATAATATACCGGTGGTGACTTCAGACTAATTATATACTGTAGTAACCAGTAATAATTGAAGTTGGCTAGTATAATAGTTAATAGGCATAATGAACAAGAGTAATTGGCAGGCTTACTAAATTCGTCTGCACTGAAGCCTTTTTTGGTAAATTTGTGCCAGTGCCTTAATTTTGTCGCTTCGGCACAACACTGATATTGCCTTTCATAGCCTCGCAAAACTAGCACTCTGTGATATTTTATATTTTTATAAGCACGTCAATGTAACTTATTTTATATTAATCTTAATTGGATTAAATTTAAGCTACAACACTTTTGCGAAAATACGGATATGCAACGCTGTTTTTGTTAATAATGGTGATACTGAATTTTGATTTCATTTAATGATTTATATAAAGGCAAAAGAGAGTGGTTACCATACCTACAACCCCCCCCCCCCCCCTCAATAGCAATTTAAAGCTTCACGTTTGCATACACACATTTTTGCAGAAGTGAGATCTAAGATCGAACCAACGTAACCATTTTTATTCTACTTTGTACCTATTGATTGTATAATAAGTCAATAAATTAAAATAATTGAACTGTCTATTTGGTCCAGGGTAGATCCCTAGAAAAATGGTGAAATAAGACATCAAATTATAGTAGAATGAAATAGAGGTGCTCCACTTTTCAGTAGCGTAACGATAGGTTTTCGAAGGGGGCGGTGTATAATTTGGCGCCCGTCCATCCATTTTCATAAAAGTGTCTAAAATGGGAAAATCCGTTCTCATGGACGAATGCAGGTTTTAAATTAATGACCTTAGTGTCCTTTGCGCATGAGCCAGAGGGTTCGGAGGTAAATTGTCTTGAAAAAATAAGGCAAAAATATTGAGGTTTTACGCATTTGCAGAGCAATAAGGTTCCTATAATACAGGGAATTAATAAACTTGTGCACAAGTGGGCCCCGGGGGCAGCGGCGTAGCCAGAAATTATTTGGGGGGGGGGTCCAGTTTTGATGCAACATCAATACATAAAGTTTGCCCTCTTACGATAGGTTTTCGAATGGGGTAGTGCTTCATTTGCCCCCCCCCCCCCCCCCGTGCATGGTCATGATCTTAATTTCCTCATCCGAAGGGTCGGGAGACCGAAGGGGAGCCCGGGGAATGTTTTTTGAAAGATAGGGCTGAAAAACTTTGTCGGCGAAATAATTTTGATTTTGCAGACGATAACTTTATTAACATAACTGGAAACAGGGGGACCGGGGTTTTTCCGGGGAATTTTGTTAAGTAAATATCTGAGAAATTTGCTGTTATGCTAAAGTTTTAAGGGGGGTCCTGACCCTGCTGACTTTGGCTAAGCCTTGGCTAAGCCACTGCCCGGGGGTCTTCCCCGGGAGAAAAATCTTAATCTTGAAAAATAGGGCAGAAATAGTAACTGCCTTTCAAAGGGGGCGGGGCAAATGCCCACAGTGCCGGTCACTGCAACCGCCTCTGGAATGAAACCCATTGGAAATGGAAGATAATATGACAGAAATTAAAGTAAAAATAAATTACGGGCGAACTGAGATCGGGAAGTAGGTAGGGGTGGGTTTTTAAGGGTGAAATACGGTACAACATCATTTCCGGCAAAATTACAAGTCCTATGGAAAAACTTCAAATAGCAAAAAGGTAGGTAATGAGAAGATGTACAACTTTAATGATTACACTTTTTCACATAACCTCAACTTTAATGAGAAAAATGCCAAAAACAAAGGGTTTGGTTTTTTTATTTTTAACTTTTACAAAAAAACATTTTTTACGTGAAATTTAGTGAAAATTTACGTTGTTATGTTCTAAAGAAACATTAATTTTTTTGATCTAAAATATTATTATTTTTCACCTAATCTTGACTATATATAGCGAAAGCACCATAATTTTCAATCAAAAAATCTCAAGTCAAAATGTCAATTTTAAAAAAACAATTAGGTAAGCTTTTTGTTTGTTGCAGTCTCTACTTTCCGATGGTGTAAAAAACAATATACACTACTGTGCAAATTTTTCTTAAAAAATGCGAAAAACGAAATCGAAAAACAATGTCTTTAATATTTAAAATATAGTCCCCGGTCCTGTAGTAGGTACTATGCGTTATGGCAAAGCTCAGTCCCAGATTGTTAAGAATGTACAGAAGTCAAGTAAAGTAAAATAAAGTATCTTTATTACATGAAAACGTATAAAATTTTAGCATTAGTGATTCAAGCTGTCTGGATTTTCCCGTGATAGGCCCCTCAAACCAAGATTAATAAAATTACTAACATATATACATAAACTTAAAAACTAATATGAAGAAACACTTACTTCTTGTAAATCCGGCAAACAAATTTTAAAATCGTTGCAATTAAAATTATTGTTTTTTAGAATATGAATTTTCCCATCATATTTATCCGCAGTGGAAAATCGAGGCAGCCTATATTTAGCCCAAGGGCCCTGAAGGGCTATTATTTACCATGGATTGTAAATTATCAATTACGTGACCTATTTAATATATAGATTTATAAATAGTGTACGGGCAATTATGTTGTACTTTGAGAACGTGTATTAAGTAGTACCACCCTCCCGACCCAATGCGCTTTATTGCGGTAGGTACCTAGATAGTGAATATACCATTATTTTATATATAGACTATAGACTTAGGGTGGGAGTTGTTCCCATGCTTGTTAAAGTTACAATGTCAATGGTTTCAATTTAAAAGAAACGGTCCGAGTTTACTCGAACATGTTTTCCAATTTATCAAAATTATAGAGAAATTATAGAGAAAATGAGTAATTTCATGGTTTAAATTAATATTTTTGTTGAGCATTTAATTTTTTCTCCCTTAGATGTAGACACATTAATTAAAATTCTTATTATATTTCAAAATTCAACCTGTTTTAATGGTTACTCGTATTATTAGTATTTCCTTCCATTATAAAAGAACCGGTCCGAGTTTACTCGAACATGCTTTCCAATTTATCAATTAGTAGGGAGAGAAAATGAATAATTTCATGGTAAATAATTTTCCTATGGTTAAATTTCCGATATCTCGGGGGGGGGGAGGAGGGGAGGGGGGGGGAGGGGGGGAGGGGGGGGGGTTGTCCATCTGACGTCACTGGTGGTGAGGTAAATTCTAAATAGGTCAGACCAACACATTACCACACAGCAATACTGGCAGGGCACGCAATAAATTTGAACGTTAATTTTCTATCATTTTTTCAAAAAAACGTTTCTTTGTACAAAACCAAATACTTTTTTGGGAAAGCAACCTGTCCGGTTTTGTTACTCAACTTGACACCTAAAACATACCTTAAGATAGAAATCATCGATAGGAAGGTTTCGCAGAAAATTTTTTTTTCAGTCATTATTCATTAAAATTTGGTTATTTTTATTTTTTTACCCCCAGACGCAAACTATCAAGGGGCAAGCGACCCCCCGCATTTTGTTAACATTAGTAGCGACTACAATATATGTGAATTTAAAAGAAATCGTTGATGCCGTTTTTGGGAAATAATTTTTTTAGACGTTTTTTCGAAATTTTTTGAAAATAAAAACCCCCCAAATTGACTTAGCCCAAAATAAAAAAAAAATTATCCCGAGGTATGATTTTTGTGAACCTACGTGCCGAATTTCAACAAAATCGACTGAGTAGTTTGCCTGGAAATCGACGAACAGACAGACAGACGACAGACAGACAGACATTTCGTAAAAACCACTTTTTTGGGTTCCTGGGACTTTAAAACGTGTATATCCGTTGAAATCTCGGAATCGAAAATTTCGACCGTCACAAAGCTTTCCTTATACTACGCATAAATTGGAAAGCAAAAAAAAGAACCGGTCCGAGTTCACTCGAACATGCTTTCCAATTTATCAAAATTATCAGATAGAGAAAATTAGTAATTTTATGGCAAATATTTTTCCTATGGTTAAATTTCCGATATCTCGGGGGGGGGGGGGGCGGTTGTCCACCTGACGTCACTGGAAGTGAGGTAAATTCTCGATAGGTCAAACAAACACATTAATTCATTTTTTTTCAAAAAATAATTTTTTGGGCAAAACCAAATATTTTTTTGGGAAAGCAACCTATCCGGTTTCGTTACTCAATTTAACACCTAAAACATGCTTGAAGGTAGAAATCATCGATAGAAAGGTTTCGCATTTTTTAGTCATTTTTTCATTAAAATTTAGTTATTTTTATTTTTTTACCCCAGAAGCAAACTATCAAGGGGCAAGCCACCCCCCGCATTTTGTCAACATTAATAACGACTACAATCTACGAGAATTTAAAAGAAATCGTTGGAGCCGTTTTTGAGAAATAATTTTTTTAGACGTTTTTTTGGAGTTTTTTGAAAATAAAACCCCCCCAAATTGAGTTAGCCCAAAAAAAAAAATGGTCCCGAGGTATGATTTTTGTGAACCTACATGCCAAATTTCATCAAATCCACTGAGTAGTTTGCCCGGAAATCGACGAACAGACAGACCGACCGACAGACCGACAGACCGACCGACAGACAGACATTTTGTAAAAACCACTTTTTTGGGTTCCTGGGACCTCAAAACGTGTAAATCCGTTGAAATCTCGGAATCGAAAATTTCGACCATCACAAAGCTTTCCTTATACTACGTATAAATTGGAAAGCAACAAGGTTTGAGTTTGCCCGTTGGCAGTTGGCACTTGTGGTAGGCGTAGGTTGACACCAAAGAGTTACCTGTTCACCAATGGCTACATTTTACAATCGGAATCGATATCAATCATGTCCAAAAACCGACGGGTCGTTGGCGTGGCAAGGTTCAAATGGCACACAAATAGGCATACCTCCATAATAATATCATTATTAATAATACAGATACTGTTATCTGTGGTGAACCCCACCATCGTTTGCAAATTCTAAATAAGGGATAATTTATTATGAGCTTTTTATGGACGTAGCCCTGCGTTAGGGGCCTCAGTAACCTTGTCCTGCTAACGGCCTCATTGCTTTTTGGACATGTTTGGTATATATGTATACTGTATATCAACTGTTCTTGTCGGGGATTGTGGTCCAGCGGTTAAGAAGACGCCCCGGTAAGGCGTAGATCGTGGGTTCAAATCCCGCTAAGCCCAGTTTTTCTATATCCTCTAATTTTCGGTTATAACGAGGAGGTTACCTCTTCAAACAAAGTTGATTTAATGTCAGTGTTATATACACCATATAATGTAATACTGGAATATAATGTATAAACCATTGCCTTGATGACATAAAGTAAGCTCACAGACTTGTTCGGTTAGATATAGTTGTGTAGCTGTGCTATAACCTGTCCAGCAATAAGAATCATGTCAATACGAGCATATACGTAGAGGATATATATCAACTGTTCTTGTCGGGGCTTGTGGCATTGGCGTAAATAGGGGGGTCCTGGGGGGGCTTAGCCCCCCCTAGGTCCACCCGTAGCCCCCCCCCCCAGGATTTTTGATGACGAAGACGTTAAGGAGGCTAAAGACATAGTATTCACAATAATGAAAGGGTAATTAATTCTTAGCATGCTCATTTTACATGAAAAAAATCAATATATTGACCAAGTACTTTCACAAAAAATATGTTACTAAAAATGCTTAAAACCCCAATACTTCAGAGCTATTTTTTCCAAATTTTTCTCTGGGGGAGACCCCCGGGCCCCCCTTAATGGTAGGTTTATTCGCCGTTATAATATCTCAATTTTGTACTGCTTGCAAATATTGGCGTAAATAGGGTGGTCCTGGGCTAAGCCTGTGCTGCTTGCAAAGTGCGTAAAACCTCCCTAATATGGGCCTATTCAACCATTTTGGTTCTCCGGGGGAGACCCCCGGGCCCCCCTTTCTCCAGTGTAGAATATTCATAAAACCTCACTAATTTCAGCCCATTTATCAATGTTTTTCTCCGGGGGTGACCCCCGGGCCCCCTTTCTCCAGGGTATAATATGCGTAAAACCTCACTAATTTGGGCATATTCATCAATTTTTTTTGTTCTCTGGGGAGACACCCGGGCCCCCCTTTCTCCAGGGTAGAGTATGAGTAAAACCTCACTAATTTGGGCCCATTTATCGATTTTTTTCCCCGGGGTATCAAAGTCTTGGGGTCCTAAAGCACCCCCCAGAAATTTTGGGAATTTACGCCAATGGCTTGTGGTCTAGCGGTTAGCGGTTAGGCGTAGATCGTGGGTTCGAATCCCGTCAAGCCCAGTTTTTCTATGTCCTCTAATTTTTGGTCATGATTGGTATTGTTTCCATATTCATTTTGGTCGCAGGTAAACAAGTACACGTCCTCGCTGTCAACCCACACCACACAAGTCGTCATAATGGACAAGCTGAGACATGCACAACATTGGTCTGACACAGGTAAATGTGTGCTGAGCGTGGTGGAGTACGGGCCATTGGTAAGGCGCCCATTCCACCGACCGGCTAGGGCTAAATACAAATACGGTGACGTGGTAGCAGACATTCAAGACTTAGGTGGACTTTCCACCGACCTCGCATTGCAGATTTGACGGAAATGTTTATTTTCCTCCATGCTATAGTTAAAATTGATCAATGATCATACAGTAAAATCACAAACAAACAAACTAAAATTAAAAAATGGCGTCATGGGATATGTTAAGTAGCCTATAAACATTTTAATAGATTTCTATAAAAAGAAAAATTCTAAATTCCGTTAATGTCATTTGCATTCTGCAATGCGAGGTCAGTGTAAACGCCACCAAGTCTTGAATGTCTGCTACCACGTCACCGTTTTTGTAAATAGCCCTAGCCGGTCGGTGGAATGGGCGCCTAAGTAATACGCCACCCCCTAGCCTAACCTGGCCTAACCGTTAAAGTAATATAAAAAATAACTTTCAAAAAATTGTATTTTAGAAATTATGGAATAAAAACATTTCGAATGTAGGGAATGGAATAAAAATAATTGTATAAATTAAATTATCAAATCCCATTCTAATACATGGTGTTAGCTTCCATTTACCAAGACATTAAATAAACCAGCTCACACCACAGTTCAAATGGATTAATTTACTTCTTTGAAATGCATCCGGTTGAATTCCACGATTAACATCCTATAAAATTACCGAATTGCCTTACCCAATCGACGCCACAGCATGACATTGTATTTTGGAATTAGAACCTATTGGTAAACTATATCCACTAGGTTAGAGGTTGTATTTAAGGACTTTTTTATGAACCCAGGTCCCTTGCCCAATGCCAACGTCTCCATGGCTTTCGGACATTATTTATATTGTTTCCGCATGAAGTTTTGGCCATTGGCAAACTGGTATACGTTCTCGTTGTCAACTTACACCGACTACAATCGATAATGGACAAGCTGAGACAAGCTTACCATTGGTGCAATGAAACAGGTGAAAGCATGATTTAACCAAGTACAGATATGAGAAAAAAAAATCCGGTTTCACCATTATCATCCTATGAAATTGCCTTTCCTTACCCAATCGACGCCACTGGATGACATAGTAGGCTATTTGGGAATTAGAAACTATTGGTAAACTATACACAAAATTGAACGTAACGCTACAGTAGAAAAATCACGGTAAGTTGATTAAGGCATCATGTGCAAGTGTTATGCGAACAGCAGCTATATAAGAAATGATATACAGTATATTATATACGAAAGCTCTATCGCATACACTTTACATCATTTGTTAGATTGTTTGCGCAACACTTGCATAGAATGCCTCAGTCAACTTACCGTGATTTTTCTGCTGTGGCGTTGGTTCAACTTAGTGTAGTTTACCAACAGAAATTCCCATAGCAGTGCAAATTAGTTCGGATGGCTGACAGCAGGTGTTGACATCCTCGCTGCGCACACTGATGTGTGCGTTGCGACCCATGTCGGGGTTCGCCGGCTTTCCAATAAGCCACTGAAAGATCAGTCGCGCTCCAACCTCGGTCTCGGTAGTGTTCATCGGAAAAGCAGAATCGCCCACCAAGCCGGCGTGATGTCTAATTATCAGATGAACCTGCCAAAATCTCAGGCGGTAAATATTACGTTTGAGAATATCGGGTTCTCAGTGCCTGCTGAAAAGAAAGGTAAGCTGTACAACAATATATTTTGCAACTTATTTGAAGTTAGGTATCGTACCTGAAAACACCTTATTTCATATCTTTGACATCGCTATTAGTATACGCTTGAATAATTATTCTAAATATTCTTGTCATTTATTAAAATCTTATATTCCTGTTGGGTGGTAGAAGTAAAAATAGACTGGCGAAGGATGTATCTTGTATTCCATAAATATAATGAACACAACATGGTATTTGTTTCATTTTTTAAATAAAAAAATGTGAAACAAAAGAAAAAAAGAAAGATTTACAACATCCTAGGCTTCGGTGGCATGGTTGCTTGCTTGTACTTATGCGAGTCTCTAGTCACCATGCCATCGGAGACTCGTTGTATCTCAGCACAATTATTAGATAGTTAGTAAGGCGGCTGATTATGGTGTTTGCATGCGAATAACTTTTTTTTTTTAAGAAAAAGAGCAGGCAATCCTTCTTTGCCCCCAGACTGTCATGCCGATTTTGATTCTGTCCTGATGACGATAGCACGTTACTCTTCAACATTCAGAGATTTTTTTTTTCATAACAATTTAACCCATAAAACTACTAGTATTTTCCATTATTTTTAAGATCTTCGAAAGTTTTTTTTACATTAGGTTCCCAACCAGTGACGGTCTGCGGATCACTGAGGCCGACCACCCCTTACATCTATTATTATTATTTTTTTTTTAATTAGAAGGCTTTCACGGATATCACTAAATTTAGCTTACAGTATGATTATAATGTACGACGAAGTTAGTGTGAAACTTTAGCACGCATGTTTTTTACAAGTTGGTGTATTTGCCGCTTAATGTTCTTGTTAAAGCAATAACTTTTAAGCAGTGGTGGCCCCCCCCCCCCCCCCCCGAGAAGAAATAGCCTAAACTATATAAAATAGGACATTCTAAACAAAAACGTTAGTGGTAACATGAATATGTCTTCCATGTGTAAATTATAAATTTTTCTGTTGTAAAAATCGTAAATCCCCACTATTTTGAACTTATATTTTCAAATTTTTCCCCCGGGGGTACCTATCAGCATCAGGCGCATGGGCTTTTGAAGTAATGCACTGTAAATTAATGTTCCTCATCTCGCTAACAAACACACCAATTGCTCAATCTCTAAAAATGAATTTGGCTTGGTAGCCTACGGCCACTTTTCCCGGAATGGCCCCCTCCGAAAATCTGTCCTGGACCCTCCCTCGCTTTTAAGTCACTGCACTGCAGGCATTCTCGCGGACCTTTTGCCGGGGTCTCGTGGATCACCTTTTGGGAATCGCTGCTTGAAAGCAATCTACAGTAAATGTATGCCTTTCCTTTGAGATTTAGTATCTACAGTATATAGATATAACTTTAGCGAAAAGGAGTCCCATAACATAAGGAACTTTCTTACAGCCACAGTTAGAGCTAAGGTTGTGGGTATACTTATGTTAGTTAAGTTTTCAATAATCATATACATATCGTATAGAAAGTTTCCAGGTTTTAAGTATCTTACGGCCACTGTGAGATAAATACAATTTCTCCTGAAATATCGATCGTAAAGCCACAAATAAGATGCCATACAATTGAAGAAAGTTTCCTTACGCATTTTGATATTTAGTTTGTGGCCATCGATAACACCAATTGGCCACAATTTAGAAACTCCGTCGACTTGACATCCTCATGACATGACAAGATGAAGAACCGGTCCGAGTTTACTCGAACATGCTTTCCAATTTATCAAAATTAGTTGATAGAGAAAATGAGTAATTTCATGGCAAATAATTTTCCTATGGTTAAATTTCCGATATCTTGGGGGGGTTGTCCGCCTGACGTCACTCGTCACTGGTGGTGAGGTAAATTCTAGATAGGTCAGACTAACACATTACCACACAGCAATACTGGCAAGGCACGCATGCATTTGAGCGTGAATTTTCTATCATTTTTTCAAAAAAACATTTTTTTGTATAAAACCAAATACTTTTTTGGGAAAGCAACCTGTCCGGTTTCGTAACTCAATTTAACACCTAAAACATACCTGAAGGTAGAAATCATCGATAGAAAGGTGTTGCAGAAAAATTATTTTCTAGTCATTTTTCATTGAAATTTAGTCATTTTTATTTTTTTACCCCCACAAGAAAACTATAAAGGGGCAAGCGACCCCCCGCATTTTGTTAACATTAGTAGCGACTACAATATATGTGAATTTAAAAGAAATCGTTGGAGCCGTTTTTGGGAAATAACTTTTTTAGAAGTTTTTCGAAGTTTTTTGAGAATAAAACCCCCCCAAATTGAGTTACCCCAAAATAGAAAAAATGTTCCCGAGGTATGATTTTTGTAAACCTATATGCCGAATTTCATCAAAATCGACCGAGTAGTTTGCCCGAAAATCGACGAACAGACAGACAGACAGACATTTCGTAAAAACCACTTTTTTTGGTTCCTGGGACCTTAAAACGTGTAAATCCGTTGAAATCTCGGAATCGAAAATTTCGACCGTCACAAAGCTTTCCTTATACTACGTATAAATTGGAAAGCAAGAACTGTATCCGATCGGAGTTAGTGACTGCGACACAATGTTACAGGTACATCAACAAAGAGCAACAAGTCTTTTACTTTATGACATCTTATCTTTAGTCCAAATTTCCAGTGAAAATTGATTATTTTCACACCCTTAAGGTTCTCCCCCTCAACTGAAACTCCCTAGTAAAATCTATACAACTGCCCCTGATCAAAAATAACTTTTTTGTCGTAGACTTCTGAACAGCAGAGCTAATGAACACAACATTTTTGCTTAATTATGAAGGCACAACTCCCTAAGATTGAAAAAAATATATATATTGACCCTGACTACCGAGAAAATCGTTACAACCATGTTTAAAGCAGCACCTAATTTCCATCACCCCCCCCCCCCCTCCCTCTGAAAAATATAGAAATGACGCCCCTGAAGCACAACGAGGTCTGAGGATCTGAGGTCATTGTTTCCGCCTACCAGGCAATTAGCCTTTTCATCTTTCGCACGCCACAGACCTGTCTGATTGAAAATCACGTGTCATAGCAACTATATATTTCATGTGCAGACTCAAAAAAAAAGTACCAAGGCTGGAAAAATCATTAGATACCTACTATAAATATTTTAAAGTGCGTGTGCAAATAATTAACTAAACTTTATACTTACTGTTTTACGCTTTTAAAACGGACGGCTATGTAATTGGACCATGCATGCGATTTTTTTTTTTTTTTTTTTTGCTTCTTCAGTTACAGTCACTTAGCATCGATACTGCGGTCTAGACTTTGGTCATCACACATTCACACGGCTCTTCCTTGAAACTGCCACTAATTGAACTTTATTTAATTTTCCGCACGATCAATCAGAAATTTAATCGATCAAAGCTATCTATCTGGATTAGGCTACATTATAATCAATAGTTTTAGTGATGTGATATCTCCATAAAGAATTGAACATTGAAATTTCCCTAAAAAAAGGCTTTGATAGCCTGAGGGTGCGTGCCTACGAAGTCCGTATGATAAAGTGTATGGTAGGCTAATTATCAAATACCAAATTGTTATTTCATGTCAATTTTACTTTATTTTAGTGTCAAGCTTGAACTTTATTTTTCCCATCAATTTAAGTTTGATGGTTAAAAAGGCGGTCACGTGACTACATAATGTGACGTCATTTTCTTGTAACCAATGTCCACTGGCATTTTGGCTCTTGTGATCAACAGTTAATAACACCAACATTTACTTATCAATTTTTTAATATTTTCAATTTTTTCTTACAAAAAACCGATTGCACTATTATTATTGTTATTATTGTTTACCAATACCTTATCTAGCATATTTTATAATTTATTGTTGCAACTGTCATGTCAAATCAAATCGAATCAAATGTGTTTAATTCTATCTCAGAAGTACAAGACACAAATGAACAATTCCCAACCCCAAATGTTCCTAAGAATGTGCTATGTAACCTATTGTCTTCAATTCATATACTGTTTTGTAGTAAAGGTACTATGAAACTAATTTAATGTTGAAAATCTGGAACGGTTTATGCTACTGTACTACCCGGCCACGATAGGATATCACTTGGAACACTTATGTAAATCGAATACCGAGTTTATTATGCAAGATTTCGAATAAACAAAAATAAATGTTCCAAGTACCATCCTATCCAGCAGCCCAATCACGGCGATTAGGGGTTATTACAATATCGGGGATTATTTAATTGTTTTAAACAATTGATAAATTAATATTTGCTTTCCAATTTATACGTAGTATAAGGAAAGCTTTGTGATGGTCGAAATTTTCGATTCCGAGATTTCAACGGATTTACACGTTTTGAGGTCCCAGGAACCCAAAAAAGTGGTTTTTACAAAATGTCTGTCTGTCGGTCGGTCTGTCGGTCTGTCGGTCTGTCAGTCTGTCTGTTCGTCGATTTCCGGGCAAACTACTCAGTGGATTTGAGTGAAATTTAGCATGTAGGTTCACAAAAATCATACCGCGGGACCATTTTTTTTTATTTTGGGCTAACTCAATTTGGGGGGTTTATTTTCAAAAAACTCCAAAAAAACGTCTAAAAAAATTATTTCTCAAAAACGGCTCCAACGATTTCTTTTAAATTCTCGTAGATTGTAGTCGTTATTAATGTTGATAAAATGCGGGGGGTCGCTTGCCCCTTGATAGTTTGCTTCTGGGGGTAAAAAAATAAAAATAACTAAATTTTAATGAAAAAATGACTAAAAAATGCGAATCCTTTCTATCGATGATTTCTACCTTCAAGCATGTTTTAGGTGTTAAATTGAGTAACGAAACCGAATAGGTTGCTTTCCCAAAAAAATATTTGGTTTTGCCCAAAAAATTATTTTTTAAAAAAAATGATAGAAAATTCGCGCTCAAATGCATTGCATGCCCTGCCATTATTGCTGTGTGGTAATTAATGTGTTTGTTTGACCTATCGAGAATTTACCTCACTTCCAGTGACGTCAGGTGGACAACCGCCCCCCCCCCCCGAGATATCGGAAATTTAACCATAGGAAAAATATTTGCCATAAAATTACTAATTTTCTCTATCTAATAATTTTGATAAATTGGAAAGCATGTTCGAGTGAACTCGGACCGGTTCTTTTGTTGAGCATTTAATTTTTTCTCCCTTAGATGTAGACACATTAATTAAAATTCTTATTATATTTCAAAATTCAACCTGTTTTAATGGTTACTCGTATTATTAGTATTTCCTTCAATTATAAAAGAACCGGTCCGAGTTTACTCGAACATGCTTTCCAATTTATCAATTAGTAGGGAGAGAAAATGAATAATTTCATGGTAAATAATTTTCCTATGGTTAAATTTCGGACATCTCGGGGGGGGGGGGGGGTGTCCACCTGACGTCACTGGAGGTGAGGTAGCCTCAATATATTTAAAACACATTGCAACACAGTAATAATGGCAGGGCAGGCAATGCATTTCAGCGTGAAGTTTCTATCATTTTTTCAAAAAAAACATTTTTGCGCAAAAGTAATTAGGTTTTTGGGAAAGCAAACTGTCCGGTTTCGTTACTCAACTTAACACCTAAAACATGCCTGAAGGTAGAAATCATCGATAGAAAAGTTTCGCAGAAATATTATTTTTTAGTCATTTTTCATTAAAATAAAGTTATTTTTACTTTTTTTACCCCCAGAAGCAAACAGCAAACAGAAGCAACCCCCCGCATTTTATCAACATTAAGAATAACTACAATATATGTGAATTTAAAAGAAATCGAGCTGTTTTTGAGAAATAATTTTTTTAGACGTTTTTTTTGAAGGTTTTTGAGAATGAAACCCCCCAAATTGAGTTAGCCCAAAATAAAAAAAATCGTCCCGACGTATGATTTTTGTGAACCTACATGCCAAATTTCACTCAAATCCACCGAGTAGTTTGCCCGGAAATCGACGAACAGACAGACCGACAGACCGACAGACCGACCGACAGACAGACATTTCGTAAAAAACGCTTTTTTGGGTTCCTGGGACCCCAAAACGTGTAAATCCGTTGAAATCTCGGAATCGAAAATTTCGACCGTCACAAAGCTTTCCTTATACTACGTATAAATTGGAAAGCAATAATGCAACCATTTTCTTGAGTTCCAATTATTTATTTATTTATTTATTTGAATTTCCCGCGCATATTTTAACACCTTCACGTGACACCTTACTACTGCGATAATAAATAATAAATAATCATCTCGTATCGCAATGATCTGGCTGCTGGTCGGGTAAGCTAGTACACATTCACATCGCATGGTATTCCAACGTTACGTGCAAAGGATTTTTTCCAATCATTTACTGAAATTACATCCTTATTAGTTGTTCCATTTGGTTTTTTTAAACGGGCTATAATATCATGTCAATTCAACCAACTTCTTTTCAGAAATAGTAATTATTGTATATAGATTAAACACGTTTTGGCGAACGTCTTTCAATTAGGCTACTGTAGGAACTGGCATACGGCAAATGGAAAATTTTGTTTACCATACCTACTGTACTTTGTTCAATGTCATTTATCAAATTTCATGAACTAGGCTGTTTTGTATGTAAAAAAGTCTCATTAGTATTCACAAAGTGCTCGTCCATTTTTTATTATTCCGTTTCAGATAAAAGATATGTTAGGTATAAGGCACGTTCGCGTTACGTCCAATTGCGTTGAATAATCTAATAGATCAAGGCCAGTTTGTGGATTTTTTCTGGGTGACACAAGGCTATGAAATGGCGCCCCTTTCTGAGAAAGCCTTTATAAATAAATAAACAATGACTTGTTTTTCTATTACTAAGCCAACCTAGCGGAGTTATGGCTGCAAAGCCCTCTCTTGCACTCAACTAGGAAGGTCAGGGACCGCCTGCTTTACATGTCCTCCAAATCATGGCCAGAGAATGTAGCAAGTGTGGGTCTCAAAACAACAACCTTTTGAGTGAAAGTCAGAGTTCTTCCCAAATCTCTATACCTGGTAAAAATGGCACAGTCCAGAAGGGGCAGACGTGTAAAATGCGCTAACACAATGCTACTACATAATAGTCATAATAGTGTCACAGAACCCAATGTATTACGTGTCTGCGTCGTCTCTCTTTTCAAAAATATATTTTATAATTAACAATAAAAACTTAGTTGAGAGAGAAAATTGTTAAATTTAAATGTTAAATTGCTAAATTAAAAAAAATAGTCGGAGCCGTTTTTGGAGAAACATTTTCTTAGCTGTTTTTGCCAGTTTCTTTCCTGACACAGACCGTCCGGCACTTAGTAAAAAAAAACTTTTTATAAATAAATAATAAATATTGACGTTTTGTTCTATTACTAAGCCAACCTAGTGGAGTTAGGGCTCTAAAGCGCCCTCTCTTACACTCAACTAGGAAGTCTAGGGACCGCCTGCTTAATATACTCTCCGAAGCATGGCCAGAAAATAGTGTGGGACCAACAACTTCTCGAGTGAAAGTTGGAGTCACTACCACTGCTCTACATTTGGCTCATTTGGGACCTCAAAATTCGTAGAAATCTCGACATCGAAAAGTTGTATCATCCTAACGTATAAATAGGATAGCAAATCATCAGAGAGTGGAGAAATGGTGCTTTTACATTTCTGTGAGATTACACAAATCTGGCAAAGGTTATCATAGCTAGTCACAGTCTAAGATGCAGATGTAGAGTTATATTATGAACAATAAAGCCCTAATGGAAACCAAATCTTCTGTGATTAAAAACACTGCGGTAGTAAACTCGTGGTACTGGCTCCCGGAAATATAGTCGTCATAGTTACTTTTGACCGGCAGCAGCATCAACTAGTAGCCCAGACAATACTCTATGTTTTTTTTTTACAAAAATGTTAATAAATAAATAATAATAAAAAAGGAAGTTTATGTTTCATTACTAAGCCAACCTGGCGTAGTTAGGCCTCTCTTATACTCAACTAGAAAAGCTCGAACCAACAGCCTTTCGGGTGAAAGTCAGAGTCCGTACCACTACTCTACATGTCCTGACAAAAATGGCACAGTCCAGTTGGGGCAGTTGTGTAAAATGCGCTGCATAATAGTGTCACAGGACACAATGCTTAATAGCATGCAAACAATAAATGAATATCCGATTGACCTCTTCAGTCGCCTCTGTACACGTCACCGATCACATGGCGTATAGAGACTCGCACAAGTACAAGCGCGCTGGATACAAAATCCGTGTATATATATATTAACAAAAATAAAAAAGGTAAAACAAAAAATAAATAAAAATGTGCCCTCTCAAGCCGAAGCATGGGAGGGTGGAACATATTATAACTAATAATAACAATTTCTGAAATTTCTTAAAAGTAAGCAGACTATTGCCCTTGATAAATTAGGTATAAAACTGTGGTCAGGTACTGGTTACAAGTTTCTTCTATTGTAAAAAATAAAATAAAATAAAAATAAACGTAAATATAAGTACCATTGTATATACCTACTTGTCGACTTCGATGGCTTCGTGCTTGCACTTGTTCGAGTCTCTACACGCCATGCGATCGGAGACGTGTCAGAACTCAACATGGGTACTAACCTACAGAGGCGACTGAACAGGTCAATCGGATACAGTCATTAAATTGTTTGTATGCGATTAAGCTTTTTTTTTTTAAACAAAAAAAGTTAAACAGATCAAAAGTCGTTGTTAAAGCATAAGGTCGGTTACAGTGGCGGCGCTAGAAATTTTAAAGCGGGGTGGGGGCATGGGGGGCATGACTTCTATGCGGGGGGGGGGGGGGGCAATGAAAAAACAAAACATTTCTCATTGGGAGTAGGTATACCGTTCAATAATTCTGCAGTTTAACAACATATTGTAAAATATCTCAAAAGTGGGGGGGCCCCGGAGGGGCCGGAGAAACTGTTGGGGGGGCAGACCCCCTCGGGCACCCCCGTAGCGTCGCCACTGGTCGGTTACATTAAATTATGTAGTTAGTTTTCTGTCCAATTAGTGGTTTCGCGTTTGTAGGCCGGAAACGTTGATGATAGTTAATTAGGCTATTATTATTATTTATTATTTTCGGGTCACGTGGCCCACAGCAAGTCGCCCTATGCCAATGGCCCCATTTTCATGTGCACCAGCCATGACGAACGCCATTGTCAAGTCAACGGGGCAGCCTAGTCTGCTAAAAAAAATTAACGTGTCAAACATAAACTGTGCAGGCAAAAGTTCTTTATTTCCATTCCCCGTTCGTTGGCACCACTACATTTTTCATTGGGTGTGGATGTTACATTTAACTTTACAATCTTAAGGCTGAAAAAACATTTAAATGCTTGTACTGTGTTTATAGATCCATTCCATAACTGCTTTGATATTTATAGATGAAAATGCCTTATATCAATAATGTAGGCCTAGTAGTTTTTAATAAGTTTTAAGCTACTAATATTACCTACTCCTTTACTTTTACTACCGTTTGTATATTGTAGTTGCATTTTTTTTTCTTCACTATTTATATTTTACTAAACTGTTAAATTTGAATTTTTTGTACAATGTAATTGGTGTAAAACTGTATTGTACAAATAAAATAAAATAAACGCCACGTCCCGCTTTAAATTTTTCGCGTTCCCCATTTCCTGTTGTTCTTCATCATAATGTGAGCTTCCTCCACTCCCTCCTGTCTCTCCATTCCACTTCCTAACCATCTTTCTTCCACGCCAACTGAATCACGTCACGGGCTGCCTTTGCATACAATTAAATACACCCGCCTTTAACTGACAAATCAAAGCTACATTCCCGAACAGAACGGTGGTTTCACTGACGTTGTTTAGAACGAACAACAATGCATGCATAAATGTATAAATAAATTTCTTGGCTCGTGGTCGTTCCCAGAACACCCTACAAAAGTGTTATCACAATCTGATAAATGGTTTCAGAACGCATAAAAGACAAACATCAAATGATTTTTTCTATGCACTCATTATTGCAATTTTTATCCACTGGCGTTAATTAGAAAGAAAAACAATTAATGCATATATAGACAGATATAGATATACACATTTTTTGGGTCACAAGCCCTCATGGGCGTTCCCAGAACCCCCTACAAAGTGTCACGACAATCTGATAAATGGTTTCGGAACGCATAGAGAACAAACATAAAATTGACTTGATTTTTTTACGTGCATAAAAAGATGTATAAGAATATAAAAAAACACTTAAATACGGTCCAAACCTACTGGTTTGCCCGGGTGGCATAGGGCCATAGGCTATTCATCTACCACAGGATTATTTAAAACGACGTTGTAGGCTAGATTGCTATCTGACTGACGGATAGAAGAAGGGTTCTTGACATATTTAACTAACACCGTAACTGACCATGCTACTTTACTTTTCCAACCTTAAAGTAATGCACTTGAAAATTAACCTCTACCTTGCTAGGCCGTGGTTGACCTAGGTTATTAGTATTCTAATTATTATATTAAAACAGGGAAGTGTCAATTAGCTGACAGAGTTGGCGTATAGGATAATTAGTCGATGTTGAATTTTTATGAAGAAATGATTGATTTAAAATGTGTTTGCTGCCCTTGTAGACGCGTGACACTATGACATAGGCCTAGTTTTTTAATAGCCTTAAACTTATAAAGCAAGTAAATTATAACAGGTAATTACCTTCTTGGAGGTCATTGAAACTTTTTGATGGCTAGCAATGAAGAAAGTTGTCTTAATGACTGTGAATAATTATTTTTTATTTCTGCGAGTCTCTACAGGACATGCGATGCCTGTCGTAACTCAATACCTGCAGATGCAACTGAAGAGGTTCTTCGGATGTATTACACTTTTTTTTTTAAAAAATTCAATTGCTTGTAAGCGTTTAATCTTCTCTGATGGACGAATTATGCAGCTTGGCCTAAGTAGGCCAGTAATAATTATATTTCACTGTCAAATACAGAATTAAACCACGAATGTTTTTAATTAGAATTAACTGTAGCAAGGGCTGAAATATAGTTGATTTGGAGAATTTTTTTCTAGAATTGTCCATTTTATTAAATAACAACAATTCGAGGAACCAAATGGGCCATTTGCCTTACCAAGTTAAATCCACGAGAGCAAGGAGTGTTTCAAACTGCGGCAAAGTTGGTAGTGTGCACAGCGTTGGCAGGAGAACATGATGGGACATGATAACTCGCTGAGACTATACCAGTCAGTCTACGTGCGTGTCGAGTCCTGGTCACCTCAAAATTAATCGTGTAACTTTGCTATGTTCCCCAAGTGGTTCGGAGTCCACTATAATCAAGAGGTCCACCCTGTCAGTCAACTTCCCTTCTCGCCGAGGTGAAGGAGTCTGTCCTTAGGGTGCCTCAAGTTAATAAGCAGACTCACTCCCCCCGCCAGGCTGACACGGTTGCTTAAACCAGAAATGCTGAAAGCAGGCGTTTGAAAAAAGGGATACTAAAGGATCCATGTCAAGACATGATACATGTCAAGACATTTGGCGTAGTGGTACGGACTCTGACTTTCACCCGAAAGGTTATTGGTTCGAGTCCCACACAGGCTACATTTTCTGGCCATGCTTCGGAGGGCATGTAAATCAGGCTGTCCCGGGCTTTCCTAGTTATTGTAAGAGAGGCCTTTATAGCCCTAACTCCGCTAGGTTGGCTTAGTAATAGAAACAATATAAAGTCCTTAATTATTTATTTAAAGCCCTTATCCTCTTTAACTTTGTAGAAAGCCGCTACAGGCAGAGGAATTAGAGAAAGGAAGACATGGAATAATGGATTGAAACGAGATTCTAGCCCGAGTCATCAGCTTGCCGGAGTGGCCCAAAAATGTTCCATGTCTAGCATATTCAACAATGAATCTCTGTTGACAAAATTTGTGACTTTAATTTTTAATACGCCTTCTATACGTTCTTTTATGTCAAGTTAGAAGTATTGGGGCTTATTTAATATAATGTACCCGTATTTCTCAATAAGTTATTCTTTTATGTTAGTGCTAGGTCTACTGATTAGGAGTAACGTATGATTTTTTGATGGGCCCAAGGCAGTGGCGGCTCGTGGGCATAACATATAGTGAGGCACAGCAGTCAAAAAGAAGAAAATTTGAGGAGACTTGACACGTGCAAATTGTCCTAGTCTAAGGCGGGGTTTCCACCGACCTCTCATTGCACTTGCAGAATGCAAAGACATTGACGTGGTAGCAGACATTCAAGACTTAGGCGGGTATTCCACCGACCTCTCATTGCAGATTGCAAATGACATTGACGGAAATTTTTGTTTTACTCCATGCCATAATTAAAATTGATCAATGGTCATAGAGTAAAATCACAAACAAACAAACTAACATTAAAAAATGGCGTCATGGGATAGGGATATGTTAAGTACAAACATTTTAATAGATTTCTATAAAAAGAAAAATTCGAATTTCCGTCAATGTCATTTCCATTCCGCAATGAGAGGTCGGTGAAAACCCCGCCTTAGCTAAAGCTAATAGACTATGGTTCAGAGGAATAATTTTCAGCAGTTTCATCAATTTACTGAATTGAGCGCAACAAAACATTAAAAAATAATATTCACGACGTTTGAGCACAGCTAACATTTTACCTGTCTTTTAGCAATAGGTAGTCACCAGGAATTTGGTACCTCAACAATTTTATTGTACCTAGTTCTTGGTTCTGAATTATCGGAATAAGTTATGTTCATGGCTCTTCACAGTATATTTAAAGTTTTAATTTTTTGGTTAGCCTTGGGCCCTTGGCCTACATCTGATAATTCAAAACACAAACTACTTTAATCTATTTAATTTGAAAATAAGCGAGCCCAAGGAAACCGCTAATAGTAAAAAAAAACGCTGCTATAAAAATTTAGGTGGCGCCCCTCTTAGAAATGATTTTGAAATGCCCCCAGGAATATCTAAGTGAAAATATATTTTCTTAGTCATTAACTGCTAGACCTGCTCTCATCCTAGCCATCTGCCTCTCCGGCCAATATTTCTAAAGAAACAAAAATAAATTGGAATGCAATAAAAATGTTAATATGATGAACCATGCCTGGGTATACGACCAAATTGTCATTGGGCGGGCGTATATTTTATAAAACTGGAAATACGTGTCTACTGTACATATGTAATTGCGGTCACCCCAACTTCGAAACACAAGGCCATAATTTTGCACTGTATGCGGTGCCGTGTGAAGTTTTAAATTCCTAACTAATAATTAAGCAAAATATTTTGGCCATTACAATTACTATGATCGTCCCTATATGACTAATAATTTACTATATTATTTATAATCAGTGCCGGATTAACCCATGGGCACTTGGAGCAAAGACCCACGGTCCCCACAAAAATGCCTAAAATTACGGCCCCCACAAACGATTTTTTTTAAAAATTAAAAGTTGAAAACAATTTCGAACTGAGAGGAGAGCGCCAAGAGCACTTACGAATTTTGGAGGAGTTTGCACCCATGGCAATCACATGTCTTGTGCCCACACAGGGGTTAATGCGGCACTGTTTATAATTCCATAATAATGTAAGCTATACGAGGGATTACAGCTAAACGAAGTCAAAAGGACATTGGTCTAATTTGTATTTTGCAAATTTTAGGTAAAATTAAAATTTGTTAGAGGCCCATTGGGTGGTGATAGTTAAAATTAGCCTATTACAAGTTGACGGCCATGAGTACGGCTCTGGACACCGCCATTATTAAATAAGGTTTATAGATCATGTTCTTAAATTGTAGCCTTTAAGCTGTAGCATGTGTCCATTACATGATTAGCTTTAATAACGAATGTCAAATGCCTAGTCTACGGTAGTCAAGGGTATATACAATAGTATGATGAAATGTTCAAAAGAAATCAAAAGAACCGGTCCGAGTTTACTCGAACATGCTTCCCAATTTATAAATTTGTAGATAGACTTAATGTGAAATATCATAGTAAATAATTTCCCTATGGTTAAATTTCAGATCCCTCGAGGGGGGGGGGGGGGGGGTTCACCTCAATATATTAAAACCCCCTTATAACTCAATTACATATTCTGGAACGAACAGACCAATACATTGTAACAGTAGTAAGAATGACACATGGCACGTAATGTATTGGAGCGTGAATTTTCCATAATTTCTTCAAAAAATAATTTTTTGCACAGAACTAAATATTTTTTTGGGAATGCAACCTGTCCGGCTTTGTTACTCTATTGAACACCTAAAACATACCTGACGGTAGAAATCATCGATAGAAAGATTCCACAGAAAAATTATTATTTAGTCTTTTTTCATGAAAATTGAGTTATTTTTATTTTTTTACTCCCAGAAGCAAACTATCAAGGGGAAAGCGACCCACTGCATTTTGTTAACATTAATAACGACTACGATATATGTGAATTTAAAAGAAATCGTTGGAGCCGTTTTTGAGAAGTAATGTTTTTAGACATTTTTTTTTTTAGTTTTATGAGAATAAAACCCCCCAAATTGAGTTAGCCCAAAATAAAAAAAATCGTCCCGAGGTATGATTTGTGTGAACCTACGTGCAAAATTTCATCAAAATTGGCCGAGTAGTTTGCCCGGAAATCGATGAACAGACAGACAGACATGCAGACATACACCAATACACACGTACAGACAGACAGAGCGACAGACAGACATTCCGTAAAAACCTCTTTTTTGGGTTCCTGGGACCTCAAAACGTGTGAATCCGTTGAAATCTCGGAATCGTTTAATTGGAAAGGAAAAATTGCGAACAGGAAAACGATAGCCTATGAAACCCCATGACCCTATGATGGGTATCGATTGACCAAGACAGCGCTACCTTTATTTAATTTAAGTTGTAGAAGACTACTTCATGCATAATATAATAAGGTATTTTTAATTCTTGAAGTTGTAGTTTTTTCATACACACGATAATAATTTATACTCGGTAATTTATTAATTATCATCGTGTTTATGAAAAAACTACAAATTCAAAAATTAAAAATACCTTATTATATGACGCATGAAGACATGTAGTCTTCTACAACTTAAATCAGCTAAATCTTTAATAACTTGGGTGCTTAGTTAATAAAATAAAAAGTTATAAATTTCGGGCTGCCAATTTCCTACTGGCTGTATACTGTTAATACTCCGTGTATGATAGGAAAACACCGTAGATTAGGTTTCGCGGCAATATATAGGTCGAATGGGCGCTTCAGTGTTAATGCCATTTATCCTACTTTAAGGAAAATGGTGTCATTGAGCTTGCAGATTTTCATTAATTAACTCCTGTGGTGTTTATTTGCGATGTTTGCTGTCGCCTTTCAAGATGATTGAATGGAAAAGAATCGGGTTCCACTAATAAAACAACAATTTAAACAAAAAATAATAATTGTGTGTGTGCGGGGGTTCATATTGTTTTAAATAAATTATACTTGAACTTTAAACGATGCTTTATTATTCCAATCCTCCATTATGCACTGTCTCCTGCCACATTCTCCAGGCACGACATTTTATCAAAACGAACATCACAACACATATCAATAACTCGAATATATGTTTGTTTTACCGTGGGTAGCGAACGATTTTCTGATGGGCAATGTGAGCCGCCACTGAACAAGTTTGCGAAACGCCAGTCTAAAAAATCATTAACTGCGCACTATACTTGATTTGAAATGTTGTTTTTTTCCAGGTCGGCGTCAAATCCTACAATGTATTTCGGGAGAATTTCGATCAGGGGAGTTGACGGCCATAATGGGACCATCTGGTTCTGGAAAATCGTCATTATTGAACATTCTAACAGGTTTTAGGTAAGATTTCAAAATTAAAATAATATATATATATATATATATATAAATTTATGGGCCGTATAGTTTTATACATCCCAATGCAATAACAGCAATAGAGCCTTTTAATATAGTATAAAATATGGCAGATATTCTCCATAAGAAGTCTCTCCATTGGGAACACCTTCTTCTTTTTTCCCCTCCCCTCCGTAGGTCGGGTCAGCAATACAGCAGGTTCTCTTCAACCGATTCTGTGCTTCGGCTGCAGTTGCTCCTACAATCCTGAGGTCTTGTCGGACTTTCGCTTCTACTGTTAGCCTGGGCCGTCCTCCTCTTCTCCAGCTCTCAGTTTCGATTGCGAACTCTCTAATTCAAAAACTCCCTTGATGTTCGGGTGTAGTAAATTAGGTTTTGTAAGGGAACTTATATAAGTCGTGCGCGGCCGCGTTCGTTGAATTAGCAAGTCACAAAGCAGGAAAAATGTGAAAATCCTTGCTCTGAGATGAACTCTCTTCAACCTCTACCTCATTAGATAGGGTTCATTGTCAAAGATATTAATATTAAGCCTGTATAGGCCTACTGTATGAGCTACGCAATTTTGGGAGGAAGTCACCATTTTGGTAGCATGTAATTTTGCATGTGAGTGACAAGATGTAGAAGATAAGATTCAAAAGCCAAAGCAAAAAATATTTTTTCCCTGAATTCTTCTATTTCCTGTAACGTCCGGAAAAATTTAGTTTATTCAAGTATGGTTCAAGACTATTTCATGCATCATATTATGGGGTAAATTTTACCGCAAAATTGTTTGTGTTTTAGTTTTTCCATGAACATTACTGACATAATTTTTAATCCCCAACTTCCATGGACGAACCTAAAATTAAAAAAACCTTAAAATATGACGTTAGAAATATAAAACTTGAATAGACTAAACCTGTAATAAATTGATTAGTATATAGCCTAATATAATTAATAAATAAAAATTCAATAAAAACATCAAATTTTAGGATACTAATTTTCGACGTTTCACATCCTCTTAAACTAATTTTTTGAATTTAATTGAATAATTATACAATTTTCTCAGTAATTTTTGCACCCCACTGAATTTTCGGTTGTGTACAGCTCATGCCAAGATGCAAGACCTCAACTACCTGATACAGCAGTTAATTCTTCAGTATATCAATGGATAAATAAGATAATTAGATTTAGACCTAGAAGTAAGCAACCCAGAATCATTATTAGCGTCTCCCCCAATGACAGGTAATATATTGTTACGTGGTAAAACCCAATTAAGAAGGCATTCATACCATTGAATACTTATTTTTTATGCTCAATGCGTAATGCAACTAACGGATCTAATTGTTGGGATGAGTTAGCAACGATAGGTTAAGATGGGAGTCAAGTTGAAGGTTTTGTCATTTGCATATATATATAAGAGTCGAAGGTGAGGTTGAGGTATCTGTCGCCAATATTAACAACAAAAGGTACTTATGTCACTGTTAATGATTAATTTATTGAGGAATGTTTTTTATTGGGTGCTTTGCCATTTATAGTATACAATATATATAAAATGACCCCGGTGTTTTTGTCCTCGATCATGCGTTCCGAAACAATTGATCAGATTGTGATGAAGCTTTAGTAGGTTGTTCTGGGGATGATCCAGGGGGTCCTGGCCCAAAAAAATTATAAATTTAGGAATGACATTTTTTTCTTGCCAAAAATAGCATCAACAATGAAACAAAAGTAAACAACTCAAAAAGTAGACAAAGAAACAAATGTAGAACAGAACGATTGCTGCATAAGCTAGACATTGGTGGAACATACACCACACCACTACACTTACAAATTCATTGTACTTTTAAACTGCATGCATTGTATTGTATATCGGATATTGTAAAAATTTCCACCCTAAAACGGGCCTAGCCCATAGGGAAAAGTGACAAAAACTGTATATTACATTTTGGAAATATATTTTGATTTGATTTGGTTTGATATTTTGTGCCCTTTTGGGCCCAACATGACAATACAGCTGAATGTCGCCTGCTAGTCTAAATACCCTATTGAAATTGTTTAAATAATTCCCCGGATGAGTTATTCTTTTCCTATGGAAAGAGTCGGCCATATTAACTATATAAACGTATTTTTGGCATGGAATAAACGTGATTCCTTAGGCGGGGATTCCACCGACCGGCTAGGGCTAAATACAAAAACGGTGACGTGGTAGCAGACATTCAAGACTTAGGCGGGGTTTCCACCGACCTCGCATTGCAGAATGCAAATGACATTGATGGAAATGTTTGTTTTACTCTATGCCATAGTTAAAATTGATCAATGGTCATAGAGTAAAATCACAAACAAATTTTAATAGATTTCTATATAAAAAGAAAACAAACATTTCCGTCAATGTCATTTGCATTCTGCAATGCGAGGTCGGTGGAAACCCCGCCTAAGTCTTGAATGTCTGCTACCACGTCACCGTTTTTGTATTTAGCCCTAGCCGGTCGGCGTAATCCCCGCCTAACCTACGGATATACAAGTTTCGAGATTAGAGAGCGATAGCAAGGGTCAGGTCGTTCTGGCCTTCGCCTCGAAAATATTCACAACCAGTTACGGGAGTAAAATATACAATGGAGTTGTCAGTTAGGGAACGTTCTTTATCGTAGGTTAGTAAACGCTTCTACTATAGTCAATGAAATGATTTATTATATGTTTATGTCTCAGGATATTTCTATTACAATAGAACTGATATTGTAAAAACATGGTACACTCGGAGCATACTAGTAAGTAAATTGTCCAAATTCTATTGGATGTAAAGAGTTTACAGTCAAGATATCGTAGCTCAGTAGGTCCGGCTTGGTTGCTATGGTGACTGGGCCCATGACGGGAAATAGCAATTTAGAAGCCCGACTTCAATAACAGAATTTTGAGAAGTTCTCTAGTGTGTGAAATATAATCAAATTTAACTTGAAGTAATTTCTCGTTTAAAAACCGTTTTTTATTGCAAAGACTATAAGGTTTCACAACGACTTCGGCCCAAGTAGAGTAGTGGCACGTACTTCGACCTTCACCCGAAAGGTTGTTGGTTGGAGTACTGCTAAATTTGCTAAATTTTCTGGCCATGCTTCGGAGGGCGTGTAAAGCAGGTTAGGACATCATAGTTGAGTGAACTTTACAGTGTTACAAAGCCATTATTTATTTATTTACTTCAATCTGAAGCATTTAAATAGATCATGAGTAATGGGTACATGCTTAGCGCATTCCTGTGGTTCTCAGGAAAGTGTGGATCCCCATACCGCCATACGTGTAGTTTGGTGCACATTATTTTTGGTATAGTGCCGACTTAGCGGAAAAATATAGATGAGATTTGGTTTCTTTTGATATATTTTTTTGCCACGTGAAGGAATTCTTCAGCCAGAATATTTAGGCCTACAGGTGGAAAATGGAGGAATTAAAAATTAATTTTGTTGAGGAAAAGATTCATCCCTATATTGTGGACATTAGACAATACGCATTTTACATGTATACGGGATACCTAAGCTACGAACGGTACCATCGTAGCAATCTTCGTCATTGCCATTAGGAGCAATTATAGTGTGGCGGATCTGACCTAAATTTTATATTGACAATGGGAAGAAAAACTTGTTAAAAGGTGACAGGAGATAACCTTACAATGTTTTTATGCATCATTCCGTAAAGTGAAGACAATACCTAGTAGGTACCTATACATTTTTATGGTAATTTAATGAGAGCTGTGAGTGTAAGTATGTGTGTGAGCGTTCCTTGATTGTTTTTTCAGTCAAAATAACCTTATTTATATGCCCTATTTAGTTGCGCATCCTGGTGCCTAAAACCAGGCAGTATTATAAAATGGCCACAACCCTTGCCCCCCCCCCCCCAAGTCCGTAAGTAAAGTAGAAGTACGCAGTACAAGGCTGCAACGCTTAGAAAAGTTTTCTTGTGGAATACTGGCGCACCCGTTTTTATTGGAACATGGCAGTGCCGCCTTCCTGCTTAATTAAGTTCAGAATTTTTTACCGTGTTTATTGTTATGTAGTAAGGCGGCACCCCTATATTCCAATGCATGACGATTCTCCAGTATTCCTCACAAAAACTTATCTAGTCGTGGTGGGGCTATAAAAGTGCGATAGGTATCAATAATAAAGTTCCACATGGGTATACTGTCTGACTTTTATAAATTATATAAAACACATTGTTTACTTTAGTCAAATGCATTCATATATACAAACATTGATGAAATCGAAGTAATAAAGGGTTTCGATTATTTTTTCAATTTCAGCTGGGTAGTTACAATTTTTTTTTTTTTTAAATAAAAAAAGGCTAACCTCTTGCAAACAATTAAATGAATGTACCTATCCGATTTTTCCTCTTCAATCGCCTATATAGGTTAGTACCCGTGTTGAGTTACACGCCTCCGATCGCATGGCATGTAGAGACTCGCACTAGTATAAGCACGCTACTACCTTGCCATCGAAGTCAATATTACCGGTGTTAAAAATGGCAATAAAACAGTTTTTGAATAGCACTCAGTATTGTAGAAATCTTTCCTTTTCATTGGTTTTTATTTTCCCTAACTATTTTTTTCCTCGCCTTAATTCAAACTACTGCCCCATTCATGTTTACATCACTACTCATAACAAACGCCTGTATTAAGTTGGCTACGGCTGCAGCAGCCTAATCGAGGCGATTGTAACACCGGGGTTAAATAAATACCCTAGGATTATAACTGTAAATAAACAAATTTTGAATAGCACTTTCCATTATAAAATTGTCTTGTTTACATTTTTAATACCAGGGGATTAAATAAATACCGGTATTATAATCGCCTCGATCAGGCGGCTGGTCGCACTTACACTTTATCACATTTCACGTTTGGGATTTTCTTAAGCGTTTTAATTTAAATAAAATTAATCTGATTGATGTGAAAGATAACAATTACAATTATGCAATTATAGAAGCAATGGCTGTGAGTCACGAGTAGCTGCAACTAATAAACTTATTTTCTTAAGAAAACCTCATTAAAACCTCATTCATTAGTCAGTCATAAATTTCCCACGGTATTTAATTGAATACAATATAATAATACTAGCGACATTATCGGACTTATAACACTCATGATAAGATCTCATCTGTCCATCACCTTAAACAGAAGCTAATTTTTTTCCCCCCTGTTCCTGTTGGGAATTTGCGCTAGGAAATTGGGAATGTTTACCGATTATTTAGTGGTAGAGAGTTATCCGTTCTGTTGTGTAAGTAGTGGGGAGGGGGGGGGGGGTGGTTAAATTTTGGAGAAGAGGCCGGTGGCTCTTAGGAATTGTGTGATATTATTTGTGGCTGTAATTTTGTTTCCTAGAGCATCGGAGATTTTTAATATATAACTATAATTAATTAAATTCCCTGATTTCAGTGATAGAATGCATGTACCAGGGGTGGATTTGGCTTTGTGCGGATACATAGGCACTGCCCTTGCAGCGGACATTAATAATTATTGTATGTATAGGGGAGGTGTTCACTAATAAAACTACTATTTTTTTTTTTTTTAATGTTTATAATCAAGATAACCCACTTTCTTATCCTTAACTAATGCTATAAATATTATTATTTTAATTTTTTTTACATAATATGTACACAAAAAAATATTTAATGACACTCCGCGCGCGCGGGCTCAGTTGCCTACCGTATTGGTAAATCGCTAAATCCACCACTGGCAAGTACAGTACATATCATGCATATCATATACATATTAACATATCAAGGAACAGACGCGAGTCGTAGACCGAAACTTGAGAATCTGTTTTGCGACATTTAGGGATTTAGGGGGCACCCACTTGTCAGAAGCAAAGAAGCGACACGAAATTTAAAGACAAAGTATAGAATTTCGATTTTACACCAGAATTCTAATTCTAACAATAATAATAATAATAATAATAATAGTTTATATTTGAGCCATCAACAGATCAGGTCCACAACGATGACACTTATATGGTACAGTACACGCAACCAAATAATACACACAAAGGCTTTAAAAAAAAGTAAATTAGTAAAAACTAAAACTACATACCTATAAATCAACAATTCACCCTACGCCACAGGCCTACTTATAATGCCCGAGATAGCTGTCCTGAAGGATGGTAGGCTCAGTGCAAATGGATCAGGATCATTGAGTTTGTTTATAACCCCAACGATTTGCCGCTCTTTGTTAAAATAGAAAATTGCAATATCTAATTAATTTTGGAATATTTAGGAAAAAGAAAGAAAGAAAATTGTCTTTATTTTCCATATGGGATACCTTAAGATATTAATATACATGGTTGTAGTGCAGATTCAAACATTAACATTTATTAAGGAACAGTCCGAAACCCCGAAATATCCAACAAAATACATTAAAATAGTCGAATTTTCCCGCTAAAGTGATTAAAAACTTTTGTATTTTTAATTATTTGTTTATTTATTACGTTTTTTCAATCAATTTGTTTTATTTCTTCTAAAATCCTGGGGGGGAACTTGACAAGTACCTGGGGATGGCTACGTCCCCCAGACCCGCCTAATTACGCCAATGAGCGCTTCTTCCCCCCCCCCCCATCCCTGCCCACACCTGTGTACCTTCACGTATGAAGTCCTTCAGAACCAAAACCAGGTATGTCTTAAAATGGGCATGTACGTATAAGGGAATGCATCCAGTTATCCATGAAGAGAGAATGACGTCAGCAACCTCTGTCAAATTGACACATACAATACAGCAATTCCTGATCAGTATATTTGCGAATACGACCCTTGCCCTCTCTACAATACGTCATTGGCTTAATAAGTATGTGTCTTGAAAGCTTGACGCCTAACACGTGGAATTTGAGACACCATATCGTCGCTCTTTTTGCCGTAGGGCCTACGACATGTAGGAAAATCTTAACTTTACAGAAGCAACTATAAGGACTGTTTCATTTGACTAATATCGGTTGAGTACCTATCAGGTTCCTTTTGAACTATTTATAAATGTGATTATTGCACCGTTTCGGCCAAGTTCCATTAAAAAAGTCAGTATTTATAAGCCCATTAAAATATATTATGGCCATTTCAAATGCAGTTCGTCATTGAATATTATATGCAACAAAACTACAACATATTGTTAGCAGTAGCAGCCTACTATTACACTATATTATTGTATTAGGTAAATTTCAAATACTGTTTCTTAAATTAAATTACTTTTTAATTTAAATTTAATTCTATTCAATTGCTAGTCGAACAGTAATCGGATTCACGCGAACGAGTCAAAATTCCATTCGCCATTTTGCTCTACTTACTTTACTTTTTCGTTTCCAAGCGCGTCCAAAACTGGGCGAAATTCATAGCCGCCACATTGGCCTCCCACAGGTCTTCAGGTGTGCAGCGGTGGGGGCAAAGGCTGCACAGGAACAGATGTTCTAAGTCTTGGCGCTGGCCGCATGCGCAGAGGGTGTCATTTTCATCGAGCTGACCCCATCTAGCCCTGTTGGTCTTCGTACGGGCCGCACCAGAGCGTATTTGGTTTAGGGTCGCCCATGTCCGCCAGTCGAGATTGGTACCTGTCGTTTGAGGCGGCCGTAGAGGATACTATTTTGCACTGCCGGCATAGGGCCTTCTTTTCCCGACTGTCCATTTAACAGCCAACCTTCGCCTTTTTTGAAACAACTTTTATTTCTAGGCAACCCAACGACTACACATCGCTCATGCACGAGAAAAGTGACACATTTCAAAAAATTGCAAAATTGAGTTATTTATACAAAAAGGTCGAGGAAAATATAGCGAATTTAATGAATGTAGTGTCATATATCTAGTTTAATTTGTTTCCATTAGATTGCGTTTTGTCACTGATCCATTGCCAAGTTTGACTACTTCGGGTTTGGCAATACTGATATAATTCGAAATGTGCTCCAAGCGTTGCAACGCGTTGACGTGGTAATTACACTTCTCTTTCAAGTAAACTGTCATATCTCAAAAGTATTAAGTGCCTCGATAGTACTACAAGTAAAAACTAAAAAATTGTCAGAACTAAAATTTGATTTATCTCCAAATCAATCAATATTTAGAAATGTGTCACTTTTCTCGTGTATGAGCGATATATACGTCCTAATTCAAACTACATTTACGCTTGAAATAAATTTTTCTTCTCATGGGTAAAACGTGAGGCTGGCCAACATGATGTAAAAAATGGATTTTTATTTTTTTTCGACACACGGCCTTTTGCAAAAATAGCGTTTGGATTAACAATTTGCAAGCCTCCTTATCTACAGTTTAACAAGGCTCTCCCTGGGGCAAGGCAAGGGCTCATTACAGCAAGTTAAGAAATATAAAAATAATGAGCTATTCAAGGTAAAGGCAAAAACTAAGATCTGAGAGGTTCAAGGCAAAGATGGCTATCAAAAGACTCATAAAATTTTAAACGAAAATGTGCAAACGTGTGACCCTTCATAGGAACGTGTTTTGCGTGTCCATTTTCGTCTCTCACTGTTCTATCTAAGGTCAGTAATAGTGCAGTCGGTAGAGAACTAGACCGTGACACGGAAGGTCGAGGTTCGAGACTCCATATAAAAGGAAAAAAATTCCGCCTTGCCTGCACCCATACAGCCTTAATATCTACCTTCATCGGTAGCGAAAAACGCGACTACCAGACATGTTGCTGACCACAAGAACCCAAATTTGGAATCCACTATAATCAGGAGGTGCCCTGTCCAATGGGCCCACACCGTGGCCTGGGACTGCGTCCAACCATACTACTACTAATACTAGTATTAAACAAGTTCACGTGTAGTTTTATCCTAGGTTAACAAAAAACTCGTCACAGAATGCAAATTTTAGGAGATATAACCTGTTTTTTGACATTTTCCAGGGCTTATAGTGCAGCAATGCCATTTAACCGGTTCTCCCATGTAACTACTTACAAACATGCTAATTCTTGGAAGTCTTGGAGCGCCGCTGGGCCTATCACAAGTTCGATATCTATAACAATTTGAGAGGTTCATATTTTATCTTCTTCTGCTTTTAATGCCTCTTCTATTGGAGATTGGCCATTCCAATCCTTGAGGAGTGCTGCTCTGAAAAGGAAAGTCGGCCTCTTGCCAAACCACTGCCACAGGTTTTTGAACCTGAGTTTTTCGTCTATATATATATAGTATAGAAGTATATGTTAGTTTCCGTTTCTTAACTGTCAGCAGCAACTTGGCCTCTGTATCCACTCGTTTCAGGACCGCAGCATTAGGAACACGATCTCTCCTCTCTCACACTTTCTGCGTTTTCATGGATCCCAGGTATCAGTATTGTTTACATTGTACTATGGGCGTACCATCCAGAACAATTTTAAGATTTATCCCTGCCCTCCTACTGACGGCCATCACTTGCGTCTTCTATACGTTAATTAAGATTTCTACCTTCATTTCTACCTGCTACACTCGTTACCCGCTCAGCATACAGATTGAACAGGGTAGGTGAGAACATACATCCCTGCCTGACGCCTCACTTGATGGGTATTTGATTTGGCTTCAAGTTTTCCACTAGGACTGCAGCAATTTGATGCCAGTATATATTAGCAATAGCGCTGAGATTCATATCATCGATGCCAACACTAGCTACGGTATCAAGCAATTTCTCGTGCATTACATAGTCAAAAGACTTTTGGAAATTATATAATAATATATATTTTATATATATAATTATTAATATCATGATTAAAACGTCAAACTTTCCGAATGCTTTGAAAGTGGCAGTCATCACTCCAATACATAAGGGTGGTGACAAAGATAACATGAACAATTATCGACCAATTTCCGTATTATCAGTTTTCAGTAAAGTTTTTGAAACCATTATAGTCGACAAATTAAATAACTATTTGGAAAAATTTGGTGTCATATCCAAAAATCAGTATGGATTACGCAAAAATTTGGGAATTAATGATGCGCTGTACAGTTTAACAAATGAATTATACGATGCCATGAACAATAATAAAAGGAGCTTAACGGTTTTTCTAGATTTGAAAAAAGCTTTTGATACTGTTTCGCATAAGTTGCTACTTCAGAAACTAGAAAAAATGGGTGTACGAGTTAAATTTCTTAGCCTTATTGAAAATTATTTGCAAAATCGTACACAAAAAGTCATGATGGAGGCCAAAGTACATATAGCAAATTGAAACCGATTAATACTGGCGTTCCTCAGGGCTCTCTACTAGGACCACTCCTATTCATTTTATTTATTAATCTCAGATCTTGATGGTTCATGTTGCGCTTATGCAGACGACACAAGAATCACCATTGTAGCCAATACCAGGCATGAGTTATATGAATTGGCAAATCGTAGTTTTGAAAATGTAAAAAATTGGCTGGCTGATAATCTTTTAGTACTTAACTTAGAGAAAACAACGTATATCGATTTTTCTAGAAACAAGGATTCTGCTATTGGTCTAGTCAATATAAATGGTATACACCAAAGCAAGGCTGTTAAATACCTAGGTATTATTTTTGATGAACGACTATAACATGGAATGAGCAAATTACGCAAACGCAATCCACGCTGCGGAAATGCTATTATAAATTGTATATGCTTAGAAATATAATAGATTTTTCATTATTAAAAAATGTATACTTTGCCTTGTTTCAAAGCCATTTAATTTATGGTATCATTGCCTGGGGATCTGCCTTTTCAAACCTTTTAGAAAGAATACAAATAGTCCAAAAAAGAGCTCTAAAAGTGATGCACAGAAAACCCTGTAGGTTCCCAACCACGGCTCTGTACCTACTCGCTGACGTGTTAACTCCCCAACAATTGTTCTTAAATGAAGCTTTAGTTCAAGTCTTTAAAACGCGCTGCTCCCTTTTCAATGTTAGGCACCATCATAGCACCAGATATTTAAGCAGGGAGCCACTGAAGGTCCCACATCCCAATTATTCTAAACTGTTCATGAGATCAGCGTTATTCATTGGTGTAAAACATTTTAATGCCCTTCTATTGATATGCCGAAGTTCAGGAAGTCCATATGAGGAGGCTGTTTACAAACATGGCCAACTCCAAGTTGTAGAATTTTTCAGGAGAGTGGATTTTCTGTTGAACATTGCATTAAGTTTATAGCTAACCCTAGACATCTCAGCACTTCTGTGCGCAATCTGGCTGCTTTTGTCACTTTATTTTACAACGTGCAGGTGGACATTAAAATTTTCTGCAAGGTCGGATCAAAACCTCATTTTGTAAAAAAATGGAGTTGGCCACGTTTGTAACCAAGCTCCTCATATATCATAAAAAAGGATATCTAATTATGTTAAAGTCGTTAAAGAGCGTGATATTTTTGACATTTGATACTTTGTAAAGTCGATTTATAACAATATACAGTTGTATACAATGCTACTATACGAGCGAAAAACAAAATTAAACATGAGTATACCTATTTTATTGTGGCCAAGCTAGCAAACTTTTACTGATTATTTCGTTGTGTTAACGGATGTAGGCCACACTCGGGCATTTGCCCAGTGGCGTGATTTTTATAAATTGTTGTTATATTGTATATTGTCGCATTGTATTGTATTAAAATATATTCATTCATTCATATATATTCATTCAAATCAATAAAACACAATTTCATGCCCAGCACAGACATCTTTTAACCAACAGCTTAGTAAGCTTAAAATACAATACAATACAATATATATTTCCTTTAAATTATACAATACATGTAAAGTATAAGATAAAATCGTCAGAGTATGGTCAAAATCAGGTAGTTCTGTCCTGTCATTGTGCTAGTGCCTCAGTGACAGTGTAGAAAGCTTTCTCTGAGAGATGGTTTCTAAACAATTTAGGGAAGTTAGAAGCATTCTCGCCGCCGCTCTCAGTTCAATCGGGAGCTTTCTAAGGTAGGCGAAACCTTGTAGTATAGGATGCAGTCGCTCATACTTGGCGCTGGCCTTACAAGGTCTCCCCGTTGCCTCGTGTTGTAGGTGTGAGTTTAAATATTTCTTAAGTTTTGTTTAAATGTCCCCCACACTTCAGGCTTTAAGATATTTAAGATGCAGCTAAATATGTACAGACTTGGGGCTGTCATGAATTTTAATGATTTGAAGTGAGAGCGACAACTGTCACGAGGTCCCAGTTTAAGCATGTAGCGCATGTAGTCCCCTCTTTTGAAGCCTGAGTACTGAGTCCATGTTCCCTAAGGAGGTCCCTCCCCAGGCCAATATGCCGTAGTTTATATGGCTCATTACAAGTGAGTGGTAGGCCTGGAGAGTTACCTCCGGAGGACACACAGAGCTAAGACGCCTGACTACAAAGAGGCCACTATTTAGTTTTTTTAATAGCTCAGCCATGTGTTTATTCCAGTTTAAGTCCTTGTCAACTTACATACCTAAGAATCTGACGTTGTCGGTCGCAGTTACTGGTTATCCTGCTATGCATGGGTATATGTCAAGCTCAGGTTGGGAGTTAGAAAACACTGTTAGTTGCGTGTTTGTTTCGTTTAGCAAGAGCCCATGGGTGGCAAATTCGAGTCTTATGTCATCTAGCTTTTTAGTGCACTTTTTCGCTGTTTCTTCTATTGAAGGACCAGTTATGATGAGCGTAGTATCGTCCGCGAACATCAGCCTTTCGTTTTCATTACTTTCAAGTAGTGAGTTGACATAGAGTAGATAGAAAAGTGGTCCCATAACGGAGCCTTGCCCTACGCCTATGTTGTTTGTAGCTACTTCTGATTGGTAATCCTCTGTCTGATCATCCACTTCTGGATTTTGCTCGTGGATTTCTACGTATTGTTTTCGGTCAGATAGGAAGCTTGCGATCCAGTTTAATGCTTCTCCTCGTATACCGTAGCACACTAGCTTTTCCAGTAGTTGTTTATGCTGTACGCAGTCGAATGCGGCTGTGAGATCTAGATAAGCGCCTATTGTAATGAGCTTTTTGACATTGTTGTTCAATTTGTGCTCGAGTGCTTTGATGACAGCGTCAGTTGTTGATTTACCCTGTTGGAACCCCAACTGATTAGGACTTATTATGCGGTGTTTTTCAAGGAAAGATAATAATCTTTTGACAAAAACCTCTTCAAAGACCTTTGAAAAAACAGACTTTAGCGCTTTTGTAATAAGCTTGACTACCTTGCGCGTGAAAAGATGATAATGGGGAGTATTACGCAACGGTATTAAAGAGGCTACGTGAAGTAATCCTTGAAAAAGACGAGGGAAGATGAGCAAGGGAGTGTTGCTTCTGCACAACAACGCGCCATTCCACAGCAGCGGCTGCTGTTCGTGATTGTGTGGCTTCCAAGAACTAAATTATTTAATTATCCTCCCTACAGTCTAGATTTGGCACCCAGCGATTTTTATCTGTTTCGTCTGCAAAAAGAAGAACTTATGCGACAAGAGATTTTTGGACGACAGTGAAGTAGAGCGTTCAGTTTTGGACTATTTTTCAGAGCAAGGAAAAGATTTTTTTCAGTGGGACAGAAGCTCCTCTGACGAAGTGGACCAAGTGAATATAACTAAAGGGGACCTATATTAAAAGTGAATAAAACGGTTGGGACCTTACGGCAGATATTTCTTACCTAGGTAGATTACTTAAAATTTTACCTTCGTGTATCCAGGGCAAGTGCCACAATATTTTATGGCAAGTTGCCCATAGTCCTATTGAGGCGATTTTTATATTATATATACATTATATATAATATCTAGATTCTAGAATATATACATTATATATAATATTATGCATCATAATATTGATGATGTTCATACAGGAGCTTTGCAGTGCCTGACCATGACTAACTTATTATGCAGTTTCTTTTATCTTTTCGGGCAAATTTTCTATGAGATGTAGGCTGTACCCCGGTATATTATTCCCCATTTACAGGTTGATGAACGTATATGTTGTGACCTACAGTATAGGCCTACTTCTTGCCACAACAAACTGGTTCCATGAACATGAACTTGATCTCCAGTCTGACTTGCAGCTGGCCTTGCTTGGACCTTTTAGCAGCTCTTCTACTCATTATCTATATACCGTCTGAAACCTGAAAACTGGTTTACTGCGGTGATCAATGATTTTAGTGTATATAGAAAATTTATTATGAACGCACGTTGGAGCAGCTTCTGACAAAGACGATTCAAAATTCAAGGAAACTTTTAAGAGTAAAATTGACTATAAATGAATAATAAAACTGACAGTCATAATAATTAGATTTTGAGCGCCAATCCGCCAGCCCTATTCCCTAGCGGGGGCTTATTGTAGTTCCCTGCATAATTTTGTTTGCTTTCCTTTTCTTCTGACGACACAATCTCAACGATTGGTTGGTATCAACTCCCTGCATAGCAACCTCCAGCTCTGTCGGTCCTGCGCCTTCCACTTCAGCTCTTGGTGGTACGTATGTTCGAGCTCCTGCGTCCTACTTCGGTTGATCAAAATATTCCTCCTTTGGGTCCTCTGCTATTGGTTCCTTCCACTGTGCCTTCAATGATAGTGTGTATCTTATGTAAATGTACCATATTGTAGCGTATACGGCTAATTCCGAATCTCTTCATCTCTTCTCATTCATTCACTTGTTTCCAATTAACACCTGCTAATTGGAACGGTAGTCTGGTTGGTCTGGCTCTTATTAATAATTGGTTTCTGCATGCAAGGACGGATACAGGGGGCATGGGGGGGGGGGGTAGCCGCCCCTTCAAATTTTGAAATTTTGTAAGTCTGTTGTGAGCCAATATATTATGTTATAATTTAATCGAACGATACTAAACACGTTTATTCTGTTTTGACCCACGACTACCCCCCGCCCCTAATGGTCTGGATCCGTCCCTGCTCTGAGGGGTATTCTATGTACTAGTATAAGAGTGGATTGCTGTCATATGCTAAACCGCCCGTCTATGTCCTGTAGAATGCACCTGCTAAGGCAATATATATTGCGGAGGCCGCCTACGGATAATATGGCAATCCTTTACATACTGAACTAGTTCCTCTTCCTCATGTAAAGCTGTCAATACTGTACGGTGGTGTTCATACCCGGGTTCTTGAGCAATAAAGGGTAAACAGAGTAAAACTATTATAATTTTTATGTATATACTGTATGTACAATGTTGGAGGGGGGTCAAGACCAACGTTATGATAGGTAATTTGGGCAATAAATTAGTTATTCTCAAATGCTCAATGTCCAATTTCCGAGGGTAAATTAAACAAAAAATTCAAACAGTAACTAGTTTATTTAAATATTGTTTTAAACGGGTTTTAAACAAAGTTTGTATCTTTGAAAGCTCATAAAATGGTGGGTATATTAGAAAAATAACATTACAGTGGACACATAGCTTATTGCTTCCCAATTTTTACGTAGTACAAGGAAAGCTTTGTGTTGGTCGAAATTTTCGATTCCGAGATTTCAACGGATTTACACGTTTTCAGGTCCCAGGAACCAAAACAGTGGTTTTTACGAAATGTCTGTCTGTCTGTCTGTGCATCGATTTCCGGGCAAACTGCTCGGTCGATTATGATGTAGGTTTACAAAAATCATACCTTGGGACCGTTTTTTTTATATTTTGGGCCAATTCTATTTGGGGGAGGTTTTATTCTCAAAAAACTCAAAAAAGTCAAAAAAAACTATTTCTCAAAAACGGCTGCAACGATTTCTTTTAAATTCACATATATTGTATTCGTTATTAATGTCGGCAAAATGCGGGGGGTCGCTTGCCCCTTGACAGTTTGCTTCTGGGGGTAAAAAAAAATAAAAATAACTGAATTTTAATGAAAAATGACAAAAAAATAATTTTTCTGCGAAACCTTTCTATTGATGATTTCTACCTTTAGGCATGTTTTAGGGGTTAAATTGAGTAACGAAACCGGATAGGTTGCTTTCCCAAAAAAATATTTGATTTTGCACAAAAAATTATTTTTTGAAAAAATGATAGAAAATTCGCGCTCAAATGCATTGCGTGCCCTGCCATTATTGCTGTGTGGTAATTAATGCGTTGGTCTGACCAATCTAGAATTTATCTAACTACCAGTGACGTCAGGTGGACCCCCCCCCCCCGAGATATCGGAAATTTAATCACTGGAAAATTATTTACCATGAAATTACTCATATTCTCTATCTACTAATGTTGATAAATTGGAAAGCATGTTCGAGTAAACTCGGACCGGTTCTTTAAAAATAAGATTGCCTTGCCACGATGCAACGGCAAAACTAACGCAATAAATGAAAATAAAAACCGAATAATCCATCGGTGACCAATATCATCGTTATAATGACAACCACAGCACAGAAAATGTATCGTGATTCGTGGGCTGTTACTGGATGGTAAAACAACCACTGAAAGAATAGTTCCTCTTACATGTTCAGAATAAATAAATAACTTATTAGACAATTATTATTCGGATTTTAATGTGTATAAAGACTTCCGAAAACCTCTCTACATCTTCAGTTTTTCAATTAGCATCACCAGTCGTATATAAAACAGACCTTTGTAGAAGACAACATTCTTGCTTGGGTAAACAAGTTTTCAAATGCGTAGTTTAGGCTTACCCACTTTTTCTCGCATTATGATACAGAATTCCTTCTCCGGAAAAGCCACAGCCCACAGCATGTGACTGTACGTTGTTGAGCATTTAACAATATAATTGAGTTGCCTATTAGCAAAAGCAATCCTGTCCACCCAGGTCGATTTTTCAGAAACTGCAAAAAACTGCAGTGCCGCAACGCCATGAGGTATAACATTACAGTTTTTAAAGCTAATTTTAACAGTATTAGAATTGCTTTTGCGTCTCAATATCTGATTCATCGGATAGAGTATTGAAAAATAAAAAAAAAATGGCGCGAATATCTCAAAACTGAAAAAAATGGAGAGGATTGCTTTTGCTAATAGGCAACTCAATTTAAAAGTCTATAAACACTCCAAACCTTTCTCCAACACACTAAGCTTCTAAAAGTGATATAACTACTGACGCATATGCCACAAGCCTGGCCTCGCGCCCTTAAATAAATTTAAAAAAAACTATTGCCTCGCCTTATAAAAATAAAATTAAGGGCCAACCGGAGTCGCCTACATTCCACTTTCTGTTCAAACTTCAATTTCTCATGAAATATGGAACGCAGAACAATGAAAAAATGCTGAATCGCAAGAAGAATTTTTTCTCCTTATATACTGTATACTTGTAGTATGTGGCCTTAACTAACACCCAATTCGCCTCAGTTGATGAACTCCTTCAACTTGAACTCCTGAGAGTGACCGTTATTTTTTGCGTATCAAGTTCACTAACTATAGCCGATCGGTATTGATGTTTGCACCATACTATACATCAAAATTAGGAGAAAAAATTCTTCTTGCGATTCAGCATTTTTTCATTGTTCTGCGTTCCATATTTCATGAGAAATTGAAGTTTGCACAGAAATGGAATTTCGGCGACTCCGTCCGGTTTGCCCTTAAGAGCAGTAGCCAAAGAGATTATCTAAGAGATGTTGGCACAGTAACGGGGAGGAGATGTCAATGGGCCAATGGCTAGAATTAACAACTTGTGGTAATTGTATATACAGTAAATTGAATTGGTTTCATTGTAATAATAATAATGTTCTGAATTCTTAAAGTGGCCCATTGGTCCTTGTCCAATGCCAACAACCCCCTGGATTTCGGACACTCTTTATATTGCTTACGGTATGAAATTTTGGCCATTGACAAACCTCGATGTCAGCCTACGCCGGCCACAAGCGACAATGGACAAGCTGAGACAATGTAACAGGCGAAAGCATGACTTAACCAAGTACAGATACGAGTCTGGCTTCATTGTAATTCAGAAAAAAATTAAATTGAACTGAACTAGGCCTGGGATTTGAACCTGCTTCCGTTTAATTAAAAAAAAAATACGTACAGGTTTGCATTATTAAACAAGAAGTTTATGTGGCAACACGCAATGCGACGACAAGTTATCTTCTTCTCATCGCAGTCGAAGGACGACTTGTTCCCAAGAAAATGAAACGGTTTTATACGGCCAATTCCGCCTTCTTTGGATACAACACGATATTGCTTTAATTAATTTAAAAACATTTCGCAAATAACATCACACTTAATTAAGAAAATTAGTCGGAGGCAAGTTTAGGACCGTCATCAGAATGAGTAATTGCCAAAGAGTGACAACTTGTAGATTAATATTATATTATATAATATATAAGATTGTGCATCCAGAAAGATGCATGCACAGTATTGTACAAGACAGGGTCTTTCCCATACTTGGTTAAGTCGAGTTAATCTACTTGTAAAGTTTTAAAGGCAATGATGTAATACTATTTAACAAAGGGTTAGTTGGACTTGCAATGCCTGCTTTATTAATTGATGAACGTTTGTTCGATGACTATGAGGCCCATGCCTCTAATTACTATTAACACAGCAGGCAGTCCAACTAATCCTTTGCTAAAAAGTCGAGTAAGCCCCTGTTACACTATCAATGATAAGCTGTCTCGGCTTGGCACTTTTATTCGGTGTAGGTTGACGGTGGACATCGAGGAGTAAACCAGTTTGCCAATGGCTAGAAATTCATTCGGAAACAATACCAAATATCGACTTCGATGGCCAGGTGGTAACGTGCTTGCACTTGTGCGAGTCTGTACACGCCATGCGATCGGAGACGTGTCGTGACTCAACACGGGTACTAACCTAAAGAGGCGACTGAAGAGGTCAATCGGATACATTCATTAAATTGTTTGCATGCGATTAATCTTTTTAAAAAATAAAAATAAATAAATAAAAAATAAAATAAAAAAATAAAAATAAATGTCCGAAAGCGTTGGGGTCGTTGGCAGGGCAAGTTTCATTGGGCCACACCACAAGTAGGCCCACGTCTATGAAAAGCCCATCAGTAATAGGCTAATAATTGTGCAACAAAAATTGTCTGCGTAACGGTGTACGAATGTACATGTTAGGTGCACATTCCATTGACCGGCTAGGGCTATTTCCAAAAACGGTGACGTGGTAGCAGACATTCAAGACTTAGGAGGCGTTTCTACCGACCTCGCATTGCAAAATTGACGGAAATGTTTATTTTCGTCTATGCGATAGTTAAAATTGATCAATGATCATACAGTAAAATCACAAACAAACAAACTTAAATTAAAAAATGGTGTCATGGGATATGTTAATTACAAACATTTTAATAGATTTCTATAAAAAGAAAAATTCTAATTTCCGTCAATGTCATTTGCATTCTGCAATGCGAGGTCGGTGGAAACGCCACCTAAGTCTTGAATGCCTGCTACCACGTCACCGTTTTCTGTAAATAGCCCTAGCCGGTCGGTGGAATGGGCGCCTAAGGGCAGTTAAGCAACAAGGCCTTTATCCGTTATGCGTAGCTTCATTCCCCTTTACGGAATAGATCCATATTATTTTAAGAGCTTTTATGCCTACTCAGGGCCGCTGAAAGAATCAGGAGGCACTGGGCCGATATACATGTCACAAATATCAACAACAGAAAATCCCGATAAATAGCATTAAACACATTTCATAGAATAGTTGTACATCAGCAGGGGAACTAAACAGCCTTTTTCATTTGACCACTTTTATATCATTCTTTGTTGCTGTGAAACCAGAGGGGAGTAAAATTTCGCGTAATCTGGAATTTTTGAAGAAAAAAAAACTACAAAACCGAAAAGTAAAAATACCCGATTATATGATGCACGAACCAAATTTTTAATAACTTGCTGCGTTTATGAAATAAAAATTAAAAGTATTTAATATTGGGGTGGCAATTTTCTACGTAGCATATCCTTTAAATGGCTTACGACTACCAAGGCCGTAGCCAGAGGGGGGTCCAGGGGGTCCCCACCCCTCCCGAAATATTTGCAGCGTACACTAGATACAATGGTGTTTTAAATATATGAGGAGCTTGGTTACAAACGTGGCCAACTCCATTTTTTTACAAAATGGGGTTTTGATCCGACCTTGCAGAAAATTTTAATGTCCACCTGCACGTTGTAAAGCCAGATTGCGCACAGAAGCGCTGAGATGTCTAGGGTTCCCTATAAACTTAATGCAATTTCCAACAGAAAATCCACTCTCCTGAAAAATTCTACAACTTGGAGTTGGCCATGTTTGTAAACAGCCTCCTCATATTGAGGTATTGGCGACGTCCGTTGGACCCCTCCTCCCGAAAAAAATCTCTGGCTACGGCCGTGACGACTACTATACGTCTGTAGACCATTGGCAGATGACATATAAATGACAGTATTAAATATATATACTGTATATAGGCTAGGTAAATTTGTAACTAAGTTTTTCTTTTTTTTCAGCACAAAAAGAATGCAGGGTTGCATTTACCGAAACGGAGTCAACGTGGCCGAGAAGGGAGGCAACTTTAAAAAGGACATGTGTTATATCCTGCAGGATGACCACCTATGTCCACTCTTCACTGTTATGGAGACCATGACGACCGCAGCGCATCTCAAGCTGGGTATCAACATCGCAGAGAAAACCAAAATATTGTTGGTAAGTCCAATAACCAACCGCCGTGGGGTGTCGGCCTGCGGACTGAGAGATAATCCTCTGACCACTGCTCTATGAAGTTCTGTAGGGACAGTTTTGGTCACTAGGTTCGCTGACGACAAACCGATATCCATATTATTCAAAATGGCCGCCGTTTGCGTGTGAAAACTAACCTCTTAGCATCTAATTAATTATTTTAATATTTTTTATAATATTTTTACTATGCCTGGACCTTATTTCGCTGCATATAATTTAATATATATATTGTCCATGATTTATAGAAAAATATCACTTTAAAATAATACGTAATTAAAAATCATTTTAAAATAGTATTGAGGCTTATGGAAAATTCAACGCATTGCAACTGGTGCTGCCATCTACAAAATGACGTCACAAATGAACCTCATTAGGGGTGCTGTGGCCAGCCGGCAGCGGCGCTTTTCCCATTACGGTTAGGTGAACCCACGCCACTAGGATTTCTATTTTTAGTGTCGAGCGTCGAGCCTTCTGTTTCATGGTCTAGTTCTCTACCAACTCATCTATTCCTGAACATTGGTAGATCCGATAGCGCTGATGAAAGTGGAATTTCCGCTTTCTGTTGGTGCTGTAGGAATTGAGTTTTTACTTGGTAGGCTAATTGAGTGAAAGAACAATTTAAACGTGTATAACACTTCTTTGATTCCAATATTCCATATCTATTTAGTCCTGCTGTACTTGATGAAAGTGGAATTTCCGCTTTCTGTTGGTGCTGTAGGAATTGCGTTTTTACTTGGTAGGCTAATTGAGTGAAAGAACAATTTAAACGTGTATAACACTTCTTTGATTCCAATATTCCATATCTATTTAGTGCTGTACTTGATGAAAGTGGAATTTCCGCTTTCTGTTGGTGCAGTAGGAATTGCGTTTTTACTTGGTAGGCTAATTGAGTGAAAGAACAATTTAAACGTGTATAACACTTCTTTGATTCCAATATTCCATATCTATTTAGTCCTGCTGTACTTGATGAAAGTGGAATTTCCGCTTTCTGTTGGTGCTGTGGGAATTGCGTTTTTACTTGGTAGGCTGATTGAGTGAAAGAACAATTTAAACGCGTATCGGCGTATAACACTTCTTTGATTCCAATATTCCATATCTATTTAGTCTTGCTGTACAATTTTTTTTCCGAAAAATAGACCCAAACCTGACTCTGGAAATGGTGATGGCCTCCGCCTACCCGGTAACAAACCAACTGGTGTCGAGTCACTCGAGTGCCAGAGCCAGATCAACGCCACCTCCCGAAGGCATTTGCTATTTAGAGCCTTGGCCTTGTCTAGGTAGAAGAGCATAATAGTGTTGTTTACCGAACAGCCGAACAGGGAAGAGCAAAAAACCTTCTTCTGTGTCTGAAGTGACTAAGGAGAAAAAAAGGGACTAATTTGGAAAAGTACCTAATTCAATATTGTAATGATCAGATATGAATTGAATTGTGAAAGACCAGCTGTAGGCAAGTAATCCAGCAAATAATGTTGCCACCTGCTGTAGACTATTAATCAAATATTTAAACTCAATATTATTTAGCTTGAAATAGCTTAAAAGGATATTTGAAGGAGAATATAAAAAGAAGTCGCAAACAGAGAATTCTAGCGGTATTCCTAAGAATTAGCTTGGAGAATCAGCTGACAGGTATTTCTTACAAAATCTCTATTGTTAGCTGACGAATGTTTCCAGACTGGTTGAACATAAAATGGCAAGGCTCCCACAGTGCTATGCAAGGAGAGCCGCTTCGCACGAACGAAATAAAGACGTCTGCGACAGAGGCAAATAAGTCTTATGGGGAATATGGTATTAAATAAAATAAATAAATAAATATTATAATAATCGGAAAAACTCCAATTTTGACAAAGTTGCTACAAGTGCAATAATAACGGAAGGCTACATATGGAATTATAACGCATGTTGTAAGGGTTTCCTCCTAATATAGTACTATTTAGTGATTCATGGAATATATCTATGTCACACTGCACTTAATAATGTAATAGCACTTGGCAACCAGTCTCTTCCCCTATAAAGTATGGACCATGTAATATTATTGAACTATATAATAATAATAGAACTATTATTGATTAACAATGGAAATTGAAGGCTATTGAGTCAACGTACGGAAATAGCGTAATATGCTCACTGAATTAGGTACGCCTAATCACAATTGATACGTCTGTTTGTGTTCAAACCCCCATGACTTCTAATGCAGCATAACTGCAGGCTAGGACAACCGGGAATAATTGCAGCTTCTGGGGTCATGATGAGGAAAATGACAAGGGTCGCTATTCATGAACGACCACTGGCCACTTTGCGCCTTGCCAATCCATGTATGAAGGTTGTGTCAGAAGAAGTGGATACTTCCAACACATGCTATTGCCAACTTGCCCGAAATATGTGGAACACGAAAACGTGCGGAGGCTAGGGAGTCCCTTTGAAATTAAGTCGGGTAAACGCTCAAGCATATTAAGTGACAGAAGATTCAGTGGCTTTGATTGGGTGTCGCAACTCGGAAACCACGAGTTACCTTGATGACCTGTAGGAATACGATAACCGAACGTGATGCGAGGTTAACAACTACGAGCAACTGCAGGGGCTCTCGTGGTCGGAGTCAAGTAACGGAAGAGAAGAATCTGGGCTGATGGGTAGTGGGTGATCTGCTTGAAGTGAGCTTCCATACGTTTCATCAACAGCTGCAGTCGGCGCCATCAGTGGCTGCAAGTACTGAGCTTTCGTAATACAACCATCGAAGTGTGAGCAGTGTCACTGAAGGCCGAAGACCGCAGTTATTGAAGATGTGTTTCCAACTTCATCATCAGATAGACCATGGCCTTGTCCCTCATTCTCTAACCCACTGTAAACATAGTACACTTTCTCTCTATTTTCTCTCTCTCTCTCTCTCTCTCTCTCTCTCTCTCTCTCTGCCATACAGTCCGTTTAAGATGGCACTTAAATGAATAAGCTTACCACAAGAGGAAAGTAGGTATAGTCCACGCAAAATGAGAAAAGTATGGACATGGAATGTTTTGATCCTGTGCAACACTGTAAAAATATTCATTGCACTATTTTTGTTATGCCTTGCATCCAGTGCAACAAGGTAACGCAAAATGGTGGCAAAGAATATTTTCATAGTGTTGCACAGGATCAAAACATTCCACGTCCATACTTTTCTCATTTTGCGTGGACTATAGTTGGTTTTCGTCTCAAAGTGGCTATGCCACATGATATTGATGGTAGAGACAAGGTATTGTATTTATCCATTAATCTGTTTATAGCTGCCTCCCTTTGCACACAAATAATTATTACAATTACATGCACACAAAAACAAAGCGAGCTAAACATAAACACTGCGAAAATTTTGAATTTTTACATAATCACGCAAATTAAAAGTTAACATAATGTTGGTTGGCTTAGTAGTAGTAGTAGTAGTATGGTTGGACACAGTCCCAGGCCACGGTGTGGGCCCATAGTACAGGGGACCTCCTGATTATAGTGGATTCCGTACCACTTGGGAAACACAGTGAAGTCACACGATTAGTTCGGAGGTGACCAGGACAAGTCCTACCATGTTTCCCTACCGGCACTGTGCACACTACCAAGTTATCTGCATCTTTGAACCTGCTCTTGCTCTGGTCCGCTAGATTCAACTTGGTAAGGCGACCGGCTATGTTGGTTGGCTTAGTAATAGAACAAAATAGTCCTTATTTATTTATTTTACTTAATGCAGCTCAGCCCAACATCCTGCCCTAATGACTGTAAGACAGAGACTGAGTTCCTATGTTGCGTACGGGTTAGAATGAGAAACTCCTAGATGGTCAAACTTATGAAACTGCAATAAGCCAAGCTAATACAGAAAACTCAGGGCATGTACAGTAGTGGTACGGACTCTGGCTTTCACCAGAAAGGTTTTTTGTTCGAATCCCACACTGGCTACATTTTCTGGTCATGCTTCGGAGGGCATGTAAAGCAGGCGGTTCCAGAGCCCTCCTAGTTGAGTGTAAGAGAGGGCTTCATAGCCCTAACTCCGCTAAGTTGGTTAGTAATAGAACAAAAAAAGTCCTTATTTATTTATTTAGAAAAGTATTGGAAGGCCTACAGTAGGCATTAGACTGTTGTGTATGTATATGAATTGATTTATGGGGGGGGGGGGGGTCGGCCCCCTTCTCTTGAAAGAGAGCGCTTGAGCACCTGAAGTCCTGAACACCATACAAATTCGCGCTACTGCTCACTATCAACGTCCATCCATTCATAACCAAAACTACCAACCAACTCTCCCCATACACGTGGGATAGGATAAGGCAACGAAAACAAAGCGAATGATTCATCCATTAATTAGATAACATATTGATAATTCGTTTTCCAGTTACACTGACCTAGTTTGCTGTGTTTTCAGATAGACGACATTCTTGATAGTTTGGGACTATTATCAACGAAAAACACACGATGTCAGCAGCTATCAGGAGGTCAAAAGAAGCGGCTATCTGTGGCTCTAGAACTTCTTAGCAACCCTTCTGTCATGTTTCTCGACGAACCAACAACGTAATTAATTTTATATTTTTAACATTTTTAGACGATATATCTGTTAAAGGTTAAATCGCATACAAACAATTCAATGAATGTATCCGATTAACCTCTTCAATCGCCTCATTAAGTCACCTAATAAGTACTTGTGTCGATTCAAGGTGGTGGATACTCGCACAAGTAAAGTACAAGCACGCTACCACCGTGCCACCGAAGTCGCTTTGATTTGCAATAAATACATTTGAGATACAGTCAAAGACACAGTTTATACACAAAGCTTTTCTAATACTAGGCCCATACCTATGAATAGGAAAGCAATAAAAGCTATTTATTGCTAGTAATTTTTATAGTTATTTTTTACTATGCGAGAAAACTTTACTGCAATAACCATCATCTCTCTATTAAATTTAACGGCAGAGAGGGGCATCCCTGTTTTAACTCAATAAAGAGTAGTACTGTCAACGCATCCTTCACTTGAATCCACTAGGTAACCCCGTAAATTTCCCACCGATGCTACGGTCTTAGTGAACTCTAGTGCCTCCCACAAATTATCCAAACTGTTGCTGATATTGGACGTGGGATTTACAGAGGTCTGGATAGCTCCTCGTCGCTGCAGTGCATGCGGATACTGAAGGCCCTCACGCGCGGAGGGCGGACCATCGTCTGCACCATCCACCAGCCATCGGCGTCAATCTTCGAGCTCTTCGACCACGTGTACATCATCTCCGAGGGCTCCTGCATATACCAGGGCGCCAGCAACAACCTGGTGCCCTACCTGGCCCACAACAACATGCCATGTCCTCAGTACCACAGCGTGGCAGACTTTGGTATGTTACACGCTAGAAAGACTTCACCAACGATCTAGTGCACACAACTGGCCTTTACTAGCATGTCGTCTCAGTATCACAGAGTACCAGACTCTGGTTAGTTGACCGGGGGTAAGAGGTGCGTAAGACAAGACCTGGCACCGTGCGCGGCTCACAACAAGGCATGTACTATCTATTTAACAAAGCTTCACAACATGCCATGCCCTCAATATCATAGCGTGGCAGACTTTGTTAAGTCAGTCGCATATAAAACCAGGAACAAGGCTTCAACAACACTCAATGCCATGCTGTGTTCTTAGTGCCACAGCATCCAGACATTTATAACTCTGAAGCTATATGACGGAAACTGAAATTTCAACATTAACTTCGACCATTGGTTTTAGTGTCAGAAGTGGCCGCGGGTGACCATGGTCAGTGCTCTAAACGGCTGGCAGCATCAGCGATGGACTCCAGGTGGAGGTGTCCCCCAACCATCCCGATCAAATCCGACGAGCAGCGTGCCAAAAAGACATGGCTGGCCAAGCCGCCCTCGGAGTTTACCAAGGTCTGGATACTCATCAACAGAAACCTCATTCAACTCTACCGCGACTGGGTATGTAGTCGAATAATACATTAGAAATAGCCCCTTAGTTTGAGTGTGAGCGGGTGATTGAGTGAGTGAATGAGTTGGAATGGCTGTATGTACTCGTATACCTGTAGGTGCAACCTTGATTGGTAAAGAAAGTGAATGAGAATATTGTTGTTTATTACTACGTCATATTCTTTTAGGAAGTTCAAGTTCGCGGCGAAAATGGTTGTGTTTTTATTTTCATTACAGGCGATTTTATTATTATCATCATTGTTACCAATCTGGACGTTAATGTTGTTATTGATAGAAGCAACGGCGGAGTTTGTCTCCAATTTAGGGGGGGGGGGGTGTCAGCGGTCAGGTTCAGTGGATTATAATATTGAAAAAACATGATTATTTTTAATTCCCACTGTAAACCCATTGTTATCTAGTGTAAATTTTTTTTTTCTTGGGGGGGGGGGGCTCCGGACCCGCTGACCCCCCCTAAAATCCGCCCTTGGATAGAAGGGGGTGTAACAGAGATGCTTCCTACTGTCTATAAATCCAAGATAGCCCAGCATCCAATTGGAAATGCCAGACACATATTCGGATAAGCCTATTGACGTCACTACGAAAGATCTTAATTCCTTAAGTCCTTGCACTGAACGATGTGAAACCGGGTTATTTGGGTTCTGACGCTTTATTTTTTAATTAAGGCGGGGGACTCTTTCAAGTTTCTAGCATTTGCTTATTATCGTTAAGAAGACTGGGAGTGGTAGTACTCGCTACGATAGTAGGGTTCTACTTATTGTCCCCCAACGAGTCTACAGAAGAAGTCTACTTAATTTCAATGCTGCTTAGAATAAACCAGATAAAGACGCTTTGTACAGGCAGGATCCTAATGTGTAAAGAAAAAGCCAATGAACCCTTAATAGGAGGAAGTACCTACTATAACCGATATAACATATCTTGTACGTTATCCCCGTGGGGTTAACGGCATATTTCAACGACATCGCCGAAGTTGGGAAAATGGGCCTTTAATAACAAAATAATTGACATATAATTACCCCTTCAACTGATTGGGAAACAATACATGTCAATTTGACCAAATTCCTATCAGGGTTTGAGAGAGAACGAACGACCGATTAGCCCAGTAAAATAAGGTGTCAGCCGCGGAATTGATCCCAACTCGAGGTTTTTTCACATAAATGTTCCTCATGGCATACTATTGCATGTGTCAAAAGTCAAAAAAAATCGGGGCAGAGTGTCAGGAAATGTAGAGCAGTGGTACACACTCAGACTTTCACCCGAAAGGTTGTTGGTTCGAGTCCCACACTTGCTACATTTTCTGACCATGCTTCGGAGGGCATGTAAAGCAGGCGGTCCCGGGGCCTCCTAGTTGAGTGTAAGAGAGGGCTTTATAGCCCTAACTCCGCTAGGTTGACTTAGTAATAGAACAAAAAAAGTCAATATTTATTTATTTATTTAGTTTTTTAAGGCCAAAGTTCATAATTCTCCATATTCTCCATATAATAACGACTTTATTTTATAAAAAAACATAAAATTCCCTATCGACTGATGTAATTGTGCTCCGCCATCATGAAAACAGGAATTACGTCGCGTAAAGTGACTAACTCTGGTTTTTACCGGATTTTTATCAAACTGTTTTTTTTTTCAACGCCTGCTTTCAGCATTTCTGCTTTAAGCAACCTTGTCAGCCTGGCAGAGGGAGTGAGTATGTTTCTAAACGTGAGGCACCCTAAGGGCCGACTCCTTCACCCCAGGGAGAAGGGGAGTTGACTGGCAGGGTGGACCTCCTAATTAAAATGGACTCCGAACCACTTGGGGAACATAACAAAGACACGATTAATTCGGAGGTAACCAGGACTCGACACGTGCTTACAAAGCAAACATTTTCATCAAACTTGACATAGATTCACTGCGTCAATGGTATTGACCGTAAATTAGGGCGCGCAGCAGGGCACAAGCCAAGTTCCTCATTCCGGTTCTATAGGAGTTCTCTGTTAATATTCATACAGCGAAGGGGCTTTTTAAGAGAAATTTTACAGCCTCTTTACCCTATGTAAACAAGAGCAAAACAGCAAGTTTTATATCTTTTCTCGCTCTAAAAATCGCTACTTATAAATTGGATTTCTACAGGCTATTAAAGATTTCCACTGACCCATCGCTGATAAAAAAAAAAAAATCTATTTGCTTTCAGACTGTGACGCATCTCAAATTATTGTCTCACGCATTAATTGGGACAATATATGGATTAAATTTTCACAATTTTGGAAACGACGGGAGTAAGTCAATCAGCAATATGGCGTTTCTATTTTGTATCATAATTTATTTATCCTTCACTGGGATGATGCCCGCTGTTCTTAGATGTAAGTATTGTATTTTAATAAAATTTATTGTTTCACGCTGTTCCTCTCGTTTGGGCTAAATATATTTTAGGCACCTGCTTCGGTTTTGGTTGAAGACTTGTCAGTTGCCTAGGTATTATTAGGTTGTTTAATAACATTAAAGTTTAAATATTTAGACAAATTCTTCCCAGGCGAAAGAAAGCTCTTTTGACGTATTTAAAATACACCATGGAGACACAGTGTTTCTTATTGATACGTGACTTGCAACCTGCAGTCCGAAAACATTGAGCATACTGCTATGTTTGATGGCCTCAATGACAAAATGATAAAGATATTGCCAGTAACCTGTCTGACTTGGCACTCTTGCTGGTCTGATGGGATTTGATAATTGTCTGAGACGGTTATTGGGGTGCTGGTGAAAGTCGTAATGTAGTAGATAACGATCAGGACTTCCTAAAAGGAAGTCAGCACGGGTCCCATTCCGCCAGCAACTCGAATCTGTCTAATTTAGAAATTATTATTCATTTGAGAGGCTGAAGACAAGAATCCACTATAATCAGGAGGTCGACTCAATCATATCATAGCAAGTTCAAACAAGAAGGTTTGGCGCTATGTAAGTTCTACAGTTCCCATCGTGCGAACGACAGAGATTATGTTAGTTATGAATTGAGAGTCCTTTGACACCCTGAATGGGGTACTAACAAGGTAGATAAAGATGATAATATGAATGTATCCCAAATACGAAAAAAATTAAAGACAAGGCCGCTAACTTAAGTTTAGTTGCATTAGTTTAAATTATATTACATGCAGTAAGTCACATTGTGTTTTTGCAGTTCCTGATGAACTGAATATATTAAAGAAAGAAAAATTCAACAACTGGTACAATTTGAAAACCTACTATGTCGCATATTTAACAGCAAATACGCCTGTCCAGGTGAGTAACCGTAGTAAATGGCCGTAGTTTACATATTTACTAGTTAAGATAGTTGAAAATACTTATGGTTTAAAATTAATACCCAGTAACACAGTAAAATATGAATTTAACGCTAAACATTTATGTTATGTCTCAATTTTTTTGGAATTTGGGTGGCAGTCCCCGGTTGAAATAGTTGCATAGCCTTGGCACTCCAGCAGCCCTATTATGGCGATTTGGGATTAACCTAATACCGGGGTTTATTTTTTAATACCGCATAAGTAAGGTGTCACGTGACGTTGTTAAAATATGCGCGGTAAATTTAAATTAATAAATTATAGGAATACAATAGAATGGTTTCATTGTTTTATAATTGAAGGAAATACTAAGAAACATTAAAATGTACAGGTAGAATTTTGAAATATAATAAGAATTTTAACTACATGTAAGGGAGAAAAAAATTGAAAACTCACCTAAAATACAAGTATAGACGAGGATTAATTTATCAATTTGAATTTCCCGCACATTTTGCACTCATTTGTTTAAAACAATTGAATAAACCCCACATCGCCATAATAGGGCTGCAGCGGGCCGACTATGGCGATTGATTTTAATGTTAACCTGGGATTATAAATGTAATATAAATAAATAATAATAATATAAATAAATAATAATATAAATGTAATAAAAGTTATCTTCAAAATTGTTTTGTTCACATTTTTAACCCTAAGAATAAGAAACGCCATAGTAGCCCGCAGATGAGCAACCATGAGCTCAATTATTTGTGTAGTATCCTACTTTCACTGGCAATCTAAAGATTAAAAGGTTGCTTTCAAGGTTTAGAAAGTGCGATTTAACACCCTCTTCCACCGGGCCCTTTAATTCATTGGTAAAGTTTCACTTCCATCATGTGGTCACAAGCACACGGATGGAAAGGGGGGGGGGGATGATTTGCTCTTAAAACTGTTTTACACTTGCAGATGCTGTCCGTGTCAGTGTTTGTGTCAATCAGCTACTACATGAGCGGACAACCCATGGAGATAACACGTTTCGCAATGTTTCTAACCATTTGTTGGCTCACGTATCTCATAGCTGAAAGTATGGGTCTTTGCCTCGGGACACTCAAAGATATTATTGCAAGTATACCTTTTTCTTCTTACAATATTTTCCCTGCCATTTACCTAGGTGGGGCTGATGGTCGGTCTGTCTAATTGCACAAATTTTTATGAGTGGCTAACCAGTAAGAAAAGTGTGCAAATCCACATTCTGTGGGCCAAGACTAAGCAGGTCGGAAGAGCTCCGAAATAAAGAGTGACAGACGTGTGCTCACTGCTGAGGACCTACCGAAGTGGCGCAGCATTTTGTGGGCGAAAAACAAAGTATTTTCTGTGCAAGGCACGCTTTTGTTACGCAGGAACCGAAGGCGGAGGAACTCAATGGAGAGTCAACGTCAAAAGGATGAAGAAGGCAACGAGAAACCACTGCATTACTGTTCTCTAGTATGATCATCATGACTACAATTGTCATGATGATCACAAATTTTTGATAGAAGGGGCATTATCAAAAGAAGAAGAAGAATCATTGAGAGAACAAATAAAGTATACTGCAACTATATTTTAAATAAACTTACATTTATTTTACAGCACGGTCTTTACTGGGGCTCCCTCGTACTGGCGTATCTACTGGTATACAGCGGCTGCCTGATTCTCTTTCCACACATGTCCATCTATCACTATTGCCTGTCGTTCTTGTCCTACGGACGATGGGCTTTCGACGGTCTCATGCAGGCTCTGTACGGCTACGGCCGCGACACCATCGACTGTCCCCCAACCCAGATTTACTGCCACCTCCGCTCACCCGCCAAAATTTTGGCTGAAACCGGAGTCACCGACGGAAACTACTTGACGGACTTGGTGATCCTACTGGGCACTCTCCTGCTTCTGAGAACTGTCGCCTTCATTGCCCTCAAGAGGAAGGCCACCTGCAAATGAAATAAGAAATATGTCATTAGTTGTTGCATTATAGCCCTGGTGGGTGCTATTGAGCATCTATCATATAGCGAGTGGCTTGATCAGCGTATTGGAAACATTTTCAGGAGGACTCTTATTATCCGAAGCGATTGGCACCGAACCCTCATTCGGATAGTAAAATATTAGGGTAATTGGATTTATCCGAAGAAATAGTAAAATTTTGACGAAACGAGCTTATTCTCGGTATTCAGTGTATTTTTAATCACTAAATGAATAGCAGTACATAGAAGAAAGTCAAAATTTACCTATCCCATCCGCTTACATTTTTTTGTCCCTAAGCAAATCGGATAGTCCGAGTTCGGATAATTGGAGTTCTCCTATACTAGTAAATTCTGAGCACCAATGATATCGGGCTCGATGATTAGTAAGATGAGTGGAAAGGCAGTTAACGTGCTATGGCTGTGTGGCGAAAACGCCGATAAAAAAATGGATGATAGCCTACTTTTAGGCATAACGCGAAAATTCTACATCTCATGATCGAAAGTACTGGAATTTAGAAAGCATTGTCTATTTAATTGCTTTTCATCTTCATGAATCACACGTTTTCGGAACTAGTCGGCTTGTAGGCCAATGTGCTCTCTAAACATGGCCTAAACATGGTCCGTAAAAACAACAATGCAACTATTGTAATCATTTCCATAGATAATGGCATGTATTAATGTATTTATATTTTGTTAAAAACTTATTGCGATTACCGCACCAAGTATGAAACAATTCCTCACAAATTTGAAAAGATAATAAAATATGTCACTCGCAGAACAAATATGGGTGAGGGTTGTAATACTTTGGGTGATCCGCCATATAGTAATAACTTGTATTAGTGATAATTAAGTTAAGATAAGATAATAAGTATAAGTGAGCTAATTAAATATTTATTAGTAAAATTATCAGAGTTTTAATTTTCTTTTCGAATTAGAAAAAAAAATAGTACAGAAAGAAAAAATTGAAGAGAAAAATATACCAACTCTCAAGTGGAAAAATGAAGGGAACCCCTCAACTACTAGAAACTTAAAAATAAGAGAACCGATTTAGAAAAATACTACAGAAAAATTATGTTTGTCCATGATGTTGACTTTACGTTATTAAATCCTCTAGCGATAGGGTAAACTTTACCATAGTAATATTGTAACCAGGAGTAAGGAGGGGATCATTGTAAGAAACATCTAAACTGTTTTTGGTTCAGATTTCCAGGTTACAACATATAGCTAAACTTTTCGCGCGAATTTTTATTTACATTTTAAGCGTAATTTGAGGAAGTTCGGTGCATCTGCTGAAGAGTTATGCCCACATATACCCAACAAACATATCTTACATCAAGTGACATTAGTTTTTATCAATTTGGGCCGATAAAAACGTCACACTGGTACTAAAGCCCGAGGGACACACACCCAAACGTTTACCAAACTTAAAGACAGGTGGCCTCATTAAAAAACGCAGTGGCACGAAAACCCAGTGAGGATCTCGCCTTGAGGACTGGTAGAGGATCCTCTCTCTTGACTATTGCTTTTTTTGTGATGTCAGTGTCAGCAACATAGAAACCCGGTAGCCACATATTCGCCTATGGTAATGCACCTATTACGGTTGGGTAGACTGCGGCCTTTTCTGCCTTACCAATCACGTCTTGAACATCCAATTCATACAACCTAGTGTTTTTTGATGAATAATCCTGTATCACATAATTACAAAAGCTTTCGCGACCGGAGTCAGATGATGAAGAGGTAGAATCCGGGCTGATGGGCTGTAGTCCCTCTGAAAGCGTACTTCCAAAAATGTCCTAGTTACATAGAGAGGCCATAGAAATCTACAAGCACCCGCAGTTCTTCAACAGAAAGGAAGAAGGACTAAAGGAAAATAGAATTTGGTACCCGAAATCCAGCCCTGAACAAAACTACAGAGAGAATGACGTTATCAACCGGAAATCAAGTTGAGTTCGCAGCGAGCCAATCAGGGACCAGGACTACACTTCCCACCCCTCATCTAACAAGTATAATTATTATTAGTGCACATCAGTTGCTGCTGAGCCTCCAAAATAGAATCTCAGGAAATCATTCATTTAAAGTAGCTATATATATATATATATATATATATATATATATATGTACTGTATATACGTTGAGGAATAATCCTGAAGTCTACCGTGAACCGCAGATGAAAATCATATTCCTGTGCCAATTTTGTCAATTAATGAAACCAGGAATGAGGAGCTGGCTATTAAACGAGACTGACAATTAAGTCACACTGATTATGCAGCCCAAGGGACATAAGCGCACAAGGTTAGTTTACCAATCTTTAAGACACATGAATAAAAAGAAAGCCAAAAACTGTACCAGCTATAAACCATTATGAGCATAGCACAATGTCACCGACCAACCAAGCCTGCCCAAAAGAAAACTGTCAAATACCTTGTTCAGCTGATTCTTTCGCCTCGGACGACGCGGCAGCTTCTGCTTTCTTAGCGGCTTTATGCTCAATGATACGCCTGATGTTGTTGTTGACGTTGTGGAGCTCCTTGAAGGTGCGCGCGGCGGTCTCGATCTGATGGAGCAACTGTATTTCCCGTCTGCTCGAGATGAGACTTGTGATCCTGCAGCCTTCGTCGTGGCCTATTCTTCCCGTGCGACCACACCGATGGATATAGTCCGCCATGTACAAAGGAAAATCAAAATTGATGACGTGTTTGACCTGAAATGAAAAGTAACCGAAATATTAATAAATTTTTTGTTCATAATGCGTCGTTAACTCAGAGACGCTTTTATTAGGTATGTGCCTACATTATTAGTGGGATCATTCGTCGTATATATTGAAAACACATACTCCTACTGCTTCCCATCAGATCCGAAATCCGAGCAAGTGTTTACACGTTCAGACAGACTATTGGCAATCCAATCCCAGCTCAGATATACACGGCCACTGAAGCCACAGATCCTAAGCAACGCAACGGGAGGTTACAGGAACATTTCTCATCGACTAACATCTCTTTCTAGTGTTTATCCTGACTCGTGGAGCCTTAGCCACTATTTATTTATATATTATTATTTTCTGATTGAAGTTGTTTGGTACTCACTCTGGTTGAATCAATTCCTCTGGAAGTGAGATCTGTACAAGAGATGACGTTGACTTCTCCGCGACAGAAGGCGTCGTACCGCCCCTGACGAGCGTCCACGTTCATCCGGCCGTTGATTCTTTCGCAGGGCACGTCGTTTTCCATCAAAAACTTGTACAGCCAATCACAAGCTTCAGATTTGTTGCTGAAATGACAATGCAAACTCAGTTTTGTTTGTGTTTTGTTACGATCAAACCTCCCTCATGACTGGTTCTCCAAGATCTTGATTTAGTAGTAGTAGTAGTATGGTTGGACACAGTCCCAGGCCACGGTGTGGGCCCATAGGACAGTGGACCTCCTGATTATAGTAGATTCCGAACCACTTGGGAAACACAGTGAAGTCACACGATTAGTTCGGAGGTGACCAGGACAAGTCCTACCATGTTTCCCTACCGGCACTGTGTACAAGACCAAGTTATCTGCATCTTTGAACCTGCTCTGGTCCGCTGGATTCAACTTGGTATGGCGGCCGGCTAGATCTTGATTTAACTCAGCATGAATATAGTTTTGAACTTTGTAATGAAATATAAAATCGTTCTCATTAAGCAATTAGAATAATAAGATAGAACTACGGGTTTGTCCAGTGCATGCACATATCTATCTAAAAAATGGAAGGAAACGTATTAGCTTTGAGCAAGTGAGGGTGAGTGCAAAAGGGTTAATTTGAGTATTGAATTCATAATGCTTTTAGCCTTTAGTTGTGAGAGAGTTAGATCCGTCAGAAGTTAAGGTAAGGTTTCCAGTAATTTCATAACATAGTAGTTTTTATTTTTCCTGTTTTGAATGGTAATAATAATGCCATAAAAGAGCCGTATATTTTCAGTTGTTCTATTGGTTTAAATACTTAATCAACTACATTATTAGCCATTTTTAGCTACCCAATAAGTAACATAAAGTTTCTAGATATAAATATATATATATATATATATATATAACAATATCGAGATTATGAAAAACCATTTATACAATGCATGAGCTCCGTACGATATTGTCAAAACCACTGCTTCGCAGTGACTACCATGGTCTTGTTCAGTCTATATTTGGCTATGGGATTGCTGCCTGGGGAAGAACGTACAGATCTTACCTTAAAAAGTTAAACAGCTCAATTAATTGCATAATTAAAGTTGCTCTTTTCCACCCACGTAGATATCCCAGTGATTTGATAAATAATGAGGTCTTGCTCAAATTACGCCAGAAATCCGACTCCTGACAGTCAAACGGTAGATACTCTTTTATCTATCTAAGGTACAGGTTCTGGTTAAAAAGAACATTCTAGGTTTAAAGTGACCGTGGCTTTTCTCATAATTGATATTATCATCTATTTCATCAACAACGCTAAGATTTTTTCAAATGATCTTATAAAGGGATGCAAAACATCAAAAAGGAAGTAAGTCATAGTTAAATCGGCCCAATTTTAAATTCAATAGCTAGGTGTTTAGAAAAATGTCCAATGTAACCAAAGATGGTAAATATTTTCTTCTTCATTAAATAACTTATGTAAAAGAGTAATCACCTGAAAATCATTGTGGGGAGCTCCCGATATCGCCGGACTAATCTTAGCAGTTCACCCGCTTTGTCTAACTTACTAACACGCAGGAAGGTTTGAGGTACATGAGGCAATACACGATGTAAATATTTTGTAGAAATCTTCTCCAGAGATTCAATCTGTGAATTTATTAAATAAATAATAATTAATTTGTAATTCAACACCATCATGATATAGCCAATAATTGACCATACAGTGCCTATATTGCATCGCATAGGAACTTTGTCTCTACTAACTTGTTTGTCTACTATCTACCGTACTTGGCAAAAATAGCATAAATATTGATATACTAGTATATATATATGATATAAATATTGATGAATTGTTTATCTCCCTTTAGCTAGAACATTAAGACATCCAGGAGCATCTGCTGATTTAGCCATCTTTTCTCTTCATTTAGCAGGAGTAATATCAATTTTGGGAGCAGAAAACTTTACACCTAATTTTCTAATCAGGGTCAAGATAGCACAAACATGGCGAAAATCCGTAACCACCTAGAGCCGGCATAAAAAAAGAAATTGAACGTCTGAAAGTCATCGGGTGCAGCCGAAATTAGTTTAATCACCAATTTATGGCCAACAGTAGGCTTTAAGTGAACCATACCTTCTGGATATATATGCAATTACTTTTATGCATAAAACAGACAAAGAACTAATGCCAAGTTACCTGCAACTTCGCAGGTTCTCAAACATCCATAATAGGCAGACTACGAAACGACTTCATACAACATCATAGAAATATGGAAATTGGTAGGAACTAGATACTGCAAAAAGGACTTTTAGAATATAACAGACTAGACTGCACTAATATAATTGAACAGTTGGATTTGGTTGGAGCCTTTTGTGAGGCCCGCGCGAATTAACTACTTTAAGTGCTAAGATATTAAATTGACTTTTACTATTAGTATGGAGAGAAAATTAGGGTTTTTACGCTACTCATATTTACAAACAAGTATACCATGACCAGTTTCTAGTGTGGGGTTAACCATAGGTTGTATAGAAATTGCATTTTACTACTTGTAGTTGCAGAATGTAACATGTTGCCTGCATGCAGTGTACAATCCAAATCCCAGGAGGCCCAATTTGTCATCTGAGGAATATCATGAATCCGCCCCGGATATACTTATTCAGCAAGTTTTTTTTAATGTCAATCGCTTACTAACAATTTAATAAATTAATGACTTCTTCTTCATTCGCATCTGAAGGTGCGTTGAGTTACGACCCGTCTCCGATCGCATGGTGTGTAGTAGCTCGCACAAGTACAAGCACGCTACCACCTGGCCACTGAAGTCGCGAAGATATACTTATGCAGTAAGTTTTTTGTAGCGTCAATCGCTTACAAACAATTTTATAAATGAATCCGAATGACTTCTTCATTCGCATCTGTAGGTGTGTTGAGTTACGTATGGTGTGTAGGAGCTCGCACAAGTACAAGCACGCAACCATCTTGCCACCGAAGCCATTAGTTATACAAGTACTTACACTGACAACATCTCCGATAATATTGTTGAGACTGGTGGGCATGGTTGCACTGACTAATGTTACTTGTGTTCCATTTGGCAATTCCTCTTCAAATTCAGGACCAGAGTACTGAACCTGCAATCCGATCCAGAATTAATAAATAACTCCTAGTACTACAGTATACGTATCAGTACCGACTACTACAATATTTTATTTAGAAAACTCTGGCAAGGTGAAAACTCGTGTTCGAATCCCGTCAAAATTCCATTTCTCCATATCTTCCTTATTTATTCTTTCTATAACTCTGCTCCTCCAATCCAAACTTGCTAAGTCTTATTATTATTTTTAACCTTGCTGGGGGCTCTTTTCCTCAGCCTACTTACCGGAAACCGTTTCACAAAGTGTATGACTTTCTCGTTAAAGCTATCGTCCAGTAAAGTATCCGCCTCATCAAGAACGAGATGTTTGCAGTCGCGGGTGAGGTAATGTCGGTGGGTTGTCAACTTGCTGATGACGCCCAGTGTTGCCACGACGATGTCCACAGGAGCGTTGACAGGCGACAGCAGAAGACGCTTCGTGTGCCCACCTAAAATTGTCTGGTGGACAATCTCGGTGTTTTCACACAGCTGTTTTAATACCATCTGTAAAAGAAAACCAGGCATAATGAAACCAGAAAATAATATATTTTCCTCAAAAGCACACGCTTATTTAACGATGAGACAGGAATAACACTAAGTCTGTTAGGTACTTAAAAATGTTGTTTACACGGGTATTTTTATTTTTTTTAGAAACTGTCTTCATCTGTCCCAATGGAATGCAAGTAGCCTATTTATGATTACTTAAGAATACAACTCCAAGTAACTAGATGGAATCTATATTTCCAAAAGTACATCCATTTGCAATTTCATGGCTGCCTTTTTGTTTCTTTTCTCTTCCTCACTTATGCTCATGAGTCATAGCATAGTTTGCAAGGCTTGCGGTAGGGTTTTAATTAAATATTGAAGTTGAAATGAACGACTATGAAGCTATAGGTAATTTTGTGATTGTTAAAGTTGAATCATTTTTAATTTTTATAAATCACGCTGAACAGAAAATCCAGTTAGATACGGCAGAAGTCACAACTCACTCACCAGGACGTCTCGAGAGAGGGCTTCGGAAGCTCGAGCGCCGTAAAGCTGACCACCGGAGGGGATAAGGCGCGGGAAAGGTAGTAGTTAGTAAATTGTAACGTTAAATATTAGCCTATTCATTAAAAATTTAATAGACGTTGTGATCCAAGCAACATTTTATAGTAGCAGTTCACCGTACTTGCAATTTCCCTCAAAGGTACCGTACTAAGGGTGAATGCTTACCCCAACTTGGAGCGCCAGCTCACGATTCGGGACGATGACCATACCCAGGGGAGAATTGCTAGCCCGATCCGGCCCCATCAAGGTCCGCCATTTTGCAACTCGCTGAACCATAGGTAGCAGGTATGCCAGGGTTTTGCCGCAACCGGTTTCCGCCACCACCAATGCGTTTTTACCTGAACAAAAGAAATACATGGCATTTGTATTTAGGACACATAATATTGAACTTCCACAATGAAGTAAGAACAACGCGGAGCCATAGGCATAGCTTGTGGAAACACAGTGCTTCCTTCACATCTTATTAGAATTGCAGCAACTTGTCAAATAAAACAATTTGAACACTGTGCAACCAGCCGTTGCTATTTTCGGTGGTTTCAAAGACAGTGTACATGATGGACACTGTCAAAAGCCCTGTGCAAAACGCCTGCAGTTGAAATGGGAATTGGTGAGTTTGTGAAACCAGGACCTTAGCGAAGCAAGAAACAAGAACAGGACTGAGCCCAGGGGCTGGCATAGCTATCTGAGCTACGGAAAGGTGTAATAGGGAGACAATGTGAATATGAATCAGATTTCAAAATTGACCGGGTTACAATAAGGCAAATGCTGAGGTAAGTAAGTAACTTGACCAGTTCCGACCTAAAAAAGTTTCGTAAACTCAATAGTATACGAATGCCGAAGTATTTCATCATTTTCATCATTCTGTCTGATGATGTAATATGAGGTCAAAAAGGATGGTCACTAAAACCTTTACCTCGTTTAAAACCAAAAATATTGTCAAAAGAGTAGTTAGCATTGTTTAAATAAAAACTCACCGTTCAAGACAACTGGCACCGTCTTCCCTTGAATAGTTGTAGGTTTTACTTTCCCTAGGCTTTTCAATTTATCCACCAACCAAGGATCAATGCCAGCCTCTTCGAATGTACCAGCCGCATGGGTAAGATCACTCTTGGTCATAAGAAACGCGGGATGCTGTAAAAACGGACTCATTACTATTGGTGCTGGCAGAGTTTTATATATTGGAGAACTGGGACATTCACTCCCGCCAAGGATATCATTTGAATTTATGGCGCCACCTGACACGTTTTCTTCGACCAATTAGATCACACTTTGGGGGCTTCAGAACAACAAATTTAATCGGGGCAGCTAGGCTTGGTAAAAAGAAGACGTGTCGATAGCCAAGTCGAGGCACCAAAAATTAAAAAAATATCCTTCGCGGGAGCGAATGTCTCATCTCTCTTATATAGAACTGTAGTTGCTTGACGTCAAGGATCACAGAACAACATAATATATATATATACTGTATATGTATATATATATGTTAAGGAGGAGGTTTGCATACGATAACTTAGATACCGTATGAATAACGCCGAAGGGGAAACATTATATGCAAATATCTAGTACTTCAACATACCTACCAATGTAGTACTAGTACTTTATATAGACTATAGTGGACCCGGCGAACTTCGTACCGCCTAACAGTCAATGAATGTCGTGTCAGGGATTCCGTCAATTTTCCACATTCTCCGTTGTCTGCATTACATTTTTCATTGGGCATGTAATACTTCCGCATTTTTCACCCATCCCGTCCCGTGTACTGCTCCGCAGCAAGGTTTTTGAAAATCGCGATGCCTTTTTACGTTTTTTTCTGTGAATTTGTGATTATGCAACCATGTAATGCAGACAAATAATTTGCAATAAAATAATATTGCGACTATAAATTGAAATGTAAGCTATCCTATCTTTCAAGTTGGGTCGAATTGCACACGGTGTGCAAATCAAATTTAAAATCGGTTCAGTAGTTTAGGAGTTCATCGCGAACAAACAACGTGACGCGTAATTTTTATATATAAAGATTTGACCCTATCTAGGTGATCACTAATTAGGTATTATTCGAAGAGCTAGGTCTACAAATAAATTGATTAAGAATAACTTACGTCTGTGGTTGGATTAATTGTGAAATAGTCGCCCTTTGATTCCGCATGGTGCCATCCTTTAGAAGCTAATGGTATGACTTCAAACTTGTCATATTTTTGCCCTGAGTAGTGGTTTAATCTTTCATCTTTGCAAGACAATATCGGAGGCTGCAAATCATTTTTTTTTTTTTAGATATACAGTGAACCGTGGATATTCATATAGTTATCCAAAAAATGGCAAAAAAAAATATCCATTAAGGGGAAGCTGGCTGTACACATTGGCCACCCCTCAATCACCCTAAAATAGGTTGGTTTATACTTATTATCCAAGTTAATACTTCAAGTTACATAGATTTGGTCTACTCAATTGATAGAGGACTATTTCATGCATAGTACTACGACGATTTATTTAGTTTTGGCCAAGGGGGTTTTCCGTCAAACAGATAACCGACAGAGATTTACCGAATTATCGAATTCATGGAAAAATTATACCAACAACAATGAAAAACACCTTGTAATAAGGTGTATGAAATGGTCCTCTAGCAATTGAGTAGACCAAATCCTTATAAATTTAAGGTAAAAAATATAAACCAACCTGATTCAGGCTGATCCAGGGGTGGCTAATGTGTACGGCCAGCATCCTCTTAAACATACTGTACCGTGGCTATGTTTGCGATAATATTCATTTAATTACGATTTTCGGTTATTATACCTGTATACATACAGTATTTACAATTTTTATTCAATACAGTAACAGATGATCTATAAGCAGTTCTCTGCGATGGGCTTCGGGTTTCGGCTTCATTAACTTGACCTAGCAGAACACTAGTATACAATACTGTTAGAATATTAATGTTGTCTTACCCCTTTAGGAATAAATTCCGGCACAATTGGTTTCTTTTTCTTGCGTTTTAAAAGCAGCGAATTCTTTTCCTTTTGGGGTAAAGTTGTAAACCATAATGAAGACTGAACGTCATCATTGTCGAGGAAACCAGTTAGAGGATTTTTTAGTAAAATCTGAAACGTCAAACAGAAGTTACTACTAATATCCAGTGTTGCAGCAAAAAATAAAATTTATTGGCCAGATTCTGGATAAGTATGGGCATTTTTGTAAGCTTATGGCAGTGTTGCGCACTTTTAACTTGGACGTGAATTTTTGAAGAAATTCGGATTATCTTGATCTTGCTAATCTTGTGTTGATGATCATGTTGATGATTGAACAAAGAACCAGTTAATGCAGGCGACAATGGACAACTTTGGCATAGGAATCCATACATAAATGACGACAAACCCAACGTTTTGATTGGGTAAACCATTGTCCTGGATGGGTGCATGAATGTTCCTACATAAAAGTTGTGCATTCAATTCAACCGCAATAGGAAAGCATGGGTAACGAACGTAAGCCCTGATTTAATATAGAAAATTTCAATTATAACCATATCGGCTTATCCCTAACCGTCAGTCCATCACTGTACGAAAGTTAAAACCTGGAAACATTTTATACGTATGAGATGATGAGTATACCTGTATACACGTATCTCGTGAATGCTTCCTAAGCCAACTAATGTTTTACCTTTTATGATTACGGTTGGGTACCGTAAACGTTATGGTTAATCTTACCCTATGGAAAGTTTTCTATAAATCAGATCTTGCTTCATTGAACAACACAAGTACTACAGTAACCAGGAAATTTGTCTAATTGGGTGGAATATCAACACATTTGTCATAATTATTTGAATTGAAAAATTACCGTGCTTACCGGGCAACAATGAACGGTTCTTTTTGAAAACTCTAAAAAATTCATTACTCGGTCAGATAGTAATTTTTTGCAAATCATTGTAATTCAGATTTCTGTTCAATTTAAAAAAATCTAAGTCTAACCTTACTACACTACTTTGCATGACGCCATCTTGCTTGTTTTCTTCAGTTCATAGTATCAGTTTCGTAAAAAACCACAGCCCTGTATAATTGCACCGCCCTTTTAAAAACGCGGGAAAGTTTTGAAACAGTTGAATAGTTAAAATGTTTTTTATTGTGTTCACTCAAATAAATTAGTTAGTGAATTTTATCATGTATTTTAATAGCCAAAGATAGTAATTTTAAATATTATTTAATTTCAGCTAAAGAAACATATTTCCGAGGTGGACAAAAATGGATTCACGGTTGACAATGACGATACTGTCTATATTATAAGTTTAATATGTTGAAGTTTAAATATTCCACTGACTTGAAGTTCAGTATTTTAAATAGACAATGCTCTTGGCATTAGGCATTTAGTCCAATATTTTAATTACATAATGCATGAGGTAATTTGAGTTATAGCAGTATTAGCAAATAGCAAGGGCGTTTTCAACTCACTGTCGGAAAAGTTTGTCGGCTGCCACGTTTCCACTTGGATATTAATTGTTGGTATAGGTATAGTGTTTTCTGACCATCAGTTTAAAATCCACGAAACTGCATTTTTTTTTAATACCCACCCATTACTGCCGGTCATTATAAATTTTAATGAGTAGTGGTCAAGTAAGAGAATCTTTCACCAGTCCTCATGCCTAGACCAGTTGCAATTCATTCATCCTTGTGCAGAAATATTTGCGACCCCCCTGTTGGAAATTCTGGGTCCGCCCTTGGATGGTGACTTCTTTGCTTGTTGCAGATTTACAGTACGTGGGGCCTAATGAACGCCTCATACCCTAACCAAACAACATACCGGCAACGAAACATTCTCTTAATTGAGCTAAATTACCGTACTAACTCTTACAAGAGGAAGGTAGTAGGTACTAATACTGTATATATAGTGATTGCAGTTCAAATGTCATAGGCATAGTCATGTAGCAGTTGTTGTTAAGGGCTATAGGGACTCAGGCCGCTATTTGGGCCCATAAGTCCGCCCTGCTCTTCTACTGCAATTTTATCACATTGCTGAACTTCAGAAGCTCCCGCGGCCTGAGGTTCATTTGACACTCTGCATCGGCCACCCCAAACTCCAAGTGTTCCAAACATGAATGCCAGATTGCTGGACAGTCTGCCAGTATATGCCGCCCTGTTTCGTTTTCACTCTCACAATAGCGACACTCCGGATTGATCCGATTCGTGCCGAAAAGGTCCGTGCCCTGTGAGGAGGGCAATTAATCTCTGCGCGCCAATACGCCCGAGTCCCAGTGGCTCTTCTGTCAGCTTCATCGAATGACAGGCAATGCATAATCGTGAATGCCGGACCGTCTGCATACCCCACTCATGCTAAAACTTTTCCGCCATCCAGCTGTGTACATGCGCTTTGACGCGGCTCCAGGCTATGGGGAGGAAAGGTTCTGGCCCAATGGGATTTAGTTCAGCACCATGCTTTGCCAATTCGTCAGCAGCCTCGTTGCCTGAGATTCCAGCAGGTCCCGGCACCCACATCAATTTGATCTGGTTCTTCCGTGAAAGCTTGTTTATTGTCACCATGCACTCTCTGACGATATGGGATGTGACGACTGGTTGAATTAAAGCCTTTATAGCTGCTTGGCTATCACCGCATACGACAATGGTCCTATTTTCGATATTGGTGTCAGCACACAATCTCAGTGCCTGGTCAATTGCACAAACCTCTGCTTGGAACACTGTTGCCCATTGGCCATTTCCCCAATGGGATCGAGAGAGACACCTGCAGCTCCTCACAATGTATTCCAACACCTGCCGACTGGTCAGTTAAGGATCCGTCTGTGAAGAGTACAAGATCCTCTGGGTTATAAGGAATGGCTCCGTCCGTCCAATCGTTTCTCTCTGGGAGTAAAATGTCCACCTTGGCGGGAACATCTTCTTTTGGGCATCTGTCTTTAGGCATTTGCAGTTCAGCCGACTTGATACTCATATCAGCGTGGCCTAGGCATAGTCATACTGTGGATCCTTGACCAATGACACCCGCATCCAATATGATGAGCGTACTTAGAGTTGTTTATAGGAGAGATGATATGACTCGCTCCCTCCCAGAATACGTCTTTCTGAATTACTGGTGCCACCTGCGGACGTCTGCTGCAAGACGTGTGCTACTGGTAATTGTTTGAAAACAAGACAAGCCGATGAAATAGACGTGACATGTGCAGACTGATTGACCTGAAATTCAAAGACTATCCTCGGCACCACCGAGTCTCCTACTCCTACTCCTACTCCTACTAATCTCTCCTACTAGGCCGCCATACCAAGTTGAATCCAGCGGACCAGAGCAGGTTCAGAGCTGCAGATAACTTGGTCGTGTGCACAGTGCCGGTAGGGAAACATAGTAGGACTTGTCCTGGTCACCTCCGAACTAATCGTGTGACTTCACTGTGTTTCCCAAGTGGTTCGGAATCCACTATAATCAGGAGGTCCACTGTCCTATGGGCTGAGGCATAGGACAGTCAAGTCGGGGTCGCTCTATGGGCCCAAATATGAGACCGAAGTCGTTATTAACCCGTCGAACACTACTGCTACTAGTTCTACAATGTTACTAAATAAACCTGGTGGAGCTATAATGTCCTATCTTACACTCAACTGGTAGGCTATAGTATAAAATCCTTGGACCACCTTCATTAAGCTACATGCCTCCAAACTTCCAAAGCATAGCCAGAAAATTTAGGAATTGTGAGAATCGAACCAACAACCTTTCGAGTGAAAGTCAGAGCCCGTACCACTACTCTACTTGTCCATTCCTAAGTAACGCCTTTTATCCTAATGAAAATAAAATAGGTATTATTATAATATAATATTTTCTTTGAAAAATTACCATGGTAAGGTACAAGGACTACCGTATACAATTCAAAAGTCATAGGCGTACTGTGGGTCCTTGACCGATGGCACCCGCGATATACTGATGAGAGTATACCGACTACCGAGTACCGAGTACCCAACAGTCGCAAATGGTCAGTCAACGGCTAATGTGCTCGACGGATGATCACAAGTGGATCACGAGGTAAAATATACTATCATTGTGCCCGGGATTAAGTGTGTAGTATTGTGGTTGTGAGTGCATCGCCCGGCCATGTTTGCGAAAAGAGCCGAGAACGGTGCCAGCGGCGGGCCGCAAGAAGTGAATTGTCTAGGGGAACCTGAACTGAAATCCGACGTACCTTCAGATGCAATGGACCTACCTGTGAAGACTCCGGTTGACATTCAATTCCATCGGGTTACGTTCAGGACGTCACTCGGCTTTCGAAAGGGTAAGCCTTTTTGGTTAGGCCAGGACTTGAATAAAACTGGGATAATAGGTTACGGTAATGTACAGGTAGGTTATACGAAAGAAGTTCCCTGAATTTTGTCTGCAAGTTTTGCTCCACCAGCTGTAAAAAAACAAATGTAAAATAACAAATGACATTCCATCACGTGTGTACATACACCGTACCTACTCCATACAATACATAACCATTCAGTACATACATTCATACATATTTACTTCCAATAAAGATAATTTGCTTTCAATCAGTTAATCTTGTCTAAATTAAAATGTTTCCCCTAAAGCGGGCCTAGCCCATACGGCAAAGCTGTTTTTTTTTTTTTTTTTTTTTTTTTTTTTTGCTTTCCAATTTATACGTAGTACCTATAAGGAAAGCTTTGTGATGGTCGAAATTTTCGATTCCGAGATTTCAACGGATTTACACGTTTTGAGGTCCCAGGAACCCAAAAAAGTGGTTTTTACAAAATGTCTGTCTGTCGGTCGGTCTGTCGGTCTGTCGGTCTCGGTACTCGGCCAATTTTGATGAAATTTTGCACGTAGGTTCACAAAAATCATACCTCGGGACTATTTTTTTTATTTTGGGCTAACTCAATTTGGGGGGGTTTAATTTTCAAAAAACTCCAAAAAAACGTCTAAAAAAATTATTTCTCAAAAACGGCTCCAACGATTTCTTTTAAATTCTCGTAGATTGTAGTCGTTATTAATGTTGACAAAATGCGGGGGGTCGCTTGCCCCTTGATAGTTTGCTTCTGGGGGTAAAAAAATAAAAATAACTAAATTTTAATGAAAAAATGACTAAAAAATGCGAAACCTTTCTATCGATGATTTCTACCTTCAAGCATGTTTTAGGTGTTAAATTGAGTAACGAAACCGGATAGGTTGCTTTCCCAAAAAAATATTTGGTTTTGCCCAAAAAATTATTTTTTGAAAAAAATGATAGAAAATTCGCGCTCAAATGCATTGCATGCCCTGCCATTATTGCTGTGTGGTAATTAATGTGTTTGTTTGACCTATCGAGAATTTACCTCACTTCCAGTGACGTCAGGTGGACAACCATAGGAAAAATATTTGCCATAAAATTACTAATTTTCTCTATCTAATAATTTTGACAAATTGGAAAGCATGTTCGAGTGAACTCGGACCGGTTCTTTTCAATTGTCTTGCAGGGATTGGAAATACATGATTCATTCATTACTCACTACAGCCAACATCAGCAGGAACATAGAGAACACGCCTTGGTACACGCATACAGGCTATAGTTATTTTTCGTTAGCCTGTTAGAAAGTATGAATGATTCAAAATTCATGTAAGTGTAGTGCTGTGCAACTCATCATCATCAATATTACCCAGTTTTTTTCGTTTTTGGTTTCTCATTCTACTGCATTGATCAACGTCAATAGTCAGTTCATAAGAACAAATAACAACTGATATATGTTGAAAAGACTGAATAGAAGTAGGCTATTACTATCTTATCGATGCATAGTCAACTAATATAATAGAGACACCATTCATTAAGCCTATGTACTGCACTGTGCAAGCGCCAGCGCCATATGGGAAGGCATATCCATACTATTAATAGCTGTCACCTCTTACTGGTTTTAACGCCATAGTAGCAGGCGAACTATGGCGACTGAAGAATAACTTATTCAGAGCTTGAAAATGTAAACAGCAGAGAAATTTAGAGTAGCCTATTCTAAAATTATCTTGTTCACATTTTTTTAACCCCAAAGTAGGCATATATTGTAGGCATTTTAGGCCTGCTGTAGGCGTCCTAGAGTGAAGAAGCCGACCACGGCCCATCAGCCCGGGTTCTAATGGTTCTTCATTTGAATCCGGCCGTGAAAGCCTTTGCAGTTACAGCTTCCTAGAGTGTTAAAAAGTTGTCAGCAATTGGTAGGTACGCCTGCTGACAGATTCAGCCCTTTGACATAGAAACAATCAAACAAATTCCAACTGCAGTAATTCGTCACAATAATAAATTATACAAATTACAAAAGTAAACTTGAATTTTGTAAGAAATTCTTGTCGCGGGTACGTCGTATATATATATATATATATATATATATTTTTTTTTTTTTTTTTAATAAAAGATAAATCGCATACAAACAATTTAATGAATGTATCCGATTGACCTTTCCAGTCGCCTCTGTATGTTTGTAGAGAATGAACTAGTCCCACTTTGTGATAATAAATTTCGTAATTTATAAGTGGTTATTTCACCACTCGTAGTCGCCCTTCGAGACCACTCTGAATGGAATTTGTATTCACATTTTTCTTCTAATGGACAAAGGTTTTAAATAGGGTGGATTATTTATAAGTTAGTACGGTTTCGCATTTGAATAGCCAGGTGAAAAATTAAGCTGTACTTCTAGTGCTTTTTTTCCCTATTTCACGGGCATGTAACTAATTAATTTACTTCCTTAGTTCGATTTTTATCTCACCTGACTTTTCCACATGCTGCGTACATGAGTACCGGTATGGTACGGTACCGTGCAACTGACTTACTGTTGGCTATACCTTCTATCTTGAAGAAATTTAGTGTTCAATGATTCCTACAAGCTATATTATAAATACAACTAAAATACAATATAACAACTAATAAACACGTAGACTAAAAAAAAGCACTTTCCCTAACAATGTAATGATACTTCAACAGCGTCACTGGCATTGCAGTCCCTTTAGACGTAGCACAAACACATAAAAGGATAAATTATCCCTGGGGTTAGTATAGTACTAAATTAACCTAACTTTTTCCACTAAATTAAATAAACTTAAACATCGGGATCAGGGGGATAAATTGAATACTGAAAACGCTGGAAGGGTGAGTTGGAAACTGACCTTCGCGAGTTGGGAGTCCGTAGTCCGTAGATGGTGGAGCTTTGTACAAAACCGAGATGACCGGAGAAGTGTTGTTGAGCAGGCCAACGCTCATCAAGGGCTGTGGAACCAGGCCCCCCCCCCCCCCACAGAGAAATATTTCTGAGTCTGTCCTTGTATAAGGACGTCGCAACCATAAATAGAAGAAATAAAAAGCGATTCCGACAAATTTTCTTGGTCGAGGGAATCCCTATATAAAATTGAATCCCTACTTCCCTTGGTTACTCGATCGTGAACGGCTGGACCGATTTCACTATTTTGTTTTTGTTGTGTTTGTTATTGTCAGGAGAAGGTTCTTAATTATGATAGAAAAAATTTAAAAAATTTAAGAAGTTAGAAAATTTGAAAATTCTGGAAATTGAAGTTGTGTCATGCGAGCCCCGTAATGCGCGAAGGGGCGAGCTGCCGCCCGCCGCAGGCTACTTGACTTGTTTTCAATTATTACAAGTGTACCTATTACCCAAAATAACTGCGGGCTAATTTTACATCTGGGTTAGTTCAAAACGCTGCTGTTCAGGCTACCATTGCAGGGTGGAAATTCTTAGCTTGTTTGTTATTATTTAGCAGAGTCTGAAAGGTTAATGTTGTTATCAGTGATCTATCGGTTTTCGCCGTGGACAAATGCAGGAAATAGAAATCCTCGAGGACAGTGATAAGCGCTGAGTGTGTAGGGCCGTTGCTCATCAGCTGACAATTATTTTTGTGTTTCTTTCTCGGTCATTTGCTATCTGTTATCTTCCTGCTGATGCCTTCAAGTGCTTAATTTACTATCATTAAGCATGCACCACTATCAGGGGCGTCTCACTGTATAACGGAACAATAGAAACCTGTTGTTGCAGCAACCTCAGTAGAATATAAGAAACCTCATCTATTACCGCGGTGAAGACACGCCATTTTTTTATATATCGTATATTTTAGATTGGACAGCCCAATCCTGGCGTTCTATAGCCTGAAGGGAATGCACCTTATCGTGGCAAAGCCGCATAAAAGCGGTTTTTTCGTTTTTTGCTTCAAATCCTAGATTTCCTTTAAAAAAATAAAAATTAAATTCCACTCATATAAAACCTAAGTAGTCGCCCTGTCGAATAATTGGCACGTGAGGTGGCCACCGACAATAATAGTCAAAACAGCTCTAGTTACTACTATTACTACTATCAGTGGCGTATACACAAAATATTATTTGGTGGGAAGAACAGATCGCATATAGCTGTTAAATTGTTAACTTTTTCGGCAGAGGCCCAAGACGACTTTGAATTCTACCAACCAAACCGCTATCGGCTTAACGCTCATTGTAGGCTGGATTAACATCAATTCCGTGTAGATCTGGAAAATGCATTACAACAACTCGCATTACCTCGTCTTACAATTTCCCACTTGGGGGGGGGGGGGGGACTGTCCCCCTGATTGACGCGACTTGCCATATCTTTCTACTTACTAAGGCGCTGGCGTTTGCGTATTAAATTTAGTAGGAAAATAAATTTGAGAACATTTACCCTCAGCGTTAGGGACAAAAAAATTTCCTATGTTTAAGTGAGGAACTGAGTTATAATTTCAAATAAGAAATGGATAGAAAATAAACAAACGAGAAATAGGCTACCATCAAAATTATGTTTAGTCATATTTGAAGCACCAATTACACTTATTAGGCCACCAGGGTTGGAGCTGTGAATAAACTATTTAAAGAATGCTATATTCTACTAGTAGGAATGTTTTGATCCAGTGCGACACTATAAAAATATTCTTTGCACCATTTGTGTTAACTTGTTGCATTGGATGCAAGGCATAATATAACAAAAATTGTGCAAAGAATATTTTTGTTGCACAGGATCAAAACATTCCATGTCCATACGTTTCTCATTTTGTGTGGACTATATAATATTGTTTTGTTTACATTTTTAAAGCTGGAAATAAGTTAACTTGATATCTTAAATAAATAAATAAATAAATTTCTGTTACATCATACAATACAAGAACAAGAAATTATAAAATAAAATTGTCAAAATGTCGTCAAAATCAGGTAGTTCTGTCATTGTCATTGTGCTAGTGCCTCAGTGACAGTGTAGAAAGCTTTCTCTAAGAGATGGTTTCTAAGCAATTTAGGGAAGTTAGAAGCATTTCTCAGTTCAAGCGGGAGTTTCTAAGGTAGGCGAAACCTTGTAGTAGGTATAGGATCCAGTCGCTCACACTTGGCTGTGCGTGGCGCTGGCCTTACAAGGTCTCCCCGTTGCCTCGTGTTGTAGGTGTGAGTGTCGTCCCCGTTTTGTTTAAATGTCCCCCACACCTCAGGCTTTAAGATATGTAAAATGCATCTAAATACAGTACAGACTTGGGGCTGTCATGATTTTTAATGATTTGAAGTGTGAGCGACAACTGTCACGAGGTCCCAGTTTTAGCATGTACCGGACTCCCCTCTTTTGAAGCCTGAGTACAGCGTCCATGTTCCCTACGGAGGTCCCTCCCCAGGCCAATATGCCGTAGTTTATATGGCTCATTACATCTTCTGTTATGCCTGCTGTTAACTATGCGCAACGTAGCCTAGGTAATTAAATTTTAGTTATAGTGTACGTTTCTTCCATCTTTCAGTTCATGGTGAAAGCCATTATTAACTTGTTTAACGTATAATAATGTTGGTATAACTGACATGCAATGTGGCTGAAGCTCTAAAAAAAATAACCTTGCTTTTATCCGCCGTAGCAAAACCACTCTTTCCATAACTCCTCAGTTCGAAGGAGAATACACCAGTTCATTACCTTAGCTCATAGATTTGCTAAATGCATGAAAATACCGAAAATTCCTCGCCATGCAAGAAGATGAGGTCAACAAACACAGATGTCTAAGCGCAGATTATCGACTTCCGCCGCAAAGAGAGACGTGTCACGGCATACTATATATCCAAATGTAGAGGAACATGTCTTCTAATTTACGTCATCTCGTTTACGGCTCTGTTATCATTATTTCCGGTTAAAGTTTTTGCTACAAAATCGCATAGTAAGTAAGTAAGTAAAGTAATTTTTATTTCCTTCAAAATATAGATTAACATAGTGGGGTTTGTTGGGTCAAAATATAAAATATACCCCCTTCAATTACATTTAATTACATTTTAAACCATGTCAGCCAACACCCATTCTCCCTGGGGTGAAGGAGTCCTTTAGAGTGCTTCAAGTTAATAAACAGAGTCACTCCCCCCGCCAAGCTGAAAGGGTTGCCTAAAGCTGAAATGCTGAAAGCAGGCGTTGAAAAACAAAACGTTTTAATGGGAATCCGTCCTTATAACATTTATACGGTAGGTACAAAAGTACAAAACAGACTGGTATGCACGCTATTGGCACAGTGTACAATATTCTGGTGGATGTATTTAAACTGCAAGTAGGTACAGTATGTGAATAATGCATCATTATTATAGGAGAACCAGCCACAACGAGGCCCATGTTTATGCAAAGAGACCTGAGTGCTTAAGTTAAAGCCTCTTTTCTGCAATAAAGCCAGACAGTGGCACATACAGTACCTATATAATAATTTTATGACCAGATGGCCTCATGTTCTTCCGCGGGCAGAGGCTCGAGACGACGTTGAACTCTACCAACCAAATCGTTCATATCGTATCCATGTATTATTATTATTAGATCCGGCAAATTATGCATTAGAAGAACTCACATTTTTTTCATTCCGTCTTATATTTTCCCATTTCCTATACGTACGCCACTGAGTCGTTAGACATCTTTCTTTGTACCGTACTTATATCCACTATCCGCTAGTCCTATAGACCACAATCTGTGGTGGATGGCACCCAGAGCAAATCCCCCGCTGTTTTAAATACCGTAGTCAAATTTTTCAGAAAATATTTATGAGCAATTGAAGAGGTAGTTTTTATACATACAGTATATACTATTTAGCAATGGGTGAGTTGGACTTACATTGCTTGCTGTGTTAATAGTCATTAGAGGCATGGGTCTCATAGTCATCGAACAATTAGGACACAGCCCACTGTCAGGTGAAGGGGCAACGTTTCGGAAGTGGGTGCTACTCCCATCATCAGGCTAAGTCCTGAGAAGGACTGACGGTTTCATTGGTCATGTATTGTACAATGAATTATTGAGTAAATCCGATCCCCTTGAGTATTTAGTATGTACAGTTTATATAGACGGCACTTATTCACCGTTTTGGGACAGTAGTTGAAAGCTTGGGCCATGCCTTTGAAAACTGTGGCCAAACGTTGTTAGTGCCGTCTACATACTATGTATTGAAATGTAGAGGGCCATTCTTCTACTTCTTCTACTTCTCATTTATATCTTCATCATGAATATTTTATAACTATTTGACTTTCTAAAAAAACGTGTAGTGCGATTTCCACTTAAAAGCGATTCCCACTTAAAAAGACCATCAGCAAGCTTTGGATACATTATGAAAAATATTGCTAAAAAAATGGTCGAGGTACCTACTTATGCTTCACTTACTACCATAGTAGTACCTATAGCCTTTACTTCTAGGGTAAGCAGGGGAGTAAAGTTGGGGGGGGGGGGGGCCTCGAGTATTGTAAGACGTGGTTCATTCTTCATGGTCCCGTTTGCAGCTATATCAATATAAGCATTCCTTTTTTTAGCTTTTTAAAATCTACAATTATACATTACAACTATTAAAATGCGTTAAACCCTACTATTTTGCTCTCATATTTTCAATTTTTCCTTAAATCCTGCCTGATGACGTCATAAGGTCTACCTAGTTTTGCCCCCGCCATCATTCTAAAACTTTACGCCTCTTAGAGTAAGATATCATGACTGAGCTAAAACATTATTTTCTTATGCCTATTCAATTTGGCAAAAAATTATAACAGGAATTTTGCGTCAGTCTCAAGTAAGAGGATTTGATCTATAATAGACCCCCTGTCATAATTAGCTTTTTTTATGTTAAATAGTTCGACGAACGCGAAGCACGTGTCTCGAAGAGTGCAATTAAGGTTTTACAATTGATAGGTACCAAACCTGTTTTGATTTGAAAGCAATACCAGTATTTAACGACAAGTTGTAGTTTTATCAAACGAATGAAACTATGCCCGGTTGAGGTCCTGTGTTGCAATAGCCAGGCTATAAATAAGTAAATAATAGACATATTATAATACTGTGAAGCCGGCCTGTATGTCCTTTACGGTCTCTACTGAATCATTAGACCTTGAGGTCCGTGGAAAGACAACACAACATTGGTCAGATCTCACGGCGGTGTATCTCTGTTCTCGAGGGCTCGCTGATTCACGCGTGCAAAGTCCACTAGAGGTCGCCCTCTCTGCTGACGTCAGCACTAGTAGCCCGCTTCAGAATGAGTGTATATCACCCGTACCAACAGTTGCTGACCCACTAATTCAAAATGTAAACAAAAAACAAACAACAGTACAAACTACATAAATGTTGACCTTTTTTTTCATATTATTATTTCCAAGTTAGAGTTGGCACCAGCTTAGGGTGGGGCGTCCGTCCCATAATCGCTTGAAAAGTCTCCGTAAGGAATACTGCACGACACTGTCATGCACTGGTAGATGGCACTATCGTCCCAGTATTCTATAGGCTACCACTCTTTAATGCAATTTTCAGCTCCACCCAAGGCCGTAGTGAGAAATATTTTTCGAGGGGGAGGGGGTCCATCTGACGTCACCGGAGGTTAGGTAACCTTAACCTATTTAAAACTCCATTCCATCTAGTGAACGCTGGAAATATGTCCGGATCCCCTGGTCCACCCCCTCACTGACTGCGGCCTTGGTTCCACCCGTCGCAAGGAAAAATGTCCCAGTGCTGGCCCTTCGAACCAAGCCTGTTGCCATGGTGTCTGCAGACGAAAATTCATATAACTGCGAACAGGGGGGCCCGTAGGGAAATGTGTGACAAAATTGGGGTGTTACACATTTTTACACCCCAAGACTTTGTAGTAGTATGGTTGGACACAGTCCCAGGCCACGGTGTGGGCCCATAGGACAGTGGTGGACCTCCTGATTAGAGTGGATTCCGAACCACTTGGGAAACACAGTGAAGTCACATGATTAGTTCGGAGGTGACCAGGTCAAGTCCTAACATGTTTCCCTATCGGCACTGTGCACACGACCAAGTTTTCTGCATCTTTGAACCTGCTCTGGTCCGCTGGATTCAACTTGGTATGGCGGCCGGCACCGCCCAAGACTTATTAAAATTACTCCAAACGGGAGCGGGTTAGGGAATCACCCCGGGAGAATTTTTTAAATTATTATGCAATAGGTGTGGGGTCTTATGCATTTTGCCTGAAAAATTCCTTGAGGCAAAAACATTAATTATGCAAAAAATGTACCTGTACAATGGTGAACGTCATCAAGGAAGTCGTGACTGTCCAGAAAGAGCCCTCTTTCTGTGAAGTCCGAACATTCCAGGTTCCAAAGCGTTTCGCAGTCGTCGTCAAAAAGTTGAAATCGTTCCAAGGCTGATGTAGTGGTAGTTTCGCAACCAGTGGGTGTTTTACGGGCAGGGGGGGGGGGCTAGCCCCTGGCCCATTAACCCTCCTCTTTTTCCCGGGCTTGGGACCGGCTAGCTTCAACGAACCCCACAATGGGTCTCCACTTAGGCAGAGTTAAGAGGTTTTGCCATAGCGTTAGGTATTAAGATTTCGCATATTAATTGCATGACGTAAAAAGGTAGGCCTACTGGGGCAACATTCCTTCACAGGGTAACCATAAACATTCAGAATATGCAGTAAAATTTCAAAGGTAGGTTACTCGCTAATTGGTCTATCCGGTGTGTAGCCACAAAAAAAACAGGAATATTACTCGTACATATGCCATTGAATAGAATAGCGTATATGGTAGTCATGTTTCGGCGTGCGTTATTATACCTGCCATTTTTTTTACAAATGTTATAGCCATTCCTATGCCTCCAGGTAGTAAAGCTAAAGATGCGAAATTTAAAAGGGAAAAAAAAAATTTCATTCAAAAAGAGTCTCTGATTCTTAATGAAACTTCCACTAAATATACCTTAACCACCGTGGCACAGACGTCAACATGATGTCAGGGAATACCTATCGCGGCACAGTAGGGCTACAATATTAGGACTGAATTGCTACAGTATGCTGGTAAATTTCCGTTCAAAATTGTTAACCATTTCTTAAAAACCATATTTTCAATTCTTCAATAAATAAATTGTATTGTATAATCAATAAATTGTCATTTTTTTAGTCACAGTGCGTGCGGTTTTAATTAATTTATATACATCACAATCCTCAGAAAGAGTTTGGGTATATGCTTCCTTCTAACCAATTCTGACCAAGGTTGAGTTTGTATACATATGAATATATATATTGTATGTATGCTGTATGTAATTATCTGACAATGTTTCATGGACTTATTCCCCATGAAAACATTTATTTATTGTGGCTACAATAAAAGCACTCAATACTTAATCTAACTGGTTGCAGGTAAAAAACAAATTCTCCATGAGGTCAGTGGAAGATTTCCACCTGGGAAGTTAGTGGCTATCATGGGACCTTCTGGAGCTGGAAAATCTACGCTCTTGGACATTCTGTCTGGATACAGGTATGATAATATCATATTTGAATACGATGAGCTCAATTGATTTCAACTGTAAATCAAAATTAAGTTAAGATCGAGATGTAATTTAAAAAGTCAAGCCACGTTTTTCTTACCAATCTAGGTAAGGGTTGGGTGGACTCAAGTCGGGGGAACATTTACGAACTTCATCCCTTTGATATCAAAATATTTTACTGCAAGCTGGGCTAGATTGTAATGATGATTACGTAATTTATTTAGGTGGTCAACTTATGACAGACTTCTTCTTCTGTAGTAGCAATCTAGCGATTGGTTTGCAGCAAATCTTTCCACCTCCTTCTCCACTCCTCCCTGTCTTGGGCCGTTCTCTTGAGTTCCAAGTAGGTTCCGCATCTCATATCTTTCTTGACGTCTTCTGCGTACGCCTTCCTTGGTCGCCCTCTTGCATTGGTGCCTTCGATTGTGCCTTCTATTATGGTGCTTAAGAGTCCTTCCTGTCTGATCACGTGACCCACCCATTTTGTTCTTCTCACCGAAATGGAGGTAATTAGGGATCTTTTATCATTTATCCTGTGAAGTACCTCTTCATTCGTTATGTGGTCTCTCCAAGATATTTTCAACATTCTCCTATAGCACCACATTTCGAAAGCCTCCACCATGTCTCACAGCCATAAAGCAGTATGCTCCATACTAGTGATTTAAGCAGTCTTTTTCTAACATTTATGTCGATGTTGTTAGCCTCGAATATCTTCGACTTTTTGTTAAACGCTAGCCGGGCCATTTGAAGTCTGCTGGAGATTTCGGCGCATGATTTGCCATCGTGCGTTATTTTACTGCCAAGGTATGGAAAACTCATGACATTCTGTATGGAAACATCGTCAATAGAAATGTTGGTTTGAGTCTCTTCACTGCTGACAGCCATAATTTTGGTTTTTGCCTTGTTTAGTTTCATGCTGAATTCGTTTAGGATGTTCTTCATAGCAGTGAGCGCTTCCTGGAGTTCCTCTTCACTTTCTGCGATTAGCGCTATGTCATCCGCGTACCTAATCATGTCCATTTTTAGGCCATGCATCTTTACGCCTCTGATGTGCTGCAGAGCATTTTGTTTAGGGCAAACTGTATGTATATATTGAATAAAACTGGGGAGAGCGAGCACCCTTGTCTCACTCCAGATTTAATTTCAGCCCGTCCTCCAGCATTTCCGCACCTGATGACAGCCATCTCTTCTTTGTAAAGGGCCCAGATGATTCGTCTGTCTTTATATTTCAGTCTCTTCAGACTATACGTTAGTTAAAGGTCCTTAGGAACAGCACAATAAGACTTTACTAGGTGAATAGTCAATAGAAACCCTAATTCGTATATCAGACCTCGTGGCTTCGTGACCGATGCCCCCTCATGTAGTCATAGGTGATAAGGTATCAGTAAGAAAACGGAACTCAGACCTGCTTGGTTACTATCTATCAGTTTTTCTCACGATTCCCAAAACAAATAAATGTAGGCTTAACAGTTAAATAGACCGAAGCCGAAATTGGTTGACATGCTTGGGTGTCAAAGACCCGCACAGCATTCTCAGCTAATAAAAAATATTTTTTTATTGACTTTACGAGATAATTGCCTACAGTAGCATGAATTCTGACCTTCAGGTCAAAGAATGCTGGTTCTGCAGGGTTCAACATTAATAGTGAAAAAGGCAAAACATAATATCATGTAGCTAAAAACACATATACAATTTACTATTTATGACTTTCGCTCAATCCGAAAAGGGGAGTCCAGAAAAATGTTTAAACGCGTGATTTGAGCTCACGGATCACGAAATCTTCTTTACTATTATATATATATTAGCAAAGGGATGCCATCTTTAATATTTTTCAAAAAATAATGTCAGTTAATGAGGTAGGCCTAGTAGGCGTTAATATTGTATATTAACGCACAGTACTGTATGTTTCTAATCACAGTTCCTATTAAAGTTTTTTTTTTAACGGCAAGTAAGGGTTATACTCGATTATGATCGCGATTGTTTTATTATCGGTATTTTTATGAGTGGTTAATTATAAGATTGACGCAAACTAGAGCCTAGTCCCGGAGATAATAAGGGATCTCGAGAGGCATTAAACGTATTTGCTGATGCGTACCTGTGTACTTTGTACGGAAACGTGTCAAGAGAAAGGCAAGGGCAACTAGTGGCGTAGCCAGATTTTATTTTGGGGGGGGGGGTGGTCCGGTTTTCATATACCTAGGTACAACAGTAGGCTATACCCTCTTACGAGAATGAATTGGCCATATAAATCGAATTTAATGTGATCCTGTCCCAAGAGTTTCTTAAATACGATTTAATCCGTTTCAACGATGAAATTGTTCTGAAAAATTTGCAATATTGCCTAAATTTGGGGGGAGGGGTCCGCTGGGTCTGGACCCCCTTGGCTACGCCACTGGTTACATTATTATAAGAAAATTTCGGGATTTTAGCATTATTAATGTGTTTTACTCGTAGCAGATAAGCCTCTGCGAGATTATTATTTTTTAGTTAAGGGCGTTAAGGACGTGAGGCCACGTTTGTGGCATTATTCGCCATGACTCAAAGTTATCATAGTAGTTATATAATTTTTAGAAGTTCAGCGTGTAGGAGAAAGACTGAATGTGAGATGACATTACTAGCGTCGTCTCCCAGGATTGGAGCTAGGGAGTGTTGATTTTGTGTTGTACATTGTACGGGCCGTTTGGTAGTTCGGGCATGTGTTCCACTGTAAGTAGGCAAGCACACTGGTTACATTGGCTGCAAGTGATTAATTAACCTAACAACCTTAAATTATCAGTTTTAAATTGGGAAAATTTGACGGATTCAAATACGCGGGGTTTGTTCATCAGGGGCAACCTATGCAACAATGAACTAACCATAAATTAACGATAACAACGTACAACTTATTGGGATAGTATAAAAAACATTGGCTATATACTGTATATTGTAAATTTATGTCGAGAATACGCCCTTAGCTCCGGATAACAGGCGACATAAGAATTCGAATCCTATTCAATTTCAAAATTTTTATTCTGCCACGGGAGACGGGGGAGGGACTTGATGTACAGTTGCTCAATGGACCCTTTTTAAAAATGGTGTAAAACTGAAAATGTACTCCATAATAAACCAATATACCGTACTGCAATATATTGTATAATAGTAATAACAGGAAAAGTTTTACTGGATATATAGGGCATACCCACGTGCTTATCTCTAACAAAATTAATCGCCAAAAGTGTAGCATATGAGAACACGATGTACCATCATGTCAAGGGTATTTTGTTTTTAGTTATATTCTATTCTATATTCTATTCTATGTATAAACTGAATTAACACTGACGATTTTATCTTATACTTTACTTGTATTGTATAATTTAACTGAAATATATATTGTATTGTATTGTAAATAGATTTATTTTTGGTTTGGTAACGGAAGGTGTTTTCTCATTGCTACTTTGCCTCCAAGATATAGCCTTAAGTTGACGAAATGTTAGGAAGAACACTTTCAGATTTACCTATTCCTCTACTTCACCATCTAACTAAAAGCCTTTGTAATTTGTATGGTGTTTCCTCCGACAGGATAACGGGTGTGGATGGATTCATATCAGTGGACGGACGTGAACGGCAGCTCAACCAGTTTCGACGGATGTCTTGCTACATTCAGCAGGATGACAGACTGCAACCTCTGCTGACCACGTGGGAGAGCATGCGAATAGCAGCTGATCTCAAGCTTCCCGCCGACACCAGACTAGAGGAAAAAACGAGTTTGGTAAGCTACTTCTTAATTTTAAATCGAAAATGTATCTGTTTCCTGCCTTGCCCCCACCGGTGACGGAAGCTCGGTCCTTCGCGGCTTGCAAATTGTTACGCGGTAACAAAAGTTGCAACACCCGAGACATGAACATAAAGATCCAAATGTACCCTATTCTGTTTTGCCACGTCTCAACGGCCACTAAAATCTAAATATGTCTCCTCAAGATGTAGACGATACCCTTGAGGCATCAAATACCTTTAGAATATGAGCCCTGAGATACTTTGTCCTTATGTATTTATTTATATTATAGTCTACTGCAGTGTATTATGTATATTATGAATAGCAGCACCTGCAGGATGTAGCCTACTGTATGTAGCTACTTATCTCGACTACGCTCGATTATCTCTTGGCAAATAAGTCAATAAAACCGTCTTCAAGAATAAGAATATTCCATAAATTAAGTACTATCTCCTTATCATTTTTTTATGATTCATATTTGAGACAATGAATAGATAAAAATGATTCGCACAATGAGAAACAGTGGATAAAATTATTATCAATGATTAATCATTTCTCTGCAAATTATAATCTGATCAAATGATCAATAAATAAAGGCAAATTACGTCAGGTTTGCTTAGGTAAAAGTGACCAAAACAGTAAACTCTATTTTCGAAATATATTTGGATTTTTGTGGTTTTAGGCTGAGGTTTTAGGCTAATATTAACCCATAAGTCCCAAATGTAAGAAGATCATCATTATTGCACTGCATTTACAAAAAACAATAGAAACATGTAGGCCGATTGGATTTGAGCAGTTACCGTACAAAAAAACAATGTCCATAAATATTTTATTTTACTACAATACAACACAATATTATTGTACAATATCGTAATGCAATGAATACATTAGTGTATTTTTGCTTTCCAATTTATACGTAGTATAAGGAAAGCTTTATGATGGTCCAAATTTTCGATTCAAAGTTTTCAACGGATTTACACGTTTTGAGGACCCAGGAACCCAAAAAAGTGGTTTTTACGAAATGTCTGTCTGTCACTCTGTCTGTATGTCTGTATGTCTGTCTGTATAGGTGTATGTCTGTATGTCTGTATGTCTGTCTGTCTGTGCGTCGATTTCCGGGCAAACTACTCGGTCGATTTTGATGAAATTTTGCATGTAGGTTTACAAAAATCATACCTCGGGACGATTTATTTTGGGCTAACTCAATTTGGGGGGGTTTTATCCTCAAAAAACTTCAAAAAAACGTCTAAAAAAATTATTTCACAAAAACGGCCCCAACGATTTCTTTTAAATTCACATACATTGTAGTTCTTATTAATGTTGATAAAATGCGGGGGGTCGCTTGCCCCTTGATAGTTTGCTTCTGGGGGTAAAAAAATGAAAATAACTAAATTTTCATGAAAAATGACTAAAAAATAATTTTTCTGCGAAACCTTTCTATCGATGATTTCTACTTTCAGGTATGTTTTAGGTGTTAACTTGAGTAACGAAACCGGACAGGTTGCTTTCCCAGGAAAGTATTTGGTTTTGTACAAAAAAATGTTTTTTTTTTTTTTTTTTTTTTTAATGATAGAAAATTCACGCTCAAATGCATTGCGTGCCCTGCCAGTATTGCTGTGTGGTAATGTGTTGGTCTGACCTATCTAGAATTTACCTCACCTCCAGTGACGTCAGGTGGACACCCCCCTCCCCCCCGAGATATCCGAAATTTAACCATAGGAAAATTATTTACCTTGAAATTACTCATTTTCTCTATCTACTAATTTTGATAAATTGGAAAGCATGTTCGAGTAAACTCGGACCGGTTCTTCATTTATTTGTTTATTGATTCATGCATTAGGCTACAACTAATACAATACATTAATTATACTCTGGGGCCAAGCATGGATACGCGTTAAAGACTTCGTTTTTTCATTTCCATAAACATACTCGCATTCATTAAAATACAAGATCAATGAAACTCGGTGATTTATTCGTTTCATCAATGCCTGTTCCAATGTACAAACAGTAGTTTTACACCTGAGCCAAGTTATGAATGTAGGGCAAATCAAGTATCGTCACATATACATAGAATGCCAATTCTCATGAGAAAAACAATAGTGGCCTTGACTAACAATAACTTTTTTTACGGATAAACATAATTCACCAGACTCTGGGACTGCTTAATGCAATAGGTGCTAGAGGTGAGGTTGAACATTAAATATCTATAAAAAATAGTTCTCTTGAGTCTAATAATCACCATCTGTTTCTTATCTACTAGACTCAATTAGAATTTTTTGAAGCGAAAGACGCATGAGACAAGGTACAAGACGAAAAAAACCGGTCCGAGTTTACTCGAACATGCTTTCCAATTTATGAATTAGTTGATAGAGAAAATGAGAAATTTCATAGGAAATAATTTTCCTATGGTGTTAAATTTCGGATATCTCGGGGGAGGGGGGGGGGGGTTGGTGTCCATTTGACATCACTGGAATTGAGGTAACAAGAATTTATTAAAAAATCCTTAAAACCCCATTCAAGCTAGTATACGCAGCAACCATCTGAGGAAGGGAGAGGGGTCCGGACTCCCTGAACCCCCCTCTGGAAACGGCCTAGGATATTCCCTATCCCAAAGCACTGAATTCATCGATCGCATTGCCTATTCTAGATCGGACAGACCAATGTTTTACCACACATTAATAATGGCAGGGCACGCAATGCATTTGAGCGTGAATTTTCTATAATTTAAAAAAAAAATGCTTTTTAGCACAAAACCAAATACATTTCTGGGAAAGCAACCTGTCCGGTTTTGTTACTAAATGTAACATCTAAAACATGCCTGAAGGTAGAAATCATCGATTGAAAGTTTCCCCAGAAAGTTATTTTTTAGTCATTTTTCATGAAATTTTATTATTATTATTATTTTTATCCCCAGAAGAAAACTGTCAAGGGGACGCCCCGCATTTCATTAAAATTACTAACGACTACTAAAGAATACAATATATGTGAATTTAAAAGAAATCGTTGGAGCCGTTTTTGAGAAATAATTTTTTTATACGTTTTTTGGAGTTTTTTTAGAATAGAACTCCCCAAAATTGAGTGGGCCCAAAATAAAATGAAATTGGTCTCGAGGTATGATTTTTGTAAACCTAAATGCCAAATTTCATCAAAATCAACTGAGTAGCTTACCCGGAAATCGATGAACTGACAAAGCGACAGACAGACATTTCGTAAAAACCAAAACGTGTAAACCCGTTGAAATCTCGGAATCAAAAATGTTGACCATCACAAAGCTTTCCTAATACTACGTATAAATTGAAAAGCAATAAACACGACTTTAAGTGATATTAACCCCGTTTTACGGATAAACATACTTCACCAGACCGGCAGACCATAAGACTGCTAAATGCAATAGGTGCTGGTGATGAGGTTGAAGATTAAATATAAAGAAACAGTGCTCTTGAGTCTAATAATCACCATCTGTTTATTATCTGGTAGGCTTTACGAGAATTGTTTGAAGCAAAAGACATATAAGAAGAGACACAAGCCGAATATATCAACGACTTTAAGTGATATTAACCCTGTTTTTTTTCCAGATTAACAGAATTCTTCAGACTCTAGGACTGTTTAAAGCAAAAGACACGAGGGCAGGAAGACTTTCAGGGGGACAAAAGAAGCGCCTTTCCATAGCATTAGAACTGGTAAACAATCCACAAGTTATGTTCCTAGATGAGCCTACGACGTAAGTGGAATCCATCTATCTGTGCATTATTTTGTATGTTTTGGGCATTAACGGACATACCGTACAACAATTAAAGTGACTAAGTAAACCTTCGAATTCGTGCTTAAACAGTTGGAAATTTATACAAAAAATCTCCTAGTGATAACTGGTGTAACATTTCTGTACATGGAAAAAATTGGGTTATAAATTCTTCCTCTTCAATTTCTGAAGATGGAGTTCCTATCTTTCCCTGATGGGTGATTGATGCCTGTGTTCCAACTTCCAGGCAGTTCACCTGTACCTGATGTTTAATATACCGCCCACTAATGAAGCTATTAAGAGATAATCTAGACTATTATTAGCTATGACGTTGGATTGTCTGGAAAATTCAGACAAAGTCTAAAACTGAGGTTCCGACCCGACCGCCAATAGTAAATTATAGCCCAGGCTCATTCTTCTAAAAAAATTAATAATTTGCTGGAATGATTGAAATTTAAAAAAAAAACAAAAAAAAACAATAGATTTATAGGAAGAGTGTGATAGTAAATACAATAGCAACATACTCCAATTTCTATAAATTTTTAGCTTTAGTTTCCTCATACTAGACCTTTGTATTATTAGAATTGCGGCCCCTGAACTAATAACTCCTGTACAAAGTAATAGTCTATTTATCGGAACCTTTATTTGTGGTGAAGATTTCAACTAAGAATAAAGTTTCTGGGTAGATATTTGCGGTGTTAATTATTGTGGAGTTATTTTCTGCCAATTCAATCTTTACGGTGTTGTTCTTTAAGGAAGTTTCTGGCCTTGACTGTTGAATTATGATTAATTTTTTAAAAGTTAGACCCATTCCGTACTCTTTTTGTTTTCTATTTCTTCTGGGCCGTTTTTTATGCCAGAACCTACCTTTAACTGGTGAATGGTTTTATTTACTGGTGGAGTGCACCAAGGCCGTATAGCCAGGATTTTTTTCGGGGGGGGGGGGGGTTCAGAAATTTCATTGGATATTTCACAGTAGGTAGTTTCTATTTTACCTCTCAAAATCCGATTCTATTTAGTGTCAAGCCATTTCATTTCGGGGGGGGGGGGGTTTGAGCCACCATGAACCCCTCCCCCCCTTGGCTACGGCCTTGGAGTGCACTGTTTCGTAAGCTGGCTCAGAATCCCTATGTTTTTTTTCTTGGCAAATGCAATGAATTTCCATTGTTATTTGTCAATGCAGCCCACTGTTTGTCTAGACTGGTATCCTCATAGCCCCCATAAACCAGGTGTATAGTCACTGGTTTATTTACAGCTTGGGGAAGATCAATTGGGTCGAATTAATTCCGCAAAGAACAACACAGTAACAGATCAACCCCGCAGAAAACAGCTCCCGAATAATCCAGACGAACAAGTTCAGAAAAAAATATCAACACCGCAAATATGATCGCCGCAGAAAACAGCTCAACAATAATCAACACCGCAATATATTTACCAAAAATGTCTACACCGTAGCAAATCTTCATGAATCTGACCCTAATCAACCTTAAACATAAAAAGTTGACAAAAAAGCGGCTTTGCATTGTCATTCCGCGAGTTAAATAATGATATTTCCCCGCACTCCAGTCTCTAGGTCAAGGAGGTTGACTGTGAGCTGCGGTTATGGGTTGAATGTTCGCTTTGCCAGTTAACCATTCTTAAGGCATTCCATACGTATAGCCTACTTTAATAATAAACAATGAATAAAAATAATTAATTAAAAAAATTTAAGGTCTCCTGCGTTGATAAGGACTGCCTTATATGCCTACTATTTTGTAAATCAACCAGAAAAAGAACATAAAATAGACCTATCTAATTTTAAAATACCTATCTAATAACTTCATGCTACGCTTTTAAAAAGAATGAAATTATCCTAGTGACGGTGGAGCTACGATACTTATCCATTTTTTACAGCGCGAATGAGTATAACTATTGTAATATTTTAAGCCTGGAATTTGCGCCAATTGGCCTATCCGACAGTGAAATTCACTTGCTACAATTGTTGTATTTTTCCATGTTCGCTCTTTTCGCACACGAATAAAAAAAGTAGTGTAGGCTATCACTGTAGCTGGAAGGTTTGCTGACAAATTTACATACAGGCCCATTTTCAAAGGAGTATACATAAGCATTTATTTGCAAACAGAGCAGAAAGTACAATAACCTGCAAATCGTTTACAGAAAACGCTAGTACAATCATGGTATAACTTTTTATTAAGTTACGAGTTTAATTTTATGTTTACAGTAAGGTTAAGGTAGGCAACTTATTCTATTGCTTTGATTGTTGCAGAGGCCTAGATAGTTCTACATGCCGAGATGTTGTTACCCTTTTAAAACTGCTGGCAAATCAAGGAAGGACGATTATTTGTACGATACATCAACCGAGTGCTTCCCTTTTTCAACTTTTTGACCAAGTGTACATATTAGCAAGAGGTCACTGTGTCTACCAGGGTGCAACAAACAAATTAGTCCCATTTCTGGAGAACGCTGGAATGCCATGTCCTAGATACCACAACCCCGCTGATTACGGTGAGAATCTCGTCTCTCTATAGACTATACCGTACATTTAGGCACCTGAATAGTCCAGTTGTTAGAGAACTAGCCTATCAAACGGGGGTTGAGACTCGATCACTACCGCAATGGTTTCCTTAACTTCACCGGTAATGAAAAAAAACGAGGCTTCCACGTTGCTGACCCCAATTAACATGAAGAATAGAGCAGTGGTCGAGAAAAACGTTCCTCAGCCAGTCGTTAGGCCAAGGCTATCATTGGGTTGTCTATTCAAGCCGGTTTGTATACCTATATTTGTGTAGCCTAAGTTTGCTACCGGAACTCCTGGAGATGAGATACCCTATGGAGGAATCGTAGAACCAATATAATAATAATAATATGTGTATTGAAAAAGGTTTTTACATTACATATAGGGTTTATTGACCCGGGGAAGGCCTTGGACAAAGTTATGAGGGTAAAGCTATTCGAAGTACTCAAAGCAGCCAAAGTACAAGGACAGGAAAATCATATGGGTACTAAAAAAGAATGAAGCTGAAGTGACAAGGTCCGGGACAGAATTGGGAGAAGCAAAAATACGGCAGGAGGTTAGACAGGGATGTTCGCTACCACCAGCCCTATTTAATATAAGTTATGTATATGCACAGATGGTCTTGAACGAGATTAGAGACTCGCTGCATGACGTGAGATGTGTGAGAGTGCATAAGGAAAAGGTTGACACGATACCTTTCACTGATGACATTGCACTTATCGCTGATGATGAAGATGAATTGGAGCGTGCCTTGCAGATAACCATGAAAGATATATTAGCAATGATGGGGTACAATATTACCATAAATTAAAACAAGACCGTAGTCATGGTGGTCACAAATATGATATATATATATATATATATATATAAAGACCTGTACCCTCCGCAGTTTGAATCAATTTAAGTACCTGGGCAGAACAATAGCTGAAGATAATACATGCAGGTGAAATAAACAGCCTCATTCAGCATGCGAAAGTGGCCTTCAATAAAAATCTAAGATCCTGAAATCTGTCAACGCAAGAGAAGGCATTAGTAAGCAGTTCCTAAAAACCTGCGTATGGAGTGTTTTTTTTGTTGTACAGATGTGAAATCTTGACTAAAGCAGATAAGAAACTGAAGCGTTTGAAATATGTTGTTATACAGAAGGAGGGTTCGAATCAGCTGGAGAGACCACCTGACAAATGAAAGATTGCTAGAGGCGACTGAAGAAGAAAGACAGCATACCAAGCTCATCAGGAGTCGTATGGATACCTTTCATAACTGTAAAAATAACTTAAACTTATATTGTATAGTTAGTATGGTACCATTAGTTTGGTATATTTGGTATATGTATACCTAGTAGTAGTATAGTTTGACGCAGTCCCAGGCCACGGTGTGGGCCCATAGGACTCCAGTGGACCTCCTGATTATAGTGGATTCCGAACCACTTGGGAAACACAGTGAAGTCACACGATTAGTTCGGAGGTGACCAGGACAAGTCCTACCATGTTTCCCTACCGGCACTGTGCACACGACCAATTTATCTGCAGCTTTGAACCTGCTCTGGTCCGCTGGATTCAACTTGGTATGGCGGCCGGCATGTATACCTAATGTGCTACCATCTGAGATTTCAGTTATTGATACCAGTTTATTATTTCTATTTTAGCCATCGAATTAGCCTGCGGTGAACACGGAGAAGATAAAATAGAACAAATGGTTGTAAGAATGGAAAATGGCAAAATTTTAGAATGGTTTGATAATCACGAACTAATGAATGTAAAGAAATACCCATTCATAAGGAAAGGGACATCTCAGACACAGCTGAATAAAAGTCTTCAGGAAACGTCATTCGGGAACCAGCTATCTGTTCTTCTGAGACAGGGTTACATCAAATCTAAAAGGGATTTGGTAAGCTATACAGTTTTTAGGTGAATACTTTTTACTTTTAGTCCTTAGGTAGGCAAACAACGCTTATATAGGCAGTATTTTTCGGGTATCTTCATTGTTCAGTTGCACTCCAGCACTCGCAATGTTTTGTTCCATCTGGGGATTGTTAATTTCTGTCTTCCCGGGGGCAATATCCAGGGATAATCTACGTTATCCTGTTCGTACGACGCCTTTAGTTCGACACGCTTAATGATGTCCTATTCTTTTTTTCAGACACTAAGCTATTTGAGAGTTATTGTAAATATCCTCGTTGGTATCATGCTCGGAGTGTTATATATTGACGCAGGAAATAACGCAACTCGGGTGCTCAACAACTATAACCTCTTGTTTGCTATATTGATTCATCACATGATGTCACCCATGATGCTCACTATTCTTAGCTGTAAGTAGAAATTCAACAGTTAGCTGTGAAAATAGGGCTACGGAATAGGCTATTTTAGAAAGACATGCATTGAAATATATGATGTAAACATGGAGACATCGGATTGCGCTTTCCGTCGCTTTAGAACGATGCTGGTCGTCCGCCAGCTGTATCTCACGTACAGAAAACGTCATTTCAATATTTTCCGGGGGGGGGGGCTAAGGACGAGCAATGCCCTAATAATTTTTGGTTACGTACCTATACTCACATTTGGTGTTAAAGAATATATCCACTTTACTTTCCTACTGTTTTATGTTTCATCTCAAGCAAACCTCATTCGTTCTTTCCAGTTCCTTCCGAACTCAGCATCACTATCAAAGAACACTTCAATCGGTGGTATTCTTTGAAATCGTACTACACCGCAATGACAATAGTGGACTTCCCAGTGACACTGGTTAGCTGTTTTGTCTTCTCGGCCATTGTCTACCCAATGAGTGGTCAACCATATGAAGTCAATAGATTCTTCATGTTCTTCGCCATATCTTTGCTAGTTGTCCTGGTCGCCCAAGGTTTTGGACTGATGATCGGTGCTGTCTTCGACGTTACGGTAGGTACCGTTTACAAGGCTAGCCCAAAATCATAATAAATACTCATGTGGCGGAGGTAGCCTATAGGCCGTAGCTATAGATTTGTGACGGGGAGGGGGGGGGGTAGGTATGGGATAAGCTAGCCTAAGGCCCGAGACTACTATAGTAGTTTATACCGAGCTTAAGAAAGCAAAACTGAATTTTAGAAATTACAAGAAGTAGAAATATATAGAAAGAACAGAACAAATTTAATTTTTAATTAATTTAAAAACGGCCTTTTGAAGGGACTGGCAAAGAATGAAAGTATACGAAAATACTTTGTGGACGATAGAATTTTTCAAGACGGGGATGAGGGGGGGAAGGGGGGGGGGAGGGGCGGACTCCTACGATTCTGAAGAACGCAAACGGAGATTATCTTAGGGCTTTTTACTTGAAGTGAGTTATAAATAAATATTGACTTTTTCTGTTCTATTACTAAGCCAACCTGGCGGAGTTAGGGCTATGAAGCGCTCTCTTACACTCAACTAGGAAGGCTAGGGACCGCCTGCTCTACATGCATGGCCTCCGAAGCATGGCCAGAGTTGTATCATACCAAATAACATAAAAGAATTAACTTTTTACCAGAGGTCAATGTACAAATTGACTTGGGTATTCATCCCCCTAAGTCCGCGATCTATAGACTATTTCCCCATTACTGTAACGCCCGGTCCCACCATAACTTGAATATATACGGCATGGTAGTTTAGTAGATTCCTTACGTACGATTCCTTACCCGACACTTTTCAAGTAACGATGGGACCCATCCTTATTCTCATTTCTTCTTTTCTTATAGAATGGCACTTTCATTGGGCCAACCCTGTCTGTGCCCATAATGATGTTCTCTGGCTTTGGAGTGCGCATGCGTGACCTCCCATTTTACATGCATTGGGGCACGTACGTCAGCTACCTGAGGTACGGGATCGAGGGCTACGTGGGCGCGATCTACGGAATGGATCGTGCCAATTTGGAGTGCCCCGTCGATGACTTCTGCATCTACAACAGGCCGAAAGCTTTCTTGAACGATGTTGACATGAAGGCTGACCAGTTTTGGAATGATTTCGGGATCTTGCTCACTATAACTTTGTCGCTTCGAATAGCTGCGTTTCTACTGCTAAAATACAAGCTAACGGCAATTAGATAGAGACTTTATCTCTACTAGGCTGCTTTTATTTTTATTTTTTTAAATTTTGACTTGGTGATAATATTTATAAAGCTCAATCTTTATTGTTTGGTTTAAATCTTACGCAGTATCATTAATAAGGGATGATTAATGTACATGTAAAACGTTGATAATTGATTAGGAATGTTATGTCTTCCTGCTGCACCTTATTAATTACGATGTATTTAGTATATTATAATAATTGCTAGGTATTTTTAGGGGAGTTATAACTTATAAATAAAAGATAAACCCACCCTCAATGTACATACTTCTTTTTTAATTGCAGTAGTTAGGTCTATTGGCGTATATACAGATATTAAATATTGGGGGGGGGGGGGCAAGACCAGATCTCTCCTAGCTATCAATTTTCTGCCACTGGCAGAGACAACGACGAGGAGACGATGTTGAATTCCACGAACCAAACCACTTACCGCTCACTGCTTTTGACCCCAACATCTATTAGATCTGTAAATTATGCATTACAACAACTCTCATTAGTTAATTTTCGTCTTATATTTCCGCATTTCGGCGGGGAGGGGGGGGGGGGCTTATACGCCACTGTTACACTGGTTTGATTATATTGTAATTTGTACAAGCTGCCGTATCAACGTATGGTAGAAACACACGTAGCCGGCATTTGCTGACAATCATGCAGAATATGCTTACTGACTGGAAAATACACTTGGTCGGCAGTGATAATACTATAATCAGCTAAGCAATAGGCCTAGCTCAGTGCCGGGATGATTCAATTTTACTAATAAACCGTTTTTTTTTTAATCATTTCATGTGGTAAAAAGGATAAAGAATTTTTGAAGTCGGTCCCGGGCTTTCCTAGGCCAAGTTGAGTGTTAGAGAGTTATTTATAGCCCTAACTCCGCTAGGTTAAGTGGCTCAGTAATGGATCAGAAAAAGTGAAACTGTTCACGTACCTAGCTCCCTTGCACCGTGCTAAGCACTGGCTCCCCTAAATACCGCGGCTCCTGGATGGATAAGCTAAGAACTATTTTATTGAACCATTTCTGAAACGTTTTACTACCGTTCTAGTTTTTAATCGATTTTGATGGATTTTGTCATCTTAGAGGGCGGCAGTACATCCAGAGGTTAGCTCCTATGCACCACCAAGCTCCTGTGAACCAGACGGTGTGCTTTAATTATTAAAGCAAGGACATATCCAGGTCACCTCAGCATGGGTTAGTCCTACCCCGAAATTTGAATTTTTACCGTACATATTATTTTCAAAACAAAAAGTCACGTTTGTCACAAGTACGAATAAGCTGTATTTATTTTTCTTCAGCTGTTTTGCTGGCCACGATAGAGCAAATTTAAAAAAAAATTAGAAATGGTCTATGGGTATATATTGAAATATTTGCACGAAATCCACACCACTGATCTTGGTTAAGTCGAGCTAACACCTCTTAAGGGACGTCCAATTTTTTTCTAACATCAATTTATGCTTCGGAAATGCTATCGAAATGCGTAAATGTTCACTATTTCCGGCATATGTTTTTTTTTTTTTTTTTTTGAAAATAACAAAGCTACTGTAATGTCATTAATTCCAAAGCTGTCCATGAGAACGACTCACTACACTTTTAAGAAAATGGGAGGGGCTGCCAAATGACCTATCGTTACGCCACTTAGTACAGCACTTCAATCTCAGTCACAACGTTTGGTAAAGGTCGAGTTAAGGTACAATACATTGTAGTATTATGTTGTAGATATAACACTGACATTAAATTAACTTTGGTTGAAGAGGTAACCAACCTCCTTGTTATAACCAAAATTAGAAGATATGGAAAGAACTGGGCTTGGCGGGATTCGAACCCACGATCTACGCCTAACCGGGGCGTCGTCTTAACCGCTGGACCACACACCAAGGGCTTGTGGTCCTGCGGTTAAGACGACGCCCCGGTTAGGCGTAGATCGTGGGTTCGAATCCCGCCAAGCTCAGTTTTTTCCATATCCTCTAATTTCTAAGCTACCCCTTATAAAAGAACCGGTCCAAATTTACTCGAACATGCTTTCCAATTTATCAAAATTAGTAGATAGAGAAAATGAGTAATTTCATGGTAAATAATTTTCCTATGTTTAAATTTCCGATATCTAGGGGGGGGGGTTGTCTACCTGATGTCACTGGAGGTGAGGTAAATTCTAGATAGGTCCGACCAACAGATTACCACACAGCAATACTGGCAGGGCACGCAATGCATTTGAGCGTGATCATTTAAAAAAAAAAAAAAATTGTACAAAACTAAATACTTTTCTGGGAAAGCAACCTGTCCGGTTTCGTTACTCAATTTAACACCTAAAACATACCTGAAAGTAGAAATCATCGATGGAAAGGTTTCGCAGAAAAATTATTTTTTAGCCATCTTCCTTTAAAATTTAGTTATTTTTATTTTTTTACCCCCAGAAGCACTATCAAGGGGCAAGTGACCCCCCGCTTTTTGTCATCATTAATAACGACTACAATATGTGAATTTAAAAGAATTCGTTAGTTTCGTTTTGAGAAATAATATTTTTTTTGAAGTTTTTTTGAAGTTTTTTGCAAATAAAACCCCCCAAATTGAGTTAGCCCCAAATAAAAAAATAATCCCGAGGTATGATCTTTATGCACCTACATGCCAAATTTCATCAAAATCGATCGAGTAGTTTGCCCGGAAATCGACGCACAGGACCTGGGACCTTAAAACGTGTAAATCCGTTGAAATCACGGAATCTAAAATTTCGACCGTCACAAAGTTATACTAGGCTACGTATAAATTGGAAAGCAATAACAAAATTTGGTTATGTACCGTATCAATTATTTAGCGAAGAGAAGCCAATTTGAATGAAAGAATGTTGGCATTGGCAAGCATAGACGCTTATCATATGAGATATTTTATGGAACACATTGTCGGCTGTAGGGTTCTCGCCCTACATTGCTATGTATTACAAGCTACATAGCTACATAGGCTATGTATTATACTTAATGACATTACCAACGCTCACTTGAGGGGGCTTCCCTGCGCATCCGCTTGAATGCGCTGGGAACATTCCCATGTATCTAAATCTCAACATATTTTGTTTCTGGACACTAGCAAAAACCATGGGCAGTTTCATCACCCTATCAGTCAGTAGGGCTTAATGTTTACATAATTACCAATCTGTCACAAATCATAAATCAATTCATTCCCGCGGTGTACTATTGACTATGTTGATCATGTGCGCATACAAAGCTTACACTTAGGGTTATGGTTTAGCTTAGGCGTCAGCCTAAGTATAAACAGCCTAAGTATAAACAGCCTAAGTATAAACACTAAGTATAAACACTAAGTATAAACACTAAGTATAAACACTAAGTATAAACACTAAGTATAAACACTAAGTATAAACACTAAGTATAAACACTAAGTATAAACACTAAGTATAAACACTAAGTATAAACACTAAGTATAAACACTAAGTATAAACACTAAGTATAAACACTAAGTATAAACACTAAGTATAAACACTAAGTATAAACACTAAGTATAAACACTAAGTATAAACACTAAGTATAAACACTAAGTATAAACACTAAGTATAAACACTAAGTATAAACACTAAGTATAAACACTAAGTATAAACACTAAGTATAAACACTAAGTATAAACACTAAGTATAAACACTAAGTATAAACACTAAGTATAAACACTAAGTATAAACACTAAGTATAAACACTAAGTATAAACACTAAGTATAAACACTAAGTATAAACACTAAGTATAAACACTAAGTATAAACACTAAGTATAAACACTAAGTATAAACACTAAGTATAAACACTAAGTATAAACACTAAGTATAAACACTAAGTATAAACACTAAGTATAAACACTAAGTATAAACACTAAGTATAAACACTAAGTATAAACACTAAGTATAAACACTAAGTATAAACACTAAGTATAAACACTAAGTATAAACACTAAGTATAAACACTAAGTATAAACACTAAGTATAAACACTAAGTATAAACACTAAGTATAAACACTAAGTATAAACACTAAGTATAAACACTAAGTATAAACACTAAGTATAAACACTAAGTATAAACACTAAGTATAAACACTAAGTAAAAACACTAAGTATAAACACTAAGTAAAAACACTAAGTATAAACACTAAGTATAAACACTAAGTATAAGCACTAGGTATACGGTGTACGGTTTCCCACCCACTGCGCATGCAATGAAGCTACAGAAGGTTGTTATCGACATGAAGCTTGGAGGTTCTAGCCATAAGCTATAGAGGATAATTTTACACTTCTGAGGTTTCCCCCTACGATTGTCACTTATTAGGGGGAGTGGCACCACGAGCAAAGCTTCTGGTATGTGGGAACTTGTTTGTTATGTACAATTTAGCCGTGCGCCCCTCTGCCAATCATGTTTTCTACCAAATTCGTGTGGCCCTCAATTTTATTAGTTGAAGCCTATACAACACAGCCTTTTTGTGGAAAGCAGCTAAACGAAAATTATCTATGCATAAAGTAAGCCGTATTATAACGAGTTTTTTTTTTATTAAAAAGTTCCTACTTATAATCAATCACAGAACATTTAAAATGGTAAACAAAGACAAGTGCCCACCTATACGAGTATGACATTGCATAATCTAAAACGTAAACAGATTCGTTGTAGGTAGGCTACTCATTTTTTCTAACCCTAGCTAAATAATAAAGCCTTACCGTACGAATTATATGCAGTATACAAAGTTAATGTGAGTGCGAGTGAGTGAGTGCTGAGTGAGTGAATGAGCTGGAATTGTTGTGTGAATGTGTGTGAATTAATGAAAATATTATTCTACTTTAATTAGGCAGTTAATTGTTTTGGCACTAACTATTCGCTGCGAACATTGTTGTTGTATTTTTTTTTTTTTTAATTAAAGACGATAATTATTTTTATTATTAGTAAAAGGTCAATATTTATTTATTTAGTGAAGTGCAGGCAAAATCCATATGCAAGCATGTGAAATTTAATATGGGGATCAAAATAGAAAAAACATAATATGTGCAGTATTAGCCCAGGGTAGATCCCCTGAAAAATGGTTTAAAAAAAACATTAAATTATAGTAGAATGAAACCCATTGGAAATGAAAGATAATATGACAGACATTAAAGGAAAAATAAATAGGTAGGTAGAGGTGGTTTTTAAGGTTGAAATACGGTAAATCTTCATTTACGACAAAACTACAAGACCTATGGAAAAACGTCAAATAGCAAAAAGGTAGGTAATAAGATGATGTACAACTTTAGTAATTACACTTTTTTCACATAACCTCAAATTTTATGACAAAAATGCCAAAAACCAGGGTTTTGGTTTTTTATTTTTAACTTTCACAATAATAAAACAATTTACGTGAAAATTGGGGAAAACTTCCCTTTTTATGTTTTTAATACTACTGTAATTTTTTTGAAATAACATATTAATTTTTTTAACTAATTTTGACTATATATGGAAAAAGCATCCTAATTTTCAATCGAAAAATCTCACGTCAAAATGTCGATTTCTTTAAAAAAATTAGGTGGGTTTTTTGTTCGTTGAAATCTCTACTTTCCGATGGTATAAAAAACAGTATACACTACTGTGGAACATTTTCTTAAAAAATGCAAAAAACGAAATCAAAAATGATGTCTTAATTATTTCAAATATAGTCCGGTCAATTTAGTAATCAAAATACATTACAATAACTCGCATCTAATATTGTACTAAAATAGCATTATTTTGTATTTTTAGGTTATATAACGTAAACCATACTAGTTAAGAACGAAAATATTGCTAGTCTTATTTTAGAGCTGATTGACACAGATATAAACATAGGGCCTCGGTAAACTAAATTGATCGGACTATGTTTTAAATATTAAACTCATCATTTTTCGATTTCGTCTTTTGCATTTTTTAAGAAAATGTTGCACAGTAGGGTAAATTGTTATTTATACCATCGGAAGGTAGAGATTTCAAAGAACAAAAAACTCACCTAATTTTTTAAAGAAATTGACATTTTGACGTGAGATTTTTCGATTGAAAATTAGGATGCTTTATCCATATATAGTCAAAATTAGTTGGAAAAAATTAATATTTTAATTCAAAAAAATTACAGTGTATTTAAAACATAAAAAGGAAAGTTTTCCCCAATTTTCACGTAATTTTTATTATTATTGTGAAAGTTAAAAATAAAAACCAAAACCCCTCTTTTGGCATTTTTCTCATAAAATTTGAGGTTATGTGAAAAAAGTGTAATAACTAAAGTTGTACATCATCTTATTACCTACCTTTTTGCTATTTGACGTTTTTCCATAGGACTTGTAGTTTTGTTGGAAATGAAGATTTACCGTATTTCACCCTAAAAAACCACCCCTACCTACCCCCCGAACTCAGATCGCCCGTAATTTATTTTTCCTTTAATGTCTGTCATATTATCTTTCATTTCCAATGGGTTACTAATCAGGTCTATGCCCACTAGTCTAGTCGTTTTCATCTGTGAGGGGCGTTTCCACCAAGCCTCCGTAAATGTTCCTACACGTAAATACTACCAACAGGTAAGCTTGCATGCATCAAGTCTCGCTTTCCTACCACAGTTGCCGCAGTTGACATAATGCAATCTCTGGACAATGGTGTTTACCTGCAGGAAACCTTTATCAATAGACTTGACGGAAACGGACCTAACTGTTTACCTACATCAACAACGACTTCACAGCTACTAAATACTGGGTGGCAGCGCGGCAGATTTAACTTAATTGAGTTAGGTTGAAGAGGCGGAGACGCACATGTATCCTAAAATTGGGAATCAAGAAAGAAAATTCTGGACAATGCGGACCCACGATCTCTTAGGGCATTAGGTAACTATCTACACCATTTGTCGGCCTTATCTAAGTGTGACTTGAACATCTACGTATATGAAGTCCATCGACAAGGACAAGATTTCTATTGTTAGATAGGATAGCACAGCTATACACAACTATCAAACTGAACAGGTCTGCGAGCTATCTAATCTAATCTAATATCAATTTTTAGCATTAAACTGCCTTAAGGTAGAAGAGGCAATATCTCAGGCAATATCCGGAAATCGGAAATAGTAATTATGCCTAAACTGATTTTACTTACTGACGTTACTTACTGATGTACGGTACTTAAGAAAGTGTAATTTTTTATTGTACAGGTTACCAAACTTTATTTTCCTTATTCTTGCTGCACGTACCGTACTGGTCAGCAACTGACGTAAGTAGACATAGTAAGTTGATTCTCAAACTTCCTAGTCGAAGCAAATGAACAAATAAAACTTCAATATTTACAATATTTATTCCGACAAAATATGAAAATCAAAGCAATGAAAAACGTAACTAAGACAGATATATTTTTTATACAGCAGGCTTGGGCAACAGGCAAATTAAATCAATCCTGTAAACACTCAACTTTGTGACGAGGCAAAACATGCGGTACCTATGGCCTATTTTTGCATTTCATTTTTACCGAACAAATGTACAATAGGCTATAACTAGTAAGTCTGCAGAATCGCTACAATCATGGGCGCCGGTTCCATAAGGCTTGGTATGGCCCGGGCCATACCAATATTCAGATTGGTATGGCTGATCCATACCAATAATTTTAGGAATAACCACTTATATTTTAGTGTACGGTATTTTGATAAATAAATTCACTATTTTACATTGCACTTATTCAAAAAAATATTATAATTAATTATGAAAATTAAAAATTAATGAAAATGAATCGTCAAATCTATTATTTAAAGCCAACAGATTTATTGAAATGATAGCTACAGACTGAAGCCATATATTTATTGAGGGGGGGGGGCAAATTGAGACTCCTTCCCCCCCAAAAAAAAATTTCCTTGGGCAATGTTGGGCCATACCAATCATTTTCAGAACTCGTCGCCCATGGCTACAATTTTTGCAAGTTATATCAGGCAATATTGGTTCTACAAATTTAGTGGAAATTCCAAGGTCAGGAGGGTCACTGCATCTGGTACAGATACAAATTTAAACGACTCCACATCAGTAGTATGCAACACTGAACTGTGTTTTAAAAAAAACAACAATTATAATGAAGTAGTACTAGAGGTAGGCATATGAAACACTGCAAGTCTCCATAACAGTAATGGCTTAATCCCTATAAGGAAAGAAGAATTCTTTACATGGAATTGAAAAGAAAATGTTGGTTTTTATCTCGGTAGGTAGTACTGATGAGCATCAAACTAAAAGGTACCTTGACTTATAATAAGTAGCCTATTGTATTCGCGATCCAGACAATCTGTCTAAAATAATCCTAAAATAATTCCTTTTCAAGAGTACATAACCGGTGCCAGTCTTGACCACCCTCATCCCAAAATATTGGACAACTTCAATCATCCTCCGGATTTCATTTGTTAGGTGGATGCTCGGAGTCTCCCTAAATCTGAAAAGCTCCATACTAAAACAGTAAATTACAGTTCAAGGGTCATATCTTCACTATACCAACAGCCCATCAATATGGCTGTGTATCACCAACATGCACAGCCCCAACCAGCAGGCTTACGAGCACAGCCTCCTTTCTCATTGGTTTTCCTACCTTCTTTATAATACTTATAAATTCAGAATAACCGAATATCGCTGTTAATTTAACGCAACCGGAGCCGTTTATAAAGGATAAAGTACGTGAACAAATGTATAAATGCTATGAGTCCAATCATGTAGGTGAGGTTTCCGTAGACATTAATCGTCTCCATGTCCATTTCTTTGAGAAGTTTGTTGGGAACTCGGAAGTGGCAATAGAGTTCCTCTTCGCAAGCGAGGGGCTCCCTTCCGAACCCGTACAGCTGCAATAATGTACAATTTTGTAAAAATAAAACATTAAGAGTGAATCGGACACCCAGGGTTGTGCTGGTCATAAGGGCGAGGGGGGCTCGTCCTCCTGCGCCTTTGCTCAAAAACCATAACTCATAGGACAGACGTTTTTGAGAAAAAAAAATTAAAAAATCAGGAGAAGGAGAACAGAAAACTTAGTGGTTTGGATGTAAAATAGTGGTTCAATTTGAAATATCCTAAAGACAATTAGTCAAGCTCATTGATTATTGTACAATACAACTTTGGACATTATTTATATTGTTTCAGTATGCAATAAAATTTTGGTTATATAGGACAATACGTCCTCAATGGGCTCAATGCAACCTACGCCAGCTACAAACGATAATGGGCAAGCTAAGACAAGCTTAGCATTGAGGCAATGCAACAGGCGAAAGCATGACTTAACCAAGTACAGATACGAGTCCGAGTTTGGCGAGTCATCCAACACAGCTTTGGTGTTCGATATGCCGTCCAAAATAGCTAGGCCTAATGTAGAATTTAGTCATAAAGTAGCCCAATTTAAAAATTACTTACGACATAAGCTATGCTACTGAAGCTTGAACGGACATAACTTAATAGAGACGCCAATTGGAAAATCATTGGCGTATCACACATTCGAAGTGTGAATCCGAAAATTGCTAATATGCACGAAAATACAGGGCCACCGAAGAGTGCCAGCTGAAAAACAATGAAGATAGATTAATAAAAAAAGTAGGCATTCCTGCCCATCGCCTCTGATGATTCCGCGATGATTTTTTAAAGGACATTTTATGGACCCAGGCCTACTTATAGTGGCCTATGGGTCTCTTATCCAATGCCAACTACCACATGGATTTCGGACATTATTTGTATTGTTTTTTTTTGGCCATTGGCAAAGTGGTATACGTTCTCAATGTCAACCTACACCGGCTACAAGCGATAATGGACGAGCTGAGACAAGCCTCCATTGACGCAATGGAACAGGCGAAAGCATGACTTAACCATCAAGTGCAGGTACGCTTCCATCGCCTCTGAGTTGAAATTAAATTAAATGCGTATAATTATTTTAGATGAGCATTAGCCCCATTGGTCTACACTTTCAGCTAGTATATTTTTGGTTTCATATAATACCAAAAAACTACTGTAGCGGGTGATTGATCCCAAGTAGTCTAAAGCTACGAAAATCGGACCTGCAGGCTGATCATGGCGATTGGTATTAACTTACTCCTTGGATTAAAATAAATAATTAAAAAATAATAATAAGGACTTTTTTGTTCTATTACGAAGCCAACCTAGCGGAGTTAGGGCTATAAAGCCCTCTCTTACACTCAACTATGAAGGCCCGGGGCCGCCTGCTTTACATGCCCTCCGAAGCATGGCCAGAAAATGTAGGAACTGTAAACAAACAAATTTTGAATACCGTAGCACTTTCTATTATAAAATTATCTTGTTTATATTTTTAATACCAGGGTTTTATATAAACCTCGGTATTATAATCGCCATGATCAGCCTGCAGATAGTTTAAAGTTATTCAGGTCAAAGTTCATCCATCTCCCCCGTTTTTTTTCTTCAAAATAACGTTGTTCTTTTCAGTACTTAACCTATATTTTGTGTTTATACACAAATTTAGGAACATAAAATTGCCCATCGAACGATACATAATTATATGATTGTGATCAGCCATCTTCATAACTGGAATTACGATGGAATTGAACTGGAAAAGTTGGATATTTGAATTTCACGACTGGCATATCCAGCGAGTTATTTGGATTTTCCAGTGGACTTTCCCCATATTATTATATTCCAGCTGGATGGAAGGGTTTTTCAGCTCATAGGCTAAATTTTCCAGCAGTATGGCTGGGTTTTCTAGCAGTATGGCTGGGTTTTCCAACGGGACGGTGGGAAAATCAAATTATCCAAAGTAGTTCCAGCTAGAAAAACAACCCATCCGGCAGGACGTTCTGGTGTTTGGATGTTTAATGGGATGACTGCGTTCTCCGACTGGATGGCTGAATTTTCCCGCTATTTGACGGAATTTTTTAGCTGGCATTTCTGGCTGGGTGTCTTTCCTATCAGAACTCATAGTTTCTTAACTTTCTTATTAAATAAACTCAGAACTTACCCTCATGTCAACGCCTGCCCCCAACAAGAACCCATGAGCCTGAGCTGTTAATGCTGTTATGATCACAAACAAATTGAACAAAAAATAGCGGAAGTACTCCAGAGGTTGATCAGCTAGGTAGTATATCAGTGGAAAAGCTAAGATACAGTTCAGCGTCTAAAAAAATTATGAAAAAGTTAGAAAAAATAATTGTAGACTTTTGTAAGTTGATTTCAAACGAATTATGCATTTGATTGTAATTGTTAGGATCAATAGTATTCGATTCGAGACGCTGGTAACTTACAGGACCCTAGCCTGCCCAAACCTTTCGATTCAGACAGGATTTTCGGGCATTTTAGGGCCCTATAGCCTAAACCGTTAGCCATAGAGACGCCCCCAACTCCCCGCACACAAGCCTTCCCTAGGCGTACCCTCTACGTTGCCCGCGCGGCCTAAAGCGTCTAGGGCAGAAATAAATTAAAAACATTTTGGGGAGGGGGTTCAATTAAGTGTGCTTACAACCTACTAGACCCTTAAAATATATGTGGAAGCTTGGGTTATATTTAACGCCTTCTTCCAGAATCAAATCTGGGCGGGGGGAATGTGACTTAATGCCCGCTTCCACTGGGTCCTTCAATTGTTTGGTGAAGCTTCACTTCTATCGTGTGGTCACAAGTCAACATCCTTTATTACCATTATAAAAATGTGGCTCTATTAAGGTGATTTCTTATAGTCCTCGTTAGTATCATAGTATGGGTAGAGTAGGTACAGTTCAGCTCATAGTAGTACAGTACCTACATTAGAATAATTCAATTTTGATGTTGCATACCTGAATTGGGATTTCTATTGATATAATTGACACATAGTATGGAAATAGCGAGTACCACTGATTGAAATGCTCGGCTGTTAGACACTTGAGGTCGTTGGGAACTGAAATTAATTGTATTAATTAAATTAATTTGACATTCAACATTACTGCCAATCTCAAGAGATTTAAAAAGTAATGTTAGCGACAAAGACAGCAGCTAAGTCCAAGGCAAAACGCCCTTCACTCGGTAGCAAAAGTCCAGAGTAGCTAAACACAGCAGCATACAGCGTCTCGGTTATGACTGGGCGATGTTAAATTATGAATTCCAATTATAGTGCTTTAGCTTGTTTCCAAGTTGGTTTTCAGCTTAACCTTCAGTTTTTTGACACTTCTGAAAACAAAACCGGATACTATCACTTGGATACTCAATATTAGACAGGTATTGTCAACCGCCATTTTGTATCCATTTTAAGTTTGGCGTGTAAGCAAAGCATTGGGTGTTTACCTATTTATTTTTAGAAATTTATCGTTGTATATTTATTATTATTTCAAACAAACGCTCTACCAATTAGGGAAATGCTGAATAAAAATTACTAAAACGAGTTTTCGTTTCTTTTTAATATTTTACTTTCTTATAATACTTACCATATAGGAATTATAGGATACAAAATGGCGGATGACAATACCCGGGTATATAGTGCCTTACTTACGAGTAACTAAAACGGACATCAAGCCCACAAATATAATAAATAGCAGTAAGGCAAAGACGAAGGCCAGATTCTCCCTGGCCATCGAAGCATTGTTTCCGACCCCATAGAAAGTGGATCCGAGCATCAGTCCACATAGAAAGTGGGATAGAAAAACTACTATCCTCGTTTTCTAAAAAAAAAATGAATTTTGACATTAATTCCTTTATACAACAAAACTGCTTAATATTTATTGTACCGTACACTAACTTTGAAACATTTCAGATTTTTTATTTTCACACATTTATGTATACAATTAGGCCTATATATAATAATACTGTATACCATAGTAGATTGAAAACCTGAATTCGACTACCTTGCTGTTCAAGACGTCTAGAGTGTAAAAAACAAAAATAAATAAATATTGACTTGTTCGTTCTATTATGTATTCAACTTAGCGGAGTTAGGGCTATAAAGTCCTCTCTTACACTCAACTAGGAAGGCCTGGGACCGCCAGCTTTACATGTATAGCATGGCCAGAAAATTTAGAAAGTGTGGGACTCGAACCAACACTCTCTCAGGTGAAAGTTGGAGTCTGTACCACTACTCTATACATGTCCTGAACATACAGTGCCATAAAGGAGAGCGATGGTTTCTGCAACAAGGGCTTTTGTTACAAATTTAATATTTTTCCAATCACTGTTTCTATGTTCCTAAAACTAATCATAAATGAGAAAGAACCATTTCAAAGAAATGTATGGAGTGATGGACAGTCGATTCCACATTTGAAGAACTAATTAAAACTAGCCTAGCCTATATGGTTTAATATGTTACTTACAAAAGTCCTTTGGAGAGTAATGAGATTTCGCATGTAGAGATAATAAAATTCCAATATTAGGCTATTAGGTTGGGGCACATGCTCTGTTATGTTAGGTGAGGCTCCTGTTTCGGAAGCAGAAAATATTTTCCGCGTTTTTAAGCTCTCCTTAAAGTCTTCCATTATATTCGCGCCAAATTTGATTGCTTCCATTTTCTTTTTTTCTCTAGGTGCGTCTTCTCGAGTAATTAGTGAGTCCATGGGTCCATGTTCCCCGACAGCCACTTCGATCACTGGAAAATGTAAGATTTTGTGTAATTACAATGCGTGTACATCAGAAGATGATATGATTTCTAGAGCTTTCCTAGAGGTTTCCTAGCCAGACGGAATTGATTCTTTACAGTACCTAATACAATAGCTGGTCGCAGTTTTAAGTCTCCTTACTGGCCCCAGTCAGTCAGTTAGCCAGTTGAGACTAATTTATAGTACTTTTAGAGTCCAAAGCTATATTAGGGATTTACCCTAACCGCTCATGCTTCATATGCTAAATAAGTCAGGGTTATGGTTACGGTTCAGGTTAATACTAGGGTTATATTAAGTTTTCTATATATTGGGCCCTCTATTTTCAACCACGGGAATATGTTAAATTCAACCCCCAATTGAGGAGACTATTTACAAACACGGCCAACTCCAAGTTGTAGAATTTTTCAGGAGAGTGGATTTTCTGTTGAAAATTGCATTAAGTTTATAGCTAACCCCCGACTTCTCAGCGCTTCTGTGCGCAATCTGGCTGCATTTGTCACTTTATTTTACAACGTGCAGGTGGACATTAAAATTTTCTGCAAGGTCGGATCAAAACCCCATTTTGTAAAAAAATGGAGTTGGCCACGTTTGTAACCAAGCTCCTCAATTTATGGCTGCTGGAAGAATATTCCAAGTTTGAGAATTAGGTAGCCTAGTATGACAGTGTTGTTTTCCTGGACTTCTCCCCACAAGTTGTTTTCCTCGTTGCTCGGTATAACAACATTTTCCCCATTATTGTTTTGTGATTTTTCCTTTGAAACGGGAACAGCGTATGTGATAACTAGTTAGCAAAGAGTGAACATCCCAACTCCCGGCAGTTTATTGAACACCGAACACATAAATAGACTTTTCAATCAGCATCCACTGGGGGATAATTGTAAGAATTCGCCCATGTGGAAAATAAAGACAATTTTCTTTTTCCTGTCTTTCTTTCCACCCTGCAGTCGCATTAATAACGATAAATAATCAATATCCTACTATTGCGATTCCATATGTAAGTATGTAACACTGGTTAAAACTCCGTTTCAGAATTTATGCGAATAGAAATACTCCCACAAATATCATACAAAGACAAGAAATTGTTAATGATTTAACGCATAATGTTTCATATGCAATGCAATAATTTTGCTTACGGTAATCAGAAGGGTTGTGGTATAGGGGGCAGGGGAAACCACAAGACGCCAGGTACGGGACCAGGTCTTTGACTCTTCCGCTGTAGAGGCAGTGGCCACCAGCTACCGCGTAAAGCGAGTCGAACATTTCGAAGATGAGCGCACTGGGCTGGTGGATGGTAGCTATCACAGTTCGGCCCTCCCGGGCCAGCATTTTCAGTATGGCAACGCACTGGGAGCTTGATAAACTGTCCAGGCCACTAAAAATAATAAAAGACACACATTAAAGACTATAAAATCCTACCCTCTCATACCTGCGTATCCACCTCTCGGTTCCCGTTCTTAGCCTGTATCCATCGGCATAGTTGGTGGAAAAACAGTGCTCCTTGTTGGAATCTGTGACATGTCAAAGTGAACAATTGGAACACGGTCCATCCTGCTTCAATTGCTGTTATGTTATGACCCGTATCCCTGCAATAGAAAAGACGTCGGCAAATCGCGACTGCGAGAATTCGCCGTGTGCACTGGGTCTTAGAATCAGTGAGTGTCTCCAACATGCTATCTAACTTTATAATTGAAAAGACGCAACTGATCCACAATATATTTTATTAGTGGAACCGGTTTCGGTAAGATACCGTCATTGGTAACATTTAAGAAAATTTATTGTGAATCATTTGCTTCCTTCGGATTCCACTTTCCGTCGATTTACCAAAGCTGGGAGGGAAGCGCCCTAAAACTCGGACCCACCACCGTTAGAAAAGTTTTCATGAGGAGTACAAGTGCACCTGGAACAGGGGGTGTGCCGCCTTCTGAACAACTCAGAACTCTCTACTGTGGTTTTGTTAGGCGGTTAGGTGGCACTGCAATTTTCCAATGCATTTCGGTGCACCAGTATTTCTAACAAAAACTTCTCTAAGTGTCAGAGGAACGTTAGGGGCTCAGGGGTAATATGAAACTTGCAACTGGTTTGCGCCGTATATGGGAAATTGATTTTAAAAATGGAAAACTTACGTGGTAGGTTCATCAAGAAAAATAATAGGTGGGTTGGTTAGAAGCTCGAGAGCCAATGAGAGCCGCTTCTTTTGCCCTCCAGACAACCGGTCTGCTAGTGTGTTTAGTGAGGTACTCAATCCCAACATGCCTAAAAGCTCATGGACCTGTAAGCAAAGCAGTTATTAAACTAAAGGTTCGAACATTTGGCCATCACAACACTTTCACGATAACTACTTCGTAGTTCGTAAAGTATATGAGTGAAATCAAAAAAATGTACTATTGGAGTAAACTAAAATTTATTTACTGTATTCATACTGATTTCAATCCTGTAGTTTGTTCACTGGGTCATCTTTTAATTACGGTATTATTGAATTTAATTTTAAGGAAGATTTTCATTCATATAGGCCTACCCGGGTGAACTTCGTAACACCTCTTCGTCACCGTACCAAATGTTTTGTTTGTTAACTTTTTGAGGTGTTAATGAAGTCAAAGCTAGCCTATTGGAATTTAATTTACTAAATATATTTAATGCTTACATATAATACAATAGTATTTTGTACCCGGAAAAAGTGTCAGACCTGCAAATAAGTCTGTTTATAATTAACTTACATTAATACAAAATAATCTTTTCAATGTCGTCACGTTGGGTCAGGGTCATAAGTAACAAAGGAAAAATAACAGAGTAACAGAGCAATTGATCGCTGCTATTGTTTGTTTTCATATTAAAAGAAAAAGAAAATTCTTAAAAAATATTTTTTTCATTTTATTTTCAATTTCACTTGTCAAAGTTAACAATGTGAAAACTGTACATCCTCTTGCTGCTGCTGCTGCTGCTATGTTTGATGGTCTCAATGACCGTGATCATGGTGGAAACTGCCAAAATAAAACCAGTCAGAATGTGCAAACATTCTGACAGGTGTTGGCAAGTTTGGGAGGCGGTCGTTGAGTGGCTACGCTACAGGAATGACTGAGACCCGGACTATAGCGAAGCAAAAACTAGTCCAGGGGCAACCGCAACAGCTACCTGAACTAAGGGAAGGCGTAATCAGAGGGACACAATGTTGTGAAATGCAGATTACAAAAAGTAGGTGAAAGGGGACGGCAGGGAGGGCTAACCCAACCGGTTTTCAACGTTTGAAAAAACGCCGGCCCCAGTTGACAGCATATTTAAGTAAATAAATAAATAAATAAATAAATAAATAAGGACTTTTTGTTGTTTCTATTACTAAGCCAACCTAGCGGAGTTAGGGCTATAACGCCCTCTCTTACACTCAACTAGGAAGGCCCGGGACCGCCTGCTTTACATGCCCTCCGAAGCATGGCCAGAAAATGTAGCCAGTTTGGGACTCCAACTAAGAACCTTTCGGGTGAATGGTTGTTGGTTCGAAACCTAACCTAAGTATGTACTTAAATACGTATAGATACCGTAGTTCGGATTCAATGAGTCAAGTTCGTACGGTATCGGGTGTATCATAATGGATTATGTACCTTAATATATAGAATGAGGCTGCGAATAATCACAAAACGAAAAATTAAGTACAGCGCCTACATTCGTATATACAGTATATTTTAACAGTATTTTAGAGTACTGTAAAACAACTTAACTTTTGCTGCTTGCCGATTTGCGAGACCAGCCTTCCCAGCTTGAGCTCAGCGGCAACCATCATAGACTCCTGCACCGTCAGATTTCCCCGCAGGTATGAATCCTGCTGAATATAGCACGACTGCCGCAGAAAACTTCGCAACCGCCCGACGTTCCGCTCCTGCCCATTTACAAAAATTTGGCCGCTGGCTCCTTGCACCCTGGGTACAAAAAATAAAGAGTAAAAGGGCTGTTCCTATGGTCAGTTCCCATCTTCGCTTGAAAAGTAGGGAATACTGCACGGTGCCGCCACGCATTGGTAGATTAATTTGCATATTATTGGACTTTGTCTGTTTGCAAATAATCGTTTATTTATTTATTTATTTTATTTATTTATGACGCGGCCCCATCTAGTATTCCTCACGATACATTTCAAGCGATGGACCTTACAGTGCCGTTCTTCCTAGGGGAGCAAAATCAACAATTTATTAGGGATCTTTGCATGTAGCATATCCCTTGGTAAAGTGGGAAACTACTGAGTTGTAATGTAATGTTGTTTATTTATTTACATTTTATTTATAGAACTAGAGTTTCCCACACTCATGACCCGTACCCGTACATGGTTAAGTAATGTTTACGCCTATTGTATTGTGTCAATGGTAGAGGCGGATTAAAGGGGGGGCAGTGGTCGCCCCTCCCAAAGCACCCAAAGCTATTAAAAAGAAGCATTTTCTATCACATAGAGTATTATATATTTCACTAATTATATTTATTGAGTAGTAAATATGATTAGTGGAATTAGTGCAAAGTTAATGTTTTTATTATTTTTATTAGTACCTGATGTATCACTTCCGCTAAGTCTCTGGAGAAACTCTTACATGGAAAAGTGTACTTACTTGTATCCAGCTAGAACATTAAGAAGTGTAGATTTTCCAGCTCCAGAAGGACCCATAATTGCCGTTAGTTGCCCTGGTAGTAACTCTCCACTGACTCCGTGCAAAATTTCCTTTTTGGCTAAAATAAAATAAATAAATAAATCTAAAAGTTACATAACTTCATTGAGTCAAGCTTCTAAATAAAAATTCAAAACGAACAAAATATTCATAACTTAACCTGTAGGTGCGCTATAACAACAGTATCAGCAGCCATGCCCTAGACTGTGACTGTGGCTAACCACGTTTTTTTCTCAAAGTCCCCGTTTTGACACGGAGCCCCAAATTGTAGTAAAAGAACCGGTCCATGTTTACTCGAACAGGCTTCCCAATTTATAAATTAGTAGATATAGACATGTGTAATTTCATAGGAAATAATTTCCCTATGGTTAAATTTCAGATCCCTCGAGGGGGGGGGGGGAGGGGTCCACCTCAATATATTAAAAACCCCTTAAAACTTAATTGCATATTCTGGAACGAACAGTCCAATACATTGTAACAGTAGTAACAATGACACATGGCACGTAATGTATTGGAGCGTGGATTTTCCACAATTTCTCAAAAAATAATTTTTTGCACAGAAGAAAATATTTTTTTGGGAATGCAACCGGAATGCAACCTGTCCGTTTTTGTTACCCAATTTAACACCTAAAACATACCTGAAGGTAGAAATCATTGATAGAAAGGTTCCGCAGAAAAATTATTTTTTAGTCATTTTTCATGAAAATTGAGTTATTTTTCTTTTTTTACCCCCAGAAGTAAACTATCAAGGGGCAAGCGACCCCCCGCATTTTGTTAACATTAATAACAATTACAATATATGTGAATTTAAAAGAAATCGTTGGGGCGTTTTTGAGAAATAATTTTTTTAGACGTTTTTTGGAGATTTTTGAGAATTAAACCCCCCCAAATTGAGTTAGCCCAAAATAATAAAGAAAGGTCTCGAGGTATGATTTTTTGAACCTATATGCAAAATTTCATCAAAATCGGCCGAGTATTTTGCCCGGAAATCGATGAACAGGCAGACATACAGACAGACAGACAGACAGACAGACATTTCGTAAAAACCACTTTTTGGGTTCCTGGTACCTCAAAACGTGTAAATCCGTTAAAATCTCGGAATCGACAATTTCGACCATCACAAAGCTTTCGTTATACTTCGTATAACTTGGAAAGCAAAAAAAAAGGCTTTCCGTTCTGAGTTCTGTATATTTTAAATTTTGCCTTCCATTTTTTAAAGACTGAACTATTTTGGTTTGACTTTGGTGCAATTTTTTTTCATTAGAACTTATTATTCTGACAATTTTTAATTCTGTCACTGTTCTTGCCCTTTAAATTATGACTTGTCTAATACGGTATAATCTTGTTTCTAATTTTAGGCCTATACATGGACTGCCCCACGGGTAGCTGGTTCAAAATAAAATAAAAACGCAAAAGAATAACCCGGGGGTTTCTAACCATTTTAACATGGTGTTAAAACGAATCCGCAAGTTTTTAAAAAGAACAGAAGACAATCAACTGCGTTGTCATGTTGGTCTAAAAGGCCAAATTTGTGTTCCACCTACGTCTAGCATATGCAATGAACAATAATTAATCTCGATATTGTCTTTAAATTCTTATTCACATCAATTTACATTCATTGGTATTTATTTAGAAACTTTTGCGTTGGTGTTAGGACGGCTGTAATGTAGTCAAACACCGGAATAAATTAAGTAAATAAAACCTTTGCAAGAACTAAAGCGGGACTGAAACCCTTTGGAGCTCCACCTGACCGTGGTTAAGCCGCGGGTTCAAATCCTGCCTCGACCAATTTTTTTACTGAATTTCTTCTTCGGATAAACGACGGTGACATGCGGGCAATATTCGTCGCTCTATGTTAACGACAATAATTATCAGAGGGCAGACACAGTTGGGGGCAGGTTTGCAGGTCAATTATCGGCCAGTCTGCACGTAGATGTGACGTGCGTGCTGGCAGGTTCCATAAGATTAGGAATGTGAGCAGACCTGGTATTCTATATATATATATAGGGTTACCATGAAAAACTTCTTCGCGCTTTAAATTTAATGCAAAATTTGGCGGGAACTTATATTATAACAAGTGTAGGAGCCGCGTGGGGCCCGTAGGGCCCCTGTGGCGGAGACACTTGTTATAATATATAATTGCTTGTTTTATTTATTTTAATTCAATCATAGCAGTTTCTAACAGTGAAATGAACAAGTAAATTTATACTAGATATATTGTGACACACTGACACTTCAGAAGGAAATTTGCACTATATACCTGTAGAATGAAACTTTGGTTCAGGTGTCAGGAATTGAGATTTCTGAAATCTGGTAACCCTTGTATATCTTACCTCAACTTAACTCATTTTCCGAAGGTTGGTACTTTTTCAGCTGATGTCCCCAACAAGGGTAACAAAGAAATTGACCCTGGGTGCGCAATGTGCCTAAAATGGAACTTAACATACCTCATAAGTCTAAAGGCTGAAATGTACATATACGATATGTTGTTTTGATAACTCATGGAAGCCAGTTCCCCAATTGCCCGACACCCCTAAATTGTTTTATGGTATAACTTGAATGACGTCGGAATTTGAAGTCAATTATAGTTTGGAAATATAAGTATGTTCCTGCGCATATTTTGTAAGCAAAGGTGAAGTAGGCAATTATGTCACTATCATACACCCAGTAGTATCCAAGCAAACCCTCTGAGTTACCGTATATAAAATAGTTTGGGGGTGTCTGGCAAGGAGTTCCTCCCAAAGAAAATGTCTGGCAATTTGGGTACTGACTTCCACGAATTATTCTAACAACATAGATAAATTTCCGCTTTTAGACGTATGACTGTATGAGGTAGCGTTAATTTCTATTTTATAGACGTACATTGCGCGCCTGATTTGGAACTCACGGTACGAATTTCACCATGTCTATTTCGTTGCTACAATTAAGGGGACATCAGTTAAGAAAGGTTCCGCCTTTTGAAAACGAAGTCTGGCGGACTCTTAAGTCTATTTTTTTTTTCTTAAAAAAAAAAGGTTAATGGCATACAAACAATTTTATGAGTGTATCCGTTTGACCTCTTCAGTCCCCTCTGTAGGTTATTACATGTGTTGAGTTACGACATGTCTCCGATCGCATAGCATGTAGAGACTCGCACAAGTACAAGCACGCTACCACCTTGCCATCGAAGTCGCTTTCTATCGATTGAGGTACCTACTGAATTCCACTTTGAGACTGTCGATTAGTATTAGAGAATGGGATGAAAGCGGTTGGTAAAACCATGGACAATCACCTTCAAGATTGTAGTAATTGCAAAGTCTAGTAGGCCTAACTAATTGAAATATCTTCGTTGGAAAATCCATGCATCAAATGACTGATAAGCAGATAAACTCAGATCCAGTTCTCAAGAGACTAGCCCCGTTTTATGGTTTTAAGGTGATCATGGTATATAAAAAATGGGTATTCTGCGGGAAATTTGATATTTAGTTAGGTATGGTATCTAACTATGTAAAATCCATTTACATCCTTTGCATTTGCATGAATATGGTTCAAATATGGTTTTTTTTTAATGACGTCAGTTAGGTCGGGACAGGGCCGTTGAGAGGAATGGACGTTGGCCATTCACGACTACGCTGAACCAGTCGCTCCAAATCTTTCAAATTGTACAGTGTAAAAGTACCTCTTCCATATCGTCACACTGTACAATTTGAAAGATTTGGAGCGACTGGATCAGCGTAGTCGTGATGACCTCTCTAAATGGCGCTAACGCCAAATGGAACAGGACGCGCTATTTGGCTTTTGGAGCCCTCGTGAATGGCCAGCTTTAGGCCCATGTGTGAGGAAATGACCCTACGGGCGACGATAAAAAGGAAAAAGAGGGAAAATTAATATAATGTGACAAGTAGCGTTTCACGAGGACATTGAAGGTCTTTACCCGTTTCCAAAAGAAGAGCGTATACGAGTTATTTAACATAAAGTTATTCGAGTTATAAACCTAGTAGGTAAAAAATAAAGTATGAAAATATTTTATATTCATATTTTATTTTATATTTATATGTAGCCTATATACGTATATGTATACCTAACTGTATTGTTGCAAAATTGGAATAAATATACTTGATTTGATTTCACTGTAATAATAGCCTAATATAATAATAATTCGCCTGTTTTTCTTAATTTATTTGCATATTGCAAGTGGATAGAAGGCGCCCATTCCACCGACCGGCTATTTACAAAAACAGTAACGTGGTAGCAGACATTCAAGACTTTGGCGGGGCTTCCACCGATCTCGCATTGCAGAATTGACGGAAATGTTTATTTTCCTCTATGCCATAGTTAAAATTGATCAATGATCATACAGTAAAATCACAAACAAACAAACTAAAATTAAAAAATGGCGTCATGGGATATGTGAAGTACAAACATTTTAATAGATTTCTATAAAAAGAAAAATTCTAATTTCCGTCAATGTCATTTGCATTCTGCAATGCGAGGTCGGTGGAAACGCCACCTAAGTCTTGAATGTCTGCTACCACGTCACCGTTTTTGTAAAACCTAGCCGGTCGGTGGAATGGGCGCCGAAGCTGAAGTGTCCCCTCATGTGGTGATCCCAAAGCGCCTTTTTGGCTTTGTGGCACCGGTTTTAGTATAAATTGCAATGTTTTTATGATAAATACTGTTAGGTATTATTATTATCATTATCAATATCTATACCTAACACTTAAAAAATAATATTATAATAAATATACATAGTATAAAGCTAATGTTAACCTCGTATATGGTATACGAGTTTACCCCTACAAGCTTTCCTAGTTATCAATTACTATGTTATACCGTAATAGATAATTATGAGCATAGTACAGTTTCATGGTAATTATGTGCCTAACGCCACCCTCCCTTAATAGGAACACCAGGTTCGTTTAGTTTAAATTCCGAAAGCTCGCAGTGTCGTGGTTTCCACAATCTTATTTCTATAATTGCACATAAAGTCTGCCATTCTTTATAGTGTTGCTCCTGATATAGTGTATGTACTCGTATATTGTGGCTGTTTCATGATACCTTCGGATATTTTTTCAAGCCCCGAACACCAGCTGATTAGTACCGTAGCCTAGCCACTAAACATATTAAAATCATTTTAACACTTTACCGCGCCACACAACACAGTACTTTTTATAACATTTAAATTTTGTAACATTGATTAATTTTTATTATTTACTATTATGAGTAATATGTGTAGTAAAAGTAAAATTTAACATGAGTACCTATAATTTTATTATAGCTTAGCTAGCTAACTTTTACTTATATATTTCATTGTGTTAACTGATGTACGCCACACTCGCCCAGTGGCGTGATTTTTAGTTGATAGTTAAATAAAATGTAAAAAATGTACCTACTGTACAACATCTACTCAGAATAAGAAGAGTAATGTAAGCTATTCTACTACTTCATGCAACACATCAACTTAAATAACTTTTGACCCCAGCGTGACAAGTCATTTTTGTACTTAGTGCTGGGGATTTATGCTTCGATTTTTATTGATTGTTCAATTATATATATACTTACTTACTTACTTACTTACTCAGGAGCGTAATCGGAAGTCCCCTTTGTTCGGGTTGCCAGATGGTCGGCATTGTCCCGACATTACATTGGCGTCCCGACATCTCGACAAAACTGAAATTGTCCCGGCATACGGGATACGGCATCAATCGGCAATCCAGTATTTTAAAGAACGATCCATTTTTTCTGAGGATTCTTTATTTAAAAAGCTTTCTGTTTTGCCTCTCAAATTTTTTTTCTTTAATCTTATTTGTCCCATACATTGTAGTATTATATTGTATATATAACACTGACATTAAATTAACTTCGGTTGACGAGGTAACCTCCCGACAAAATTAACAAATTCCCGATACTTATAATTTGTCTAGATACTCGTTTTCTAAACTGGCAACCCTAGATACGCCCCTATAGTGAGCTGTTTTAAATTTTGAGCTATCGTATAAGTGACGTCATATAGGTACCATAAAAAACTGGATTTGCAACATCAGACCTAGTCTGTTCCATTTTATGGTTTAATATAGCCTAGGTACCAACGTAGGTATAACCTGAAACCAGAACTTTAATGTCCATTACTTTTGTAATTTCTTTTTATGGTTGGTAGTCATGCGTTGTCGAATAGGGTCATTGCCATGTCAAGTAGGTATCCCCATTGTGGGTACGGAGTGTTGCAATGCCCACTTCTTCTCTGTTTCGGGTTGACTGTTGCAATGCCTGATTGGTCCATACAAGGTTTTGATGCAATGCAGGACTATAGATCCTCCAATAAAAATGTAATGGGAGGCGGCGAGCTGCGATTTGATAAGATTCTTCAACAATCTATACCCATCGTTTGAAAAGTATCGGTAAGGAACAAGACTGTCATTTTAATATTTTTCGGGTGGGGGAAGGGGACAAGATAGCAATTGGGTACACTTTTAAACGAGGTTGCAACGATTTTCTCTTTAGACAGGTTTCATTACGTACTTTTTTGTTAGCAGGGGGCAGATAACCCCTGGGACCCCAAATGTAAGGAATACTGCACGCCATGCATTGGTAGATGGTGGTGCCATCCAATATTTCTTACCGTTAGGCTTCAAGCATTGTGGGACTATGGATTGTGAGACTCTCTCTCCATCCATTCATCTATATATCTATCCATCTTTGTCTCTCTGGTAAAACTTTAACTGTTTTTTACTGCATTTCAATGAAGACAATAGTCTAGTTATGCTCATACTTCATTCCAGCGATCATTTTACAATTACAATACGATAAAAGTAGCCTATTCGTTTTCTACGGGATAAGATAAATTCTGCCAGCACATGAATGGACTCCTTTCTGAGCCAACTTCAAAAAACCTTTTACCATTTATCATACAAAGAATAATTCTACTGCATAGTAGATTAGTAGTATTTAGTAGTAGCGGGAAATTGATTAACTTGAAACATTAAGAAGTCATTTTTAATTTAAATTAGCCGACGAGTAAGGATACATTCAGATTTTCTCTATCTATGAGTAGTTGAGTTACAACATAATGATTTGTGTGTAGGGCCCCCGTTATTAATGATCCCGGCAACAAACCATGTCAAGCCGTCAACAAACTACTAAACCTGTGTAGAGTGTACCTAAATTAAGTTTCATCTTTTAGCACGTGAAACCTTGAAATACAGGAAGGAAGGTATTGTATATCTAAGAAACTAGTTAGATATACTACAGTCGTAAAGATAATTCGCTACAAGAGTTAAAGTTACAAACAAAACAAAAAACGTTAGCAAATAGTTTGCTCACGTAAACTCCGGTGAACTTGAACTTATTTGAGGTGGAGGTCTGAACTTTTTACTTGTCAAGCTATTAATACAAACAGAGTACCTATCTGTAACGCCGCTAAAAATAAACTACAAAATGTTTCCCGTACAGGCAGACCGAGGACAACCCTCGTGGAAAGAATTGAACAACTCGCCGGAGCAAGAGGAAAAACAAATGGCCGAGCTCAAGACGTTAGCGTCCGACCAGGTTGAGTTCAAGAAATGCGTCCGGGGCGACCCCCCCACGCTGCGCACGCGGCACTAAGGGGGAAGAGGAAGAAGAAGAAGAGAAAGAAGAAGAAGAAGAAGAGGAAGAAGAAGAAGAGGAGGAGGAAGAAGAAGAAGAGGAGGAGGAAGAAGAAGAGGAAGAAGAAGAAGAGGAAGAAGAAGAAGAAGAAGAGCAGAAGAAGAGGAAGAAGAAGAAGAGGAGGAATAAGAAGAGGAAGAAGAAGAGGAAGAAGAAGAAGGAGAAGAGGAAGAATTATACTCGTCGACCGGCTTACTTGCCATCGAAGGTGAATTATAAAAAGAACACGCCTCGGATAACAAATATACGCTACAGAAGCCACTACTTACAGGCCTAGAGCCCTCCGTCACTCGGTGCTCGGTCCCTAAATTGATATTTGGGTGGAGCGTACGTAGTAGGACACCCTGTTTAACAACTTCCACTCGTCTGCGCATCATAGTGCATCATCACTGCCAAGGTCACCGCACCGGTAGTGAATCATATACGTTACGCCAGAACACCGTAATTACTGGGTTCCTTGCCATGAACCGCTCAATAGAAAGTGAAAACGCGGGTTCATGGTTCTATTACCGATGAAAAAGACAAAGGACCACTTCCAATGATCGGTAAGGCTATGGAAATGTTTCCGAGGTTAAATAGACTACCATTTTCCGCTACATATTGTATATTTCAAGTGTGGTTCGAGACCGGAACTTAGGTGGAATAGGTTAAGAAGCTCAAAATACTGAGTTTACGCACAACAGCCAGAAGAAGGTAGAAATGGTCGCTCTACTACGGGACCGAACTGACAACTTGAACTGAACTTACTTTATAACTAGGCTTGGATAGATATAGGCTTAGTGACCTTTCCCGAATGCCTGGGTTACACCAAATCTAGCTCAGCCTCGTTGTGACTAAGGAGTGGACGCTTTATCGAACATTCTTCGAATGAACCTTATAACAGAGTATCTTCGTACCTTCATTAGAATGTTTACCAGTTTCAGTGTCGGCAATATGATTTCTTCAGTCAGCTTATTTCCATTCAATCATTATTCATCTTAAACTCAAAATGACATTGAATATTGTGGTATGTTGTGGTATAAATATTGAATGCCCCATTGTGGTAAACAAAACTTCCCAATGCCAAATTGGAGATATGAGTCTTATCTTTAAATTTGACGAATTGTTCGCCACACGGCACTGACCTATGCTTGCTTGAATTGTGTTTCATGTAGTGTCAGAGCTAATTTTACAGATTTTCTACTGATCGTTAAAAGTTTCAAATTGAATATTTGAATATTAAGTTTTGCCAAAGCTAAAAAATGTTCTCTCACTCCAACTAATTAATTAACTGAATAAAACTTGAAAATAATAGGTTCGCGTCTCAAAAAGCAGCTGCTTTTACGCTTTTTCCAGTGTGTGACGTCATTTGGTGTTGACCCCTCGGAAATTCTAACATGGCGTGTCTAGCTAGAGTAATATATGGCTCAAGATTTATACAGAAAAAATATGGGGACAATTTTGAAAAGAGATAGGTTTCGAAGTATTTTTTAAAATTTGTACTTAAAAGTGAAAGCAGTTAAAAGACGACGTAGATGACATTTTATCTATGCTGGCAAAAAAAAAGAGTGGGTGCTCCAGCCCATGGTCTTCCCATAAACTACTTCATTAAAAAGTATAAGATCCCCTATGACGTCAAATGAGCGTTCCCTGTATTTAAGTCTATTTAATGGTCAGTTTGAAGCCATTTGGAAGTTTTTCATAACTCATTAAAATATTTCGACTTTGGGCCTATATCGTGAAATACGATGTGACTGTTCTTAGAGTTGTTAAGGTCGTCGCTGCTCATGATACTCGTACAGCACGACAGAATATACAGTACATACACAGATAATAATGAAGTAATAGGCTATCAGCCTTCTTTACAAAACGTTTAAAGGTCATACGACACAATAATCCGGTTAGCCATCTCTTTCTCAACTGAGCCAACTCTTGTAATATAAGGTTAGATTTAGCTATATGTACATAGTATATTGAACTCTAGTTATATGAAGCAGGTATATGGTTTTCCACCTCATAGGCGCCCATTCCACCGACCGGCTAGGGCTATTTACAAAAACGGTGACGTGGTAGCAGACATTCAAGACTTAGGTGGCGTTTCCACCGACCTCGCATTGCAGAATGCAAGTGACATTGACGGAAATTAGAATTTTTCTTTTTATAGAAATCTATTAAAATGTTTGTACTTAACATATCCTATGACGCCATTTTTTAATTTTAGTTTGTTTGTGAATTTACTGTATGATCATTGATCAATTTTAACTATGGCATAGAGGAAAATAAACATTTCCGTCAATTCTGCATTGCGAGGTCGGTGGAAACCCTGCCTAAGTCTTGAATGTCTGCTACCACGGCGCCGGTTTTGTAAATAGCCCTAGCCGGTCGGTGGAATGGGCGCCATATAAAAACAAGAACCAGCAGATCTATGACTAATCAATGCAGTCACCATTTTCATGAAAAGACTATGCGATAAGTGCATAAATAAATAATTTTACCATAAATAGTCGCAGCGATCCTTTTAAAATAAACATAGTATTTACTAGAGATCAGAGACATGCGTAGAATGGTAGCGTTACGCGTTATTACTCTGTATGTACAGTAGATATACCCTTCAGCAGCCCTATTATGGCGATTTGGGATGGATTAATATAATACCGGGGTTTATTCAATTGTTTTAAACAAATGAGTGCAAAATGCGCGGGAAATTCAAATTGATTAATTAATTCTCGGCTACATTTTTGGGGAGTTTTCAATTTTTTCTCCCTTAGATGTAGACGCATTAATTAAAATTCTTATATCAAATTTCTACCTGAAGCCTACATTTTAATGTTTATTAGTATTTCCTTCTTGTATTCCAATAATTTATTTATTTGAATTTCCCGCACATATTTTAACACCATCACGTGACACCTTGCTGTATTAAAAAATAAACCCCGGTATTTTGTTAATCCCAAATCGCCATAATAGGGCTGCTGCAAGGAAAATGTCAAGTACGCCGAAGGATATTTTTACTTTTAAAAAAATATCGTTAGCTAGTTGTAAACCTACATTATGTAATAAATGAGTCGTATTATATGTATATATACAAATATATTATATTATATTGCTCATATTTCTCGTATTACTTCAGAAAGAAAAGCTCTTGCGTAAATAATTGATAAATAAAAACAGATATGTAGCCTATTTGCTTCAAATAGGGAACCATTACGCATCGGACATTTCCTCTTCTTGTATGAAGTCCGCCAATAGGGAAAAGTTATTAATTTTTTGCTATGCAATCAGAAAAATGAAACACATAGGGTTCGGACGTCTCTTCTAATTAGCTGCATATTTACTTGTTACATGTTAGACTTCTTAAGAAAAATTTCTATTATATTATTGTAAGCAGTTCTATACTATCAACATATTCTATTATTAAATTAAGCCCATTATCTCCAACTGGCCGCTATGGCCCATATTGTGTATACTTAAGATTACCGAATATCAATATTTTAACGTATACACGAATAGGACCAATGGCAGATCCAGCAAACGGGTCAAGCCAAGAAGAAACCACCCTCCCCCCCTGTCTATGTTATATTTCTATTAACATTTTCGCTTAAATATATAAAGTATTAAGTATTATTATATATTATGATATAAGTATTAGTTTGATCATTTACGGAACGGAAAGCCAGAATACTGAAGCAGTTTCATGAAAAGTAGGTACCGTATATGAATAATAAGATATAATAAGATATATCTGAGGAGCATGTATGCAAAAGGCGATTGGCCACAAAAAAATAATTTTTGAGTTGGTGGTATCACTGGAATCGTCGAATTGACTGCTACAAAAAATGTAATAAAAGTCTAATGCCATTCCTATACTATCAAGAAATATTAATTAAAATACTACACCCCATAATTATAAGGGTTAATAATAGTAAGAGTGGGCCGAAAGGCCCAAAATTCGCCCGTATGGAAAATAAAGACAATTTTCTTTCTTTCATAATTTAGAAACATTTAGATTTTAGCAGTTTTTTGTCTCTCCTGTACTTAAGTTTCAAGTTTTAAATCGCCTTTTGCATACACGCTCCGCATCTATAGAGGTGGAATGTAGCCCTCTTACAATATGAATGTGTAGTGAAACTACTTAACTACCCCCCGTCTAGGTTTCTAGTTCCACGTGTCTCTAATGAAAAATTTTTAAAATTTCCGTTTCCGTTTACAACCTAAACATCATTGTTGGACCTCGAATATTATTAATTCATCGTCGAATTCCTTTCTACAATACCTGCAGGCTAATCATGGCGATTTTAATCCCGGGGGTAATATAATACCATGTCACGTGAGGGGGATTAATTCAATTTAAATAGACGCAATTTGAATTTTCCGCGCTTGCGGCGATTACCAATGAAAAAATCTGAAATTTGCTTGTCTTTTATTTTAAACAATTGAATTAATGCCATCACGTGACATGGTATTATATTGCCCTCGGGATAAAAATGGCCATGATCAGCCTGCTGAAGTAGTGTCAACCCATTATACAATACAATAGGGGTCCTATACCGCTTCTTGTCCCGCACTCAAACATAAAGTTTTAGGATAGTAAAGTATACTTTACTATACAAGTGTACGCATACTATTCTCATTACTACTAGTCCAGGTTACCTAGCAACAAAGTCTCTTTTGCTAGGTAATCTAGGCTGTAACGTCATCCGCTGGCAATAGATAAACATAATGTTGGTGCCCCAACTTTCTCATGCAGTGTCTAGAGTATTTCATGGTCTAACGTAAAAACTATATAAAAATAAATAAACTAAATCAACATAATAAAAATACCACGCATACTTCCCCTCTGACGAAAATCCTGAGCCCGTCCCTATTGAAAGTTTCTAATCTGCATACAATTAAAACTTTCAGAGCCCTCTTAATTTTTAAAATCCTGGCTACCGACCTAGAACTATTTTTTTTTTTTTTTTGGAAGTGGTCTTCTTACAATTAACGGTTTCTGAAAAGTTAGCCTGTCGACGAAATTAACCACAATATATAACGTACTCATCAACTCATTCAATTTTAATTTATTTTAGTGAAAAAAGCATTCTCGCCTTAGTATCGACCCCTGTCTACGTAATCAGCAAAGTGTCAAACCACAAGATTTAATTATTAGCTGTTATAAAAAGTTTTTTTTGCGGTTGTAATCCATAATCCATGTATTAGGTAGGTTACCTGTATAAAAATAAAAATATATATTAACTGTAATATGAATACCTCACGTGGAGAAAAGTAAAGGCTTTATAGTTACTGACAAAGATTAATAAAATTACGGTGGTTGTTATAAATAATGTAGGTGCAAATATTGAGATTTTACGCATTAATAAACCTGCCCCTCTACCGGGGAACCAATTGGAAAACATATAGTCGGAAAATAGCATGTTTCTTAATACGATATAAAGCGTTGGGCCAAGGGTGAGACTTATCATAGTGCGAGACCTGAAGCTGTCGCCTATTGGTCGTAATGGACGAATACGCCTGTTGCCCCTTCTATGCTCTCTGCATTTTGTTTAAAAACCAAAGTTAATTTAATGTCAGTGTTATATATACTATATAATACTACAATATTTTGTTTACAAATTAAAAAATATGGTTGCGTGGGGGAGGGCCTTCTCTGGGCCCCTAGGCAATGAAATACGTGGGTCTCCCTCCCCCCTCTATGGGCTCTACGTCTATAGTCTTACTAGGTAAGGTGACTAAATTGCAACTAAGAACTTAAAGTATTGGCGGGAAAACTTTCTGTTTTAAAAATTTGAGTTGCACAATATTATGAAAATTACATTTTTCAAGGTTTTATGAAATTTTTTGAATAACTACATAATAAATTAACTTTTTTTTAAATTTGGCAGCTCTGTGGGCCTAGTTCGTGATCCAGCACTGGGGGGAGGGGGGGTTCAAATGTTGTTTCGCCACGGTTGCAACCTCTCCGTTACATGAGTTTTACACCTCTGAGGATCATTAAAAAGTAATTTCTGTATCTTGATAAAGACTTTGGGATCACCCACGCTTTAAATCCATCGGTATAGTAATATAGTAAATAAATAAATAAGAAATTTTTATTGTTTCTATTATTAAGCCAATCTAGCGGAGTTAGGGCTATAAAGCCCTCTCTTACGCTCAACAAGGAAGGCCCGGGACCGCCTGCTTTACATGCCCTCCGAAGCATGGCCAGAAAATGTAGCCAGTGTGGGACTCGAACCAACAACCTTTCGAGTGAAAGTCAGAGTCCGTGCCACTACGCTACATGTCTTGACACTATAGTATAGGAGGTGGTCGTGCAAAGTGCGGTTATGATTGATTCACGGGTCTAACTTCTGGGAAAAACAACACTCAGAATAATTCCAGACTTGACTTCATAGGTAGATTTCATATTAGCATAATTGTGGTTTTCCGGATATTCATATAATTAAAACAACGCCATATAGCTTACTGTGTGGCGAGCACGTGGTAAAATCACGTGAATGCTCTCCTTTCTCACCGACGGTTAGTCAGTTACCTACTCGTATTAAACGATTAGTGTTTTTTGTTGTCTAATGCCATAGGTATTCTCTCGCTTATTTGTTATTTATTAAACCGGCTTCGTAATTAGGACAATTATTATATAAATAGTTAAGCTTCACGTTTGCACATGCGGAAAGTTATGATGGCGGGATAATAACTTTTTATGGAATAAAACGTCGATAACTTTGGTGCAGGTATGTCGGTGGATCAAGCTTAAGAGTAATTAAGGTGCACATGGCTTCTTGTGAAGATTGTTATACAAGCATTATGACGTGCACTCGTGCGTCAAGTCTGATTAACAATCCAAGACTAGACTAGTTTTTTGTCAGTTTTGGTCGTGTTCCAAATAATGTGCAAATACCACCAGCATCCCGATCATGGCGATGTATGGGATTATTGTAATACCGGGGTTTATTCAATTGTTTTAAACAAATGAGTGTAAAATACGCGGGAAATTTAAATTGATAAATTAATATTTTTGGAGAGTTTTTATTTGTTCTTCCTTAGATGTAGGCACATTAATTAAAAATCTTATTATATTTCAAAATTCTACCTGTACATTTTAATGTTTAATAGTATTTCCTACAATTATTAAACAATGCAACCAATCTATTGCATTCTGATAATGTATTAATTTGAATTTCCCGCGCATATTTTAACACCGTCACGTGACACCTTAAACCACTGCGGCATTAAAAAATAAACCCCGGTAATATGTAAACCCCGGTATTATAAGGTCAGGACATGTAGAGTAGTGGTATGGACTCTTTCACCCGAAAGGTTGTTGGTTCGATTCCTACACTTCCTACATTTTCTGGCCAAGCTTCGGAGGGCATGTAAAGCAGGCGGTCCCGGGCCTTCCTAGTTGAGTGTAAGAGAGGGCTTTATAGCCCTAACTCCGCTAGGTTGGCTTAGTAATGGAACAAAAAGTCTTTATTTATTCATAATAATCCCTAATCGCCATGATCGGACTGCAGGTAGTCATAATGTCTTGAAGGGCTTTGTATGATCCTAGGCGTACTAAGGCAAAGGTTAATGGCAATGGTGTAATACTATTTAACAAAGGGTTATGTCTATGGATACGGATTTAAACAAGGAATCCAATACAATAAAAAACTTATATTCGAAAAAAGGAGATAGACTCATTTGAAAATAGGCAACTCAACTATTCAGGAAGCTATATACCTAGCGTAAATTACACTTAAGGATCAATAGGATAACATACTTATTATGTAGTAATGTAGTATCAAGGAGCAAAGAATCGCCAAAGATTCTTAGGTATTAGGTAATCTCAACACTATCCTTAACAATAATAAGAAGCAGAATTTGGGAAGACGAGGTTGGCATTGAGAAGATGTTTATTCTAGTTTCGAGATTGTATTCTTGTATAATAGTTATTAGCTTAAATAGCTTATAGGCGCGGTTTCCACCGACCGGCTAGGGCTAAATGCAAATACGGTGACGTGGTAACAGACATTCAAGACTTAGGCGGGGTTTCCACCGACCTCGCATTGCAGAATGCAAATGACATTGACGGATATGTTTGTTTTTCTTTTTATAGAAATCTATTAAAATGTTTGTAATTAACATATCCTATGACGCCATTTTTTAATTTTAGTTAGTTTGTTTGTGATTTTACTCAATGATCATTGATCAATTTCAACTATGGCATAGAGGAAAACAAACATATCCGTCAATGTCATTTGCATTCTGCAATGCGAGGTCGGTGGAAACCCCGCCTAAGTCTTGAATGTCTGCTACCACGTCACCGTATTTTTATTTAGCCCTAGCCGGTGGGTTACAAGGTGCCACCAGTGTAGGTGGGGACTGGCGGAGAACCCGACTTGCGAATTCGGACAACAACAAAACGACGGTCATCTTCTGGTTTGCCCGATACTAGAAGCTGTGGTCCAGACAGATTTTTCAGATGCCACTCACCATGTTTCGGATCAACGTGTCCTATAGGTCCGGACAGGTAAGTAAGTGTCACACTCCGAATACCACTAATTGGGTTATTGGTATTCGGAGTGTGACACTAAGTAAGTAAGTTATTAGAAAGAATGTTATCTTACCAAAAAATGGTTTCCGCCATGACCGTGTCGTGACCGAAAATGTGACATGTTTAAATTTGAGTTCCATAGTCTGTTTCTTCTCAAATGGCCGCCTCACCTCCTGAGAAGCGACTTGCTCTTTCCTCTCCATTGTAGCTGCTGTAACTTTTCTTAAAATTTGTTCTTAGATCTGTAAAGAACAAAAAAGTACATTTAGTGTTCATTGTCATATATTATTCATATTGTCAGTGTTGACTGCACGAATACGAGAAGTGATTAAACAACATTATAGAATACTTCGCTTCGAAAGGGTATAAGTAGCCTAAAAACGCCATGGCGGGCCAACCCAATGTATTTAGGCCGCCTGAGGACTGTCAAAGCATCCTCTCATTGTAATTTAATTTGTAAATTGTATTAATTATTGTGAATTAATTGTAAGAGTGGGCCGAAAGGTCCAAAATTCGTCCAACTTGAAAATAAAGACAATTTTGTTTCTTTCTCTTGACGACTGCTCTAATTATTGGGATACTGTTGTGAGCAAAATGTCCGCAGCCGTGTTAATCTTGACTTCATTTTTATCGAGACTTGCCAAGAAAGTTGCCCCTATTGCAAATGTGGTTTTCTGCGATAGCTCAGGAAATAAAAATAAGTACCTAACTCACAACAGGGGCGTATCCTAATAAGCTAATAACTAGGAACTCCAAATTACGCTCCTGAAGGTTTAAGTACCTATGAAAATAGAGTGGACTGTATGAAAATAATATGATTTGGTAAGAGAATAAGAAATAAGAGAATAAGCCTACCGTACTCTGCTTACTCGGTGAAGTTGTGGTACACTAGGTAGACCTATTATAATATGTAATGTATAGTGTGGTGCTGTAAGGTGTCTGGGTGTATGTGTTTTATGTGAATAGGCTACGCTCCTTATCTACTGCTGGAGTCCGTGGCTTGCAAAGTATCCGCAGGAATCACAGCAGGGGCGAGCACAATAAACACTATATAATATAAAATAACACGAATGACACTACAACCACAACTAATAAAATTAATGTAATTAATAATAGGTAAATAATTAGAACCTATCGGAGCCGTTGCAATATTAAGACTGAATGCAGGCCGCAGGGTGCGGGGTAGAGTACCTAGCCGAATACCGAATGCAGGGGTAGGTAGGTTTCTCTGAGACAACAACCCGCAACTATGCTTAGCTTGTGCAAGGCGAGGCATTCACGGACAGCAAAGTTCCACATTTTTTATCAGTTCTCCTTTTTAGGCGCGGTTTCCACCGACCGGCTAGGGCTAAATACAAATACGGTGACGTGGTAGCAGACTTCCAAGACTTAGGCGGGGTTTCCACCGACCTCGCATTACAGAATGCAAATGACATTGACGGAAATTTGAATTTTTCTTTTTATAGGAATCTATTAAAATGTTTGTACTTAACATATCCCATGAAGCCATTTTTTAATTTTAGTTTGTATGTGATTTTACTCTATGATCATTGATCAATTTTAACTATAGCATAGAGGAAAACAAACTTTTCCGTCAATGTCATTTGCATTCTGCAATGCGAGGCCGGTGGAAACCCCGCCTAAGTCTTGAATGTCTGCTACCACGTCACCGTATTTGTTTTTAGCCCTAGCCGGCCGGTGGAAACCCCGCCTTAAGATACTGAATGTAATCAACAATACTGATGACTGCTCATTATCTATATGCCAGTAAATCCCAATTGCGACCCTACCTACGTTCAAAATCATGCCAATACCACTCGGTTCTGATGATGTAATAGTCTCGATCAGCAGGCATAGCACGAACGGAAAGAATAACTTACCAAAGGAATTGATTAAACCATTTTACAAAATAATAAAGCTAAAGCAGGCGGTATTCGTACCGAATTGTTCTGAGAAATTATTTGTTTATTTCATAAAGGTGTCACTGTGGTACTTATATATCCACTGGAAAATATTGTAGTATAAGGATAGACCAATACTAAATCTTTCAATTAGACGTTTTATCGGTCCCATTACAATTTTCCACCCCTATGCTTGTTTTCAATCTTACTCTTAAGTCAATTTACATTCATTGTGGTTCAATGTATTATTGACACTTATTCCCAGATAAGTAATTCATTTACATTGGTGATTCGGCTGCAGTTAAAGGGTATGTACCAACTCAATTTTTGACACCTACCGTACCTCCTACCGCTGACATTAAAAATGACTGGTTTGAGCTACCTTTCCCCCTTGTAAATAGCCTGGAACAATCCAATACTGTTTAATTGCTATGACACTGAATTACAGTAAATTATTAATTCATAATTTAAATCTTGTCAGAATATGCCAAATCAAACAGCAACATCCAAGTTGCAGCATTTAGCACCTTAAGGTTTAAACAATAAATTTTCTTTTTACTCTGCACGGTGCATTTTAATAGCCTACGTATCCCATGTGCGAGCCATGTGCTTAAATAAACGTGTAACAAGGTTACGGTACCATGGCGGTCAGAAAGTTCATTATGAACTACGTGCCCTAGCGTATGGCGTGGATAGCTTAAAGTACTGGGCTTATACAGTAGGTAGGTAGGTAAGTACTTAATTACGTTTACAACAAATTCGACCTTCACTTAACTCGATTGTCGGTCAATACTCAATAGGAGTTAAAAGCATGCAAGCATAATAAATAGAATGCAAAATTCTTGCAATAAAGTCAACAAAGCATATACAGTAGGTACCTGGTACTGTAGGTACCGTCGTATTGCGTACGGCTACTGACTGCATTACAGACTGCTCTATAACTCTATAACAGATTGCAGCTCTGGTAGAGTGAAGAAATAGTCGACGACAAATTGACAATAAAACCACCTGGATCGGGCTGAACCTAGAGTTATATATACTGTATATATGTATAAGAGACGGGGCATGGGCATTAATTGCCAATAATATTTTTTTGCTTTCCAATTTATACGTGATGGTCAAAATTTTCGATTCCGAGATTTCAACGGATTTACACGTTTTGAGGTCCCAGTATCCCAAAAGAGTGGTTTTTACGAAATTTCTGTCTGTCACTCTGTTCTGTTTCATGAAAAATGACTAAAAAATATTTTTTCTGCGGAACCTTTCTATCGATGATTTCTATCTTTAGGTAAGTTGTAGGTGTTAAATAGAGCAGCAAAACCGAACAGGTTTCTTTCCCAAAAAAGTATTTGATTTTGTGCAAAAAATTATTTTTTGAAGAAATCATATAACATTCACGCTCCAATACATTGCGTCCCGTTCCATTATTATTAAATTATATGTTTTATTATATGTAAATAATACCATGAAAAAACTCATTACCTCTATCCACTAATTGAGAAATTGGAAAGGGTTCGAGTAAACTCGAACCGGTTCTTTAATTCTGGGGCTGATGCAAGGTCAGCTATTGAAAAAACGTACCAGCTGGCCCCAGGATTAAAAAATATATTTTTGGCTTGAATGTCCTATCTAACCTACACAGAACTTTAGCTGAACTCAGGTGGATCAACTGAAGGAGGACGCAAGAACTCCAACCTACCGAGAACTGAAGAGGAAGGAGCTGGACCAAGAGAACTGGAGTATGATATGCAAAAAGAAAGAAGAAAGAAAATTGTCTTTATTTTCCATATGGGCGAATTATGGCCCTTTCGGCCCACTCTTACAACTAACCCATCCCAATTAACCCATGTAGAGAGTTGCTGCCAATCAACCGCTGAGATTGTGATCTGTTTTTCTGCCTGCTGCATTGCCTTGCCCTCCCCCCATGGCGCTACCGCTTCACAGCGCCTTGCCACTCTGCACAATCCAGCCCCCCATGATGTCTCCCCCAAAGCATGGGGCAGCTTTATACTTATCTGTGGAACATTATGTTTCAGGAAGATGGTCAGTGCCCGTACCACTCTTATAGTGTAAACATAAAGCCTCAGCTCTCCATTTGTTTACGGACGGAAAATGTATGCCTAATGGTAGATATACGTACATCTTGTACTTGGCCTACACGTTTTGAATTAGCATATTTATGAGTTAGTATGTCCACTTCAACTTAACTGTTCTGCCTAGACTTCTACTCAACTTCTTTCTGAAATGCATGATTAATTGGAAGTATAGCTAAAACAATACAATAGCTTAGGCCTATTGCGTTGCATTGTAGTTTTATGATGATGTCATTTTGTCACTCAAGGATTTGCAGGATTTACGTTAGGCTAAATTAACGTGTGAAGTGCAAAATAATCAAAAAGATAATTTAGCCCTTATGAAGCATTGCAGAAATGACAATGGCTTATGTACCTTCTTCGGCCATCATTATGGTTGGAAAGACCTTGGTTTTTGTACGGCAATTGTTTTCCATTCTCTACAGGCTTATATGACAGCATTCTGAACGCATAGCTGTAATCATTTTTATGGAGCATGACTTGCAATCACGAGACTTTGCTCTGGAGGGCATATAAACCATAAGGGCTGGGGGAAACAAATTCTGCTATGCATGTCTACATGCTATAGTTTAGTATTAACACAAAAACACTTATTCCATGATGTTCAATAGAAAATAATTGAGGTATAAGTAAAACAATAATATATTACTAAGGGTATAATTGTATAAGAGTGGGCCAAAAGAACCAATTAAAAATTCAAAAATGTTTGCAATTAATATTGGCCGATACGCGATTTCTTTAGTCGCTTCTTCTTTGTTATTTTAGTCAATAGGTTGTTTATTGCATGGAACCTGTTGTCATCATATTGTCATTCACTATTTATATTTATATATATATTTACTATGGCGAAACTTTATCATTCTCGTTAAAAGTACACTATTAGTACAGTATACAAATGAACAAACTAATTTTTAAAAATGTAGAAAAGAATAATTTACACCAGCACACATCAATGTCCAAATCACAATGATACTGGCTAAATCAAAGATGAGCATGATTTATTAATGGCTATTAGAGAACAATAGATTGGCAATCACATGCGTAGGCTGTATCTAACAATTAAAATATAAAAAATCACCTTTGTGAAAACTTTCGCTAATAAAGCGGAAGCAACACCATCACTATGGCCTAATCGAATCGCACTCTGCTCTCGTCTTCCGGCATCACAAGCATGCACCGGCGAAAACTCACGAAAACTGTTACAGACACGGACCGAGTACACGGCAAGAGAAAGTGCTGCGGGTGCACTTTAGGTTGTTATTACCAACTTCGTCAAAACGTCAAACAAAACCCTTTAAATTTGTATTTAAATAATTAAATGAGCAGATAAAATATATAGTCTATAAGTATAGAATTCTCGAGAACCACCCACGTCTTTAATCGAACGCGACCGGCCGGAGAAAGAAAGAGTAAACTCCGTGATCGAAGTTTGTAAACTTGAATTAATGGCGCCAAGTCATGAGTAGGGGGTCTGCGCATGCGTGGAATCTCGCAGTGACGTTTGTTAGTATCGTCTGCTTGTAGACATATCACTGACAACACGTAAGTTTATAGCATTATTTTCTTTTTAATGGATAATTGATTAGAGTGTTTTATAGTTCTATGACAATAATGGTATTTATATTAAATGTAATACATTATTGTTATGTAGGACATTAAGGGTTCCTGTAGGGCTGGCTCCCAGCTTTTTGTGTAACCTACTGTATAAGCAAGGTGAAATCGCATAGGCTACAGGCTTTTATATGAATGAAAAACATAAGCACTTTTGTTAAATTTAATTTTTACTAGCTGGCAGTGACAATATACAGTAAATTTACCTATGTACAGAACGGAGTAAAGTTATGAGGAAAGCATTAGCCTATATCGGTTAGAATTTGTAGTCTTATCTTGCTACAATAACATTATCTCTCGTTGGTATTATCATCAATCCTTGCTCCCTTGATAATAGGCTGTAGTGTTGTTTACAACGCTCAATTTAAGAATTTTAGCAGTGATTTTGGCTCTAAGAGCAAATCAGGCTTCCGTTTTTTGTACCAAGTCGAATTTCGAACATTGATCCATAAATGCAAGGTTAGATTGAGTCCACTCTTTAAAAACCATGTGGTCAAACGCAGTGTTAGTGCGGGCTTCATACTAGGGCCTATGTATCAAAATTCATTTAAAGGCATATGGCCTTGATTAGGCCTACACACTTGAATATTTATTCGGCCTAATATTTATTCGATCGAAGAAATACTTGATATGTTTATGTTGAACGATTTGAATCTGAATTTAAGAGTGTACGGTACGTAGGAAATTGGCAGCCCGAAATTTAGCTTTTTATTTTTTATTTAATTAACTAAGCAGTTTATTAAAGATTTAGCTCATTTAAGTTGTAGAAGACAACTTCATGCATCATACAATAAGGTATTTTTAATTTTCGAAATTATAGTTTTTTCATAAGCACGATTTTACGCGAAAATTTATTGTTTATAAATTATAAATTATTGTCTCCTACAACTTAAATGAGCAAAATCTTTAATAAACTGCTTAGTTAATTAAATAAAAACTAAAAAGTACTAAATTTCGGGCTGCCAATTTCCTACGGGCTGTACACTCTTAAGTATTACACTTAAGGATTTTTCTTGGACCCATATTTATTGGATCGAATATTGGAACTATAATCGAGTGTGTAATAGGGAGATTGGATCGATAATATTCGAAAGTTAACAATTTCACACTCATAACATGTACTGTATACAATAATAGGGGTACCAGGGGCGTCATCTCAATATTATTCAGGGGACTCAAGAAGACAATCAGGTAAATTTTTAAGCGAAGTTGTAACAATTTCCTCGTTATTATAATTTTTACTAATCGAAGGGGGGGGGCAATGTGCAAGTGCAATAATTGACGCCCCTGACTCACTATTATCAGTAACAATTAGAAATAAAAATTACGTAAATAAAGATACATTGTTTGATTACTTTTGTAACCGACTTCGATGGCAAGTTGGTAGCGTGCTTGTACTTGTGCGAGTCTCTATACGCCATGCGATCGGTGACGTATCGTAACTCAACACGGGTACTAACCAACAGAGGCGACTGAAAATGTCAATCGGATGCATTCACATACAGTCAGGACATGTAGAGTAGTGGTACGCACTCTGACTATCACCCGGAAGGTTTTTGGTACGAGTCCTACACTTCCTACATTTCGGAGGGCATGTAAAGCAGGCGGTCCCGGGCCTTCCGAGTTGAGTGTAAGAGAAGGCTTTATAGCCCTAACTCCGCTAGGTTGGCATAGTAATACAACAAAAAGTCCTTATTTATTTATTTATTCACAAAATGTTTTGCATGCGATTTACCTTTAAAAAAGAGTTTTCCCAGCAGGATATTGAGTACGTTTAAAGAGTAGGATACGTATATTTCTTTTACTTATTGCGGATTCTAATTTGTTTCAGAAACTGACAATGGCAATACTATCCAAGCAGCTGCCCATGCAGCTCCTGAGCTCATACCTGAGCAATTTATACATGAACCCCATCAGAACAAAGTCAATCACTGCCGCCATTATCGCAGTCCTCGGAAACTACGCTTCTCAGTCCAGTGCTGGAGCCAAACACATCAATACTCAAACTCTCACTGCTTTTGGACTCTTTGGCCTCTTCTTCGGTGGCTCCATCCCACATTTCTTCTACCAGATACTCGGCCGTATTGTCAATGAGGAAGCCAAATCCGCGCCCTTTCAAATGCTCGTTATTGAGCGTTTGATATTTATGCCTTTCTATCAATTCTTTTCATTGTACATGCTAGGCAGGTTAGAATTTAAGTCACACTCCCAGGCTTTGGGCAACGCAATGCGTTTTTTCCCGCGAATTTTCGAAGCCAACTGGAAATATCTGACTGTTTTGCAGTTTATTAATTTGTATTTTGTACCTCCGATGCTGCGCGTTCTGGTTAACAATATTATTGGATTCTTTTGGGTAATCTACGTGGCTCAAAAACGAAACTCTCCTCCCCGAAAGACCGATAAGAAGTAACGTTCTTCTACATCTAATTCAGTGGAATTCATAAAAGGGCGTATTTGATTTAATACATAATTTAAATATCTATTTATAAATAAGTGTAGTAAAAGATTTTTTTTTGTTTTGGATTCCACTCATTGACTGTTGTCCTCTTGGGTTGTTCGTTGTAGACTGCAGTTCACCTTGTTTTCTCGGCAAATTTATTATACGGTAATTGTGAGTGCTTATTACTCCTTTATTGAATTCTAATGAATAGGTTATGGGTATGTATTATGTATGGTTGTGTCTGCATATACTCCCTGAGCATTATCTAGCAATTACAGCTCAATTCTAATTTGAATAGGTTAGATGGTTAGATATATTAATACGGCTCTACAGTCTCCCATGTGCGCCTATGTATTATTTGGATCTATACCGAACATACTGTACATCCATACAGCAGGTTGCCTATACATTGCTTTATCTTTATGTTATGGCAGTTTTGTGTTATATATTGATATTAACAAATGGGACTATTGGGCGCGACTTGCAGCAATACTTGTAGGTTACTTCAAGCTTCTCATATAGTAGGCTATTTTACTTCACTTACAGAACATATTTTATTATATACAGTATATATATTTATTTTATTATTCATGTACTTGTAAAAAACACATCAAAAAACTGTTAGAATTTTGGAATGTAACTAAAAAACGTAGGCTACTTATTTTTCCTGGAGACTTGCCATATATATAAATACTAGATATTATTATTTGTTTCTAAAAATTATCTGAGTTGGTTGTTTTGTATAATGTTGGACTTGACAGGAGACACTAACAAAAACTATTAAAATTGTAATAACAATTTTGTTTATCTGAACATATCGTACAAATATAATTTTTAATCTATTTATAAAGCATCGGATATACTTTCTTAGATTTGATTTATTACCTGACTTACTGTGGGTACATACATACTGACATGGTGATGGTTGGACATGCCGGTTATTCATATAGGCCCATAGCCATGGACGGATACAGGGGGGGCAGTCCCCCCCCCCAAATTTAGTAAATATATTATAAGTTAATTTATTACTCTCTGATTTTATTTAATTGATCCTACATATGGTTTTCCTATTTTGACCCCAAACTACATCCCCCCCCCCCAAATGGGCTGGATCCGTCCCTGCCCATAGTTCTGTATAATATTATCTATTGACAGTATCATTGTAATTATCAAAATTTTCAGCCCCCCCTCCCTGTGGCCTACGGGCGGTGTCTCAGAGTAGTGCATTTCCACAATTCGAATTTTCTCTTCGGCAATACATACGCTGGTATTTCTTACACACCTCTTTATTTTACTACTATATTTTTTCAAATTAAATTTCTCCCCTGCACTCCCCTCCCCCCTCTTCTACGTTTCAACAGTTTGTTTTATTGTGCATTGTAAGGTTAAACTTGGGAAGAGATAGAAAATACCAGCAGGCAACACACAAAACCGGATAAACTCCGTGATCTATCTCAAACCAACTCCGCCTTAACAAGGGTGGCCTCAGCCGGTGCGTCGGTAGCTCAGGGACGGCAGAAAATAAAGGGCGTGAGTAATAGGGCTTCAATCCAACAATAAGTAGAGCTCCCAACCTTAAGAGATAAGGAAGAACCCACAGAGAACAACAGGTTATCCGATCCATCCAGCCATCCCTTCTCCTCGACGTAGCTCCCTTAGAAAACACAAGTTCCAGTAAATAATAGTCAGCGCAACAGGAATATGACAATAATAACTCCACTTCTGGAGACGAAATATAATAAAAGGAATAATCATAATAACGAAATGAATAATTTCTCATAGTAAATGGATATACTAATAATAATTATAACAGTATAATAAAGAAATAATAAAATAAAATACTAATATTGATAGGATATTTTAATTTAATACGATCATAATAATATAATAATTACTTATAAGGGTATGTTCTATAATTATAAAGAGTAAAATAATTAATTAACTAATAACTAACTGGTCAGCTCAGTAATATTTAATAATTATATACCAGCCAGGTCTGAAATTCTTACGTTTCCGACGGTTAATTGTTGAATTAAATAAATAAGAAGAATAAAATTGCTTACTAATACGTAGTTCTATAATATAAAGAATTCTAAATAATGATAAAGATGACGGGGATTCCTTAGGAATTTAAAGGTTGTTGTAACTATATGATTAAATGCCCAAGTATCTTGAATCTAAATGATAATAATTTAATTCAAAATAAAATAAATTTATAACCATAATTAAATTGTTGCTAATAATTGGAAAATACAAAAGAAAATTATCTAATGAAACTCGTTAAAACTTAACACGACAAGTCGAGACTTCCTTCCAACCTGGTCCAACTCTCATGTCCATTGGACCACGGCTCTAATTCCTATCTATCCAAAATCGACAAAGGTTCCTTCGGCTCTCTAGTTATTCAATGAATGTTAATAAATTTATTTATAATAGCAGCAGGTGTTATTCCAATCCTACTGAAGATTCTTTCTTTGTCTTAATGTCGCTCAGCTAATTTCCGTTTGGAAAGTATTCAGAAAATTTTACAAGTTCTTCGACAATCTTTAATCAGGCAGAGTCGAATATCAAGATTCGACAAACTCAGGACCGGTTTCAGCTCTGGACGAACAGTCCTTGACTTCGGTCAGCATATTTCGACAAGTTACGGCACTGACTCTTCCAGACACGAACGACAGTTTTTCTTTCTCCGGACTCAAAATTTTAAAAGAAAAGAAACTTACCCATCAGGGGAAATACGCCAGGACTACGCCTCCTCGGAGTTCCTTAAGCCTTCTTACGTCCTCTTACGACCGCTGGTGATGTCCGGATTCAGGACTAGTTGGTTCTTATGCTCTCTTACATGGGAATTTAGGGAATGCTTCCCGATAAAATTTAGATCTTTACTGCTTAAAGAACGCCTCTACTCTGAATCTTTGCCATTCGTATCCGCCAGGTAAACTGTCTTCTGCTACGGCCAATGGAGGAAAAATGGCGCGGAGAAGTTAATAGTTGGCGCAATTGATAATTTTCTATAATTTCTTCTGCTTGACGATAATAGGACGTTCCGGTGACTCATTTTAAAATATATATTTAATTATTTTGTTAAAAGTTTTATGGATCCACCTTACCTCGGGGTATTTTATTAAATTGTTGGAAATTCTCGGATTTACCGCTTAGTTAGCGCAAAGTTTGCCTTAACCATTCGAGAGTCAGATCTTTGTTAGTTTTTATAAATAATTAAAATGCCGAAGGAGGACCTAAACAAGGATTGGGTGATTGTAAGTTTCCAGATTTTTGTTTAGATTCTAAAGAACCATGCATTTCGACCCCACGGTCGGAATGATTTGAAACGGTGGCGGAAATAACCCGCTACAGCATCCTTTTAAGCAGATCAAAATATTGAAACATTCTTTGTTTTACCCCCATATTTTTGAAAATGTCTACCCGTAGAGTACCACCGGTCTCCGCTTTCTGTGGATTTTGATTGACAGAAACACGTTAGTGGCTCTTTCAAAACTGGAAAATTTAGTAAAAGGTAGAAGGTAGCTCCTTCGTCTTGAAAGGTTGCCGACCGCTGGCCTGATTGGATAAGCATAAGCCCAATTGCTTTGGCCAATGGGGCAATGATCTGGCCTAGTGGGACATAGTGATAGCGGCAAAGCTCGCGTAGTTGGGTGTCGCTGACTCAATTTCAGTCAATACGAAATTTGACAAATACTATATGCCTAGTGCACATTTCGTCTTAAGCTTAATTCAATAACTTTCTCTGATTTCTATTAAATGACCTATTGATAAAAATTAAGCAACAACAAGCACAACGCATAAAATTTTTAACACCATATAGGCCTACGATTATCATACGATAGGATATATTTGGATATGAGAAATACCTGTATTATCGTCAGTGCCGGGTTTGGGCTTGTGGGGGCCCGTGGGCCCGAATTATGTGGGGGCCCTTTCTCGGGGAGAAATTTCTAATCCCCTTAGACGAATATCCCACAATAAATTATAAAATGGTGACACAGGTTGCAAAATCATTATAAAAAAGAAAAGCGATTCTTAGTAATATAAAGTCAAGTCAATAGTACAATACAAGCCTAAGGGCTACTCAACTAAAGCTGTAGACACTGCGGTGTATTTTTAAAAGGAATAAATTAATAGGTACCTAATTATAAACACAAAATTTTAATTTATTTAAAGATGCACTCTTCGACTCTTTATTACAGCAAAACTGTCAATTATATCGTCATAATTTAACGCTGCCACTATGTCGTGATTTATATTCAGCATTGAAAGATGGCTAAGCCGAGCTTCAGAAGAACTGGTGCGACGAGGATTTTTTATGTGTTTTAGTACGGAAAAAGATCGCTCGCTGCTTATGTTGCCACTCATTATAACTAAGTACATCTTCAAAAGTACTTCTACATTGGGAAAGCTATCAGCTACTCCTCTTTCTAAAATCAAATTCACTTTTCACCTTCACTTGTGTGGCCAACTCACGATCAATACGCATTGCCTCGTTTGAGAGATGCTTAAATTGGCAAACTATTTGCAAATGCGTTACGGTAGTTTCATGTCTTTTCAAACGCTCAGACGCATGCTTCCAGTCAGCAAACCCTTCAGTTGAAAACTGATTTGCTGATTTGCAGAGCAATTTACAATAAAAGCAGTATAGCTTCCCCGTACTAGGTGAAAAACATAACCAAGAGCGGCTTATAGACTTGCCTGCCTGAGTTTGACGAAGGAATAAACTTGCATGGCATTTTCTTCTTTTCACTGCATCTACTTGTCCCAAGCTTTTTTCTTTCAAAATATCTTCATTACAATGCTGAGTTTCCAAATTTCCTTTCTTGATCCAATAGTCGATGTGTTGTTGACTAAGAACTGCTGGCCACAATCCCACGTCATTTTCTTTGCAAAATCCATCATCAGCAGTATTTTCGGATTCGTCATTGTTATCAATTACTGCCTACAAGTAAAACAATTACAGTTGTAATTAATTTTGTAAACAATCCTTTCGGCATGGCCGACTCAAGTTTAGGTAGGTTTAATTCATACAGTAAATTAACAGGAGTCCCCCATTTTTAATTCCATAAGAATTACTGGGGTGAGTGGGGTCGGTAATTTTTGATTGCGGTCACCTTAATTAAGTAATTAAAGTCAAACTCTTACCTCTTGGGTAGGGCTAGCAATAACTTGAGAAGATGCAGGAAAATCAGAATCACCACTCATCATTTCAACAAAATTAGAAGTAGAACTAGGAGTAGATGGACCCGTCTCTATTTTTGTTACAAAATCCGTTATACGGCGCGTTTTAGATAAAACATCTTGAATTTTGTTTTCTTTATCTGCTGCGATTTTCCGCTTTTCACTGCCGCTTGCATATTCGCGTTTTCCCTTGTGACGATCCATTATTTCACTACGGAATCAAAAATAAAAATTGTAATAAATTAGTTTTTTCAGAACTCACTAGCCAGAGCCTAATTATCTAGTCCACTTGTTCCTATTGCCCTACTTAAGATGAAATGTGCAGCCACGTGGTCACCACAAAATCGAATACATTTTATTTTTTATCCCCTTTTGTATAAAACATCTCAAAATTCCGAATCATGCGTCTTATAATATAACATTTTATGACATATAACATTTTAGACCAATGAATTTTATATTTATAACGTGCTCGATTTTGTGGCGACCACGTGGCTGGGCACATTTCGTATTAAAATTAATAGGCTTACAAAGTTTTGATGCGTTCTGTGAATTGTGGTAAATGGGCGCAGAATACGAAAAATAAGGACCTTATCTTATAAAGAACAACTATTAGGTACTTCCGCCTCTAATATAAGAATTAACTTATGCTACTTACCTTAACAATATACCAACCAGAAAGTGCTGATAAAAGTAGTTTCAATTTAGAAATTTGATTTCAAATTTTCAATTTGTATTTAATGAAGCAAAACAATCGTGGTTTCAGAGCAGGAGTGGACATACTTCATTTTTTGTTAAATTTTTATCAAAAATGAGTCATTAATGCCACGATGCGTTCGAATTTCCCGCGAAAATTTAAAAAGTTATCTGTTTTGATTTTTTTTAATTTTTTCAATTTTTTATTTGTATTTTTTCGTTTTGTGGGGGCCCCATTTTTGTGGGGGCCCTGGGGCCCGGGCCCACAGTGCCCCATAGCCAAACCCGGCACTGATTATCGTAATTAACGTAGAAATACTTTAAGAGTTCGTGGCGGTTTCGTGCGTCATTGACAGGGCTTTAACCTGTTTAGTTGTCAGCCTGACTTGCTGAGCGACACGTAGCTGCTAATTATAGTCTACGTACAGGTACCGCATCTAAAAAAAAAATTCTGCTTGCGGCTGTAAAGTAAAGCATGAGATCTTGGTACCTAAATTTATACTGTCTGAGACCTGAGGGGTTTTCAAAACAGGATTTCCTCTCAGAAGAGGGAAAGGTACTCGAGAAACATACAAGATTATGCCTACATTACCTTGTGGGTGAGCAAGACTTCTGTTGCAGCAATTGTGGAATTTTTCTATGTGTGGGAAACGAATAGGTACTTCAATATATGGGGTATTCACTGTGTTGGTAGAAAAGGGAAAATGGGAAAATGGAGATATATATAGGTCAGCGTCAGGATACCTCCGCCAACCATGGAAATAGAAAACCCGAACATAACTTACCCCTAATGGTTCTTTACCTTTGGCTATTAACTTATGAACATCTGCTGTAGGTAGTCCACCTCTTGCCACATGTTTTCTTTTGTTATTTTTTATTATTAATTTCTATCGCTGAGCTCATTTTGTAAATTAAATAAAAATAAAAATTCAAAACCAAAACAACAACAAAATATGGCCGTTTTCGATTCCTCAGGCGCAGTTTCCCAACCTACCGGTTGGGTAAAGTGGGAAACGCATAGAGTAACACGTTTCCTTGTGGCATTAATTTTCTACGTAGAAAAACTGGAGTTCTATTTTTCTATTTTCCCTCAGTTTCCTACTTTCCCTTAGTGTAAACCAAACACAGTGAATATCCCTATAAATGAGATGGTCGGGGAATTTAAAGGTTAAAAATGTTTAGTAGTTCTTTTAGGGAAATTCATCTACCTATTGAGACGGCGACCAATGTTCGATTTTCGGAAAATTCCCTCACAACTATTCATTTCATGACCCCCTGAGTCTAAAAACCAACCCCGTTCAAAATGTTATATATATATATATATATATATGTAGTTATATACCCGTACAGTATGTATGTACTGTAAATGTATGTATATCGATTTTAGGAAACACTCTAACTTCCGTAGTTAGTATCCGATTTTTATAAAACTTGGCACAAAAATTGATCATACAAATGTCTTGATCGAGTTCGTTAACCAGCATGATCCGCCATTTTTCGCCAAGATGGCGGCCTATTAAAACTTCATATAATGCATATCTCAGTTAATATTGGTCGCAGAGGAATGCAATAAAATTTGACTAAAAGCTCATATTATTATCTACGTCCTGCGATTTTGGTTATCTACACTTTTTATGACAAATCAACGATTTCAAGATGGCGTCCAGTCAAAGTAAAAATAATTTGATAAGTAAAAGTTCATAGTCGTCATTGTTGTTCGAAATTTGGAACACAAGAGTGTTTTGTATGTTGATGTATTGGTCGAGAAAAGAATGAAGTATTTTTTATTACATACAAAGCATTGAGGTAAAGCGGAGTCCGAGCTTGCATGGAATCTCCTGCAGCCTGATCGAGGCGATTATAATACCGGTATTTATTTAATCCCCTGGTATTAAAAATGTAAACAAGATAATTTTATAATGGAAAGTGCCATTCAAAATTTGTTTGTTTACAGTCATTATCCTAGGGTATTTATTTAACCCCGTTATTATAATCGCCTCGATCATCGGCCAGAGGCGAAAGGAACTGGTTCAGTCCAAATAGCCTAATCACTCTTGATCTTTAAGTTTCAACATTGGTAGTCTGAATATAGAGAGACCGCCAGATAGATAGTAATATGGTAATATTAGTAATGGAACAATGGTTCCTGTTGGCTTCTACCATAACGAACAGCCTGAGTAACAGCGTAATGCATTTAACTTCGAATCACAAAAAGTGTCACTTGCTCCATTTGGCTTCTAAGTGCTTCTATTATTATCACTCCCGAGATTACGATTGAGAAGCACGTGCAAATTTTACAGATTTTATAGATCGAAATGACAGAATAGTCGTAGGAGAGTAAATACCATTAATTAATTTAGTAGAAATCTCTGTCTTCAGACATAGACTCACCGTGGGAAATATGACTTTTCAGGGTGATGTTGTCTTCTTAAAAATACTGGAAAACGTAAATAGCACATTAAACCATAAATAACGTTAAACATTAAATATTAAACCCCGTTAACTGATATTCTGGATACTTGCCTACTGCAGATGAATAACAAGTTTTCACACGACCGAAGTAGGTATCGATAATGATCTGCTGCATTTAATTTATGAGCTTGTTCATTATAAAGTCAAAACGATTTCGCATAAAAAGTTTCGCATAAAAACATAAAAAGCAAATTATGGAGGCACTCTGCATTAATTTAAGACGCAATAGCCAATTTTTTTGTCTGAGAATTAGTGGGAAGCTGGTTTAGTCCAGTTGGCAGAATTTTGGACAAAGAAACGGAAGGTTTAGGTTAAAGTCTTGACATGAACAAGAAAAAATGTTCTCAATTTTCCCAATCCTAAAGCATTGAATTAACAAATTTCCATTTAAACTAAAAGATTTTAATAAAATAAGGAAAATAAAAAAATACTTAATTTCAAATGCAGGCTAACTATATGCCATTTTAGACCCAACTAGCCTATCCTGATCATTTAATAGGGATCTCATTCATTTGTCCGGAGGCTATAGACTGGCTATGTAGTAGTAGTAGTGTTCGTCGGGTTAATACCGACTTAGGTCTCATTTGGGCCCATAGAGCGACCCCGACTTGACTGTCCTATGCCAGCCTATAGGACAGTGGACCTCCTGATTATAGTGGATTCCGAACCACTTGGGAAACACAGTGAAGTCACACGATTAGTTCGGAGGTGACCAGGACAAGTCCTACCATGTTTCCCTACCGGCACTGTGCACACGACCAAGTTATCTGCAGCTTTGAACCTGCTCTGGTCCGCTGGATTCAACATGGTATGGCGGCCGGTTATAGACTGGCTATACTTTACATTATAATTATAGTATAATTAATTATTTATTAAAATTATATCTTGCCACTGATCTCAGATCGCTTGAAGTAGATTTTTTTTTTTAATATATTGCACCTTGCCCGGGGTTACTGGGCAAAAAAAAAAGTGAAGTGAAGTGATTATTATTATTATTGCATGAAATTCCGTGCTAGTAGTTTGGCTGGAAATCGAAATCGACCGACATTTCGTAAAAACCCCCCTTTTCTTGTTCCCCACACCTTACAACGTGCAATTTGGTTGGAATCCCGAAAACGAAAATTTCGACCATCACAAAGCTTCGCTTATATATTATGCATAGGAAAGCAAAAGATAAACGTCAATGTCAAAATCAGCAATGGCCAGCAGTCAGAAGCACTCCATTGCGTACTTATCAAGTGTCTGTGGATTAGAGGTTAGCCGTTGATTGATAAGAGTTAACATACTGAACGTGAGTAAATGGTCGGGAACAGTCCTGTTGGTAGGAAACTTCACTATGAACTATGAAGTGAAGGTTCGAGTCAACACAAAAAGAAAAAAATTTCCTATGGGTATACCCATATAGGCTAAATACACAGTACCGGCAAGAAGATAACGCGGCTGGCGAGTTTGTTGCTGACCTCTGCGTCCCGAATTGGTGGTGAAGCGATAGGATCTACCCTCATTGGGTAGCCGTGCTTTTTGTGTTGTTTTTGTTTTAACTGTCCACGTGAGCAAGTAGATTTGTTCTGCTTTCGATTAGTCACGTGATTGAACGTATATGTTAATTCCGTAAGAATATGAAAATAAGAGCATAGACAAAGCGTCAACTGTATACTAATAAACAGTGCTGTCAGCCATTTTCACACCATGCCGCAGAAATATCGAAAAAATCAGCTATATCACTTGCTTGCTGAGGCCTGAGTCACCCGACTGGGCCAACTGTTAATCGGAAGGTTACATTAACTTTAGGCTATTATCAACGTTAAAATCACGTGGCAAGGAGCAAAATTGATTAATATTTAATTCTTACATTTTACGTCGTCATTTGAAGAACGGCATTGAGACGGATTTTGAAGAGCAGTGACCGCCCGATAACACGCTCGGACTTTCAATGCCGCTTAACAATTTTTACGAGTATAAGGAATTTTGCATGATTTTCCTAATTCCAAAATTCAAAAGCCATAATTGGCCCTGGGGCATGTGATTACCTACGTCAATGATTCTATACAGGCCCCGAATCTCAAACATTCATTTTCTCTAAGCTGTAGAACAAATTGCGAAATGTAAAATGTCTTGAAAGGGGAGGGGGTCCGAGATCTCCCCTGGGGGTAATATTGAAAATACCAGTGCAAAATAGTACCACTTTTAAGGATTTAACCTAATTAAACCTATATTTGTAGCTTCAGTCGCATCCAGCACCAGAGGGGCGTATGTCGCGTGGGCCACCATTTTTGTCAAGGCATGTAGAATTGGCACTGGCTGTCACAAGAAGCCATTAAAAAAAACGCAAGCATATTCTGTCATAATGCTTCCATCTATGTATACAGACAAAGGACAGCTTCAAGGATGCAAGCTAAATTCAACTAACTATCCTATAATCGCCTATGCGCCCTATACTTTCATGTAGTGGTGCAGGTAAAAATCGTGTTAGTAGAATATAAATTGTTGTAAATTTATTATTATTCACCATATTTTTATTTTTCATATTTAGATATTTGCTTTTTCCACTTAGTACTTTTTCCATTTCGAAGTTATATTAAAAAATTAGTAACTTACCTTTCAAGTTTCAGAGATTTCCATATATTGGGACAGGTAAAAATCGTGGCAGTAGAATATAAATTTTTGTAAGTTATTATTATTCACCATATTTTTGTTTCATACTTAGACATTTAATTCTTACAGTTAGGCTAATACTTTTCTGCTCTGAAGTTAGATTGAAAAATTAGGAACTTACGCTTCAGAGATTTTGACGATTTCAATTAAGTCGGTTAGGTATTGACCAGTACCTACTTATCAGATGCATAGAGGAAGTCCTATTGGAGATTTTAATCTTAAAAATTGTGTGATTCGCGATACATAAAAGCTTCACTGTTGGTGCTACTTGTTTCGCGGCACGTTGATGACTCAATAATTTCAGCACTAACTATCACGACGTTATCGCACATAAGCAAGTTTTCAGTTCACAGTCTATTAGAATAGTCGAGCTGGTAGATAGAACTGTACAATGAAACGAAATGTTTGAAACTCAACATAAAAGTCAATAAGGGTTTTGAAAAAACAGCTGAGGCTTTATTTCTCCAGCTCACAGAGCTAACATTCTAAAAAGCATGTCGTTTCCTTCAGTAATTATATTACTACATTAGTTATATTGTAGTTATATTTAAATTTAAGTTAAATAACAATATTAATTAATCATGATCTAATGAGCGACAAACATGTGTTCAGACAAAGCTTTCGGTTTGAACTTGAACTTTTATAATTATTGTATTTTTCTCCATCGTATATTAAAATAATTTTTAGAAATAGTCTCAATTTTCTAACGGACGTGGCTGGGTTGACCCTACGCTGTAGACTACCTTCATTAACTAGAACGTAGGTTCTCATATATTGGTCGTAAAGTCATCGCAAAACGGCTGACGGCTTCTGTCTGTAAAATCCGGGCAGATGGGCCGTGTTCGATGGGGAAGGGTACTTCCAAACATTTCGTTCGATTAACGATATTACATACAGTACAATTGTCGTACTCATCACAGGTAATAACCTACAGAGGCGACTGAAAAGGTCAATCGGATATATTCATTAAATTGTTTGTATGCGATTAATCTTTTTATAAAAAAAAAAAAAATATATATATATATAAAATATCTCAGAGGCATAGTAGCAACTGCTTAGGGAAGGGGATGTGCATAAATATTTATTAAGAGGGATGGGACTTGGGAGGTAAAGAACATGATTGTAAAGGGACACGTCGTAAAAATGTCAGACGACCGCATGTACAAAAGATGCACAAAGCAAGCATGACTGGCCGAACGTCCTCAAAAACACTGGAAGGATGAGTTGGAAACTGACCTTCGCGAGTTGGGAGTCCGTAGATGATGGTAGAGCTCATCAAGGGCTGTAGAGCCAGAAGAAGAAGAAGAAGAAGTGGGTGTGGGAGGTAAAGGTAACCATGATTGGCTCGCTGTCAGCTTCTTTTTTACTTCTTTTGTTTATGATAAAGATAAATCGCATAAAAACAATTTAATGAATGTATCCGATTGACCTTTTCAGTTGCCTCTGTAGGTACCCGTGATGAGTACGACACGTCTCCGATTGCATGGCGTGTAAAGACTCGCACAAGTGCAAGCACGTTACCACCTGGTCATCGAAATAAACTTGATTCCTAAGTCAACCTAGTACCACTGAAGAATGAAGCAAGCCAGTTGTCAGCGAAACGATTAAAAGTGCGCACAAACCATTACAGCCTTACTTCACGTGCATAAAGTAGTGCATATTGTAGTTCTATCACTATACTTCACCCCGATTTGTGTTTAAAGATGAAATTGGCTGGCCTTGGGCCAATTTCGATGTGATCTAACGTATGTTATCCACTTCGTATAATGACATGTTATGACTGATAATCGTACATCAATCGAAACCTCGACAAGCCTTATAATTCCCTATTTTAATTGCAGCTTTCGAGCAAGATGTAGGTTACCATTCTGTATGCCATTCACACGGTCTTCAAAAACAATTTAATGATGGTTTTAGTTCTGTGCAACATTATTGAAAAATGGCCGAAGATCAGTGGCATATAATTGAGGGTACTAGGCCTAGAAGCAAAAGGTTCCAGTTCCATTTACCTAAATATTTTCAGGAAAGACCAAAAACTGTAGGTTAGCTGATAACGTGCTTAGGAATATGATTCTTTCACGCTACATTTTAAGACGTAGGAAATCCCATTTTGCTCCTAACAACAATGCCACTTTGTAGCCCTTTACTAGACGATTCCGAAGATACCAATAACTCAATATCGCAAAAAAATTGGAACTGGAACCTTTTGCTTCTTGTACCCTCAATTATTAAGACCCCCTAAATTGAACACGGAATTAACTAATGTGAGTTGTTGTAATGCATAATTTGCCAGATCTAATAAATCACTGCATGTTCCAATTTCCCACTATATATGCCGACAAGTTTATTTGCTTAATTTTTTTGTTTCTGTTTTTTTAATTTTGTATTTTGTGGCTTTTTGTGGAGGCCCCTTTTATGCTATAGCCCTCCTGGCCGCATAGCCAAACCCGGCACTGATATAGCGTTATGCACCCAGGAGTGTGTACAGGTTGAGTAGGCTTTATATTATAAGCATTATTTTTTCTACCATCTATTGTACGAAATAAAAATATAAACTTACCAGGCAGTGAATGCCCACAGAGGCCATGGATGATTCTGAAAAAAAAAACAGAACATAGGTCCATTATCATATTGTATATTACCTATGGCCAGGAAGGTCAGGTTATTGAAGTCAACTGTTTTGGTCAAATAATAATTGTGTATTGCATTTAAGATAAAATAAATAAATATCCGACAATACATCATTGACGGCGATAAGCTTAAGCCAATATAGCCCAAATGTGACGAATCAATAGAGTCCGGGATGATAGGCCGTGGTCGCTCTGAAAGCGTACTTACAAACCTATCGTCAACATCTGCGGTCGACAGTTCAGTTGCTAGCGGCGTTAGCGGAATAATAATATGGAGGGACATTTACCAATGTAGGTGAGATTGTAATTTATTGTTTCCCTCCCCTTTTTACTACACCATGGCAATAGCCCTACAGGACAAGGAAAGGTAATAAACTAGGTTTTATTCATAGCTTTTTTACATTTTTTCGAGCTCGTAACCTTGACCTTGTAGACTTTATTGAAGCATAATAACCTAATTCCACATCCGTTCTTATAGCACATTTTCCCTCGTTAATTATTAGTCGGAAGAGGTTTGAACTCTAGCCACCTGCAAGAACTATAGCACCTGAAGGCTAATATTATACCAATTTTACCGTTTGCTTGCACATGCTGTATATGCTGTATATACAGGGCATATTCAATTTTTTTCTAGTGTTATAACATGGTCATTAGGTAGTCGTTATGTACAATTATTACCCATACATTATTCATCCGCGATCGATGGGAAGAGATGTCAACAACAAACAGCAATCATCATCAGTAGGTCATATATTATTAGCATGGAACTATTATTTTCCTCATTTCATTCTATTTCGCTAAATAAAAAGAAAATAAGAACCCGAAACATTAAACTTAAATGCTCCAAATTATCTATCCAGCATTCCAGCAAACACTGGGAATGTTCTGAAATTAAATTAAATTGAATTATATTAGGCCATTTTAACCACATGCAGTCTCATACATACATCACTCATGTTCACTGCACTGACAATAACAGCGCGTTGAAAACTGCCTGTAACAGGAATAAACAAAAAATAACAAAAACTTAGAGTTTTAGAAAAACTAAAATGAAATACTACGAAGTCACCAGTAATCTAATTATTTATACTGTAACAGGAACTTTTGCGACAGAGGAACCAGGAACGGATCTAGGAATTTGTTCCTATGTGGAGCGGAGTTTATAAAGCAGGGGTAACCAAATATTTTGTATTATTATATTTTTATTTTATTTTATATATTTCTGTCTAAATTTGAAATTAAAAAATGTCTCTTTTTAAGCTTTTTTATGGTTGTAAGCCTACCTGTGGTGGCCCATTGAACATTGCCCTGCCAATGAACCCATTTGTTTTTCGGACTTTATTGGTATTGTTAGTATATATTATTCACTTAGGCCTACTTACTTACTTACTTACTTGTTTGGCCGTTGGAAAACTGGTTCATGTCCTCGATGTTAACCCACACCGACAACAAGTGACAATGAGCGTTGACATTGTAGAAGGATTACTCCTGAACTTATTAAAATACCGGAGTGACTCATCAATTCCTCATGACACAGCCTCAGAGACATGAAAATGGTTTCATGAAAAATTCACAAAAAATACCGTACAAGCTTTCATAGAAAATTTGTATTTTTGCGCCTGAAACATTTTTTTCATTACACAACACATTAACATTCATTAAACGCATAGAATAGTCTCTAATCTGTCTGTTGTTTTTACAAATTTTTCAAATGACCATTCACATAATTTTTTTTTTGGCGCTGAAACGAAAATGAAATTAATTTTGTCATTTGTTTACAAAATATTTGGATATATCTTCCTTAATACGTAATTACTGTAAACTTCAGTGTTTTCACAGTTTTTACACAATCGTATTTCAGGGGGAGGGGGTGAATTTACCCTGCCTCTCCTATCTACGGCTCTATGAGTGGATCAGTTCTCTTATCTAACATTCGCAATGACCTAATTCAACTAACCACTCTCTCGCCTTACTACCTACCTACTAAAAGATTCTGTATATCATTCCTTGGGAGAGTTCCCTTGGTGACTTCATGCTTGGGGCACATCTTCAGGAGAAGTAAGAACGCAATGGTCCACAGTATATAATTTTGATTAATATGACCAGTTTAGGACATATCTAATAAATAAATAAATATGGACTTTTTTGTTCTATTACTAAGCCAACCTAGCGGAGTTAGGGCTATAAAGCCCTCTCTTACACTCAACTAGGAAGGCCCGGGACCGCCTGCTTTACATGCCCTCCGAAGCATGGCCAGAAAATGTAGGAAGTGTAGGACTCGAACCAACAACCTTTCGGGTGAAAGTCTGAGTCCGTACCACTACTCTACATGTCCTGATCGATTGTATCCGAAACCGGTCATATTAATAATTTATTTAAACTGTGAATCATTGCGTTATTACTTCTCCCTATGCTGTATATTATTATTGTACAATACTATTATAAATAATAATAAATAATGACTTTTTGTTCTATTACTTAGCCATTATCGTACTGTTTACTTTTTGCTGTCCATTGTTCATACAATACTACTCTACAATCAGGGTATCCTGCATAAGTTATAGATAATATATTTAATTAATTTAGAGCAATCATTTCAGAAATGATATATATGGTGTCAGAAGAACACCTCTAAATCCTTTAAAATTAAGAATGATCGTGGGTCCGAATCCCGCCAAGTCCAGTTTTTCTATGTCCTCTAATTTCTGTTATAACGTGGAGGTTTCCACTGCAAAAAAAGTTAATTTAATGTCAGTGTTATGTACTCCATATAATACTGCAATATAATCTTTAACAATTAGGCTACATAAATTGAGTCTGCAATATTAAAAATGATGCTTGCCAACTATACATATTTTTATTTTTTTATAGCCGAACCTTGGATGAATTACACAGTATGATACCTATGGATATTGTGAGGTAGGACTCCAATAGCTGTGAGAATACATTGACAGTCTTACCTACTGTAGGTAATGTTGCACGTCAAGATCTCCCAGTTTAATGATCAAATTTCTACTTGTTTATTACAAGAGGTTACCTTGTCCTGGACGGTAAGGACCGTAGGAGCACAGGCGGTATCTTGGCAAGGTTAGGAAATGCATTCAGGAAGTGTACACCCCTGTCCATGACACGAGGATACCATCAATTGCATCCCATACAGTAGAAAATCCCAATCAAAATTTTTCCTATGACGCGACGCTTCAAAACTTATGAATTAGGATTATGACTGCCCGGCATTTAATTAATTATTTAATTCTTCAACTTTTTCAACCATGTCAGCACAGTAGTTTTATCTGGGCTCTGCGGTATCAAAAAGGAATGTCGTCTACTAGGATTGGGTTATTGCTTTCCTATTTATACTTACGTTAGTATAAGAATAGCTTTGTGATGGTAGAAATTTTTTTATTTCAAGATTCCAGTGGATTTACACGTTTTGGCGTCCCAGGAACCAAAAAATTGGTTTTTACGAAATGTCTGTCCGTCAGTCTGTTTGTCTGTTATCTGTTTGTACCGATAAGAAGCACTGTGTTTTCTCAAACCACAGTATGGGTAATTTATTTATCTTATCGTGTCAGAGGCGAAGACGCGAAAATCCCTAATGTGAGCCTTCTCGTGGTGAAAATGGATGTGCGTAATCGCGACTGAATAGATAGAGGACCGCATTTGAGCCCGGATAAGCAAAAAACACTATATTTTTTGTGCTGGACACTCTTTTGTCCTGAGGTCGAGAAACTGACCCCGAAGGCGGGATACTCAATGAAGAGGCAACGGCATAAGGATGCACATATGACTGCATTACAATTCCCTAATATAATTGTCATTACTACAATTGCCATGATGAGCACCAATCTTTGATAAAAGAGGCATTTGAAGAAGCGGAGGAAGCTAATTTTATATCAGCTGAAGTGCTAAACGGAGAGAATTTCTAGTTGCCAGAAATAAGCCCAAGTACCTATCAGCTTTCTAGCTAATTTCACGGAAATATTTGTTTAATAATAACGGATTACGGTACTTAATTTTTTTTATTTAAAATAATGGGCCGGTAACCTTAGCATTAATTTATCCCGCCAATTTGAAGTTTAATGCATATTTCATATTTGATTATCCTTAAAAAGGTCAGGCTACCATACACTTTTCCCCGTATAACGTCCTTTAGCCAGCATTAATATCTGTCGTATGAATTATTATTTAATATATTAGGCCTGTAAGTATAGGAACAATATACCTACTACTAGTTGAGGGGCAAGAAAAATGAGTTGTCAAGGTCACAATAACTTATGGATTTTATAAGCAGGAAAATATGGTTAATTACCAAGCCCCCATCTCAATGCATTACCATTTACGCCATAATTTTACTTCAAATTATGGCGGACGCATTAACCAACCTGTGTAGACGACTGCAATATATTTTATACAAAAAAAATACTGGCATAATTACAGTGGTTTTGACGTTGCACTTGATAATGAAATGCAAATCATTTGACAGGTATTTTAATCAGAGGCGGCCCGAGACAGGATGCAAGAAGTATCGCGACGGAGGGGGGGGGGGCACCAAAACTATGGCTTGCACCTGCGGCGATTTGACTTCGGGTTAATAAAGAACTTTTGATGCCTCATAGGTAAGGTGCTATTGAACTGTAAGTAAGATAAAATAAAAAATATAAAAACAAATAGCTTGGAACGCATGGAAAACCATGGGAACATTATATTTTAAGTTCCATTTGAAACGTTTTGACTTTCATATGAACATGAGTCAACTGTTGTATACAGTTACAACTATTAACTGTTGACAATTAAGAAATACATAAGCTGGATGTTGTTGAGGCCAATACTACATGCATTGTTCTTGTTAAACCCGCACCTCTTTGCCTAATGAGGTCAAGATTGTCTTGTTTGAGGTCGCTAGAATGCTACTGCAACTTGCGAACATTACACTAGTAAATGTATGATAGGGCAGTCTTTTTTATTGTTATTCGTTAACTTTTATATGGTATATTTTTATTAAGGTGGCTTGAGTCAAGTTTATGGAGTAGTATAACGGAGAGTTACTCCAGTGACTTTGTGGAAGTGAGACATGCCAATAAGAATAAAATTATAAATAGCCTTGCACTTAATTCCACAAAACAATTTTTTTTTAAATTATGTCAGCTGTTCCGGTGGTGAACAGTTGGAAGATGGTGTCCACAACTGTCATAATTAAAAAATTTATTTTGTGGAATTACGAGCAAAGTTATTTATAATTTCAATAAGCTCGCGTCGCAAATATCATGTGTAAAATGACTGTTGTTCACGTGACACTTTCACATTATGGCGCAGTCAACTTAAAGTGATTTGCCTGCTGTAACGTATGGATAGTTATGCTATATGTGGGCTTCACTTCCACAGTATTAGTGATACATTTGGAAAGTTTTTTGGGGAACGACCCTTGAAAATTATGTTTTGAATGACAACAGGTTCAGCTTTGTCTCTAATTCGTAATGAGGCTGTTCAGGGTGGCCTCGTATGTGAAGTAATCCTGTTTGTAGAGTTACACTCGACCACCTACTAATGAGCGTATAGTAATAGTAGATCTTTCCAGATTTAAGGGGTCAAGCTAAGCATCTTGTTTGCAACTGGCACAGGTTGTAGAAACGCTTGTTGGAATCTCTGATTTGCAGCAACTTGTCGAGGTGCACAATTCGAATACAAAGCATCCTGCTGACTCACATCTGAACTTGATTATTGATTGGTTGATTGGTTAAGTTATGATTTAGCCTGTTTCATTGCATCAGTGGTAAGCTTTTCTCACCTTATCCAACATCGCTTGTAGCCGGTGTAGGTTGACATCGAGGACGTATACCAGTTTGCCAGTGGCCAAAATTTCATACGGAGACAATACAAATAATGTCCAAAATCCATGGTGTCGTTGGCATTGGACAAGGTATATACAATAAGTAGGCCTGGGTCCGTAAACATGCCCCTCAAAAATTACAAAATTATAAAAAGCATCCGGCTGCCTCTATGTTCAATGGTCTTCATGACCATGTCACTTTGTTACTCCAATTAAATTGGAGAGGTGAGCTCGCCTGTGAGGAAACTGAGAATTTTGCGGGTCGGCGTTCCCGCCATTCAGAAATCAATCCCAGCACACCATTTAGGCGGGTATTCCACATACGTCAATCGTCAATGAAAAATTGAAAAATGACGTTTTAGCAGGCATTAAAGACATACTAAAAATTCTGCTACCACGTCAATTTACGTCATTGTTACGTCATTTTTCAATTTTTCGTTGACGATTGACGTATGTGGAATACCCGCCTTAACGACCACGTGAACCTACCTTCTGTGGTGAAACCGCCAGCCACTCCAATGGATGTAATCACTACATTCAGAAAATATATTTTTGTAGTGGTGAAGTGATCTCGCGGTGGCTTGGTCGCGAATGACCCCCCTCTGAGTTCACCACTCCATACCCTGCCATTTATAGCGTGTTGGAGTGATGGCGCGATGGACTCATGAGTGTGCCCGGCTCTAGCATGTACAAGATACTACCAGAAACCTGTTGGAATACGCGATGGTATGATGGGGGTTAGCAAGTGTGTGAGGCGGTTATTGAATGACCATGTACGGACGATACTCCGACTATAAGGAAAGAAAAACTGGACTTAGCTAACACAGCAATCTGAACTGATGTAAAGAAAGGCGTGGGAAATGAGAGAGGTAGATGGGGAAACCAATATAGAAGGTGAACCGGGTTACAATAATGGCAAAAGGCAGCAGTCAGGACATGTAGAGTAGTGATACAGACTCCGACATTCACCCGAAAGGTTGTTGGTTCGAGTCCCACACTTGCTACACTTTCTGGCCATGCTTCGGAGTGCATATAAAGCAGGCGGTCCTCCTTATTTGAGTGTAAGAGAGGGCATTATAGCCCTAAAGATTGGCTTAGTAATGAAACAAAACGCCAATATTTATAGTAAGAGCTGCCAAACCCGAGTCCCGACAGATTTCAGCCTTGCAAGTAAGTAAGCTTCTTATAACTCGGTAATAAGTCAAATTCATGGCTTAGCGTTATAACCTATCTACAATATAAAGTGGGCCTATATTTTTGGTTAAACAAAATTGAAAGTGAGTGGAAAAGTGTCTGAAGAGGACGGTGGCGTTGTTTGACTGGTATTCTCAACCTGCTGCCCCGTATAAAATTTAATTTAAAAATATAGGCCAAGGTATAGTAAGTACTCAGCTCAACAAAGAAAACAATTAGACGTGACAGCTGTTTCAGTGATAAACTGATAACACCATCAACTGACTATAACTTTATAAGTAGGTACCAAGCAACAATTCATATACTAAACCGTGTGGGTGGCAGGGGTCGGGTGGGCGGGGTGTGTTAAAAATTATGTCTAGGAGGGGGTACAATGCAAAAATGTAATGCCATTTACAATGTCAATGTTATTACATAACGCTTTTCGGATTTCAATACACTAATATAATATAATAATAATAATACCTAAATGTTTATTATGGTACCACCTAGCCCCTCCCTTCCCGTCCTTAAATGATAAGGCAAGAGACAACAGCAATTTGGTAAAATTTCCATTCATTAAAGGTACCTACTACCTAATTATGAAGTCAGGTTATGGTTAATAGTACCCGGAACGCGGATGATATTATGATAGTCAGCGTACATAACTCGGAATGACATGAGCTAGAATCTAGATGATCCAGTGATCTGGATATGGGATCTCCAGACACTCCATAGTGTAATTTTGGTTTGATCTTTCCTTCCTGACAATAATTAGAGTAGTCTGGGACTTCGCCAAAATCTACTACTACTAGACTATGTTGCTGTCTGCCTGTCAGTCAGGTATGATCCAGTTGGTAGTGAACTAGACTATGTAACGGAAGCTCGAGGTTCGAGACTCGACAGCATAAAAGGAAAACTCACCCGACCTGGGTCCACACAACCTAATGGGTACTTTGCCTTCACCCGCAAGGGAAAAACGCGGACGTGCTGTTGCTGTCCAGAACATCTCAAATAGAGCAGTGGTTGAGGGAGAGATCCTCTAGCAGTACTCAGTTCTAGATCGTCGTAGCGTTTTTCAATCTGCCTTTATAGGCAGACAGAAAGTATAGCCCTAATAGGTAAACAATTCCTCATAAGGTTATGAGCTTAAACACAAGGATGAAAAGAGTTAGGCCGGCTACTCTGTGATTCTTGTTCAGACATTAAAGAAGATTTTTACACAAATCTGGATTCAGGAAAATTAAGAGAAGAGAAAAATCTATTGAGTAATCTAAAAAACCAGAGAATGGTTGAGGCTACTATTTGGAAAGTTTTCTCCAGTGCGTTGAGAATAGCGGAAAAAACGTTCCCCAGATTAACCATTTCCTCCCAAATTACAGTAGGCCTATACTGAAATCCCAATGTTAACTTATTTAATTTTCCATAAATTGCCGTCCAGTTTCTCAAACTAACTCAGACGGAATGATGGCATGGTTTTTCTGCGGAAAACAGTGGTTGGAAAACACCCGGAAATTATTTGTAATTCCGGAAAATCTAACTAACTGAAAATCAAAGACATGAACGTGTTCCTCTTCCCCGCGGACTTTTATTAAGGAGAAACGATCGCGTGCTTAACCTATTCTCCATGCAATGATATTACATCGAAGGCTCTCACGAGTCAAGAGCTGTTGTATAGTTAAGGAAAAAATCCGGACTGGTCGGCCGTGGTCGAGTTCGTCTTCGATGGCAAGGTGGTACCGTGCTTGTACTTGTGCGAGTCTCTACACGCCATGCGATCGGAGACGTGTCGTAACTCAACACGGGTACTAACCTACAGATGCGACTGAAGCCGGAAGCTGTATATAACGATGTGAATAAATTTTTTATGTATGCGAATAATCATTTTTTTTTTAATAAAAATAAATAAAAGTAAAAGCATGCCGCAGTCTGACCATGGTCTATCAAACCATTATGCAAAACATTCAACATTTCAATGCGCAGGTCCCAAGGATCATGATTAACTATATTAATTGAATAAATATAGTTTGCATTCTCTCTTTTTTATGCTTTTCAACATTTTCAATTTTTATACGCAAGTGGTATTACATCCGTTTAAAAACAACAGTTCCTCTCTTGGCGACTAAAACCGCTTGATGCAACCAACTTTATACTGCATGTCACTATTATCACTATTTATCTAATAAATAAAGTAAATATGTCTTGCATAAAAAGGAGAAATGAAAGATAAAGGGAGCCGAACCAACGTCGCAGCCTCTTCAAGGCAGTGTTCATCCAACTGAAAGACAACGCTATTGGTGTTCAGTTCACCCATAAGGAGGAAGGAGCTGAATGTAAAAGGTGATGTTTACGACGCTGCCCAGGAAAGGCAGAGCCATCGCTTCCGATTCGTCTCTCCCTCATTTTTAATAAAAACAAAAACGCCGTGGCACGACAGTCCAATAAAGGTCTAGGCCTGAGCACAGTTAGAGGATACCCTCTCATGATCACTGCTCTATTTAGAGTGTTGTGGTCAGCAACATTCTCATTTTTAATGCCCCCCCCTTTTCCAATTCTACCCCTGTAAGCCCAATATAGGCTTGTGTATACTAACTAATAACGATTAACTATTAGCCTACCTGTAGTCATACGGGATATCCAAAAACTTGCAAATGAACCAATCAATTGCCACAACAATAAATAAATAGGTAAACTCCACGTATTCCAATAACACAGGAAAGGAGAAAGTCAAGAGTTATGTTTACACGGCGGCGGGACGTTGGTAACTACAGAGGTGCCTTATGTCCCAGGTATCGACCTTCTTATGCAACAGCCACTTCTTAGCTGCGCAACGCCTCCCAGTGCCTACTTTGCTGGAGTGGGGCACTCTTGTCACATCAGCTGGACCATGCCACACAACTCACAGGTCGCGAGCAGGAGACTCATTATTAAGGGTACCCAGTGTTCCTACTTCCTCCTATACCGTATTCCTGGCACCTGCGGGCCTTGTATGCCGATTAGTATCAACTTATTCATGGGGTTAAACAGGTAAACACAACAATTTTGAAGAGAACTTTCCATTGTAAAATTATCTTGTTTACAATTTAATCCCCAGGTTAAGATAAAAAATGATCGCCATAGCAGGCCCGCTGTACCCACCTGTACCTTTCCTAGGCTATATAGCACCCCCTGACTGTCAGTAGGACGAAATTCAATGAAGCATTTGTCATTAGCCTATTCGATTATAAGGTTTTGGTTGTTGATTAGGACCCTAACCATGCATTACGCATAGTAGAGAACATGCTATCCTCTTATATTTTTTACTTTTTTTGCGATTTTTGGGGGCTAACAACCAAAAAAATCAAGTTAGCTCAACATATTATAAAGTGGTCTCGAGATATGTTATTTGTGAACCTCCATGCCAAATTTCATTTTAATTCATTGAGCAGTTTCATACCAAAAATCGACAAATAGACGGAGCTGCACTGAAAAAAAATTGTTGAACGGTAAAAAATATTATTTAATATTGGAATATATTAATTATTTCCACATGGCAGATAAAAAACTGCTCATTCAATATATTTCGACAGATAAATTAATGTAGTTCAACAGATCCATTAAAGCCATATTCAACTATGGTAAATGTAATTACTCGGCACCAAACACACTTAATAGAAGAGTAATTTTCATATAATCAAACAAAACTGAAATGAAAACAGCTCTTTATGCATTTTATTTCTGTTTATTTAATGTAAATTATGAGCATTGTTAATGAAAATTGCTACTGTAGTTACTATAGTATATAATCGGACTAGGTTCTATTTTAGATGGCAGTTCCAGTTACTAGCGCTGGATTTTTGTGAGTGCACCTACAGAAATTTCGTAAAAACTACAAACTTTTTTACTTTCAACAGTGTAATTCCGTTGAATTCTCAAAATCTAATATTTTGACCATCAAAAACCTTTCCTTTTACTAACGTATAAATAGGATAAATATTACTTGTTTTCGGTACTTTTTTATACTCGCTCCACCTTACTGTCCCTTTTCGTGGAACGCGTCTTCAAAGAGAATGGGAAAAGAAATTTAACTTAGTTTTACAACTACTACGAGACCACACTTTTCCTTCTACGCCAAGAAAAGTTTCAGAATTGCGTGACGGTTTTAAATGTGATCCGTCAGTTCCATCAAAAATGTCGTACGGATATGTCAGCCTATTTAAGTTACTATTCGGCTTCTGCGGACTGGCATCCTATTACATGCCAGGTTCGGACAGATTGATTCCTGGGGGTTCAAAAATTCCTTATTTATTAATTTGGTGTATGATTGCTAACGCCAACTTTACAATCAATTGCGGTTAGTGGTCATATAACTTTTCAAACTCTAAACTTAGGGGAGTCCTATATAGTTTTATATATATCCTCTAAAATTAATAATAAATCTAAAATGATAAATGCGTAGTAAAATATAAGTTATTCAATTTCTAAGGTTACTGCTGAGAGCATAGTCGAAAATCATGAATCGTACCCAAACTTGGTAAAGACATGCTCACGTCCATTACGCATTGTGTCAATGGTAACCTTTTCTCATCAGCTTCTCCATTATCAATTGTAAGGTATAGCCGGAATACCAGCTGTCAGCGCCTGAAATTAATTTAAAGAAAATACAAACTGATCGTAATCGAGACTATATATGACTATAACTACGCTTTATTGCATTATCTATAGACTTATGGAGACTTACCCCGTACCATGAATCCGGAGCTTTTGACATAATGTCATAAGGGTTTATTTACATTCACCATGTGTTAGACATTCTACCGGATATGCAAGTATTTGGTAAAAAAAATTAATAATTAATAAGTTGAAAATTAATGATAATATTTATGTTAATGGTTAAAATAATGATTTTTAGTCCATATCTCACTGCAGCAAATTGTACAAAAATCCAGTTGAAGGGCCAGAACTCCATTTTCTTATTTAAAAAAAAAATCATGCAATTTAATGACCAAAAACTATTTCCATACACCAATATCCTCTCAACTCTCAATCAATTCTCAAAACCTTGTTGCAATACAAAAAGTTAGCACAGCATGGCAGAATGGCAAATGATATAATTATGGAGGACATGACTTTGAGTTGCTAATACATTTCTGACACTGTTGTATAACTTCATTTTTGCAGGCTTGACAATCAAACATCGACACTGACTTTCTTTCGGCCAGGAAAAAATTGCACAGGTTATTCTATAATATTATATTCTCATTGATTTACAGTTGATTGGGGTTTTGTAACATTTAACCCAACCCTTCCCAATGCCATTAAATTTTGGGCTGGATTTTGTTCGTTGGGGTACGCTTGGGTGTCTATGAAAAGTGTTTATTTGATTATAAATAGAAGAAAACTGGGGGACATTTATGACTTTTGGGAAGAAGTTCTGGCTAGCAAAAAGGAGATGTCTGTAAGTACATCCGATATTAATGTTTTCTTTCATAGATTATCTGAATGTCATGCAGTAGGCCTATGGACCTCCGCCACTGAAATAGTAAATTAATGCAATTTAGAGAAGATATTCATATTACTTAGCCTAATATTCATTGCAAATAGAAGGAGGGTGTATTAAGTGATATGCAATTATGCGCAGGTTCTTCGAGGGTCGGTATATGCCTTATCAGAGGCGTAAAGTTTTAGAATGATGGCGGGGGCAGAATTAGGTAGGCAGGATAAGGAAAACTTGAAAATATAAGAGCAAAATAGTAGGGTATTACGAATTTTAATACTAGTAAAGTATAGCTGTAGATTTTACAAAGCTAAAAAAGGAATGCTTATATTCATATTGCTGCAAAGGGGACCATGAAGTATGAACCACGTCTTAAAATGCTCGAGGCTGGGGGAGTTTGCCCCCCCCCCCCCCAAAGGAGCTTGGGGGCAAGTTGGATGTGCCCCCCCCAACTATACGCCCCTGTGGCTTATTTATCCCTACATTTGAGAATGTAAGCCATATAGCCTACATTGACATTGCGGTGACACATGACTGTCGTATCCAATATATTTTCAGTAAGCCTAGTGGATGCTTAACCGGACTGGAACGTAATACGAGGGCAAGTAATTACTTTGTGGCTGTTCTGTATAATAAGTAAATGGCCCACTGATACAAAGTTATTTTTGAGCTACAAAAACCGAAAGATAAGCTTGCTACTTGTTTATTAACATCGGGAGAAGTTTTTTTAAATGAGAGAAGCTCAGCCTGAAGATTTCAACCGCAGATGTTGACGAAACGCTTGGAAGTTTGCTTCCACAACGGCCACGGCTTATCATCCCAGATTATACTGCTTCATCACGCGTCATCAAAGCCGGCCGTGATAGCCTCTGTAATTATACAGAGTACCATACCTAATTCAATTAATTACTCCATGATTTTTTCAGGGTGCCATTCAGAAAGCTGTTACCCGCAATAAAAACACTCTTCTTTATGGTTTCTGTTTCCTAATGATCCCGGACTTAATTTTGGTATATTATAAACTGAAAACGTCAACACTGTACAATGTATCCAACTTGAACACCTATAACCTTACAACAGTTTCGGCTCCTATATATTTGGCGATGCATCAATCTGCTGCTGGGATGTCATACTGCGGAGGGTATAACAAACTTTACTGTACCTACTGTAATTATAGTCATCTTAGGGCTCTTTAATAGCGGGACAAGCCTAAAATAAACGTAAGAAGAGCTCGCAGTTGGTTTATTTATTAATTTTTTTAAATTAAATTTTAGGCGCGGGACTCATTTGAGTTCAGTATAAATGGATGTATACATAGAACGTAGTCTCTTTTTAAGATAAGTTTTATAAAGCTTATAAGAAGAACTTTGCCCAATGTAATGTTGTAATTATTATGGGTAATTCGGGACGCTATAACACCAACAATGCAAATCGTTCTCCCACAATAGTCTGAATTTCATATCTTTGACCATCCGGGGGTCTCCCATTCTGTTTGTGTCATTAGGGACAAGAAGTTGGGCTGAGGTGCATTAAGTACTTTAAGAGGACATGCGACGTAGAAAATTTGCACCCCAAAATGTGTTGTTTTTATTGATTTTTTAATTTTTTAATTAACAAACAAAGCAAGTTATTTAAGATTTAGCTCATTTAAAAGGTGCGTAGGTACACGAGAATGGCTTTCCTCTTTTCTAAACTTATATAAAAATGCCAAATTATACGCCGCCCCCTTCGATAACTTATCGTTACGCCACTGTGGTAATCTTATGCATTTAAATGTCATCAAACTTTTCAGACATAGAGAGTTTCCAATGTTTACTATGGGTAGACCGTAAACCCAGATGGTCTAAGTTATGAAATTAAGACTATTTAATACAGGTATTAACTTCATGCACTTTTTTAATTAAATGAATACAATTGCATGTTATTAGCCTTCATACAGGTACTTACTTTTTATACTTTGGATAATGGCATTAAATTAATTACCTTCAATATAGGAGGTTTATTTCGAAGATCATGGCCACAGCCAAGGGGGGTTCATGGGGGTTCAACCCCCCCCCCCCCCGAAATGAAATGGCTTCATACTAGATAGAATTGGATTTTGAGAGGAAAAATAAAAACCACTATGTAATACCCAATGAAATTTCTAACCCCCCCCCCCCCCCGAAAAAAAAATCCTGGCTACGGCCTTGTAGAAGATGAATATTCAGATTAAGATAAGAAACTCGTAATACAATAGGCTGGAGTCAATTACTTTTTCAGATGGATTACATACATGAGCTCAGTTGCATTGATTATTGATCTGTGCTCAATTGAGGTGGCATACCTTAGCTCAAATTTGAAACAAATAATTGACGATTTGTCCTATCATTATGAAAACAATGATAATTGTAAAGTTGGTAAGTATTATTATTAGATTTGTTTCCAATAGTTATCCCTCAGGCCTTTGCTAGTCATTTGTGTAAGCAGCCTTCATTCTACACTTATATTTCAACTGTACGCATCCAGGGGGGTGGTCCTTGTAATATATACGTATAAATTGGAAAGCAATAATTATTCTCTGAGCCACGACTCTTCTTAGGGACATGCCTGACGTTTGCATGTTCTTCTCCAGCGCTCCTTTGCGACAGGAGCTATATTGTACCGACAATATTGAATTGGTTACAGAGCAATATCCAATGCAGACAACAGAAAGAATCTCCAAGCGAATTGGTGAATGGGTTGACTACCATGTTCGAGTAATAAGGTACCTACTGTACTCTACTCGAAACATTTCCTAGAACCTGTTGGCCTTGCGCATACCATAGTATAATAGCCTAGATTAATTATCGATTTAATAATATAATAATTAATTAAATGGATTTTTGGCTATTGGTCAACGTTTGGTCAAAAATAATGAGTTACCGTACGATACGAATAGCCTGCCTAGTTGAAGTAAAGTGAACAAAAAGAAATTAAATGAAATAGAAATGAAGATATACCTGTATTGTAAAATATAGGTAATCTCTCTATAGTAACGAATAATAAATGTTCCAACTACGGTAGAGTACCCAACAAGTACACTTACCCCAATGACTGGACGAACTCAGGATGATTTGCTGTTGAGATATTATCTGTTTTATCATGACTGGTCTACCCTTCTTATGAAATGTTAAGGTGGATTATATTATGGTTGAAATGAAATAATTGGCTAAAACCAATAATCTGCATAACACCAAGAGTGGTGGGTGAAATGAAATAATTGATTAGGTAAAATTAAAAACCTGAGTACGCCATGGGTGGCGCGTGCGCATAAACTAGGCTTAAGCGAAGATAGTGCTGATGCCAGATACTTCAAATATTTCACATTTCAGGTTCAACCATATGATTAAGAAATTCTATGGACCATTACTTATGGGAGATTATTTTTTTTTTACAACAAGCCTAAGCGGCATCCTTTACTGCGCGCAATCTGTGAGTATCCAGCGGCCTTTTTATTATAGCTTATTCTACAATATTATTCTGTTTGACAATTGTAACCAAACTCCATGGCACTGATGGCCGGCAGAGTTTTAATTTTGTTGTAGCTAGAACGTACGCAAGCAAGCCTGTTTGTAGGCTGGGAAGAAACAAAAGTGTAAAATGACAAAATATTTCATAGGGATGAGCAGCCCCTGTCTGATGGATGCCTTTGTTGTTTTAAAAATTGCTATGTGGCACGATAAAAGCAAATCCGACACTCCCAATAGTGTACTGTATCTGTATTTATAACAGTCCCCCCCCCCCCAACCAATATCCATTGTAGAGCACAATTTCACCTCCCTTAGAAGAAATATTCGCAGTGGCGGATTTTTCAGTAGGCAACTGAGGCAAATGTCTATATCCGCGCGCGTGTAGGTTAATTTTTTTGTGTGCATATTATGTAAAAAAATAATTGAGTTAAAACAATCATGTGTAACATTTTGCTTAATGATAATAAAGTAGGTTATTTTGATTATAAACATTTTAAAAAAAATAGTGGTTTTATTAGTGAATAAACATACAATAATTATTCATGTCCGCGACAAGGGCAGTGCCTACATCCGCACAAAAGCCAAATCCGTCCCTGAATATTCCACTGCTTTTTGATATCTCTTGGTTTGGTATCACTATACACGGAAAGGCAGAGATTGTGGGTTCGAGTGCCACATTGCCCAGTTTTTTCTTGACTCTGTAGGGTTCTCGCCCTACATACACATATAGGCCTATCCTTTTCCACGCTACCAACGCTCACTCCAGGGAGCTTCTCTGCGCATCCACTAGAACAATGGTCGTCAACCTTTTTGCACAAAGGAGCCATATTATCAGTTCACACTTCACAGCTATGAAGCTTGCGGAGCCAGACGTAAAATAATGCGGCGTTCTGGTGAAGCCAGAACCAAAGCTGCTCGGAGCCAAAGTTGGCTCCGGAGCCATAGGTTTACTATACCACTGTACTGCACTGTATTGACGATTTTAATTTATACTTTCTTGTCGATTACTTATTGATTACTTGATTGTATAATTTAAGAGAACTAAAGTATATATTTATTTATTTATTTATAGAGGAGATCTAATAAGCTATACCTACCTGTGTACGATATACTGCAGAATTAATCTACAAGCATATGGGGTCATTTATCATAGCAGCAGCAGGCTGATCATGGCAATTATAATACCGGTATTTATTTAATCCCCTGGTATTAAAAATGTAAACAAGATAATTTTATAATGGAAAGCGCTAGTCAAAATTTCTTTGTTTACATTTTTAATACCAGGGGATTAAATAAATACCGGTATTATAATCGCCATGATCAGGCTGCAGGACCTTTAATCGTTAAAAGTTAAAACTCTCTGTTTTCGAATAATATCAACTTTTGATTAATTGTAGAACATAGTGCCGGCGGACTCACTGAGTGTTGTTTACGTGATGTTGGCGGTGTTAATGTCAATGACGTATAATTCCAGTCGACTTGGAGATGAACTAAAAAGTACCGTAAGTTTACATCAATGACTTGTACACGTATGGAATTATTAAATATCCAATTATTAATATATATATGTATAACGTATATCCATTTGTTAGCAAATCAAATACCTTCCACACGCCTTGATACAAAACATAAGTTTTTCTTTTGAGGTCCTAAATCTTTTAAATCAAATGGGTACCGCTTATATTTTTATTTATTACATATATTAATTAATTATATAGATTTTGTTCAAGCAGTTGACAATAGTTTTTTTTTTTTTTTTTTTTTTTTTTTTAAGGCGCGGGACTCTTTCGAGTATTTGCGCCGGTCGGTGTGTGTGTGTGTGTGTGTGTTTGCGGAAGTCATGGGTGTTTTAGAATGGTTTTGTCTTCAGTCTACAGGTGGGGCATGACTCCGGTCTTGCTTAGAGCGGGACGATAGTATTGTAACTACAAGTAGTATGGTATAGTACGATATTTTTTTTGTCGTGTTAAAAAGAAAAATACATAAAATCCTAGGCTATATTATTATAACAAATAAATGAAATAATACTTCCTTATTAAACCTTCCTAGCCGTACATTCACGTAAGATGGCCCAGGACCACCTATTTTACATGCCGGAAAAATGTGTGCTGGTTTACCACTGTTTACTGTACTGTACTACACTTTACTCCTACTGTACACTATATAAGTGTTGTGCGCACAATTGCATAATCTTGAAATTGAAGGAATTTATTGTTAGAATATAATGAAAAGAAATAAAACATTTCAATGCATGACATTTCAAATAAAATGTGCCTTAGTTCGTGTTTAACGTCACATCTTCATTTTGATAATATAAATAGACATAACCTTTAGAGTAGGTAGGCAATGTCTTTTATAGGCTTCATAGTACTAATTGACTGCATGAACATTCATTCATAGTGAAATAAGTCTACCAATTCCGGTAACATAATTGCCTACATACTAACCATCCAATTTGCAATCAAAATCTCATCTTCATAAAATCAAAAGCTCCAGTTATGGGCTCTAATACTGTTTGGTACGCAAATCAAAATACATTATATTATTATTATTATTATTATTATGAGTTAAAAGCGGGTATAAAAAGATGGCTGGTCAATGGGAGTTAATAATAATAAAAACTGACATTAAAATAACAAGTAAAAATAAAAATAAAATAAAATAAACATTATAAATAAATAACAAAAATAAATGATTAAGCCTTGTTTAGCAGCACTGTATGAGTCTTTTGTCCCAAATAAGCGCTAGCTTGGGGATGCGGGATGGTATTATTATGCATTGTATTTTTGTAATATATGCTCCTTGTCCAGGGAATACTGGACAAGGAAAAGAAAGAAAGAAAGAAAGATTATATTATTATATGGTATATTGTTATAACGTACATATAACACTGACATTAAATTAACTTTGGTTGAAGAGGTAACCTCCTCATTATAACCCAAATTAGAGGATATAGAAATGATGGTCTTGACCGGATTCGAACCCACGATATACGCTTAACCGTGGCTTCGTCTTAACCGCTGGAACACAAGCCCCGACATGGACAGTTGATCTATATCCTTTACTTATATGCTCTTATTGGCATGAATCGACATATAAGTTTAAAACGAGGAGGTTACCTCTTCAACCAAAGTGAAATTTAATGTCAGTGTTATATATACCATATACTTGTCTTGAAATACTGCAATATTATAATGTATAAAGCTTTGCCTTCATGGCATAAAGTAAGCTCACAGACTTGTTTGGTTAGATCAGGGGTTCTCAATGTGTCGGTCACGACCCCAAGGTGGGTCGCGGCGTGGTCTCGTCTGCCAGTTATACACTAGATAGAATTGAATTGCATGACAAGTTTTTTTCAATTTAAGTCATATATTTTTTAAAGATTGGCGGAAACCAAAGATAAATAATAGAAATTGGTGGGAACCTACGATATTAAATAGAATGTGCCTCGGGGGAGAGGGGGGAGGGGCTAGTAAGGCGAGTTATCATATTTATTAGTCGCTGGATCCACCCCCTGGATTGCCCCCCCCCCCCTCCCCATGCTCCTATTTCTGCGTACGCCCATGGACAGTAAGACTATTTTTTAGGAAGGAAATCGAAGTAAAAATTGCAATGTAGAATTTAGTGGGTCGCGATGCAATTTTATATCATTTAGGGGTCTGTGACGAAAAAAGTTTGAGAACCTCTGGGTTAGATAGTTGTGTAACTATGATAACCTGTCTAGCAATGTCAATAAGAGCATATACCTGTATGTAGACGAAATAGATCAACTGTTCCTATTGGGGCTTGTGATCCAGCGGTTAAGACCACGCCCCGGTTAGGCGTAGCCGTAGACGAGGGTTCGAATCCCGCCATGTCCATTTTTTCCTATATTCTCTTATTTGGGTAAATCAAAAGGTCATCGAATGTTTTCAAATTTAAATGTTGGTGTTTCAGAGTTCCCATTTGCATGAAGTGGCCACTCTTCGCAATTTTACTCAATTTCCACACGATATCAAAAAGTCACTAGTTTTAATAACATTACGATGTCAGAAGCCATTGCTCGTAGATTGGAAAGGATTTTTGCCACTTACAGCGAAGACTTTTCAACGGGTACGTAGCCCAGTTATTTTACAGTTGCCGGGCCTAGAATTATACTGTTTTTCTATCAATGCTACAATAATATTAATATGATTGAGATATTAATATGATTGAGACTTCTGATGCCTCTTCTATTGAAGATTGGCGATCATCATGGCAATTGTATAGTCTTGCCTTCTGCATGCTGTTGACTATTAATGAGTTCCTACGCTTTCGGGGCCAGTGTCAACCCCAGGTCAAAGAGTGCCCTGCACAGAAAATACTGTGTGTTTCGCTTATCCCGGCGCAGACTCTGTGCCCAAATCAGTCACCACTACACGTTTCCAACATCACCACGAGGAGGTACTTCTGTGAAAATAAGGCATTATTCTGAAACTCAATTACTTTGAAGTACAATATTCTTAATATTATACAGTATGTATTTGAAGTACAAGATTTTATATAATATATATTAGCTATGTATAACCTAATGGCTAATTATAATCTCTACGTGGTTAAGTCACGCTCTTCTTCTCAAGTTGCAATATAGGGATTGGTTTGCAGCGAATTTTGTATTCTTCTCCTCCACTCTTGACTGTTTTATGCGGTCCTTTTCAGCCCCTTATAGGTGTCGCACCCTAGGTCACGCTCATACCTCAATATTAAGCATTTCTGTGCTTGTCGATATTCTCTTGTTGGGGGTTGAAATCGAGGGCGTGTACCAGTTGGCAGCGGAAATTCACACAGAAACCAATACCAATAGCGTCAAAAAAATTGGTGAGATCGTTGGTAGGGTAATTTGGAATTGCCCAAGAAAGTAGACCTGCCTCCATAGAAAGCCCTCCAAATACATCAACAGCTAATAATGTCTTGGTGGAATTAATTTCAGGTTTGCATTTTACAATACAGGGTCTATATGTTCATGAAAGACATCAGACACTAACGCCATGCAAGAATAAGACCAAAGGTAAAATCGGCTCTGAGATAATACCGTAGTAATATTTAGTATTTAAGATTGTTCTGAGTAGATACACCAGCAGAAATAAAATTGTTAGGCTACTCATTTTAGGCACTGTTTTATTCCATATATATATTGTTTTCTTGAAGAAGAAGAAGAAGAAGAAGAAGAAGAAGAAGAAGAAGAAGAAGAAGAAGAAGAAGAAGAAGAAGAAGAAGAAGAAGAAGAAGAAGAAGAAGATATAAATGTTGTTTGTTCATTCTCTATGCAATTTAGCCAGTAATGCGTAAAGTACTTACGCTGATGACGCAGTCCTCCTCTTTCATGGCAACACCTGGGTGGAAGCATTGAACTCTGCTTAAAGAAGTCTCAGGCTAGTAAAATCATGGTTGGATTCGAACCTACTAACACTAAACCCTGATAGTAAAACACATTTTTTACTTCTTCCCCCAAAAAAGACCCAAATATAAATTTTGAGGAGTTGACAATTCACGAATGCACAAACGGTATCTGTACCTGTGTAAAGGTTCAAAAAGCAAATGAAACGATTCCTACCTTGGAGTTAAAAGTGACTCCCACCTTAAATAAACTGAACACATTAGAACCTTATCACTCAGACCGAGAAAAACTGCTTACTTATTCAAAATTCATATTACCAATTAAAATCTGTTTATTTCGCCATCGTACAGTCAATTTTTCCGTTGCGCGGGGCTCCGCTAGAAAGGTTGCTTTGCATCTAATGAAGAAGACACAAGAATTCATATTAAAGGACCTAATGCTGTGGAAACCTTGCCGCTAGCCCAACTTTTTGAGGAGGTGCGTATTCAGGACTTTCTGGCAGTTATAGGCTACACTAAAACTGTACTATTACGTTTCCAAATCACAATGACGCAGCACATAGGCGGGGTTTCCACATACGTCAATAGTCAATAGTAAATGTGGTATTGACGTTTTAGCAGACATTAAAGACATACTAAAAATGTCTGCTACCACGTCAAAACCATATTTACTATTGACTATTGACGTATGTGGAAACCCCGCCATAGGTGAGACCACTGCTACAACACCAGGCAAAGAGACGCACTCCTACTACCGAGACAAAAGCTCAGCATGGCCATTGAATATATAACACAATAGTGTATATATACTCTAGTGTTATATATTCAATGGCATGGCATAACGCAGCTACACATACCTGGCACCAAAAATATTTAGCCTACTCCCCGCAGACGTAAAAAACATTTTAATCAACAAAACTTATTTTTTATTAACTTTCTTCTAAATTATACATATAGGCCTATATACGTATATATATATTTTTAATACATACTGTAGGCCTACGTAACACACTTGGGTAAATATATTGTAAATTGGTTTATTACGCTCTGATTTAATCGATTCTACATATGTTTTTCCTATTTTTACCCACAACTACCTCCCCCCCCAAAAAAATAAATGGGCTGGATCCGCCCCTGACCTACACACCTTCGAAACAAATTAAATGAAACACTGCACCGGCCGTAAACATGGGGACAGAGTTGGGCTGGTTAATTCCTCATAAATTTTGAATTTAATTTAATTTAATTAATCGTAATTTAATTTTAATTTTATTTTGTGTTTAGTGATACAATTTATGTAAGCCTGAAGAACGGAATAAACTTTATTTTATTTCATTTCATTTCTAGTATAACCTATACTTATACTTCATATAGATATAGGAATATAGGCTATATATGAATATACATCTTTAATATGACTGCAAAGGCTTTCACGGCCGGAGTCGAATGAGGAACCAGTAGAATCCGGGCTGTAAACACCTGCTGACGTCATCGGGTCCCGGCTATCTTTGGCTGATCTGTACAAACTATTTAATTTTCTCGTAGGCTTGTAAATAGTCTTCACATTGTGCCGTAAGAAGAGTTTACCTATACGGTCTGAGACTCCCTTGATGAATGGAAGGCAGAGTAGGATTACAGGATTCCGTGTTCGTGTGGAGAAGTCTATATAGGTACTACGAAACGAAGCTTAAAAACCAGGATTGATGAACATAAACGAAACTGCCGTCTTCTACAGTCGGAGAAGTCTGCAATCGCTGAGCATGTTCTAACACAAACCGGTCACATAATACAATTTCAAGATGCTACAGTACTTTCTACAACTTCATCATACCACCCTCGGTTACACAAAGAGGCTATAGAGATCCACAAGCACCCGCATAACTTCAATAGGAAAGAAGAAGGATTAAAGGTCAATAGAATTTGGTATCCAGCCTTAAAGAAGACTACAGCAAAGAAACTGGTGTCATCATCCGGAAATCAGGTTGAGGTAGTAGGGAGCCAATCAGGAGCGAGGATGACTCCGCCTCCACCCCCCACCACCCCGCATCTTTGTATAAATTTCAGAGCACAACCTCCTGCCCTCACAGTCGCTGCTGAGCCTCCGAGATACAATCTTAGAAGTCTACGCAGTTCCACTGAAGATGTCGACCGCAGATGTTGACGAAACGTTTGGAAGTTCACTTTCACTTCGACCACGGCCCATCAGCCCGGATTCTACTGGTTCCTCATCAGACATCTTTAATTTTAAATTCAATAGCAATCAATGTTATAAACCTCAACGACCATCTCATAAAATACTTATCCTTAGCGTAACATATAGCTAGTGGTGGTAAAGTACAAAAGAACCGTGAAACCGTACATGCCTTCCTATTATTTAATTGACATTATTGAAAATTATTTGTGGTTCCAATCAAGAGGATATAGCCTATGCTATAATATATATATAGAAAATTGGCACCCCAAAATTAAATACTTTTCATTTTTTTATTTAATTAACAATGCAAGTTATTAAAATTTTGGCTTATTTAAGTTGTAGAAGACGACTACCTACTGCATCATATAATCGGGTATTTTTACTTTTCGGTTTTGTAGTACTTCCACAAATCCCAGAATACGCGAAATTTTAGTCCTGTCTCGTATTTATGAAAAAAATTTAATATTTCCTATTATATGATGCATGAAGTAGTCTTCTACAACTTCCATGAGCCAAATCTTTAATGACTTGCTTTGTTAATTAATTAAAAAAATAAAAAGTCAATAAAAACAACAAATTTTGGAGTGCTCATTTTCTACGTGTTTTTTCTAACGCCTGCTTTCAGCATTTCTGCTTTAAGCAACCTTGTCAGCCTGGCGGGGGGAGTGAGTCTGTTTGTTAACTTGAGGCCCCCTAAGGGCAGACTCTTTCACCTCGTGGGAAAGGGGAGTTGACTAACAGGGTGGACCTCCTGATTATAGTGGATTCCGAACCACTTGGGGAACATGGTAAAGTCACACGATTAAATCGGAGGTGACCAGGACTCGACTTATACTGCCTAAGCGCGTTATCATGTCCCACCAGGTTCCCCTGCCAACGCTGTGCACACTACCAAGTTGCCGCAGCTTGAAACATGCTCTGCTCTAATGGAATCAACATGGTAAGGCCGTTGGCTCTCATTTTCTATCTACGTAGCATGTCTTCTTAACAATGGCAAATAATTTTGTGATGGTAGAAATTTTTGATTCAGATATTTCAACGGATTTACACAATTTTGAGGTCAAAGGAACAAAAAAAAGTGGTTTTTACGAAACGTCTGTTGATTTGAAAACTACTGAACTACCAATAACGTTTAAATTCAGCAAGTAGGTTTAAAAGCATTAGATTACAATATACGTGTTATTTTATACACGTATTATAGCATTTACTATATTTCGGGCTAACTCAATTTTGGGGGACTTACCATTTAAAAATTGTTTCTCAAAAACGGGTTCAACAATTATTTTTGACATTCACATGTATTGTAGTTATTGATGTCAACCAAATCCACTGGGTTGCTACTTCTATGATACTATCGTTCCGGGTGGAAAAAAAGCTGAAGACTGACTAAAAAATAATATTGATCTAATAGCCTAGGCTAATGGTGTCCAACAGTGTTTCATACCTTCAAATATGATTTAGGTGATTAATAAAGCAAAACACCCAACCGGTTTCTTTGTCAACCAGGTTCGGCTGCTTAATATAAACATTTTAAAAAAATTAGAAAATTCATACCTACCCCTTAATGCATTGCGTCCTGTGCCAGCATTATAATATGGCCTTATGATGTATGTAGTATTACTAAATAGTAGTATCATGTTAGTGCATTGTACATATCTGTCCCTTCTGGGCAATACAATTTCTCTACCCATGTTTAGGACAATCGTTGCAGCCGCGACTAAATTATTTGCCATAGTTGATTGGAACCACAAATAATTTTCAATAATACAAATTAAAAAATATGAAGGCATAAATAACTTGTTTTATGTACTTTTTTATACTCGCCTCACCTAACTGTCCTTATTTGTCCCTCTTATATCAAAGAGAATGTGAAAAGAAATGCAACTTAGTTTTTAAACTACTACGAGACCATGCACATTTTTCTTTCTATGCCCAAAAGTTTCAGAGTTGCATGACTGCAGTTTCTTTTTTTCTTTTTTTTTTAAATTTGATCCGTCAGTTCTATCAAAAATGTCGTACGGATATGTCAACCTATTTAAGTTACTATTCGGCTTCAGTGGACTGACTTCCTGTTACATGCCAGGATCCGACAGATTGATTCCTGGGGGCTTAAAAATACCTTATTTATTGATTTGGTGTATGATTGCTTACGTCAACCAAACAATCAACTGTGGTTAGTGGTCAACAACTTTGGGGGAGTCCTATTTTTTTATTTTTTTTTAAATTATAAATTGGGGTACAGGTGTTACCTGTGTGCACTTAAGTCTATTGGCCTATTGTGCCCCCTACAACAAAGTATCTACATCACTTCTACATCACTTTCTCGAGGCCTATCTCTCTCACGAGAGCCAGGATCTTGAGGGGATTCAGTAGTGGTAGGTCTTTTACATGTAACTGCAAGCTTTCCGAGCATGCTGCTCTTCTTCGTGCGATTGCATCGCATCGTCCTCCGCACCTTCATTGCAAAATCTGCAAGACTATAGTTGTCTCCCTAAGAGACTCCAGATATTTAACCCCAGGACCAAAGACGCCAAGGCCTGTTCTTGGTTTGGTACTTCCTAGCCTAGAGCCATCAGTATACCACTTGATTGTGTGACTATTGAGAATTCCTGCTGATTCGCAGCATTCTTTCATTGTCCCTAATATATCGTAGTTTCGAATTCCCTCCTAAAACAGTATTTTGGATGGATTCTATCGCTTGGCATATCCAGGCAGTGGTCAGACGTAGTCAGAGAGGCTGAGTCTCTCTTAATTGCCCTTCCACTCCTAATAATGCCATTTCTGCTGAAGTTTCCACTGCAACATGGAGGGGTGGGAAATCCAGTACTATCTCCATTGCTGCAGTGGGACAGGATTACATAGCCCCTGTAAAGCATCATGTTAGAGAATACGGGCTTCTGAATGTAGCCATAATTTGGATTATTCAGAGAAAAATTCTCATGTGGTTTGATTTTGCCGGGTCCATGAAGCCATGACCAATGGTATGGTTACAGCAGGAAAAGACAGGCTGAGGGGGAGTCCTATATAGGCATATCGATTCTTAAAATAACTAAAACATCTGAAATAGTAGGCTACATGCGTACTGCGTAGTAAAATATAAGTTATTTAATTTCTAAGGTTACTGCTGAGGGTTTAATTTAAAATCGCACCCGAGCGCCGAAATTAATTTTTAAAGGAATGCAAATTGATCGTAAATGAGACTATATTTTTTTATTTTTTATTTTTTATTTTAAGGCGCGGGACTCTTTCGAGTATTTGCGCCGGTCGGTGTATACCAAGTATTGGGTGCTTTCGACGTAATGTCATGAGGGAGGGAAGGATTTATGTATATTCACTATGTGTTAGACATTATTGTCTTATTGATGCAGTATTTGGTAGATAAAGGTGGTATAACTAATAATTAGCAATTTCATGATAATATTTATAAATATAAATAATTAACATAAATGTTATTAGTTTTTCTGTTGCTGCAAATTTGCAAAATTCCAAATTGTACAAAAAAATCCAGTTAAAAGACCCAAGCCCCCAGTCCCCCTGTTAGGAACAATATGAATTTGCATTCCTTTGCGAGCTTTCTTGCTGTAAAACCCCACTGTTTTGCACTTACATTTTCAAATTTTTCTCCCGGGGGAGACCCCAGGGTGTTACATGCAATACTATTTTTAAGAATACTCATTTTTTGTAAGCTTTGTAAAATCCATACTTTACTGCTGTTAAAATGCGTAAAACCCCAATATGTTGTACTTATTTACTGTACTGTACTGTATTTACAAATTTTTGCCCGTGGAGACCCCCAGGCCCCCCTCTTCGGGTTATATGCAAAATTATTTTAATATTATCTAGACCGTCATAGTGATAGAATTACGATTTAGTCCGCACATCCGAAAAATAATTTAAGCCTGTGTTCGCGCCGAAGCTAAATCCTCCAATAAATTGACGTTTGATGTGCCTATGCTATCATATATACGAGTAACACCATAAAACTAAAGAATACACTAGATGCAATTTAATTCTCAAGAAATAAATTTACAATGGATAGTCTTGTCAATGCCCCCCCCCCCTTTTGAAAATTCTATAACAGCCACTGGTAATGAATAGTTTCAGCATAGCAAGACAGAATAGCAAAATGATATATGGAGGACATTACGTTGAGTCGTTAATACCACATCTGACACAATTGAATAACTATATTTTTGCAACCTTGACAATCAAACATCGCCATTTGATTTTCCTTGCCAGGAAAAAATGCATATGCTATTCTATAATATTATTATTTCATTGATTTACAGTTGATTGGGGTTTTGTAGCATTTAACCCAACCCTTCCCAATGCCATTAAATTTTTTGCTGGATTTTGTTCGTTGGGGTACGCTTGGGTGTCTATAAAAAGTGTTTATTTGATTATCAACAGAAGGAAACTTAGAGACATTTATGACTTTTGGGAAGAATTACAGGGTAGCAAAATGGAGACGGCTGTAAGTAAATCCGATATTAATGTTTTCTTTGCACCAAAACTAAAATCTTCCTTTAGTAGTATAATATTTATAAAAAAAAGTCCTCCATAGAACTTGGTTTGGCTAAGGCTTTGACAACTTGAGTAGTAAATTAATTATTTAATAAAAATGGCAGATTTTGGGGTAGTTCAGGGGTGTCTACTCTTAAATTGGCACCTACTTGATGAAGCAGTAGAATTAGGGATCAATTCCGTGATGCAATTTTAGACGTCTACGCAATTCCACTGAAGATGCGGCCTGCAGGTATTGACGAATCGTTTGCAAGTACGCATCAAAAAAGTAGGTATTCACAACGGCCACGGCTTATCATCCCACATTCTACTCCTTCATCACGTAACTCCGGCCGTGAAAGCCTCTGTTATTATATAGGGCACCTACATAGGCCCTACATAACTCAATTAACTTTGTTATTGACTCCATGATTTTTTCAGGGTGCCATTCAGAAAGCTGTTACCCGCAATAAAAACACTCTTCTTTATGGGTTCTGTTTCCTTATGATCCCGTACTTCGCTTTGGCATCTTATAAACTAAAATCGTCATCACTGTACATTGTATCCAACCTGAACACCTACAACCTTACAACATTTTCTGCTCCATTATACTTGGCAATACATCAATCTGCAGCTGGGATGTCATACTGCGGAGGGTATAATAAACTTTACTGTAACTACTGTCATGTTAGGACCCTTTAATAGCGGGTCAAGCCTAAAATAAACAAAAGAAAAGCTTGCAGCTTTCTTATTTACATAGAACGTACTGTAGTATTTTCAATATAAGTTTTTTAAGGCTTATAAGAAGAACTTTGTCCAATGTAATATTGAAAATATATTATGGGTGATTCGGGAAGTTAACTCGTAAAACACTAACACCTACCCACACTATAGTCTGAATTTCATAGACATAAATAATTAGATTACTCGTGACTTCGTGGTATTTCATTTTAATAAACAAAAAATAACAAAAACTTTTAGTTTTAGAAAAACTTGTTATAACAACCCGAATTAGTAAAACCCAAATAATCGTTAAGAAATTAACTTTGTCTAATTATTATTATTATTATTTATATATATATATTTATTTATATTATTAATATTATATATATATTTATTATTATTATAACAATTATTTGGGTTTTACTAATTCGGGTTGTTATAACAAGTTTTTCTAAAACTCTAATTTTTTGTTATTTTTTGTTTATGAATTTCATAGCTTTGACCATCCAGGGGTCTCCCATGCTATTTATGCAACATTGGAACTCTGTCAGAACTCTTGCAGTCATTAGGAACAGGATGCTGGGCTGAGCTGCATTAAGAACTTTAACTTTTATTTAAAGGAGACTAGTAGTAGGTTGTATCAGATATCAGGTACTTACTTTTTTTTAATAATAATAATAAACGTCTTATATTTACGGGGCGAGACTTCGGACAATGACAGTCAATTAATTACTTTCAAAAGAAGGTAGATTTATCTAGAAGATGAATATTCAGATTAAGATAAGAAACCCATAGTACGTACAATAGGTTCAAGTAAATTACTTTTTCAGATGGATTGCATACTTGAGCTCAGTTGCATTGATTATTGACCTGTGCTCAATTGAGGTGGCATACCTTAACTCAAATTTGAAACAAATAATTGATGATTTGTCCCATCATTATGAAAACACTGATAATTGTAAAGTTGGTAAGTATTATAACAGGAATTTTTCGGGGGGGGGGGGGGCCATCTGACGTCATCGGAGGTACGCTAACCTCAATATATACATTAAACTGCCTTCTATCTAGTGTACGCTGCAAATATTTCTGGAGGGGGGGGGGTAGACATTCTCTTTGGACGCTTTCAGTCACCCCTTTGTGAAATAATAAAATTATTCCTGATCCACCACTCTTCCTAGGTACCTACATACCGTTTACAACGGCACCTATATGGTACGTATACTATATTGAATTGGTTGCAGAGGAATATCCAATGTTAACAACAGAGAGAATCTCCAAGCGCATTGGTGAATGGGTTGACTACCATGTTCGCGTAATAAGGTATACCACCTGTACTTTATTCATAATATTCCTAAGAACCTGTTAGTACTAGTATGGTTGGACACAGTCCCAGGCCACGGTGTGGGCCCATAGGACAGTGGACCTCCTGATTATAGTGGATTCCGAACCACTTGGAAAACACAGTAAAGTCACACGATTAGTTCGGAGGTGACCGGGACAAGTCCTACCATGTTTCCCTACCGGCACTGTGCACACGACCAAGTTATCTGCATCTTTGAACCTGCTCTGGTCCGCTGGATTCAAGTTGGTAAGGCGGCCGGCCTGCACCTATTGGCCTCACGTGGTATAGTACTAGTAGCATAGCATATAATATAGTGCAGTAGCTTTGATTTCTCGATTTAACAATACATTAATAAAATGGATTATGGACTATTGGTCAACCACTGGTAAAAAATAATGAGTTACGATACGTATCTTTGATGTAAAGTCAATAAAAATAAATGAACCACGTCTTACAATACTTGGGGCTGGTGGGGGCGCGGTCCATCTTGCCCCTCTACTAAGGTGGATCATAGTGCGGTTGAAATGAAATAATTGACTAAAACCAACAGCCTGCATAATACCAAGAGCAGCGGGTGCGCATAAACTACAGTAGCTTGACCAAGTGTGTACCATATGGGTATATTGCGTGATGTCGAAGGCTTAACGAAGATAGTGCTGATGCCAGATGCCTCAAATATTTTACATTTCAGGTTCAACCACATGATTAAGGAATTTTATGGACCATTATTTATGGGAGATTATCTATTTTTTATAACAAGTCAAAGCGGTATACTTTACTGCGCGCAATCTGTGAGTATCCTTACCAAAATTAGAGGATGTAGAAAAAAACTGGGGTTGGCGCGATTCGAACCACGATCTTCGCCTAAACCTGGCCACTGCTTTAAAGAGATGTCATTGCTCAAGATTGCTCTTTTATTTATTTATTTCTTGAACGCGAAGAAGGTCAAGTATCCCTTACTCAGCTAGAGGAAAGCACTAGGCTTTAATTCTTCGATAGGGGTAAGTGTCAGTATGCCTTATGAGGGCAGACCTCAAGCTACCTTTACATTTCAGATTTTCGGCAGGGCGACAGCTTGGACTTGTACACTAGGGCATAGGCTCAGACTTAATTTAATGTCAGTGTTATATATATCATAAGCCGGCCGCTATACCAAGTTGAATCCAGCGGACCAGAGCAGGTTCAATCAAAGCTGCAGATAACTTGGTCGTGTGCACAGTGCCGGTAGGGAAACATGGTAGGACTTGTCCTGGTCACCTCCGTACTAATCGTGTGACTTCACTGTGTTTCCCAAGTGGTTCGGAATCCACTATAATCAGGAGGTCCACTGTCCTATGGGCTGGCATAGGACAGTCAAGTCGGGGTCGCTCTATGGGCCCAAATATGAGGCCTAAGTCGTTATTAACCCGACGAACACTACTACTACTACTACTACTACTATATATATCATATATATCCTCGTTATAACCGAAATTAGAGGATATTGAAAAACTGGGCTTGGCGAGATTAGAACCCATGACCAGCGGTTATGACAACGCCTCTGTTAGGCGTAGATCGTGGGTTCGAATCCCGCCAATAAAATATCGGTTATAGGCTCAAACCCGGATTAGCCCCCACCACTTCCAGGACTTTTTTTTCATTCATAGCAGCGTTTTAAGTATGCTAAGTAAGCTATCTACCGGTGCTCAATAATATACTAGTACTACAGAATTAATATACGTAAGCACATGCAGTCATTTTTCATAGCAGAAGGACCATTAAATAAGATTTTCATTTAAAGAAGAACCATTCATTAAATGAAAATCTCTCTATTTTCGAATAATACACTACTTGTGATTCATTTAAATTTTTAGAACATAGTGCCGGCGGACTTACTGAGTGTAGTTTACGCGTTGATGGCGGTGTTAATGTCAATGACGTATAATGCCAGTCGAATTGGAGATGAGCTAAAAAGTACTGTAAGTTTACATGAAAGACTTGTACACAATTAAAACTATTATACGTATACAATTATTAAATATCCATTTATTGGCAAATCTATCGCCTCAATGCAATACAGCAGTTTTTCTTTTCCGGTCCTAAATCTTTTATTTAAAAATGCCTTAGGGCTATAATAATAATAATAATAATAATACTTTTATATTATAAGTTACATTTATTTATTTATTATATATTGTCCTTAGACTATATAATACTTAATGGTATTATATGGTCTAAGATAGTTTCAATAGACTATTAATTGCTAGCCTGCAGTAGACGATAGTATTGTAGCTACAAGAAGTATGTTCCCTCCCCTATATAACAATCCCATGGGGTAGGGTATGATATTTATTTTTTTGTTGTCTTGTAAGAAGGAAAAACATACAATTTTATATTATTATTATTATTATAAATAATATATTTTTTAGTATAACTATGAGGCAAGCTTACGGATGTAGTGCCTTCTTAATCGTACATTCACGTAAAGACCGCCTGTTTTACATGCCTGAAGAATGATCATTAGACCACATAGACACATTTACCACTACTGTACACTTTAAGTGTTGTGCGTACAGTAGCATAATCATTGAAAATGGAGGAATTTATTGACTGAATTTAATGTAAAAAAATGAAACCTGCTTCTTTCTGAGCATGGCAATTGGCATTTCGAATAAAATGGGCCTAAGTCCGTGTTTCAACGTCATTATTTTGAAAATGTAAAATAGGCATAACCTTTAAACATTTACAGTTGGTAGGTAACGTTTTATAGTAAGTTTACATAAAGGACTTGTACACGAATAATATTATTTTTTATATATTATATATATATTATTAAATATCCCTTTATTAGCAAATCTATTACCTCGCATTCGCCTCAATTCAAAACTGCGTTTTTCTTTTTCGGTCTTAAATATTTTAAAATCAAAAATACAATATATATATATTTATATTTAAGTTAAATTTATTTATTTATTATATAGGCCTAGTTTCCAAAGATGATTTGTTCCAGCAGTAGATGATAGTATTGTAGCTACAGGTATAGTGCAGTATAATCATGAAACTGATGACAGAATTTATTGACTGAATTTAAATGTAAAAAATCAAACATGTTTCTTTGAGTGCATGGTTTTTCAAATAAAACAAACAAATAAATTAATATTGACATTTGTCCTATTACTAAGCCAACTTAAAAGTGCCTAAGTCCGTGTATCAAGTCAGATCTTTATTTTGATTATGTAAATAGGCATAACCTTTAAACATTTAGAGTTGGTAGGCAACGTTTTATAGTACATACTGTAGGCAGCATGATCATTCATTCGTTCATAATGGAATAACCCTACCAACGCTGATGGTAACATAACTGCATACATACTAACGTCCAAATAAAATCTCAGCATTATAAAAGGAATGACTCCAATAATTGACCGGCTAGGGCTATTTCCAAAAACGGTGACGTGGTAGCAGACATTCAAGACTTAGGTGTCGTTTCCACCGACCTCGCATTGCAGAATGCAAATGACATTGACGGAAATTAGAATTTTTCTTTTTATAGAAATCTATTAAAATGTTTGTACTTAACACATCCCATGACGCCATTTTTTAATTTTAGTTTGCTTGTTGGTGATTTTACTGTATGATCATTGATCAATTTTAACTATGGCATACAGGAAAATAAACATTTCCGTCAATTCTGCAATGCGATGTCGGTGGAAACCCCGCCTAAATCTTGAATGTCTGCTACCACGTCACCGTTTTTTGAAATAGCCCTAGCCGGTCAATGGAATGGGCACCATAACAGAACAACAATAATCCTGTTTGATACATCATAAGGTCTTCGAAAGTTTTCAAATTTAAACGATGCTGTTGCAGAGTTCCCATTTGCATGAAGTGGCCACTCTTCGCAATTTTACGCAATTTCCACACGCTATCAAGAAGTCACTAGTTTTAATAACATTGCGATGTCAGAAGCCATTGCTTGTAGATTGGAAAGGATTTTTGCCACTTACAGCGATGACTTTTCAGCAGGTACGTAGCCCAGTTATTAAGTATATTAGATTATGTCGTTGTCGTGCCCAGAGTTATTATACTGTTTTTCTATTTATGACACAGTAATCTTTATAAGATTGAGGTTAAAGGTTCCATGTCTTCATCTTGTAATAACTCTTCTATTAAAGATTGGTGATCATCATGACAATTGTAGTTTTGATGATTATATCACTAGGGAATTGTAATGCAGTGGTTTCCTACTGTCTTCTGCATCCTTGCTTATGCTGCTGACTATTGGTTGAATATCTCTGCTTTGGGGCCCGTGCCCCAACCCCAGGTCAAAAAGAGCAGCCTGCACAGAAAAAACTGATCACTTGGCCCAGCGTAAACTCGGTCCCCTATCAGTCACCACTACGCGTTTCCATCTTCACCACGAGGAGGTACAGATTAGGGGTTTTCTCGTCTTTACCTCTGAGACCATAAAGCTGGTCATTCACGAGGGCTCCAAACGGACTCGCACCAGGCCAAAAGGCGCGTCCTGTTCCATTTGGCGTTAGCGCCATATATAGGGGCTGAACCAGTCGCCCCCAAATCTTTCAAATTGTACATTGTAAAAGCACCTCTTCCATATCGTCACACTGTAAAATTTGAAAGATTTGGAGCGACTGGTTCGGCGCAGTCGTGAATGACCCCTCTAAATGGCGCTAACGCCAAATGGAACAGGACGCGCCATTTGGCATGGCACGAGTCCGTTTGGAACCCTTGTGAATGGCCAGCTTAAGGCAATACTCAGAAACTTGACTAATTTGAAGTAGACTGCAATATAGTAGACTTACGACCATCCAAGCCCTCCAAATTCTTATACAACTAATAATCTCAATGTGGAATTAATTTCAGGTTTGCATTTTACAATACAGGGTCTATATGTTCATGAAAGACATCAGACACTAACGCCATGCAAGAAGAACACCGAAGGTAGCAACGGCCCTGAGATAATGCAGTAGTAATATTTAGCATTAAAGATTGTTCTGAGTAGATACATGTGCAGGAACAAACTTGTATTTCATATTTAGTATAAATATACTGCATATAATAATAATAATATTATAATAATTTGTATTTTTCTTCAAGTACCTACAATACAATTACAATTTAATTAGGCTACATTTGAAAGGGAGCTCAAAGGACAAGTCCCGTGCTGGGCCCTCCTTTAACAAAAGATAAAGTGAAATAAAATAATTTTACTATCTATAATCTTTAAAACAATAAATTTAATGTAAAGACTCAGAAAAAAATTAAACAAGATAATAATATATAGAGGTATAGTGTAAATATTTTATATATACTGTACACACACGCACATACATACACTGTACATATGTATATATACGTATACTAGTATTTATATGGGTATATATATATATATATATATATATATTACTGTACTGAACTGTTTTGAATACGGTAGGTAGTTTTCAAGTTGTGAAGGTATGTCATTACTGACTCACCATATAGATTAGAGATATGGAGTATAGAATCTAAGGAATATAGGCTATACATGAATAGACATCTTTAGTTTTATATTCAAGAACCGGTCCGAGTTCACTCGAACACGCTTTCCAATTTATAAATTAGTAGATAGAGAAAATGAGTACTTTCATGGTAAATGATATTCCTATAGTTCAATTTCGGACACCTCGGGGGGGGGGGTGTACACCTGACTTCACTGGAGGTTAAGTAAATTCTAGATATAGGTCAGACATTACATTACATTACCACACAGCAATAATGGCAGGGCACGCAATGCATTTGAGCGTGAATTTTCTATCATTTTTTCAAAAACATTTTTTTTTTTTTTTTTTTTTGCACAAACCAAATAGTTTTTTGGGAAAGCAACCTGTCCGGTTTAGTTACTCAATTAACACCTAAAACATGCCTGAAGGTAGAAATCATCGATAGAAAGGTTTCACAGAAAGATTATTTTTTAGTCATTTTTCATTAAAAATTAGTTTTTTATTTTTTTACTCCCAGAAGCAAATTATCAAGGGGCAAGCGACCCCCCCGTATTTTGTCAACATGAATAACGACTACAGTATATGTGAATTTAAAAGAAATCGTTGGAGCCGTTTTTGAGAAATTATTTTTTTAGGCGTTTTTTGGAGTTTTTTGAGAATAAAACCCCCCCAAATTGAGTTAGCCCAAATAAAAAAAATGGTCTCGAGGCATGATTTTTGTGAACCTACATGCAAAATTTCATTAGAATCGGCCGAGTAGTTTCTCCGGAAATAGATGAACAGACAGACAGACAGACATACAGACAGACAGACAGAGCGACAGACAGAGCGACAGACAGACATTTCGTAAAAATCACTTTTTTGGGTTCCTGGGACCTCCAAACGTGTAATTCCGTTGAAATCTCGGAATTGGAAATTTCGGCCATCACAAAGCTTTCCTTATACTACGTATAAATTGGATAGCAACAATAGCCTAAATCAATGTTGTAAACATCAACGGCCGTCTCATGAAATACTAATACCTACTTAGCGTAAATTACAGCTATAGTGGTGGTAGAGTACAAAAGAACCGGTACTAATGAACCCGTACATGCATTCCTATTTTTTAATTAGTATTATTGAAAAGTATTTGTGGTTCCAATCGACAGTGGCGTAGCCAAGGGGGGGGGGGTCAGCTGGGTCCGCACCGCCACTAAATTTAGCAAAATAGAATTTTTTTAGATATTTATGTTTAAAAAAAATCCCTGAGGAGACTCCGGTCCCCTGTTAAATGTTTTGCTAATAAAGTTATCGTCTGCAAAATTAAAATATTTTTGTCAGGAAACTATAGTGGTATGGTATACATAGTATCTATACTTATAAATTACTTATAAATTATCTATCCATATCTAGTGGTGATAGGCTACAGTGCTAAAGAACCGGTACCAGATTTTCTATTTTTTTCAATTAGTATATTATTGATAATTATTTGTGGTTCCACTCAGCTATAGCAAATAATTTATTCGCGGCTGCAACGATTGTCTCTTTCCTAAAGATTTTTAGATGAATTTTATTGCCCAGAAGGGACAGATATGTACAATGCACTAACATGTTACTATTGTACTTACATCATATCTGCATATTATAATAGTATGAATTTCATATTTTTTTAAAGATTATATCTTAAGCAACCAAAACCTGGTACAAGGGAACCAGATGGGTTTTCTTACTTTATTTATCACCTAAGTCATATTAGAAACTTAGAAGTACTGATTGATAGAAACCATTAGTTAAATATCAACAATATCATATATTGTCCTTTTTTGGCCCAGAACCAAACTATCAAAGAGGAAGCAACTCGTCGATTTTTTTACGAATACAATATAAATGTGTGAATTGAAAAAATAAATGCTTTTTTAGTCGTTTGTTTTTTTGTTTGGTGAAACCCTCCAAAATATAAAAAATAGTCCCGAGATATGATTTTTGTAAGCCTACTTGCTGAATTTCATCGACTTCAGTGGTTCAGTAGGTCCCCACAATCTTCACAGACATTTCGCAAATCACTTTTTTGGCTCCTGGGACCTCAAAATGTGTAAATCCATTGAAGTATCTAAATAAAAAAATTTCGACCATCACAAAGCCTTTCTTATACTTACTTATAAATAGTTTTAAAGTAATAATGGTGGAATGAGAACGTGGGTTGAATATAACAGATCAATAAAAATACTAGTAGATTCCGTTTATTTTGTAAAAATATTAATAAAAAAATCACTTCCCTACTCTAACAGTTGTAGACATTACAACAATCAATGTTTCTTTACAAGAGGATATGTAAAGCGGAATCTCAACCAGCCTTATAAATTTTAAATTTACAAAGGTACGATAGATCTAGGCTAGTCGGAACTAAACTCAGTCATTTCATTTGACACTTCAAATAGCCCACAGTACAATGTTTAGGTAATAGACAGGGCAAACTATACGAGTAACGTTTATTAAGGCATCTACAAGACGTATTACTGGTTAGAAAAACATAATTTTTTTATTGTAAAATACCAAAAACTTGCCTTAACAGACATGTTAACTCAACATTTTCACTTTCTTCCTTAATATAAGCCATTCCTGATTTTAATTTTACTTTCCTGAATTCTCATTAAGGCCCGGTGGAAAGTATTTGTAAGAAATACTGGGCAGCACCGCCATCAACACATGCCGTGCAGTGTTTCTTACCGGGACTTATCAACGGATGATGGGAACCGTCCTAAACAACAGCCGGTCTTAGCTTAACGATAAGAAATTTTACGTAAGGTACATTGGGGACATTACATATTTGCGACCAAGCCTTCAACCGTACGCCCGCGTTATAAAGTGTACAGAATTAATCACATAGCTTGTTAGGTTACAGGAATGACGCGCTGGAGTGGCGCGCCGGAAAGGAGCCCTCACGTAGACACGTCATATCCGGTCTGCACTTGTGCATTAGCTTCCGGTTCTCCTTTGTCGTCTCTAGTCGCATTGTACCGGTACCCGATCTCATGGTACCGCACGGGGTACGTCAACTGACTGCCTCTGTCCCAAGTGTACAGCTCCTGCAATAAATAAAAATAAATAATTATACAGTACAGTTACTAACCTAATTCTTGAGGGATAACTTTCAATATTTTTGGTACACAAGGGTTGGCATGAGTTATTTCGACAGAATTAATTAATATTTCTACAGCCACAAATATATTAGAATAGTATTTATCTGTGTCCCGAAAAATCTTGTATTTTTTATGAAGTCTTCAGAAACATATTCTTCGATGTTTATGTTAAATTGAAGGAATGGCTGAGCCACGAAACCACATGGAGTTTATTATTAACTAAAATAAAGATAATGGGTTTTAGAATTTTATTATATTTTTTTGATGGCTTGCTTCTTAAGAGTACGTCCCGTAGGAAATGTAGTTATTTTTTAATTAATTAACAAAGCAAGATATTAATGACTAGGCCCATTGAAGTAGTAAAAATGATTGAATAAAATAAAATAAGATGTAACTATTACGGGCTGCTAATTTTTTTTCTACGGGAAGCACACTCTTAAAACCACTGAGCTAATCATAGGTAATTACCAGCGGCGTAGCCAGAATTTTTTTTGGGGGGTCCAGTTTTCGCGAAACATCAATACACAAAGTTTGCCCACCTACGAGTACCACGGACCCACCCCCCCCCCCCCCATTTTCATAAATTAGTAGAAGAAGAGGAAAGCCGATCTCATGGACGTAAGCAGATTCTAATTAGGGGACATGATCTTAGTTTCCGTTGCCTAGTCACCCGAGGGTTTGGGAGACTAAAGGGGGGTCATAGGGTCACCCCCGAGAAGGGTTTTGAAAAAACATGTGGAGTTTTGCACATTTTGATGACAACGAATAGTCCCGAAATAATGGAATTTATACGCACTTTGAAAGCAGGTTTGTTTATATTTTAGATGGGAAGAATATTATTACTGCTAACAAGGAGAAAAATTTGAAATAGTTTGTCGGCAAATAGTTTTGATTTTGTAGAAGAAAACTTTATGAAGAATGTTTATGGAAGTAAATAAATATATGAAAAATATGCTGTTTTGCTTAATTTGGGGGGGGGGCCAGACCCAGGGGACCCCCTTGGCTACGTCACTGATTACTAATTTGCAATATGTGCCACTTCAATCACAAGGAAATATTATGGTATAACCAGTGTAAACTATATAGATTTAAAATATTTAGATGCCCACCCTTGTCCTATGATTGTATGTCACCATGGTTGTTTTCCGGAATGGGTTTATGAAGGTAAGGCGGACATTCAACAAAAGACTCGTGTACAGATCCAGAGCAAACCTGAAAATAAAAAATGTCGTTTAGGTCTCTTTTATTCCAATCTTTATTCGCATACCGGGCGGGTTAAAATGGCTTCCCAAACAACGGAAGCAAAGGGGGATTTCAAAGTCTTTTTTAGCAATCTCAACAACTGGTAGAATATTGGACTTTTTCAATGCCTTATCGGTACCTAGTAAAGCAAATAATAATTTAAATGAATTCTTACATAATGGTGGTATTTCTTTCCGTGGTAGAGTATACACCATACAGGACACCACAAGCTACAAACATTTCTCCAAAGCTATGGTGGTTCACAGATATATTCCAAATGTACTGCATTTTGAATGATGCTGTATCCACTTTCATAACTATGGTGTTATTCGTGTTAGACAGTCCGTATATCACCCATAATCCTAAAAAGTAAGGATAGACATAGTGTAAAGATTAGGGGTGAACAGTGAACACAAGATTTGAACAGAATAAGGAAGATAAACAAAGTAAAGTGGATTCCCACACAACATGTTTTTGCACAAAGTCGAAGACAGTTTTATGTATATAATACGCATACCGGCTACGATTACAACTTAATTCCTATGAAGGTTAGAAATGAAAATCGTACCATTATCATCGGCTGAGAAATCCATATAGTTAAATTCTGTAGTGTAAAGATGGGAAGGTCCTGTTACCAGTGCTTGAGGAACTTCCAAACGCTTGTAGGTTTTACTTTCCAGGTCAAATTTTACTATCTGTGGCTCATTTCTTTCGTGATAATAAAAAGATCCATTGTAAATAGCATGACCGTTCCCCTGAAAAATGTAAACCCCAATTTAGAACTTAAAGTCATTTTATAATTTACATTGAAGATATTAGCTTCTAATTTTTCATCGCCATGCCCGAGCCATCGGCATATATAGCTTCCGGAAACACAGCAGAGCATATTTTAACATGTAACCAGTGCCACCTAGTCGAGGTTTACAAGTTACTGCTAGCGGCAAAAAGACTTCCAGAAGAAGGCCAAATTCCAGATCCTAGCGACCTTGCCCTTTTAATTAAGGAAAAATTGTTTTGAGGAAAACGTAATAGACCACATAATAGGAATAAAAATCGCCAGGCGTTGCAGCTCAGCGTGAGCCTCCCATACATTTCCCAGGCATCACAGTCAGTTTTTTTTTCAAGATGTTATGATATATTTTAAGACCACATTTACTATTGACAATTGACGTATGTGGAATATGCACCTTAAGCCATGTTTTCGTCTGTTTCATTGAGTTAATAGTAAGCTTGGCTCAGCTTGTCCATTACCGCTTGTAGCCGGTGTAGGTTGACATCGAGAACGTATACCAGTTGGCCAATGGCCAAAACTTCATACGCGAACAATACAAATAATGTCCAAAATTCATGGCGCTGCTATCTTTAAGTAGGCCTGGGTCCATAAAAAGTCCTTCAAAAAATTACATTACATGATACCATCAATTCAAAAAATATTTTTTTGTGACAAATTGCCTTAAATTGCATTATATAAGAATTTTTTGTAGGTATCCTCACCCTAAATGGATGATTCAAAGTGTAGATGTGAGAAGGATTATTGCTTCGATAGGTAGTCTTATTGGCGAATTCGTACAATGTGAAATTGTCAGCTTCGTTAGTCGTCCAGTACATTTCAGAATATTTCTCATTTTGCGGCAATGGGTCCCTCATCCACGACCCGTACGTGTCATTTGACTGTTTGTTAAAAACTGGTTTGCCCACAGCATACAACAAGCAGTCTGCAATTAATCGATACAATAATTACAATTCCATTGTTTGCCCAGGGACCGCCTAAAACAGTTTGCCTTTGTCAATCGTACAGTAGACAAAGGCAAAGTGCTTTAGACGGTCACTGGGCAACTCGTCGTCTAGTGCGCTCTGGCAACAGTGTGCCGAGCCACACTGGTGCCAACCGCAGTATTTTAGTATACATGCTAGCATCGAACGCCTATACCTCAAAGGGTGTAGCGTTAGGTTTTTTTTCCCCAGCCGGTACCCCCAGCACTGGGAGCATTTAATAGAAAGCTATATAATATAATATTAATAAACAATTTCATAATAATTATTTAAAGTTAGAATCTACGTACGATATTAATTAAAACGGGTAGTTAGCTATTCAATTTTATTATTAGGTATTATCATAGGAATACATTAACTGGAGCCATAATATTCCTTACGAGGCACCCGTTAACCATAAGTCAACTATCAGAGATAAGTACCAACGCAAAAAATATCGAAGTCTTACACATTGCAGCATAGCAGAACGGATACCTGGACCCGGTCAAAAACTCTGTAGTTAGCTTGTGCAGGCTACACTTATCACTGGTTTTCCCCGCCAAATTGCGTACTTATCTTGTGAAGGCTACACTAGCAGCCATATTGATAACGGTCTCCAGCCACAGGATGCGTATTATATTTTAAGAGTAAATAGCCAGCGAAAGGCCGGACATTTCTTACCCTAACGTTTTCACAAGGAAAATTTTTCTTAGCTGCTGCTACTACAAAATTTCAAAATAATTCAAGAGCAGGCCACTGCATCAACATGGTAGGTACCTCATCTTTAATTTATATTACCGTGAGATCTACTGGTGATTTAGCAAAATCAGTATAATTATGAAGCCTACAAAGAACTCAGTCTTTAGAAACTTATTAAGTAGGTAGCTTTTGATTTTTTTTTAATGAAGTGTAATGGCACTCTAATTAGGAAAGTTCATAATTTTTAAGTTTAAAGGTTACGCTTTAGAATAGTTGCGCCCAAAATGTCTTGTATAGTTCCCCTACTTACCAGGATGAGTCGAACGAGCCCCTAGAAGAACCACGCCTTTTTAATAATAATAATAATATCGTAATATTGTCGTTAATAATACTCACTCAGTATTCTTCGTATATCAGAGTTTTTTGGGGCAAACCTACATTGCAATACTCTCCCGAAAAAATATCCCACAACAGGAGACTGCCTTACCAAGTGTTCTGTTGGGAAGCCCTGGAAACGTTTGGCCTTCCAAGGGTTTAACCTCGGGCCTTCCAAAGATGTCGAGGAGGGCCGTGTAGCCGCTCTCTCTACAGGAGGTGGTTGGCCGAAGGACCCCGGTGTCGGGACAGTCAGGACAGGGCACGTGTGGACACAGGTCATCCAGGTCCACGAGTTCTGGAGGAAGTTCGCCGAAGACTGCGTCTGGCTGGCTTCCAGCCCGAATTACAGGTGGTAGTGCAAGCCAGGGGTCCACTTCTGTGTTGAAATAAAATAGAATAGTATTCAATGGTTTGTTTTGTATACAATCGGTTTTTTTTAAACTTCTAACCCGCAACCTTTTTCTGCGAAGAAACCTTCGACAAGAGGGCAGAGTGACATAATATTAGGAGGTGATGAATTGCGTATCTGTACATGAAAGAGGGACTGCGCGGCATCACTTATAGACCTTTACGCACCCACTTGATATTGTATCAGTTACGTTGCATGTTGCAAGGCTAAGTGAGTACCCTGCCTTTAATACCCGATGGCAGATCCAGTGCTGGTAGACCACTTAGTGTTAGAGTTGGTCTAGGTGTCTCGCTCATCTCGCCGGACAACGCGGCATCACACTTATCACACTCTCAATTCCTGATATAATAATATGTTCTCGTTGCTGATGATTTATTTCCTCCATTAAAATATTCAATTGTTGTGAATATGCCTGATTTTGTTGTGATTATGCATAAATAACATGAACAGCATAATTTTATAATGCGAACTTCTATTCTAAAATAGTTGGTTAACATTTTTATCCTGAGAATAAGTTATTCTTTAAACGACATGGCAAGTGAACAAACGTAATAAGTCAAAAAATTTTTAATAGGGCGATACTCTTTTAGTCTTCATAAAAAATATATAAAATTTCGGAAGCGCGTTATACTGGGGATTGAAAAGTAAAGAAGAGCCAAGAAAAAGTCTGAGCAAACATACTTCTATAGGATTCCAAACAAAATTTTAGCAATGAGGCGTCCCAGTGGAGGCCCCAGTTCCTCTCATGGGGCTTCACTCAGAAAGATTAAACCATGTTCCCTTACAACTGCATTGCAGATGATAGCTCTTATATTTTATTCTATTACTACCTACTACTGGGGCTACCCAATTTCTGAGGCAGGAAAAATTGCTTTGAACTGACGACGCGTCTTGAGGTTTTTATCCATCTCTCATTCTATTTCTATTCATGCATGGATGAAAGATATTAAATATGATAGAAGGTGAGGTTGTTAGTTCAGGGGCTAACATAAGCCACTTGCGGCCATATTATGGCGATTTGGGATAAACGTAATTGATAAATTAATCCTCGGCTATATTTTTGGTGATGAGTTTTCAATTTTTTCCTCCCTTACATGAAGACACATTAATTAAAATGCTGGTGTATTCAAGAGTGGCACAATGTGAAACCTGCAGTTAAAATACATGAAGGTAGGGGATACATGGAAAAAGCTGCCTAATACGAGCTGGAACGGCCACACAGGTAGGTTAGAATGGACTAAATATAGTACATTGCTAGCCTTACTCTAGCTCCAGCCGTGGCGGCGTGAGAATACCTGTATATTTAGAGCCCAAGTTTCAACCTAGCAAAAAAAAAAAATGAAAAAAAAAAATGTAAACACCGCACCGGAGAATGTCAACGCAACTGATTGCTGTTCATAATATTTCATATGTTAAACATAGGGGAACAGAGGACAATAAATTTTTCGATGCTTTCTAACATTAAAAAACTATGACTGTCGCATTGTTACGCGTTAACTCCGGTTTTGTTTAACCTCTTGGTTAGTTGATAACCCTTTGTGTTCTGCATACGGCACGACTATAGGTTGGCAAAATAAAAAACTCCAAAACATACCAGCAGCCGTAGCAACCCCAGAATAAGTTAAATTCGAACCTTGTAAAGGGATACTAACTGGACATAAGAGACCCCACTAACAAGTTTTCCAGCATTGGCCAGATTACGCTCCCCCCACGGCCCCACAACACTCTAATACGCCACACAGGTTTAATAGGGATCTACACCAGCCTAGGGTAGTTAAAGTTAAGTCTACTTTACTGTGAACTATACCTGTCACGCCAGCGGATATTAAAGTCTACACAAGATTTATAATTTTAAGGGAACTGCGAGAATTAGACAACTACATTGTATACATCTCACCTCAAACTTTTCGAATTCAAGAACTCGTGAGCAGAATTATAATTTTATGCTGATTGTTAGCTAAGGTATTGAAAATTTAAAATGGGGTTCATCTAGCATGCAATTTAACCGTTAACGTTCACTATAAGAAAACAATCTAACATAATATGTCAAAGGAACAATCTGAACTACAGCCTGAATTTCACGTCAAAATTTACCGTACAGTCAATACTGGGAGATAAATTATGTCACTGAAGGCTTTTAAATGCACACATTACGCACCTCCCCCCCCCTAAAAAAAAAAAAAGAAATAATAAAAAGAGGAAGACAAAAAATATTTTACCTTTGCCAATACTTTCGGAATTACCGTACCTTAATATGTAATAAATAATACCCAATGGGGTTGTCACTTGAAAAAATGGGCTAGAAATATTTATTCCAAAGCACGATATTGCTCCCCGATTATCGCCCTCTGCTGCCAACCCCCTGCTCCGTATATTGGATTTTTTTTCAATGCCGCGCTTTAGTTCGATTATTGAAATGTGTGGTGAATCATAAATGAATTCCACATCCAATTCATCAGAGCTCATTTATTATTTAATAGCAGGTTCCCAAGTCTCCTCTGGGCTTCGTGGTTTTCTGTAAACGGAGGAGGGGTTAAACGTTTTATATGGCAAGTCGCAGAGCACCCTGAAGAATAATTAGCAGAGGGTGCTTCTACTGCTTCTTAAAAAAATTAATTTAATTCTCTCCCTTAACGGCTCTCGTTCTTTCGCCTGAATTTTCCTATTTCTTATTCTCACGTAACACACCCGGGAAACTATAGAGCTGATTTTCGAAGATACTCGTATAATGAAAATATACAACTTTCCAAATTTGTCAAGTTTTTCTTCTAACGCCTGCTTTCAGCATTTCTGCTTTAAGCAACCCTGTCAGCCGGGCGTGGGGAGTGAGTCTGTTTATTAACTTGAGGCACTCCAAGGGCATCAGACTCCTTCACCCTGGAAAAAGGGGAGTTGACTGACAGGGGGGACCTCCCGATTATAGTGGATTCCGAACCACTTGGAGAACATAAATAAGTCACACGATTAATTCGGAGGTGACTAGGACTCGACACGGCGATGGAAGAGATGGAAGAGTTAGTAAAATAAAAACTAAAACATTCGGGCAAATTGCCATAAAATTGTTTTTTTTTTAACTGCTCTTCATTCGATGAACAAATGAAAGATGTGATCACTGATCAGGTCCAATGGGACAGCCTGTCTTTTCCTGCTGTAACCATACCATTGGTCATGGCTTCATGGACACGGCAAAATCAAACCACATGAGAATTTTTCTCTGAATTAGGTATCCAAATTATGGCTAAATTCAGAAGCCCGTATTCTCTAACATGATGCTTTACAGGGGCTATGAAATCCTGTCCCACTGCAGCAATGGAGATAGTACTGGACTTCCCACCCCTCCATGTTGCAGTGGAAATTTCAGCCGAAAGGGCATTATTAGGAGCGGGTTAAAAAGGAGCGGAAGGGCAGTTAAGAGAGACTCAGCCTCTCTGACCACTGACTGGATATGCCAAGCGATAGAATCCATCCAAAATACTGTTTTAGGAGGGAATTCGAAACTATATTAGGGACAAAGAAAGAATACTGCGAATCAGCAGGAATTCTCAATAGTCACACAATCAAGTGGTTTACTGATGGCTCTAAGCTAGGACGTACAAAACCAAGAACAGGCCTTGGCGTCTTTGGTCTTAGGGTTATACTGTATATCTGAAGTCTCTTGGGGATACAACTACAGTCTTGCAGATTCTGCAATGAAAGAGTGGAGGACCTCAAGCACATCCTCCTTCACTGCGATGCAATCGCACGAAGAAGAGCAGCATGCTCGGGAAGCTTGCAGTTACATGTAAAAGACCTACCACTTCTAAATCCCCTCAAGATCCTGGTTCTCCTGATGGAGATAGTTCTCGAGGAACAGATGTAGAAGTGATGTAGATACTTTGTTGTAGGGGCACAATAGGCCAAGTAGGCTTAAGTGCACACAGGTAACACCTGTACCCCAATTAAATAAATTTAAAAAAAAAAAGTCTAATGGGAAATTAATGTTCAGAATTTGAGCTAAAATTATTTTCAGCTTTTCAAGTTACGATAACTTACCGTATACTTTAATGACTCCTTTGGTAATGCGATCTTCACTTTTGGCGACACAGTAGTAATGAGAGATGTCGTGGGGGCCGATGTTGGTGACATTGATGAGCATGCGGTAGTTATAGCGGCCAACTTCTGAGTCGTTTATCCGGTACTTCCATCCGTGGTCCAGAATTCGGCCGTCCGAATGTTCCCAATACCTGAAACCATGATACATTTTACATTACGTACGTCATTTAAGCCCGGTACCATCATCACATCGCTTGAAAAGTACCGGTAAGAAATCACCGCCATCTATTTATACATTCCTGCTTTAAATGCCTATCGAAAATTGGTGATCATCATGAAAATTTAGAACTTGGAGACTGATGCTCTGAAAAGGGAAGTCGTGAAGATGCCGAACCGCAATCTCAGGTAGTTCAACTAGGGCGTTCTTTTTATCGAGATTTTTAAACCGATGATGGCTCCGACCCTATAAGGAGTACAGCACAACAAGGGGTTCAATTGACTCGTATAAATGGTACTGGTTGGGTTAACATTCAATTTTCTCCATGATACCTTCGCCAGTTCATGAACAGACGACAACGGACTCTGAATTGGTAGATGAGCTGGTAGCCCAGGGTAGATAATTAAATTATAGTAGAGTGAAACCCATTGGAAATGGAAGATAATATGACAGACATTAAAAGAAAAATAAATTACGGGGGATCTGAGTTTGGGAGGCAGGTAGGGGTGCATTTTAAGGGTGAAATAGGGTACATCTAAATTACCGACAAAACCACAAGACCGATGGAAAAACGTCAAATAGCAAAAAGGTAGAAAATAAGAAGATGTACAACATTAGTGGTTACTATAAACAAAAAATAACAAAAACTTAGAGTTTTAGGAAAACTTGTTATAACAACCCGAATTAGTAAAACCCAAATAATCGTTAAGAAATTAACTTTGTCTAAGAAACCCACTTGTGTTAGTATAAAGCCCTGAGCGCTTTTGGCAAGAACTGCAATCAACAGAGGGAAACCCACTAGCACAGTTACACCTTATCTGCGATTTGAGACTTGCTCAACTCGAGGAGAAGATGCAAATGTGACATTACATTCAGAATTATCTCTCAAACTTCACTTTTTAGAATGGACCACCTTCCAAGATCAAATATACACAAAAATTAGTGGCATCACTTACAAAAAACGCACAACACTAAATAAAAAAAATTAAAGAACTGAGTCAAAACCAAAATAACAAATCCAACGGAATACATCACACATCACATCGCGACACGAAACATCAGATGCGCGGGACGACGAGAGTTCCCGGTCTAATCCCCTTCATCGATCGATGCAGACTGGGGTAGGTCAAGGCCTCACACCTTCAGCGCAGACACTCACTACACTACCCATCACAATACATAAATTCTATCCTCGTACCGTCAACTTATCTAACACGATTTTCAACACAAAAGAAATGGAACTTCTCAACGAGGGCCTCAAGTATTGCCCCGATATAGGTCTAAACAAAAACACGTTAACCAACTTAATGTCAGACACTGAATTTAGCCTAACAAACCACAATAAAGAAAAACAAATAGCAGCAGATATTCTGAAAAACGTCAAACTTACACACAAAATCTATAAAAAAGAAACTAGTCCAAGATAACCTTACACTCACCAAGGCGGATAAAGGAAATTCTATTGTCATTTTACCTACCCATGATTATGTTTCTAAAGTCATAGACCTCATTTCGGATGAATCCTCATTCGTAAAACTTAAAGTAGACCCCACAAACAAATTCCAAAAAGCAACCAAAAAAGCCATTAAACAAAGCTCTAATAGGATACCCCAAGATATAGCCTATAAATTTACCAACATGAACCCCGTAGCTCCTTCATTTTTTGGTCTGGTTAAACTTCATAAATCCAATCAACCTATCCGCCCAGTAGTTTCGCACAACAGTGCCCCAGCCAGCAAAGTACCTAGTTTTCTCAACAAACACATTCGCGAGCTACCAAACTTCACACCCCGCCACAGCGTCAAAAATTCATTCGAGTTGGTTTCCCGCCTTAAGCACCTTTCCTTATCCAGCAATGCCAAACTCGTCTCTTTCGATGTCAAAAATCTGTTTACTAATATTCCGTAGTACTGCGATAACTTGGATTTTTTATGAGTTTTTTATCTGTTCACTTTCTTATCTTTGTATCTGTGGAATGAGCAATAAATTATTTTCGTCAAAAAATCAGCAAAATTTCTTGTTTACAAAACATTTTGAACACTCAGCCTTAATGTTCATTCGAGTTGGTTTCCCGCCTTAAGCACCTTTCCTTATCCAGCAATGCCAAACTCGTCTCGTTCGATGTCAAAAATCTGTCTACTAATATTCCCGTACCCGAAGTACGTAAATTAGTTGCCCAGTCACTCTATCACAATAATACCTCGAACAGCCTTATCTCTGAGACCCTCCTTCTGTTAGACACATGCACTCATCAAAACTATTTCCGTTTCGAATCCGACTTCTACCAACAAAAAATAGGCCTACCTATGGGTTCTTCCCTTTCTCCCCTTCTTGCTGAAATTTTTATGGATAACTTCGAACACAAACTTCTACTCAATAAAAATCCCCTAGTTAAATGTATACCTTCCTGGACAAGGTATGTGGATGATATCTTCTGCATTTGGACAGGAAGTAACAGACAACTAGACAATTTCTTATGTTTTATCAACACAATTCACCCAAAAATCCAATTTACCATGGAAGTAGAAGAAAACAACACCCTGAACTTCTTAGACCTCACCATCACCAAAAATAATAGTACCCTAGACTTCAAGATATTTCGTAAAGAAACCCATAGCGATAATATAATCCCTGTTGATTCTTCTCACCCATTCCAGCACAAACACGCAGCATTCCATAGTATGATTTTTCAACTCCTTAACATCCCTATGAATGAAACCAACTATAATAATGAATTAAATACAATAAAACAAATTGCCCAAAATAACAATTTCAATCTCAACCTAATAGACAGAATCCTACGACATCACAAAATCAAACACAACCTCAAACTAATTTACCCCCCAGAGAGCTTAAACCCGGTAACCAATAAATCATATTTCAGGATACAATACATAGAAAAAATCACAGAAAAAATAAGTAACCTCATTTCTTCTACAACACACAAAACACAAGCCCCGTACAACCGCAACAATTTGGCCAATAAGCTCATGAACTGCAAAACCAAACCAGAAAAGGAAAAAGGCAATGGAGTTTATCGTCTAAATTGTAACGATTGCAATGCAATTTACATAGGCCAAACAGGCAGAAGCTTTAAAACTAGGGTCAGAGAACATATAACAGGTATAGGAGACACCAACACCAACAGCACATTCGCGAAACACCTTAACTCGGAAAATCACACATTCGATCCTCACAATTGGACAGCCCTACACAAAATAAAGAAAAGTTACACTTTAAATTTTTTTGAAAATGTTGAAATCAAAAGAGCTTTACACAATAGGGAAAAATTAGCAAACGACATAACATTCACACAATCATCCCCTGTAATAGATCTAGCTAGTAGGTTAGGAATAGGTAACCAGCCACGCCCCCTCCCACCCCCTCCTCCCAGTCCTATATAAACCAAGGTTTCCTCTCCCTAGTCACATTTGCATCTTCTCCTCGTGTTGAGCAAGTCTCAAATCGCAGATAAGGTGTAACTGTGCTAGTGGGTTTCCCTCTGTAGATGGCAGTTCTTGCCGAAAGCGCTCAGGGTTACATACTAACACAAGTGGGTTTCTTAGACAAAGTTAATTTCTTAACGATTATTTGGGTTTTAATAATTCGGGTTGTTATGACAAGTTTTTCTAAAACTCTAAGTTTTTGTTATTTTTTGTTTATTAATATGAAATACCACGAAGTCACGAGTAATCTAATTATTTATGCCCGCCATTAGGTGTCCATGTGTTAACCCTGTATGGCCTATTCTCATATGAACCACCTTCACTTGGTCTCTTCTACTCATGTGGTGTTCGAACAAGTTCCAGCCCCCCACCCTTGGCTGTATTTTTCATAGTTTATATTCACTTGCAGTACTCCACTCTGTCTGCCAACATTCTGTTAAGAGGTTGTTTGCTGTATTTTTAAAGTCTGACGGGGGAAAGTAAGGGAAGGGGGAGAGTGAAGACTTGTTGCAGAATTGGCTACTTGTTATTATCCGGATTGTGAAATACCATTGGTAAGTTAGATCCTTATTGGTGACACATATTTAAATAGCCGTACGTTTTGTGTACCGTAAAGGTGATCATTTTCGTTACAGTCGTTGCTGGAATGTCAGTCACTGGTAAAAGACACATGGAAGTGGACCATATATTTTTAAAATCTATACCATTGCAAGAAATACTGAACTTTAATGAGCTGGCTGAGTAAAATAAACTTTTTAGCCTATTATCCTGATTGTGAAATACCATAGGTAAGTTGGATACTTATTGGTGGCACATATTTAAATAAACGTACATAAGTGTCCCTAACTCTGTCATAATTGGCTGATTTATTTATTTACCTTACATTGAATGCAATTAAGTTATTGTTAATCATGGGATAAACAGCAATGAAAAATGAAAAATAACTTGTTCTACACGAGGAGCCAGCAGATAGAATTGCAACTATGAGTAGGTCTGCCAAATTGATTGCTGTGATAACCTGTAAAGTAAGGCTAGGTGAGTAAGTTAAATGTCGGCTTAGAGTTCATAAGCGCAACATTGAAGTCATATGTAGACCTTGCTATTAAGATATCGTAAAATTGACCCTCATCTCCACAAAAAAAAAACTCCTTTGCTTATCTAACCAGCAGTACATTGTCTTAACCTTAGAATTGTAAGAACGTAACATACCGTAGCGATAACGTATCCATCTCGGGATCTTGTATATCTCACATATAACATTTGACACAATACATATACGTATAGCATAATAACATTTGATTTTAGATCACCTATTGTAACTTTTGCTTGGTTTACGACTTTTGCAATATATACATCAGTAAGATCATCACTACATTTGCCACCTTTACATCACCCCCAAACGTGGCGATTTGCCTACAGTCAGCACTATTGTCCGCATCGGAAAAAGGTGGTCTAATTGGGATTCTGCAACGGAGAACATCGAATCTCTTTATAGATAATGAATTTGATCTGCTAATTTCGGGGCTGATGGCAAGTCACAAGTTAACCTTCTATATATATACAGCAAATCCCCCAGCCGTTTTCAGTAAACCATCTTGTGGCATTGAGGAACAATTTCTAAATCTGGCGCTAATCAGGGTGAAATTTTGCTTATTTACCGATATTGTTCTGTTGTATGCGAATCTTTGGAACCGGAAAGTAATTGGAACGAAGGCGAAACTGATGATTTTTATTGAAGATCCTTGTACCACAGCTAATTTGAACAGTATCTTTACCCTGATGTGGAGTACGTTTCGGATATTCTATTTATCAGTTATTGTTATTGATGAGCATTTCATTGATTTTTACACCACTGAGCCACCATCAAGAATTATGGCATACAGGCGAGTAAATTCGTGCTTGCTTAAGCGAGAGAATGATTATTACTTTTCAGTCGTGCTGTACGACTTTAAAGGTATGTAGATAAATGGAGAATGGTACGGATTGAACTATTTTGAATTAGAAATTGCTAAAGTAATTACAGGATCATTAAACATGAATTTAACTGTTATAACACTCCCAATGGGATTTAATCCTATTTGGCCACTTATCTCTTTCCGGATAGACATGCTTGTAACTATGGTTCATGTCGAACATAGTGACGCATTGATGTTCTCATCGCTCAATCCACTTGAGAGTACTGCCATGGTTGTGCTGGTACCCGGACCTACAGTTTGCAAAAATTGGAGCATAGCATTTTCCGCTTTACCACCGGAAATTTGGTGTGCAGAATTGTTTTTGGTAATTTTGGTTGCCTTTGTCTTCAAGATGAGTAATTTTCCCAAGTGTTCCTCCATAAAATCTATTTCAGTGGTCACATATGGACATTTTGATGTTGCAATACCCCAAAATGCCTTGTTTGGCGTAAACAAACTAGTTCTCACTGCGTTTTTCATGTATTTACTGGTAATAGTCACATGCTACAAGTCTAATTTCACCATGCTCATCACAGTGCCTAGTCTTTGCGAAATTATAACGACATTGGATGAAGCCAATGACGCTGGACTGTCATTTCACTTAAAAATAACTCACATATCTCCAATCCAAATCAATGAGACACCTGTTTTTGTAGCAGCTCGCGAATCTGGCCGCTTAGTTATTGAACCGTATTCCATTTCTTCGTCGGACTTACTTGCTAAAGTAGCCATAAACAGATCGGGTGCAATTTTATATGAAAAGAATGCGTACAAAGCTACCCTTGACAACTTTTACCCTGGTCAGGAAGGCTCAAAATTAGCCAGACATTTAGAGCCACCTATTTTTTCTATCTTTTTAACAAAATGTTAGTATGTCCCGCCTATCATTTTGCCTCAATATTGGATGAGAAACTACATCAATTGGCTGAGTCTGGTTTATACAAGAGAATTGTAAATGAAGAAACATCCCTATGAATGAATCCCAGTCCTATATAAACCAAGGTTTCCTCTCCCTAGTCACATTTGCATCTTCTCCTCGAGTTGAGCAAGTCTCAAATCGCAGATAAGGTGTAACTGTGCTAGTTGGTTTCCCCCTGTAGATGGCAGTTCTTGCCGAAAGCGCTCAGGGTTTTATACTAACACAAGTGGGTTTCTTAGACAAAGTTAATTTCTTAACGATTATTTGGGTTTTACTAATTCGGGTTGTTATTACAAGTTTTTCTAAAACTCTAAGTTTTTATTATTTTTTGTTTATAGTCTGGCCATAATTAAGTTTATCTAAACCCTATATTTATATCTGTGTCAATCAGCTCTAAAATAAAAATAGCAATATTTTCGTTCTTAAACAGTATGTTTAACGTTACATAACCCAATGAAATAAAATCGAATGATATTTTAGTACAATATTAGATGCGAGTTATTTTAATTTTGGATGACTAAATTGACCGGACTATATTTTAAATATTAAAGACATCATTTTTCGATTTGGTTTTTTGAAATTTTTAAGAAACTTTTGCTCAGTAGCGTATATTGTTCTTTATACCATCGGAAAGTAGAGTTTTCAGGAAAACAAAAGGCCCACCTATTTAAAAAAAAAAAAAAATCGATATTTTGACGTGAGATTTTTCGATTGAAAATTAGGGTGCTTTTTCCATATATAGTCAAAATTAGTTGGAAAAAATTAATATTTTAGATCAAAAAAATTACAGTGTATTTGGAACATACAAATGTTTTTGTGAAAGTTAAATATAAAAAACCAAAACCATGGTTTTTGGCATTTTTCTCATAAAATTTGGGGTTATGTGGAAAAAGTGTAATCGGTGAAGTTGTACATCTTCTTATTACCTACCATTTTGCTATTTGACATTTTTCCATAGGACTTGTAATTTTGTCGGGAATGAAGATGTACCGTATTTCACCCTTAAAAACCACCCCTACCTTCCTCCCGAACTCAGATCGCCCGTAATTTATTTTTCCTTTAATGTCTGCCATATTATCTTCCATTTCCAATGGGTTTCATTCTACTATAATTTAATGGTTTTTTTCACCATTTTTCAGGGGATCTACCCTGGGCTATGGCCAATGAACCTGACATAAAATAAAAACTTTCCAACGGTCCTCCTAGCATTGATGGATGATGTATAGAATGATACTATAAATAATAATAGACTCTTGGATATTAATTAAGGAAAAATCAATATCACAATTGATATTTTCTATTTTTATGGTAACCCCTTAAAATTAAAAGCACAATCTTCTATGTATACATATAACATAAATGGAATGGCGTTATTCAAGTGGTGAATACGGTTGTATTGTAGAAGGGGGAGGGACAATTAGCCCTATTTAATTATAACCTAATATGCAGGGTTTCAGGGAGGGTATAATATTGTCCCCCCCCCCCCTCTTAAATAAGACACTGACTATATGACAAGGAAATCGTTACGTACAACTATGTTCCCAACCCGGAAAAATATAATATTGAAAGGCCGCCTCTGAGAATATGATACAGTATCTCCTGCATTGCATTTCAATTCCTTGGTTTCCATGATTAAATGAAAATTAAGAATTATAAAAAACAGAAATTTAAAACTTACCTGACAGGCTCGGGATAGGCCTCTATCAGGCACTCCAAAGTTACGGTGCTGCCATTGGAAGCACCAACCGCCTGCCTTGGAACCATAATAAACGGTGGAACTGTCAAAAAAAAAAAAAATATAAATCTCAGTAACAACAAGGCAAAACATTATTATTTATTGTTATACAGTACTGAAAACCACAAGTCCCAGATAGAAGTGACATCATTTTTTAACTTTTAATTTGGGTTCTATTACTTTCTATTTCCTTTTGGGCCTTGCTGGGCTCTTGAACAAGATGACCCAGTGCGCTGATATAGGTTGCCCCTGGAGTACTAATGACTTATAGGTACATACTGTATAAATTAACAAAGCTATAAACAATAACAGCGTATCGAATTGCCCTAAACTACCCAGGCCACAGGGAATATAAAAATCAAGCAAAGAATACACAAAATTATTTTTTAGATTTATTGAACCTTTAGCCATGAACAAGAAAGAAGAGTATGCCGGTGAAAAGGTACGGATACGGTAATATTACGGCGCTGAGTAAGCCTGGTTGACAGTGCCGAATAGCATCCTAAAGTTTTCCCTATTATTTGTTTTATTGAACAAATTCAGAAAATCATTAAATTTCTAAGAATTTAAATTAACATAAAATTAGAGACTTGGAGACATATCACAATCAGTGAAAGTACGGACAGGAAAGGGTGCAATATCCAACTGTTACAACTTAGCTTCTAAAGTTTCATTAACTTCGGTAATGATGTAACTTAGTGACGGGAACATAAAATTAATTGCTTCGCTTGGAGAATCGCCAAACAAATAATTTTGTGCATGCTATAAGTTTACTGAACAACAAAGTAACGGTAAGTATTACACATTATCAACAAGAGACACAACTTTGTGCAATTATGTAAGTTACCAGTAATGCTTTGCGCAACTTACCCGATTGAAAAACAAAAGTTAACTTTTTTGCCTGTTTTTACTTACCTCTAAGTCAACATTCTCTTGATGAACCCAAACATAATAAGGGTATTCACAATGTTGAAGTTATCAAGTAAAAGACATTATCCAAGTTACCACACATCGTTAAATTTTACCAATGCATGGCAAAAGACCAAAGTAAAGAAAAAGTCCACTCTCCATAAGAAACCCTGCACTCTTAAAATTATGAAAACTACAATAGGTGACACTTACAATGAACTTCAATGTTGAAAGTCGCATTTGCCGGCTCGGGAATACCGTTGTCGGCTATGCAGACATACTTTCCCATTTGCACTCTGTTGATTTTTGTGAGATTCAAAGAGTGACCGCTTATGGAATTGGCTGAAATAGAAGAGCATAAAATTCGGAAAAAAACTCAGTGGCAAACCTGAAAATTTAAATTAACAATAATTTGTTCAGATAATACTCACGGGTCACGGAGTAACATAGGATTGATTAGCCAGAATCCTGAAGCTATCGTGGAACCATTGAAGTCAGAAATGTTGGGACTTAGGATCTCACCTTTCCTGGATCCAAGACCTATTGTGGAACCACTGAAGCCAGAAATGTTGGGACTTAGGATCTCACCTTTCCTGGATCCTAGACCTACCGTGGAACTATTAAAGTCAGAAATGTTGGGACATAGGATCTCACCTTTCCAGGATCCTAAAGCTATCGTGGAATCATTGGGCATATGCCATTCGACATTAGGCCTCGGATGTCCAGTGGCTGCACAACGCAATCGTAAATTCTCCCCTTCTTTTACAACAATTGGCTTTTGTGGAAGACTTGTTGAACCTAAAACGGAATAGAGAAATCAAATGAAGGATAAATTCAAGTTAATACTTGTACAACAACTTAAAGTAACTCGGCTTATACCTTAAAAAAAAGCTCCTGAACAATATTGAAGATATTTGTCTCCAAGACCCAAGTCCCAATTTAGAGTGAAGGCTGTCTGGCCTATTTAGGCATTCAGCCTTGGCGATTTTTCGTCGCAACTCTTATAACTTGCTAGATATATCATGGGAAGGTCCATAGGCTCAGCGCTAATAAGCTATAATAAAATATAGCCTATTTGTAACTGCAAACAGGCACGTTTTTTAAAAACTATTTTCCAGATACTTGTATAGCCCATGTGGGCCTACTTCCGTAAAGAAGTTCACAATATACGGTATACAAATAATAAGTCACTTCTACGCATTGTGAACACCTCTAATATAATATTAAAAATAATAAGTCAGTGCCTACCTGCAATGGACGGAGGGATAAGAAGTTCATCCGAATAATTTCCATTTACCTTGACTTTGTAAGTATTTACACCGGGTTTGCCAGGAATACCGTTCGTACCTGGCTTTCCAGCCCTGCCTCGCGGCCCCGCTATACCTACAAAAGAAAAAGCCTATACTGTCGGCCAAAGAGCAGAGATTAAGAAGTAACACCGAAACGGAAGTAGCAGAAGCAATGCCAACGCCAGGATTTCAGCTAGGGGGGAGGGGGAGCAGGAGGTAGGTTCCCATCCCCCTTAAAAAGTCATTTCGTAAATTTTTAAATATTTTTTTTTTTGTTAATAGGTACGTTGTTCTCAGATCACACTGTGCATGTTTTGCCGTATACCAACGGTAACTCTAGGTGGGGCATCGCCCTTGAGCAAAAGCAATCCAATATTATGACATACAGCAGGTCATGTCGAAAGAAAGTTGTGAAAAATGATCCAAATGGCACATGATCGGTGGGTATCTCCTGAGGAAGAGGTGGATGGATAACGTCAGTGATGCTCAGGAAGCTCAACTAGTTGAGAAAGGTGGCGTCAAGAGACGAGTGGTGGAATGACGTGGTTCCAATGTCCCCACGGATTGGAGAACACAGTAAAGTAGTAGTAGTAGTGTTCGTCGGGTTAATAACGACTTAGGCCTCACATTTGGGCCCATAGAGCGACTCCGACTTGATTGTCCTATGCCAGCCCATAGGACAGTGGACCTCCTGATTATAGTGGATTCCGAACCACTTGGGACACACAGTGATGTCACACGACCTAGCCGGTCGGTGGAATGGGCGCCTAAGGAAGAATAGAAGAACTCTTTAAGGTGCTGCCACTGTCAGTGATTGTCATAAAGCTTACCCCTTGGACCTTGGAGACCAGGTGGTCCAACGGGACCTGAAGGCCCAGTCTTTCCTGAAACAAAAACAAAACAAATGTACCTAGCGAATATTATTGCATGCAGTGGTGCATGAAATGGGAAAATGAAAGACAAAAGAACCGGTCCGAGTTTACTCCAACATGCTTTCCAATTTATCAAGTAGTTTAAATAATTAGATTACTCGTGACTTCGTGGTATTTCATTTTAATAAACAAAATTTTTTTTTTTAGTTTTAGAAAAACTTGTTATAACAACCCGAATCAGTAAAACCCACTCCTATGTCACTCCTACACTAAATTCTATCCTCGTACCGTCAACTTATCTAACTCTACAAAACATTTTGAACACTCAGCCTTAACCCTTGGGCATTTGGGGCACAGGCCCACAAATATGCCTAAAATTCCGGCCCCCACAAACAAGTTTAAAAAAAAGAAAAAAAAAGTTGAAAAAATTTCCAAACATAGTTTTGAAATTGGCGGGAAATTAGAGGAGAGCGCCAAGAGCATTTATTAATGGAGATCTTGCATAGTGACGTTACATGATCACCAACAAATTTTTTGTCCGAAAGTTACATAAGCAAAAGATAAGCGGCACCCAATAGTTGTCGGATGACGTCTACATTGACTCCATATATAGCATCCCTGTTGGATTTACCTGCGCAAGAACTCCATTTTGGAGGAGTTTGAACCCACGGCCCCCACATACAGTATCTTGTGCCACGGCCCCCACAGGGATTAATCCGGCACTGCACTGGCAACTGCCCTTAAGGGAACAGTCCGAGAATTTAGTCATAATATACCGCAATGGAATGACTGGGAAATATTTTTTTTAATCCTGGGGCCAAGTCAAGTGGTACGTTTTTACAGTGGAGGGTCAAAAGAGGAAAGGCGAGCGGCTCCTGAAATTAATATACATATTTTTTGTGGGAAGAAAATGTCCCATCTCTCCCATATAGAACTCTAGCAGTCAATATGAGCATGACGGTGGCGAACTGTACCACTTCCATTGTAATTTTAGAAGGACGTTTTATGGACCCAGGCCTACTTATGTGGCCCATAGGTCCCTTATCCAATTGCCAACGACCCCATGGATATTGGACATTATTTGTATTGTTTCCGTATTAATTTTTGGCAATTGGAAAACTGGTAGCCTATATGTTCTCGGTGCCAATCTAAACCTGCTACAAGCGATAATGGACAAGCTGAGAAATTTGCAGTTACAAAGCTGAGACAAGCTTACCTTTAACATAATGAAGCAGGCAAAAGCATGACATAACCAAGTACAGATACGAGTCAGCCGTACCGCTTACAAAGACTTTATAAGCCATGGTGGGACTCGCCCTAAAACCATTATTTCCCAGATAGTGTAAAAGCTGCTTTAACTTGGGCCAGGTCCCATCATCACTTGAAGAGTGTAAGTAAACGCACCGCCATCTACCAATACAGTATTCTTACCAAGACTTTTCAAGCGATGTTGGTACGCACCCTTTAGATTTCAACTGTCGTCGCATTAGAAAGATATCCAAGCCCTAACAGAGCTATCATTACGGAACGACGACCGACCTGGGGGTACGTTTTAATTCATAATAAACCTACCTTCTAGACTAGGTCACAAGATAAGACAGAACTTTTAAAAATGTAAATAAAGAAAGGCCGTACCCAGGGCTGCAAAGATGTGAAAATTGTCACATGAAAAGTTAATAAAAATACATAAGCTTTCGTATTTAATTTACATTTTCTCGCGATGCAGTGGAATATAGCGATTTTTATAAAAGAGGAATAGGTTTTTACAAAGCTTGTGTTTCCATATCCTTGCGGCAGTGGAAAAGAAAATTTTTGAAACCATTAAGGTAAAAATAACACATTACGAAGACTTAGAACTAAAATATTTTTATTATGACAGATACTCAGACGAAGAGACTCTGAATGTAATTTGAACATCAACAATAATTTTACAATTTACACTTGTACTGTTGTACAGTATGTATTAAAAATAACTTTATTATATTACTCCTACTCTATTTTATTGGTAATATTTTTAAAAACTAAAAAAACGAACACAACAACAATTTCTAAGTATTATCAATTGATTGATTACACTAATAATTTTATGTTGCCAAATACATATATTATTCTAGACATGAAGTATCCAAAACAATGAGACTTAGTATTTATAAAAGATGCAAGTGTTGACAAGAGGTACGAAATTTACCACCCCCATTTTCTTGCAAGTTACCTGTTGCTAGACTTAACTAACATTTTTATTATACGGAAGTTATACACTATATTTCCTATTAAATCAAAAATGATGTGATGTGTTTTTCTGAGGTTACATTCACAGCTGTCCAGAATAAAAATAACACACACTAACATTTTTGATTAGTCACAAATCTATTCGAGGAATACAACAATTCATGATATCAAAATTGAAACAAATGCATTGTTCGTACTAGTGCTATCTGTCTTGATTTTTCGCTAAAGAAATTCGTCAATGCCAAAAGGACACTTCAGCACAATAAAACTAAATATTCAAATGCAATTTCCTATAGTTTTCTGAGATTGCCTTGATCTTATACAAATGAGTAACCGATCCGGATGATAAAAATAACCTTCAAATATTCTCCTTCATAAAACCTCCATGGGTGCAAATGGTAGTATAAAAACAACTTGTATGCAGGGGGATCTTCTTACTCAAATGGTGCTTCATTATGGTAAAGTTGTTTGTTTGGAATTCATAAACGATCTTTTACTTTGTGAAAGCTGATGTAAGAGAACCCAAGTCAAATATCACCTTATCAATATCTTGCTTCATATTAGTAGCTGTTCCAAGAAGTTTATCATTGGTCATTTTAATAAAATGGCTGAACTTCTTAGCCTCCAATAGTAATGCTTTTCTTGCTCCATCAGACTTCCCCAGAAGCTCATAAGCTGTCCTGATTTTGACTGATAGATTTAACAAGTCTCCTGGAGACGTCATTTTACCGAACAACCGCTCCTGAACATCAGTTGATATTTCTTCGGCTTGAGTAATCATCATATTGATTTGATTCAGAACATTGGAAAAGGTAGCGAGCGTGGAGCGGTGCATTGGATGGCCTGAAGCACGGACACTGTCCCTGAGAGCCCATAATGTGTTCCGAGCCTGATCAAACCTAGTAGTAGTATAATTTAATTGGATTGATAAAGCGACTTGCCTCTGATTTAGTGTTAATTCGTCAACTGTATCCGCTGCAACTATAATACCTGGTGACGATGATTCTATGACAATGATGTCACTAAAAGCTGCGTTTATTTGGGAGCCGCAGATTGCATGTTGAATTGGCGTGGGTAATGTTGCGTTAGGAACAAGCATTGCAATTTGTGAAATTTGGTTCAAAACTGTTTCAGAAGGTGTCGTTGTGTACTCTTTAATCAAAGCCTGAAGTTTCTTGGATGGCATTTGTTCTGAAGATAGTAACCCTACCTGGAGAAGAGCACGTGTTATTCTCTCAGGAAGCGGGAAAGTTGGTACTGATGGCAGTATTTGAGATATTTGACGCAGAATTAAGGGTGACTGCATACGATCATACATAGTAACCAATTGCTGAAGCTGTGCGAAATTTGCGCCTACAGGCTCTGACAAAGAAACTTTGGCTTCAATCGGGGCCAAAGCTTTCTCAATCATTAATCGTACAGAATCAGGCACTGGAATAAGAGGATACGAGGCAGAGAGCTGAGAAATTTGTTTCAACTTAGTGGTGGCAGCAGAATTTGGTGACTGCAAAACCTCCTCCATTAACTGCAGGAGAATTAGTTGTTGTTTGATGGATTGGGGGATGGGGGCATTGGGTATAGATGCCAGTATGGTTGCAATTTCCTTTAAAGAATCGACTAGAGCTCTACCTTCTTGAACCTCTACGATAAGTTCTTGTAAACGGATTTGGTGTCTAATTGATATGGGAACAAGAACACTCTTAACAAGTTTTGAAAGCTCTGAGATCTCTTTGAGTACCAACGGGGATGGGAATGTGGACTGTTCAATTACTTTAATAAGCTGCTCAAGACGAACCGTCATTTTCATTTCGGAAATTTGTGATTGAATTATCTCAGGCAGGATAATATTAGGAAATGAATCCACCGAGTGTGCAATTTGCTCCAATAAGGCATAAGGAGGCGACGATGTCATCATTGCATCCCCAATAAGCTGCAATAGTATGAGTTGTTGTTGAAGAGCAATAGGAATACTAATAGCCGGAAATGCAGAAGAAAGCTGATTTATTTTATCGAGGACCTCAAGACTGGGACTTGTAGTCTTTATAAGTTGCAACAAAGTCAGTTGTTGTTCGAGAATTGGAGGCAGCGTTATTTCTGGTAAGCCTTGCGATAATTCAAAAATTCGTTCTAGGAGAGTAATAGAAGGTGAAAGACTTGATTGGGCTTCATTTATCAGCTGTTCTAATTGACGCTCTTGACGATAGCGTGTTATTAGAATCAGAACTGGCTGAGGTATTTCAACGTCAGAAAAAGTTTGTGAATGAAGCTCTATTTCATCAATTAGGGATTTAGTGGGTGAAGGTTCCCTCATAACTTCCTCTATAAGCTGCGAAAAGTACAATTTTTGAATATGCTGCAAAATAAGCATGTGAATATTTTCAGGAATATGAACAGTAGGGTGTAGCCTAGATAACGCTTCTATCTTTTCCAAAATCTCAATCGTTGGTGTGACATGAGCCAGCTCAATGTAAAGTAATAACTGCTTTACTTCTCGACGGGATACTAATAGTTCAAGAACTGCTGGAGAAATAGGATACAAAGGGTAAAATACACAAAGTTCGTCAATGTAATCAAGAATTTGAGTTGAAATAGATTCAGAAGCAGCTAACAATGATTCTACTTCTAATAACATTTGTTGAAGTTCCATTTGCTGGTAAACTTGTTCAGGTATTGGATAAATTGGCACAATTTGGTGTATGTTAAATATTTCTAGCAAGATTTCTTGATCTGGTACAGATTGGGCAAGAAACGCTTCAACCAATTGCAGGAGATGAAGTTCTAATTGAATAATATCAGGAAGCAAAATTGACGGATAGGAGGAGGACAGTACTGTCAACTTTTGGATTAGTTCTGCTGATGGTGCTTCAAGAGCGTCATTAATAAATAAAATCATGAGCAACTGTTCTTTGATTTGAGCAGGTAATTCTATATTGTCAAATTTTTCCAACAATTGACTAATTTCCAACAAAATAACTTCGGGGCTCTGAGAAATTTCAGCTTGCCTCAAAAACTTAACAAGCAGTAATCGCATGAAAATAGTTTCTGGCAGTAAAATATTAGGATACTCAATGAAAATAGTTTCGATTTCGTGCAGAATAGAAAGGGATATCACTGTTGACGACATTGCTTCAGTGCATAAACGCACCAAAACTATCAAGCGCTGAACCTTTTCAGTCAATACAATGAAAGGAAATTTTTCATGCAGGATTTTAATTTCTTGTAAAATTTCAAAGGAAATAATGGGCGCATGTGAAACAAGCTCCATTTTATTTATTAAAATAATTTGTTGTCTTATTAGTTCAGGTACGATCATGAAACTGTACTTCTGGGAAATAGCTTCAATTTCACGCACATTTTCAACGGTAAGTTCCTCTAGACTTGCCAACTGACAAAGTCTTATTATTTCCTTACTATCTTGACGCAGAGAAAAATCTGTCATTGACCGCGACAGCTGCTGCATTTCTAAAAATACTTCACAGGATACATCTGATTTTGTATCTGCTATTTCAAGTAACGTAACTAAACGCAGATGTTGCTCTATAATTATAGGTATAGGTACGAAAGGGTACAAGGGAGCCAACACACGTATTGTCGTTAATATCTGTTGGGATACAACTGACGTTTCTGTCACTAATTGTATGGTTTTGTACAACTCAATAAGTTTCTGGACGTAGAGGGAAATTTTAATTTTCTTGTATGCGGACGATAGTTCATTTATCTCTTCTAGGGCAGCAGGTAAATATACCTGCAAATTTTCAATTGTTTGACAAAGTTTAATCAAACGAATTTTGAGTAAAATACTGGAAGGCACCATAATTGAGGGATATTCTAGGGAAAGTTCAAGAATTTCTATCAGCCAGACTGCATCAGAGGTGTCAGTTTTAAGAGCCTGGTCAATTAACTGGACGAGATGTACAGATTGCTGAATGTCATGCGAGAGGACAATCTTAGTATCAGATTCGGCAAGTGCTGCAAATTTTTGGGCCATTTCGTAGGTAACAGTAACTGCTTCAAATCGTTCAAGAAGTTCAACATAAACTATTTCATTTTGGATGGTCAGGGGAATAGGAAAACCGGCATATTTTATAGCTAGAAGAGAGATTTGTTTTATAGTGTCCATCCGGACAGTATCGGATTGCTCGGCTCCCTTTATTAATGTCAATAACAAAATTTGCTCTATTATATGAATTGGGATTTCGATTTGAGGATATAAAGAAGAGAGATGAGATATCTTCTCTAAAATACTAATGGAAACTATTGTCATCTGGGAGGCTTTCTCAACTAATTCAACTAGGGCGATTTCTTGTTGAATTTTTTCGGGTAATGGTATAAATGAAAAAGAAGACGCTAAAGCCCTTATTTCAGTTAATTCTGAAAGGGCGATGGCAGTTTCCTTAGTCAAATCCAACAGTCTGCATTGATTTAAAACTGAAGAGCTAACAACAATGCCCGTGGCAGATTTTTGCAATTCACAAACGCGAATTAAGATATCCACATTTTGGTGCATTGACAACTCGTCAAGAAGTTGAATCATAACAATCATTGATTTCACCTTTTCGGGCAACAAGAAAAATGAATGCTTCTCAGTAAGTTGGGATACTATTTTTACGGAACCAAGAGAAGGACTTTCGGAGCGCATTATTTCTTCAATAAGTTCAACCAATTGTACTTGTTCCTTAACGCTAGCGGTAACAGGAAAGGTTGGAAACTTATGCAACAAGAAAGCAATTTGCCAAATCAATGAGTTAGACACAGATTTTGTAACAGTTGCCTCTTCAACAAGCTGAAGCAGAAGAATAAGTTGCGAAAGCTCATTCGGAAAAATGATGAAGTTGTATTTGTTTGAAAGTTCTATGATTTGCTTTAAAATTGTCACATCTATTTCTGTTCCACTAATGACTTTCTCAATTAGCCCAATTAAAGTAATTTGTTCCTGTACTTTTGATGGTATTAGTACAAATAGAAATTTTTGGGACAAAACCACTATTTCTTGCAGAGCAAAGAGAGAGGGAACCTCAGAGGTCATAACTTCATCAATCAAAGTTTTAAGTAAAATTACTTGTTGTATGCTCGCTGGGATCTGAATACTAGAATAATGGGCGGAAAGCAATGCAATTTGATCAATTTGTTCCATTAGTGGGGAACTAGATACAGAAACCGCTTCTACCAAATGTAGCAAACGGATCATCTCCGAAATTTCAGGTGGTACGGCTATAAGAGGAAATTGCTCCGACAAATTGGCTATTTGCTGAATAATTATTGCAGAGCCTTCTCCCTTATTGACAATATCAATCATTTCCAACAGTTGTAGCTGCTTTTCAATCGTAGTTGATAGTGGTATATGTGGGAACTTTGATGATAACCGGCCAATCTCCAGCAGAAGTTCCGAAGAAAATGACTCTTCGAGTCTCAACATCAATAAGTAGAATGATAATTCTTCTTGGAGTTTAAGAGGAATCGGTATTTGAGGATATTTCGATGATAACGCAACTATCAAGGAGAAATGTTTAATTTCTGATACCGTTGCGGATTCTTCTTTAGAAATAGCTTTGTAGAGGGACACTTGTTCCATTACATTTGTCGGTAAAGCAAAAGCCGGTAAAGCTTCACTTAATTCACTGATTTCTGCCAGTTGTTCGAGCGAAAATGTTCCCTCATACGCTCCAACAAGGCCGGCTAAGTGAGACTCCCTACTTTGAGCAATCAGGGTGATTCTAAGCTGTGATATGAGAATGAGGATGTACTCAGGCAAAACGACATCACTGAACAATGGGTAGAGGTCTGCAATTATTTGTAGCATTTCTTGCGACGATTCCTGCTTATAAGACTCAACTGCTTCCAATAAGACAGTGCGACTCACTATTCCACCAGCAACTAATTCCTCTAATACATTAGAGGGCACCTGGACTTCTGGAAATGTATCGATGAGTTCCCCAATAAATTTAACATTATTTGAACTCAAGTTTGACTTGTTCAATTGAATAAGGTAAACGTAGAAAGATTGACTTCTAACAAGTATATTATGATAAGTGAATGATTGTAATACATCTTCGGGCATGGGATAGTTAGGATAAAGTTTCTCGTTAACCTCAGCAATAATTTGTAGGATTTTCAAAGACCCTGAGATTCTAAACTCGCGAATGAGATGTGCAATTAACACCTCAGAAGTGACACCTTGTTGTAATAATTGCTCAATAACAGCCACAGGCAATTCAACTTCAGGAAACGCTTCAATCATTTGCCCGATTAACTCAACCACTTGACTTCTCGGATGGTGGAAGTAAAAGAGAAGTAGATGTTTAAGGTAATGCTCTGATTTTATGGAAATCTGTTCTGAAATCAACTGTTCGAAAATGGCATCCGGTATATCAACTTCTGGATGTTTTTCTAAGAGCACACATATTTGAAGAAAATTTTCATGAAGGGGAATTTCAATATATCCCTCAAATAATTGTAATAATTCTTGTTGCTCAGTAACTTCCATTCCAGGATACAAACCCAAGTGTTTAATCTCTTCAAGAATTTCTACAGGTATAACGTCCACATCAGTATCTGATATCAGCGAACTAATCTGCTTCAAATAGCTGAATCCATGATTAGACGAATAGTGAACGAGAAGTTCCCGTAAAATTGTTTCATGCGCAATAATAGTTCTAATTTCGTACAGCAGTTTTTCACTTAACAATAATGTGTCAATCTCTTGCAATGCTGTTGTTAAGGTAAGTCCCTCATGCTCGTGAGATTTAACTGCGATACAAGCACCTTCAGCTTCAGAAAGAAAACGTATAGATGCTCTTTCGGCTTCAACGAACATGATTGTTTGTTCCACTGTTATTTCAAATTCCATTTCGGCTGCATGGGTTATGAATTCTCCATTCGAAAAAATTAAAAGCTTGGCTTTATTAATTAATGCTGTAGCAAAGGTAATAACCGCTTCAAATTCAAATATAAGTGTGTGAGAAACGGTGGTGTTGGATTGCATGCACTTTTCGGAAATTGTGGTTACGAGCGCTTCCACGGTGTGCATCAGCTTTTCAATACTCAATAATCGTGTTTCAATCATTCGCTGGCGTTGAGTGAGCATCAGCGATAGAACCATTCGTCTAGTTAACACGTCACCTATTAAAAAAACAGTGGTCAGATCATCAAATAATATTTCAATCGTTTTAACTGACCCATCAATTTCTAGTATTTTCTTTATCACGTCCCATATTGACGCATAATTTAACATTCCGGTATTTATTGCAATAACTGTAGCATCGATAGCACCATTTACCAGTCCAATATCAGTAAAACAAGCTTTGTAAGATTCGGCAATGTGTTTAATTTCTTCCCAGGACTGCAATTCAATGACCTGCTTGCGCTGTCCAATTTCCAACATCCGTGCTTCTGAGTTACTGATATGATATCGTACTAGGGAAAGAATTCCTGTTAGGGCTGATCCCACTGCCCCACCACTAATGTTTTCTGTTTCTATTAAGAAAGCAGACACTAACACTTCGAACTGCCCAAAACGATTTAAAGTAAGAGCAACCTTTTCGGCCAATAGTTTGATTTCCATTTGTAAAACTTCTCTCATTACATTGCTTTTGCTAACAACATTCTCCAGCGAAGTGATCAAGGGAAAGAGAACATCAAACACTTCATCAATTTCAGGCTGAATAGCAATGAGCGACATCATTTGAGGTAACAAGGCAAAAACAGACGTCACATTGAGCTTTCTTTCACTGTAAGATTGTATTAAAGCTGATGTCAGGCCAGAAATACGTCCTAGTGCTACTGACACAAAACGCGCATTGCTCACAAATAGGTGCACATTGATGTCAGAGGTTTGGTAATCATCATTTATGATCAATGATAATAATATTTTGTTTTCCTCAAGTCGCAAGTTCATTTCGCGGGTCAAGCTGTTAATAATCGACATAGCGCCTTTCAGCAGCTCTACCAGACTGACAGCGGATTCAATTTTTCCCACGTCAATGTCTGATGTTACGATTTCGATGAAAGACACAACACTGTGGACTTTCACATTATTATTGCTCATTTCATTCTCAAGGGAGAGCTGCCAGTTGGCTAAAACAGAAACCTTCTGCATCGATAAGTTGCCACTGATGTCGATAATGTTTTTGATGTCGGCCAGAAAATCGAAATCATCATGTACAATTATAATTTTTAATAAGTTACGTAGTAACTCAGCCATGAAGTTTAAATTTAAAGCACCGGCATTGGCCGCAACAGTTACTGCTTGTGCTGCTCCTAAAAATCTACCGAGTGATATGGACGCTGCCCTTGTGTCAGTCATAAAATTCATTGCTTCGGAATAGGTTATTATGAAATTCTGGCTAGTGGCATGACTGATAAATAACTTGTTACGGTCCGTGATTGAATGAGCTTGCACAATTAGCAGTCCAATAAGTTCATTTATGGAGTTTACAATAGCGTGTTCATTTGCTAACGCACCCAATGTATTGTTATTTGCTCCCTCTAATAAAATTGACAGTAGTTTTCTAATTTCCTCGTAACGTATGTCACAGATACCAGTCTGTTTCACGAGAATTTCTTGACGGGCAGGGAGAATTGCTTGCAAGACGGAAGCAAATTCACTATCGACCAGAGTATCTGATTTTGTTAAAGTATTGAATTTAGCCTCGGAAACAAATATTGCTGTGTCAATTGTAGGAGATGAAAGGGCTTGATCATAAATAGAGTCCACTAATTCGCTTTCAAGGACTGTTTTTAACAGGGCAGTTGCTATACTTCCTAATTCTATTATTGTAAAATTTTCACCCATATAGAGGTTACTTAAGGCAACAGTAGCCCCGTTCAAAGCACCAAGAGCAGTCCACGACTCGGCAGTGTGAGCCGAAAATGTTTCTAATTCGTTATCGCTGACTAAGTAATTGTTGCTAATCGCGCTTGAAACCAGAGCTCTATTCGCATTCATTAGCCGTTCACAATGCTTAATTAAAGTTGAAACAACAGAGAATACATTATCAAGGATAAGAATAAGTGATTGAAAAGATATTGATTGGTGACGGATGGCAATTGAAAGAGTAGGCGCTAAATACAATAAACCCTGCACTCTGTCTTTAACTGTAGCAACAAGCTCCTCTAAAACAGACAGACGGCTGGGCATAGTAATAGAAAGTACATTCCGCCGGGCCTCAACGTCTGCCAAGGATGTTATTGATATGTAATCATTGAAGTCAAAATCGACGGAACGAAATGGCATTGATAGTTGAAGCAACCCTTCAAAAGTAGTCTTCAAAGCAGCAATGTTCAATAACCCGTGCTCAGCAGCATTAACAATGGCTAAAGCAGCTCCCGAACTGCGTCCCAGAGCCGATTCAGCCAGTTTTATGTTATTCTGATACTGTTCGGTTTCCGCAACACTCACTAGAAAATTGTGTTTACTTGCATACTCAACAAAATTTCTGTTTTCTATTACCCAATTTTCGGCACTAATGGTCAATCTTTTTACGATCGATAACACACCAATCATCACTGATATCATTCTATCAGAACACAAATCATTTTTCGTGGTAAAAACGGACTCCATATAACTCTCCAGGGTAGTTGAACCCGATAGAGTAACATCACTCAAAACATCTAACAATTTAGTGGAATCGCCTGTGCCAATAAGAAGGTCACTAGCCAATTTAAATAGGCTCTCTACTCGCTGTTTAGTTAATGCCATTTGTTGGTTCAAACTTTCAAGGCGAGTAGGTAATATAATCTCGAGCATCTTCGACAAGGCAGCAGGCATGACAACAACTTCACCGAAAACAAACTGATCGTTTATCTCAGTAAATGACAGCAAGCAGTCATATGCTACATCTATCAATCTATGGTTTTCCAAATTCTCGAGCAATTCACTTAATACCAGCTCCACTGAAGTCACTGACAACGTGTTAGTCATGTACGATTGAGCTACAGCGCGAATTATTCCTTCAGCACGCCCTAATGCTGAAGAAGCGACTTTCATATTTTCCACAAAAATGTTAATGTCATTTTCTTGAATGGCGTAGGCTTCCACTTGGGAATTAAACAAAACACGTTTATTTTGCAAATAACATTTTTCTGCTTCACGACTAAAAGCAACAACCACTCTCAGCAGCATATCCAGAACGGCAGCAAGCTCATGGCGACTAGAGTTGTTGTTCTGGTTAAACTGCAATATTAGACTTGTAACTAGCGATCGAAAAGTTTCTGTTCTCTCGAATTGAAGTGCTATTTGTTTTTCAATATGATGCATCTGTGTGGGAAAAATTACGGCAAGTAAATAATCTTTTGAAATGTCTTCGGTACGTGTGAAAGGTATTTCGTCGTAAATTGATTCAATGGATCTTATTGAAGAGTCGAATAACAGCAGAATGTTAATTATTTCAGTAAAATCAACTGCGAGGGAGGCATCCAAACTGCCTAGAGCTTTTACAGCCTGAGCTACAGCTTCTACTCTGCCGAGATAGGATGCCGCTGATTGTAAATTTTTCCAGTAAGAATTTAGTTCAATTACTGACGATTCTATGTCTGTGGTAATAATTTGATCATAGATTTTGTATGAAACCGTTAAATAAGCCTTCGCTTCATATGCGAGTAATATAACCATATCACGCACAGTCTTGACAGTCCATGACAATGAATCTAAAGTTGCTGAACTTGCAGCAATTAATTGTATAGTTTCCAAAACAGACAATAAATTTTGAATGTTTCCCTGAATTCGAAAATCGATACTATTTGCAGTATTTTGCAATTGTGGCAGAACGATTTCTACGAAGTTATGCAGTTGGTAACGATCTAGGTCAAGGAAGGGCAGCAAATCGTCAAAAAGTCCACCAACCAGCACCATTGTATCATCCACTTCGACCAAATCCTTAAGAAGGTTTCGGAGAATAACAGCATTAAGAAACCCTTCATTTGCCATTAGTAAAAGAGCATCATTGGCGCCTCCTAAACGCCCCAGCGCTGTCATGGCTACAATAGTGTTTTCTACAAACGGCACGATTTCTGTTATTGTGATGTCGTAATTTTTTGATTCAACATAATTAAGTAAAACCCTGTTCGCGTTAGTTCTGGTTACAATTTCTCGTTCGTACTGCTTAATCGTTGAAAATACTACTTCTAACAAGGAAGTAAGGCCTTTAATAGATGACACTTCGGTTCCAGACATAGCGGAAATGATATTTTCAATAATGTTATCAATAGAATAAAGACGTTCGGTCATTACAGTTGTTTGTCTTTCCAGCACTGCCTGTCTCGTAGGTAGAAAAATACGAAGAAGGCTTGCAAAATCATAACTCATGGTAAAGTCCGATATCGGTGGGAATTCTGACGAAGATATAACTTGCTTAGCGCTTAGCCCTTGCTGACTGATTATTGATAAAATGTCATCAGACAACTTATCTATTTGATTAGTTTCGCTCATAAATTCTATGAGATTACTCATAACGCCGCTTAACTTCGAAAAATGTAACGTTTTACTAGTACAAGCTGAAACAATCGACTCAATCGTCCCGGACAAACGACCCATAGTCATTGCAGCTATACGGATATTTTCTTGAATGAGAGTTACCTGCTCCTTGGTGAATACTGATGTAACTGCAGAGGATACAATTTCGTGGTTAGCAGAAGCTCGAGCAACTACTTCATTCGACAAGGCATCAATAAGAGAAAACACACGCTTAAGGAGCAAGGCCCCTTCAGTTTCCAAATGCAAAGTATTCTCAGTGGGTAATAACATGACACTATCAAAAAGAGACTTGACAAATTTAATTTGAGATATTACTTTTTCAATTTGTCTTTCAAGTGCCACTTGCAAACCAGGCAAAACTGTGTGCACGATACTGTTTCCAGTTACCAGATCAATACTAGCGAGTTCACTTAAACTATCGTAAAGGACATCAACGCCCCGACCAGCTTCCATTATCACTGACGTCCAAAATTCAGCGTTATCGAAGCCAACCTGAGGAAAGGCTACGTTGATGTCCAATAAATTTTCTAAAATCGCTCTTTGTGCAGCTATGTTTAACATTCCTTCCTTAGCTGCATCCATTAATGATTTTGTAGTTCCTGCACAGCGGCCAATTGCGATCTCGGCAAGAATTATGTTCCTGAGAAAGGGCTGCGTTTCAATGTAAGACACATAGAATTCTTTCCTCCCGGCATAATTTATGAATTCCTGGTTTTTTTGTTGAATATTATCTACGTAAATAATGAGTTTGTCGACAATAGCAAGAATGCCATGCAATAATGATACAGTCTCTACAAAAGATGAGTTAATAGCCAACATATCGGAGGAGGAAATATTGCCAAGAGCTTTAGTTTGGCTCCATAAGTTGAACGAAGATATATCGGTGCCCATTAAAATATTTATTAGTCGCCGAACTTCTTCTATTCCATTCTTGTTATCTTCAGCATGTACCTTAAGAGCGTGGTGCCGGTAGGGCAGTAAAACTTTAAATACTGCAGCTAATTCCTTTGCAATCCATCGATCTTTTACGTAATATTCTGAGTCCCCTGCTAATGAAAAAAGATCATCATGAATAGATTCGATTATTTTCCTGTCATGGATCGACTCCAAAAGTTCTGTGAATATATCACTTGCTGAATCTGGCAGTAGCTCGTCCATAAAATAAGCATCCACTATTGATGATATGGCTGTGGTACCTTTTATTAAACTGGTTGCTGCTATATTAATATTTTCAATATAAATATTAACATCAGCATCATAAATGATTGATCCTTTAGCCATGGCATTTTTCACAATTTTCCTGCTTGCCTCAACGCGGTGATTTGCTTCTTTTGTCAATGATGAAATCATTTGCAATAGACGACTAAGGCTTGAACTACTATTATGAGTTTCTATTAATTGGTTTGTGACTTTGCTAAAAAACTGCTTCAATGTTTTTGATCTCGTAATTTGAATTTCAATGTATTTATCAACAATTTCAAGCCGTGATGGCATTATCACGGATAATATACTATCATAACTTACAGTACTGTTAATTTCTTCCGAAGATTTAAAATCATTGAGAATATAATTACATGTCGGAACTTCAGCATACATTTCAAGGATATGATCCAAGGCTGATCGCATGTCTTCCTTTTTAAGAACTTCACTGCTGATTATATCTGTAACTGTCATTGTAGCCTCTGTACTTCGAGTAAGTGATTTCTCTGCTAATACATAGTTTCTTAGAAATGGTCTTGCTTCTACATGGGAAATTGAAAAGTTTCGATCAGTCGCATATGTGACAAATTCCTGATTTGCCTGTTGAATTTTCTCAGTATTCATTCCAAACAAATCAATGATTTCTGCAATTCCTTTCAAAGTGACTGCAATGCTGCCAAGGGAGGACCCAGTTTTCCCAACTATGGTGGAAACTAAGTGATGTAAGTCCGTGGTTATTTGGTTATATTTTCTTATATGCCCCACTAAAGTCTCATGGTGGAAATTTAAAATCGTTTTGAGGAGGTAAGACTGTTCAACCGATTCGTCACCATTACTGCTCAGAGAATTCACTAAAATATCGTTTTCCTTAACAGCCCTTCGGCTTCTACTTAGATTGATGGAGGTCTGGAAATAAGATTTAGCAGGAATTCTCAACCTAACCGTGTTTTGCCCTGTTATTTCAAGTTGTTTAAAATTGTTGAGACACGTGGTTTTAGAAAATAAATCGTCATATACAGAATCAACAATTCTGAGACTGACAATTGACATTAGAATTTCTGTGAATTTGTTCTGCAGCATTATTGGTGACAATTCATTCACAACACTGGCATTTAACATTGTAATCATACCGTCTGTCGCTTTATCCAGGCATATTGTAGCCATGTTTATATTATCGATAAAAATATTTATCTCAGCTTTATTAATTCTGGCACCTATCGCTTGTGATACGTCAAGAATTTTCCTGCATTCAGTTGAGAGAAACTCAGCCACCCGCGTCAACGCTGAAATTAGTGAATATAAGTGATTAAATGCCATTAATAGCTTCGTGTGGTCCGTTGTAGGTATCACCCGCAACGTTGCACCAGCCATATATAATTTCAGACAATCTAGTTTTCCAACCTGAACCCTCACATGTGTTTCAAGTGCAGTTTGCCAAGTCGGCATTGTTACTGTCAGCAAGGTCTTTCTAGTTTCAGAAGCGTGAATTGAGAGTACTGACACCAATGTGTTTATTCTTTCGTAATTGATTATCGGGAACGAAACGTATGTGCTGAAAACACTGAGCAATGCTGTATTTATGGATACAGTACTAATATTTCCTTGTTCTGCAGCAGTTACTATTTCATTGAGAGCATAAATGCACCGATTGACAGCAGCTTCAGCAATTTCAAGGTTCATTATAAATGATTGTGTTTCTAAAAGGTTTGCATCATAAATTTCACCATTTGCATATGCTACGAAGCCCTGATTTGAGATCAAGAGCTTTTCTGTCTCACTTACAACATTACTTACAATGGCAACAGTATTTTCAACAACAGTAACTATCTCATTCAATTCACTAGAGGAAGTATCAGATGTAACTCTGGTTTCTGAGATTGCATTGAGATGGGTGGAAGAAAAAGTGCTTATTATCTTGCTTGCTGTAACAATCTTCTCGTTAGCGATAAGAATTTGCTGTCTGAGATAATCTTGTCGATCAGAAAGTGACGCAATTACTTTAGCAAAACTGGAATCCCTTTGGTCGAGCTTTGGAGATGATTCAGAGCCTTGTGTCAATCGCATTGAAATTAAATCACTCTTAACATCAGTTGGGACAGCTAAAGTTAAATCGAAATTGCAAAGTTGCGCAATTCTGGCAAGCACTGCTAATGACCTAGTGGTGTAGTAAACTTTAATAAGTTTCTCCAGGTATATAGAAATGGAGCCTTCAGATTTACTTAGACCAGAAAACACAGCAAATGCAATCGAGGAGGGCAGTTGTGCAAAAAAATTCGTACGAACAATGGCAATAATTCTGTATAAGACTGTTTTAGACTTTGTCATCTCATATTCACGCGTTAATTGTCTAATTAACAAATCATTTCTTGCCAACTCGGCTTGCTCAGCTAGGTTTAGGGAAGGAGGGACATAGTTGCTTCTCGTGGCTTGATCACGTCCCCCTGAAGAAACAATATTTTGAAGGATTGGTTCAATATCATTGACTAAAGGCAAAAGTTCATCGTATACGGTTTCTATTATCTTCCTGTCCTCAATATTTTGAACAAGTTCTCGTATAGTAAGTATAATGACCGACGACTTTGTCGACGGATAGTTTACGGTCAAGTAGCGGAGTAGACTGTAGCTTTTAAGTGACTCGGATGGAAGGCACCTACTTTCTAAAGCATCGGCTATTATAGATTCCGGTACGTATGTCTCCATATGAGAGGGTAATAAAAGAACAATGTTTTTTAATAACTCGAAATCACGAGTAGTCAAATAATTTAGGATTAATTTCTGAAAAATAATAAACTCAGGCATAGGATACTGCGGATAAATTGTGAACAGTTCTAAAATTAAAAACAGTAAGGTATCTGTTTGCAAATGTTTATACTCTTGAATGAGGCTATTGAAGTCCTTGTCAATAGTAGCTATTGATGTAGATGCAGACATAAATTCTGCCCCACTTTCAACGCTTTCTTGACGAAGAAGTGTATTTGGATACAATTTAGCTAGAGCTGTTATATCCACTAGTAAAGTTTTAGACGGAGAGCTTAAATATTTGTCTATAAGTTCCTGTATAAGTACTTCCGGGTGACTCAGCCTCTCTTCCCTCTCAACTAGTAATCTTGCAATTACTTGAGGAACAGGCAAATAAGGCTTGGCAGCGATAAAGTCAGCGATTTTTGTTAAGATTACAAACGATGGCATTCGATAATATTCATGGATATATCCTTCTAAAATTTGGTATTCTGTTAAAAATGATGTTGTAGAAACCGTTGTACCTGCTAAATTATCAAGCAATGTAGATATAGATACAGGTATGAGCACATTGGGCACGAACAGACGAAGATTAGCTATTTCCGATAGAAGAATATCCGTCGGTAGGGTTAAGTATTGCTCTATCAAAATTTTTAACTTCACCTCGTCACCGGTTAAGTGGGCGATACTGGCAATTTGTTTGGCAATAAAATAGGAAACCTTCAAACCTGGATGATAAGAAACAAATTGGACTATTTTAACTAAATTTTCAAGGGTTTTGGTCTCAGTATACTCAAGAACTGACTTTTGTAGTATGATATCTATTTCATTGGTATACTTTTCATCTTCATGAGAAACGTTTGTGGCCAATAAATTACGCAATATCTCAACACATTCAAGTGCAATCGGAACTGGAACCGGCAGAGTAGGATGAGTTAGCAAGATGTCAGTAATGGTCAAAAGGATTGCACGATCCTTTGATAAATAGTAACTTTTAATTAGATATTCAAGCTCCAAGCTTGCAGTGGAAAATGTTTCTGAGTGCTGAACGACTGCCTCGAGCACGGAAAATGGGAAATACACTTCAGGATGATTGTGTATTGTCACAATTATTTCTTCCAAAATTTCAACGGAATTAGTAGACAAATAACGAGATACTAATTTGTCAACATATAATTGCAATTGTGACGCTTTTTCCCGTTCAAGTGTTATAAGATTTATAATGGTCAGAGGTACGACCACACACGGATTTGCTCTCATTAGCTCCAAAATTTCTATCAGGTATATTTCTGAGTGGGTTTTCTCATAAAGAAGAATTAGATGTCCTATTAAATTTTCCGTATAAACAGAGTCTATATTTGCCAGGGGATTCCAAGCAATAAAATTTAAACTTTGATTATGAAATAGCAAGGGAGACTGCCGCAAAGAAATTAACGCACTTTCCACATCATTAGGCAAGTCACAGTTCTGATTAAAATTACAGAGCTCTTCAATGCGCCACAGGACCTCGGCAGAATTCTGTATTCTGAAAGCGGACAACAGCTCATTGAGGTATTGTAACGTTGACCCTTCAGTTCTGTTGAAGCATGAAAACACTAAAGAAGCAATAGAAGGCTCGAGGTATAGGTATGGATTCGATCGAGCCATCGCAACTATTTTATATAGGGAAGACCTTGATTTTGTAAGTTGATATTCTTCAGTCAGTTTAGAGAACTCATAATGGCTCTCAACATTTTGAAGTTCCCATCTGGGTAATGTCAAATTAGAAAAAAAGTTGGTACTTCTTCCCAAACGTGAAGTTTTCGGTTGTTCGATCAAAATTTGTGGGGTTGAAATAACACTTCTCGTAGAGGAATTCTGCCACATAGATGCTGACATAAACTTCTCTTTAATTACATTTTCAACGCTAGGAGGCATAATTAAGTCAGGGTGTAATATTTTCAATTTATTTATCTGCATTAATTTTTCCTGAGACTTAGTTATGTAATATTCATTTAGTAACTCTTGAAAATAATATTGCGAAGGAGCAGAAAGAGAGGTTTTTGATAATTCATAAACTATAAAAGCTGGTAAATGAAGACTGTGATCGTCCCGGGCGATGCCTAATATTTCTTGTAAAATTCCACAAGATTGGTTTTCAATGTATTTCAAAATTAATGTATGCACCACTTTTTCTTGGAATGAGTACAAAACATCATGCGTCTCACTTATTTTCTCAATGATATATGCAGGTATTTTAACCTCTGTTGATGATTGCGCGATCTCCTCTATTTTCACCAAAACTTCGTGGAATCCAGTAACTTGGTATTCATGAACAAGCTGATTTATAATAATCTGGTCATATGAAACCAGCTCCGATATTTTCACTGCTATTTCAACCGGGACTGTAATATAAGGAAATTGCTTTTGGATTTCCCTTATTCTCTGTAGAACACTGATAGTCGGTTTTTCGTTATATTCATTGATGAGAGTGATGGTTACAATATAAGGATTTTCCAAATGTTTCTCAGCTTTTAACTCCTGTAATATTATTTCATTTACTTTCAGTGTGGGATTGGCTAATATGAGTTCAGAAATTTCTTTGAGAACCAATTCCGATTCCGATGAAGAATATTTAAGCCACAGACTTTGTAGTTTAAAATTTATATCGTTATTTCTTTGAGTAAGAACAGATCTAGAAATTAAGGGAGTTGGTGAGGACAGGCTAGGACCTAAAGCACCCATGGGAGGATACGATACATTTCGGATTTGTTGATCGCCCGATGGCAGCAAGTTCCACTCCTTCAAGTCATTCCAAACATTATCAGGGATGGTTACATGGGGATGTAACACATGCAAATCGGCAATGGTTGACAAAAGGGAGGGGGAAGTATTTTTCTCGTAATGCCTAATGCAACCTGTAAGCGCAGATTCCGTTCTGAAAAGGTCCTCATATTCTAATAACTCTCTAATTCCTACCGGTATAGTAGCGTCGGGATATAAAATTAATAAAATAGCTATCTCTTGAAGAGACGTAGAAGAACTTTGGAGGTACTGCTCTATGAGCTGTTGTAGCTCCTTGGATACTGAAGAAACGTCCTGCTTCTGTCTTGTTGTAAATCCAGTATGATTAGATTGCGCAAAATACTTTTCGTCAATATACGCTGAAAAAGCATTCTTGTCCGCCGCCAGTGTCATAGGCATATCCACTATGAAGTCTTGAAGTAATTGGTGAAACTGCGACAGTTGAAGGTTTTGACATTGATGAAGGGTGCCTTGTTGCAAGACGAATGCCTTTTCGGTGGCAACCTGGAATTGAATCAAACTTATAACTTATACTAGTATATATAGTATATACTACTATAGTATTTTAATATTTAATCCACTCCACAACATCCGGAATAGAGCAGTCCTTTGGGCTGAGCGCTTGGTGGGCGGCCGTGCCGCGACTTTTTTTTTACTGTAAGCCTGAGTGCTTCTAAAGTGCACGTCCTTGCAATGTAAAATGTAGAAGTCATCAATGTTATCAGACTACGAATTTATCTTATAACTGAAGCGGCTGGACTCAATGGAACAATCACTTTAATGAAATTAAATAATTTAATGCAGAGAACTTCGCATCTACGGACCTTATATTTTGGTTTTATCGCCATTTACATTTTTTTAGTCATACCATACAGATGAACGCATCTGCTATTTTTTAAACGACGGTCATTATACACTTAGCAGTCGTAGACTGGTCACCAACCCCTCTACTAATTTGAAATATAAGAATGCACTAACCTGCCTCCATGTTGCAGCCCAAACGAAAAAAAGGACGGGCAACATCCTTTTTGTCCGTGCCAGGCCCTGGACCGATAGTTATAGTTGAATATGGCTATGCACGTAACTTGACAGAGGGTTTGCTCAGATGCGATACTTCACTTCAATGAACACAGCCAATTGACGTATGTTCGCGGAAAAACAATCAAAAGAACCGGTCCTAGTTTACTCGAACATGCTTTCCAATTAATCAAAATTAGTTGATAGAGAAAATGAGTAATTTCATGGTAAACAATTTTCCTATGGTTAAATTTCGGATATCTCAGGGGGGGGGGGGTTGTCCACCTGACGTCACTGGAGGTGAGGTAAATTCTAGATAGGTCAGACACATTACCACACAGCAATACTGGCAGGGCACGCAATGCATTTGAGCGTGCATTTTCTATCATTTTTCCAAAAAAACATTTTTTTTTACAAAACTAAATGTTTTTCTGGGAAAGCAACCTGCCCGGTTTCGTTACTCAATTTATCACCTAAAACATGCCTGAAGGTAGAAATCATCTATAGAAAGGTTTCGCAGAAAAATTATTTTTTAGTCATTTTTCATGAAAATTTAGTTATTTTTATTTTTTTACCCCAAGAAGCAACCTATCAAGGGGCAAGCGACCCCCCGCATTTCGTTAACATTAATAACAACTACAATATATGTGAATTTAAAAGAAATCGTTGGAGCCGTTTTTGAGAAATAATTTTTTTATACGTTTTTTTGGAGTTTTTTGAGAATAAAACCCCCTCAAATTAAGTTAGCCCCAAATAAAAAAAAATGGTCCCGAGGTATGATTTTTGTGAACCTAAATGCCGAATTTCATCAAAATCGACCGAGTAGTTTGCCCGGAAATCGACGCACAGACAGACAGACAGACAGACAGACATTTCGTAAAAACTACTTTTTTGGGTCCTGGGACCTTAAAACGTGTAAATCCGTTGAAATCTCGGAATCGAAAATTTCGACCGTCACAAAGCTTTCCTTATACTACGTATAAATTGGAAAGCAATAATGAAAGACCGAGATGACCTTACTATTCAAAACTAAATACAAACAACCAATAAGTCAAATATTGATATGCCTATTGTGTCTGATGGGAATGCATACATAACAATATTCCCCTGCATTTACTACTAAGCGTCGCTACAACCATCAATGGAAAATAATTGAAAGGTTTCCTTCTTATTTCCGTGCTCCAAAATATTGCTCGTTGCCGTCGTTGGAAACATTGCTTACCAAAATTTCTTCCTTGTCAAATATCGTAGCCTAACTATCCTGAATGATCTTAATCTGTGCCATGAAATCAGTCGCAAGATAGCCCTTACATTGTAGAATTATATATATAATATAATACTACAATGTAATGAATAAAGCATTGCCTTTATGCAATTAAGTCAGCTCACAGACCTGTTCGGTTAGATAGTTGTGTAGTTGTGCTAACCTGTCTAGCAACACGAATCATGTCAATTAGAGCATAAGTAGAGGATTTGGCATTTACTGGACTTGTCGGGGCTTGTGGTCCAGCGGTTAAGACGACGTCCCGGTTAGGCGTAGATCGTGGGTTCGAATCCCGCCAAGCCCAGTTTTTTTCCATATCCTCTAATTTCGGCAAGATAGCCCATTTAAATTTCACTTTTGTGGATATAATACTATTTTCGTCTCAGCACAGATCGATTGAATTTTTAATGAAGAATAATATAATGCATTCTACTGGTTAATTGTCAGGACAAACAGTGTATGGAATAACGTGACCTAGCCTGATGTTTGCTTTGCTCTTTGACTTGACCATTGTCCTTATCAATGAAAAATTCATTAGCACACAAAATACTGCACAATGCTCATTTACATAACCCAGGCTTTTTGCATTTTCTCGGGCCTGTTATACTGATCATAACATCCGGCAGTGGTCAATAGAGAGCATCGATCCACTCCCATTCTACCAAGTCTCATTTATTAGTTGCTACTTAACTATCTTAAGCACGTTCCACAATAATAATGTCAGTACGGTATACATTGTAGTATTATATGGTATATGTAACACTGACATTAAATTAACTTTGGTTGAAGAGGTAACCTCCTCGTTATAACCGAAACTAGAGGATATGGAAAAAACTGGGCTTGACGGGAAACGAACCCACGATCTACGCCTAACCGGGGCGTCGTCTTAACCACTGGACCACAAGCAATTTCTGTCAGTACGGTATGCCTTAATTTTTTGACATTTTGTTTTAGATTTTGGGGAATAAATTCCCCCAACATTGAGTTAGCGCAAAATAGATAGGTCCCGAGATATGATTGTTGTGAACCTACATGCCGAATTTCCTCTAATTCCGTCGAGTAGATTGGCCAGAAATCGACGAACAGACAGACAGACATTTGATTTCAAAAATAAATAAAAACACTTTTTTAGGGATTCAGGGACGCCAAAACGAGTAAATCAACTGAAAAATTCGACAATCACAAAGCTTTTCTTATACTGTAGATGTATTGACAGCAGTAGGCGCAGGCTACGTCCTCCGGATGATAGCCTCTCATCCTCCCTCGACCGCCAACCTCTACGCGGCCGGTCGCCATCCCCGGGTTCAGATTGGAAGGCGTTCCAGCTCCCACTGCTTCAGCTGATACCCTCAGCGACCGCCGCACCGGTATAGGCTTAGCTCACGGGGCTCTAAGTAGGTCATATCAACCAGAGGCGTACCGCTACCATCAGGGTACACTTCATGCCAATATAGGGCTTATGAATAATTAAATATTTATATCAACATTCTACAACTAGATGATGAAACACTAGAATTCGGGCTGATGGGAGCTGTGATCGTTCGGTATGACGACGAGAAAACATGTGGAAGAATATGATTAACGGCTTATCAGCCAGGATTCTACTGTCACCGTCTATCCATGTGTGTTTACAAAGGAAGGAAATGCGAAACATTACATGCTGAATTCTTTTGATGCTTGTATCAACTTCAATGTATGCATACTTTCCTTCCTTCTGCCCCCAAGACCAAAAGTTTGGACCCCACATATTCCGCGTTTTGCTTTTACTTGCTGTATAAGCATACGAGGTTCACCATGTCCACTCCTCGAGCTGGGCTAGTCGCACGTTATGGGAAATAGCAATTTCTTCGCTAAACGCACTGTGCGTTACGTTACGTTACCACTATAAACCACCGCCTCATGGACGGCTGCAGCAGGTAAGGTCAACCCAAGCTGTGATATTCTACAAAAGGACAAGACTGTAGCATCCCTACCACTCTTTTGAACATTATGGCAATGATGAAAAGAGTCGACTCCGTCCAACTGTTGGCCTGTTAGAAGTAGCTGGCTGCTGACACGTTCTACTCCGTCTTAAAGCATTGTTGTCCTTCGAAAAAGAAGATTGTCAGTAAGGTAGTCGGAGCTTTCTTACTTATTTCTAATTTAAATAAATTAAAAAAAATTAACTTCATCATTGCCTGCTTGTGGCTTCCGTAATGGGGAATTCATTGAACGGGTTAGGCGAATATCGGACCATGAGTCTTCTTACGAGCCAAAATATAATCTAAAAAATGTGAATAAATTTAAATTTGTTAGAATTGGGTCTCCACCCCAAATGGGTACAACCTGGGGGATGGGTTATTTTATTTTCTAATTGTATTGTTGAGTATATATGTATATATTGTACAATATATCTCTGAGTCATGGGCTAATTGTTCGAGAAAAGAACACTCTAGTAACGAACCAAACTCAAAATAAACACGTTCGATTCCTAATAGCTATACGATACCTTTTGCCAAAATTGCGCTATTCCCAGTTTGTGTCTGTTTATAAACGTGCCTTAGGTAACGCAAACGGAATTCTAGGTTTGATATAGAAACAACGATACGTCGGTTTTCTACGATTATTTATATAATTGTAAGACGTTGAAGTAAACCCTAAAGTAAAACCTTTACAGTAATACTGAAGGACTACTCACAACAAAAGCCCCTTTATTTTGGTAAGCCGGATTGGAAGAGCGCAGCGATTTGATTCAAATTGGCTGGATCATAAGAAGCCAATGTAGATGCTCCATTGACAGACTCTGGAGTATTTGGTATAGAAATGGCTGGAAATGCTGGTGCCGCCGGATTAACATTGAATGAAGAAGCTGGATTCAATGATGTGCCAGGATTAACAGGAAATGAGGAAGATGGATTCAATGACGAGGCAGGATTAACAGGAAATGAGGAAGCTGGATTCATTGGAGATGCCGGAGTCCATGATGTAACCGGGTTAAAAGTCCAGGGGTAATTGGGAAATGGAGTCGTTGTCGAAGAAGCCCCATACCATGGATACACATATGTCTTCAAATATTCGTTCCAGCACGTCCCAACTGCGGCTTGGTAATGTTGTGCGCAGACTTTTGGGCTGTTTGGGTATCGTTCATAGCAATTGCTCAACATCGTGTTCCACTGATTAGCACAGCGCAGATAGCTTGTCATGTAGACATTCTCTGTTGTGGCACTAGGAGTCATCTGTCCCCTAGCCTGTAAAGAACGCAATGGCTCTATACTTCTTTGAGCATTTAAATTTAAAGACAACATAAAACTACCTTAATGGGTTCGTTTAAGTAAGATAACGTAAGACACTGCGTATTTCGATCAGATACAGTATAATATAAATTTTTGTAGACCACGAAGCTTTTCAATTAACCTATTTTATAAGTCTTAAACATTTCCCACACTTAAGGCGGTATCCATCTTCACTTGAAAAGTGGTATCGATGAGGAATACTGCACGGCACCACCATGCATTGCAAAGAAGCAGTGGCGCCCGGTATTCCTTATTGAAAGGCTGCTTTTCAAGTGATAGTGATCGATCACCAAGTAGGAGAAATTGTTCTTGCGTGTTAATGCTAATGACAGGTGAGTTTGGGTTCTACCGACCAGCCCATCTCACTTTCCGGTGTAAACAGATAACCTAGTCTTATTACAGCGAAATAACAAGCGGACTGATAAGAGACTTGCTTCGAACGCACCCTCGGACAAGCAAGAAAACATTAAAAATACAAACCTGGAGAAAGACTCCCAAGACCGCTACTGCAAATAATGTCCACATAATTTGGGATTCTCACACAACTGAGTGCCTTTTTTCTTGTTACAGTTGTTTATATATGCTACACAGTGTCTACGGAGTAATAAGTATTAGCATTGCGGATGCACACCGAAGTTTGGAAGACAAAACACTGAATATTTTACCGTGACATCGGAAAAATCCATGATTGTCTATGATGGATGAAAATACAGTATGACGTAACCAATCAAACTCATTGCTCTATGCAATGGTGGACTATATATATATATATATATACGCGTAAGTATAATGTTGGATACGATGTAGCTACTGTCAAGACATGTAGCGTAGTGGTACGGACTCTGACTTTTACCCGAAAGGTTGTTGGTTCGAGTCCCACACTTGCTACATTTCCTGGCCATGCTTCGGAGGGCATGTGAAGAAGGCGGTCCCGAGTCATCGTAGTGTAGTGTAAGAGAGGGCTTTATAGACCTAACTAACTTCGCTATGTTGGCTTAGTAATAGAACAAAAAAACAAAAAGTCAATATTTAAAGTTAATGTCGCCAGCCCACATTTATAATACTGCATATTTAAAGAATGTTCTGCCGATAATTGAACTAAAAAATAATGGAACACACCTTCACAAGTGAAACTCATTAAATTTAATAAATTAAATACATTTTGCTACAAATCTGTGTAGCAGGGGCGACCCCAATGGCGCCCGTCAAAAAATAATTGGCCTACCTTATGGAAGACAGTAGAAATTGGCGGGCCCACCGGCGACTTAGAAATCTTCTGAAGTGCGTTCAGAAATATTCTGTTTTTTTTTAGTACCAACCAAACACCAGCCCAATGGCTCCTATGACTAATTTCTCAGGGGGTCACTGGCGTTGGAATAGTCCAGGACCTGGCGACATACTTAATATCAACATTCTGAGAGGTATTTCTTCAAATAATATCCTGGATTTCAATGATAGCTCTACAATCAATGTGCAATTTAATACATACGAGTATGTATGGGTGTATGGGTACCTTCACTTCACTGATAGGGGAAAAATACGGCTGCCGGTCATGTAGCAGACCACAACATCCCAAATAGATCAGTGGTCACGGTCGGGTACCACAAATTTTAGTAAATCTGATGTAAGTTAATTTATTACTACCCCCTCTCAAGAAATCAAGAAATCCATCCCAGGCAGTGGACAAGAGAGAGAGAAGATAATGTAGCTGCAGCCCGGATTCTACTGGTTCTTCATCAAGAGAGAAGATATTCTACAGTTCTCGGGGTTGCATTGCCCCTGCTTTCTTAGGAACATTAGATGACTGTCGCACTTTGTATACCAGTGCTTTCATATTTTCGTCGAAAAGTCACCATAAAAGGCTAACGATGCCTACGGTAGCTACAGGAGATCACAGCGCAAGTTTTAGACGGAAGAAGAAACTGCGTTAAAATAATTAAAGATTCCTTTTATTCGTAAAATCGGAACACATATTTAAAAAAACGACATTATTTTGTTAGCTGCAGTTTTTGCACCTGATGTCACGGCACCTGCAACTTCAGTAACTTTTTTAATAATCTTGTTTATAGTATTCAAATTGTCAATGCTATCATTGAGTGCGTCAGTGGCATTCTTGACGGTGTTAATGGCACCATTGGTAGCTTGTACACCATTCTCCATCGTGCCCTTTATAGCGCCCGTGACATCCTTCATACTATCAGTGGCATGGTCTCTGATTTCATTCATTGAGTTCACTCCACTGGCTAGACTGTCCTTAGCCACGCCCACGTTGTTCTCTACTGTTCCTTTTACAGATTCTACTGCCTCCATAACTTTACTAAGACCCCCAGCTACACTATCTTGGGCAGCGCTCACTCCAGCTTGCCCCGCTCCGACCATGTTATCCATACCTCCAGTCACTGTTTCTTTCATTGATCCAAGACCATTAGAAATCATGCCACCAAAATTTGGGAATCCACTTTTTGGTTGTTCCTTTTCTTTCGGTGTTTCTACCTTGTTCTCAACCGTTTCCGATTTTATCATAGATTCTTCAACAATAGCAGTGCTATCCTTAACAGCTTCTGCAGCAACATCATCGGCAGTCTGGTCTAAATTGTCACTTTGTTCAGTGTCAGAAGAACCAGCACCACTTAGATCAAAGGCAATGTCTCCTTCTACAGCATCATCCTTGTTCTCAACTATTGGAGCAGCAGGAGTTTCATCAAAAGTGTTGCCAGAACCAAGCGGTATCAATTTCGATGCGCTCTCTTTCAGTTTACTGAAAAAGGGCTTGCATTCTGCCTGAAAGCGGAAAATATCAATGTTACTGCTACAATATATCTGCAAAAAAATAACCGAGAAAAATCTGGCCGACGCGGAATCCCTCGATCTATGACTTTCCGGGACATTATGTTACCATCTACGCTAGAGATAAATGGAATTTAAACTTAGTCAATTTAATGACTGTATTATATGCCGTTTAATGGTGAAATAAAAATGTATAATCAATGCACTGGAAACTTACATATTCAGCCTACTCCTGAAAAAAAAAATAACAATAATAATGATGAGAATAATAATTTTTGTTCTAGTACTATTACTATTCTAGTTTTAAATGTTTATAATAATAATTTGATATGTACAGAGTACAATGCATTGTACAGAGTACAATGCATTGTACTGTAACTATGCATACTACCATTTTGTACCAGTAAACGCTGAACAGCCGTGTGGACTGTGGAGAGTGAGTAGGACAATTTAAATATTAAGAAACAATCGGGCACTCCAATATCCGTTTTTTGAAAAAACGAATTTCACGAAAAATATAGATTGTAGAGCCTTTCAAAACTGGGTGTCGAGCGATGCCAGTGGCGGCCACCCAACATCAAAATGTAGAGAAAAATTTTTTTTTCCACTTTACGACATGGCTCTAAAATCCATAGTTGATGTAAAACTTTACTTTAAAAATAAACATACTAAAAATAACTAATAGCTAACATAATTTATACAGTATGTACTTGGCCAGCAGTAAGAGAACTGAGTACGACTATGATTTCCCTGCAATAGAACTACAGGAATAGCAGGAAGGGACAGTAGTACAGGAGGAGTAAGAAGTCAAGTAAGCCTTTATAGTAAAATGCGAGGGAAGTTTATTAAAAATAATTAAAAAAATTACCCAAGGACGTAGCCTACAATACATTATTTTCTTTAACCTTTTTGAAGTTTGTTTGTGCATGGTACTGCAGGTACTGTAGGTCTATTGTTTTGGGCCAAAATCAACCTTATGAACATAGCTCACAGTACCTACTATGGTTAAGATAGCATTTTTCTACATAGACGTAGATTCATAAAAGTATGCCTAACTTAATACAATAGACACTAAAGTAAATTAAGAAACACAAATAAAGTACTAACCTGCAACAGCACAGTCACTAAAAGTATTATCAGAGTTTTCCTCATTTTGCGTTCTCTACGTTAGCCTAAATCTTAACAGAACCCAACAGTAAAATGCTTGATCTTTTATAGCCTAGTTTCATAGGCTGAAATGCTCAGTGACGCAGAAAGTAAGTTAATATGGTATGCCAAAGCACGATTTGCATTTTCCTGAGCAAAATTAGGTGGATACTTGAGAAGGCCGACGCCTAAGCCATTCGGAAGCTACAGGTTAATGAACTACTTTGCTAACTTTTTTTTTTGTGTACCGTATGAACCTTCCAAAGTCTTGATTGGTTCCTGCTCCGTAAAGTCAGGTTAGAGGGCGAAATTGTACAACATTTTGTAGGCAATCATGTTAGGTACTTCCTATACACGAGCCGTATGACATAGGTCTTATTAGCGGAGGCGCCTGTGTAGTCCCATCCTGTTATTTAGCATATTTCAGCCTTGTGTCAGATGTAAAGTAACTTACAATTAGGTGCATCAATAGCAACAATGGTTTACATATTTTTTTTATATATTTTTTTAACTTGTACTCAGCATTGTTGTTTTGTAAATGTAACACCATTTGGTCCCTTTTTTGAACTAAGACAGGGGCGGGGGGGATACATGGATATACAAAGGTCTAGGCCAGAAAAGTAAGAAGAACCGGTCCGAGTTTACTCGAACATGCTTTCCAATTTATCAATTGGTACATAGAGAAAATGAGTAATTTCACGGTAAATAATTTTCCTATAGTTAAACTTAGGATATTTCGGGGGGAGGGGGGTTGTCCACCTGACGTCACTGGATGGATGTGAGGAAATCCTGGATAGGTCAGACCAACACATTACCACACAGTTTTTGCACAAAACCAAATAGTTTTTTGGGAAAGCAACCTGTCTGGTTTCTTTACTCAATTTAACACCTAAAACATGCCTAATAAAAGTAGAAATCTTCGATAGAAAGGTTTCGCAGAAAAATTATTCTTTAGTCATTTTTCATGAAAATTTAGATATTTTTATTTTTTTACCCCCACAAGCAAACCATCAAGGGGCAAGCGGCCCCCCGCGTTTGTCAACATTAATAACGACTACAATATATGTGAATTTAAAAGAAATCTTTGAATCCGTTTTGGAGAAATACTTTTTTTTAGACGTTTTGTGGAGTTTTTTGAGAATAAAATCCCCCTAAATTGAGTTAGGCCAAAATAAAAAAATCTATCCCGAGGTATGATTTTTTCAAACCTACATGCCTAATTTCATCAAAATCGACCGAGTAGTTTGTCTGGAAATCGATGAACAGACAGACAGAGTGATAGACAGACAGACATTTCGTAAAAACCATTTTTTTTGGTTCCTAGGACCTCAAAACGTGTAAATCCGTTGAAATCTCGGAACCGAAAATGTCGACCATCCCAAAGCTTTCCTTATACTGCGTATAAATTGGAAAGCAAAAAATAATCTGTCGAAATTTAAGAAGAAAAAAAATATTTTGTGAAATAAGTGCAAAAATGCAAGTGTCCGCGAACTTGAGTTGGTTAGGGTAGCATATATGGTAAGCTGAAATTAGCGTATATGGAAAAAACTGGGCTTGGCGGGATTCGAACTCCTCTAATTTCGGTTATAATGAGGAAGTTACCTCTTCAATCAAAGTTAAATTAATGTCTGTTGTATATACCATATAATATTACAATGTATTATATATTTGGTAAGCACTGAATATTATTGAAAACCAAATCATTTTTTAACCACAAAAATATTTCTTTCCCCTCGCTCTCTGCTTTATCATAATAAACGACATTATCTTATTAATATTTTTAATGAATACCGCATAACTTTTTTTTGTATCTTCAAAGTAGCTGAGCTTCTGAGTAATGTTTATTATGTTCTCAGAGGCAGAGAAAATGTCTAATCTGTACCTCCTTGTGGTGGAGACAGAAGCACGTAATGGCGGCTAGATAGGGGACCGAGTTTGAGCCGGGTTAAGCGAAAAACACAGTCATTTCTGTGCAGGGCACTCTTTTGTCCTGGAGTTGGGAAGTTGGCCCCGAAGGCGGCGGAACTCAATGAAGAGTCAACGGCAGAAGGATGCAGAAGACAACGGAAAACCATTGCACTACAATTCCCTAGTATAATCACGACTGTCATTGCCATGATGATTGCAAATGGCATTTGAAGACCGCCTAATTCCCTACCTATTGTCTGTATTACTCGCATGTAAAGGGAAGTTATATCTGGGTCCGAAAGATGTACTTATTTAATAAATATAACGAAATAACGTAGTGAAAAGTGGAGTAAATCACTGCACCATATAGGCGATCGATGATAACACTGTGCATCCAATATCTGCTATGTCCGATGGCCTCAATGACGCCAGCCTGATTTCCTTGTAAAAGCCCACGACCACCCCAAATCCCTAGTGTATGTCCTGGTCCCCAGCGTGGTAAAACTGATGTTTTAAGTCTAACCCGCCAAATCACCGGACATTCTGCTAAGATGTGCCTGCCAACCAATCTCTCCCACATCCTCATAGTAGTGGAACGTCTACTGAGGGTACTCCAATCATGGATATAAGTGATTTCAGAACGTCCTTCCTAGTAAGTTTGTGTTATAAATAGCAGCACTGTCATAGAAGATTGACGAGTCGTCGCCGTAGGTACTTGCGACAAACAAAAAAACAGACAATAGCGTCTGGCAAGAGCATAGAATAATGCAACCTTATTTAAACTACGTCATTGCCCATCTCCAACTGCGTCAGTACATGCAAAAAAGCTGCCAGTAACCCACAACTAATACTAACAACGCAGTCAAAAACTAGTTAACCTGTTTTCTTAAATTAAAAAAGGTCAAGGTCGCATCGAATTTTGTGCTGCTATAAAATCGAGCCAAGTTTGGCATGAATGAAATCCCGGGGCTAAATCAAATCGGCATGGGGTTTACTGCAGAAATGCGGCCATTGCCAAAAGTGTGCGATGAATACGAGTAGCACTAATTAAAACTGCGCTGCAGTCTATATAAGACAGAAGAGTACTGTGGGGTGATTAGAAAAAATGGCTAGAATAGTTATAGCGTTTGTGTTTCTTTTTTGTTCGCAGGTGAGTAATTTTTAGTAAATTTGGTCTCTTTAAAATTAAATGACACGATGGGGAAGGGGAGGTGACTCCAAATTCTGCCAATATTGAACTTATTAGATTATTTAGAAAAAACTGGATGCCGGGATTCGAACCCTCATTCTACGCCTAACCGGGGCGTCGTCTAAACCGCTGGACCACAAACCCGACTAAATCCTCTATACTTATATGCTCTTTGGCAAGATTCGTATTGCTAGATAGGTTAGCAGAGCTGCACAACTATCTAACCGAACAGGTCTATTATACTGTGCATAACACTGACATTAAACCAACTTAGTTGAAGAGGTAACCTCCACTTAATAACCGAAATTAGAGGACTCAAAAAGAACTGGACTTGGCGGGATTTGAACCCACGATCTACGCCTAACCTTGGCGTCGTCTTAGCCGCTTTAAGAGCATAAGAAGACGATTTAGCCGATACATACGTGATGTATTTCGATTCCTTTAAAATTCGGCATAGACTCTATTTCAAGAACAACTCAAGCAATGAATGCCTTCAAGATATGCCCTACTAGCACTGCAGATTATAAAAAAAACACGGAATATTGATATCTGTACAGTAACAGACCGCAATTAATATTAAGTATTGTACGAGTATGTAATACCCAAACACAACTCCACAATAGGATGGCATTTGTAACACTTTGCAATAGCGGAACACCGAGTTTAGGCCTCTACGATTTTTTAAAGTATTCCAATTGTCATGCTCGGTTAGTATAAACTTATGTTTCCCGCGTTCAATGTTAAAACAATTAATTGTTACATTTCTGTATTCAGGTGAACGGACAACAGCAGCAACAGACATCTACGACAACTACTACAACTGAGGTATGACCCAGAAAAGTGTCTTCTGTGTATCGGACTTTAAGAGCGACTCCAAGCATTTGACAGTGACTACATAAATTCAAGACAATTGGAGTTACCCATGTTGTAGAGTGGGGCAAATCGTGTTAACAGACTGGTATCTCTGGAGGGAAATAAATAGAACAAAAAGTTTCCAATATTCGATGCAATAAATATGGGCCTATACAGAATACTGTTAAATCACACTCAAATATTTATTCGATCGCAGAAGTATTTGGAATGTTTATGTTTGATTGATTGATTTGAATGTGAATTTAGGTATTTCACTTTTTAATTTTTCTTGGGCCTATATTTATTGGGTTGAATTTCCAATATTCGAGTGTGTAATAGGGGGGTAATAAAAATTGAAATTAAATGAAAAACGTCTTTATTATTATTTAGGCGAGGTTCAGCCCCGAAGGGCTACTCTACCTGCTAACCTATTTAAAAATTGGAATGTGTTATAACTAAATTCAGATTCCAATCATATACTTCAGCATAAACATTCCAAATATTTCTGCGATGGAATAAATATTGGACTATGCAACCAGAGCCATTGTCCCATTTTTATTTCCAATTTTTAATTAAAAATCCATTTTTTGTAATTATTTAAAGACTCCGTTACTAGGGAATTTCTAACTGGGCCCGACTACCTTTACTATATCCCTTATAGCCCTGCTAATTGCATTTTTGAATGTATTTTTTCAGTCAACAACATCAACAACTCCCCGTCCAACCGGGGGTCCCATTCAAGCCATAATCAACCCTTTCGCGCAATCGGCCCAGGGAATCTTTCATGGGGTCTTCGAGCTTGGTAAAGGGATCGCCGGCGTGCTTCAAAATACCGTCAACAGCATTTTCGACAGTTGGACTTACCCGAACTTTCGGCCACCGCCTCCAGTCAATTTCGACCAATGGAATCAGGCCTTACAGGCCCAGCTGATGAATCAGATGGCCAATCAACCGCAGCAATCTTCAACCACACCTAGGCCAACACAAAAACCATCACAACCATCTTCACAAGGCTGAAGAGTGTGTCTTGCGTGCAACCTTGTACCAAATACTTGTGTGGTTGTCTTAGGCGCCCATTTCCGTCCATTCTGCAATGTGAGGTCGGTGGAAACCCCACCTAAGTCTTGAATGTCTGCTACCACGTCACTGTTTTTGTAAATAGCCCTAGCCGGTAGGTGGAATGGGCGCCTAAGAAGAAGGAACTTAGTATGGAACGGACGCGCTGGGAGCAGGCAGGTTAAGGCCCCCCCCCCCCCCACATTGGCCGCCTTTGGCGCAAAGTCATATTTAACAGGGAATCCCAATCGTTGAGCTATCATTGACGACGAAATGTTCTAGCATTGTCAAATGACAGATCTTGATGTTCTTGTTTGTTTATAGGATAAAGAACAGCTAGAGTAACAGCATGGCTCCAAAAGGCAAAAAATGTCACTTGCACCCCTTGGTTTCTAGGTGCTACAATTGAGGTTTGTGATTGCTAACTACTACATACTATGTATGGGAACATGTCTTCAAACCCATGATAGCGTGACTTCGCATTGACGAGTCCTTCGTCTCAAACATGTCACTTTTAAGACATATATATTGTAAAGTAACTCTGAGTGAGATCCTACATAAAAACTCTTGCACAAAATATTGGATTGCCCACAGCTCATGTGGGAAGATTCCTACTTCCTCATTCTAATCCTAAAACAAAAGATACCGACGTGAGACGTTTAGAACCCGAGTCGTCCAGGAAACTCCTACGACGTTTTATGTCCCACTTAGACTTATGAAGCTTATTTTATGTATTATTGTATCTTGGGAGATGACAGAAATAATTTTACAATAGTTAGGTAGTAGTAATAGTAGCAGTAGAGCGGTCATATAATAAATGATAAGTCTACTATCGTATTTCTGTTAAAATTATATTTAAATTATTTCTGTCATCCGTCTTCCCCCAAGATACAATATCGTAAATGAAATAACCTATTTATAGGTCTAAGTGGAACATAAAAGTATAGATACGTATAATAGTATAGAACTATAGATTACTTAATCATCTTAAAAACCGGATTGTATATATTAAACCCATATCTTTCTTTATTAATTTTATAAATAGTGAGATAGGTTAACTATAATTAATTAGGGTGGACGAAGACAGCACAAGTTTCTGCTTCTGAATTCTGTTAGGCGTCAGAATTCAGCATGTATTTTTTGCCATGATTACTTGCAGTTGAGTCTTGGAAATTCCCAACAAGTTTTAATTTCAGCTTATCAGGCAATAGAGTGTCTAATTGATCGTAATTAGCATAAAGGTAGATGTAAACATAAGGATATAGGTTATAGATTACGGCAATTACAATTTATTAATTGATCCAATTAACTTTATACCTACCTTAATGAATTAGCAGCACTACCGCTGCAGTCAATTAATGAGTTCGATTCGCGAAACACCATGGGGAAATCATTATGGCTAATCATCGCGGCAGGCATTATTTTTCTGGTAAGTCTAACGAAAATAAACTGTAAAGTATCAGCTTTTAAACCATAATTAATAATATAATTTGGCTGAGTAGCAATATAGATGAAAAACATCAAAAGTATCGAAAGTTATAAAATGAGGTGAATTTGGCAAAATAGGAGTTCTGAAAACTCATTATGGATAAAAGAGAAAGCATTGACTAGACATTACTGTATATTGTGTACTTGTGTAGTATACAAGAATACTGCCTTAGGGCATAAATTTCAACAACAAAATTGTAAACAAAAGACAACTGAGTCCTTTTGATGAAATTAATTAATACCACGTCCTGCAGCCGCAATTATTTTATTTATTTATTTATTATTAAAATGATGCCCGATGAATAATTCATAAAAAAATACAAGTTTTCACACCCGATTGAATAACTGGTATTTCATAAATTGTACATATCAGTAAAAATCACATTATCCTTCTTTTTAGGGGCAATAATATTTTAGGTGAGAATGATGTAAATTGATTTGAAAAGCTTGTATTTCATGTGAATTATTCATCTGGCAATTTTCAAACTGTCTTTGAGGCTACAATTTGCAGAACGAGAAATCAATTAATTACTTCTAAAGACCCGATAGTCATATTTTGCTTATGAAATATTTATTGCCTTAAGGTTGCTCTATACGCCAACATTAAGGGGGAACTGTCAAAATGTTTTGTATACAGGAATGGCTGTGTATTTTTGCCGAAATTAATGAAATCCTCGTTCTAAGACCTGAATGATATGACAGTGGTCAGATGAAAAATTCGTCATAAATACAAGCTTTCTCAAAAAGCAGTATATTCACCCAAATGACTTACTGCTATTCAATAAAGCCTGTTTAAGGCTCTAAGAGCTGTCTACAGTAATATCCCATGCAAGAAAATGATACCTTGCAAAAGCTTGTATTTTTATTTTATTTTTTATTTCACTAATTTCAAAACGAGGAATTTAAAAAAAATTAAATAAATAAATGCCTTGTTTACGAAATATTTTGTAATCTCTCTCACAACAATACCAAGCGAAGGAAATAAAAAACACCATAATTTCAATGGCATAATATACACGATTGCATAATGTTAAAACTTCAGAACTCGACGAGCCAATTCTATACTGTACCTTGGTATATGTTGCGTAATGGGTATGGCCCGAGAAAATTAGGAAATAAATAAATTTGTTCCATTATTATAACAGGAGTCAGGACATATAAAGTAGTGGTACAGACTCCAACTTTCACTCGAAAGGTTGTTGGTTCGAGTACCACACTTGCTACATTTTCTGTCCATGATTTAGAGGGCATGTAAAGCAGGCGGTCCCGAGTCTTCCTAGTTGAGTGTAAGAGAGGGCTTTACAGCCCTAACTCCACTAGGTTGGCTTAGTAATAGAACAAAAAAGTCAATATTTATTTATTTATTATGTTTAGGAGCTAGCGAGAGCCACTGAATTCTGCTTACATGAGAACAATGGGGCAAGTTACTTAAATGGGTATAGACTACACCGTGGAACCCATAAAATAACATCAGGAACAGATCGTCGAGGAAGACCAATTTTCATGGTAAGACAGCATCGATTAGGCGGATATTCCACATACGTCAATCGTCAATGAAAAATTGAAAAATGACGTTACAATGACGTAAATTGACGTGGTAGCAGAATTTTTAGTATGTCTTTAATGTCTGCTAAAACGTCATTTTTCAATTTTTCATTGGCGATTGACGTATGTGGAATACCCGCCTCAGCAACAACGATGGAATAAGTGTAATAATTTATCCTGCCCCAACGAATGTTAATTGAGTTAGGCAGATGATAATAATTGAATTGCAAATTGAAATGTACATGCAGTTTACACAGTATTTGTATTTGTATCCAGGTTATTACAACAAGGCCACATGGGAAGAAGACGGTTAAAATATACAACGACGACGGAACAACCGACTGTGATGATAATAAAAGTATTTGTAATAACTTGCCAAGGTGGATGAAGTACATGTTCAACTGCTAAGACGAAGAAAAAACGAGACAAGTAATTGCGAAACTGGAAGTTTACAAAATTCCATAATACATTGCCTCTTCAAGAATCAAAATACTATTTTTGATTTAAATATATTATGTTTCCCTTTCTTCGGGAAATTTTCTACGTAGGCCTATGCCTCGTGACCTAGGCTTGCATTGCGATCTGCTGAATATTCCTATATCTTATATCTTTAAAAAAAAGGTTAATATAGCATACAAACAATTTAATGAATGTATCCGATTGACCTCTTCAGTCACCTCAATGAGTAAATTAATACTTGTGCTGAGTTACGACACGTCTCCGATAGCATGGCGCGCAGAGACTTGCACAAGTACAAGCACGCTACCACCTTGCCACCTTGCACCAGGGTAGGCCTACTTTGTTTCTCAATGCCCTTTTTCCTTAATGTGGGAATCCTATCATTTTCAAGTTACAATTTTCTTAACTCAGGTAGCTGAATCACTCCTATTTTTGCTTCGCTATGGTACAGATATGCCCCTCAAAATAGCGAAGTCGCTCAATAATCGTTTCAAACAATAAGCTACTTGGCAATCTATTTTAATGCATTAGTAGATTTATTTTATGCCCCATAAAATTAATTCCCCCCACCCAAAAAGAAAACATGTTTCCTCATCAATTTGATGGTTACAAGGTCACATGACCATGGAATGCGACGCCAGCATCTGCGGTGGCCGCCGAGTAGCCACCAGTGGCCTTTGTATTAGTAGTATCCGACATGTCAGGACATGTAGAGTAGTGGTACGGACTCTGACTTTCACCCGAAAGGTTGTTGGTTCGAGTCCCACACTTCCTACATTTTCAGGCCATGCTTTGGAGGTCATGTAAAGCAGGCGGTCCCGGGCCTTCCTAGTTGAGTTCAGGAGAGGGCTTTATAGCCGTAACTCAGCTAAGGTTAGTTTAGTAATAGAACAAAAAGTCCTTATTGATTTATTTGTCCGGAATGCGGCATCATTTTCACTTTACCCATGTCTATTGGCTGTTGTAATCTATAGCTAAACCACTATTTATTTTTTAATGTTTACAATTTTTTTCATGCAAAAAACCTTTTCTTGCATTATCTTTTTTTAACCTGTCAGCTACCTTATCTAGCATAATTATAAAAACAAAAACAAAAACAAAATAGTTTGCATACAAACAATTCAATGAATGTATGCGAATAACCTAAAATAAGCAAAATTTTCGAAAGAATCATAGACACGAAAAACCAAACATTCTCTGAAAAATTTAATCTATTGTCACCAAATCAATTCGGATTTAGGAAACGGCGAGGAACAAACGAGGCAATCAACAACTTGGTACAAAAACTTTACGAAGCCCGCGAAAAACGACAGCATTGCTTAAGTATCGCACTTGACTTACAGAAAGCATTCGACACAATTCCGCACAATAGATTAATAATAAAATTAGACAAACTTGGAATACGTGAAGTTGCATCGAAATTAATTAAAAATTACTTAACCAATAGAATTCAACGAACTAGAATAGCAAATGAACTCAGTGAAGAAAAAATTATCTCCCTCGGCCTACCCCAAGGTACTGTTTTAGCACCCCTAATATTTTCACTTTTTATAAACGATTTATTAACCCTAAAAACCAATGGCTCAATTTCCGCGTTTGCAGACGATACTATAATTATATGTACAGCTGATTCAAGCCAGGAACTACAACGAAAGGCAAATACAGACTTCGGTTTAGTACAGAAATGGCTAAAAGAAAACTATCTTAGTCTTAAACTAGCAAAAACCAATTTTATAAATCTTTCAAATAAATAAATAAACACTCAGAATGCCACGTTAAACAATGTCACGCAAGCCAATGCCACTAAATATCTAGGTCTAATAATTGATGACAAGTTGAAATGGGAAGGCCACATACAGTATACGTTACAACAACTTCGAAAGACTACCTACAAATTTGTACAACTCAAAAATATAGCTAACCCAATACTGTTAAAAACAATCTACCATGACCTGGTATCACATCTGCAATATGGAATAACTGCATGGGGAGGAGCATTTAAAAACACCATAGACAAGTTAAATGTTATACAACGGAAGATCCAAAAAATTATACATAAGAAACCAAACACTTTTCCCACAAGCACTTTATTTGAAATATCTAATACACTTACTATTCAACAAATATTTGTGAAAGAATCTATTCTGCAGATGTACAAAAATAAGAAATCGAAGGAAACAGTAAATCACAACCATACAACACGATACATACAAACACATTAATACAAGTCAGACCCAAAACTACATTAATACAGAGGCAAACAGAATTCACTGGATTACATTACTACAACAAACTTCCCCTTGAGATTAAAACAGCTAAAAATGGATCCATCTTCAAAAGCAATTTAGAGAAATGGCTGAGAACAGAAATTAATTACTAACAAACATTATTAATTGAATTAATTTTTACTAACTTACGAACTATCTACTGATACAACTTCTACTACAACTAACCTGATTAATACTACTAATCATTAATTAATTAATTATTTAACTACTGTATTGTATTGCGATTGAATTACATGTACTGTTTATCCATAACCGAAACCGCACACTGGCTGACTGAAGCCTTGCGGTACATGATTTTATTGTATCAATATAATGTATTGTACTGGATCAATATAATAATAATAATAATAATAATAATAATAATAATAATAATAATAATAATAATAAACCTCTTCAGTCGCCTCTATATGTAATAACTGTGCTGAGTTACGACAGGTCACCGATCCCATCATGCATGATGTGTAGAGACTATCACAAGCACGAACAAGCTACCACTATGCCATCGATTACTTTATTATTAAATTGTCAAGTACCCTATTGTGAAAATCAATCAGAGCAGCAAGTGTTCGCTTTCTGACTGGTTTTGGTAATCTGTAACATGTACAAAGTCATTGAGACCATTGGACGGACACAGCAGAAATAGGGTGCACAACGTTCAAATTGTTCGGACTAGAGGCTGCTGCAAGTTTATATTTCCAACAAGAAACACTAGTTATTTCCACAAGCTATGCCAGTGCAATGGTTTAAAAATACGCGCTATACGCCTCAAGAATCATCATATTCAACTGTGGGTTTCTCCGGTTACTTGACAGAATGTACCAAGCCGTACACTTAGCTTCCTTATCAACAGTGGAAACATACTACCCGACCACGATAGGATGACATTTCGAACACTTCACACCAAATCGAATAAACTCGGCTTATGCGAGTTTTCGATTAAACAAAGTGCTCCAAATCGTGGTCGGGTAGTACATTAAGTTGGTAGTTTCGTGTTCGCTAGTTCGCTAGTTCGCCAGTTCGCTAGGCTGTTCTTAATTTGGTAAAAAGTAACCACGAAGTTATGGAATTTACTGAATAAAATCATCCGTATATTTAATATTTATTATCGGTGTTTTTACACAAACAGATACAAGCCAGTACAAAAACAATTTATTTTGAAGTAGACATTGTGTATCAATATTATTTACAGTAGTACTCGTTGTTCACACATGTATTATAGTGGCTTCACCAAAAGTAATAGCTAATGCAAAGGCGAATTCAGGGGGGGGGGGCGTTCGTGACATTTAAATTACCGCACAAGAAGTCCTCGCCATATTCTCTACCAAGCACTCGAGGAGGCTGAAATTCTGACTATAAAAGGTATATAGGTCTATAATAAACTACTACCGTACTTAATTGTGCAATAACTTGCCATGAATGCTTTTCTATACCACATATAATGACCATCACCCTCCTGGCTTCCGGACCCCCTTCCCCCTAAACAAAATCCTAGATCCGCCGATGGACTATAGTGTGGCTATGTTGAGTGTCCTTATTTAGGCTTAGGTTTATCCTGACAGCTGCCTTTCGTTGTGTAGAAGTCAATCCAAGTGTCAATCACAGATTCTTTTTTCGGATTAATGATTTCAATTCCACGTACCTTCTGAAGTGAAAAGTATTATAAAAACAATGGAATTACTGATATCAAACTAAAAATCCTTCACCATGTTACTAGCACCCATTGCATTATTAGTGTCGGCAGTCTTCGTTGGGCAGGTAAAGTCACGTTTATAAATTACTACACTCTTAACATAATTAATACAATTTGCCCTAACTTTGATAACCTAAGCCAGTGGGAACCCCTGGCTCCGGAGGACTTATAGACTGGCTTCGACAAGAAACCATGTATGAAATGCTTAAAACCCTACTGTTTCGCACCATTATTTTCAAATCTTCCCCTGGGAAATGCCTTATGATGCATAATAAACCACATTAGCTCTTGGGACGACCCTATTTGCGCTTTACCTGACGCTAATTCTTCATATATTCTTTAATTTTGTACTTTCTTAAGTTTCTATAGACCTACTGAAGTAAATAAAATGAAATTAACTTTAGCGTTAATGGGGGAATTGTAAGAGTGGGCCCAAAGACCCAAAATGCGTCCATATGGAAAATAAAGACAATTCTCTTTCTTCTTTCTATCTATGTTAGACCCTTCCCCTTGCAGTGTGTATGTAACGTACGGCTCCACGAAGGTTCATGAGTAGCTACGACCATGAAATACGGCTAAGGGTACAAAAAGGTCCCGATCCCTTAGGTCCTAAGCGAATCTAAGAACATATTATAAGGTAAGGTAGCTAGGTAATGACATAATATTTGTCTACTTACCAGAATGGATCTTAAGCCCACTTCACGGAATTCACAATCCGACATTAAACGTAAATCGGAGTGTAACCACTCTAAGTTTTTTTACAAAGTCGATTTTCATAGAAAATATCGATCGTATACCACTGACAAAAATATCGGACCTTAGCATCACGATATTATCATTTGCATTGATTACAAAATATACCATAATGTAAGAAGGGGGATTGCTCTTCCAGCTCGCCTTTCGATTCCTGCCGAACCTGCTTCAGCGAGCATTGCAAACTACCACGAACTTCGCAAATAATCCATTTCTTATTCGTTAATTTTAGGCTTCTGCCACGCTGAGCTCAGCTGAAAGTAGCGACATCGTTGACCTTTCGAAAGAGCACGGTTTAGATATTCTTCGCAGAGGTGGATTTGGCAGATATAGCCATGGCAGAGGGCCATTCAATGACCGCCGCAGGCCCCGTTTTAGGCCGGGATCCCCGCAACAAGGCAGATACAATGGTTGCAAAAAAACAACAAGTACTACCACAACAACAACTACTTCTGAAGCTCCAACAACAATAGCACCAGTTACGACTACTACAACTACCACGGAAACTCCTACTCCTACTACAACTCCTACTCCTACTACAACTACTACAATCACTACTGACACACCAACAACAACTGAAGCACCAATAACAACTCCTACTATAACCACGGACCCTCCAGCAACTATTCCACCAACAGCAGCACCAGGAGTTCCAGATCCAGAGAATCCCGCTGGAGGCGAGCGTCTCAGTGATGATGTGACCAATCCCGAAGGTAGTGCAAATAATGAGGAAAGCGCTGGTCGAGATGGATGACTGATTGTTGAGCCTTCTACTGAAATTGGACAACTTTAATCCGCGATATCCGAAAAACGAAGCCAACCAGACTTTTTATTGCAAATAACAATGTACTAATATCGTACGGGTGTATTGTGCTGCAAAACAACGTAACAAATACAGAGCATTTACTCCTTTCTGCAGTACGAATATCTATCCAGTATAAGGTGTAACATTTAAATTCCTTTAGACTCCGAAGGATTGATTGCTTGCTGACAGATTCAATCCAATATTTTGTTAGAAAAAAGGATGCATATATTTAAATGTGGTTCAATCTACACGTAGAAAAGAAAATTAAAAATTTTTTATTTATTTTTTTATCCCCAGAAGCAAACTGTCAAGGGGCAAGGGACCCCACGCATTTTATCAACATTAATAACGACTACAATATACGTGAATTTAAAAGAAATCGTTGGAGCCGTTTTTGGGAAATAATTTTTTTAGACGTTTTTTCTGCAGATTTTTGAAAATAAAAACCCCCCAAATTGAGTTAGCCCCAAATAAAAACAATAATAATAATAATAAATCCGTGTAATTTCTTTACATTTTTTCTCGGTACATATATAAAGTAGTGCCCCCTCATGCCATGGGCGTGCGAGGGTAGCACTAAACTAAGACTACGGTATTATATATATTTACTTAGATTATTAAAAATAAAATATTATTAAAATTAAAAAATTAGAAACAATAGTCCCGATGTATGACTTTTTTGAACCTACATGCCGAATTTCATCAAAATCAACTGAGTAGTTTTCCCGGAAATCGACGCACAGACAGACAGACATTTCGTAAAAACCACTTTTTTGGGGTCCTAGGACCTTAAAACGTGGAAATCCGTTGAAATCCTGGAATCGAAAATTTCGACCGTCACAAAGCTTTCCTTATACTAAGTATAAATTGGAAAGCAACAAATGAGGATTCGATGGGCATAGCCTGTGGAAACAGACTGTTAAAAAAAACGTGTAAATCCGATGAAATCTCGGAATCGAAAATTTCGACCATCACAAAGCTTTCATAATACTACGCATATTTTAGAAAGCAATAATAATAGAACAACTTTGCACTCATTCCACTAATTAAATGTATATCGTGACAGCTGTTCCGGTCGTAGACACCATCATCAGAAACCACCACCACCGAAACAGTTGTCACAATATTAATTTAATTAGTGGAATTAGTGCAAAGTTGTTTATTAGTATTTTTATTTGTAACGTATCACTTCCACGAAGTCATTGGAGAAACTCTTACATGGAAACTCACAACATTGTTTTGAGACTTGTGATGATCAGCAACATGTCAAGAGAGCTATCTGAACAGTGTGCACTGAATACCCTATTCCCAAGATTGTTCGGTCTCAGTTACCTACTAACCCAACGAGGCTTGATAACTCAATTTAAAATTATTTATTGTTATACGAGTAGCCTAACGTTTGTGAGCAATGTAATAAGCCCCAATTGTGAAGTAAGCCAATGCTGTTAATGATGATGATGATAGTTTAAGTGAAATATCATTTGCATCACCCCAAATACAGGTAGGTTAGTTTAGATTTTCTTATTTAATAAAAGATTTGGTCCACTCAATTGATAGAGTGATAGAACACTATAATAATGGGTAAATAATGTGCCAATAACAAAATTGTTCAACGAAATCTCCCAAGCTATAAAAAATGAAGAAAAAATTGGGAAAGCAAAAAAAAGTAATAAAAAAATGGTGGCTAGAGACTCAATAGGCAAGACCTATTGAACCCATAATACCCTTAAAAAGTTGCAACATTTAGTGAAGAAGACGCCACCCCCGACAAGCGGAAGCTTTGGGGTGGTCGTGAATTGTAATTAGCCTATATTTACTTTGAATTAATATAATCCCCTAGCTGCAGCCTGATCGAGCCGATTATAATACCGGTATTTATTTAATCCCCTGGTATTAAGAATGTAAACAAGATAATTTATGATGGAATGTGCTATTCAAAATTTGTTTGTTTACAGTTATAATCCTAGGGTATTTATTTAACCCCGGTATTATAATCGCCTCGATCAGGCTGCTGGTGGAGTAACCAGTTAGGAAAACAAAAACACATTCTTTTGTTTGTCTGCCTGCTGGATTCACCTTTGAGAAGGTAGGTTTGTTCTTAGGCGGCTATTCCACTGGCCGATTCTACTTCAAATTTGATTTGAGATTTTTGTTTGTTTGTTGTTTTATGGAGACTATTATGTAGATACTTAACTTATCTATTACAAATTAAGTTATAATAATTGATAGTAGCAGCCATCAATAATAAGTCTCTACCATATTATAACTTAATTTATAATAGATAAGTATCTACATAATAGTCTCCTTACAACAAAACAAACAGAAAATCTCAAATCAAATTTGAAGTAAAATTAACCAGTGGAATACCCGCCTTATCAACACCTACAACAGTTTATTTCGCATACTATTATAATACTGGCCACTTAAGTAAAACACGGCTCTGATTCCATAGTTGAAGATATATTACAATATATGTTAATATGTATGAAGAATGGTTTCAATTCGGACCTCTAAGAAGGCGCGTAGCTCAAAGACATATTCGTATTAAATAGCTAAAAATTAAGCATATAAAACTAATTTTGAATTAAGAAGTCCATATTTCCTACTCTGATTCCTGAAAAACATAGAGGAAAATTTTAAAAAAATGGACCAAATTAGTGTATATGACACTTGGAGGGAAACAAGACTCTCAATAAAAAAGAATAACCCATGCCGGTTTTCACCATTACTCATTTTTTGTTGTGCACTAATAATATGACAAAATTTCTAAAATAAATTGAACAGTTTGCAATCATAGCCTTCATGAGTAAAAAGAAATGCTGAAATTTTTTTTTAAGCGCTACCTACGATTACTAATTTTAGAGGTTTTAAATAAATAAATAAATAGCTGAGACCACCCTAGCGGAGTTAGGACCATAATCTGCCATGGTTAATTTTGTAACTGTACTGGGATATTAAAATTGATTGATTGATTGATTGATTGATCGTGTCACCAGCTCAGTATTTATCAATAATTTATTTCGATACGCATAGGCTATATCGCGTAGCCTATCGTGACAACCGACCTTGCTTATATGCGTGAGATTTCTGCTATACAATACTATGCTCATTCTATGTGTTGCTCAATTATTGCGAAGATTTCTTACGAAAGGGCTTGAGTAAATTTTACCTATGAGTCATTAATTGACAAAATATTCGTCCGTCTTTTTGTCTAGTATACGATTAGATAAGCACCATGGGCTCAACTAACCAATTAAGTCAGATAATGTTTTTCATACGTTTTCAAGTTTGTATGAAAATAATAATACTCATACTTCATCTGAAAATATGGGGATGCATTATAATTACCAGCTTTGGTTACTTCCACGCTTGCGCCACGAAAAACGAAAAATTATACGCCATTATTGATACCTAGGTAGCCTACTGGTTAAGTGTAAGAAGTAGCAATTGGTTTAATATTATAATTCATAAAACATAACTCATAAATCTTTTCCGAAAAAAATGTATCGACCACAATCAAGTTACATCCTTACGGGGACCCCTTTTAAAGCTTTTTGAAACAAACCGAGGTTTCGTACTTGCTTACTTTACTTTTTCGTGTCCAAGCGCGTCCAAAACTGGGCGAAATTCATAGCCGCCACATTGGCCTCCCACAGGTCTTCAGGTGTGCAGAGGTGGGGGCAAAGGCTGCACCGGAACAGATGTTTCGTACTGAATCTATGGTTCATAATTATGATAAAAGCTCTTATCAAATTTGGGCTTATGAGCCCAGCATCGCAATGGTTCGGACCCTTGTGGCTTACGCTGATTCCGTCATTGAAGTATTGTATATGGCGACATGCTAATAACTTCACAATAAGTAAGCCTATATCGTCATCTGTCTAATTAGTCTAGACGTTTTACTTCACAATTGATGGCTGTCACTCATATTATGTTTACTTAATATAATGATTTCCTATACACGTTTTAAAATTGAAGCAAATGTATAAAAGCAAAGCATTGTTATTTATTAGACAACACAATTCAATAATATAACATGCTACTTTTCGGAATAGCACTAACTGTTTCAGCAGTATTTACGACTCAGGTATGTTCCCCATTCTGTAGTAAATGGAAAAAGAACAGATACGTTACTCTCATACGGTACTGAGAACTAACGAAACTCATAGCATAGTAATTTTTATTCATTCTAACTTGCATACTGTACACATAAAATTAGAAATTTCTGCTAGCACTTACGTTCTAGAAGCAAACGACTAACATTTTTCTAAACAAAATGTTGTTGTTGTTGTTTCTAACGCCTGCTTTCAGCATTTCTGCTTTAAGCAACCCTGTCAGCCTGGCGGGGGGAGTGAGTCTGTTTGTTAACTTGAGGCACCCTAAGGGCAGACTCTTTCACCTCGGGGAAAGGGGAGTTGACTAACAGGGTGGACCTCCTGATTATAGTGGATTCCGAACCACTTGGGGAACATGGTAAAGTCACACGATTAAATCGGAGGTGACCAGGACTCGACTTATACTGCCTGAGCGAGTTATCATGTCCCACCAGGTTCCCCTGCCAACGCTGTGCACACTACCAAGTTGCCGCAGTTTGAAACATGCTCTGCTCTAATGGAATCAACATGGTATGGCCGTTGGCTCTACCTAAACAAAATGTGAATCTGGGGTTCATATCAGGTCATCAATTTTATGTAACAGGCGTTCATGATATTTGTTAAATTTGAATTAGGTCTAACTTCCCAAATTAATGCATTAGGTAGTTTTTAGAAAATGAAAGTTCATAAGAATTATTATTTTGAAATTTAACAAAAAACTAGGGTCGTTAAGTACAAGAGTGACTTTGAACAATTAGTAATAGGCTTACAGAACAGACTTTATATTCTAAATAAACTCCAAATTTAGTCTACAAATTTCCGTATTCGACGGTTCACGATTCTCTATTCCGTTAATATTAATAAAAGGTTAATTAGTTTTAAATATTTCAGGCAAGCACTGTGCCAACTTGGGAACCCATTAATGATGGCCATCTTCCAGCTACCGGGCTGAATGCTGCCGACTCAGAACACCCCACTTTTGACATTTCCAAATTGCTTCGAAGCAGATGGTTCGGCCGTCAGCGACAAAATCAAAATGAAATAAACGCGGCCAGAGAAAAACTGGAAGCGTCATGGGCTGCCTCGTGGAAAGCGTACAGCGACTACATTGAAACGTTACAAAAGAGACCGACTCCATTTCAATCGGGAAAGCCAGGATGCCATTGGTGGAAAACCACCACTACCACCCCAACCACGGAACCAACGACAACAACAGAGGCAACTACGACCACAACGGAGCTAACGACAACTGCCGGGTCAACGACAACTGCCGAGCCAACGACAACTACTGAGCCAGCTACAACTACTACAGAAACGGTAACGCCAGCGCCAAATGTTGATCCTCCTCCTTCTGGCGATGGTCGGACGGTTTCTGCAGTTCAGCAGCCACCGGTAACATTTCCTGGCGCGGAAATTTTACCAATGCCTGCCTTACCAGGCAGTGTAGGCCAACCAATATTGACACGACCAACAGTAGGCGGTGGACAACTTCCAGTGACTTTTCCTTCAGGGTAAATAAAAGCCGTTGCAACGACTTACAGAAAATGGATGGCAATATGACAATAAACAAATAAAATACAGTACAAGCATTGGAAAATGTGGTTTTCGCAACGTCCCCTTCATTATTTAGGCAGCCTACTCATCACTACAGATGATAATTATTATCCTTCTTAGCTTAGATAGTGCTTCAGCATAATATTGTTTAAACTGACATGTAGTATGTATTTTATTTATTAATTATTTATTTATGAATGTATTGTGCATTAGCATATACCATAGTATGCGTTGTATGTGTAAATTTTAAAAAAAATAACAGAAACTTGTAACAAGGACAAGTCCGCTTTTTCTTGTTTTTCCATGTTACATAGAATTTGTTAATATTTACTTACATTAGATTTGATGTTCCACCCTCCCACGCTTCGGCTTTAGGGGGCACAGCCTGTAATTTTATGTCCATATATTTTTGTCGAGAAATACACGGTTTTTCTATTCTATTCTAGTACTGACATACTGTGTGATAGGGTGCATGCTAAATTAAAATTATAGAAACTAAAGTAAGAGACTTACCATCAGTTCCGTTGGTACCAGAAATACCATCTATGCCAGGCATTCCGTCTATGCCAGGCAGGCCATCTAGACCGGATCTGCCAGGCATGCCGTCCAGTCCAGGCTCTCCGGGTACCCCGTCCCGACCATCCAAACCGGGAGGGCCTGAAATAAACAAATGCATAGAAATATAAAACAATGGATTAAATACAGAATAGAACATTACCTCTGACGACGCAGGACGCTGCTCACTACTTTCTTTGGCCTAAAATTTACTTTTCCTGACGGGGACTCGAATCTGGTTAGCCATACTACCAGTCTATATCACTCAGCTAATCGGACTGTCGAACGGACTTAACTTGCTTAGGGCTTTGGTGCTTCGGTTACCAGGGAAAGAAAGACGGATATGGTGAGCTAATATCTGTAGAATATAAATTATCGGTAAAATGACAGCTTATGTTTATTGTTCTTGATTATTCGTGATGTTCTGACGTACCGTATAAGAACTAGAATGAGGCTTTGTCTTTATTTTCCATGTGGGCGAATTTTCGACCTTTCAGCCCACTCTTACAATTAACCCATGCAAGCGGTGCTGCGGTGGGACTATAATACCTTGTTAAATCAGCTTTTTATACAAAATTAACCAGCTGTTAGATTGGGATTATACTGGCAATACTCACCAGGCCACCCTTGTAGTCCTTTAGGCCCTTTGGGTCCCTGGTCTCCTGGTAAGCCAGGTGGCCCTCTAGGCCCGATTTCGCCAGGGAAGCCCCTGTCACCCCTCTCCCCCTTTTGGCCCTCAGTGCCTCGGAACCCAGGGTCCCCTGGAGGCCCAGGTTCACCTCGAGGGCCCGGCGGGCAGTAGTCTTTTGTTGCAGAGCAGAATCCTTGAATGGCAGCAAACTGAAATGAAAGTAAAAATAGAGTGAGTTTTATTTTATTGTAATCTTTTTAAAGATTAATAGCAAACAAACAAATCAATGAATGCAAGTATAACAAAACCCACTTCAGTCGCTTCTGTAGGTTATTTTACGTTACGTTCAGTTACTACGACAGGGGTCCCATCTCATAGTGTGAGGAAACTCACACTAGTACGAGCAAGCTACCAACTATGCCACCTGACGAATTATATAAGTGTTTCTGCGTGGAAAAAGAATTACGAAATTGCCACTTAGTGGCAGTGAGCTTCCCTATAGGCAAATAATACATAGCGTGATTAGCGTTTCACATTAGACAAATCATCCTATTGATAGTCAACATTGTGGCAAAATGCCCTCCTCTGATTGGGAGGTCAATTCCCAAAAATAGCGCCCATGATTAAATTATGGAGAGAGGCAAATCCTACCATTTTATTTTATTTCATTAATTTTACAACAAAATAGCAGTTGCCTTTGTTGATAATTTGTATTATAATGAAGTAGACTTTAAGATTAATGGCTCTTAGTAGACTATTAGGCATTAGCCTGTCAGATTATCAAGTTATGTGTTGTAAATTCAAAAATTATTTACGCGGGAAAGAATACTCTACCCGAGCCAACTAATAAGCAACCAGAGCGAGAATTCTCTATAAGTTAACCATGGGTGCTTTAATTGGGAATTACAGCAGGAAATTCCATATGAAAGCTGACCATTAAATTAGATTTTAGTTCTCAACCGGGTAGGGTCACCCCCGCAAAAACTAAAAATTATCCTGCAACTCTCTCCATAAATTCTGTAAGCCAACGGTCATACCAAGTTGAATCCACAAGAACAGAGCCTGTTCGAAATTGCAGCAAACTTGGTAGTGTGCACAGCGTTGGCAGGGGAACATGGTAGGACATGGTAACGCGCCGAGACTGCTCGTCAGTTTCCCGTTGTCCCATGCTTTGTTATGGGGCCATACCAAGCTGCCTGATGTCATAAACTCTCTTCTCAAATGCCAATGACCTTACACGGTCCAGAACTCAGAAAGCCCGATAACTGCGGTTTTCAGACTTATTGGGTATTTTTTAGCAAGCTATTGCATAGAAAATGTCGTATGTCGCGAAATAAGCTTTTCCATGCAGGTTTCCTGCCATTATTTTATGATATCCCATTGATCTGCAGTTGAATGATAAATAAATAAATCGTATATTTTGTTAGAATTTATCAATTTACATGACTTCAGTGGAATCTCACAACAAAATACCCCATTTCCAGCGAAATACCAGGTTTTTTTAATGCTAAAGTTAAGCCGTTCTTCGTTTGCAGTTGATGAATTGACAATGCCAACCTGTTAATTATTGGGGTACCTGGGCAACTGCCCACTAATTATGCCTTAACCGTCCAAAGGGTCAGCCCCGCACAGAAAAGACAGCGCTTTTGGCTGATCCCTGCTCAAACTCGGTCCCCAACACGAGCTAGGAGGTTGTGATTGGGGATGTTCGCGTCTTCGCCTCTTAGACCATTAGGCAACACTTAGGTGCCCATTCCATTGACCAGCTAGGGCTATTTCCAAAAACGGTGACGTGGTAGCAGACATTCAAGACTTAGGCCGGGTTTCCACCGACCTCACATTGCAGAATTGACGGAAATGTTTATTTTCCCCTATGCCATAGTTAAAATTGATCAAAGATCATACAGTAAAATCACAAACAAACAAACTAAAATTGAAAAATGGTGTCATGGGATATGTTAAGTACAAACATTTTAATAGATTTCTATAAAAAGAAAAATTCTAATTTCCGTCAATGTCATTTGCATTCTGCAATGCGAGATCGGTGGAAACGCAACCTAAGTCTTGAATGTCTGCTACCACGTTACAGTTTTTGGAAATAGCCCTAGCCGGTCAATGGAATGGGCGCCTCAGAAGCTCAAATACTTTGAAGACAACAGCTATACGGCGTTAATAACAACATTGCTAAACAGATTAACAATTTAGAAAAAATCCCATTCGGCTCTGGCCAATCAGGTGTAGGCTATGTATGTAATAAAGATAAAAACTACTTTATTCTTTTCCCGACCACAACATCAACACACAAAACACTCTTGTGTTCCAAATTTCGAACCACAATGACGACTATGAACTTTTACTTAAGTTTCACATTATTTTCCATCTCTATATATAAAAATGAATCCCTATTTCCCTTTGTCACGGCATCACGCGTGAACGGCTGGACCGATTTCACTATTTTGTTGTTGTTGTGTTTGTTATTGTCAGGAGAAGGTTCTTATGAAAGAAAACAATTTAAAAATTACCTTTTTCCCGAAATCAGAGCCTAATTTTCCCATTTTCCTATACTGCGAAAAACCCGATAAAATCCAGAACCACTACGACCAAAATGGCTTCGCAGCGGTATTTGGTGAACCTTTGGCCAACTTTTCCCCCAAGTTTCCCATCTATGCCATACCTGACTGCTTCTGGATAACTCAAAAAGTAAAAACGTGCAGCAACTCGAAAAAATGCCCATTTTCGACGAAAAAACGCGTTTTTCGGGGACAATTTTCGCTGGGAAAAAATGGGTTAGAAAAATTTAAAACCACTTTGCTACTTTCCACTATTCTTCCTCTTTACAACTGTATAACGGGTTTTGCTTCGTAAATTTGCAGATTTGCATGTTGTTTACTAATGTAAACGAATCATCAACAGATCATCCGATTTAGGCCTACCATTTCGGCTACAGTGTGGATATCTTCAAGTTTCACGTTAAAAATGGCCTATATTTTGCTTCCGAATTCTATAACATGTATTTTATATGGATATAAATTATCACACATTATACCACTGCACCGGTTTAATGTAACTATCGTACACTATTAACATATTTCCCCTGTTTAAGAAGATACATAAAAATGAATCCTTATATCCCTATGTCACGACATCACGCGTGAACGGCTGGACCGATTTTTTGTTTTGTTGTGTATGTTGTTGGCAGGAGAAGGTTCTTGTGAAAGAAAAAAAAAATTAAAAAATTGCGCGGAAAATTAGAAAATTTTGGAAATTGAAGCTGTGTCATGCGAGCCCCGAAGGGGCTAGTTGCGTAATGCCCAATGCGAGGCTGCCGCCCACTGCAAACGCACGGGGGGCTGGGCCGCGAAACGGTCCCGAGCCCCGCTTGTAGAAATATATTAACTGGAGCGGCGGGAGCCATAATATCCCTTACGGGGCACCCGTTAATCATAAGTCAACTATCAGAGATTAGTACCAACGTAAAAAATATCGAAGTCTTACACATTGCAGCATAGCAGAACGGATACCTGGCCCAGGTCAAAAACTCTGTTTGTGCAGGCTATTTTCCCATCAAAATTGCGTAATTATCTTGTGCAGGCTACACTAGCAGCCATATAGATAATGGTCTACAGCCACGGGATGTTATTTTCACACTGGACGCTATCTTGAAATTTTTTGGCTCAGGGGGTCATGAAATGAAAAGTTGGGAAGAAAATTTCCGGAAGTCGAACATTGGTCGCCGTCTCAATTGATAGATGAATCTCCCTAAAAATACACATTAATTTCTGTACGAAAATTGTACAATTAGACCTGGTCCCACTATCGCTTGAAAATTATGCGAAAGTATTGACGAACGGCATCTACCAATGGCGTACAGTATTCCTGACCACAACTTTTCAACCCATGATAATATGATAGGAGTGGCCCTAAGTTGCGCAACTATCCACGAAACTGATACATGCTGTATATACCAATGTCGAAGCCTACATAATTAATTCAGCAAGCAACGACAGTTCATGACGCTCCATATCGAGCAGCTTCATTCTGAGTGATCGGCCATGGGAAGGCCAAGTTCTAGGTAAGTGAGGCACAGGGGTCAGAAGCAACAGACCAACATATAAAAGGGGTACCAGAAGTGGTGTTCTCACAGTGCTGTAGTTTGGCCGTACAATGAGGGTAACAGCTGTAATTATTTTTTCACTGCTGCTGATCCTCCCAATGATTTGGGTAAGTTTTGCAAAATATTATAGAGGATAGGTTAAACCGAAATTAGAGGAGAGCTAACTAATCTACCTAAGTAACTAACCCAAGTGTTTTAATGTCAGTTCTGTATATAATACAATATAATACTGCAATATATTGAATAAAGAATAGGCTACGCTGCAGGCCAATGCAAATCTGTACTATGGAAACTATCACCCACACATTTTGTTCCACTTTATTCCTTACGAAAGGAGGATACAGCCACAGATTTTTAAAATGATGACACGCCCCGATTAAAAAATAAATAAGTGCGAACTGTACTTGGGTGAATTTAGCATTGCAATATAACAATGCGAATTTGTAAACTTGTTTCCATTTGATATTTTGTTTCATTATATATTGCACACAAGGTCCATAAGCCCACTATTATAGGCTACATGCACTAATGCTATTGTATTTTTAAAAAAAAATCATAAATACCCCAAATAAATCTGAATAATGCCAGGCAGATAAGGATACTTCAAAAACGCTTTTTTTTTCGTTTTACAGGCACGACCTACAGGTGAAGAAGACTGGGTCTCGCTGGAACAAGATGATGACGGAATTCAAGGCCGAAAACTGTTAAAGAATGCCTTTAAAAAAGCTGTTCTTGCTGCTGCTATAGGGGCGCCCCTCGTATTTGGTGGAGGTGGAAATGACGTATATTACTATTACGTCGACGAATTCGGAAATCCGATTTAGAGCACAACAGAAACCTAATACTGCCTGCATGTCAAACTAGAACACTTTCATATTGTACACTACCTATGTGTCCATACTAAAATGGGTGAAAACAGTTAATTTCTTTCATATTTCTTTCATATCTAGAGAATAAACACTTGTGTAGAATAATCGTGAAAAGTTGAATTTGATAAATGCAAATTTGTAACAATTTGTAACCTAATGCTTCACATCGCAGAGTTCCTATAGCATAGCCTACATTTGTAGAGTTTAAAATTTCGTTAAACGTTTTGAAAAATTGGCATTACATTGTAATTATTGCACAAATATAGATAGAGCATGATCATATACTCAGTCATATCTTACAGTGACTGCATACTCTGTTACCTACTTTTCGTGTATTGTAAGACAACCATGTAAATATTGTGTTGTAAATTGTAATATAATGTGTCATCAACAAAATAGATGGGATATCTTTTTGTATTAAGTATAAATACGAGTATAAGAAGACATAATTATCAGGAAGTCATTTCGTATAGTTTCTGTTTCTGAGAGTGAACGAGTGGATAGATATTCATTGCGTTAGGAAATGGTGATAGCCGAAAATAATTATTAAATTAACCTTAAAATAAATATTAAAATAACGTTAGGGTTATGACATCAGCATTGCAGGCCTAGATAATATGAACATGCCAACTGCAGGCCTATACTATGGCAATTAAGGAATAACTTATCCTGGGAATTAGTTCAGACCATTTTAATACCGCTGTTAAAATAGAATAACTTATCTTAATTTCATCTTATCTAACAATTTTTTTTTTTTTTTGTTGGGGTGTTAAAATTGTAAATTGTGATGCAGGTAGCAGTGACGCTTCAGACGCTTTTAGGGACACAAAATGAGACCGAGGTGTTAGTATTTAAATGAACAAGTATTAATATTGCAATACATTACCGTATATTGCAAATTACAAGAAACTATTGGGTCAATCCATTCCAAAATGAACCTCAGTATTAATTTTGAAAATGTTCTTCAGGCATAAGACAATGGTTTATCATAAAAAGGCATAGATCAAATTAATTAAATCTGAAAATCAAATAATTGTAAGTATATTTTTAATTTTTTGGGATAGCCTAGAAGTTGGGCTTTGCGTCGATTTGATATTTTGCGGCAAAATGATAATCCACCCGTGGTAGTGGATTGTAATTTTTTTAAAACCAAAACCGTACCTTACACTTGAGGCAATTCGACCTCGGTCCGCCACTGGGAACTAGGCAGGCGTTGCTGATTTCGGATATTCTTGTTGTGTTCTTCAATGCGGACAGTCCTGAACATTTTTTGTGCATCGTATGTATGCTAGATGTAATTTGCAAACAAAGTGCGACACTGTCATCAAATGCTTCAACTGCTCATAAATAAGATGATGGAGCCGTAATTAATAAACTTGCAACGAGATTTAACAAATTTCGCACATTCTTGGCTAAAGATGAGGGTAAAAGCTTATTTTTGGGTAAGTGTATTCAAGAAGTATTTTTTTAAATAGTAAGTCAAGTAAATAGGGGAAGTAAAGCCAATGGTAGGCTATCTGCCAAAACCATTAAGAGGCAATCGGTCTGCTTATTAATAAAATATAAGTAAATAAATGAAATGAAATGAAAAATCATTTATTTATACAAGTGTATAATTAATAAGGCAGTTTTACATTTGTAAACGGGGGACCCCAAAGCACTGGTTCCCGTGCTGAGCCCTGCTTCAACAAACTTAACCTAAAAGAAAACCTAACCTTAAAAAAAAAAAAATTATTAATAAAAACCTAAATAAAATAAAAGAACCGGTCCGAGTTTACTCGAACATGCTTTCCAATTTATCAAATTTAGTAGATAGAGAAAATGAGTAATTTCATGGTAAATAATTTTCCTATGGTTAAATTTTCGATGTCTCGGGGGGGGGGGGGGGTGTGCTTTCATGGTAAATGATATTCCTATAGTTCAATTTCGGACACCTCGGGGGGGGGGGGAGGGGGGGGGTTGTCCACCTGACCTCACTGGAGATGAGGTAAATTCTAGATAGGTCAGACCAACACATTACCACGTAGCAATACTGGCAGGGCACGCAATGCATTTAATCGTGAATTTTCTATCATTTTTTCAAAAAAACATTTTTTTTTACAGAACCAAATACTTTTCTGGGAAAGCAACCTGTCTGGTTTCGTTACTCAATTTAACACCTAAAACATACCTGAAGGTAGAAATCATCGATAGAAAGGTTTCGCAGAAAAATTATTTTTTAGTCATTTTTCATTAAAATTTAGTTATTTTTATTTTTTCACCCCCAGAAGCAACCTATCAAGGGGCAAGCTACCCCCCGCATTTCGTTAACATTAATAACGAATACAATATATGTGAATTTAAAAGAAATCGTTGGTGCCGTTTTTGAGAAATAATTTTTTAGACGTTTTTTTGGAGTTTTTTGAGACTAAAACCCCCCCAAATTAAGTGAGCCCAAAATAAAAAAAATGTTCCCGAGGTATGATTTTTGTGAACCTACATGCCGAATTTCATCAAAATCGACCGAGTAGTTTGCCCGAAAATCGACGCACAGACAGACAGACAGACAGAGCGACAGACAGACATTTCGTAAAAACCACTTTTTTTGGTTCCTGGGACCTTAAAACGTGTAAATCCGTTGAAATCTCGGAATCGAAAATTTCGACCGTCACAAAGCTTTCCTTATACTACGCATAAATTGGAAAGCAATAATTGCTTTTGTTCTATTATTAAGCCAGAGTAGCGGATTTAGCGATATAAAGAGGGTTCTTACACTACATGTAATGTGGGACTCGAAAAACAATATTTCGGGTGTAAGTTAGAGTCCATATACCACCACTCTACCTATATGTCGTTACTCCGGAAGAAAAAGACACAACTCAAAAATTATCCATTTCGACTTTTTTAAAAAATTTTTTAAAAAAAATCTATTTTGCGTTAATGTAGTCTGTATATTTTCCGCGTGGGGGCATTTGTGTCGTTTTCTATTTGGTGAGAACCATCAGGCAGCCTAATTTATTAGAAAACAAAAACACTTTAACTTCAATTTCTGTACATTGATAGATTTAGGGTTGTGTCTTTTTTTCTCTTCCGGATTAGCGATATGTCCAGTGACTGGACTCCAGTCGCATCCGTCGTATTCATGGTTGTAGGATCGCCAGGTCGGGTAATTCCTGATTGGCTGAGATTCAGCACGAGGTGATGGGGTGACTCGCGCACCGCGGGTAAAAATGTAGGTTGCCCAAATAGCCGGGGTGGTTTGCAGATTATGGGAATAGGACCTAACTGCAAATATCTATTTGGAGCCTTGGAGGTAAGTGCTGCCATAGTAGTAGGGGCTGCAACAGCCGTGCTATGAAAATTGCTTAGAATCCTAATTTGCCCACGGGCCTTTTCCTCTTCCCTGTTTTAATTATATTAAAATTATATTAAAATAGGGTTGGTCACCACCATTTCCAGTGCGAGGTTGGGCTCTATTTAAAAAAAAAAAATCCTTCTGCCTCGATTAAGCCCTTCAACCTGACACCCTCTCTTGACATCATCGTACGCCTCTGAGAACCGACTTGTGCACCGGGCGTTAGTTTCAATGCGACAACAACAATCTATACACGTGGTTAGGTTTATTTTTCATAAAATGTGCATAACGAACTTCTCGTTTGACTTATTGTAAAATTGGGCGTTGGGTGTAACTATTGTATAAATAAGATTTAGCAACTGTGAACTTTTAATTTTGGAGAAAACTTTCAAACATAATGGATATAAAGCTTGTGGCTCTTACTTGCATAGTGGTTGGCATGAATGTAAGTTTTTCGTTTTTTACAATAATGACAATTTTCCTATATTTATGCATTCCTTTTCATTTCACTTTCCTTAGCGTACCAACCAATGTTTATAAAAAAAAACAAATTATAGCCATTAATTACTTAGTAGCCGAAATCAAGAGAGCCGCATCAGGTGGCCAGGGCACGCGGAACAAAAGCAGCCTTACACAAGGTGCCCCAAGGAAGAAGACGAGTGGGACGTCTACATGGCTAGACGACGTCGAGGAGAATCTGGCAACCCTCGGCGTCTATGACTGGTGCAGGAGAGCGCACGACCGCCAAGGGTTGCCAGATCCTCCTCGACGTCGTCTAGTCATGTAGACGTCCCACTCGTCTTCTCCCTTGGGGCACCTTGTGTAAAGCTGCTCTTGTTCAATGTGCCCTGGCCACCAGATGCGGGCTCTCTTGATTTCGGCTCTTATCGTAGGTTCTTGATGTATTGCGTAGAGCCCATCATTTCTAAGGATCCGCCACTCCCTCTGTCGCACTGTCTCTCCCTGATTTTGCACCTTTCAGAGTATCTTACGCTCCCTCCTCTTTGCTCCTCCAAGTCATAACCCATGTCTCACACCCATACGTTACGACTGGTGGGATTATCGTTCGACACATTATTTCATTGCATCTTCTCGAAAAGGTTACTGATTTGAGCAGATGGAGCTAACTAAAATATCATATTCCCAGCGCAGATTCTCTTTTTTTTATTTTCTCGCTGGTCTCATTTTCATTAGTAATTACAACACCTACATACTTGCTTTGCTCATCCAAGTCATAACCCATGTCTCACACCCATACGTTACGACTGGTGGGATTATCGTTCGACACATTATTTCATTGCATCTTCTCGAAAAGGTTACTGATTTGAGCAGATGGAGCTGACTGAAATATCATATTCCCAGCGCAGATTCTCTTTTTTCTATTTTCTCGCTGGTCTCATTTTCATTAGTAATTGCAGCACCTACATACTTGAACGTTGCTGTTTCCGAGAAAGTTCTTCCGTTTACCTCTGTCCTCAAGGTCACCCCTTTCGCCCCTAGTCATCACCATGTATTTAGTCATGGTGCCACTCACGTGCAGACCAGCAGGCACTAAAACGTGCGCCAGCTCTCCAATGGCCTTTTTATGTCTTGGACCATGATAGTGAGATCATCTGCATAAGCCTTTTTTCCCCTCCCGAACTATCCCCGGACCACTTTTCAGTATTTCTTCAGGATAGTCGTGTCATATTTTCCTATTGGTTACGGTCTTTCTTCTTTCATCTTGCGGCTCAAGATGAGCCATTATGCTGAAGGCGCTAGTTATATAGTGTTTCGTGCTGCAGGAAATTGCAAAGGGTTCCTCTGTTAGTGATATTCGCCCTGACTGGTTTCTCTATTAACCTATTAATTGCATAACTAATAATTAATTTAGCACCAATGTTCACTAATACGACTTGTATATTTTGTAATACTTGTGGATATTTTTCCACGAAGTCACTAGAGATACCCTGTCTCAGTTTTTTTGTTAGCATGCTTGTGCTGCCATATAACCCCCCCCCCCCCCCGAAACCCCGAAATGAAAAAATTTCAGACAAAATTAACTAATGTGAGATGTTGAAATGTGTAATATACCTGAACTACAAAAATAGATGTTCGAGTTAGCAGTGAGTACAAAACGGTATTTATTGGCAGAATTCAACGTCGCCTCGGGCATCTGCCCCCGGCAAGAAGTTGAAATTTAGAGACCATAACGTAACATAACAGTGCCTCCCCCAAATATTATATACACACGCCACTGCTATAATTTTGATCTGCGTAGAATGCCGGCCTTCGAGATTTCTTTTGTCCCATAATACTCTAAGTTTCAATAGCACAACGGCAATCCTGCCAGTACTCGTGCTCAGGTTTAATTTTCATAAGCTTTACATAATTAAATTCTCATTAATATGGATTTGTGGTTGCGTAAGTTGCGTTGCACGTCATAATTAACTATAATAAATTTGACTTACCAACGGTAAGTCCTTACTTTCTGAGCAAGCTTTGAAACGAAATGGGCGTCAAACTTGTAGCTCTAGTTTGCTTAGTAGTAGTATTTATCGGCGTAAATGTGAGTATTGATACTTTACATTGTCAGGAATTTTATTACTTAGGAGATTAGGGCTTATAAATTTGGTAAAGCGTTAATGTTGCTTTCAATTATTTTTTTCAATATTAGTTTGCAGCAACAATAGTTTTTGTTAATTTCCATGCTCCATGATTTCCTAGCTTAAAACCAGAAATTGGAAGTTATAAGGGAAATTCTTGAAATTTTTCGTATTTTATTAACTTAGTTAATTTCTAAATCCATGGCTTGAAACAGCTTCTGAAGTTTTACTAAAAATAGGCTGACTACTTACCACATGGTCAAAAAACTAAAAAGTGATCTTTATCTTGTTTTTTACAACTATATTTTAAGCAGCCCACGCACGAGATTCCAAGTTAACTTATTCCCGAGGTTAAAAATGTAAACATAACAATTTTAGAACAAAATTTTGCATTTTAAAAATAAATATTGTTTACATTTTTAACCACGGGAATATGTTAATTTGGTACCTCATGCTCGCGTTGCTGCTGAGAAATGCAAATTGCCTTCAAAAGTTTGTATTTATAAAGGACTAAAAAGACTTCTAATAAGTTTGTGGCTGTGGGTCACGAAATTAATCAATCCCATAATCAATTCTGCCCTAATAACGCACCTAATGAAAAATTTTGAAGCTTTACGTAAGAAGATATGAGTATTACGTAAATACGTGCATGCATCAGCTTAAGTTTAATATTTACTTGCAGGTGGACGCCAAGCCCGTAGAAAAACAAGAAGAGGAAGAACAATGGGATATTCTCGAAAATGAAACCGAGGAAGATTTCAAAAAGAGATGTCTACTTCTCAAACTGGGTCTCGCAGGATTATTAGCATCTAAATTCGTTAATCAACAACAACAACCACAATATTATTATTATTATTATGAAGATCAGCAACCCATATATTACGACTACGAGTTTGTCCAGCAACCAGAATCAATTGAGTTTATTTACGTGGACTTGTACATGGGCCCAGACGGACAATATTACTACCAGTATCCCGATGGAAATGGTAATTTCGTTGAAGTTCTTTATCCCATGGAATTGATCCGGCACACAGAATTCAGGAGTGGCCGACCGGAGCCAGGCCGAAAAGAGCCAGCTGAAGCGAGGGTAAAGAGAACCCATGTTATGGAGTACGATGCCAGGCAGAAGAAGGAGGAAGCAGAAAAAGCAGTCCAACCGGTCGCTATGGTTCGACCACCTCCACAACAAATACAGATAAGACCTCCGACACAGCCGATCCAATACGTCCAACAGCCTCAACGACAAGTTGTTCAACAGCCAACCACTCAACAGCGACCAGTTCAATATGTTCAACAATCGCCGCAGCCGCAAAGGGTGGTTGTTCCCGCCAACTCCTTAAACAGAGTACCCGCTGGAGCTACTGTTTATGCTGTGAAACGTTCATTGTAAATTAAAATCGATTGTCAGAAGTAATTTCATCGAAATAAATTAATATAACAGCAATAAAAAATAAAATAAAATAAACCAAATCACTTCGTCCAGTAGCTATTACTAAAATTACTTTTTATTAATTTTAAATGAATTACTAGTATTATTATAATATTAATGCAACCTTTTTTAGTAATTGACAAGTGAATGTAAAATATTACTGAAATAATATAACAGCATAGAAGGGGAGGGGGGGACTCGGCATAAAAGGCAAACACATCCACCGGGCCTAGGTTCACCCACACCCAATGGGTAGCTATCTTCATTGGTAAATGGTAGGGGAAAACGCGCCCGCCGGGCATGGTGCTGACTACCAAATCCCGAATAGGTCAGTGGTCAGGTCTAGTCCCTCAATAGTCTTGCCACGGCGTTTTTTTCATGAGCATTGGGACGTGTTGATTAACCTTCGAACAATTTTGAAGTAGGTAACGAGACGTAGCGAATTTTAGGAAAGCAAACTAATTTTCCATGGCCGGATTTCAGAATTACTCCTGTAAAGTATTCTTTATATCCCTTTGTACGTTTAGCTAGTCTTAACGAGTTTTGTCCATTAAGTCCTCTTTAACTGTAGGATACCACTATAAAGACAATTTATTTTAAAATTGAAAAAATAGTGACAAAAATGTGCTACGATACTCGTATGACACCCATTTAATATTGGTAAAAATTGAAAAATAAGAGTTTTAACTTTTAAATATGAAACATTACAATTTAGTCAAAATGGAGGAAAATTGAAGGAAAATGTCGCTATTGTGCACCATATAAGCCTATTAACACGGAACGACCTCGAAGTAAGTTATAGATTTTACAGAATTGTCGAATAAGTTAAAAAAAATATATAAATAAGTAAAAATCCAATATAATAATAAGGTAATAAATAAACAAATAGTATCGAGGTTAGGGTTTTTCAGTGTCTTCGTGGAAGCGAAACATTATAAATTAAAATTTAATATAGAAATTCGCTCAATTTCCACAAAAATATACATATTTTCAATAGGGGACAGCTGTTTCGGTCACCGTCATCAGACTAATTTTATAATAAAATGTGTGGAGGGGAAATGGGCGGGACTTGTGAAACACTAGGTAAAGGAGAGAGGAGGTATGTAGGAAGGTGATGTCATTAACAATGTTTCAATTATTAAATAACGCTTTTTAATTTCTATCACTCTAGCGGCTAAAAGTTTTCGTGTTTCTGTTTTTTTTTTTAAGGAGTAATAATCGTTATTTATTTTCTGTGCAACAGTAGGCATAAGCCCCTAGCTTAGCCGAGCGCGGAGCCACACCAGAAGTCCTTTGGAGCAATGGTTGGAGCCAGGGGTTCCGACCCCTGCAGTCTAGCCTATCTAATACAGAAAATTTTTTGTGCTACGTAGAATTTCATCTGAAAATGATGTCCACCGAAACAACTGTCACAATTATGTTTGTGTTGTACTAGTATTATTCTCCATAGTAAAATTAAATTTGTATTAAATTTTAATTTATAAATACAGACAACAAACACCGGCAAACTGCAAACCAGAAAGCGCGTTTGAGAACATGGGTCTGGCGCTTATAAAATAAAAAAAATAAAAAATAGGACACTATACAGACAGGCTAAAACCAATGTGAAGAATGTTAATGTGATGTTATGTTATGTAAGAAATATTACAGTAGATAATGTGTAAATTGTACGTTCAAGGGGGCATATTATAGGTAGAATCCACTCGAACACTTCTTCTTGAGTTGCAATCTATTGATTGGTTTGCAGCGAATATTGTATTTTTCTCCTCCATTCTTGTCTGATTGTGCGGTCCTTTTTAGTTCTGTGTGGGTGTCGCACCCTAAGTCCTTCATGACATCCTTTAAGTACTCCTTCGTCTGTCGTCCTCTTGAGTTAGTAAACCCTAATATTGGCAATACAAAGAAATTTTTCTATACAGACCCCACAGAGATTTCCCATTACTCTATTTAAAATCTACGAAAATGCAAAAATAAATTGCTTTAGAGATTCATTCGCTTAATAATCTGCGGGAGAAAGCAGGAGAGAGATCTTAACGATGTCTGGCATACGCTGTAAACCGTTCGAGCGTCTTTTCCCGTCAGCACGTTTGCAATAGAAGAAAATGAAATTTCAACGTAGAAACTCAATTTTCAAAACCCAGCAACCTTGGAATCTCATAGAATGAATCCCATCAGGTCTATTAGCCCACTCGAGTTGAAATTCTATACATTGTATTTTGGTATATTGCAAGAAAATATATTTTGTTCAGCGAAATAACGGCGGTTGGTCCTATTTTGGGGTCATTTTAAAATTGCAGCTATAGATTCAACAATAAATAGTAAATGCTACGGTGGAGTCCGCTTTCGTGATGGCAACATTGTACATAAGGCGCCGATTCCACCGACCGGCTAGGGCTAAATACAAAAACGGTGACGTGGTAGCAGACATTCAAGACTTAGCCGGGGTTTCCACTGACCTCGCATTGCAGAATGCTAATGACATTGACGGAAATTTTGGTTTTCCTCTATGCCATAGTTAAAATTGATCAATGATCATACAGTAAAATCACAAACAAACTAAAATTAAAAAATGGCGTCATGGGATATGTTAAGTACAAACACTTTAATAGATTTCTATAAAAGGAAAAATTCTAATGTCAATGTCAATGTTCAATGTCATTTGCATTCTGCAATGCGAGGTCTTTGGAAACCCCGTCTAATCTTGAATGTCTGCTACCACGTCACCGTTTTTGTATTAAGCCCTAGCCGGTCGGTGGAATCGGCGCCTAAATGCACTGCAGCACCCTTTGCCTAGGAAAGTATAACTTATCCGTAATAACAATAAATTATTAGAAATAAACCCGAATTAATAAAAATAATAATAATGAAGTCTTTATTGAAGAAAAAAAATAGATCCAGCGAGAAATGACCCTATCTTACACCTAACTGTACATATCAACTATAGTTTAATTCAAATATTGGTAAATAATAAGCTACATTAATTAATATAAATTGAATCACTACAATAACAGCGGAAAATTAATTAAGACATTTTTTGTCAGCAGCAGAGATTAAGTTTTGCACATATGCTTCTTTATGCGTAAATTTTTTTTTTCTGGGCACTGTGGTAGCAACATGAATGTCTTCTGCTGGGACTGGGTTATTTTTGTTGTTGTTATTCTTCTTTATCTTACTTGTTAGTACCCCCTTCTGAGTTTCAATGGAAAATTCAAATATAACGCAATCTCTGTCGTTCGCTTGATTTTTGCTTGGCCATGGGTTCAACTATGCAAGTTACATAGCGCCAAGCCTTCGTGTTTAAGCTTGCTACGATATGTTATGAATGAAGGGATTTCCTGCTACAGTGGATTCCAAACTACTTGGCTTCAGCTTCTTACATGAATAATTATATAATATACAATATTTTTAATTGGACAGAGTAGGATAAATGGCGGAACGGAACCCGTACACTACACTCCTCACCAGCAACTCAATAACCACCTGAGACGATTGCCAAATCTCATCAGACAAGCAAGTGCGACAAATCTGGCAATATCTATCATGCGCACGATCATTGAGACCCTTGAACACAGCAGTAAGTATACTGGATGCACAATGGTTTCATATTCGTCGGACTGCACGTTACTGCAAGTAGAGTACCGATAAGAAGGACTGTGTTTCCTAAAGCTATGGCCCTTGACCTGATAAGGCGGATAAAACAGATCGAAGCTGAGGGATAAAGAAGACGAGGACGGCCCAGGCTAGTAGGCAGTAGAAGCGAAAGTCCACCAAGACCTCAGAATTATAGGAGCAGCAGCCGAAGCACAGAATCGCAAGGAGTGGAAGAGGACCTGTTAGGGATAAAAGTGAAGAAAAAGTAAGTAAAAGGAAGAATGGCCCATGACTTGCTTTTTTATCAGCATTCAAATGGATTTCATAATTCCCCGGGTAAGTTATTGTTTCTATATTGTACTCGGGCAGCTGGTAGTATACATCAGTAAATATTTTTAAAAGCAATGTTCGCGTCCATCCAAGAGGAAAATGATGACGATAAGGTATTGGACGTTGGGGTGGAAGTGTCGCGAAATGTGTTACCAGCCGAAAGGTTGATAGCTAATTAATCACAAGCAAATTACCGCGTCTCACCTGCTACCGACATAACTTTAACAGCTATAGCGGCTCCCGTGTTTCCCGAAGAAAACGGCTTAAATTTACGTCTTTTTCGTCTATCAAATTAGTTACATTGTACAATATATATATCTTCAAGTAATTACTTCTGAAATTCAAACGCGTAAATTTAGTACTGAACCAATTTGGTGGCAGCTACGAGTATACTCCTATTAATAAGAAGGTAATCTGCAATTTAAACTGAGCTGCTACTTCTAAGAAGTCTACGGACTGCTACCACTTAAGATGTTGACCGCAGAGTTGACGAAACATAAGGAAGTACGCTTTCAGATCGACCACTGCTAAATATTCCGAATTTTACTACGTCATCAACAGAGCTTCTGTCTACAGGATTTGTTTCTCATTGCTCAGTCAGAGAATTCCATGAGATTTCTCGAGCAAATGCCCGAAATGAAACCGTGCTAGTCTCATGGACTGAAAAAGGTGGGGTTAAAGAGACGTGATAAGCAGTCTTTGCACGTGCACAAAAAGACAAATCATCCCGCGGATTAGTGCTAAATAACCCGAAATGACCACTAATAAAATAATTAGCATCGGGGTTAAGGTTAAATTGCCAACCTCACTGATTCCTATTCAGTGTCAATTAACAGTTTATCTCATTGTTTACACGCCAATCAAACCGAAAATTAACTCTAACCCTAGGCTACTTTCACTTTTTCTGTTCATGCTACGACTGCTACTCCTATACACCCATATACTGTATATGCAAACTATAATAATGACTGCGGGGCGAGCCGCGTTATGGCAGCCAGGAGACTGGAGGTCATTGCTTCAGCAGTTCATCTTATTAAGAAACGTCTTAACCGTCAATTTTGGCCATTACCGGTAAAAACCAGTTTCAACAATTACTACTTAACGAGGTGGCCCATTAAGAAGCATCTTTCTTAGACCATACAATATTATTTAATGATACGCAAACTTACTCTCAAGTTTTGCTGTAAGTTCACCTGATTGAAAAGCATTTGACTTTTGCTGTTCGACCAGCCAGGCTAAGAAAATATTGCATTCTGTATCCAACACATTTAATGCGAAATGATGCCCATTTCCTGGTTTCTCTTCCGCCATTTTTCACAATTTGTATGACAAAGTAGGAAAAAATGGAAAAATCAATAATAAGAAACAGGATTACTACGACCACTACTGGCAAACGCTTTCAAAATTTCAATTTCCGTATCAATGCGTGAGTTCTGTAAAATTTAATTGACTTCCGAAACACGACCAAAGAAGTTGTAACCAAAGAATTAATTGAAAAATACGGAATAAATAAAATAAAGTAGTCAGAATGGCGTAGAGGTAACGACTCGGACTATCATCCAGAAGGTGACTGGTTCGAGTCCCACCCGAATGCCAAAATTTTCTAGTGGTACAATTATTTATCTTCTGACTACCATGCTTCGGAGGGCACGTAAAGCCGGCGGTCCCGGCAGTCTTCCCTGACTGTCGATAGGTTAAACAGGAGGCTGTTGATGCAACCTGAAAACTCCTGTACCACGGGTAGTACCACCCCGACACGAATTTACTTTACTTTACTAATAAAATAAAAATTCAGCAATCACTTACTTAACCTACGCCTTAACCCCTAAGGGGGTTCACGTTCCGGTATTGGCGCTTTCTATCGTGACACCAAATACGTTGTAATAAACATTTCAGTAATGACAAAGAAATGACAAAAATCCAATAATTTTTTTCCTCTTTCGCAAAATAAACCAGTTAATACAAAAGCCTACAAAATAATCGTTTAATTTACTAAATATTTTCAATACAATGATGACCGTCATTTTTAGCGAGCTTTAACATCTCTGCAATATTTTTACAACAGTCATGATAAGTTAATAACTTTTAATGTATTTGCTTAAATCACTTTAAAAGTTTCCCTTTCATTTTACAAATTATTTAAAAGATGACTCCACATAATATCATTAAAAAATGATAAAAGTGGAAGTTTGAGGGCAATGTTTTATAGTTGACTGGTCGTAAATTCATGGAGCTTCTTTTTGCAATCTTTTACGCCATTACTGACTTTTCAAAGTTTTTACCATTTTATTGTGATGAAAAAACGTTTTGTGATGGCAATTTTCCTTTTTATTGTTCTCAGTTATATGCAGACTTGCAATTATCATAAATACTACACTTACTATAGTTTATAAAGTACAGTAACGTAGAGAACTGTTAGAAAACTGGGCTACGAAACAGAAGGCGTTCCATAAAACTGTAGTAAATCAGCTTTTTTCGTATTACGCATAAAGTCTATCTATTTACTTAGTCCTCAAAGATATATCTCTAAAACCGATATTGCCTTTAATAATAACTATAACTCACCTACCTACATGTTTTTACTAAGTAGGGACCTGCGGCTCGATCATGGCGATAATAATACCGGGGTTCATGTAATACCCTGGTATTAAAAATGTTAACAAGATAATTTTATAATGGAAAGTGCTATTCAAAATTTATTTGTTTACAGTTTTAATCCCAGGAGTAAGTTAATACCAATCGCCATAATCGGGCGCTGAAGCTTTTTATTAAAGAAGGGTAGGAAATCCTTGTCCGGTAACGTGCTTGCGCAAGTCTTTACACGCCATGCTATCGGAGACGTGTCATAACTCAACACGGGTACTAAGCTACAGAGGCGACTGAAGAGGTCAATCGGATACATTCATTAAATTGCTTGTATGCGAAAAAAAGCTCTGGGCAAGGGACCATATATTGACAAACAATTTTTCAAAAAAGTAATATTTCACCTTCAAGCTTTCATATATTAAATAAATAAATATCGACTTTTCTTGTTCTATTACTAAGCCAACCTAGCGGAGTTAGGGCTATAAGCCCTCTCTTACACTCAACTAGGAAAGCCCGGGACCGGCTGCTTTACATGCCCTCCGAAGCATGGCCAGAAAATATAGCAAGTGTGGGACTCGAACCAACAACCTTTAATTAATTAATTAATAATTATAATACTATGTTGGTACTATTTCTGCTGGAAACCACTGTATATTGCATGAAGATTGTCACGCCCATTGAATCAGATTTAATGGAGGGCGATTCTACTGAGAAAGGAAGACGAATAGAACCATCCGGACGATGGATTAAAAATCAATACTAGTAGTAATCATGGACTTCATTGATAGCACGATTGATGATGTTGGGTTTTTGAGCTCACTCAGGTCTAGCAAACACCAGTCAACCTCCAATTTATTATTTACAGCAGTGAACTTTATTGATGGTTTCATATTAAATTAATTACCCGTGACCGATGATTTTTTGTTGACTGAGAAAGAATTAATTTCTAGAGGTAATGGTTAGATGTTTGACGGGACATGTTACATTACATTTCTTTTCTTTTTTAAAAATGTTGAACACGTACAAACAATTTAATGATTAACCTCTTCAATCGCCTCACTAAGTACCCTAATAAAGCCGATCAAAATTCAAGTCTAGCATGTTGTTACCAACTAAGTTTTTACTTCATGTAGAATGTAACTGTTGTTTTACGTGAGAACTACCTTAAGAATAAGGACGCGTGTTCACCCCTTCACCCCCCCCCCTCCCCAGAAACAGCAAAACTCATCCCCATGCTTTTAACTTCCACAAATGCTTTTCTCTCACTAATATTTTGGTATCTATCTGTTAGATTGAAAATGATTGAAAAACGCCAGAATTACACTTTCCTACATAAGGGAGTTATTTCATGGCATCGCAGGAATTGTGAATCGCTAGTAGTAGGCTATGCCCTCTCTATTTGTTGAAAATAAAGAACAAAAGCCTGTCGTGTCACGACGTTTATTGTGTTAGTAGCATAATCAGTATTTTAGCTGTTAACTTCTCAACACAGGGTCCTTCTTGAGTCCCAAACCACCTCAATGTCCATCGCTAAATTAGGCCAGAAGTACCACATGATGGCGCCAAATTTCTCTGAGGAAGTAAAGCATTTGGAGTCTCAGTAGCAAATGATATTTAGCTGCTGAATGAATGAGTCACAATATTAGCGAAATCTAAGTAGAAGATGGGCCACACACTGCAGATTAATAGGGCCGGTGTGCTTTGGCTCCAGTGGGGCCTACGAGCTGCAAGAGACAAAGGACATGGGCTGCAGCACATTCCTGTTCTGCCTCAATGGCTTAGTGCTGACCTTGTGCTTACTATTTGATGTTCAACAGGAAACGGCACTATCACCCATCAGCCTAGTAATGCACGCCTTGATCGTTTCACGAGACTAAAAGACAATGCGAGAGATTTTACAAGATGAATTTCACAGAGTTTAGGGGCACCATCTAAGGTCCATTAGAAAAGATTTTGTCAAAAGAAATAGTAAATAAATCTGGAGGGAACTTGGGTAGGCAATAGGATTCCATAATTTAGTCATCAAAATAGATAAAAATACAGAAGCGGGACCTTCTATTTAGCCTATAAGTACGCTGAATTTTAAATCAATACATTGGCAGAACGTTTTGTTGGGGGGGGGGGGGCGTAAGGAAGTGACACGAGAATCTTTGGCGTATTCCTGGGATTCCAAGGAAAGTGTAGATATACCCTTAGTAGTGATGTGTAACTCCAGATGGAATCGATTCCTACGGACTGAATCCGATGTTTAGTTAGAGGACGTAACTCCACTAGTTAGGTCTGTTCCAATTACATTAAATCCAGCTAAGACTTAACAGAGAATTGCACCATCTAATCCATCTACACTGGTCTTTGACTCGCCGAGCCGCTGGACTCGATGCACCGGATGTGTAGGATAACATAGAAGAACGTGTACATGCTTCCCTATTTATGAATTAGGATAGGTACTAAAATAGTTCCATGGTTAAATACCAGCTGTATATATATTATTTTGCCTATCCGAAAGCACTGGATTGATCGATGGGACAATAATTGTCCATAATATAATAAGCCACAATAATTATGGTATGGTAGGCAATGCCTTGGGGCAGGGATTATCCATCTTCATCTTCTATAAATGCTAAAAAAAATTGAAAAATTACTTACAAAACAGGCATTTTAAAAAAATCTTCCGACAAAATCCGCAACACTACAAGCACAGTGATTGTTACCACGAAATGCCCAAGGCGCTGCCCCTTTTTACTTTTAAGAATTGAAGCTCGGAAGCATTTTATTTTATTCTATTTTTTTTATGAATGAACTAAGCTGCTATGGAAATGTTGCACAATTAAGTAAAATCCACATAACTTGTCTCATTGCCATGGCAAATGTTAATTACTTATTTTTCTATGCACTTACGGCCGAAAGGTGTTTCTTGTTACAATAGCATCTATTAAATTCAAAATATTGTACTAGGCTTGTAGTTTCTATTCTATATTGAACTGTGATGTAACTCAAAATTACGCAGATTATCCACTCTTCGGACATTCATCCCCTTGAAAAACTACCCAAAATGTTATAAATATGTAAGAAAATGCTTCAAAAAGTGAATGGAAACTTTTATACATTGTTGGAATAAGCAAGGCCATGGGACCGGCAGCAATATAGGATGGAGCAGCCTTGTCGTGACGTACGCATAATGCTGCCAATAGGGTAATGAGCTTTAATGACGGTCCATCCGTCCCAGCACCATAGATACGGGACAGGGCCTTCCTAGACAGTCCACGCATGGCGGAAAAGGTTGTAGTGAATAAGGAGGCTGTCGCTTACGTTCGACCTCCCAAGAAAAGCTTCGCCCAGCTCATCTATGATCCGAAGGAAAAGGCTCTGTTTGGCCGCACCGCCAGCAGTTGGGGTAAGCGCATTTTCAATGTTAATTTGAATTTTGTTTATTATGTAGATATATTGGCCACCCCTGTATCACACCAACATTTGTTAGTTTTAACTTTTACAAGTTTTGTGGTATTTGCTGGTTTCTTAGGCCCGGTCCCACTATCACTTGAAAAACCTCGGTAAGGAATACTGGACAGCATCGCCATGCGCCAATGCATAATGGTGTCGTGCGATATTCCTTACCTAGACTTTCGAAGCTATCGTGGGAGTCACCCTAAGAGAAGTGTGTGGAGTGTCCTTAACCGGAGAATTAATTTAATGGTACTAGCTGAAAATAATGAAAGATTCCGGGCTGGTAAGGCGTGGTAGCATCGGTGAATGAAGACGCTATCGGACACCACCACAGCTAGCTGTTTTTAAATAAAATCCACAGTCACATGAAATATGAATAGTAGAGACAAACTTAGGTCATAGAGTAGAAGAAATGTTTCTCTACGTTTTGATATATGCTATGTGGAATGTGACCAACTCTGACACCAATTGGCCAAGGTATTGGAACTCAAACTGATATCATCAGCGTTAAAGTTCCATAACGGTGACTGGTTAAGAAACTGAAACTGACATGTTCGGCCATGAGATGAGGAACGAAAAGTATTGCCTTTTGCATGCAATAATCCAAGGGAAGATAGAGGAACATAGGGCTCCCGGCAGAAGATGAACATTCTGGTTGAAATACCTCAGACAGTAAATAAATAAATATATATTTCGGTTAAATTATACAATCAAGACGTAATACACAAGAAATTGACAAGAAAGTATGAAGTAAAATCGTCAAAATCAGGTAGCTCTGTCATTGTCATTGTGCTAGTGCCTCAGTAACAGTGTAGAAAGCTTTCTCTATGAGATGGTTTCAAAGCAATTTAGGACAGTTAGAGCATTTCTCGCCGCTCTCAGTTAAATTGGGAGTTTTCTATGGTAGGCGAAACCTTGTAGTATGGGATCCAGTCGCTCACACTTGGCTGGTGCGTGGTTTGGTTAGAGCACGAATTCCCCCTTCAGAACAGCATTCTCCCTAGTTCAAATTGCCATGACGATAGCCAATCTTCGATAGAAGAGACATTTAGAGAAAAACAAACTGTATCCGATCGCTGATAGTGACGGCCACATAATGTACATCAAAATGTAGAGGAGCCTTTCTTCTACTTCATAACATCTCATTAATGGCTCTATGCTTGTTATTTCCCCGCGAAATGTTTCCACAAGCTATGACTATTGCTTCTCAAGCTAAATTAATAGAAAACCATGCACACTGAATTTCTTAAAAATATTTCTTTTTATAGCTTAGCATTTGGGTACTTAATATTTATTAATATTTGCCATGGATACAGATGACAGACACATATATAGGATAATTGCACTTTAATTATTAAAGTTTACCGTATACATATAACAATGGATCTCACTGAACGACTATTCCACAGAATAGTTAGACAAATGAAAAATCACAGTTCTCCATAGCGACATATTACTACTGAAATAAACGACAAATTTGCGACCAAAGAAACCATGCTTCATAGTTTGGGATTCATATCAATGTAAATTGCCTCTATAAATTTCACTTATTATGAGGTTGAAGTACTTGCCATCCACATACTTCGGAGCTTATTCCCTTATCAGGTCATTTCCATTTATGACTTATTGTATGGAAGCTTATAATACCAAAGCCATTTCATGCATGATAGTTGCTGTTTGCTACTACCAGAATAATTTGCAATATTTCGCAAAGTGCATTGCAAGTAATAGAAAAGCTTTTTAGTCCGTCATTATTTTATTACACTTTTCCATTAGTAGTGATTCAATTATTTCAGTTAAAAGCTTACAACAGGTCAGTTTTATTAATGATTCTATTAGTCTAATCCTAGTGAAACTGCAAAAGTAATTATTTTACCTGCGCTAGTCGTAACAGTTTTGTGCTGGCTTTCAAAAAAATATGAAAACAATAGTCAAATGTAAACACAATGCGACATTGTCACCATAGGTTTCAACTGTTGATAGCGTTCGCCTTAATTACTATACAGTAAGGTGCATTCTGCGAATAACACAAAACGGCTTCAAATACAATCTTCTTCAAAATCCTCTTCTATCAAAGATTGGCGATCAACATGGCAATCGTAGATGCCGTACTTCGGACTCCCCAAAAGGAAGTCAGGAATGTATTGTTGAGTATCGAATGTACTTAGTCATGATGACTGTACAAGGGAATGCAGTGGTTTCCAGTTGCCTTCTGCATCATTATGCCGTTGACTCTTCATTGAATTCCTCCGCCTGGGGGCCCATGCCTGGGACACAATGGCGGATTTTAGGGGGGGTTAGAGGGTCCAGACCCCCCCCCCCCCCAAATAAATTAACTTACACTAGATAACAATGGGTTTACAATGGGAATTAAAAATTATTATGTTTTTTAATGTTATAATCCACTGAACCTGCCCGCTGACCCCCCCCCCCTAAATTGGAGGCAAAATCCGCCCTTGCTGGGACAGAAGAGTCGGTTTACTCCTCATAAATGTAGATACCGTTTGTCTACTCAGTTAATTTAATGTATTGTAGTATTATAATGGCCTTGAAACGGTGTTTAGTTGTTATATAGGCATATCGTCTTCGATGCCCAGGAGGTAGTATGCGTGTACTTGTGCGAGTCTCTGCAAGCCATGCGATCGGAGAAGTGTCGTAAATCAACACGGGTACTAACCTACAAAGGCGACTGAAGAGGTCAATCAGATACATTCATTAAATTGTTTGAATGCGATGAACCTTTTAAACAATGACAATAAAAAACAACTGTATAATCTGAACCAAGCGGGGCATTACAAGGCCTTGTCCAATATGCTTTAGGTGCCCATTCCACATACGTACAACGTCAATGAAAATTATGAAATTGAAGGGCATTTCAATTTTACTCTATGCCATTGTTAAAATTGATCAATGATCAATTGGTAATAGAGTAAAATCACAAACAATGAAACAAACAATCTAAAATTAAAAAATGGCGTCATGTGATATGACAAGTACAACTATTTTAATTGATTTCTCTAAAAAGAAAGCATTTCTGTATAAAAATTATAATAAGGATTAAATAACAAGGCGACGAAGAAAACAAATAGAATTTCAAGAAACACATTTCAAAAATTTGGCGCATACGCTTCAATTGAAAATTGTCAATTTTTGAAAAACATATGGAATGGCCCCCATCAATGAGAAATTGAAATGTCCTTCAATTCCATAATTTTCATTGACGTTGTACGTATGTGGAATGGGCGCCGTACATGCCCTTTAGAGCGTAGTCTGAAAATCATGCAAGCATTGTACTTTATTGAACTAAATATTTGGGAATTTTAATGTATTTGATATGTTTGTAATAAAGTTAAATTCCCGGGGGGGGGGGGGGAGGTGTTCCATCTCAAATATGAAGGGGCTATAAGTCGTGCCTTAATCCTTTAGTATAGGTGGGTACAGTCCAGCACTTACTAACTTTGAGCAATCGGTAATTCGCTTAGGAAGGACTCAGGGAAGGTCTTTTAACTGGATTAACTGCTACGGTTGAACTAACTATATTATATTCTTGACCGTTTAGTTTCAAAACCACTACAACTACTTACTAAAATTATGAAAATACTTTTGAGATTATTAAAAAAAATATGTAATAGGCTAAGAACAGTAATTAATACTGTAAGCACGATTTTTTCCTTTTCAGCCAAAATCGGACTATTTTACTTGGTATTCTATACAGTTCTAGCGGCTATGTTCACAATCATGTTATGGGTATTTTTACAAACCCTAACTCCTGATCAACCAAGGTGGAAACTTGAGAAGTCACTCATAGGAACTAATCCAGGTATGTTACGTTGTTAAATAGAGGGAAGAAAAAAAAATAGTTTACGTAGTATGCTTGGTTAATTGTAATTTATTGTAATAGACTGTTACCACTGCTACACAGTATTGGTCGAAATTATTATTACTCTCTTGAAACGCCGCACCGTCTAGATCACTTAGGCTAAATTTTAATTTTCGCCAACAAGTTGCCCTATTTTTACCCTTATTATTGCAGAGAAAAAAATATAAATTATAAGACGTACCTTTACCAAAGTAAAATTTGAGAAAAAAATTTCATTTCATTTATTGACTAAATAAATGATTTTAAAACCAGCCGAGTTTTATGCTCGATCTCCTGCTACTTCAAATTAGATAGCAATCAGGGAGCATTAGTAATGGAAGGTTATTAAAAAAATTCAAAATTAATATCAATAAAATTTTAATACAGTTAGTACAGTACGGGAGCGTACACAGGTATTTGATGCCAGCATTGGTCTCGTGCAACCTATCTGTACCATTATGACTATTGGCTTATAGCACAAATTGTGATGCTATGTCATAATAAATTTATTTCATTTATTGTCATATCTTAAGGCGGGGATTCCACCGACCGGCTAGGGCTAAATACAAAAACGGTGACGTGGTGGGAGACATACAAGACTTAGGCGGGGTTTCCACCGACCTCGCATTGCAGAATCCAAATGACATTGACTGAAATGTTTGTTTTCCTCTATGCCATAGTTAAAATTAATCAATGATCATACAGTAACATCACAAACAAACTAAAATTGAAAAATGGTGTCATGGGATATGTTAAGTACAAACATTTTAATAGATTTCTATAAAAAGAAAAATTCTAATTTCCGTCAATGTCATTTGCATTCTGCAATGCGAGGCCGGTGGAAACCTCGCCTAAGTCTTGAATGTCTGCTACCAAGTCACCGTTTTTGTATTTAGCCCTAGCCGGTCGGTGGAATCCCCGCCTAAGCAATAGATAAATTACTTAAATATTGTTATATTTCCAGGTATGGGTTCTCGACCTACGCCTCCCGCTGGGACTAATGTGGACAGTACTTTAATATGGTACAAAGGAACCAGCCGAAGTAATTTCCAGTACTGGATCGACTCTTTGGATGAATTTCTTAAAGGTAGGAATTATAGCTATATCTTTAATATAATTCATTTGAAAAAGCACCAATTAATATGCAGGTATATCATGGGGTAATTTGAAAAAAAAAGTAGTAAATATCAGTACATTAAACCACCAACAGCAAAGCAGAAGTAGAAGAAATGTCTCTCTACATTTGGATACACATGCATCTGGCCAGGACGCGTATTCGGAAACCTCATATCAAAATTGACTCCATGCAAGAAGGGCACATCTATGAGAGTTGTTATATTTCCGCTAAAAATTTTAATTTTAAATGACCATTTACATTAAAGTCCTATCGGAGTTTACATGGTTTAAATAATTTAATTTTCAGGAAAATTATTAATTTGTGTGTAATTTTTTTAAGTATTGAATGTTGCTCTAAACTACATACATAGTTTTTCTAAGGCGCTGCTAAGCTCCATGCTCAAAGTATTTGCGAATTACGGGTTTTTAGGTTAAAATCCCTGCAGCCTGATCGATGCGGTTATAATACCGGGGTTAAATAAATACCCTAGGATTATAACTGTAAACAAACAAATTTTGAATAGCACTTTCCATTATAAAATTATCTAGTTTACATTTTTATTACCAGGGGATTAAATAAATACCGGTATTATAATCGCCTCGATCAGGCTGCTGATTCATTAATATTTTGAGCATGGGGCATAGCAGCAACCTACAAAAAATACCTAGTATCTATAGAGAATTAGCACTTCAGTCGCTTTGCCTAAAAAACACAAATTAATAGTGGGCCTAGCCTTAAAAATTAAATTTTTCTCACCATGTTGACAAAAATGCTCCGACAACTCCTTAAGTTAATGTAACTTTGAAAATGTGTAGGTAGGCTTAGGAAGGCTTAATTTTTAGGTTAATTTGCTGTGCAAATAAATACTAAAACAACTTCCGCAAATTCGCAATAGTTATGCATGTGGCCTACCTATACCTAGTAATTTGTGTTATTTTCGAATAATGATGCATCTAAACTTTCCATATTCTACACTTTCTGCGTAAAGTTTTATAACAAAAAACAAAGCCTATCAAAGAGGGAAGGAGGAAAGAGGGAAAAAATATGGGGACTCATGAAATCGAGTTAGTAAGTCTGTTGACTTGGGTCGCCATAGTCCGAACATCTCACCAAACATTGTTAAGTGTTCCCAGGCTTCTACTGCAAAAGCCCTCAGTTCGGTATAACCGACCCACCTGACTCAATTTTACAAGTCCCCCTAATGATAAATCAGCCATGTATCAATACACTACAGTTTGTATTGGTAAAAATACTATGTATAATAAAGGACCCTTTAGGTTCTTGAATAAAATTAAAATATAATTGAAAATGGCGAGCAGAACTAGTTCACTAGAAACACCATCTGAGAACTTTTTTTACGTAAGCTAAGTATACATTATTGAATTCCAATACCGCGTTCCATTTTTGAAAAACGGCGTGCTGGGCAAAATGTACTTAGGTCATCCTTGCATGGCTTTAGTACCAATTTTGACATGCGGTTTCCGAATACGCGGCCGGGACTAATTCCGTCTGGCCCCAGTTTTTGATAGCGTGAAAAAATGCATGGTTAGGATTCTAAAGCTGTGGCGTGAAGGTTCTCGATATTAGTTTTTTTTATCTTTCATGAAAATTGAGCCATTTTTGGCCCCTGAATCAAACTACCAAGGGGTAAGCGGCCTAGTGGGTTTTGTTTACATTGCAAAAGGACTACAATATGTGAATTTAAAAGAAATAGTTTGAGCCGTTTTTGAGAAACATGTTTTATTTTTTTGCGTATAAGACCCCCAAAATTGAGTTGACCCTAAATAGAAAAAATGGCGGCGAGATCGATTTTTTTAGTGAACCTACATGCTAAAAAATGCTACATGCTCAAAATCCATCGATTAGTTTCTCCACGAATCGACGTACAGACAGACAGGTCCTCAAAACGTGTAAATCCGTTCAAATCTCGAAATGGAACATTTCGACCATCACAAATCGTTCCATATAGTACAATAAATAAATAACGACTTTAATTTTACCTTGGCGAACCATAAGACAAGAAAGTCTTCTATGGGCTAACCCAGGTAAGGCAAGGAATGGTTAGTATTACAATAATCAAGATTCTTAACATTAGTGTTGTTAGTATTGTCCTAAAGTTTCCCTAATTCAATAAAAACACAAACAAAAACAAAACAGAAACGAGAAAAACATCAATAAGTATTGGCCTAACTGCCCAAAAAGAACTCAAAACAACATGGACTGTGTCAAGGCCAAATGCTGGGATACCGACCTCTGCCGGGCTAGCATGTGAGACCTGCGGCTTTTTTTGTGGCAAGGGATGGCTGAGACCTTATGCTAGGGGAGTTTATTCCACCCCCTTGTAGTTTGGACGAGAAAAGCTTCGCCATATAGGCTAATCTTAGGTCGAGCAATTTTAAAATGTTTACCATTCCTAGTCGTGTTTAAGAGATCTAACCGATTAAACAGGTATGAGGGCACCGTAGTAGTTGGTATCTTGTACATTAAATTTAATGCATGCTGCAGCCGCCTGTATTTTAGTTCAAGCATATTATTGTCGACACACGATGCGATGGTGTATGTGGTCCCTGGGCTTTACCAGGTAGATACATCTCATGCAGGAATTTTGGAGAGTCCGCAAAATAGGAAAGCAAAAATAAAAATACAGGGATAAATTATATAGTGCAGTAGCGTCTTTATCATTTCACGCAGTTCAAACCACTTCAAGCACACTGTTGAATCAGTCACTCACTATTATAGAATCGGGGCAATACAATGAAAAATGTTTACCTGGATTGTGTTCACAGTTGCCCGATGAATTATAAACAGGAAGCAGTCCCAAACTTTAAATAATTCATTCAGGGCAATTTCCATAACCATAAGCTTGCAGTCCTAAAATATTTGGCCTCAGATACTTGAGGCTGCAATGCAAAGGTCAATTCGTGCGAATTCAAAACAGCTGCAGTTGCTACTAATCCAATTGCTCAGCAGCAGGCCGCACACAGACTACAGTTGGTCATGATTTACAGCTTTAACGGGATTTCTGAACCCCCGTTCCCCCAACTCACACCCCTCCCCCTCCTGATATATTGAGAACACACTGGGATACGTCCAATTGTGATTGAAAAGCTCAAACGTTGAACACACATAGTTTGAGCAAGTTCATATGCAGCTCCCATTTCGAAATATCTATAGGAATCATATTTGCTTTAGCAGAGAAAAGAATTTTTGTGAAAATTGAATATGTAAGGAAGGTTGAGAAGGGAGGGGGGGGGGGGGGCGAGGAATCGAAACGCAAATCCTTTCATAGATGTGTGTTTGTCCGTGCAGAATGGCTATAAAGATCGGAGCAGTATTAGTTCCATTTTCAACAAACAAAACTATAAAAATATTACAAACGTCGCGCGGTCAAGCAATGCTTCTGCAGCATGTGCATTCTCTAACAACAAACATTCGTGTTTCACTCACCCCTATACTTGATTAAGTCCAGCTAATACCTGTTACAATGTCAATGGTAAGCATATCTGAACTTGCCAATTGGCATTTGTAGTTGGTGTAAAGCTAGGGATAAAAATCATCACTTACACTAAATTGGGGTGGTAAGGGAACGCCTGCTTTACATGACCTCCGAAGCACAGAAGAAATTTAAACCTGATATATTTCCAGAAGAAATGCACAATGATAAAGACGGCATTAATGCTAGCCCGAAGTAGGCTTGGGACACTCACAAGTTAGAAATTATTGCATTGCAACACGTATCTTCATCCGCTCTCTCATCTCCGCAGTAGAACCATCTCCATTTTGATGAGAAAATGTGGAGAATGTCGTTATATATGGGAATGGTGCCACGAAAACCGTGAGATGAATTCATAGTTGTTGAACGCTCAATTCCAACTCGTCGAATGGAAGCTGTCAATCCTCTCATATCGTAAAAATACATAGGGGGAAAAAGAAAAAAAAATCGCGGCACAACAACCCAATGAGGGCTCAGGCCTGAGGATTGGTAGCCCACCGTTTTATTTGCGATTTTGTATGCTCGGCAACATGCCCGACCATCTTGATTTTCCTCTGTCGGTGAAAGTAAAGTACAATTTAGGGTTGGGTGTACCCAGGCTCGGTTGAGAGTTTCCTACCGTCAATTTTTAACATGAAATTGACTTAGGTTGAAGAGGCAACCTCCTCAGGACAATATATCAAAAAATAGACAACAAAGAAAAAATCGAACACTGCGGGACTCGAAATCTGGTGCCTTGTGGGAGCCAAACCGATATGAAGCCCTAATTTACGTATAACACCATCTGAGTTAATGTAGATTTTCGATTGGCTAAAAAACGCCGTGGCGCAACTACCTAAAGCGGGTCTATGCTTGAGGACAAGTATAGGATCCTCTTCCTTGACCACTGGTCTATTTGGGATGTTATGGCCTGCAACATGGCGGGCAGCCGCGGTTTTCTCATACCCATGAAGATTAGGTATCCATTGGGGTTGGGTGGACCCAGGCCATGCGAAACAATATTTCCCGTTACATAGTCTTGATCTCTAACAACTTGATTAATCCTGAGCATTTCTCTCGGATTGCCTATCATGGCTTATAATACATGACATCAATGCAATAATACCAACTTCCTGATTTTCGACTTAAAAAAAGAAAATTGCGCCAAATTAAGAAGAAGAATACAATCCAGCAGGCAGTCTTGCCAGCAGAACCGGCGCAGTAAGTTTCTGCGCACTTCAGTCGCAATCTACAGAAACGAAGTCTTATTAACGGTACAATTGTGAGTACCTTACCATACGGTTTTAAGCCAGAAATATCACGTCGAACAATTAATATTGACGTTAATCGCTGTAGGCATAGACTCAGTCATTAACTGTGAACGCTAAAGGAACAACACAGAGAACAATTTCAGAACTTGATGACTTCCAAACTTTATTCCAGAACCCGGCTTTTGTAACTCATTTTCTTCCACTCTAGTATGGGGAAATTATTTTCCGAGAAAGCTAAAATATACGATGGAGTAATTGTGTTTTCACAAGAACATTTCCTCCATCCCCCCAGTTCTATGCGTCTCGGATTACGAATTTGTAAGAAAATGCGTAGGATATACAATACAATCTACACGCCAATTTCATTAAGCTAAAGGCGCTGTTCAGTTTCAGAAATGCTCCGTCAATGAGCATTGAACTTGTTAAGCATAATGAGCACAGAACTTTTTAACTTATAACGTATAGTCAGGACATGTAGAGTAGTGGTATAGACTCCAACTTTCACCCGAAAGTTTGTTGGTTCGAGTTCCACACTAAATAATGAGTTATTAGCAATTGAATGACTTTTTTATGGACCCAGGTCAACTTATAGTGGCCAATAGGTTCCTTGTCCAGTGCCAACGACCCCATGGATTTCGGACATTTTTTTTTTTTTAGAAGTTTTGGCCATTGGCAAACTGGTATACGTTCTTGATGTCAACTTACACCGGCTACAAGCGATTATGGACAAGCTGAGGCAAACTTATTGACGCAATGAAACAGGCGAAAGCATGACTACACCAAATATAGATACGAGTCGAGTCTCACACTTACTAAATTTTCTGACTATGCTTCGGAGGGCATGTAAAGCAGGCTCTCCCGGGTTTCCTAGTTGAGTGTAAGAAAGGGCTTTATAGTCCTAACTCCGCTAGGTTGGCTTAGTAATAGAGCATAAACTCAATATTTATTTATAATGTAAAGTACTGTATGTATTCAGCAAAAATATTTGCGATAGTTTCACTTTATGAAGTTTATTTCGCCCCCATTCGTTATACAGTATGTCAACCCATGGAAAGGTGGGATAATTTAGTTTCCAAAGTTCATTATAAAATCAGTCAAATATAAATTCTACACTTACAGAGTATGAATGAGATCCAATTTGTCCCGCTATTTCAGAGAGGGAGAAGGGAATTCCATCCATGGCCATTTTCGAATTGAGATTTTTCATGAACCAACGATAAATTGTATAATTTTTAGGCTAATAAATAAATAAATAATGACTTTTTTTTCTATTACTAAGCGCAACCTAGCGGAGTTAGAGCACGCTAGTAGTAGGTCTAGTCCATAATAAAAAGTCTCCCTCTCCCTTTCTCTCTCTCACACTCTCTTCCTCGCCCAGTATTCCCAGGACAAGGAGCATATATTAACAAATACAATACATAATACCAGTAATACCAATGTTTACCATTACTAATCCAATTACGTACTGTACAATAACAGAAAAAAATATTGTCCGCATCCCCAGGCTAGCTTTTTCCCAAAATTATGGCTGTAATCTAGAAGTTCTCTATCAAAAGTGCAGCTATCTCACTTCACTGTTCAGTTGTATAGCGGCCCCTACATGGTCAGTAATAATGACTTTACCTTATCAAGATGACAGTAATAATCATCGTGTAAGGTGGACAAAGTTGGAATGACGAAAAATAATGATTATAGGGATGCGGATTTTCTGATCACAGCTGCATCATTACTGATAATGTCATTATTAATGACCGTGCAGGGGCCGCTTAAGTTCGTTTCTATTCAAATTAAATTAATTCATACAGCACAATACAATTCAGATTCCTTACATCATTCAAACCAACCTGTGGACTGTACAGCTGAGATACCGTAAGCCAGGATCAAGGAAATCCAATAATTCTCCAATGTTTGTCTGAGCTGCTATGTGCAGTGCTGCATGTCAATACGTAAAGAGATAGACAAGGTAATCAGCAATGCCCACAGGAACTGATCTGCAGGAGCTTGGATCAATTCATTAATCACTTCGTCATTCGAGAGCTTTCAATTCACTATTCATCAAGTTACATCGTCTCAAAGGCAACGATTTTCGTCAGTTGTAATCAATATGTTTCAGCAGTGTTTTTGTAATCACAGTTAAGAATCGGAACAAATGAACTGCAAAATGCATAGGTCTATCCAACCACTCTTCGATGAAAACCGTGGCTGCTAGGCTTGTTGAATACTGGCCACAGAGCAGCTGCCAGAACCAGGGACGGATCCTTGATGGGGCGGTGGGAGCGGTCGCCCCCCCCCCCCCCCCCCGAGAGAAAAAGTTTTATACTAGCTAGAATGGACTTTTGAAGGAAATTAAGAAAAATTATTACTCAAGTAAAAGAAACGCGATATTTTTCCGCCCCCCCCCCCCGAAAACTTTTTCTGAAACCGTCCCTGGCCAGAACAGAAGTTACTCTACCAGACCACAGGCCTATTTTTGCTTTCCTATTTATACGTATAGTATAAGAAAAGCTTTTTGATGGTCAAAATTTTCGATTTCGGGATTTCAGTGTTTCTACATGTTTTGAGCTCACAGGAACCCAAAAAAGTCTTTTTTTACGAAATGACTGCCTGTCTGTCGGTCTGTCTGTTTGTCGATTTGTGAGCAAACAACTTGGTGGATTTGAATGAAATTTGGCATGTAGGTTCATAAAAACCATACCTCGGGACCATTGCCAATTAATCAACGGTGGAAAAGCCGCAGCTTAACCTCGTTAGCGAAGACAACCATGTCCTTCAATAGCAAGGCAATCAGATCGACCTGGTCAGCTGGCCACAGAGCAGCTGCCAAAATAGAGGATACTCTACCAGTCCGCATGCATATACCCACATCAATAATTTGTCGCGCTTGACTCGTGATTTCATGAAATTTTGCGATGCATGTCAATACCCAGTTTCGTGGGGCTACAACCACAAAATACAATTATTTTAGACTTCAGTAAGGAGCAAGTTAATGGGATGGGGGGAAGGGTTCCCATCGAAATTCTATAACAACATAACAACTTGATCAATAAAATGCTCTTAGCCCTAAGAAGGCTGTTTTAACAGGATACTCCAGACAGGACAACTACTTGAGTCCTGTCCTTAAAGTTCTTGAAAGCCTCTATCGGCTACGTTCATTTGACCACAGCGGCCTATGTCAAGCTTTTGGAACGCGGGTCTACAAAAGTCTGTATTATGACTCTTCACCGATCTCCAGCTACAAAATTACCTATAGGCGGTATTTTCCTTCTAGTGGTTGGTAAGAGTACCATTCAGTCTGCTTTTTGTAAGATCTTCATGGAATTGAATTTACAGTATGGTTAGAGGTATTCCGCTGAACCAATAACTATAGGCCGATACAAAACCCATTTTTATTGCAGTTTTCTTAGATCAAACACTAACGATTGGTTGACTGTAAATATTTAACAACCTCTTCGGTCGTCAGGAGATTTCTTCAATCATACAAATGAAAGACGGCATTCTCCTCTTATTATTTTTTGGCTCAAATGAATGTCAGCATAAGTGTGCTCCAATTATGTGAAGTATAGGCTTCTGCATATTTTCATAAATTCAGCAGCTGAATATTTTTAGCCATTGTAGGGCCCTCCTATACACCACTCCTGACAGTAAGCAAAGGCGTCTCAACAAATGCCACAACAATCGGTACCTACTTCTGAATAGGAAAGATGAGACATTCGCCTCCTGCCAAAAATACCGTATTTTTATTTCCAGGTCACTCGCCATGTCTCTTATGACCGGCCATTGGAAAAACGTACCAGGTTGTCCGAGGATTCAAAAACAATTATTGGCACCATGGCCGTGCCCAGGGGGGTGGTCCAATGTGTCCAGACCCCCCCCCCCCCCCCCGAAATCAGAACCTGGGCACGGTCTTGATTGGCACGCTCTTATACAGAACTCTATCGGTAGCTATCTTCATTGTTTTGTTTGTAGTGTACAAAGTGCCAGGTCTGACACCGGGCAGAGGTCAGAACATCTACAACTGCGACTACGACAAGCCTCCTGGCAGGGGTCAGGTCTGCGACGTAGACGTCAAGAATTGGCACCCCTGTACCCTCGAGAACTCTTTCAATTACCACAAATCTGGCCCATGTATATTTCTTAAGCTCAACAAGGTAAGAACACATAGGGTTCGAACTGTTTGTGCCAGAAGAGGGAGCAGGAGAAACCCGGCTAATTGTCAGTGATCGATTTAAAACTGTTGAAAAAATCAGCTCACTCCTCCCCGATACCCGAAGGTAAGCCAAGAAGTCTCCCGATAGCTAGAGAAACCTAGCGGAGAACCGCAACACTACGTTGACTCCCGACAATGCGCTACGTTTCGTTACACAATAGGTTGCGTATTACAATTTCAAGTGCTTCCCATAAAAGGTTCACTAAAAAATCCCATGTTGAGCATATGGCTTGTTATTTCAATTAACAAGCTAGAGTGAGTGCTATTACAGGCACAGTATCAGAGGATCCCCGAAATTAACCACGATAATTACCGAGCCAAGTAATTAAAAGTTGGAGATGATAAAAGGTAGACGGTATGCATTAAAGATGATTACAAGATTAAATATTTAAGCAGGGTGAAATGGGGCGAGAATTCAATAGTTAAATATGGGATCTTTGTTGCGGAAAGTCATGGGAATGATTAATGGGGAGGCGAAACAATTGCTCCCTGACTACATTCTAATTTATCACTTCAATGGTTTTTCCACCTTCGTAGTTTTGTGTTGTAGCTCTCCGAATTTCACCTGGCATTCATTTGCGCAATTATTAACATTATTTCGGGTTCTCTCACGTTGAAAGACAACGTTATATTGATAATGTGTTTTGGGATGAGAACGGAGCATTACACTCAATCAATCAATCAATCAAAAGGTGTATTAGAAAAATACAAATACACAATACTGTAGGGCCAGATGGCCCATAACAGACTAAAAAATAAATAAATAAATAATTTAACAACAAAATTTTAAACCCTTGAAAAAAAAGACTAACATTAACTTATACGTGCTAATAACAGGTCCACAGAAAAAATTCTTTTTAATCCATAATTTGAAACAAAGATTCCACCTCTTCGCGTCCAATCAGCCTTGACATACCGCTAGAATCATAGTTTACTTCAAAGCCGTGCCCAGGTTTTGATTTCTGGGGGGTTAAAAAAAAATTTTTTACGTAATTTTTTAATGACTTAATGGATAAATTCTTCAAACCATACAGGTTTGCATACAAAAATGTATTAGGGGGGGGGGGGGGGTCCGGACCCCATGGACCATCCCCCTGGGCACGGCCATGGTTTACTTCAATTCTGATTAGTTGACTGGGTGCGTTACTGTGCATGTGATAATGAAACATAATATTCCCCTCTTATAGCAATATGGAATTATTGTAATATAAGGCTAGTTTTTTGGCCATGAAATATTAGAAAAAAAATCTCAACGCAGATCTTCAACTACGACACAAAATTTAATAAGATTTACATTTATTCCAATCAAATCAACATTTCAAAGCCCCTTTAGCTTCCAATTTCTAAACACTAGACAGACATCGTGCTTTGACTCGTTTAAGATATTCTTTCCGCTTCTTTAAGAAAACAAGCCAAGTTGTTTGATGTAGACGAATTCTATAAGATGCTGTAAAAGCAACTTTAATTATACTTTGAAAGGCAATGACTGCAAATTATCATAAAAGCATTTGAATATTATTCCGCAGAAAATTTTAATTTTTAGATTTACGGGTGGCGACCTGATTTCTACAACGATACTACAGAATTGCCGGATAATATGCCAAATGACCTCAAGGAACATATAGCCTGGACTAAAGCTACAAATCCTAAACATGTAAGTACAATATTAATGAAATTAATTACAGTGATTGTGCCTGGTGTGAAATAACGTTTGCAGAAGAATTGACTCCCTCTCTTGGACTCCCAAAGTCCAAAAATGTGGTTCTAATGTATCCATATTACATGGAAGTTGTTATGGCAAATTCTAAAAGTTGAAGAGGACTTTATGTACAAGACTAGAGATGCAAAGAATAATTCCGACCTAAGAGTTTAAATGTCAGTGAGACAAAATGTGAAGTACGTGGTGGGGTAGTTGGAAGACAGAAAGAGAAAAATGTTTTGATTAATAGTAAAAAAGAAACAAAAGGACATTCAGTACCTCTCGTGGGAATTCCACATGATGTTTTGCCTTGTCAATATCACCCATATTTTCATGCTTGTGATTAATGAATTGGATTTTTTTTAGCTGGAAGCCAAATTAATTAATTGATCGAGTAATAGCTGAGAAGTTTAGCAGATGGCTAGTTCTTAGTTCTAATTTCCCACATGCTATATTATTAGAAACGGCTTGTTCATTTTATTTTCAATAATTCATCATTTTCAATAATTTCGCTCATACATACAGCTCTCTCCCAGAGGCGGTCCCAGACCTCATAAAAGTGGGAGGCACTTGTCAGTAGCGTAACGATAGGTTTTGAAAAATAGGGCCGAGATATTGGGGGTTTTAAGCATTTTCAGAGCAATAAGGTTATTATATTACAGGGAATTAATACAATTGCGCACAAGGGGGCCCGGGGGTCTCCCTCGGGAGAAAATTTCTGAAAAATAGAGCTGAAATAGTGGGGTTTTACTCATTTTGAGTGCAGTTAACACTTGGATTTTAGAGGCAAAGAATATAACTACCTTCCAAAGGGGGGGGTGGGGCAATTACCCGCAGTGCCGGTCGCTGTCTGCGCCTCTGCTCTCTCCATGAGTTCATATACATGGCGAAACAGAAAAGACTTACCTAGGCTTATTGTAATATTTACCATAATGTTACTGCTTATTTTAATATTTATAACTAGTGAACATTCGCTGGGTGTTTTGTTCTTATTCGTCCTGAATGTTATTAATTGATTAGGTAATTAAATAAATTTAAATTTAGATAGGATACGAATATATTTAGCGGATTCCTGTGGTTTTAAGGAAAAGCAGACTTTATCGGTCATTGACCTTAGAGTAATAACATAGGGACGAGTACATGGTACATGGTGCACGATAGCAGAAACAGGGAAAATAAAATTTTACATGATTTAGGTTTATTACAGTCATTTGGAGACAATTTCACTTAGAAATATGTATTTCGTAAGTTCCACGAAGTCTCTTTGGAGACACTCACTATGAGGACAATTTCACTTCACATACCAACTACTATGTAATAACTAAGTAAAACAATCTGCATCAATTCCGAAATTAGGTAAGCCAGAGACCACAGATAAGCGTCAGCTGGTTTTCTGATCGACATTGACTCCCCCATGTCTAACTTAGCTCGCTGCTGTATGATCAGCATTAATTCGCAATTTCGGGGAGACAGCAGTGCAGGCGCGTGAAAACCACAACAGCACTATCTGCTGTGCACATTTGGTATTGTAACGGTATTGTTCATTTCCAATTCCACCCTCCCCACCTCCCACATTCATGTACTTCTCTGTTGAACTGCTACCACTGCGTCTCGGATTGATTTGCGGCGGGCTAGGAATCTTCTCTGTCATATTGTTAGATTAAGTGGCAATTAACGTTTTACATCGGGGTTCGAGAGGTCTGGACCTTCTTCGCACTTACGCCTCCTTAGCCAATTCTGAATGTTCTGTTTCATGTTTAAAAAAGTTCTTTTATTGAGACAGGCCATTCTTTCGCAAAACATTCCAACAGTTATGCTATACCTCAGTTCACCCAGTTGGTAGATGATCAACTACCTGTTAGGATCATGCGAGCCCATAGCTGATATCTACAAGATATCTAGTGTAGATGCCTTACAGACGTCTTCAGAAGATATCTACAAGATATCTAGCGTAGAATAGTTGTTAATTCCTGCGCGTTGCTAGTTAAATTAGTGCTGGGGACTGGGGGACGGCTTTACCCTTAGCTGAGCATTTCCGCCTGTGCGTAAGGAAAGCCGGGGGGGGGGGGGGGTCTTCTTGGACAGACACGTAGACGAAAGGACGGACTTAGTGAATTAATATATGAAGATGATTATAGCTATTTAAAAGTAATTTTTCATTTATTCAGCTCAACACCGTGTGGGTAAGCTGCGAAGGAGAGAATTCCCTGGACAAAGAAAGCATTGGGCCCGTACACTACATTCCAAAGTATCGGGGGTTCCCCGGATACTTCTTTCCGTACGAAAACGCCGAGGGATACCTGAGTCCCCTGATTGCACTGCACCTGGAACGACCAAAGAGTAAGTCCCACGCTCAGCATTTACAGACGTCAGGGGAAATCAAATAAAGTCACATAATGTTGATTTAACAAAAATCGAGTTTGAAAGTTTTAAGCGACAAGTTGTAGCATACCAGCCCATAAGGTTATTGCTTACTATAAGGAATTCAGATGCTTTGGACCGGACCTAGCTCAGTTGGTTGAAAAATGGACAATGATTCGGAAGGGCTGCGTTCAAAGGAAAAAAAGTCGCACCTGTTCAGAGATGATGTTCTACCACCATTCATGCCTGAACGTTTTGTGGGTCGCCACACCGCAGTGTTTTTTTCACGTTTTCCTGAATACACCCCCTACAACCTATGATGCTACTTTTACAAAAATTATTTAATTAAGTTAAGTCTTTTTACTTGGTCAGCGGATGTGTGGACATTGATATAATTTTCGTTCCACTGGAAAAATGAATGAAGGCTAAATATTGTTGAATTATTACCATTCAAAATAATCGCTGATATGCCAACTTCTGGGAAATTAATTTCAGGACTTCTACGGGTCATTTAACAAATTAGCTTCCAGTGGCATTTTCCATTGTGCTCTCTCTTAAATATGCATTGCAAAATAATTTAAAACAAGCACAATAGGCTAACTTGCCTACTAGCACTGTTGTAAGAGTGCCAAGTGCGATAAGAAGCAGATAAATTCTGTTAGAATTTTGAAAGCCAATAGTTAAGGCCTATCATTGAAGCTGTTGAAAGCAACAACGCAATTATACAGCACAATACAGTACAATGGTATATGCTAAATATGTTTACAAAGGATAAATGCGGCGATTCGAATTGCAAAGATAAGGAAATTGAATAGCAATCCCGGCCATTCAGTTTCAGAATTTCATGCTGCTGCATTCAGTACGACACGCAAAAGCTGTGGGGGTTTTTTATGATTCACGATTAAGTATTTACGTGGTGGCTGTTGGATCCGAATGTAGGCCATCAAGTTGAGTCATGAGTGGAGTCCTTGAATTCCTGCACTTTAGCGGTTATACAACCTTGCACTCTCAGAGCAGAGTTCAAGAGGGTATCACAATGGGCTTGGCTTATGAATGACAAGGTTTACTTAGGCGGGGTTTCCACCGACCTCGCATTGCAGAATGCACATGACATTGACGGAAATTTTTGTTTTACTCTATGTCATACTTAAAATTGATCAATGTTCATAGAGTAAAATCACAAACAAACTAAAATTAAAAAATGGCGTCATGGGATATGTTAAGTACAAACATTTTAATAGATTTCTATAAAAAGAAAAGTTCAATGTCATTTGCATACTGCAATGAGAGGTCGGTGGAAACCTCGCCTAAGTCTTGAATGTCTGCTACCACGTCAACGTACGTGCATTCTGCAATGAGAGGTCAGTGGAAACCCCACCTTACATACGAAATCCAGCCTCTGCTTCAGAGCTATATTAACAATATGGTTTTGCAATTGCTAGGCGTTAGCGTCAAGTCAAAATTAATTCTACATTTTATTGCAATTTAAAAGCGTTGCAGTGATCTCTAAAAAAAACTTTTAGACTATTGCTGAACACCTGAACGCTATTGGCGGGTGAATTGAGTTACTGAATCAGTGCAATTAGAATACCATAATTACCCTTTGTAACCTACAGGCTATAGCTCCACCAGTTTACAAGTCAGTCAGGTTACATGTAACTCTACTCGACCGAGCACATGAACTGATGATTGGAACAAGTGAACTAAGTCAGTAAAATATGTTGGTTAACTGTACAGAATCATTTTGAACTGTCTGTCTAGCAAAAACAGTCAAATTTAACAATTATGCGTCGCGAATAAATTTCAGATCGACAGAAATATAAAACCTAAATACTGGCCAAGGTAATTTGGGGGTTCATAGATATTGAAAAAGGGCCCATAAATCTTTACGGCACACAAAAGAATTGCCAAGTAAATATGGTGGGATTGTTTGGAAAATCTGATTTTGGGATAACTCGCGGAATGCCATCGGAAAAAGTGAAATATGAGATTGGGGCAGCCACCAATTTTCCAGACTATTTCAAATTTTCTCTGTGGAGACTCTTACGATTTTCTTTACGTCGTGCACGGTTATTTATTCCGAATTCCCCACATTTGGGGTTGTGGCCATTATTTTATAATTTACAGGACAATTGTCGCACAAATTTTATTCGGAAATTTAATTTTAGGCTAATAGTCATATACCTAATTTAAACACCACGATGAAGTCGTGAATAGTCAGAGAACTGACATTTCCTAGTTTTAAACGCTAGCCGGAGTAGAATTTACTGGTGAAACCTATTTGAACTAAACAGCAGTGACAAATCTCTCGGTTTTGTAAACAAAGTGTAGGCTAGGCATAGTTATTTACGTACGTGTATTTATTATTGTAAATGAGATAAAAATTTACAAGGCATCAGGCGGAGGCTCGCATTGCTCCTACCGGGCGGGCGATCCGCTCTTCACGCCTCAAACTAAAACGCAGGACGCCGCTAAGAGGCTCGTCCTATCCGAACCTCGAACCCGGGTCGCCTGGGTGGCAGACAATGCGCCCATTCCACCACACCAAGCGATCGAATTCGTATTCCCCGGTGTTCTTATAAGCAGCTTTATTAGCTAGCAAAATCACAAACAATCTTGGTGGGGCGGTTCCCACCATCCTTGGTAATACTACTGACGGTAGGAATCACGAAGTTTACTCATATGCATAGCGGCTTCCTTTGGATTCTACTGTCCGTCTCTATACCAAAAATTGTGTCAAATATACCTGTACATTAGTTACTTGGCGGATTCGTACCTGCATTTGGTTAAGTAACGCTTATGGGCTGTTACTAGTACATTGTGTCAATGGCTAACATGACTGTCTCAGATTATCCGTAGTCACTTGTCACCGGTGTGGCTTGACATCGAAGACGTGTACCAGTTTACCAGTGGCCAAAGTGCATACGGAAACAGATAAGATAAGATAATTAAACATTGTTAAATTTTTTTCTTATGACTTAAACATTGTAATGAAGAAGGGCCCTAAGGGATAAACCGCGCTGGACCATTGCTTCATTGAAACTTAAACATATTATAAACTATTGGATTAAAAAGTGATCTACTAACTACTACGAACTAAACTAAGCTAAACTGACCTTATATAGTAATAACCAGCTAATATATATATATAACAAACGTAATGCCAAAAAAACAATAACAAAGAAATGATAACAAAAAATATTGTCAGAAAATATCAATGTAGGCCTACGTCCATAAAAAGATCTTAAAAAATAAAATATTATAGTTTCTTGGCTGTTATAACGGGCAAAGTTAAGTAATGACTCTCTTCTATGTTTTTAAATAATTTCCTAAAATAAAAATAATCAAATCAAAATCGGCGCACCAAAAAAAAGCAATCAAAAACACAGAAGAAAGGAAATCAATTGGGAAACCCGAAATGTCGGCTGGTTTTTGGTTTCTTTCTCGTTCGCAGCCATGTCAGGGCATAAAGGAGCTCGACAGTCCTTTCTCCCAAACTGTCACCTCCATTGTCGGATTTTCTCCATTGTACTGGAGTATTGTGATCATCATAAGAAACAAATTTCATCTGTACCGTCACCGACGGAAAAGGTTATAACAATATATCTGACTTCGGCAGTAAAGAGTGGCCATAGACATGACCTGCCACGAATTTTTAGAGAAATTTAACATAAAGGCACATCCCTGAAACAACCCCGAGAATATGGTGCCTACACGGTTCCAAATTAACCCGCCGTTTCTGGCCTATAAACCTGAAGGCTGAGACTTCACATAAAAGGGAGTGTGTGTAGAGAGGCCAGAGGGTGGTAATTGACGTATTCTTAACAAGGGCTACATAGTCGGATCAGTTATTTAAATTTACCGAATTCTACGATCGCGTTAACCCGAATGAACTTTGTATCCGAATTTGGCAGAATTTTGTTTTGTACCAAAAAGTTTTGGGCGCCCAAGAATGAATATCTGCAGTAAATGATGGGGGATGTAGGGGCCTGTACACACGTGGAGATGATGTGGGCGTGCCGGGATCGAGGGGAGTGGATGCATCGATACCACATGTTACTGCCAACCGGCCGGAACTGTAAGAAGACTAAAAAGTTGACTTTCCTCCGGTGGAATGTTTTTTTTCATTCTATTAATTACGCCTCATAATAGAATGAAACTTGAATATAGAACATCATCCATTCCGAGTAGATAGCTTGACGTCACTGACCATTGCCACATAGAGTGTAGTGTTTTTCCACAAGCTGTAGCCATTTGTAAAAGCTGAATGTATATATTGCTATGGTGATGCATTGTTACGTTTTCAGCCAATACCTGCAAACATAGCCGGAAATTCCGTTCTATCCTTCACCTAGTTAAGGCAGAACTACAGGACTATTGTATTGTCACTGTGAATGCCCACAATACCTACTTCCGTGTATGTAATACAATTTGACAATAAAAATATCTTGTGTTTTCAGCTGGCATTATAATCAACATAGAGTGCAAGGCTTGGGCTAAAAACCTGCAACACAAACGACTAGACAAACTGGGAGTTGTTCACATCGAGCTGCAAATCGACTGAAGAGCGATAATCCTAACATGTCCATTCTTCACAGCTATAAACCCATTCAGAGCTTGTCAAAAAAACAACAATATTGATCTGTAATATCTGTACCCATTAAAGCTGCCATGTTTGATCTACAAAAATGTCAAATAAGTTACTACATCTTGCATTACACATTTATTTACGTATTAAGCTTTTGCAGGAAAGTACCGAATAAATAGTTAAGTTAAGAATTAAATAGTTTAGTGTTATACTGTATAATAAGCTTAACAAACCTTGTGAATACCATTGTTTCGAGAAAAATATTTCACAACAACGATTAAAAATGACAGAAGAAAAATACATTTATAAAATTTTATCTTTTATGAAAAGAAAATGTTTGAAAAGGCAGTGGGTCTAAAAGCATAATTGCATTTCATTCAAGAGACCTTATTTAATTGCGCGTGTTTGTGTGCGGTGAAAAAGTTTCGTTTTTGAAAATTTTGAAGGTAATTTTTATGCGCTGGCATCAAGGCTTACTATTGACCATCAGCTTGTAGGCTATACTACTGCTTTATATACTACCTATTAGTCCTTAGACCTGGTCCAGCGGTTAAGACGACGCCCCGGTCAGGAGTAGATCGTGGGTTCGAATCCCACCAAGTCCAGTTATTTTTTAATATAAACTCATTTCGATTACAACGAGGAGGTTCCCTCTTCAACCAAAGTTAATTTAATGTCAGTATTATATATCGTACCATATAATACTGTAATATAATACCTATTAGGTACTACCTAATTCCAATCAGGGCGGTTCCCACCAAGTACGAGTTCCAGATAAGAAAAGCCAAACTTATCAATAATTTACTTTTATTATAACAATATTTTGTACTCATTTAAATTATCCAGTACTATGAATTCGAAATAAAAATAAATGTGTTCTTCATTTTCAGAAGCAAATGTAACTGTAACTTGCAACTTTTGTTTCTGATAACAAATGACAGTTCTAAACTCCCTGAAAAATGTGATTTGGACACCTGTAAGGATTTTCCCTCCAACTGCTCTAAAATGCATTTTTATCAGACTATTATTTAATATACGAGTACATTCGTAGGTATATTTATTTAGTGTAATGTAATGGAATATTTTAATAGGTAGACCCAAAACAAATGTAAATACTTTTTGACGAAGACAAACAGCAAACATCAGGGGGCGGATGTAAGCAAGTTCTCATCCGAAGGAAGTTGACACAAACGTAACCTGCTCAAAATGTAAATACGCCGTTGGTGAGAGACCCATTTACGGCATGTACACAATATTACTACAGGAGTACGGTAGCAGTTTCTGGGAGAGTACATTCATTAATGCACCAAAGCAGAAAAATGCGCTTCAGCGAATTGAAAATATAGCTTGTAATGAACATATTTTTGTAATAATACGACATCTCCATTCTCTTTTGCATAAAAAAAAAAAACAGTAGAACTTGCTTGAATTCAGCCATTAAGAACCTTGGCAGCTGCAACTACGTCGTTCCTCCTTACCCTTGCAGTTGCTGACATTAAGCTTCCGGTGATCTTCAATAACGTAATCCATTCACCTCTTCCTACTTATGGTTCTTCTACCTTATGTTTCATTTTCACCTTCTTAGGCACTCTATTGTAGATCCATCCATTCTTTCGATATGACCCAGCCATCTGACACTCCCTGCTATTATGCCGTTAATAATGCATATAGCTTCTGGTATAGTGCTTCTAGTCCGGCATTAGTTCTTATTCTTCATTCATCGGCGTATCTGACCGCTCCAAATACAATACCATACTACACCTGACAAAACTAGACTCAAAGTGTGTACGAAGTCAGTACAATAAATTGTATTTCCTATCTACTTGTCAATTGCCCAATTCCTGTCGCTCATTGGTTACCGCAATTTGGTCATTGACAATTATCCTGTTGCACACTATATATATTGACTTTTTGTTCTATTACTAAGCCAACCTAGCCCCCTTTTTTACACTCAACTAGAAGGACCCGGAAACAAAAAATGTCACAAGTGTGGGACTCGAACCAACAACCTTTCAGGTGAAAGTCAAAGTCTGTACCACTACTCTACATGTCCTGACAATATATATGCTTAGATGTAGTACTGTGACATGTACGCACACCACATGCACAATTGAAATACAGTAATTGATTTTCATGCGATTCACAATAAATCAGTTTCGCGAGTCATTAAGGGAGGTGGCGAACCAATAATGCTATTTTCTCAAAACCACATGCTCATTTACGTTGAAATGTCAATGCAATGGACGCGTTTTGGAGCCCATACTAAAAAACACCCTCTCCATGTTCCAGCCAGCTTCATCAGTGTTGTAAAGGCACCGCATATTAACATCTCCCCATTTTACCAAGTAGGCACTACAATATCTTTTATAATATATATGGAAAATAAAGACAACTTTCTTTCTTTCTTTATAAATAGTATATATATTAAGTTTTAACAATAAGTCAGTTTTTATAGGTTTATAGGTTACGTGGTATTTTTTTTTTTTTTTTTTGTACGTTTGTAATGGAAGGGCATAGTAGTAAATAACCGTTCTTCAATTCTCATGCTTTCTTTTATAGTTTGAATGGTTTTTTGTAGGCCATGATACATGAATCTATTAATAATCCTCACTCGTACGAATAGTACGCAGATAAATTATTAAAATTTCAGCATGCTGTACATAGGACGGCAAATTTTTTATCATTGCAATTTGTTGATAAAGATGTTGTTGTTGTTTCCAACGCCAGCTTTCAGCATTTCTGCTTAAAACAACCCTGTCAGCCTGGCGGGGGGAGTGAGTCTGTTTGTTAACTTGAGGCAGACTCTTTCACCTCGGGGGGTTGACAAAGATAACTTTGCTGTATTTAAGCCCGCGAATATACTGTTTGCAGTATGCACGGGAAAGGCGTTTCTCTTCGAGTAATAATGTGGTCCCATATTAATATCCTTCTTCATCTTCTGGTGAACAACCCTCATGGGTTGGCTTGCAGCATTTTGCTCCGGCTCTTCCACTCCGATCTTTCCTCTGCCAGCCTCTTCAGTTGTCCATACGTAGTACAGTTGAAGTCCCTAAGCAGCTGGACCAGGTACTCATTACGGGGGCGGCCTACCGCGGCACCTCCATACATGTGCCCTTCCAGGATCGTGTGAAGTAGCCCATCATGGCGTAGTGTGTGTCCAATCCAGTTGGCTCTCCTCTTGGCGATGGATGCCTTCAGTTTTCTTTCTTCCCCTATGCGTTGCAGCACTTCCTCATTGGTTATCCGGTCAGTCCACGTTATTTTTAATATTTTCCGGTAGCACCACATTTCGAAGGCTTCGATTCGGCTCCGCATAGTTTCCGCTATAGTCCAAGTTTCGCATCCATACAGCATTGTACTCCACACAAGGGACTGGAGAAGGGCTTTCCTTATAATGTTCATATTATTATAAATTAAATATATGGAATATACTGTACGCGCGCAGGTAAGGCCTCTCTATTCTATGTGAGCTCCTACATGGCTACGGCAACGGCATCCATATGCTCACCTAACTCCCTGTCAGTGCGCAGGTAAGTCTTCTCTCTTCTACGTAGCCTAGCTAGCAAACTTTTACTGATACATAGTATTTCGTTGTGTTAACGGATGTAGGCCACACTCGGGCATTTGCCCAGAGGCGTGATTTTTATAAATTGTTGTTGTATTGTGTTTTGTTGCATTGTATTGTATTAAATTATATTCATTCATTCATTCACATGTGGCCCCTCCATGACTATCTACACGGATGCATGGTCAAAGACCCCTCCCCCATACATAATACAGTGCATATGGCTTCTATCTCCATGAGGGAGATGTGGGGCCCACCGAAAAAAAGGCAGATTCTATCTATGCAACAGATCTCTCAGCATATTTGCTGAGTTGTGCACGTTATAACGCATATACAAGTAGTTAAACAAAAGAATAGAGTAACACATAAGAGTGTACAGCCCGTAGGAAGGTGGCAGCCCAAAATTTAATACTATTTATTTTTTATTTCATTAACTAAGCATGTTATTAAAGATTTGGCTCATCAGCGTTGTAGACTTCATGCATCATATAATAAGGTATTTTTAGTTTTCGAAATTGCAGTTTTTTTTATAAAATCGTAAATACGTGAAAAGTTAATGTTTATAAAATATTTGCATGCTTCTGAAAAAAATTCAATTTCGAAAATTGAAAGTTTTTTTTTATATTTATTTATTTATTTCATTTATAAAAAGATAAATCGCATACAAACAATTTAATGAATGTATCCGGTTGACCTTTTCAGTCGCCTCTGTAGGTTATTACCCGTGATGAGTACGACACGTCTCCGATTGCATGGCGTGTAAAGACTCGCACAAGTGCAAGCACGTTACCACCTAGCCATCGAAATATGATGCATGAAGTAGTCTTATACAACTTTGATGAGCCAAATCTTTAATAACATGCTTAGTTAATTAAATAAAAAATAAAAAGTACTAAATTTCGGGCTGCCAATTTCCTATGGGCTGTACACTTTTAATATTGAAACAAAAAGCCCATTTTTCCACCATCCATAACAATAAACAGAACCATAGGTTATTCCACATGACGAGCGGGGTGAAAAAAGGATGCTAAAATAACAGCTTCCAAAACTTTCTGAAGATACCTTAAGCTCTTTGACGAGAGTTAACTGAATTTAAAAGCTTGGCGTGTACACAAAGAATACCTGAGAAGAAGACCCTGCCGTATCCGTTAAAACGCTCAACTCATTATTGCTTGATGGCCGACGTAATGGCCCATCTGCACAGCAATTTATATTGGAGTATCGCCTATTTTTTTGTCACAACTCCATGTTTTTCTTCCTTCCCTGTGAAGTTTCCTCCCCTAACGTGATGTGAAGCAGTTTCATTTACGGCCTTCCTTTGTAACAACACAGTGAAGGAAGCATTCACTGATGTGTACTTACTGTGAGCTACTGTGTTTATGCTGTATAATGTCCATGTTCATCCTCATATTGTAGCATAAAATGTCCAGGCACGTATTATGTATTTTCCATGCTAAACATAAATGGTGTGTGCGTGTGACCCAGTGGCGGAGCATGCATGTAAGGCGTGTAATACCGCATTACAATCAACAAATCCTTGTAACGTATTAAGAGCCTCGTTGAAATCTACAGGAAGCCGCGAGCAGATTGCATGAGCATGATGTTATCAACGCAGTCTGAGAAAATTAAGAATCTCGTTAGAATTCAAATGTTATCTTTTTTGTTTTCAAATTTTTACGTTATAAGAAAATTCTATATAAAATGTTTTTTTTTTTTAAAACATTAACGACATAAATAAATGTTTGCAAGCATTACATTCGCAATTATCCCACGCTCCAACACTGGTGTAGCCACAGTATGTAGGTACTCTGAAGGGTTCAGTAGAAAGAAGGTATATAGGAATAAAACCCCCCAAAATTGAGTTAGCCCAAAACCGAAAAAATGTTCCGAGATTTGATTTTTTTTAGTCAATTTAATTTATTTTCTGCCCCAGAACCAAACTATCAAGGGAAAAGCTACCTAAATTGTTGTTATCACACTTTTTTGCAGGAAAATGTTATGTCACGTATGATAATGTGAAAAATAAAATAAATTGTAAATTGGTCAGCTGGTAGAGTAGCCCTTAGGGGCTAAAGCTCGCCTAGTATAAAAACATTTCATTTCATTTCAATAACGACTACTATATATATACGTGAATTTAAAAACAATAGTTTGAGCCGTTTTGAGAAATAATTCTTGAGCCTTTTTGTTTTTAGCTTTAGTCGAAAATGCTCAAGCCTGCTTTGCTTACAACTTGGAAATCTCAGCGTTAATGTCTGCCCCCATACCCCCAAAGCAGGGACCAATATTATACGTGTCCCATTGAATAGATATCAATTAAAAGAAAATGGTACATTTAATCACTAGCTACGGTTACCCTCCAGTGAGTTTTATAAAACAAAAATAAAAAATATAAATAAAAATTGGAAAACGAAGAATAAATTACTACCGAGCAATATTTCGGAACAATAGCTTCACAATTAAATATTCCATTCACTGCTCAGTTTTCTGCGTGGCTAAATTTCAAATAGTTCCATCGAACAGTGAAAATAGTGAAAGAAAAACAGGGTATGGGGGAGAATGAGTAAAAAGGGGAAGCGGAGGTTTTCAATTTGTAGGAAGCACCTCTTAGGGAAACTTGTAATTGGCGAGGAATGTAATAACTGTCTTGCTAAAATCCAACTGTGATTTTTCAACCGAGGTTTCCCCACAGATTGCGGTCACCATCCCCCATTTTAATTGCAATTTCGTTCTCAATTTCATAAAATATGCTTCCAAATCCAGTTGTTGTTGTTGTTATTCTAATCAGTGTTTTTTTAGTATCAATGACCCATTTATTGTCTCTATACACGAAACAATGCCACACTATCAACATTGCTAAATTGCTATATTTTTTGCTGTTTTAATTTCTATGGGAAGTTTGTTGTGAAAATTTAGTCCATGCTGATATTGTCATAAAAATGTAGGCTGAAATCGATATTGGAACCGTGGAAAGCTAGAAAGAAAGTTGTCTTTATTTTAGGGAGATTCATCTACCTATTGAGATGGCGACCAATGTTCGACTTTCGGAAAATTCCTTCACAACTTTTCATTTCATGACCCCCTGAGCCTAAAACCACCCTCCGTTCAAAATGTTATATAGTCACAATTTCAATGCTGTGCAGATTTAAGATGTTTGACAAAATACAACGTCTTGGTCGTTAATATTCTTAAAACGCGATCGCAATGCATCCGATAGTGCTGCCTTAAAGCAATTCAATAGGTAGCTGGGGACGCCTGACAAGTATATGATATTGCAGATACTTAAATTTCCGCTGTAATTCTGTTATACTTACTGTTATTAGATTTGCAACATCTAATAACTTTAGGGACTTATTTTGAAATATTACTTCTACTTAATGTGTTCATTTCGACTAAGAAAAGCAGACAATTTTAAACTCATTTGTCTCAGAACAAGTACTTTTTAGTTGTAATTCGGTACAACTAGCGTGCAACTACCAAGTATCAAGCATACGTGACGAGGTTGCCGTGACTCCCGCCACGCCGCCTTTAAGATTGCACTACCGGACATATCGCGAACGCGTCTTTAACAGACTAAACTGTCGGCGTGTACATGGAACAGTCAAAGGGTGCATTTGAAGGCTAGGACACCTTGCGTCTTCAAAAAATTCCAGTTTTAATTTAAAACCAGTTTGGGATGTAGCCGGCATGTACAGCACAAAAGGGGTAGCCTGAGATTTCAAGAGGATCTTCATATAAGGGGAAGAAAAGCAATAGAGACAAACTAATTATTATTACACAGTGCCTTTGTCAAAAGGACTTACACCGTACCTCGTATAAATAGCTGACAGGCACAAAACAACCCTTTTGGGAGGATAATATGAAATGCTTAATTGGGACTCGCACGGTTCTGTACAGTATTTCTAATTATTGTAGAAAATTAGGTACTAATTGGTACACAGATCCTTTCGAGCCAAAACTAATGAGCACATGGAAACAAAATAAGAAATATTACGGGAAAATAGTTATAGCCCACGGCAAGGGGGGAAACTCGAGATAAAGCTGTGAAAGTTTTCTCATATCTCAACATTTTGACGCTTTCAAGCTCTTATTGTTGTCATTAAGCAAAGTTTTTATTTATGTTAGAAAATATCAAATCCATTTACTTAACGGTCAGTTATGGCTAAAAGAAATTAATCACACCACTTTGCGGGATCTCACCTGCCTGCCCACATATTACTCAGCACATTATAATATTATACTATATAGTTAAATAGTTAATAGTTTATATGAATAAAATATATATCTACCAGGACTTCGAATTTGATTGGCAGAGGTTATGGGACCCAAAACCACACTGAATCACCTTATATTGTATTTCCGTGTGTTTACCGCTCTTCCATTTGCTATCTTGCCAAATCAAACGCATATCCCAACAGTGCAGTGACTGAAGAAGCAGTGGTTGGCTAAAATGCTAAAATTTATATCCTTGGTTGGAATCTTTGAGTAGCATTATGTTTCGTTTCACTATGACTACCAGTAAATTCGGACTAAGTCCATGCGTATCCGCAGTCACCCAACCATTTAATTACAAAGTAGCAACGTTTGTGAATTGTCACGTTGGTTGCTAGGGAGGGAGCTTGTTACTAAGGATAAGATTGTAACATAAGTTATTTCCCTCTTCAAATGATAATTAAGTAGGCCCTATTCTACAAAGAGTAGCCTACCCAAGTCCAAACCGACGAACGAATGTTTTATAGATCATTTGAATTGAAACCCATTAAAGAATCCAGGGTCTAAATTTTATAGTTTTCCCTGTAGGCCTTGTATTATATGTCAAACCATTACAAATTTTGTGAGGGAGCACCGACCATTCCGAAATGAAGAGGAATGTCCCAAAATACAAAGTACTGAACATTACATAGAGGTAATGCTCCTCTCAAACTACCCGAATAAAGCGGAAATTCATTGGTTCTTTGCCAGTTTTCAGCATTCCCTCAGATGTTCATGTTTTCAACCTCTCTCGAAATTATCAGAACGCGTTTTGGAGACTAAGTTCTCCCGTGCCAGACAAAAAACTTGAAGATATCGATAGAAGCATGCGACAGCCATAAAAGCGCATGAGAATATAGCTCTGCCAAAATCGATAGAAGCTTGAATCAACAAAACCAGGTCTCATTAAAGCAACTTCACAAACCGTGCCAACATTGTTTATTCTGTTTCCATCGCACTCCATCAATTCCGATTTTTTTCAACCCTTCCTTTGTGAATTTGAGATTAAAATAGAACTACATACTGAAAGAAATTTTCCCGACAAGGGATCTCAATTTTTATCGATTTGCTAGGAAATCGAGTTGAGCCTTCACCATTTGCAGTTGTTGCGTTGGCAAAGAATTGTAAAGCGTGTCTACTGGATTGGCACTGACGGGCGGGGTGAATTTCGTTTTAGATATCACATCGAGAGAGACAAAATATGAGGAAAAGTTAGAGAAATGCTTTTCAGTACTTTCATTGCTTTGCAGTACTTTCTCGCATCACATGTAATTCTAGAGAAAATAATAAGCAATTTTTTTATAAGTGATATATTGTAATACCTCACACGATCCTGCTTGAGGAGGCCCAGTCAACTAATTTACATGGCACCTCCGTTTTTTTAAATAAATACATGGATTATCTTTCTTTTTTGACCCCCCCCCCCACAATAATGGGCTGGATCCGTCCCAGGGCTTGTATAGAAAGCTCCATCATGACGATATCTACTTGCATTCTATATATCTCATGGTAAACCAAAGAATTTTGTATGCATAAAAAATTCTATTCAGTTATTCCCGTAAATTAATAATAAATAGTTTGGTAGTACATATCGTAAGTCGGGAAGATCTAGCAAAATTTATTGTTTCAACAAAATTTCATTTCAAATAAGTACACGTGTACTTACTTGAGATAAAATTTAGCATATTAAAAAACCTACTGTTAAAGATGAAAATCTGAAGGTTGAAATTGCGGAAACTTTTGCTACATCTTCTCAACTCATGCACTACCAAACTATTTATTATTAATTTACTGGAATAAGTGAACGGAACTTTTTCAAGCCTACAAAATTCTTTGGTATAACTTACCATGAGATATAGAATATAAGTACTATAGTTATGGTACATGATGGAGCTCTCTATACAAGTTGTACTCCATCCAACATCTCAACTGCTTCTAGGTCAAGGGCTCAACAGCTTGTTGATGAAAAAAAAGTAGGCCTTACTGTATGGTGCTTTTGTGATGTAAGCCTGTCCTGATTCCAACAAGCACTGTGTTTCCACAATTTATGCCGATGGCTCTAGCTCTTGACTTCATGACCATGACAAATGACTTTTATTTTTTTTTAAATAATTCATCGGAATTCCCCGGAATTTTAATAATGTCAGTCCCCTTTATATTATATGTTTTTTAACACATGTCCATGCCCATAGTCCTGGTTCATAACTTTAGCTGGTTACTTTAATTGTAACTTTAAATTGCAGCCAATAAAAAATACGCATCAGTTTCGGTTGCAACCGTCACAAATTAACATGTTTCCATAAATTGGCATACAAGTAAATGAGTACATGTGTATTTCCCCAAAATCCGCAGAAAAACCTAAAAAAAAAAATCGTTGATCCCGGATATTTCTCGGAATATAATTATTTCCCACGGAATTCTGAGGTAAACCACGGAATGTGGCAGCCTTGCGGCGGAGTGAATGAGTGAGTGCTTATACGCTCACAGCGTGGGTTATCGTGGAGTGGCAAGCTATACAATCCTGAGCGCACTGAACCTAAGTGATAAGTATGCCACCGAAGAATTAACAGCTTTTGGTCATGCTAGGACTAATGGTTCATGACTTATGAACCTTAAACCAAAAGCTGGAAGAAATCGAAGAATATCTGAGTAATAGGCTTTCACCTAAAAGACATAGTCGAGGGAGGTGGAAACAGTCAGAAATGTTCCGGCGGAGCTTTGCAGGTTTGATTAATGTAGAAAGTCATTATTAATGGGCCGAGAGCGTCGCACCGTCAAACTGAGGAAACAATTGTCTTCCTCACTGCTATCACTTCAAACGACTTAGCAAAATTACTCTTGCCCGCATTCTTTAATTCAATTTCGAACTCCATAACTTACTCGAGAAATTTGGATTAAACTTAGTACTATAATACTCCTCCGAACTTTGATGCCATTATTAATTTTACTGTCTTCAACTTTGACTTCGAAATAGGTATAAATTTATTAGGTCACATTTTATTAATTAATGTGAGAGCGAAAACCACGCTGATTGAAGATTTCTGTTAGGTATACGGAGATCAGACAAATAATAATGTTGAAGATCTAAATCTACATAAATTTAATCGAGCTAAAAAAGCAAATTCAAAATGCAGGATCTATCGCATTCTGAAATTTTGCGTTGCAAATGAGATTAAGGATGCAAGTGATGCAATTATGTAAATTAACTTCTTCGAAATTATTCCTCAGATAACGGAAAGTTGCAAGAATCTATCGGCCAAGTATCTACACAACGCCAAATTACTTCGCAATTCGCATTGTAATGAAGTTGAGACAACGGGGGTGACAGCGTTAAGTGCAAATTCCGCACCTTCAATACGCGTTTTTTGTAAAACTAACGTATGGTCAAGAAAAATGATTTTCTACCAGCCCTTGATGGGTTGCTTTTTTAGGGGTGAAAATTCGAAGTTAAAAAGCCTCATGAGACCAATTGCAACATACGGCCCTGAAACGTTACCGTTAACGACGAAAACAAACTACGTGTATTGGTAAGGTAAAGATAATAAGGAAAATCTATGGGCTGAATAGGTCCCCTGAACAAAAACGGAGAGTGGTGTACAAGAAACAACGCAGAATTAGGCGAGAGACACAAAAAAGTAGAGTAGAGTAGAGACACAAAAGCGTAGCGTTCAAGATGGCTGGGACAAGTTGTAACAATGACAGAGGACTGCGTCCAGAGCAGAAATAGTCGAAGAGCTGATGGGGAGAAGAAAACGCATGTCTGGGTGCCAAATTTTTTGTGGCTGGATCGTGAAGAGGACCATTAAAATGTAAAAAAGAAAAAACGGCTTCTTGCACTCGTCAGACTGGCTTAAGTTATTTTTTTTTTTTTTTTTTTTTGTTAATGTTGAATTTATTAGTATCAGCGCAAGAACACTCCCAAAAGAAATTCGGAAAAGAACTTTGGCATGTAGGTTCACTTCGGGATCATTTTTTAAATTTTGGGCTAACTCAATTTTGGGGGGTTTTATTTTCAGAAAACTTCCAAAAAACGTCTTTGAAAAAAATTATTTCTCAAAAACGGTACCAACTATTTCTTTGAAAATCACATGCTGTATATTGTAGACTTTAATGTTTACAAAGGGCGGTGCATGTTACTCCCACACCTAAAAAGGCCACAAGAAGTTCCACACATGAAGCTTTCCCACGAATACGGATGTTACAAATTTCTAAAAAAAAGTCTCATTACTCATTTCGGGGTGCCACTTTGAAACAGATCTCAAACTACTCCCTGTAAATAGACCTTTCATTCTATATACTTCTTGCTCGGCTGTGCCAAGGCTTTACCCCCGACAGAAGCCCTTTCTTGAAAAAACTTCATGCGACCACCCTACCGCGTACCAGTGCAAAAACCCCCGTAAAATATACTTACTTACTAGCCAACGCCCACCCTTGGCAGGTTAGCCATTAGGTGACGCGCTGACCAGTATAATCGGGATGTCTCCGCGAGCTCGTTCTCAGGTGGTGAATCGGTTGCCAGGGCTGGACAGTTTGGTAGGTGGGCAGCATCCATCTTCGGTTCGTCGCACAGGGGGCATGCTTCCGATTGGAGAACCCCAATGCGGTGCAGATGAGTGGCGAGGTAGTCATGACCTGTGGTGGTTCTGAACGCTGCGACAGCCACTGCCCTGGGCAGTGACCTCGGGATAGGGTTGTCGATCAGACTGGCCCAGCTTTTCCCTAAGCTGACTTGGGAGTAGTGCGCTCTTGACCAGGTCCCGATGGCTCGGTTGATTGCTGCCTTGGCGGATGTGTATGATTGTGGGCAGGCTGGCTGCTGAAAGGTCGTACCTTGCTTTGCCAATTCGTCGGCCTTCTCGTTTCCATCGATCCCAACGTGACTCGGGATCCATTGTAGCATGATGTGCCACCCGGCTACTATGAGCGTGGAGAGTCTTGAGCGACAGAGAAGTGTCTTGGTGCAGTCTGTAGCTTTGTTAGTGGCAAGTGCGCATATTGCTGCCTGGCAATCGATCAAAAAGACTACCTTCCGTTTGGGACCAGTATGGTGATCTAGGTGGGCGGCAGCTTCGGGGACAAAGTTGCTCGCGTCCGTGGTGCAGTGCCACCACACGTGTCCTCTGGGTAACGCCAAATGAGCAACAGCGATTCGCCACCAACGCGCTGACCAAATATGCCGCGAATCTCTACTAGAAGAATCGGCCCTTCTCAGGGCGTGGACGCGGACCTCAAAGTCATCTTTTGGAACGCTGGAGGTCTAAGTAATACCAAATTTTTGGAGTTGAAACGAAACGTCCTGTCTCAAAACGTGGATATCTATGTTATTGTGGAAGCCGGTGCTGCGACTGAAACGCCAGACTACTACTCAACAAGCGGTTACTCACACCACATATTAAAGCGAAGCCGCCAAGTAGCATCCGGAATTATTGTAGGAATAAAGACAAACCTTATTACTAAGGTTGAAACTCTGCATGAAATGACGTACCGAAACAAGTTAGAACTAATGCAACTAGATGTCTGGAAGAATGCACAACACGTCACTTTTTTTGTTCTATACAACCCTCCCGAAAACAAGCCAGCACTACAAGCGATCGAAGCCCGACTGCAACCGAACAGTATTATCATAGGGGACTTCAACAGTCCTTCTACTAGATGGGGCTACCTTAGAACGTCAACTACAGGAAGATCGCTAGAGGAATTTGTAGACGACAACGCGTGTGACGTACTAGACACCCCCCCAACCTTCCTGTCCTTTGCAGGAAGTGTATCTCAGCCGGACCTAGTAATCACCCACCCGCATATCACTAGCAAGACTAGTGTCTCACTAATGGATGACGCAGGGGGATGCGGACATCGAGCCTTACTAGTGACCACCAAACTCCAAAGAGAGCAACAAGCTCAGAACAGGGTCCCCAGATGGAATTTCAAGAAGGCTAAGTGGGATAAATACAGAAGAATATCTGATAGTGAACTGGCAAAGGTTGCACTCTCCAATCCGGAAAGAAGCGCTCTAGCAATCACAGAGGCGATACTGAGATCCGCGAGAGATAGTATCCCGAGAGGTCATGTGAAAGGATACAAGCCCTTCTGGAACCCAAGGCTTGAAACCCTGAAGAAAGCCAGAAACAAAGCCAGATGTAAAGCAGAAACCTCAAGGTCATTGGTGGACTGCATAGAGCTGCGGAAAAACCAGGCGATGCTGACCCAAGCTATTAAATCAGGCAAAAGAGACGCATTTAAAAGCTTTCTGAGTAATCTCGACTTCAGAAAAGACGGAATTAAGGCTCACCGTTTTGTGACGACACTAAATAATGATGGCAATAAACTGCAACAATTGCCAATCAAGGTCAGAAACAAGGAGCTAACATCCCACAAACAAATTGCTGAAGAGCTCTGCAAGTACTACACCAACGTCAGCAACATTAAAATCGATAAACCTGCCAAACTGGCACTGCAAAAGGCCCCGCCCCCACACTGCCTAGAGGAAATAATGAATTTGATCTGCATGGACAACTTCACCATTCTAGAGCTAGAAGCGGCCCTCACACAGACCAAAAAAAAGAAGGCAGCAGGCATTGACCAACTCTTCCCTGAAATGCTCACGAACTTGGGCGAGAAAGCCAAGGAAGTTATCCTCAAGCTAATAAACCTTACATGGAACACCAGAGTGCCTAGCCAGTGGAGGAAAGGTGAAGTGATCACAGTGCTCAAGAAAGGAAAAAACCCATGTAATATCGACAGCTACCGCCCCATCACCTTAACAAGTTCACTATGCAAAGTCACCGAAAGAATGGCACTTAACAGACTACTGCTGGCTACCACCTACCTTAGTGCCATAGACGACGCTCAAGCTGGCTTTAGAAGACACAGAAACACCATGGATCAAGTAGTCGCCTTCACACAACACGTCAAAGACGGGTTCCATAGGAAAATGTCAACCGTGGCGGTGCTGGTCGACCTGAAAGCAGCCTATGACACGGTGTGGCGAGGGAGGCTCTTACACAAGATGGCCCTGGCCGGTATCTCCGGAAAACTTTTCTCATGGATCAAGTCATTCCTGGGTGAGCGGCGCCAGCGAGTGAGATTCAAAAATAGCACCTCGAAGTTCCGTCTACAGAGGCAAGGCCTAGCTCAAGGCGCCGTGATCAGCTGCCATCCAACTGTTCAACCTAATGATCAATGATGTCCTAGACGTTATCCGAGAGATACCGGGTGTAGAAGCACTATTATACGCAGACGATTTGCTCATCTGGGCAACCAGCAGCAACATAAAAGCACTAGAGACTATTCTAAACGCAACTTTAGCAAACCCCCGTAAAATATAGTGAATGTTCTCTGAACACTTAATGAAGCTGCAAAAAGTTGTCAGAGAACATTCACTATATTATAAAAGGTTTCTGTTGGGGAAAACCCTTGGCACAACACAATTTCGGGGAAACTTCAAATGGACAACTTCTTGCAGCCTGTTTAAGTGTTCAGAGTACATTCACTTAATTTTGCGAGGGTTCTTGCTCTGGTACGCGGCAGGTTGGACGCATGAAGTTTTTTCATAAAAGGGCTTCTGTCGGAGGAAAAGCCTTGGCACAGCCGAGCAAGAAGTGTGTAGAATGAGAGGTCTATTTACAGGGAGTAGTTTGAGTTAGGTTTCCAAGTGGTACCCCGAAATGAGTAATGAGACATTTTTTGGAAATTTGTAACATTCGTATTCGTGGGAAAGCTTCATGTGTAGAACTTCTTGTGGCCTTTTTAGGCGTGGGGGTAACATGCACTGCGTTTTGTAAACATTAGCGTCTACAATATACAGTATGTCATTTTAAAAGAAATAGTTGGAGTCGTTTCTGAGAAATAATCTTTTTCAAAGACTTTTTTGGAAGTTTTCTGAGAATAAAATCCCCCAAAATTGAGTTAGCCCAAAATTTAAAAAAAGGTCCCGATGTATTATTTTTGTGAACCTACATGCCAAAGTTCTTTGCTAAATTTCTTTTGGGAGTGTTCTTGCGCTGATACTAAAAAATTCAACATTAACCAAAAAAAAATATCTTTAGGCCTTCGTAAAAAATATGGGATCCAGTCTGACCAATGCAAGAAACCGTTTTTTTTTTATACTTTTTTATGGTCCTCTTCACGATCCAGCCACAAAACATTTGGTACCCAGACATGCGTTATCTCGTCTGTCAGCTCTTCGACTAAAAGGGAATATCGGGAAGACGACTTCAGAGACGTCCAAAAAACCACTTGAAGGATGAATTAGATATTGGGGAGCTGTAACTTTAAGAGAGAGAGTTTTTATAGTAACCGCGGTAGGCACTGAAATAAAAGTTTCACTAAATATACGGTATACAGGCTACTGTTAGCTCAAACGAAATTTAATTATAATCCGAGACACGATCAACGGCAACTATTTCATAACTGTCACCGCAACGTTCTCCCCAGAGAACAATATAATCGTGGCAGCAGCGGGGTCGTTGGGGCTTACAATTATTACCGCGCATTTTCGACAAACCCAACACATACTAATGTTCTAATTAAAAGTTAAGGGGGAGGGGGATAATTTACGTCATTTTTGACATCCCACTGCTCCGAAATTATTACACCATGCCGGTTGCTCTGAATTGACCGATACACGGAGTAGGAGTTTTCATGCTAAATTACCCATAATTTATAGGATTATGTCACAATCTTTAAACTACATTAAGAGAAAGCTGACCAATGATGTTGACCACACCTGGATCAACCCAAAATAGGTTAATTTATATTTTTTTATTTCATTTCATACTTGTCTTATAACGATTTGGTCTGTCCAATCAACGCAGGACCTTATAGACAGAACACATTATATGGTGTATGAAATAGTCCTCTAACTATTGACCGGACCAAATCTTTATAACATAAGTATTAAATTAAATAAAAAATATAAACCAATCTATTTTTGGGGAGATCGAGGTTTGGACAATGTCAACGGTCGCCTTCCTACCTTCCTCTTTTTTTATTTATTTTCAAAAAAGGTTAATTAATCGCATACAAATAATTAAATGAGTTTATCCGATTTACCTCTTCAGTCGCCTCTGTAGCTTGCGAGTTACGACACGCCTCCGATCGACTCGCACAAGTACAAGCACGCTACCACCTTGCCATCGAAGTCTTAACCACTACAATATCAGTGACAGTCCAACACTAAACTAGTAAAAATAAAATATACACCAGCGGGCAACGATAAGTATTGTAGTATTTAATAACTTTCAGGGTTAAATAATTACTATAGATTATTTCTTAAGTGAAAATAACTCGCGCAGATAATAAAAATTACATTAAAAAAATGGTGAAGTAAACTGAATGGCGGCAGTAAAAAATGAAACGAACATTAATATACGAAATTAAAATGGAGTCGTTCGACAGATACTAAGTTTTTAAATTACCAATTAGCTTCTGACATTCCAATCTTAATTTTTAACAAAATTGTGTTTTAATTAAAAAAATTTCCACAACTTTTTATCAAAGATGAAAAAGTTCTGCTCCCAATCTCCATACTTTAACTCCGATCGGTAAAGGCGTCAGGTACACTATCGTTTATAAAAGTAAGCGTCCTTCAATGCATAGTTGAGGTAGGTGGAGCAGATTTATAATAATTATATAGGGGTACTCATAATGCATCAAATTCGATGTGCTGAGGTTTCCCGGGACATCACAGGACCTGTAGAATAGTGGTACAGACTTCGACTTTCACCCGAAAGGTTGTTGGTTCGAGTCCCACACTGGCTACATTTTCTGGCAATGCTTCGGAGGGCATGTAAAGCAGGCGGTTCCGGGTCATCCTAGTTGAGTGTAAGAGAGGGCTTTATAGCCCTAACTCTGCTAGTAGTAGCAGTGTTCGTCGGGTAAATAACGACTTAGGCCTCATATTTGGGCCCATAGAGCGACCCCGACTTGACTGTCCTACGCCAGCCCATAGGACAGTGGAACTCCTGATTATAGTGGATTCCAAACCACTTGGGGAAACACAGGGAAGTCACACGATTAGTTCGGAGGTGACCAGGACAAGTCCTACCATGTTTCCCTACCGGCACTGTGCGCACAACCAAGTTATATGCAGCTTTGAACCTGCTCTGGTCCGCAGGATTCAACTTGGTATGGCGGCCGGTCCCTAACTCCGCTAGGTTGGCATAGTAATAGAACAACAAAAAGTCACGATTTATTTATCCCCATTATCATTATTAAAAAAATTCTTATTTCACTGCAAATATCATCAAACGTGAGCTATAAAATAGGTCATATCGCATAGAAGAAATGCTCCTCTAAATTTAGATATGATAGTATGTGGTCGTCACAAACAACAAATGACCGCAGTTATAGAACTTCACCGAATACCCTCGTTATCAAATTCCACAACTGCGGTGACAGTGACAGCCCCACACTTGCTTATCAAAATGTAGAGGAACAATTTTAATAAGGGTTGTGACTTAATCTCTACCATAGATATCGTATTTACTGTGATATTTGATTTTTTTTCACCATGGAGGGTGGGGATGTCAGTTTGAAAATTAAGCTGTTTTATCAGTTCAATATACGAGAGATGGGGCATTCAAGCGCGCCAAATTTTTGAATCCTGGGCTCACCTGATGCCACGTCCCCTATGACCAGCCATTGAAAAAACGTACCAAGTGGTTCCAGAATTAAAAAAAAAAAAATTGGCATGCCCAATTGTCCCATGTGACATGTCTCCTATACCAAGGTATGAAACCCTAGTAGCAATAAAAGTTAAACACACATTTTTACCATATTTAATTTTTCTCGGAACGCATTGCATTTTACTAAAAACAAAACAGAAGTAAAATGCAGGATTCTATTTTCTTAGTGTAGCGTAAAAAAAATGAAAGAATTAAAAAGAGTGCAAAATTCCAACCATTGAAGAAATGCAAGTGTAAAGTAATGGCTTTTTTAGAGAATACTGGGATGATAGTCTTCCGCCTAAGCCCATTTCCATTAAAAACGAAACACTACTTTCGCTAAAAATATATAAAGTAAGCAAGGGCTGAGCACTATTGTTTCCACAACGAAAATGTGCAGTGAGTGCTTTGCCGCGCTTTTAAAAATACAAAAGGATCAAAGGGAGTGTTGGAATTGTGGTGTGAAAAATACGGAAAAATGTTTAAGGCCGTTGCATAATGAAACACTTTTTTTTATATTTCACCTATTACTTATTATTGCGTCCTTGTGAGATGTTAGTGTTGCTATTCGGTATGTCTGGCAGTTTTTGCTTCATTTTCCGTGCCTCATATTATATTTTGGCAACAACTCAATGCTGAATAAAACATTTATAATGAATGGACCAAACCTTTGTATACCTTAGTATTAACTGAAATCGGCGACTTCGGTGGCAAGGTGGCAGCGTGCTTGTACTTGTATGCGAGTCTCAACACACCTTGCGGTCAGAGACGTGTCGTAACTCGACACAAGTGCCTAATACGCTATGTATGTAATAACAAATAAAAAATACTTCATTATTTTCCCAACATCAACACACAAAACACTCTTGTGTTCCAAATTTCGAACCACAATGCCGACTATGAACTTTTATTTATCAAATTATTTTCATTTTGACTGGATGCCATCTTAAAATGGTTGATTTGTCGTAAAAAGAGGTGATTACCATTATCTTAGATAATAATACGGGCTTTCAGTCAGATTTTAATTCATTCCTCTGCGACCAATATTAACTGAGATATGAATTATACAAGGTTTCAATCGGCCGCCATCTTGTAACTAAGTAGTGGATCTAGCTGGTTAACGAACTCGATCAAGACGTTTGTATGATCAATTTTTGTGCCAAGTCTCATGAAAATTGGATAATATTTACGGAAGTTACAGTGTTTCCTAAAATCGATATACAACATACATATACCTATATACAGTATAACATTTTGAACGGAGGGTGGTTTTAGGCTCAGGGGGTTATGAAATGAAAATTTGTGAAGAAATTTTCCGAAAGTCGAACATTGGTCGCCATCTCAATGGCTAGATGAATCTCCCTAAAATACCTAACAAGAGCCCATTTATATACAGAGATTTTTTGAGTGACAAAAACATAACATAAATAGATTCTTCTACAGGGTTTGTCCGGAAAGTAATGTCAGTGATTTTTTTCTTACGGAGACTGTATGCTTCACTGGCTCAGATTTTGGCGGGGGGATCTGGCAACAAGTTCCAACAAGCGTCAGCTGGCTACCGATCGTTGTAGTGGTCACATCAGTAGTTCCATGTGAGTTGGTACAGTAACCCGATGCAAGAAGAAAAAAACGTTCGCTTGAGCAACGGATGGCGATAAAGTATTGTGTAAAGCTGGTGAAGAGTGCTGCGGAAACCATTATAATGTTGAAGAAGGCTTTCGACGACGATTGCCATTCGGGAAGGCAAATTTTCCGGTGGAACAAGGCCATCACAGATAGTCGGGAAGAAGCCAACGAGGAGCCCCGCGCTTGACGGCCATTAACCTTCACTACTGTTGTCTTTTGAAGGTTTTAGTAATGTTTAATTTATCGGAAATCAAACGGACACTTACACGTCTATCAGTGTTCAACAAATCACGCACATGTTGCACATTGTCGTTGGTAGTGGAGGTTGATGGCCGCCCAGCGCGGGGCTCATCGCTGGCGTCTTCCCGACCTTCTGCGAAGGCCTTGTGCCACCGGAAAATTTGCCTTCTTGAAAGGCAATCATCACCGAAAGCCTTCTTCAACATTATAATGGTTTCCACAGCCCTCTTCTCCAGTTATACACAAAACTAGATCGCCATCCGTTGCTCAAGCGAACGCTTTTTTTTTCTTCTTGCACCGGGTTACTGTACCGACTCACATGGAACAATTGATGTTACCACTACAACGATCGGTAGCCAGCTGACGTTTGTTGGAACTGGTTGCCAGATCCCCCCCACCAAAATCTGAGCCAGTAAAACGCGCGCTTGCGCGTACAGTCTCCGTAAAAAAATTCACGGACATTACTTTCCGGACAGACCCTGTATATTCACTCAAGGCCACTTCTTTGTATCTATTTAATAGTCTGATTCACATCACGCTATGCAAATAAACAAAAAGGTAAGATAATCTTAGATAATCTTATGGTCAGGTGGTAACGTGCTAGCACTTGTGCGAGTCTTTACACGCCATGCAATCGGAGATGTGTCGTACTCATCACGGGTAATAACCTACAGAGGCGACTGAAAAGGTCAATCGGATACATTTATTAAATTGTTTGTATGCGATTAATCTTTAAAAAAAAAAAAATCTGAAGTTTTCTCTCGAAAAATAGTCCTCATTCAAAGCTGGTCTGTCATTCGCTGAGTGTAAGCTTAACATTGTCAGAGACAATAGACAACGGCTCACCTACAATTAAACATATTCATACTAGGGGTTGAGTTGTAAATAAATTTTCAGCTCAGTGGCTTATTGCAAGACTCGTATCTGTATACTTGGTTAAATCATGCTTTCGCCTGTTTCATTGCGTCAATAAGTTTGCCTCAGCTTGTTCATTATCGCTTGTAGCCGGTGTAGGTTGACATCGAGAGCGTTTACCAGATTGTCAATGGCCAAAAATTTATACGGAAACAATGCAATTAATGTCCGAAGTCAATGGGTTCGCTGGCATTGGACAAGGGACCTATGGGTAAGTAAGCCTAGGTCCATATAAAAACCGTCAAAAAATTACAACTACAGACTATTGCAATGCAACTATACTGTACATCTGTAATGTATTCATTTACTTATTATAGAGATGCCAGTCAAGGCGTTTGAGTGAAGAACGATGTGTAATGCATAAATTACAATGAATTGAGAAGTTTGAAACTGAGAGGATTGACATTTTATCAATAACTTGACACCGAAACTTTATTATTTGAAAATTATCCATTGAAAAGTTAATGAACACCATGAAACGTGTCGGAATTTTAATGAAAAGTTGTGCGTCTAATCCTATCACCATAGCTTGCCATCGGCAGAGTGCTTAATAACGGTAATCTTGACTTGAAGCAACCTATAGTCCGACCGCTCTGGACACTGCACCCAGTATACTGATATATTCGTTGATTTATTATTTGAAAATTACTCATTGAAAAGTTAATGAACACCATGAAACGTGTCGGAATTTTAATGAAAAGTTCCACGTCTAATCCTATCACCATAACTTGCCATCGGCAGAGTGCTTAATAACGGTAATCTTGACTTGAAGCACTCTGGACACTGCACCCAGTATACGGATACATTCATTGGTCTCAATGACTGTGCAAATGATTGGCATTGCCAGTAACCCGTCAGACTGACTGGTATCCATGGTTAAGTCATACTTTCGTATGTTTCATTGTGTCAATGGTAAACTTGTCTCAGCTTGTCCATGATCGCTTGTAGCCGGTATAGGTTGACATCGAGGACGTATACCAGTTTGCCAAAAGCCAAAAATTCATACGGAAACAATACAAATAATTTCCGAAATCCATGGGGCCATTGGCTATGTCCTAGGTCCATAATGAGTCCCCTCAGGACATTATTATAACCTGTCAGACTTGGTGGTTTGATGGGATTTGGCTAGTGTGTAAGGTGGTTGTTGAGGTGCCCCGCTATAGGAGGAATACCTGAACCACAGCAAAGTAAAAACAATAAGGACTTATTTAAGCCCACCTGCAGCATGATCGAGGCGATTATAATACCGGGATTTATTTAATCCCCTGGTAATAAAAATGTAAACAAGATAATTTTATAATGGAAAGTGCTATTCAAAATTTGTTTGTTTACAGTTATAATCCTAGGGTATTTATTTAACCCCGGTATTATAATCGCCTCGATCAGGCTGCTGAACTATGAAAATTGCAAAAGAGCTAAGAAAAAGGAACGAATCCCCTAAAGAAAATTCCCTCTGAGGAATTTAATCTGAAAAATTTCTTCAACCGATTTTTGTTGCATGTCAGGCGCCAAGGTAGCTCCTACGATTGAATGAAAAGTCTCGGTAAGAAATACAGTATTGGCAGATGGTGGTACCGTCCAACATTCTTCATTTATACTTTTCAAGCAATGGTAAATCTGCTGTTGTTCTCAAATGTGTTGTTGTTTGGGTGTTGGTTTGTAGTGGTTGCTTTCTACGGTGTTGATAATCCGGTGTCGATTTTCACGAAAAAGAAAACCCTATGGCATTTTTTTATGTCTTGTCTGTGATTGCCCTGTGTTAAATCCCTATCATCTACAGGTACCTCAAAATTCATGAAATAAAAAATAAAAATAAAAAAAAAACATGAAACGTGCGATCAGAAGAGAAAAATTATAATGCGGCAAATGGTGAAATTTTCGAAAAATCACCAATACAGCCATAAAAAGCTAGCTATCGAAGACATCAAAAAGTTTGAGCTCACACTGGTATATAGCACTCTTGGGAGAGCAAGGGGTGTCCAAATGGTGCCATAAAAGACTCTCATCTGCATAAAGGTTGGGGAATACTTTGAACGGATTGTACTCCGGGGTTAGACTAACCCTTGGCGTTTTGAATGCACAATGAACCTGAAAAGGGCCCAGCTCTTTCCGCCGCCAGCGGTTGCTTATATTTTATTATTTGGGGGGAAGGGGGGAAATTTTATTTCCGTTGGCCATTTCACACTTGGGCGGAATCATTAACATGATGAATGGGCACGGGAGATTTTAATTTCGTTTTTTATTCGCGATAGTAAAGCGCGGAAAAGACTGCAGATTTATAGCAGCTTTCCGCTGTTTAGTTTTAAAATGAGCTCCTCGAGATCATAAATTGGGGAGAATGAAATAATTTTCAGGTAAATAAAGGAGGTTTTTAATTCATTACCGCATATTTACAATAGCTAACTGAGAATTTAAATAATAAAGCTTTTGGGAGTGTACCTCAGCGAAATTCAAGCATTTCACCTCATTTATTGTATAATATCTACTTTTAGTACATACGACGCCCTTCCGGTAAGCACTGCTTTTAATACTTAAAAAATGTTTTTTTTTTCATAATTACTGACTTTCCCTAGCTGATATCTCGAAAACTATGCATGATATCAAAAAACTTCCCTTCACATAACTTGTAGCAACTTTAATCAGCGTTAATTTGGTATAGACCGGAAATATCGCTAGGGCGCGAGATATAAGCGAAAAAACAAAAAACGGTACCTTCAAAGCCCCCCTCCCTCCCCCCGGCCCCGGCTCAATGGCTACGGGTGAGGACTTTTGATATTTTCACCTCCCAACTAGTCTAAACCAAGTTACGAGGTCAAAAATTGTGTTCCAAACAACTCCCTCCATACCTTTTCGTTGCCTGTACTATTAACGGTTAAACCAGTGACGAGTCCACTCCTGAACCAGGTGTGAAGCACGGCTCTGCATTGGCAATATTGTAGCTAATAATTTGGGGCAAGTGCGGGAATGATTCATAAACTGTCAAATTCGTCAAAACAGAAATAAATTTGACTTTAATACTAAAGAGGATTAACCAATGTGTCCGGATGTGAAATATGGAAGGGTTGGTATATTTTACAGCTTAATTGGTAATAAATGATTCAATAGAAAGCTTATTGGCTTGTCACTGCGTCCATCCAACTTATCAATCAACTCCATTCCATTTGAGAGTGGATTCACACCCCCCATCATATACCCAATGAGTCATGCAGGCTATGATTAATAATAATAATTGATTTACCTGAGCAGCCCATCTGCAAATTCAGCTTTTATGCTGCTCCATACGGCGCAAAAGAGGAGAAACATTGCATAGAGTCAAGGTTGCATGTCACTTTTGCTCCAACAGTTACAGTGGAAGCTGTAGAGGATGATATACCAAAGTCACAGTGACCCGTAATCTTACGAGTGACCAGTCACTACAAATGTTCTTTCGGAAATAGATTGTAAGGCAGATGGTGACTCGTATCTGTACTTGCTTATGGCGCAGTTTCCACCGACCTCTCAGTGCAGAATACACATACGGTGACGTGGTAGCAGATATCATTAATAAAGGCGGGGTTTCCACCGATCTCTCATTGCAGAATGCAAATGACATTGACGGAAATTTGAATTTTTCTTTTTATAGAAATCTATTAAAATGTTTGTACTTAACATATCCCATGAAGCCATTTTTTAATTTTAGTTTGTTTGTTTGTGATTTTACTCTATGACCATTGATCAATTTTAACTATGGCATAGAGTAAAACAAAAATTTCCGTCAATGTCATTTGCATTCTGCAATGAGAGGTCGATGGAAACCCCGCCTTTATTAATGATATCTGCTACCACGTCACCGTATATGTATTTTGCACTTAGAGGTCGATGGAAACCCCGCCTTTATTAATGATATCTGCTACCACGTCACCGTATATGTATTTTGCACTTAGAGGTCGGTGGAAACCGCGCCTAATTTATGCTTCCACCTTGCTTCCAGCTTATCACAGCTTAGAATCTTTCAACACTGCCTATCAATTTATATATTGGAAAATTTTGATAAGGTATCGGTACTGCAATTATTCCGCCACAACGATTATATTATAGAGTGGGCTGGAGTGTTATTACAACACATTGGAATGGCAGGGGGGGGGGGATCCCAAAGGGTGTGTTGCAAGCCGATTTCCGTGCCTATAGAGAATCCCCAGAAGGCTACTTGTGCACGGTACTGCGGCATTCTCACCACAAATTCAATATTGACCAGCTGATTACTCAAAGGAAATTTGGTGCGATTGACAGAATGAATCCATTTCAAAACTGTATCATCCCTCTTCTGAAACTAATAGATTCTAATTTCTGAAGTAGGCCCAGATCAGCTACACTTCTACTGTGCATTGGGTACTTTGATGATTGCCGATTGGCACTGCATTAATGGCTTTGATCATTAAACCAATGACGAAATTTCGGAGGATTGTAGTTTATATTGAGAATATTTTAACTACTTTTAAGACATGCGAGGAAATATATCTAAAAGTCCAGATCAACTATGAAACGGAAGGTTTTTTAACTCGATGTAAGAGGAAAAATGATTGTCTTTTTCTTCATTGGCAGGGGTAAAAGGCGACTGTCGGGCATGTCGCTGACCGCAATATACCAAATATACGCAAACCAAGAGAATGTGGATCCACTACATGTTCTCATGCCACGGAGCACTGCGGCGTTTATGTATACATTTAAGTGGCCCCTACACGGTCAGTAATAATGACATTACCTTATCAAGATGACAGTAGGTAATAATGATCGTGTAAGGTGGACAAAGTTGGAATGACGAGAAATAATGATAGGGATCCGAATTTTCTAATCACAGTTGCATCATTGCTGAATATTAATGACATTACTGATAATGCCATTATATTATTGCTATACGATATTAAGAACCGGTTCGAGTGAACCCGTGCATGCTTCTTAATAATCAATCAGTATAGATACCATATTACGGAGTTCCATGGTAAGTAGTTGTCCATTTCAAGTATCGGCTGCCCATAGATTTTCCCCATCCTAAAGCACTGGATCGATCGATGGGACAATTGCGGAGTATAGAATGAGCAGGTCAATAATATCATAGTACACAATAATAATGGCATGGTACGCAATGCATTGGTGCTCAGATTATCTATAGTATAATATATCAAAAAATAATATTTTCGGAAAGCATCCTGCTAGCTGTTTTGTTCCTCTATTTAGCACCTAAAACAAATAGATTTTGAGGAAAAATTTCATTAGTCGTTTTTCCGTACCCCAAAAACCCCCCAAAATAAGTTATCCAAAAAATGAAAAACATACCCCTGGACAGTATTTTTTTTAACCTACATGCCGAATTGAGTTACAGACAGACGTTTCGTAAAAAAAACTTTTTTGGGTACCTGGGATCTCAAAACATGTAAATCCGTTGAAATATCGAAAGCGAAGATTTCGACCATCACAAAGCTTTCTATACACTAACGTATAAATAGGAAAGTAAGGAAAGAACTGCGATAAGTTTCGATAGTCACTTAGAGCACAGTATACAAGTAGTACAAACATAAACGTTTTACTGAGGGTGGTTTTGGGCACAGCGGGACATCAGAAGACGAAGTGTGAAATTTCTTTTGAACTGCAACGACTGGTACCAACAAAATAGGTACGATTTATTTTAGGAAATTTACCTCGGGCATTGTTAACTTCATACAAAGACAGCCCTTACAGACGCTAAATCAGAAAAAAAACAAACAGAAAGCTGTACTCGAACCAACGCCTCTGCTTATTGATGGTGTGCATATTGTGCTTATTGATAGTGTGATATACTTTTGGCGATCCCGGAGCATATCGCCAAGTATCAAAGAGACAGAAAGAGTATCCTGGCATATGGGTTAACTCGCTTCCCCGGATGGGCAGAGAGCCACATAGTTCACTTATCCGTCTTATTTTATTCTAAATTAATATAATAATAATAATAAATAATGTTATATTTAAAAAAAATTAAAATAATGTGGTGAGCACAAGAGAGGCTTTTCTTTCCACGAACCTATGGCGCTTATTCCACCAACGTCAATAGTGATAGTAAATGTAGTATTGACGTGGTAGCTGACATTAAAGACAGTCTAAAAATGTCTGCTGTCACGTCAATACTACATTTACTATCACTATTGACGTTGGTGGAATAAGCGCCTAAAATCAATTGCGAATAACATTATAGGGGATGTTATTAAGAAACTTATCTCATTAAGGTAGTTAAGAGTGGGTAGATAGCTAGCTACTTAGTTTTTCGTATTTAATAAAACTTCACTTTCTTAGCGTATCAATTTAAGCAAGCAGCTCCCTGAAGCTAAGAGTGAAATTAAAGCGGAAAATGTACAGAAAATGGAGTATATAGCCTACAGAGATTGTAGTGATTTAAAGTCACGTCTATGCAGCTATAAAATTTCTCTCTAGTAGCGCAAGCGCATTACAACTGCTGCTATAGTAACATGTTACGTAGAATTTTCTGAAATTTGTTACTTCCCTTTGGTATCAATGGCGAATTCTAGGTGACATATTGCTACAATGGCTGGCCCATTGGCACTTGCAGTCGTTGTGGGTTGACATCGAGAATTTAATCAATTTGCCACGGGCTAGAAATTCATTCGAAAACAATACCAATAATGTACAAAAACCGATGGGGTCGTTGGCCGGGAAAGGTTGAATGGGTCACATTACAAGCTGTCCTACGTCCATAAAAAAACAACTTTTTTTGTCCCGTAACCCGGGACACGGGGCTATATTACATTAACTATTTTTCAATACAGTAATGTGTTACCAACACGATCAAGCCTTACGCATTTGCTTATCGAGGTATCTTGGAGCAGTGGCACCGCAAAATATACTTATAATTTAGACAATAACATCATCTATAATGGTACACTCGAGAATGGCAAACATTTTCTGTTCTATTTTACTTTATACCCACAGAATTTTACCCCTAAAACAGATTATGTACTTAGTACAAATAGAAAACTCCTCGCCGGCAATACAAACCATTAATGCGAATATCCCAAACAGCATGCCGTAAAAAGAAAATTTTCCGGATAAAATTAAAACCAGCACCGACGAAGCGGTCATGGATAGTAACTATACGTTCTCCAGCAAATTTTTTGACAAGAGCCAGATGAAATTTTCTCCAGCTTCATAACAAATGCATTAGACTTTCCCTCTCACTATTTAAAAATTTCAAATGTATACATTAGGCATATAGGAGGAATAACTAGTAACACAGTATTCATGAAAGGGACTTGATTAAAAATTAAATAATTTTGTGCTTCTTTAATCTTCACTAAAAATTATTATTAAAAAATACTAAGAATGGAATTTAATATTGTTATTTTTTTTTTTTTATTTTTTTTTTTTATTATAAAGCGCCAGACCCGTGTGGGTAAACGCGCTTTCTGGTTTGTAGTTGCCGGTGTTGTTGTCTGTGTTGTGTGTGTATGGTATTAGTTGGTGGTGTGTGGCAAACTGCGATCAGGAGGGCACTGGACAACGGGTTGCCCAGTGACCGTCTAAGGGTATATTTATTTATTTATTTTATTATATTTCTAGAGATTACTCTAACGGGAGCGGACATAGTATGATTCCTTCTTCCAAACCGAACAAGAAATAAGAAACTTACACACATGATAATGTCGCATGGGGTTGATGGAGCCGTTAAAAATAATTTTCTTGTGAATACTCACTAAAACCAGTCTTCCCATAAGTATTAATCTTACCTGAAACAGAAAACAAATAAGTTTTTAACTAAGTAAATAAATAATACAATACCAGAAACACTAAAATTACTATATAGTAACATCAGCGTTTTTATCTCCTCTTAGATTATGGATATATATAACATAACGTGGAGGAAATTTAAAAAAAAAGTATATAACATTATGTTTCTAACGTGTTTTCCCATTTTCTAATATTGAAAGACCGTCTTCAACAATTCTAATACTTCGTTCAATTTTTATTTTTTATCGCGAACCTTGCAGAACTATAACCTGCGTGAATGGTCTACGACTATAATAAGCCATAGGGCTGGTATAGACGGCACTATTGGAAATATTGTAGTCAGCAACATGCCTGACTGCCACACTATTCCCCGGGCTGTGCAGGTAGGGCTCTCATTAGGGTTTTTGTATCCAGGACCAGAGTGAAATATTTCTTCTTCTGTAGAGAAACTATAGCCACACACCTCAGGTTCATGAGCGCGATGTGTAGCATTAAAAATCAGATGCCAGATTCTCAAAACATTTGCAATATCAAAACTACGAGTATTTTTTCGGGGTATTTCAATTAAAGTGACATTTGCAACTCCAAAGGACTTTAATGAACATTTTTGTAACACAGTCCTCTCGCAATCCCGAATAAAAACTCGCGATTTTAGGGCACTAACGCGCAATCGATTACCACTCATCTGCATCAAGTACAGAACTGTTTATACGTACGTACATATACTACATATACAATAAAATGCCGGCTCGAAGAGATCAATGCTGGAGCAAATGAGGCGGTCAGTTTCCTATTTATCACGTTATATGGCGGTGATAGAGGACCCCTATTGCTAAAATACACAAAGTTGAGCCATACGTCATAGTTCAAAAAGCCTTGAGAAATAATTTTGGTCATTTTTGGAATTCGGAAAAGTCATATCAATGCTCTTGAGCTGAACTTCTCAAAATAACCCTAGCAATACGAAAACCCAATCACATCTACAATATATCATTTCCAAAAATTACAGTTGTTCGCGTAAGGCACCGTATGCCTAGGTCAACTTAGTACTTAGTACAACTAGTACGACTGCTGTCTTCTCGCAGAAACAGTCAACAACTTGACACACTCATGTTATTTGTCTCTTAAGGTGCCATCTGGGCAAGTAGCTCCCACTGAAGCTATGACCAGCATATAATAGAGAATTAGCTATGTTGTATTGACACAGTTGGCGCGTACTCGGTGCGTCAAAAGGACTTGAGTAATAATCCACAGTTCCGCCGATTGTGAATAACGATAAATGTCATGTGCCACAAATATCAAAATGAATCGGCTACCCCTATTATCGGGGATAATTTTGTGTGTTTTGGTACGTATCACTTCACATTAGTAGGTTTCCAATGTTACTATACGCGTGGATACATAATATTTGGCTATTAATTAGTCATAAACTTTCCCACTATAATAGAGGTGCTTTCGATCTTAAAGATCATAAACCAGCTCCACCAAACACTAAAAAATCTGAAAGTACAATATAACCACAGTGCATGCAATAGGCAAACTTATTTGAAGAAAAAAAACAATAAATTTCATTATTTATTTATACTTGAGCTGATGGACAACTCAGAAGTTTGTTGCTGGCCGATTATTACCATGAACCGAATTCGCATTACGATTTCTATAATAAGAAAGGCCTCTACGAACATATGAAATTTCCAAAATAGGTCAAGTACAGTATTTAGAGCCTAAATTTCCTGTTATTAGCTGTTAACACCTAGCATGTATTAATACTGTCCGGTCCCAAACCACGATTAGAAATGTTTTCGTGAGGAATGCTGGCGCATTGCCATGCATTGGAACATGGAAAATTTGCCTTGCTGCAAAATGAATTCGGTACGGTGTTTATTGTTATACAGTGACGCGGCACACCCATGGTTCAATACATAGCGGTGCACCAGCATTCCACACTTTTATAAGGCGGCTATTCCACCGACCAATTTCCTTCACTAATCGTGGTGCCGATGTGGTAGCAGACATCATTAATAAGTCTCTGCCATATTTTAAGGAGACTACTACGTAGATACTTAACTCATCTATTACAATCAAGTTATAATATGGTAGATATTCATTAATGATGTCTGTTACTACGTCGACACATCGATTAGTGAAGCAAATTTGTCGGTGGAATAGCCGCCGAAGCGCGGTGGGACCGGGCATAAATGAATTTAAATTACTTTCAGATGTCTGCGCACTCATCACCAAACCCAGGTCCACAGGAAGCGCCTTCAGTGGATTTAAATGGAAGTGGAAGAAATATATGGTTGCTACCAAAAGATATAGGGGGATCTGAACAACCCGTAGCCCGCAGTTACTCTTCCATTCAACAACCAACCATTGAAAGAATTTCTGAAGTCCCGAAAATGACGATGAACTGGCAAAGAGTCCCAATAAGCTCTGGTAATAACAAATATGTGCAGCTTCAGCCTGATGAGGGACAAATCTCTAGCAATGTTTTCATGCTACCTGAAGCCAGGAGTATGCCATCAATCACAATAAGCCAAACGCCTCAATCAATTAATCCCAAAAGTATGGCAAAGGAAGGACAAGTTTTCATTACCGAAGAAGGAAGCGTGCCCGCATTCTCAATAACTCAAACACCCAAAATAATAACTAGGGTGATTGCTCCTGATGGATCAGTAAAAAGTGAGACTTCAAATGTACAAACACCATTGGGATGGAGCCAAGTCCCAAAGGAACAACAGTTCAGCATTCCAGGTAATACAGTATTGATCACACCTGGAAATGATCCAAGAACTATTGTCAATTATCAAGTGTCAAATCCTATGCAAAATGCGGATGTGAATACAAAATTCAACTTACCACAAAAAAGCCTCGAAACCTCAGTCAAATCAACAGTCGTAAGCTCCGAAGAAAATCAGAGGCTGCCAAATCTATCCAATCAAGCGCCGTCCTTTACACAAGACTACAATTTATACCATCAGAGTCAATTATATCCCTCCCTTCAGCAGAATTGGGAAATGGGAACTCAAGCACTGTCCCCAGAAGAAAAAGAGAGGCGTCTTCAGTTTATTTTACAAAAACCACAAACTCAAACGCGCAATTCCACAGCATTCATGCACAATTCTCCAAAGTCAGCTATCAGTGTTCAGCCTTCAATTGGGAGAGTTTCGACTCCTATGGGTGCCAATCAAATATCAACGCAAGCTGCGACAGACCAAAAGAATAGTATGCAACCAAATTTGGATATTTTTAAGCAGACACAGCCTCTACGCCCTCAGAGCATAGAAAACACGAAAAATACTAAGCCGGAGGAGACTAATCAGAGGTTATTACAGCAACCACCCAGTGGGACAGCGTCTAATATAAATTATCAAAATTTTTTCACCACTTCACAACTGAATAGCCCAAATAATATAATATCAACCCTTCAGCCCGCAACCTTAGTTTCACCAAGTCTGCAGACAGATTCAACTTTGGTCCCCCCTGATTCACCAGCGTCAAACAGTCTATACCTACACCATAGTCCGCAAACTTCCGAATCACCATCGCAATACACTTCTTCTTGGAACTTAAGAGCACCCATCACAACCAATAATCTACTGACAAATACTGATATAAAGCAATCAATTGGGGACGGCGTTAGATCGATGTCACAACCAATAGCAAATATTGTACCAAACTCTCAGATACCATCAGCACCAAATTTATATCAGTCGTCATCAAATCGTCAATATACTTCAGTTCCTGAATCAGTCTCGGATTTAAATGATCGTTCGCCAATGAAAACCGTCAATCAATTGACTAATAACGATATAAAACCATCCATAGAGGAAGGTGAGAGGTCGATAATGCAACCAACAGCATATTTCGCATCAAATTCTCAAATTATGCAGCAATCAATTGGGGAAGGTGTTAGATCGATGCTACAACCATTAACAAATATGGCATCAAACGTTGAAATGCCATCTGCACCATTGCCCAATTTATTTCAGCCATTAACAAATATTCCATCTGCTCAAGTTCCTGAATCAGTCTCAGAATTAAATAATAGAAATTTAAACAGAAACATGTTATACCCTGAATCTCAGTCACAGCACACTTCAACAACACTTGACAAGCCTTATGACAAACCAGCCAGGATAACTCAAGATTCTCAACCTCCACAAATTGAAAACTTCGTATCGTACAATAATAGTCCAAAGTCTTCAGTCCCATTAAACCCTCTGTCAGTATCAATGGTTGACGAGAAAGCGTCTAACACACAACAGTCAAATACATTTTTAACAAATCCGTCAGAACAGAGGAGGCACTATTCAATATACAACGAGCCGCTCAATCAGGACAATCATCATTATGCACAAGTTATTCTTCCCCAACCATACCAAGAAAATACCCAGTCAAGACAAAATATACATTCACAATATGGAGATGGAACTGGCAAAGCAACTGATGCGGCAATGGCACCAAGTAGACCCCTTGAGTGGGAAGGCTCTTATGGCTTTGAAAGAGATAGTAAAAATGCATTAGTAGTGAAACCCTACGAAGAGAATCATCCGCAAGAGAATGAAAAATCTAGTAATGTGCATAAAGGGGAAGCCACAGTGAGCTATGGAAGCGATAGTCAAGTAACGTCGAATGGTATGAACGCCAATAATACAAGCCGAGCACCACAGAAACAACCTAATCAAAATGAAAACTATAAGTTCGGAACGATCGACAGTGCTCGACTACTGCCAGAACAATCCGGAAAATTCAGTGCAGAAAATAAATCTGCTACCACTAACACGCATCCACGGATATCTTATTATGATGATGGCTACTCACGGTCGGCCCAACAACCCGTTCCCCAAACAACTGAAATAATTAGGGAGCAACAGGCAGGTGAGCGTAGCGTCGGCACAAATTTCCCCTCTTCGCAAACGTCGCATGAAATCATGCATTTTTCAGAACATGAGCATGCACCTCACACCACGACCTATAACCACCCCAGCAATTTCGATAGTCCGCGATCTATTCCAAGTCACCAAAGCACTAGAAAAGAAAGTCTTGATCCAAAATCTAATGCTCCCCCACCACAATTGCCAAATATGCATTCGTATCCTACAAGTTACATAACAAAGGGTACAAATATGTTCGACGCACCCCCCGGCAGTGATATGCTTCATGAGTGGCCAAGCACTGTTCGCCATGAAAACAGCAGCCCGACAGTACCTGTAGCAAAATCGACCACGACAAATCCTTCCTCCCAGAACATGTCAAATAGATCTCAAGCGGAAGAAACCGCAGGTAGCCATAGCAATGACGGTGCAAGAACTTCTTCAGTGCACCAGCCTGAAACAACGCATATGCAACAGAGCATGGCAAGTGGAACACAAACTGGGGAAGCTAGTAAAAGCCATGGAAGCGACAATCTATCAGTGCCATCTGAGAATATAGCCAATAGCATACGCTCATCCCCACAACAGCAGAACAATGGAAATGAAATTTACAATCTTCAACAAACTTACAGACCTCAATCTACTTCACATGCACCAGAAAATAACACTTCGCGCCGTAGTGGAAATCCAGCATGGGAAACACAACAACCCGCTACCAATTGGCCCAGGGGGCACCAAATCTCAGCCCCCAACAACATAAGGGCTATAAACCAAAAAGATAGCCAGCAGAACACTGGTAGTAATTATATATCTTCTACAGTCCAAACAGCATCGCCGCAGTCTTTAAGTAATAGTCAACCACATCATGGAGTCAACTTCATTCATACTACAGGACCAGCTAGCCCACCGTACTCCACAGTTGGTACTTTTCACAGCGATGCTAATCCTGACAGTGTGCGTTCTATATCAAGAGAACCGCCCAGTAAGGAAGATGCTGGTGCAAAATCATACGTTCCCTCGCCACAATTTCCAAATCTGCAACAGTATCCAACAAGTAATGATTTACCGGGTACAAATACCTTCAATACTAACCTCGACAGTGATAGATTAGTTTCACAGCTTCAAAGAAGTTCACTGGTGCAATCAACAGAACCAAATCATTTACAACCGACCTATATGTCAAGCGGGTCCTCAGAAGGGGCAGGCGCAAGGAGTTTTGGTAACGATATCCCCAGAAATCCCCCACTACAATGGATAGAGCCGAATCGTACTCAGCAGTCGACGCATAATAGATCGTCTGAGTTGATAAACAGTGGAAACCTAGAAAATGGTAGACAAAGAAGTTCACCACAGCAACAAACTGAACATCATCAAATAGACGATATGCCGGGTTACCATAGAATTCCTCCAGAACAACCTGCCTTGCCGAATGTTTCTTCTCAGAACAGCTCAAATAGATCACATTCACAAGAATCAACCGGTAGCCATGATACTAATAGTAGAAGAATTTCTTCAGAGCCACAGCCTGAAATGACGCATACTCAACAGAGCATGTCAACCAGAACATCGACAGGGGACGTTACCAGAAGCTACGGAAGTGACCGTCCTGGAATTTCGCTAGAGAACGCAGCCGACAGCAAACACTCAGTACCACAGCAGCAGAGCCTTGGAATGAATCGCCAACAAACTGATAGCCCTCGATCACTTTCCCACCTGCCCGAAAATTATGCACCTAATTTTGATACACAGGTAGGTCCCTCAAAGGTGGGAAGTAGCAGTTCTAGGGAGACTCAACAACTCACAACCAATCCAGTCAGGTGGTACCAGAGCGATACCCCAGACAACATCGTTTCTATAAGCCAGACAGAAGGCCAGCTAAACGCTGGTACTAATGACATATCATCTAATTCACAAGTAACCTCGCTGCAACAATCACTTGATAGTCAATTACCTTATGGAAGTGGCTTTGTCCAGACTACAAGATCAGCGCCTCCAGCGCACTTCAGAGTTGGTACTTTCCACAGCGATACCAATCCTAACAGTGTTTTGCATTCAACATCAAATGAACCGTTCAGTAAGGAGGGTGTTGATACAAAATCATACGCTCTCCCACCACAATCCCCAGCCATGCACCCGTATCAATCAAGCGACTTAGTACAGGGTGCAACTATTTACAACGCATACCCCGCCGATGATAAAACACTTTCACAGCCTCAACGAAGTTCGCCTGTACAATCTGCAGAACCAAATCATCCCAGTAGATCCCCAGAAGAGGCAGTTACGAGGAAATTTGGGAGTGATAGACCGAGGAATCCTCAAGTGCAATGGATAGCACCAAATCATGCTCAGCAGTCACATGAGCCGGCTTACCTAGAAAATGAGAGACAACAAAATATGTCACCACAACCACAACAATCTGAAGTTAAGGGTACTCAAATAGACAACATATCGAACGGCTCTAGAACTTCTCTAGGACAATCCACAGGTCAGAATCTTTCTCATCAATATGTGTCAAACAGATCACATTCGGAAGAAACAACAGGTAGTGATGATAGTGGTGGAACAAGAAATGTAGCAGTACAACAGCCAGAAACGATGCATACTCAACAGAACATGCCAAGTAGAACACAAACAGGGGAAGGTACCAGAAGCCATGCAAACGACGATCCAACAATGTCACGAGAGATCAGCACCGACAGCAACCACGAAGCACTACAGCACGACAATTATGGAAATCAAATTTTCAATCATCAGCAGACTGACAGTCCACGATCACTTTCACATCCACCTGAAACACTTAAGTTTGATCCTCAGATGAGTCTCAAAAACCTAGACAGTACGAGTTCATGGACCATTCAACAACCCACAACCAATGAAATCAGAGGGTACCAAAACCCGACCCCAGATAGTGTGCAGTCTGTTAATCAACAAGCAAGCCAGCAGAGCACTGGTTTTGATTATACAACTCCTCCTTCACCAATAACAACGCCACAATCTTCCATTAATGGAAATAACAGCATGCATACGTCTTTACCGGAATCTACAGTCAGCACGTTCCTCAGCGATGCTAATCCTGACAGTGGGCGCTCTATTTCAAGAGAACCGTTCAGTAGAGATAGTGCTGATACAAAACCTACCGTTCCCCGACCACAATTCTCCAATATGCATCCACATCCATCAAGTAACATTACACCGGGGACAAATACGTACAACACACACCAAGACAGTGATAGGTTAGTTTCACAAACTCCAAGAGGATCCCCAGTACAATCAGCGGAACCAAATCATTCACTGCCAAACTATTTACCAAGTAGATCTCCGGAGGAGGCAGGCACTAGGAGCTTAGGTACCGATAACACAAGAAATTCTCCAGTTCAATCGTATGAATCCAAGCACTCTCAGCAGAACGATATGTCTAATAGATCACATGAAGCGGAAACCATGTTAGGGCATGGAACTGCTAGCCCAAAGGCAACAAATAATTTTGAACAAAGTAGACCAATTGATAACCACAGTCTCTCACCGTCTATACAAATGCAGAACAACTCTTCCAATAAAACAAATGAACCATTTTCGCCATTCCCAAATATGCGAAGCGTCGACAATATTAAAACTTCGACCATCACTGACAGAACACCATCGATAACAATAATTAACCCAGAAAACACACGGTCAGCACAATCTACTTCAATACCAGAATATCAGAGTGCAGCAATAGACATGTCACAATTCGCAACCCCACAAGTCAGTCAGCCGAGCACTTATTACTCGCTTCCTTCATCAAAAGTACAATTTCCAAATAGCAATCATCTTTCTCCACAAAATACTGCATCAAATGCAGAGTCCGTCAGTCCTTCGAAGACCCGATCCCACATTTTTCCCAGCAACGCTTTTCCGGACAGTTTACCCTCTATGCCAATACAGCCTATCAGTGCGAGCTCCCAAGTACCGTCATCTCAATTTTCCTTCCCAAAGAAAGTCAAAGACGCACGATATCCAGTATACAATTCTGCAATGATACCTGACCAACCGCCTAGCTCAATACCACAGCCATTAGCATTGTCACCAAAATCGGACGATCGTTCTCGTGACTATCTACACCCACTTCCAAAAAGCTCACCAAAACCGGATGACTTCGATAAAGATGATTCCTTACCAAGAAGCTCTTTTACAACGGAAGCTTTCATGGAACACGAAACGGGTGGTAGTGGACATGAATATTCGAGTTATTCTCAATATTTAGCTCCACAAAAAAATCTTACGCGGGAACCAACCGATAAGATTAACTCTGGAAACCAATATTCAGAGGATTCTCGACATTTCCCCTCAAAAAATACTTCTACACTGAAAGTCTCTCTAGGTCGCGATCATGATCATGACCATGAAAATTATAGTGGTTCTCAGGATTCCCCTTCAACTATCTCCATTGCACAGGGACCCACCGCAGGAAATAGTGGTAATGAACAAGAACAACACCCCTCAAACTTTTTAAGGAAAGCTTCCACTTCTAAAATCCAAACTTTTGAAGGACGATCCTCACAGCCGCTTTCCACAGAAACAATCAGCACGGCACTATCAGATGAACCAGAGCATCCTCATAGCGACGCTCCAACAAGAGGTCTTCAAAGTCCTACTTATATACCAAGTGATCCAACAAAACATGCTACCCCATTACCGAGTGTAGCACCAGAGGAAATAATCGCTAATATTCCGAAACCGAAGAGTATGACAGACCAGGTAAGAATTTAAAAAAATTTGTTTGGTGACGGAATAAGAAATAAGATAAGATTGATTACCTCCTTCCCATTCCATTAGGAATTTACTATGCCATGGATGTTAAGACATATTCCTAGCGGAATGATAACGAATATCGCATTATTGTAAAACAATGTAGGTTTCACATTGTCAATTGGATTAGAGTAGCCCGTTGGATAATGAAAATTGAACGGCTATCCCATAAACGTTGCGCCGCATTGCTTGTTTATTTATAGTTTGTATTTCACTATACTGAATAAGGTAACAATAACTGTAGGTTCTTATCGTACAGTAATACAGACAACTATTGTAGAAGTATTGTAGTTGCACAACAGGCAATATTGTACTGTTGGACTAGGCATTGACATGGACGAAATACAATATGTTTATTCCACCTATTCTTATCCTTCTGTGAAAACAAAATAAATTTCATTTTCAATCACAATCAATCAACTCACATATCGATTGGTAACATGGAAAATTCAGACGAAATGGTATGTAATTAACAAAAAACAAAATCCAGTGCATTTTTGTGTTTCCTTACTTTCGTTAAATACCTAACTTTACTATTATTAAAAATACATATACTGTATATCCTGTATATAAAACCACAATAACTAGGCGTTATGGTACAATAGTACTAGTTTTCTAGCCTTCAAAACTGCAGCAAATTAATTTTTCAGGTTGATCATTCTGGACTACAGCGACTTTTGGCAGACCAAGAAAACGAGCGACATCGAAGTTATCATTTAATGGGACATGATGTAGGTGCCTATACAACCCAATACTTAATTTATGTATTCAATGAATTTTAACCAATTACACATAAATTTAAAAATATTTGTGACTGTCAAAGAAATAATTCTCTGATATATAAAGCAACAAATTGATTCACAACTTCATTTCCAGACATCATACTAAAAAATATAAAAGAAATCCCGATACAAATGCGAATTAATAAAACCAAATTTAGGGCAGGCCTACTCACTAACAGGGACATTATAAATCGAGGTACAGATACAAATGTAATTAAAACAAAACGGTTTTTAATTTAATTATTGTAGGCCTACTTATTTTCAATTAACGACATAATTACATAGTCAATTCTCCATGACCTCACCACTTTCCCCAGACATGTGAGAACCTAATAAGAATAAAAATTAACGTTCGTTTATTTTCAAATTATAGGAAGAACTTCCCATCCAGAATTACCACGGTCGCCATCATCATTATGTAAGTAGCGTTACAACTACTATAGGTGAGAGCGAGAATTAAGGACACCAACGAAGATATTGATATTACCATAACTTGTCACAAACAAATGTAACGAATCATTTAATACAAGCAATTAGGTATTAGATAAAAATTAATAGCGAACTAACCAAGTCGTGTTAATTCTTGCAGGGCAAAGGCACTCAACTTATTGGGCCTGAAGAACCAAAGGATGATGACTCTGACAAAGCAGATTTGAAGATTAGCAAAAACGAACCAGAAGAATATAGCCTTGAGAGTAGTAAAATAAGTAATAAACAAAATAGAAAAATGCCCCTATCCACAGAAGTCAACTACCAAGCAAAGGAAAGAGGCGGGTCAGGTCAGTTTAAAGGAAAGGTAGAAGAAGCAGCGCAATCACATGGCAATGATATTAACAGTCGATCAGGAACTAATAATAATGGCGAAAAAGCTGTTGAAAAACAGGAAGCAGATAGCAGTATTGGAAAAACCGGGGCCCAAGAAACTGATATTCAGTCAGAAGAAGAAAAAAGAACAGGTAACGATGATGGTGTTAAAATAGCTGCAGGAAATAAAAATACTGAAGGGAAGGCTAGTTCAGACCAAGGAACACAAAATAGAAAAGAAGGGATAAAAGAAAACAAAGACAGAGGCAGTGATGAATTTGATTCCGAAAATATGGCAATGGAAGCTAGCTCAACTAATGAGACCCTAAACGAGCAAGTAGAAAATGAAGCACGTGTAAACGGTGAAATTTTAAACAGGGCAAATATTGATAGCACGAGATTTGCGGCATACGGTAATCAACGCGAGGAAGATGAAAATATTCAAGGAGGCAGCGTCAGTGATGAAAGTCACGGTTTCCATACTGCCTCTAATAATGAGAAAGCTCGATTGGGCCAAGACAAGCATGAGGGGCAATCGGATAAAAGAGGTAACAAGGGTAAAGGTTTCACAACAGATAGCAGTGCTGTGATCAATACTACGTCCAATAACAACCAAACCGAAGAAAATTATATGGGAACGGCAATAGGTGATAACAGGGCTGAAACTGTAAATTACAGCCAACGAGAGGAAATAGCAGGCAATGCAAGAGAAATTCTAGAAGTGAACAAGGGAAGCAGCAGCGGAGGAAGGAGTATAAATAGAGAAAATATCGAAAATACAGGGAGCTCAGCTAAAGACACGCAGGACGAACAAGGATCAACAGGGAGCGTCGATATGAATAAAGACATAGATATGAACGTAGAAAATGGTCTTAGTTCAAATCAAGTGGAAGAGAATGGCACGCCCCAGAACGAACGTGAAGTAAATAATACAGGTGTTGATGGTGCTGGTTCAGGGAATAATGGCAACGCAGACATTCTTTTCAAAGACGTTGAAGGTGATGACAAAGGTATGGAATCAAAAGAAAACAATATAAAGAACACTAGTGCCATAAGGAATAGCTATGAAATAGAAAACAGAACTGAAGTGAAACCGCAAAGAGTTAATGAAGCAGTTAACAGCGATAACTTTAACAATGCTGTCAAGAACAACCAAGAAGGGGTTGTTAAAAATAACACTCTGCTTATTGTACAAGAAGAAAATAAAGCAGAAATAATAGATGATACTAGAAAGAGTATCCATACAGAAGACACAGGCTCAGCAGGGGGAAGAATTTATACAATTACCGAAACAGATGAAAATGGGATGGAAACTAACAAAACTGAGGGCAAAGGTAAAATATCACCCGCTGAAGAACATCTGGAACAAGGTACTAAGCAAGTAGAGAACAGTGCAGCAATAAATTATAATGAAGATTTTGGCACCAATAAAATAAGCAAGGAAAATGATTCAGAAGCGCAAAGAACCCCCGCTGAAGAGATTCAGGAGGAAGAAGGGTTAGGAAGGAAAGAGGAAGGTGCTAGCAGCAAAGATGCAAACACAAAAATAAGTGACGTGCTTAAAGGGTTCAATGATGACGATAATGTTGGAAAACATACCGCTTTAATATACGCCCAAGCAGAGGGTAATGCACCCAAAACAAACGAGACTGATATAAAAGGAATTCCGAATGAAGGCTATTATACAGGAAATAGAGAAGCGAATGGTGCCCCAACAAAAGAAATTCGGGTGAAGGAATGGATAGGAGCATTTGCACCAGATATAAGCGATAAATATACAAATACAGAAGGTGACGGGGAAAGACACGCTCACGATAAAAATCAAGGAGATGAAGAAGTAAAAGGACGCGCAGATGAAGGATCACAGAAGGGCGATGAAGAGGTAGATGAACAAGATGATAACAAAAGTAAAGGTACAAACTATATGTACAACAATAATGGAGGAAATACCTCATTAAGCGATACCACAAGAGATAAGGTAGAAACAGAGGAAAGGGAAAATTCCACCCTCAATGACTCTCATACTCAGGACATTGCCAAAGATGCAATGTACAAGGACCTTGTAAGTGGCGATATTAACAACAGTAGAAGAGACACAACGAAAAACAGTTCCGAGAAGGATTTACTGACAAAGGAGCACGCGGCAGAAGGACTAGATGGAAGTAATGGTAAGGAAACCAATGTCAACAAGATTGGGGTCAAAGGCTTATTACATGATACTACCAAAAGTAAAGAAGAAAATGAGGACAATTTCACAACTTCCCGCGAAGACACCAATCCTAAGGACGACGAGAAAGATTCAAATGACAGTGGTGCAGTCAGTAGCGGTGTTGATAATAGCAGTAGTGGCAAGGCAAAAGGCAGTTCAGACATGGATGCGCACACATTTTTAAGCGATACCACGGAAGATAATGAAAATGAGAACTACAATACGTTAAAAAAGGACAACGCAGACAAGAAAGACAGAGAGTTAGGGGCTAATAATAGAAGCAGAGGCAAAGAAAAAGACAGTTCAGACCGGGACGCTCAAAATGGGGGTAAAGAGGTCGAAGGACAAGAGGTCAGTAGAGGAAACAATTCAAACCATTACAATGGGAGCAAGCATGGATTACTAGGCGATAAAATTAGAGGTAAAGATGAAAAAGACGAAAATAAGGCAAAGCGCTATAACATTCTCAAAGACACTCATGAGGATGGTAATAGCAATATAGAAAGTAGCAAAGAACAATACAGCCCAGAACAAGAAACCCTGATGAAGGATGAAGAGCTAGAACATGAAAAAGGCAGCAAAGGAAAAGAGAACAGTAACAATAATGGAGGGCACAAGTTTTTGGTTCCCAAAACCAAAATTTCATGGGAAAATGGGGAAAGTAACATTAATTCCCACAAAGACGCCCACAGTAATGACGATGAGAAGGATACTAAAGACATTGAGGAAATCAGTGGTGGTGTTGGCAGTAGTAGTGGCAATGCGAAAAACCAATCACACCATGATGAAGAGGAAGAAAAACCAGAAGGCAGCAGTGAAAAAGATGCAAACTATTACAATCAGGACGAAAGAGGATTGTTACGCAATACCACTGAAGATTTTGAAAATGAGGAGAACTACAACACCATACACAAGGACAGCACAGGCAATGATGAAAAAAAGGTAGAAATTCAAAATGGCAGCATCGGAAAAAATACAAAGGTCCGCGTTCAAGGAGCACAAGGTTCGTTAGGTTATTCCAGAGAAGGCAACGAAGAAAATACGGAATATTACACTGGTTCTCTCAGTGATACTCATATTCAGGAGAATAATAGAGATGCAAATGAAGGAGCTAACCGCGATGGAAACATTAGTAATAACCGTGATGATAGCTATGAGATCAACAGCACACACGAAGGCGCCATGAACGGCCATGAACAAGTAGAAGAAGAAGACGGCAGTAGCAGTAGTGTCACGGCGAAAAACAGTTCTGACCAGGACGCACGAAACGAAGATGAAGAGGTCAAAGAACAAGAAGGCAGCAATGCTAAGGGCACAGACTATAGCAATCAGGACATCCAACGATTATCGGGTAATGAAGACGGTAATGATCAATATGGCAGCAGACCAAAAGAATCAAACAACTTGATAAGCAATAATGAAGAAAAAGTCTTGGTAGGCGATACCCCAGGATATAAATTAGAAAAGGGGGAAAGGGACAATCCCTTGATAAATTACTCCCTTACACAAGGCGATGAGAAAGATGCAAATGGCAGGCACGCCGTCGGTATTGGTAATAATAACAGTAGAAGTGATGCGGCAAGCTCTGAGAAGGAGGCGCAGAACGTCGATGATGAGGTAAAAGGAAGCGAAAATGAAAGATCACAGAAGGGCAATGGAAGCAATACAAAAGAATCACACGAAATTTTGAATAATAATGGAGCAAGAGTATCATTAGGCGATACCACAGCAAGAAAAATAGAAAATGAAGAAAGGGACAATGCCTCCCTCAATGAAAACATTACTCAGGTCGTTGACATAGATTCAAATGACAGTGACACCGCCCGCAACGGTATAAATACCGGGGATCTTGATTTCCCAAAAAACATTAGTACTATCAGTGAAAATGACAATACGCAAACAAACTCAGGTAAAAACGGGAATGAAACAAACCACAAATTCAACAATAATGAAGGAAAAGACACAAAGGGCAGTGTCACAGGAGAGGATGAAGAAAAAGAGAAAATGGACAATTCCTCCGAAAAGGGTTTCTCTCCTCAGGACGACGAGAGCGTTGCAAATTACAGCAGTATAAATAACACCACAAGTGGCGAATTGGAAGACAGTTCTGATAATAACGCAAAGGAAGAGGATTTAGATGAGGAAGGAGAGACAAACGTCAACAACAACGGAAATAAAGACTTATTAGAAGATACCACCAAAGACAAAGAGAAAAGTGAAGACAATGGGGAGCATGACAACAGCTCCATCAAGGTCACGCCTACCCGAGGGGACGTGAATGGTGAAAATGTGGGAGGGGATCGTGATTTCCCAAGAAAGATTAGTGCTACCAGTGAAAATAACAATACGCAAAACAACTCAGATAAAAACGCCGACGTGGTGAGAGAAGAGACAGTTGAACACAATGATGACGGGGTGAAACAAGACGGCGCCAATGGGAATGAAACAAACCACAAATTCAACAATAATGAAGGGAAAGCAACAAAGGGTGGTGCTACAGAAGAGGATGGAGAAAAGGAGAAAATGGACAAGTCCTCCGTAAAAAGTTTCCCTCCTCAGGACGACGAGAGAGAGACAACTAACAGCAGTAGAAATAATAATACAAGTGGCGAAGTGGAAGGCAGTTCTGATAATTACGCAAAGGAAGAGGATTTAGATGAGGAAGGAGAGACAAACGTCAACAACAACGGAAATAAAGACTTATTAGAAGATACCACTGAGGACAAAGAGAAAAGTGAAGACAATCGGGAGCATGACAACAGCTCCATCAAGGACACGCCTACCCAATGGGACGAGAATGGTGAAAATGTGGGAGGGGATCGTGATTTCCCAAGAAAGGTTAGTGCTACCAGTGAAAATTACAATACGCAAAACAACTCAGATAAAAACGCCGACGTGGGGGGAGAAGAGACAGTTGAACATAATGATGAAGGGGTAAAACAAGACGGCGCCAATGGGAATGAAACAAACCACAAATTCAACAATAATGAAGGGAAAGCAACAAAGGGTGGTGCTACAGAAGAGGACGGAGAAAAGGAGAAAATGAATAATTCCTCCGTAAAAGGTTTACCTACTAAGGACGACGAGAGAGATGCAAATAGCAGCAGTATAAATAATATTACAAGTGGCGAAGTGGAAGGCATTTCTGATAATAACGCAAAGGAAGAGGATTTAGATGAGGAAGGAGATACAAACGTCAACAACAACGGTAATAAAGACTTATTAGAAGATACCACTGAAGACAAAGAGAAAAGTGAAGACAATCGGGAGCATGACAACAGCTCCATCAAGGACACGCCTACCCAATGGGACGAGCATGGTGAAAATGTGGGTGGGGATCATGATTTCCCAAGAAAGATTAGTGCTACCAGTGAAAATAACAATACGCAAAACAACTCAGATAAAAACGCCGACGTGGGGGGAGAAGAGACAGTTGAACATAATGATGAAGGGGTAAGACAAGACGGTGGCAATATGAATGAAACAAACCACAAATTCAACAATAATGAAGGGAAAGCAACAAAGGGTGGTGCTACAGAAGAGGATGGAGAAAAGGAGAAAAAAGACAATTCCTCCGTAAAAGGTTTCCCTCCTCATGACGACGAGAGAGATGCAATTAAAAGCAGTATAAATAATAATACAAGTGGCGAAGTGGACGGCAGTTCTGGTAAAGACACAAAGAATGGGGATTTAGATGAGGAAGGAGAGACAAACGTCAACAACATTGGAAATAAAGACTTATTAGAATCTACCACTGAAGACAATGAAAAAAGTGAAGACAATGGGGAGGATGAAAATAGCTCCGTCAAGGACACGCCTACCCCGGGAGACGAGAATAATGAAAATGTGGGAGGGGATCGTGATTTCCCAAGAAACGATAGTGCCATCAGTGAAAATAAGCAAAACAACTCAGATAATAACGCCGAGATGGGGGGAGAAGACACAGTTGAATATAATGATGAAGGGGTAAAACAAGACGGCGTCAATGGGAATGAAACAAACCACAAGTTCAACAATAATGAAGGAAACGACACAAGGGGCGGTGTCACAGGAGAGGATGGAGAAAAAGACAAAATGGACAGTTCCTCCGTAAAGGGTTTCTCTCCTCAGGACGACGAGAGCGTTGCAAATTACAGCAGTATAAATAACACTACAAGTGGCGAATTGGAAGACAGTTCTGATAATAACGCAAAGGAAGAGGATTTAGATGAGGAAGGAGAGACAAACGTCAACAACAACGGAAATAAAGACTTATTAGAAGATACCACCAAAGACAAAGAGAAAAGTGAAGACAATGGGGAGCATGACAACAGCTCCATCAAGGTCACGCCTACCCGAGGGTACGTGAATGGTGAAAATGTGGGAGGGGATCGTGATTTCCCAAGAAAGATTAGTGCTACCAGTGAAAATAACAATATGCAAAACAACTCAGAAAAAAACGCCAACGTGGTGGGAGAAGAGACAGTTGAACATAATGATGACGGGGTGAAACAAGACGGTGGCAATATGAATGATTCAAAACACAAATTCAACAATAATGAAGGGAAAGCAACAAAGGGTGGTGCTACAGAAGAGGATGGAGAAAAGGAGAAAATGGACAATTCCTCCGTAAAAGGTTTCCCTCCTCATGACGACGAGAGAGATAAAATTAACAGCAGTATAAATAATAATACAAGTGGCGAAGTGGACGGCAGTTCTGGTAAAGACACAAAGAAAGGGGATTTAGATGAGGAAGGAGAGACAAACGTCAACAACAACGGAAATAAAGACTTATTAGAAGATACCACCGAAGACAAAGAGAAAAGTGAAGGCAATGGGGAGCATGACAGCAGCACCATCGAGGACACGCCCGCCCAATGGGACGGGAATGGTGAAAATGCGGGAGGGGATCGTGATTTCCCAAGAAACGAAAGTGCCATCAGTGAAAATAACAATACGCAAAACAACTCAGATAAAAACGCCGACGTGAGGGGAGAAGAGACAGTTGAACATAATGATGAAGGGGTAAAACAAGACGGCGCCAATGGGAATGAAACAAACCACAAGTTCAACAATAATGAAGGGAAAGCAACAAAGGGTGGTGCTACAGAAGAGGATGGAGAAAAGGAGAAAATGGACAATTCCTCCGTAAAAGGTTTCCCTCCTCAGGACGACGAGAGCGTTGCAAATTACAGCAGTATAAATAACACTACAAGTGGCGAATTGGAAGACAGTTCTGATAATAACGCAAAGGAAGAGGATTTAGATGAGGAAGGAGAGACAAACGTCAACAACAACGGAAATAAAGACTTATTAGAAGATACCACCGAAGACAAAGAGAAAAGTGAAGACAATGGGGAGGATGACAATAGCTCCATCAAGGACACGCCTACGCAAAGGGTCGAGAATGGTGAAAATGTGGGAGGGGATCGTGATTTCCCAAGAAAGGTTAGTGCTATCAGTAAAAATAACAATACAAAAACAAACTCAGATAAAAACGCCGAGATGGGGGGAGAAGAGACAGTTGAACATAATGATGAAGGGGTAAAACAAGACGGCGTCAATGGGAATGAAACAAACCACAAGTTCAACAATAATGAAGGAAACGACACAAGGGGCGGTGTCACAGGAGAGGATGGAGAAAAAGACAAAATGGACAGTTCCTCCGTAAAGGGTTTCTCTCCTCAGGACGACGAGAGCGTTGCAAATTACAGCAGTATAAATAACACTACAAGTGGCGAATTGGAAGACAGTTCTGATAATAACGCAAAGGAAGAGGATTTAGATGAGGAAGGAGAGACAAACGTCAACAACAACGGAAATAAAGACTTATTAGAAGATACCACCAAAGACAAAGAGAAAAGTGAAGACAATGGGGAGCATGACAACAGCTCCATCAAGGTCACGCCTACCCGAGGGTACGTGAATGGTGAAAATGTGGGAGGGGATCGTGATTTCCCAAGAAAGATTAGTGCTACCAGTGAAAATAACAATACGCAAAACAACTCAGAAAAAAACGCCAACGTGGTGGGAGAAGAGACAGTTGAACATAATGATGACGGGGTGAAACAAGACGGTGGCAATATGAATGATTCAAAACACAAATTCAACAATAATGAAGGGAAAGCAACAAAGGGTGGTGCTACAGAAGAGGATGGAGAAAAGGAGAAAATGGACAATTCCTCCGTAAAAGGTTTCCCTCCTCATGACGACGAGAGAGATAAAATTAACAGCAGTATAAATAATAATACAAGTGGCGAAGTGGACGGCAGTTCTGGTAAAGACACAAAGAAAGGGGATTTAGATGAGGAAGGAGAGACAAACGTCAACAACAACGGAAATAAAGACTTATTAGAAGATACCACCGAAGACAAAGAGAAAAGTGAAGGCAATGGGGAGCATGACAGCAGCACCATCGAGGACACGCCCGCCCAATGGGACGGGAATGGTGAAAATGCGGGAGGGGATCGTGATTTCCCAAGAAACGAAAGTGCCATCAGTGAAAATAACAATACGCAAAACAACTCAGATAAAAACGCCGACGTGAGGGGAGAAGAGACAGTTGAACATAATGATGAAGGGGTAAAACAAGACGGCGCCAATGGGAATGAAACAAACCAGAAATTCAACAATAATGAAGGGAAAGCAACAAAGGGTGGTGCTACAGAAGAGGATGGAGAAAAGGAGAAAATGGACAATTCCTCCGTAAAAGGTTTCCCTCCTCAGGACGACGAGAGCGTTGCAAATTACAGCAGTATAAATAACACTACAAGTGGCGAATTGGAAGACAGTTCTGATAATAACGCAAAGGAAGAGGATTTAGATGAGGAAGGAGAGACAAACGTCAACAACAACGGAAATAAAGACTTATTAGAAGATACCACCGAAGACAAAGAGAAAAGTGAAGACAATGGGGAGGATGACAATAGCTCCATCAAGGACACGCCTACGCAAAGGGTCGAGAATGGTGAAAATGTGGGAGGGGATCGTGATTTCCCAAGAAAGGTTAGTGCTATCAGTAAAAATAACAATACAAAAACAAACTCAGATAAAAACGCCGAGATGGGGGGAGAAGAGACAGTTGAACATAATGATGAAGGGGTAAAACAAGACGGCGTCAATGGGAATGAAACAAACCACAAGTTCAACAATAATGAAGGAAACGACACAAGGGGCGGTGTCACAGGAGAGGATGGAGAAAAAGACAAAATGGACAGTTCCTCCGTAAAGGGTTTCTCTCCTCAGGACGACGAGAGCGTTGCAAATTACAGCAGTATAAATAACACTACAAGTGGCGAATTGGAAGACAGTTCTGATAATAACGCAAAGGAAGAGGATTTAGATGAGGAAGGAGAGACAAACGTCAACAACAACGGAAATAAAGACTTATTAGAAGATACCACCAAAGACAAAGAGAAAAGTGAAGACAATGGGGAGCATGACAACAGCTCCATCAAGGTCACGCCTACCCGAGGGGACGTGAATGGTGAAAATGTGGGAGGGGATCGTGATTTCCCAAGAAAGATTAGTGCTACCAGTGAAAATAACAATACGCAAAACAACTCAGATAAAAACGCCGACGTGGTGAGAGAAGAGACAGTTGAACACAATGATGACGGGGTGAAACAAGACGGCGCCAATGGGAATGAAACAAACCACAAATTCAACAATAATGAAGGGAAAGCAACAAAGGGTGGTGCTACAGAAGAGGATGGAGAAAAGGAGAAAATGGACAAGTCCTCCGTAAAAAGTTTCCCTCCTCAGGACGACGAGAGAGAGACAACTAACAGCAGTAGAAATAATAATACAAGTGGCGAAGTGGAAGGCAGTTCTGATAATTACGCAAAGGAAGAGGATTTAGATGAGGAAGGAGAGACAAACGTCAACAACAACGGAAATAAAGACTTATTAGAAGATACCACTGAGGACAAAGAGAAAAGTGAAGACAATCGGGAGCATGACAACAGCTCCATCAAGGACACGCCTACCCAATGGGACGAGAATGGTGAAAATGTGGGAGGGGATCGTGATTTCCCAAGAAAGGTTAGTGCTACCAGTGAAAATTACAATACGCAAAACAACTCAGATAAAAACGCCGACGTGGGGGGAGAAGAGACAGTTGAACATAATGATGAAGGGGTAAAACAAGACGGCGCCAATGGGAATGAAACAAACCACAAATTCAACAATAATGAAGGGAAAGCAACAAAGGGTGGTGCTACAGAAGAGGACGGAGAAAAGGAGAAAATGAATAATTCCTCCGTAAAAGGTTTACCTACTAAGGACGACGAGAGAGATGCAAATAGCAGCAGTATAAATAATATTACAAGTGGCGAAGTGGAAGGCATTTCTGATAATAACGCAAAGGAAGAGGATTTAGATGAGGAAGGAGATACAAACGTCAACAACAACGGTAATAAAGACTTATTAGAAGATACCACTGAAGACAAAGAGAAAAGTGAAGACAATCGGGAGCATGACAACAGCTCCATCAAGGACACGCCTACCCAATGGGACGAGCATGGTGAAAATGTGGGTGGGGATCATGATTTCCCAAGAAAGATTAGTGCTACCAGTGAAAATAACAATACGCAAAACAACTCAGATAAAAACGCCGACGTGGGGGGAGAAGAGACAGTTGAACATAATGATGAAGGGGTAAGACAAGACGGTGGCAATATGAATGAAACAAACCACAAATTCAACAATAATGAAGGGAAAGCAACAAAGGGTGGTGCTACAGAAGAGGATGGAGAAAAGGAGAAAAAAGACAATTCCTCCGTAAAAGGTTTCCCTCCTCATGACGACGAGAGAGATGCAATTAAAAGCAGTATAAATAATAATACAAGTGGCGAAGTGGACGGCAGTTCTGGTAAAGACACAAAGAATGGGGATTTAGATGAGGAAGGAGAGACAAACGTCAACAACATTGGAAATAAAGACTTATTAGAATCTACCACTGAAGACAATGAAAAAAGTGAAGACAATGGGGAGGATGAAAATAGCTCCGTCAAGGACACGCCTACCCCGGGAGACGAGAATAATGAAAATGTGGGAGGGGATCGTGATTTCCCAAGAAACGATAGTGCCATCAGTGAAAATAAGCAAAACAACTCAGATAATAACGCCGAGATGGGGGGAGAAGACACAGTTGAATATAATGATGAAGGGGTAAAACAAGACGGCGTCAATGGGAATGAAACAAACCACAAGTTCAACAATAATGAAGGAAACGACACAAGGGGCGGTGTCACAGGAGAGGATGGAGAAAAAGACAAAATGGACAGTTCCTCCGTAAAGGGTTTCTCTCCTCAGGACGACGAGAGCGTTGCAAATTACAGCAGTATAAATAACACTACAAGTGGCGAATTGGAAGACAGTTCTGATAATAACGCAAAGGAAGAGGATTTAGATGAGGAAGGAGAGACAAACGTCAACAACAACGGAAATAAAGACTTATTAGAAGATACCACCAAAGACAAAGAGAAAAGTGAAGACAATGGGGAGCATGACAACAGCTCCATCAAGGTCACGCCTACCCGAGGGTACGTGAATGGTGAAAATGTGGGAGGGGATCGTGATTTCCCAAGAAAGATTAGTGCTACCAGTGAAAATAACAATATGCAAAACAACTCAGAAAAAAACGCCAACGTGGTGGGAGAAGAGACAGTTGAACATAATGATGACGGGGTGAAACAAGACGGTGGCAATATGAATGATTCAAAACACAAATTCAACAATAATGAAGGGAAAGCAACAAAGGGTGGTGCTACAGAAGAGGATGGAGAAAAGGAGAAAATGGACAATTCCTCCGTAAAAGGTTTCCCTCCTCATGACGACGAGAGAGATAAAATTAACAGCAGTATAAATAATAATACAAGTGGCGAAGTGGACGGCAGTTCTGGTAAAGACACAAAGAAAGGGGATTTAGATGAGGAAGGAGAGACAAACGTCAACAACAACGGAAATAAAGACTTATTAGAAGATACCACCGAAGACAAAGAGAAAAGTGAAGGCAATGGGGAGCATGACAGCAGCACCATCGAGGACACGCCCGCCCAATGGGACGGGAATGGTGAAAATGCGGGAGGGGATCGTGATTTCCCAAGAAACGAAAGTGCCATCAGTGAAAATAACAATACGCAAAACAACTCAGATAAAAACGCCGACGTGAGGGGAGAAGAGACAGTTGAACATAATGATGAAGGGGTAAAACAAGACGGCGCCAATGGGAATGAAACAAACCAGAAATTCAACAATAATGAAGGGAAAGCAACAAAGGGTGGTGCTACAGAAGAGGATGGAGAAAAGGAGAAAATGGACAATTCCTCCGTAAAAGGTTTCCCTCCTCAGGACGACGAGAGCGTTGCAAATTACAGCAGTATAAATAACACTACAAGTGGCGAATTGGAAGACAGTTCTGATAATAACGCAAAGGAAGAGGATTTAGATGAGGAAGGAGAGACAAACGTCAACAACAACGGAAATAAAGACTTATTAGAAGATACCACCGAAGACAAAGAGAAAAGTGAAGACAATGGGGAGGATGACAATAGCTCCATCAAGGACACGCCTACGCAAAGGGTCGAGAATGGTGAAAATGTGGGAGGGGATCGTGATTTCCCAAGAAAGGTTAGTGCTATCAGTAAAAATAACAATACAAAAACAAACTCAGATAAAAACGCCGAGATGGGGGGAGAAGAGACAGTTGAACATAATGATGAAGGGGTAAAACAAGACGGCGTCAATGGGAATGAAACAAACCACAAGTTCAACAATAATGAAGGAAACGACACAAGGGGCGGTGTCACAGGAGAGGATGGAGAAAAAGACAAAATGGACAGTTCCTCCGTAAAGGGTTTCTCTCCTCAGGACGACGAGAGCGTTGCAAATTACAGCAGTATAAATAACACTACAAGTGGCGAATTGGAAGACAGTTCTGATAATAACGCAAAGGAAGAGGATTTAGATGAGGAAGGAGAGACAAACGTCAACAACAACGGAAATAAAGACTTATTAGAAGATACCACCAAAGACAAAGAGAAAAGTGAAGACAATGGGGAGCATGACAACAGCTCCATCAAGGTCACGCCTACCCGAGGGTACGTGAATGGTGAAAATGTGGGAGGGGATCGTGATTTCCCAAGAAAGATTAGTGCTACCAGTGAAAATAACAATACGCAAAACAACTCAGAAAAAAACGCCAACGTGGTGGGAGAAGAGACAGTTGAACATAATGATGACGGGGTGAAACAAGACGGTGGCAATATGAATGATTCAAAACACAAATTCAACAATAATGAAGGGAAAGCAACAAAGGGTGGTGCTACAGAAGAGGATGGAGAAAAGGAGAAAATGGACAATTCCTCCGTAAAAGGTTTCCCTCCTCATGACGACGAGAGAGATAAAATTAACAGCAGTATAAATAATAATACAAGTGGCGAAGTGGACGGCAGTTCTGGTAAAGACACAAAGAAAGGGGATTTAGATGAGGAAGGAGAGACAAACGTCAACAACAACGGAAATAAAGACTTATTAGAAGATACCACTGAAGACAAAGAGAAAAGTGAAGACAATCGGGAGCATGCCAACAGCTCCATCAAGTACACGCCTACCCAATGGGACGAGAATAATGAAAATGTGGGAGGCGATCGTGATTTCCCAAGAAACGATAGTGCCGTCAGTGAAAATAACAATAAGCAAATCAACTCAGATAAAAACGCCGAGATGGGGGGAGAAGAGACAGTTGAACATAATGATGAAGGGGTAAAACAAGACGGCGTCAATGGGAATGAAACGAACCACATGTTCAACAATAATGAAAGAAATGACACAAGGGGCGGTATCACAGGAGAGGATGGAGAAAAAGACAAAATGGACATTTCCTCCGTAAAGGGTTTCTCTCCTCAGGACGACGAGAGCGTTGCAAATTACAGCAGTATAAATAACACTACAAGTGGCGAATTGGAAGACAGTTCTGATAATAACGCAAAGGAAGAGGATTTAGATGAGGAAGGAGAGACAAACGTCAACAACAACGGAAATAAAGACTTATTAGAAGATACCACCGAAGACAAAGAGAAAAGTGAAGACAATGGGGAGGATGACAATAGCTCCATCAAGGACACGCCTACGCAAAGGGTCGAGAATGGTGAAAATGTGGGAGGGGATCGTGATTTCCCAAGAAAGGTTAGTGCTATCAGTAAAAATAACAATACAAAAACAAACTCAGATAAAAACGCCGAGATGGGGGGAGAAGAGACAGTTGAACATAATGATGAAGGGGTAAAACAAGACGGCGTCAATGGGAATGAAACAAACCACAAGTTCAACAATAATGAAGGAAACGACACAAGGGGCGGTGTCACAGGAGAGGATGGAGAAAAAGACAAAATGGACAGTTCCTCCGTAAAGGGTTTCTCTCCTCAGGACGACGAGAGCGTTGCAAATTTCAGCAGTATAAATAACACTACAAGTGGCGAATTGGAAGACAGTTCTGATAATAACGCAAAGGAAGAGGATTTAGATGAGGAAGGAGAGACAAACGTCAACAACAACGGAAATAAAGACTTATTAGAAGATACCACCGAAGACAAAGAGAAAAGTGAAGACAATGGGGAGCATGACAACAGCAACATCGAGGACACGCCTACCCAATGGGACGAGAATGGCGAAAATGTGGGAGGGGATCGTGATTTCCCAAGAAACGATAGTGCCATCAAGGAAAATAACAATACGCAAAACAACTCAGATAAAAACGCCGACGTGGGGGGAGAAGAGACAGTTGAACATAATGATGAAGGGGTAAGACAAGACGGTGGCAATATGAATGAATCAAACCACAAATTCAACAATAATGAAGGGAAAGCAACAAAGGGTGGTGCTACAGAAGAGGATGGAGAAAAGGAGAAAATGGACAATTCCTCCGTAAAAGGTTTCCCTCATGACGACGAGAGAGATAAAATTAACAGCAGTATAAATAATAATACAAGTGGCGAAGTGGACGGCAGTTCTGGTAATGACACAAAGAAAGGGGATTTAGATGAGGAAGGAGAGACAAACGTCAACAACATTGGAAATAAAGACTTATTAGAATCTACCACTGAGGACAAAGAGAAAAGTGAAGACAATCGGGAGCATGACAACAGCTCCATCAAGGACACGCCTACCCAATGGGACGGGAATGGTGAAAATGTGGGAGGGGATCGTGATTTCCCAAGAAAGGTTAGTGCTACCAGTGAAAATTACAATACGCAAAACAACTCAGATAAAAACGCCGACGTGGGGGGAGAAGAGACAGTTGAACATAATGATGAAGGGGTAAAACAAGACGGCGCCAATGGGAATGAAACAAACCAGAAATTCAACAATAATGAAGGGAAAGCAACAAAGGGTGGTGCTACAGAAGAGGACGGAGAAAAGGAGAAAATGAATAATTCCTCCGTAAAAGGTTTCCCTACTAAGGACGACGAGAGAGATGCAAATAGCAGCAGTATAAATAATATTACAAGTGGCGAAGTGGAAGGCATTTCTGATAATAACGCAAAGGAAGAGGATTTAGATGAGGAAGGAGAGACAAACGTCAACAACATTGGAAATAAAGACTTATTAGAATCTACCACTGAAGACAATGAAAAAAGTGAAGACAATGGGGAGGATGAAAATAGCTCCATCAAGGACACCCCTACCCCGGGAGACGAGAATAATGAAAATGTGGGAGGGGATCATGATTTCCCAAGAAACGATAGTGCCATCAGTGAAAATAAACAAAACAACTCAGATAATAACGCCGAGATGGGGGGAGAAGAAACAGTTGAACATAATGATGAAGGGGTAAAACAAGACGGCGTCAATGGGAATGAAACAAACCACAAGTTCAACAATAATGAAGGAAACGACACAAGGGGCGGTGTCACAGGAGAGGATGGAGAAAAAGACAAAATGGACTATTCCTCCGTAAAGGGTTTCTCTCCTCAGGACGACGAGAGCGATGCAAATTACAGCAGTATAAATAACACTACAAGTGACGAATTGGAAGACAGTTCTGATAATAACGCAAAGGAAGAGGATTTCGATGAGGAAGGAGAGACAAACGTCAACAACAACGGAAATAAAGACTTATTAGAAGATACCACCAAAGACAAAGAGAAAAGTGAAGACAATGGGGAGCATGACAACAGCTCCATCAAGGTCACGCCTACCCGAGGGTACGTGAATGGTGAAAATGTGGGAGGGGATCGTGATTTCCCAAGAAACGACAGCGCCATCAGTGAAAATAACAATACGCAAAACAACTCAGATAAAAACGCCGACGTGGGGGGAGAAGAGACAGTTGAACATAATGATGAAGGGGTAAGACAAGACGGTGGCAATATGAATGAATCAAACCACAAATTCAACAATAATGAAGGGAAAGCAACAAAGGGTGGTGCTACAGAAGAGGATGGAGAAAAGGAGAAAATGGACAATTCCTCCGTAAAAGGTTTCCCTCCTCATGACGACGAGAGAGATAAAATTAACAGCAGTATAAATAATAATACAAGTGGCGAAGTGGACGGCAGTTCTGGTAATGACACAAAGAAAGGGGATTTAGATGAGGAAGGAGAGACAAACGTCAACAACATTGGAAATACAGACTTATTAGAATCTACCACTGAAGACAATGAAAAAAGTGAAGACAATGGGGAGGATGAAAATAGCTCCATCAAGGACACCCCTACCCCGGGAGACGAGAATAATGAAAATGTGGGAGGGGATCGTGATTTCCCAAGAAACGATAGTGCCATCAGTGAAAATAAACAAAACAACTCAGATAATAACGCCGAGATGGGGGGAGAAGAAACAGTTGAACATAATGATGAAGGGGTAAAACAAGACGGCGTCAATGGGAATGAAACAAACCACAAGTTCAACAATAATGAAGGAAACGACACAAGGGGCGGTGTCACAGGAGAGGATGGAGAAAAAGACAAAATGGACTATTCCTCCGTAAAGGGTTTCTCTCCTCAGGACGACGAGAGCGTTGCAAATTACAGCAGTATAAATAACACTACAAGTGGCGAATTGGAAGACAGTTCTGATAATAACGCAAAGGAAGAGGATTTAGATGAGGAAGGAGAGACAAACGTCAACAACAACGGAAATAAAGACTTATTAGAAGATACCACCGAAGACAAAGAGAAAAGTGAAGACAATGGGGAGCATGACAACAGCACCATCGAGGACACGCCTACCCAATGGGACGAGAATGGCGAAAATGTGGGAGGGGATCGTGATTTCCCAAGAAACGACAGCGCCATCAGTGAAAATAACAATACGCAAAACAACTCAGATAAAAACGCCGACGTGGGGGGAGAAGAGACAGTTGAACATAATGATGAAGGGGTAAAACAAGACGGCGCCAATGGGAATGAAACAAACCACAAAGTCAACAATAATGAAGGGAAAGCAACAAAGGGTGGTGCTACAGAAGAGGATGGAGAAAAGGAGAAAATGGACAATTCCTCCGTAAAAAGTTTCCCTCCTCTGGACGACGAGAGAGAGACAACTAACAGCAGTAGAAATAATAATACAAGTGGCGAAGTGGAAGGCAGTTCTGATAATAACGCAAAGGAAGAGGATTTAGATGAGGAAGGAGAGACAAAAGTCAACAACAACGGAAATAAAGACTTATTAGAAGATACCACTGAGGACAAAGAGAAAAGTGAAGACAATCGGGAGCATGACAACAGCTCCATCAAGGACACGACTACCCAATGGGACGAGAATGGTGAAAATGTGGGTGGGGATCATGATTTCCCAAGAAAGGTTAGTGCTACCAGTGAAAATAACAATACGCAAAACAACTCAGATAAAAACGCCGACGTGGGGGGAGAAGAGACAGTTGAACATAATGATGAAGGGGTAAGACAAGACGTTGGCATTATGAATGAAACAAACCACAAATTCAACAATAATGAAGGGAAAGCAACAAAGGGTGGTGCTACAGAAGTGGATCGAGAAAAGGAGAAAATGGACAATTCGTCCGTAAAAGGTTTCCCTCCTGAGGACGACGAGAGAGATGCAATTAACAGCAGTATAAATAATAATACAAGTGGCGAAGTGGAAGGCAGTTCTGGTAAAGACACAAAGAAAGGGGATTTAGATGAGAAAGGAGAGGCAAACGTCAACAACATTGGAAATAAAGACTTATTCGAATCTACCACTGAAGACAAAGAGAAAAGTGAAGACAATGGGGAGCATGACAACAGCACCATCGAGGACACGCCTACCCAATGGGACGAGAATGGTGAAAATGTGGGAGGGGATCGTGATTTCCCAAGAAACGATAGTGCCATCAGTGAAAATAACAATACGCAAAACAACTCAGATAAAAACGCCGACGTGGGGGGAGAAGAGACAGTTGAACATAATGATGAAGAGGTAAAACAAGACGGCGCCAATGGGAATGAAACAAACCACAAATTCAACAATAATGAAGGGAAAGCAAGAAAGGGTGATGCTACAGAAGAGGATGGAGAAAAGGAGAAAATGGACAATTCCTCCGTAAAAGGTTTCCCTCCTCAGGACGACGAGAGAGAGACAAATAACAGCAGTATAAATAATAATACGAGGGGCGAAGTGGAAGGCAGTTCTGGTAAAGACACAAAGAAATGGGATTTAGATGAGGAAGGAGAGACAAACGTCAACAACATTGGAAATAAAGACTTATTAGAAGATACCACTGAAGATAAAGAAAAAGGTGAAGACAATGGGGAGGATGACAATAGCTCCATCAAGGACACGCCTACCCGATGGGACGAGAAAGGGGAAAATGTGGGAGGGGATCGTGATTTCCCCAGAAAGGTTAGTGCTACCAGTAAAAATAACAATACGCAAACAAACTCAGATAAAAACGCCGAGATGGGGGGAAAAGAGGCAGTTGAACATAATGATGAAGGGATAAAAGAAGACGGCGTCAATGGGAGAGACACAAGCCACAAGTTCAACAATAATGAAAGAAAAGACACAAAGGGCGGTGTCACAGGAGAGGATGAGGAAAAAGAGAAAATGGGCAATTCCTTCGTAAAAGGTTTCCCACCTCAGGACGACGAGAGAGATGCAATTAACAGCAGTATAAATAATAATACAAGTGGCGAAGTGGAAGGCAGTTCTGATAATAACGCAAAGGAAGAGGATTTAGATGAGGAAGGAGAGACAAGCGTCAACAACAACGGTAATAAGGACTTATTAGAAGATACCGCCAAAGACAAAGAGAAAAGTGAAGACAATGGGGAGGATGACAACAGCTCCATCGAGGACACGCCTACCAAATGGGACGAGAATGGTGAAAATTTGGGAGGGGATTGTGATTTCCCAAGAAACTTTAGTGCTTTCAGTGAAAATAACAATACGCATAACAACTCAGATAATGACGCCGAGATGGGGGGAGAAGAGGCAGTTGAAACGATAGATCGAGAATACGAAGATGACAGCAGTGAGAAAGATATAAACATTAAAAAGAGTACAGGAAAGAACATATCAAGCGATAACATTGATGATACAGAAAGTGTTGTCAGTGATATTGATACAGGTCAATCTTTTAACGGACAAGATGTAAAAGTTGGTAAAAATGAAGGAAAGGATGAAAATGGCAGTTCAACAGTTGAACATGAAGAAAGTGAAGTAAATAAAGCTGTTGAAATGAGTAATGGGTTCCCCGAAAAAGACAGTGTTCAGGAAAATGAATCGTCTAATGGCTCGCTAACCGATGTAAGTGACAAGGGAACCACAGAAACTGGTCACGTAGTTGAAATTATGGACACCGGGCATGATAGAGGAAATAATAATGCTACACAAGATGTCAGCTTTAAGGGTGCAACCCTCAAAATTATCGGAGGAGAAGGTCTATCAGACAACAAAGGGGAGGGAGGAAATGACACTGAACTAACAGAAATAAAAGACACTGAAGGAAATTATAACAGTGGCACAAGGTTAAGTATGGAAAATAGCGATGAGAAAGGTAGCTCTATTATAGCGCACCAAAATAAGGACCATGGATTACCTTTGAACAAAGCTAGTTACAGATATACTGAAGAGGGAGAGACTAGCAATGCTCAAGAACCAGAAACAGGTGGAGAAAGTTACAATGGGTACATAAGCAAAGATCAAATTACAGAAAACATCGATGAGGAACCGTCCTCCTTGCAAGGTACGGATGAAAAAGCCTTTGGAAAAAGTGAAGGAGGCTCTAATTCTGAGACTAGTGATGACTATGGTTTCACCATAAAAGGTACTAAACAAGGCAATGATCCTGCACTAGAAGGTCAACAGGAAAGCCAAGCCGCTGACTCTCAGCGAAAAGAAAATGCTAGTAGACATAAAGATACAGGAGCAATTGGATATAGTGGAAACAATGCCAAAATAGGGATATTTACACCAAAAGATAAGCCAAGCAAGAAATCTAAACTTCAAGACACGAACAAAAGTGATTCTTCAGATGATTTCCAGAAAGAAGTTAATTACAATTTTAAACAAGAAAATTTAAAAAGTGAAACACACAGAGAAGGTAGTGATGGTGAAGATGATGACGATGCCAAAGTCAAAGACGACCGCGATGATGAAGATGAGGACGATGATGACTACGAAGACGATGATGGCGTTGATCAAACTGAACAGAAGAGACCCATTAATAAGGGGTATGGTCATCGCTTGCATAGCTCAAGTCCAGACAAATTGCTAACATCGGCGAAAACAGAAATGGAAGGCAGCGTGAACCATGATTTATCGAATGAAAATGTCGATAGTAGACAGGGCTCCCCTCACGGATTCCTTATTACTCATGACAACGATCGGCAGCGTCTTCTTACAGACAAAGAAAACACAGAACCTGCTTCGAATCGTGAGATACCCAAAGCAATGAAACTTAAGCAGAAGTCAGTTACAGGCCAAGACAATGACAATTCGCATAGAAATGGGCTAAATAATAATGCTAATCTTGACAGTGCGAAAGCGAGGCATGGTTCATTGGATAGCAATGATGAAGAAGCAAACAAGGCAAAGAAAACCGATGATAAACCTGGAAGTAGCTATGAAACCCCTTCGCTCTATGTAAAATCAAGTAAACAAAACCAACCAGCTCATTTTTCGCAGCCTTCTGAAAAAAGCAACGGCGAGAGTGGGACTGACATTCAAAACTATGAGAACAGAAATATCGAAGAGACTATTAAAAAAGCTAAGCCCTTTCCAGTACAATTCTCTAAGCCTTCCGGCAACAGCAAAACTGGAGCTGTAACTGAGAAGAACAATGAAATGGACGAAGTAAAAAATGTTGAAGAACCAAATACAAAGGCGAAGCCCTTTACAGTACATTCATCGAAACACTCCAGTGATAGTCACACTGGCGACGAAACGGACGGAGACATTCATAACGAAGAAGTAGTAAATAGAGAAGAAGCAATTACCAAAGCTAAGTCCAATACAGTAAATTCTTCGAAACCTTCAGGCAATATTCGAACTGGTGCCAACACTGAGAGTGATAATCTAAACGAAGAAGTAGGAAATGTCGAAGAGCTTACAACTGCAGCTGACACCTTTTCAGTTCCTTCTTCATACTCTTCAGATTTACAATCTAGCAAAGAAACCAATAGTGACTTTCAAAGCGATGAAAACAAATATATCGAAGAAACTATTACAAAAGCTAGTCCCTTTAGAGCATATTCATCGAAAGACTCGGGTGATAGTCGCACTGGCAATGAAACGGAGAAAGACAATCAAAACCAAGAAGTAGAAAGTGATGAAGAGGCTATTACTAGAGCTAAACCCTTCACAGTAAATCATTCTAAACCTTCAGGCCAAACTCCACACTCCATACTTCCCACAATGGAAAGTGACAATCGAAACGAAGAGGTAGGAAATGTTGAAAAACTTGCTAAAGCTAAACCCTTGTCAATACATTCATTGAAATCTTCAGGAGGTAGACCATTTAGCGAAGAAACGAATAGTGACGCTCGTAACGATGAAAACAGAATTTTCGAAGAACCTATTAAAACCGCTAAGCCCGTTTCGGTGAAATCTTCGAAACCTTCACGCAATAGACAAATTGGTGCTGAAACTGAGAGTGACAATGAAAGGGAAGATGCAAATAATGTTGAAGAATCTTTAGCTAAAGCTAGTCCCTTTTCAGTTTATTTTTCGAAACCTTCAGGCAATATTCAGGCTGGCGAAGAAACGGATAGTGACATTCAAAACTATGGAAAGGGAAATAAGGAAGGGAACATTACAGAAGATAAGCCATTTTTAGTACATTCATTGAAACCTTCACGCAATAGACACATTGGTGCTGAAACTGAGAGTGACAATGAAAGGGAAGATGCAGATAATGTTGAAGAACCTTTAGCTAAAGCTAATCCCATTTCAGTATATTCTTCGAAACCTTCAGGAAATATCCAGGCTAGTGAAGAAATGAATAGTGACATTCAAAACTATGGAAACGGAAATAAGGATGGACACATTACAAAAGATAAGCTATTTTTAGTACATTTATCGACACTCTCAGGTGATAGCCACACTGATAATGAAACGGAGAGTGACATTCAAAACGAAAGAATACAAAGTAATGAAGAAAGTTTTACACAAGCTTTTCCCATTCCTATACATTCTTCGAAACTTTCCGGCAATAGTCAAACTGTAAATGAAATTAAGAGTGACAATCAAAGTGAAGAAGTAGGCAATCTTGCAGAACTTAGTACTAAATCTAAATTCTTTCCTGTACATTTTTCGAAGCCAACCAGCAACAGTCAAACCAGTGCTAAAACGGAGGGTGACACTCAAAACGATGTGAACGGAAATGTCGAAGCACCATTTACAAAAGCTAGGCCCTTTTCAGTGCAATCATCGAAGCACTCAGGTCATGGTCACACTGGTGATGAATTGGAGAGTGTGTTTCAAAACGATGAAGTAGAAAATATTGAAGAAGCAATTACTAAGGCTAAGCCCTTCACATTACAATCTTCGAAATCTTCTCGAAGTAGTGAAAATGGTTCTGAAACGGAGAGTGACATTGAAATCGAAGAAGTTGGAAATATTAAAGAACCTGTTACCAAAGCCAAGTCTTTTTCAGAACATTCTTCGAAACCTCCGGACAATATTCAGGCTAATGATGAAACGAATAGTAACATTCAAAGCAAGGAAGTAGGAAATACCGAAGAACCCATTACTAAAGCAAAGCCTTTTTCGATGTATTTTTTACAACCTTCTGAAAAAACTAGTTATGGAAATGAAAGTAACTTTCAAGATGAAGGCGTTAGAAATGTTGAAAATCTTACTACGACACCTAAGCTATTTTCAGAGCAATTTTCTAATTCTTCAGGCAAAAGTCAAACTGCTGATATAAAGGAGAGTGAAAATGAGTCTCAGGAGCCTGGAAATGTAGAGCCAGCTCAAAATTCCAAAAATGATAAGGGTAATAGTGAAGGTACTGGCTTGTCAGAGAATCCTAATTTTGACGATAACGGAAAGGAAACTTGGCATGCAGACACAATTAAAGAGTCTGGTGGCGAGCCAGGTATTGGTGAACCGGCAGCTGCGCAAAAGGAGGCTTTTAAGCCGTCTGAAAATCTCCAAAACGAACCAGGATCTGGTGTTTCCCAGATAAGCACTGCTCTTGGGAATATCATTAAAACTCCTGCACAACAACTGATGTGCAATGGTCCCACGGGAGCCCAGACAAATACTGATGGAAAACATGGTTTAACGAAGTTTATGAAGGTGAGAATGAAGACGTGCAAAGTTATTTTTGTATTTCATTCATATTATGCTTTTCTAATGAGGGATATAACGAACTAATTAATGAACTAGGTTAGTTACAGAGCCAATCCAATAAGCTTTCTTGAAAATCTACAGAATGGAAACTGAATCATTCCCTGCAAATTTGTGTAGTTTAAGTTGTTGGTGTTTATAAGTCCCCTCTCTTAAAGTGATACCGTATTAGAATTTCTAGACCTACAGAAAGTATGGAGAAAGAAATCATATCCACAATTGACTTACTGGCAAATTGAAATAATACAGTCAAGTAATTTTCATTTTCATTTCAGGATCATTGGATGTATTTGCTAATATTACCTCACGTCGGTATACTGCCCTTATTCATTCACATGCTGCTGGAGGTGAGAATGTGGGGATGCAAACAAGCCATTCCAACTTTGCTGTATAGTGTACCTCTTGCTCCTGCCTAACAGCATAGTCTGTGGTTTCCCTCGTGGGTCTCTCCGCTTACTCATTGCTATTATGGCCAACTTAGCATACCACCGTATGTCCATTTCAGACAAGAGTTTCGTTCTGACCTCCCTTAGGTAGGCCACATACGGTACATTGACACAAGTTTTGTACACTTTTTTTTCTTTTAGCATAACCCAATGAAGATTAGGGGGAAATTGGGGAGCGGAGTTGGAGGTTTACGTTTTCCAAAGAAACGAATAAAATTCTCGGTAAGTACTTACTGTAGCCTACAATAAATGGTAAGCAATTGACTGCAGAGATCTCGTTCAATGTATGTATCTACTGTAATGTACTGTATTACTACTATAATAGTTTATTTTTAGATAGACGAATTTAAAAACTTCATGAAGAATCTTCCATACTACTTATATTACATAGTGAGTACCTTATTACTGAATAACAACTTTTTATTATTATGGTCTTATTAATGTAAAATTATGTAATAAATTTATAATAATAAATTGGCCACAAAACCCTTCAACTGATGGCAGTGAGCCCGTATTTTTGCCAACTCTCCGATCAAGCCATTACCAATGCCTTCTAGTTGCAACCATATTATGCATATTGCATTGCACTAAGGCGCCCATTCCACCGACCGGCTAGGGCTAAATACATAAACAGTGACGTGGTAGCAGACATTCAAGACTTAGGCGGGGTTTCCACCGACCTCGCATTGCAGAATTGACGGAAATGTTTATTTTCCTCTACGCCATAGTTAAAATTGATCAATGATCATACAGTAAAATCACAAACAAACAAACTAAAATTAAAAAATGGCGTCATGGGATATGTTAAGTACAAAAATTTTAATAGATTTCTATAAAAAGAAAAATTCTAATTTCCGTCAATGTCATTTGGATTTTGCAATGCGAGGTCGGTGGAAACGCCACCTAAGTCTTGAATGTCTGCTACCACATCACCGTTTTTGTAAATAGCCCTAGCCTGTCGGTGGAATGGGCGCCTACGCAACAAGCCAATGACAAATAAATATATAGCCTAGACTGCGCAAAGTACGTGATCGGTCCCAGTCAGGCTAGCTAGATGGCCATCCGCAACCAGTCAATAAAAAACAACATAAGCCACATGTACAGTCAATTGAATCTTACATTTACATATTTTGACGATCAATTTTCAATGCCCACAGAGTAATGAAACTAGAAGACATTTGGCGAGACTCATGTTCATTCTTTCCGCTTATATGGTAAGTGCAATAACAAACTTGAAAAAACCTAACAAACAATTATTAATTTCAAGGAAGTTATAAGTCTGTTAGAAAAACGGATGCAGTATGCGATTCAGTGAATATACCAATAATAACACGGATTTTTTTATTATTTAACGTTTCTCAGACTTGAAGATTTAAATCTTTTAAATCTTTACCTAATACTGGTGTATGCTGTAGGTGCTAATTAGTTACAGGACTAACTTTTTAGTTAATTTTCTAATATCATATGACTAAAAAAGAAAAAAATTAAGCACACCCCGTCCCAGTGATCTGTAGTCTAATAATATTCGTTAGTAGTTACAATAAGTTCGCAAGGCCAAATACGAGCATAAAAGGTTACATTGATATATATATATAAAACAAACACTAATGGCAATGTAACTAATACTAGTATTATATCATGTTTGTAATAAAATGAATAATGTTTAAACTGTACTCTGTAGGGTGTATCCCGCACGCCTCTATGAAGGCATGGGAGCCCTAATTGTATTTTTGTCTAATTATTGTATTTGTTGGGAATAAAGAAAGAATTGTTATTGTTATTGTTGTATACTATTGCAATTTTTAAGCATGTTCCACTCATCATGTCTTTCCGCAATTCGTGAAGCTTAGAACCCACTACTACTATCACTTTTACAACTACTATTGTAGGCCTACATTATGTACAAAACAGAAATAATAAAACCAATATATTATTAATTAATAATAATAATGAAAATAATTTCAGAAGCAAGAATCAAATGCACCGCGACATCCGGTAAGTAGGTACCTTGCCTTAACACTTTAATGATAAATTGACAAAAAACAGAAGAATACAGGTTATAATAACTGTCTTATTAGACTCGTATAAATAAATAAATAAAGAAGGAAATATTGACTTTTGATCTATTATTAAGCCAACCTACCGGGGCTATACAGCCCTCTCTTACACTTAACTAGGAAGACCCGGGACCGCCTGCTTTACATGCCCTCCGAAGCATTGCCAGAAAGTGTGGGACTCGAACCAACAACCTATCGGGTGAAAGAGCAGTCTGTACCACTACTCTACAGTTCCGTATGCCATATTTAATATACTGCGTTACAATTAGAAACAAATCATAGAAAAATCAATTGTTCTCAATTTGAATACACAATATAATTAATAACTGGCTACACTTTCTGGCCATGCTTCGGAGGGCATGTAAAGCAGGCGGTCCTGGGTCTTCCTAGTTGAGTGTAAGATAGGGCATAGCCCTAACTCCGCTAGGTTGGCTTCGTAATAGAAACAATAAAAAGTCCTTATTTATGAATTTTATTTATTAATAAACAAAAGCGGTTATGCTCACTCACAGTGGCACCGAATGGAACAGAATAGAAATTAAAAAAAGTATTTAAAAATAATACAATTATTATTTTTAAAAAAAAATTACTCCTTGACACGGTTTAAATTATAAAGAAAGTTCGTCACACGTGAATATGCAACAACTAAAAGAACCGGTCCGAGTTCACTCGAACATGCTTTCCAATTTATCAAAATTATTAAATAGAGAAAATTAGTAATTTTATGGCAAATATTTTTCCTATGGTTAAATTTCCGATATCTCGGGGGGGGGGGGGGGGGCGGTTGTCCACCTGACGTCACTGGAAGTGAGGTAAATTCTCGATAGGTCAAACAAACACATTAATTACCACACAGCAATAATGGCAGGGCATGCAATGCATTTGAGCGCGAATTTTCTATCATTTTTTTCAAAAAATAATTTTTTGGGCAAAAACAAATATTTTTTTGGGAAAGCAACCTATCCGGTTTCGTTACTCAATTTAACACCTAAAAAATGCTTGAAGGTAGAAATCATCGATAGAAAGGTTTCGCATTTTTTAGTCATTTTTTCATTAAAATTTAGTTATTTTTATTTTTTTACCCCCAGAAGCAAACTATCAAGGGGCAAGCGACCCCCCGCATTTTGTCAACATTAATAACGACTACAATCTACGAGAATTTAAAAGAAATCGTTGGAGCCGTTTTTGAAAAATAATGTTTTTAGACGTTATTTTGGAGTTTTTTGAAAATTAAACCCCCCCAAATTGAGTTAGCCAAAAAAAAAAAAATGGTCCCGAGGTATGATTTTTGTGAACCTACATGCCAAATTTCACTCAAATCCACCGAGTAGTTTGCCCGGAAATCGACGAACAGACAGACCGACAGACCGACCGACATTTTGTAAAAACCACTTTTTTGGGTTCCCGGGACCTCAAAACGTGTAAATCCGTTGAAATCTCGGAATCGAAAATTTCGACCATCACAAAGCTTTCCTTATACTACGTATAAATTGGAAAGCAATAAGACAAGCACTCATAAAATAATTCAATAACATAACGTACCGTAGTTCATAGAGGTATAACAGTAATTTATTAACAGTTCCAGGCAGTCAAACGGATAGTTTTCGGCGGTCAATTTAGACGCATGAGGAAGGTACGTTACACAGACCTACTATTGACTAAAAAACTAAGATTAGCAATAAATTATTAAATTATTATTAAATGATTGTACTTTGTAAAAAATGCTCATTTTTTTTCAATGCTGATAGTTTATTTTCCCAAATGCCTCAACTTTATTTTTGCATTCCGGATAAATTTCTGGCCTTTGGGCTAAGCACTAAATACAGGCCACCAACACCTTTTAATACAAACTAATTGCGTTATATCTTTCTTTTTAGATCATCTTCAGACTTTTGCGACTAATGAAAGTCACAAATGTGAATATAGAAAATATTGTAAGTGCGCAACACATTTAGTTACTACGTTACCTATTTATGTGATTTATTATGCAGTGAAATGTTTAGTAAATTACATGGTGTGGCCATTAATTCAATTAAGTATTGGTAGAAGCTATAATTTCGCATTTTATAGTGAAACCATCTTCCCTGTTTGTAAGATAAATAAATAAATAAGGACTTTTTATTGTTTCTATTACTAAGCCAACCTAGTTAGGGCTATAAGCCCTCTCTTACACTCAACTAGGAGAGCCCGGGACCGCCTGCTTTACATGCCCTCCGAAGCATGGCCTGAAAAAGTAGCCAGTGTGGGACTCGAACCAACAGCCTTTCGGGTGAAAGTCAGAGTCCGTACCACTACGCTACATGTGCTGACTGATCTGTCTGTTTTACATTTTTATCTACTCTACAAGTCAAAAGAGAATGGAAGGGGGCATATTTCTAGGCTTTAGAATGCGTAAAGACACCGCAAGCTGAAGAGTAGTCAAGGGCGGAATTTGCCTCCAATTTAGGGGGGGGGGGGTCAGCGGGTAGGTTCAGTGGATTATAACATTAAGAAACATAATTATTTTTAATTCCCACTGTAAACCCATTGTTATCTAGTGTAAGTTAATTTTTTTTTTTTTGGGGGGGGGCTAAAATCCGTCCTGTAGTAGTAGTAGGTCTCCGTATTTGAAGCCATAAAATACTTAAGGCTGAGTGTTCAAAATGTTTTGTAAACAAGAAATTATCGTACTTTTTGGACGAAATTAATTAATTTCTCGTTCCACAGCCACAAAGATATAAAAGGGAACAGATGAAAAATTCTTAAAAAATACGAGCTTTCTGTGAAAGCTATCTATTTCCCTTACAGATTTACAACTGTGCTACAAAATGGGTTTAAGGCTATTTATCCAATTTTTTTAAGGTAATAATATTTCAGTTCGGAAAATATAAACTTTCTGCGATAACTTGGATTTTTCATGAGTTTTTTATCTGTTCACTTTGTTATCTTTGTATCTGTGGAATGAGCAATAAATTATTTTCGTCAAAAAATCAACAAAATTTCTTGTTTACATACATTTTGAACACTCAGCCGTATCAACTTGTAACTTCGAGAAGTTAGTGCTGAGATGTCAATGCAACTTGCGTAAATGAGAAAAAGATATAAGGTGGGACAGCTGCTGTAGGAGGTGATCATTCCAGAAATTAATTGTCAGCCCTCGTAAAGGTTATCACTAGCACTATTGTAACATACTTGTACATAGAACATATTGAACTTTGAACACCCGAAGATTATAAACAATTGCTGTCTTATAGCACAATGCACATGTATTGAAACTTATGTACACACCACATCAAAATATACTGTATATTCAATATAATACCTGATGTCTTAATCATTCACAATGCCTTTTCAGGGGAATCCGTTGTGGGTCATCTACAAAATAATCGCATACTTAAGACTTCTTAATTTTTTTGTAAGTAGACTGAAAACATTTTGATTTATTTAGAGCTTAAGAGGTACCTGACAGTGAATACTGTTCATCCCAGAATCCCTCACAAATCTGTTTAAATTTATTTTTTTAATACTTAACACTACAACACCACATACTGTAGTTACAAACCAAACTTGTATTTTTTACCTTTCAGATTCACTTTAGAAGATATTCCCACGCCTTGACATTTATCCTAAGTTATCTTAGGCTTTACCCGGTAAGTTAAACTTATTGTACACTTTTATAGCACTTACACCATTAGTCTTAAGTGGTATGATGATGTTTCATAAGTCTAATATTACATGTACAATGGGTATACAATTAATTAATATAATCAATAGCTATAATTGCTTATTGCACCGTGCAAGTTGGAGTAGCCCTCCTAACAATGAGTGAGTAAGTACGTTATCTTTTTTTTTTTTAAGGCGCGGGACTCTTTCGAGTATTTGCGCCGGTCGGTGTGTGTGTGTGCGGAAGTCATGGGTGTTTTAGAATGGTTATGTCTACAGTCCACAGGTGGGGCATGACTCCGGTATCATGTAGTCCCCTAAGATACTAAGTTGCCACCCCCCCCCCCAAGTCATTTTGTATTCCCCTAAGTACAAAGTTGTTCTTAAGTTATAATGTTGTTCCTATAGTTACCATATTCATTATTAGTTATTTGTACCATCTTACAAGCTCATATACTTCCCCTCACTAGAAGTCCACTCAGAATACACTAATCCATAGAAGGTCCCAATTAGTGGTATTCGGAGTGTGACATAGATTATGATGTTTAAGATCGCACATTCCCTGTACAAGTTAGTCAGTATTATAGTAGAGTGCCAGCGGGCCTACTATGACAATTATGTTTAATCTTGGCTTGGGATTAAAAATGTAAACTTTAAGCTAATTTTATAATGGACAGCTGAGTGCTATTCAAAATTTTTATGATTACAACCCCAAGAATAAGCAAGGAGAGGCAATTTGAAATTAAAACACTCATCAAAACTAGCAGGATTGCCTGTACTGAATTACCTTAACCTAAATAAAGGATAAAATTAAAAAATTAGCGTTTTGAATTAAATTAAATTTTAATGCTTGATTAAGGGTGACTCTCACCAACTGTAGGTGGATAGAACATACACATAAACAAACATTTTATTTAAAGCGGAGTACACAATATCTCGCATTCTACATTCCTTCGGTGGGTCTCAGTTTGGGAGCTACCCTTAAAATTCATAATAACGTTGTTTCAGGGGCAACCTTCAATAATGGTGAAGATAATTCTGCTTGCACCTTACTTCAGCTACTTATTTCAATTCTCTCTCTTTATTTGGTAAGCTAAGTAAAAAAATATTCTATAAAGTGGGGTGTAAGACATACGAAAGCCACTGATAATGTAGACCTTCTTGTTGGATATATTGACTTTCAGCAACCTGCTGTCCGAGTAATTTGAACACTGTGCGCCCGATTTTTGGTCCAAATGACTGTGTACATGTTAGAGATTGCCTAAGCCTGTCAGATAGCAAAAAGGAAAAGGGTCTTGGGGAACAAGTAGTGGTAATATTTAGCTGGGGCACAATAGGCCATAATGCGATTTTAAGTTTTTTGTCAGGACATGTAGATTAGTTGTAAGGGCTCTGACTTTCACCCGCAAGGTTTGTCGTTCGAGTCCCACACATGCTACATTTTCTGGCCATGCTTCGGAGGGCATGTAATGCAGGCGGTCCCGGGCCTTCCTAGTTGGGTGTAAGACATTCCGCTAAATTGACTTAGTAATAAAACAAAGTCATTATTTATTTATTTGTTTATTTATTTATGTACTGTACATATATACATAAAAATACGAAAACACTTTAGGCTATAAATCCTTCGATGTCATTGACGCCTAAATGATTTTTTACTGGCTTTTCATGACAGCCAAAACGATTTAAACATATCCTAGGTTTCAGTAGTTTCATTCGTGGACAGTAGAACTCTAAATATACTTATGTATTATATTTAGAGCTTTAGTGTCTACAAGTGGAATTACTGAAACCTACACGACATGAAATATTTTAAAATTTAATACATTAATAAACATCTTTAAAAAAAATGAAATACAATTAAATGGCAGTTCCTATGAAGACAGTGTTACCACTGATACGTCACTTTCATTTTGTACGCCCATACGGGAAAGCTTCTGTCAAATTAATTGGGATCCTATGTCCACACCTACACAGTTGACACACAATACCGTGTATCTACTGCACATGTCATTTTCACAAATATGGTGGAAAAGTGAAAAAGGAGAAAGTGTCTTATAATTTCATAACTACATCTTTAGCAGCCCATTGAAAGGGTATCAATACGAAACAGCATTACTATATTTTATTTGCATATTATGTTTCAGGGAATCAATTTTGGAGGCACCTCTGTTTGAATTTATAGCGTCACACCCTCTCAAAGGTACGTAGAAGGCATAGAAGGTAGACCTAACTTTGGCTTATAGAAAATCCGAATACTGGATGAGTCCCAAGAAAATCAGAGGAACAGTCCGAAATAGGTCACTTCCCCCTTGATATTCTCGTACGGGGGCAATTATACTGGCATCTCCATTGATGCATGCTTTAAATGTTAAATGGAGTAGCAAAACCGAACAGCCAAGTTTTGGCTGTTTAAGAAAAAAATTATTTATAGAAACTACCATAACATTAATGCATTGCCTGTTTTATTATATGCAGTATTATGATAGCACATTGTAAAGTACATGTTTGCTCCTTCATAACTTATTAATAGGAAGTGCATTAGTTCTAAACAGAAACACTGTGTTTCGATAGACTATGCTAATGGCTAAATTTTTGGTTACGTTAAGTAATACTTTGAAATATTTTTCAGTGGCACACGTGACAAAGAAGTTGATTTTGCACTGAGATTGAGACATCGGCAACTGAAATTGTATGGAAAAAATACATAGGAAAAAAATAGCTTGTTATGTAAAGCAATATAGAGGATAAGGAAGGGACAAAGACTCGATGTTAAGTAATACTTTGAAATATTTTTCAGTGGCACACGTGACAAAGAAGTTGATTTTGCACTGAGATTGAGACATCGGCAACTGAAATTGTATGGAAAAAATACATAGGAAAAAAACAGCTTGTTATGTAAAGCAATATAGAGGATAAGGAAGGGACAAAGACGCGATAGCATTTTCACTGGTATTACTAAATATGTTACCAGAGAATATAGGCATAACTCAACACAAGCATTAAGTTACATAGTGAAGCAACTAAAGAGGTTAATCAGATATATTAATTAAATTGCTTTTATGCGATTAAACTTTTTAAAAAATTATTCATTTTCACTGCTAATCAGTTATGTGCATTCACAATTATTGGGGTACAATATACCTAAGTAGTAACCATAGTAAAAATAAAATCAAGTTTTTAACTAAAGTAGAACAACCACTATGTCTTGACGTTTGTATTAGGTACGCTAAGAGTTTTGTATATAAAATAAGAAAATTTGTTGTTTGTACTGGAGTACATTTTCATTATTATTATTTTTTCATTATTTATACAGCGTAGCCTAGAACGCTACAAAATGGATGTTGCTCAGGAAGGAATCGAACTGATTTGTATAGTATGGTATTTGATAGATAGTAAGGTAACTGTACTGTACAATAATATTTTATCATTTGAGCTTAGTCTGCAGATCATTAGTTAATAATGACATAATCAATCTGTGTGTGATACAATAATATATTAATTATAAAAATAAATTTCATTACCCTGATGTCCTGTGAAAAAATTGATGTTTCATGAACTTTATTCAACTATTCGTGTTAACAAGTTTTTAGTCACCTGAAATAGACTGACATATTGCCACTAGAAGTTACAGAATTCATTGTATTGCTGTGTATATTCACTGTATGTACTTTTTTCCGGGGATAAGCTATTATTTTTCGTTACGGCTGCAGCTACACGACTAAGAAAAAATTGGCAACATGTTGATTATTTATTCCATTTTGTGTTGGTCTGCTTCATTAATAATATATTATACATAGGGGGAGCTTCAAACCTTGCCCAAGCGCCCCAAATTTATAGTTTCGCCACTGTATTATATATAAGTACATACTATATATATATAATACAGTGGCGGATATCATCCGAAAGTATAGGTATTGCTTATTTAGGTAATACACTATATTGATTCGGCCCCTTTGTGAATGGGCTAAGCACTTTAGCCTTTGAACTGAAAATATAAACGATAATTTAAATCCGTGACTGATCCGATGGAAAGCGCTTGTAGAGAGGCTCGTTAAAACTAATCCCTGGGGGTCCTCAAAAGGAACCATGGCCTGATGAGATAATGCGCAAGCCACCCAATCAACAAGCTTCACAATCTGACTACAGCCTTTAAAAATACAAATTTACAAACGGAATTTTGAATGAGCAATGGCTATATTTTACATTTTGCCCTTTTTAAATTTGAGTGCTAAAATATTGACCAAAACTGCTTGGATTGTCGAAAGCTTCGAGGGGACCAAGGTAGCAAGTAGAGTTTTATTTTAGAAAAACGCTTAGTTAAAAGGGAATTGCATAACTCGATTTCGTTAAAATAAACACAAAAATATCGAAAAGGTTAGAGACAAATAGCTACCTATCACTGAGCTGATCCTATAGTACAGTACACACCGGAAAGAAATTCGTCGGGGTCAAATCTGTTTTTAGAAGTTTCACTTGTAATAGTGCCTGGCATTCAGGATTATAGATAGAATAAGACGAAGTAGTGAAAGAAGGACAGAGGGCTCCCGGCAGAAGAACATCCTAGTTCCAAAACCTGAGACAGTGGTTTGGCAAGAGCACGACTTCCCTTTTCAAAGCAGCAGTCTCCATGTCCAAATTGCCATGATGATCGCCAATCTTTGATAGAAGAGGAATTTAAAGTAGAAGATTCAGGGGTACATGCGGGATAGAAACCTCACTAGTGCCAAGTTCCGCTACCAAGTTTCCTTTACCTCATGAAAGAAGCGTTAATTAAGTCCATTTCAGTTGTTTCACTTGCAGTACCAACTCGTATGTTTAACTTAGTATTTGCGTGTTTACAAGCAGGAGAGAAACTACACCATGTAACATACTTGAGGTTTCATGTATCTACTCAGAAGTTTAGGTGCTACAGCCAGTGGAACGTTTAAAATAGACTTGACGCTCGAGAGCTAGGATTCACTCCTCTATGTACTCGCAAATGCCTAGTTAAGTTATTATGGGAAGGCCGCAGAGACAACAAATTTAAATTTCTTCCTGTTGATTCATATTTACCATAGTATTAGAATACTCTGTAAGAAATTGAGCTCCAGAAAGAACATAAATAATTAAGAGAAGATTAGAAATCAGCTTTTACTGGAAAAATGTTCTTCTCTAGTATTAATAGTGCTATGAGGCGTTCCGAGTGGAATTTCTTTAATTATTAAATGAAGCTTTTAGGATAAGAGGCCATAAGAGGCAAAGTTTTGGTAACTGGAAACCACGAAGCCGTTCAACAAGAACCCAATCCTTTTGCTCATCTCAGAAGCTAAATAGGAGGGTTTACTCTTTCATAAACAAAATTACAGCGTTTGGACTTAAAATTGAGATTCAGTCCACTAGTGAATGTTACACAAGAATGGTATTCGTGAAATATGTTAAGGCAGCGATTTCGAAATATTATAGAGACAAAAGACGGCCGTGCCTTTTAGCAAAAATAATTGGTTCTTCGTTCCACAGCTACGAACTATGTTTTATAAATAATGACTATATTGCTCTAGGGCTCTGAACCCATCTCTTACACTTAACTAGGAAGACCCGGGACCGCCTAATTAACATACCCTCCGAAGCATGGCCAGTAAATGTAGCATGTGTGGGACTCTTTGCTTTATTTTTATAATCTAAGAGAAGTTTAATTATTTAAATTATGATAAAATCATGATCTCACAACATTCTCATCTCAAGACGACGTCGACGTTTGCTATTGTTTGCAAAGCGTGCTTTTATTCTATGATCATTGATCAATTTTAACATGCGGAAGTTAAAATGGACAATGACATAAAAATTATAACAAAAACCTTATCAATTATACGGAAAATTAACAAGTGGAATAGCCGCCTTATGCGTTTAATTATAGTTTCTAACAGTTTTACGAAAAAATTACTTCCTGTGCCAAAAATTAAAAACTCCTTACGATTAAATGCATAAATTTCGAGTTTCTACAACAGAGACGTCTTAATTTTTAAATAAAGTTAGCAGTAAATAATTAATAATAAATAAAATGTATCCGATTTTGGAGTGACCCCTATGACTCAAATATTTCAATTTATGTAGTGTTTAACATTACCACCGTTTTATTCAATATTCAAAGTTGATGATACACTATCAAATATATATATATATTTTTTTCAATAAAATCTCACAAATTTAATGTCTGTGCCCGATATAATTTATCCCATTTCGGGAAAGTGAATTATTTCCGTTATTTCTGGGCACAATATCACGTGTAAGACTAATGTTAAGTGAACTTATGCTAGGAAACCTCTAGTCCCAATATCAACCTTGTTCGCTGAATTATAGCGGCAACAGCTTCAACAGATTCAAGAATTATTGTGACAATGTTGTCTTAAGTTATAATGTGCCACAGTATATTATAGAGTCTATACACCATATGGCACGTAACCAGGAGAGCACTTGGGTTGGGAATTAACAAGCGTAGCCATAAGGAATTCAGGCAACTTTCCCCAAAGTTTCCGGAGTGTTTAAGTTCCGTGATGTTGTAGTAGAATTCCAGTGCTATCATCCACTTAGGTATATTAAATCAGCCCCCTTCATCACTGACAACGATGTTAATCGCAATTAATGCAATTATTTTCATAAACCTACTGATATCAGGCAGCTGATAGGATAGCGTCTGTGCAGACGTCAGAGCCCGGATAAGTTCTGGAGATAAGGCTTGGCCAAGTACCGAGATATGGTGAGGATCCTATAAGACAGGCGAATGCCGATCAAATTAAGGGCGCATTTACATATTTTGTTTTATTATCGCAATTGGTGCGCCAATATTCACAAAATACACTTAGGAGAGCATCTCTGTGCAGGCAGAAAATAAAAAGTAAACAGAAATAAGTAACAGAGGCAGTGTTTATTAGGGCTGCTTGTTTTCAAACGAAAAAGTCAGAGGATATGGCAAATCTTGTTAAAGAGTGACAAGAAAGGTAAAATAGCAGGCACGTTTCCAGTTTTTTTCTCGAATCTTTCTCCCTGATCCGATTTGACTGACTCGTCCAATTATATGAGCGGGAAATAAGAACTAGGAAACTCTAAATTGATGTTTTCCAGCGTATATTCTATATTCATGCACCACTTGCAATGCTTTTTGAATGGTACATCATCAATTTTAACACTAAATCAACTTTTTGGTTCAAGAGGCAACCTTTTTAGGGCATTGTATCCGAAATAGGGTATCAAGGAAAGCAATTCCGATGGAAGGCCATGTCTATCGCCATCCTATTCCTAGGGTAGGGTTAAATGGGTGATCGGAAATTTTTTTCCGTCAAATTTCAAATTCACCGTCAGGTCAGGTCAGGGTCACCCTAGATTTGAGTTTTTGATTTTATTGGTAAATAGCTACAACTGTAAAGAAAGAAAATTATGGTAATAGATAATTATTAACACACAGGAAAAAATGAAAACATATCGCAGTCTAATCTTTTAATCATTTCGGATCAACATGTTAATTGAGAGGTAACCGAAGGGGGGGGGGGTCAAATTTCACAAGAAATAGCCTATGGGCCGGTGAGATTTAAAAATGTCTCATTGCCCATAAATAATGTTCCTCTACATTTTGATGTCTCTAAGACCCATTGGCCACAGTTTTGGAACTTGATTTATAAAAACATAACGGACATTATGCTATGTTGGGCCAAAGGAGTACCAAAACTATGGTAAATTGGCACAGTATATCAAATATATCAAAATGTAGAGAAACCTTTCTTATAAGCAATGATACATTTTTTATAGCACTACGATCGATACTTCATGTGAAATTAGATTTTATTCAAAGAAATGGACTGTGGAGGTGTTCGAATGTCTCATAATAGCATTTACGCTTAAATCCCTGGGGCGTACAGTACCCAGTCATCACTGTAATTTTACAGTAATTATTCATTATTGTACGGTAATTTTGAGACTTTTCTTGGTAGGAAATTGTAAAATCTTTTATTGGCAATCCGATAACTTTTGAGACTATTGTTGGTAGGAAATTGTAAAATCTTTTATCGGCAATCCGATCACCAAACTACTGAATAAAATAGACGGCAGGGACTTAAAAGGGGACATTTGGAACGTCGTAAATTCAGTTAAAGGACAAAAAATAGCACCCAAAACAAGATATCTGTAACCGTAAATCCGGCTTGGAGGTGCGGAATTTAAGAGGGAACAGCAGGAGTCTCCGGTCGGCCATAATAAACTCCCATGTCGTATATATTCAGTTTTTCCAATGTTTTACCTCTTTCCAATTTACATGGTCCCATATTTTAGTCCGTCACGTTTTCAACTAAGATTCTTTGTTTTCGTTTTTTCACATCAGTTGTTAAGGCCAAACCGGAGGGGGTCACGTGACTGGCCTGGAAATGACTTTGCCGGGGGTTCCTAATACACGTTTTAAACCGCAGGGGCATAGTAATAATCGATAGAAGGGACAAGTATACGCGTAGACATGCTTACGCCATGCAATTATACAAAAATTACTATTACTATAGGTCTCAAATTCGTGCATGAACCATTTAAAAACATACCTCTTAGAACATTTTTACGTGCCCCACAGGGAAGAGAACCTCCAACTTTTGTCATTACATGCTTACAATTGACAATATGAACACTTAATTTGACAGTAAAGCGCCAGCAATATGTAAAACTGCAATTACTTGAAATAGTAAAACGTGAAATACAGAACAGGTACGCGACGCGGGGCTTTGTTTATAAAATGGATATTTAACCATCCCGTGGCTACAGACCGTTATCAATATGGCTGCTACGTGTAGCCTGCATAAGATAAGTACGCAATTCGGCGGGGAAATAGCCTGCACAAGCTAACCACTAAACTACAGAGTTTTTGACCGGGTCCAGGTATCCGCTTTGCTATGCTGCAGTGTGTAAGACTTCGATATTTTTTGCGTTGGTACTTATCTCTGATGCTCAATGTTCAAGGTCAAAAGTCTCCGGTTTGACCTTAAGTAACTAACACTTTATTTTAGTTTATTATTGCATTATTGTGGATGAACAGGAATAGTCCAGTTGTTAGAGAACTGGACTATGAAACGGAAGGTCGAGGTTCGAGACTCGATATAAAAAGAAATTTTTCCACCTGATCTTGGTCCACCCAACCCTAATGAGTGCCCTACCTTGCCGGGAATGTTGCTGACCACAACATCTCCAATAAAGAAGTGGTCAAGAGAGAGAATTCTCTGCGTCCTCAGGTCTAGATCCTCTGGGTTGTCTTCGCATTATTTTTTTTTTTTAGTTAATTCAAATGTGTAACAATTGACATATTTTAATACAGTAACACGATTCTAAAAACGTATGTCATTGGATCCCCTACCTAACCCTGGAAGCCGTGAGTTTGGGTGAGGAGCAAACGGACTTCGAAGGCATAGTGATGGCTTGCTCGTACTTGTGCGAGTCTCTACACATCATGCGATCGGTGACCTGTCGTAACTCAACACAGGCATTACCTTTTTATTCGGATACATTCATTGAATTGTTTGTATGTGAATAATCTTTTCATTTCTTTTTTTAAATAATTCATAATTAGGGAGTTAAACGTAAAAGGGGCAGAACGTTCCTTAAATTGTAATTTTTACGATTATATAGTTGCATAGATGGTAGTTATTATTGTGGTCGCCTATAATAAACCCAAGTAGGGGGTTTCGCTGTATTCCAAATCTCCTTATCTCCAACAATAATATTTTTTTTTATGTATAGCAAGGCAAAAACCCAAATGAAGGGTTCATATTTCAATGGCTCCACTAGCCAGTGGCCCTTTTGGGGAGGGGAGGTGACGTGCCCCACCCTGCCCATAGCTGGGGACGCCCATGAGACCGGAAAAGTTTGACTACCATTGATAACCATTAGCTTCACAATTGCCAATAGAAATTGGGATTACCCATAGAGAGAGCATCAACACAAATAGCAATGCAAGAAAACAAATGAAGGGTTCATTTCAATGGCTCCACTAGCCCTTTTTCTAAATTGCCCAACTTTATCTTGTTCTCCAGCCCGGTACTCTCATTTCCTCGTTTCCGACCATCTGCGTTCCATTATTGACTTTTTCAGTTCCATCAACGACATGAGAAGAGCTTCAACAAATGATTGCAACTCGAAAGTTTTCCAAACTTTCCGGTAGCAATTTGTTGAAGAGCAATGCATTATACGAGTAACTCTGGGAAAACGAGCTTCACTACTTCAACCGCATTCTTTCTGTTTAAATAGAAGACATTTACTCTGGCAATATCAAATCACATATAATTGTGTACGTTGTGCCTCTGTGAGCCTCTTTCCATGTTATTTCAATTTCAGCTTTTTCAGCAGTATTCCCCTTCTATTGTTTATAACTTTATATTGGTAATGTAAGAGACAAGTTTACTAATAAACAATTCCTCCTGTATTATTCCACTAAGGCTGCAGGGCTTCTGTACAGAAGAGGTCAATTGGTTGCATTCATTAAATTGTTTGTATGCGATTAACCTTTTTTAAACAAGAAAACAAAACTACCCAAATGGGATATTTACAATTTTCTTATACCCCAGGCATACGCCAAACGTATGCATGCCCTATTTTAATGCGTCAAATGTATTTAAATCTTTCTTAAGACTTATCTTTCGTGTGCGTAGTTGTGGGTCGAAATAGAACAAATATAATAATATGTACAATACATAGTAGTATCGATTAAATTAGAGCGTAATAAATTAACTTACAACAGATTTACAATATTTGGGGGGGGGGGCAGTTACCATTTGTTTTGCGGTGAGAATAAACATCTATAGGCCTAAAGCAACTTCGTTTTCGTCATCCAATTTTTAAATTTGCCCCAAAGAACTGGACAATTCTAAATAGTCCATATTGACATGAAAGAATTGTTTCAAAATATCTCAACCCATCCCGTGAAATTTTGAAATGAAATAAAAAAAAGGAGGTTGTTAGAGAACTTGATTCTCGTGCTAGAGTTTTCCTCAATAAACAACATGAAATCAGTAAAAAATCCAAATTCAGAAATCACTCCGTAAATAACTACAAACACAAAGACAATCATTAAATTTTCATAAAATAATTTTGAAGTTTGAAGAGAAGAGTAATCCAAAATTTTGCATTTGATGGGGCAAAATGTGAATGAGTGTTTCCCAACGATAATGACTAGAAGGAAATGACGTTTTGAACAAATCAATTGCTGTTCTGATTTCATCCGGTAGAGACTTCCACCCTCATTAAAATGCGAAAACCCCAACAAAATCACTCAACCAACTTCCCCACAGAAAGAATTCTTAATATCCTCCAACGGCAGCTCTTTTTCTTGAACAAACTATGGTTATTACTCAAAAGCTTTCTTTCCCGTTTCTTTTGAGAAGTTCGAACGAGGCCCGTGTTATTAGAGGCGTAGTGAAGCGTCGTGAGGCACAAAGCATAACGCGAGCTAGAAGTTTGCATTCTGCAGGAGCTGAAAATCTACCTAATCCAGAAAAAGAAGCATAAGATTGTACCTTTACACGTAATTGGAGCATATGTATCAGCATAAGCATATGCTTGCGTTTCTATTCATAAAACTTTTGATCAAGATCAATTGCTTCAGGAGAAAGAAGTTTAGAAGTTTCTTTTCGCCCTAAACGTCACCTACGTTTCTTAAGCTTTTTCTCAGAGTTAGTAAGCAAATACTAATAAGTAAAAGTAATTGGTTATGGAAATGAAAAAGATCACATGCTCGAGCCTTTTACACATGAATTAAAATTAAATACTTATTTTCGGCTGAATTTAAAAAAAGAGCATGTTGAGGGACAACCGCAGGGAAAACCCTTACAGGTGTATAAAATCAAATTTGACACGACTTATCGACCATAGAGCCATCACGGCGTGATTATAGTTGTAAGGAGAGAAGAGGTTCTAGCTCTATAAATTTTGATAAATGGTATGTGGACTACACTATCGCCGACTATCTCTGGGGCCATGCATAGGCTGTCCAGAATTCCTGACCGATACTTTCAAGCGATGATGGGATCCGCCCTCAAGAACCGGCCATGTGGCAGAGATCTTGGCTATGAAAAGATTCGAGACTCAATTATATTTTTCTGCTCCCCCAAAATTTAGTAAGTGTGTTGTAAGTAAAGTAATTACGTTATAATTCGATCGATACTAAATGAGTTTATTCCATTTTGACCCACCACTATCGCTCCCCTCAAAAAATGGGCTGGATCCGTCCCTAATAGGTGCCCAGTAACTCCAAAGAGCTCCGAACGATAACCACAACTTTCAAACAAGTCATTAAAAAATAAAAGTAGACCTATTAATCAAAAAAAAAAAAAAGGAATGCACAAACCAAAACGGTATTTTCATGGAATGGGTAAGCCGCAAAACATCCGGACATTAAAGCAAAAAGCATTTCCCATTGAATAGTTAACGTGCAGCTGGCGCAATTTCACAAAAAGCTTGAGACTCGCAGATGAAAGCAGTACAAGTCACTGAGCTTCGAAATCGGCAATCCCCCGAGTGCTTTCAGTTCAACTGAACATTAGTTCAGATCCACTTCGTTAATCGACTTTGCTGTTCAACACCTCGTCGATATCCCTTAAGACTTCGAATTCCCTCCCCTCCACTTTTTATGGGACCCAAAACTTAGGTTCCGCTCAAATAACGTCTTTTAATGAGTTCGTTTAAGTGTTACCACTTTGGACGGAGGTACATGCCGTTAAGGTGTCAAAAAAGTAATTAAAATATCCAGGTGCAATGGTACTCTATGCGTCAACCACTACTGACCGAGTCTGTGACTTTGCAATGCTTCTTTAATGGACCTTTTTTGTAAAGAAAGAGAAATGACGGGTAAGCACAATGTTTTGATTGGTTAGACCCATGATATGAATGAACTGATTGCTTGGGTGCAAGTATTTTCCTGCACGGAAGATGCCCATTTTTGCCAAGAAAAAAATATAGTTTCCAATAGAGTTCCAGGTATGAAGGTCTAAGCCTGAGGACTTGTAGAGGATCCTCTCTCTTTTTTGGGATGTTGGAGTTAGCAGCGTCCCCACCAGCCACGATTTCCCCTACGACTCAAGGTAAGGTACGGTAAGGTAAGGAAGGTAAGGCCTTAGGGTTGAGTGGACCCGAAGCTAGGTAGAATTTTTTATTTATTTTACTCTTATGTTGAGTCTCGAACCTCAACCTCAAGCCCAGGTCTCCAATAACTGTGCTATTCCTCGCCAAATTGTGCTACTAGGTACTAATATTGTACTAGGCAGTTACTCTGACTTTGTTCTTATCAACTAAGAACCTTCGCCACTATTATAAAAGATCGGTAAGAAACACTGGACGCCTCCACCACCTACCAATGCAAAGCGGTGCTGTATTCGTTACCGAGACTTTTAAAGCGATATTGGGAACCACCCTCAGTGTTAAAAAGTCTTATTTAAAAAACATAAAAAATATTTTTTCGAAGTATGAACTTTGTCGCAAAGAAAATTTCATTAAAAAATTTAAGAAGCATCATTATACAACCTGAGAACTTCCTTCGATCCTTCCAAAACTTTCAGATTCAAATTTTCTCAAGCCAAAAAATTTGATCCGAGTTGAATATCAAAATTAAACTAATCGTCCAACAACATTCTTAGCTACCTTAAATTCGGAGACCGTCAAATCTCTTATTCTTCTTCCTCTTCTTCAACTCACAGCCGTACGACGGCTGGCTGGCAGAACCCCTTCACAGCGATGTCTCCAATCTTCGCCATTTTTTGAGACATAACATAAGTTTTAAGGCATAAGGCTTACCTACCATATTTTAGTGCAATATTACAAATAAAATTGTTAAGTAATAAAAGCGCAATAAAAGTAACCCTCAAACCTGTTCGGTTAAATAGTTGTGTAGCAGTGCTAATCTGCCCAACAATACGAATCTTATCGAAGGTTCGTGTCCCGCCAAGTACAGATTTTCTTGATTCTCTAATTTTGGATGCTGCGGATTGAGGACTCACTTAGCACAGAAGTCAGCCTCTACTGGTCAGCCAAAAGTGGGCGTTAGCTAAAAGTATACATTGAACAATTTTTTGTGTAAATGAAGTTCTACACTTGTGGGCCAATCTCGTTGTTAGTGATTGCCACATTGTATTATATTACATGCATTATATAATTATATTACATACATTATACTATATATAAGAAGAACACTTCTTCAATTAAATAAATCCTCAGTAATAGTAATAGCTCTATTTTTTATTTTTTTTATTTTATTTTTTTACTAAAAGGCTAATCACATACGAACCAGACCATCGAAGTCGATTAATTAATTAATTTCCTGTGATATTTGATTTTGTACCAAATGGTACAAGTTGACAATTTTTTCCCCCGGCTGTCTGATAAGCGTTTTACTCAATGGAAATTACTTGTGGAAAACGCAAAGTAAATGTCAAATGCAAGCCTAGAGGCAAAATATCAAAGAAGCATTCATGAAAACGTAATTCCGTCCGGTTTAGAAAACGGCCAAGTTTTCATATGGGCTTAGCGGGAGAATTTCTCCCGATGACGGGACCAAAGTAATCAAATAAATCGGTCTGTATGATGATTTTGCGAATCAATGTTGATTTATCGGGTGCTGATTGGTGGACACTGGCTTTACAAAGCTTTGTTTTCATTGGGATTCCCGTTAGCGGTCATTATCATAATAATTCAAATCAAAGCCTGAAATTCCCCCACCTTCCTTCATTATAATATTGTTTTATTAGATGCTTAAGGGCATTCCGCAAAATTAACGCATTACAAGCACACCCAAAGTTTTTTTTTTAAAATCAAATCCATTGACTCGTATCTGCACTTGGTTAAATCATGCCTTCGCCTGTTTCATTGCGTCAATAGTAAGCATGTCTCAGATTGTCCATTATCGTTTGTAGCTGGTGTAGATTGACATCGCCAACGTGTGTAACAGTTTGTCAATGGCCAAAAAATTCATACGGAAACAATACAAATACTCTCCGAAACTCATGGGGTCGTTGTCATTGGAATAGGGACCTATGGGCCACTATAAGTTGGCCTAGGTCCATGAAAAGTATAAAAATATTTTTTCCTGACAAAGGGTAATAAATATTGAAATGATAAATACAGTTATTATCCGTTGATGCTCCTCCGACTAACTCCCAACAGACCAGCACGTGTCACAAGCTTGACATGTTCATTAACAGGATACACAGTCATTGAGACCACTGAGCATAGCAGTAAATCAAGTGTTCATAAATAAGTGTAATTGATAGAAATAATGAAGATGACAGTATAACATAAAAATGTGCCGATACATTCCATTCCAAAGCTGCAATGATGCGGAAAGCTCTTAATTCTTATAATGGAAAAAATACTTACGAAGAAATTAACCAGTGGTCGAACTGGTCTAAGTAAGCGTCCTCAATATTTTTTTACATTTTCTAGGTTGATATCAGCTATATTATAGAATTAAAGCGACAGGGCTTTATAAACTAAAGAAAATACCTGAGAAATGAAATTTAACTTGACTTGGAAGATATCCTCATACCAGTCGAAATTCCACGAATAACATTCTAAAGTTGGTAGATTCTAGTTCGTGACAAAATTTCATGGGACTTGGAAGTTAGGACGCTACTTTTACTCCATACCTGGGTGTGAGGTCCTATTATTGTACAGTTGAAGACAGGAGCAGTTGTCTTACCTGAAATAAAACATACAATGATGAGTCATAACTGACATTGCCTTATTTACATACATTTTTCAAATTTTACAGCCATCATACATAGAAATTCTTAATATTTGAGAGAGAATCATAAGGGCAAATTCTTATACGTGTACACAACCAAATTTAAATAGAAATATCGACTGTAGAGCTATCGTTTACGGAGTCAGTAAATAAATAAATAAATAAGAACTTTTTGTTCTATTACCAAGCCAACCAAGGCCGTAGCCAAGGGGGAGTTCATGGAGGTTCAACCCCCCCCCCCCCCCCCGAAATGGCTCGATACTAAATAGGATCGGATGACTTTCAGAGGAAAAATAAAAACTACTACGTATACGTAATATCCCATGAAATTTTGAACCCCCCCCCCCGAAACAAATCCTGGCTACGGCCTTGAAGCCAACCTAGCGGAGTTAGGGCTATAAAGCCCTCTCATACACTATACTATGAAGACCCGGGATGCTTCACATGCCCTCCGAAACATGGCCAGGAAATGTAGCAAGTGCGGTACTCGAACCAACAACCTTATGGGTGAAAGTCGAAGTATAATATAGTATATTTGTATTACTATAGTATTAAATTGTAATTGCTGTTGGTATGAATATAATATAATATAATAATATGTGCCCATCACTAATACCGATTGGCCAAAGTATTGAATTGGAAGGAGTTCGATAACTGTAATTTTATGTACTTAGGCCTAGGTGAAGCTTGAACGCTGCCCACGACCCCATCGGTTTTCGGATATTATTGGTATACCCTTAACCCAACCAACAACCGGCTGCAAGTGCCATTGGGCCAGCTCAGACATGCTTACCATTAGCATTGTAACAGGCGTTAGCTCGGCTTAACCCAGTACTGGAACTAGTCTGATAACCACATAATACGTAACAAAATGTAGAGAAACATTTCTACTATTTACGAAGTCTTTAATTTACTGTAGCTTCGTATAGTTTGGGAAAAAACTTTCACTGGGGTCATCCGAGGTGGAGAGCATTTTTTGGCGTGTGTAGGCCTTCTAGGTATATTCCATTAACTGCCGATACCGAACGAACTTTCTTCAGGGCTTTCATTAGAGCTGGTCTGGAGCACTTGAATTTCTTTTCGGACCTTGTAAACTTTGTTGACTACAACCCTCTTAAAAAGTCATAAAACTTTTCCCGACTTCAGCCTCGGAAACAGTTCATGGGAATTTTCTTCGTTTCGAAAACATTTTTTTTTAAAAAAGAAAATTGAACGTCATCTACAGAAAAACCTCCCTCTATTCAAATATTTTTTTTATAAGATCTTCAAACATAACGGCTCAACCAATGAGAATTTTTAAAGTTTTGAACTTTAGTTTGTTTAAGTGGGTCTGGTTACAGATAAAATTTTAATTGTACTTACAACTTATTAACAAACTCATAACGAAAACAAAAATCTAAATAAAAACAAAAACTAATAAACAAAGTTGCCATTGTAACCTGATATTTATTTATCCTTAAGTTAGCATGTTGAGTACATAACAGTTTAGACTTTACAATATTATACACTTACGACACTATACCATTAAACGAGTATGGAAAATACTGACTGTGTAGATACAATATTTGATTATAATGAAATTACTATACAACGCCCAAACTTGGCTATCCCGGGAAAAATTCCACCAATGAATAAATTCCAAAAAAACTACTTCTATAGTACCGGCATCAGAGACAGACTTAGTATGCCTGAAAGCTTTCCCAACGAGCTTCAAAAAATTTCATATTTCTATGAAAATTTTTCGCGACAACCGAGATTAAGGTGTCACGGTGACTGCTGTTACTGCCTTGCCCATTGTCCACGCATCTCATCTCGTATTGAATTCACACGTAGGAGTATATGAATATGTTGAAAATATCTCAAACAAAGGTTGGGGCTTGAGGTTGATTGGGGGAGTGTTGTTGAGCATGTCTAAGCCCATAAAGGACTGTAGAGTGTAGAGCGAGAAGAAGAATTTTGAGGCTACAATAGCCGTAAAAGCTAATGGATTATTTTTCAATCTCATACAGACTATTGTTGAACACCGAAATCATTGTTCGACTCCATTAAAAAAGGGATTTTTCACTGCTTATTAAAATACAAAATGGCGCACTTGGTAAACATAATATCCCTCCGGATGCCAACAGTAAACTTTCAAGAAGACAGTGATGAAATTTAAACACATAAATTACAACAGTCCCCAGTGTTTGCAGCAGGAGACCCCCATCCCCTCCCCAAACGAAACATGACACGAGGTCATTCCTTATTTAATATGACCTGACATTGGTTAGACTGACATGGGGGTGGGGGGCGAGGGAGATGGGAGGGGAAGTTGAAATGTTATACCGCATGATGTAGAATGTACATCTGCTATCACTAGACTGTCTTAACCACACACCACTGTAAACAGGCTAATTGAAAATCAACATGGATCTAATCTAGCAGGGCTGCCGACGTAATGTATGGTTATGCTAATTTTCGTGAGCCCCTTCAAAAGCAGCGCCTAATGAGCAAGTACCGCAACCAGCTTCAGACTTTCCCCGTTTACGTTGGTATTGCTTAGGCCTTAGGGGCAACTCCAATCAACTGTCTACTACAGTTAAATCTGACGGAGAAATTTATCTACAGCCATGGTTTACCCTATCAAAAGGCATGTGGAACCAACGAATGATTCCCGCTTAACAGTAATAGCCGCCCAACGAGTGACCTTACTGTAAATGGTTTTCTGTGGCCTTATATGGAGTTATACCAACCATATAAGCGGAGTACAAAGGATGCCGGACAGTAGAGTGGCGAAGATTTAGGTCTGGACCCAAGTCAGAAGGACGCCGCAGCCAGGGAAGGCAGAGACTTGGATGGGAGGTTGGAGTGGGCTTACATCTCAGGCATCTGGGAATGCGAGGAGGGGGGCACCAAGCCCAGAATCGTGCTGTATGGGAAAATGATGTCGACAAAGCCCGAACCTTCGATGGGTCTAGAGCTCTGGCGTAAGCGTGAGTAAACGAGTGAGTGCCCTGAATTCTACGAGAGATAAGAAAAAATGGGAAATGGGATAATAGCTGTTATGGATAAAAGCGAGAGCAAGCCAAACCCTGAGCTGTCACAATTCAAATATACTAATTTTTCTTTTAAAAAAATGGCAAATAGCTACAATAACATTCCATGGCAACGAGCCAGGATAAAGGGTAGATTCTGCTACTATAGGAAGATGATTCAAAGCAGATTGACTGCATGGGCCCCATTTAGACTTTGAGCCCTAATCCTAACCAAAATCATATATTTTTCCCCCAATTTGAAAGGAAGTGGACGCAAGAAGTGAAAGAGAAAACAAGAACAATAAACAATTTCAATAACAAAGCCCAAAAGCAATACTTAAATTGGCAAGTACATTAAAATTGATACAAAAAAAAAAAATACTAATAACAAATAACAAACAAAATAAATCGGGGAAAACTTCTTTAGCAGTCGGAAGATTCTATTTATAGCGAAAGTGAAGACTCAGGGTTAATCTCAAAAATTTTATAGTCCCGTGGATGTTATAAAAAGGGTGAAAAAAATGTCCGCAGTAAAGAATGAGAATGGGTGATAAAAAAGTTATTAGACCGTAAATAAGCTTCAAAACGAAACTCGTTGTTCCATTATTAACAGACTTCCTTTAATTATTCTATGAAATGTAATATTCAGCAACTTCAGCTTTCTTAGTCTTCACCAACTTCGGAAGATTAATAGGTTTTTTTTTTTTTAGTTTTTGATTGTTCATTTTAGCATTGAAGTTTTGATTGCAATATCGCATGCAGCTTACTGTAGCTAGAAACATGCAAACATAAGACTAGACGAATTTTTAGGCAAGGGGGTAGGAGGAGAGCTTTGTGGTAATGGGGGAAAATCATCTACTTTTTCAAAGATACAATGGTTCGTTTTCACCCTAAATCATCATCGTCAATTACAATTTGAGGACGGAGCATACAATTATACACTAGATCATTTCCAGAAGTGTCTTGCGTTCTTCTGCCACATAGAGGAAGGCACGCAATTCAAATTTATGCGAATAAAGTGTAAGTCCCTAGAATTTTTTTTACACAACAATTTGAGGAATGTATCCGATTGACCTCTTAAATACTCGTACATAATACTATATAGTCTCCTTATTAACTTTTAAAAACTTACTGTCACTCATTATGAATAAATTCATTCAATAAATTCACAATGAGAGATTGACCTCTTCAGTCGCCTCTGTACCCGTGTTGAATTACGACACGTCTCCACCGATGGCATGGTGTGTACAGAGACTCAAACAAGTACAAGCACGGTCTGCGCCGAAGCCAATTATTATTATACTTTTTTTTTATATAAAAAGATAAATCGCATAAAAACAATTTAATGAATGTATCCGACTGGCCTCTTCAGTCGCCGCTGTAGGTTATTACCCGCGATGAGTACGACACGTCTCCGATTGCATGGGGTGTAAAGACTCGCACAAGTGCAAGCATATTATACAGTATGCAGAGAAAGACTTACTCATAATACTGCATAGTATGCATCACAGTCACTGATTATACTCGTTCTTTAAATTGAATAAAGTTGTCTCCTCTATAACGAAGAATATTGAAAAAGGGGTAAGAGAAGATGGTGTCATTAAAAGAGATAGGCTGCTCTCCAGCAAAGCTGATTCAGCACAGTTCTAAGAGTTCATTTTTCACATCAAACTATGGATTTCTTCCAGTGATTGTCCGCCTTTTGATCACAATGTTACAGAAAGAAATCAGCTGATGGAGTCTTGTGAAATCAGATTTTAACATCGTGATTTTAAATATTCTGGTCGCCCAGACTGATAATATGAACGGGCGGATATACAGCACGTACTGTACATGCGGGGGGGGGGGGGGGTAAGGGTTGTGGTTTTGGCTTGCCAATTTAATAAGGGGGAATGCAATCAAATTTTAATCTAAACTTGTATGCAAGGCCTATGCGTGTATTGCAGTAGGAACAATGCATAGAAATACTGCGTAACTGGTTTTGATTCTTCTTTGGCGTTGCAGTGTTTTAAATAATATGGGTACATAAAGTATTAATCTAACTCTACAGCTATCAAAACCTGGCAATAATTCCACAACATAATATCTGAAAAATTGTATTGTACAGTGTTCCGAATTCCAGCTTCCGAAACGGAACTTTTCCTATCAAGAGGATAACAGCGAAGCCAAGGCCGTAGCCAAGGTGGGGTTCATGGGGGTTCAAACACCTCCCCCCCCCCCCCCGAAACGAAATGGCTTCATACTAGATAGAATCGGATTTTGAGAGGAAAAATAAAAACCACTATGTAATATCCAATTAAATTTCTAACCCCCCCCCCCCCCCGAAAAAAATCCTGGCTACGGCCTTGCACGAAGCGAAGAATGGTAATAATTGTGTTTATGCCTGAGGAGTGATAGAGGATCCTCTCTCTTGATCACGATTCTATTTACGAAGTTGCGTTCAGCAACAAACCTGGCAGTCGCCTTTTTCCACTACCTGTGAAGGTAGATAAAAAAATAAATAAGGACTTTTTGTTCTATTACTATGCCAGCCTAGCGGAGTTAGAGCTATAAATCCCTCTCGTACTAGGAAGGCCCGGGACCGCATGCTTTACATGCCCTCCGGAGCATGGCCAGAAAATGTAGCCTACCTGGGACTGGAACCAACAACCTTTCGGGTGTAATTCCGAAAGTCCGTACTACTACTCTACATGTCCTGACGAAGGTAGGGCACCTGTTGAGAATGGATGGACTCAGAGCAGGTGGAAGTTTTTTTTCTTTTCCATAGCGAGTCTCGAACCTCGACCATCCATTTCATAGTCCATTTCTCTACCAACTGGACTATTCCAGCTTGTATCATACATCTAGCTAGTAAGTCCCATCTACAACCGAATACATCCGAATAGCTCAGCACTACTATGTGAACTTTGCATTATAGTCCGCAAGACTAATCCATCATCAGCAGGTGCTATGGTTTGTGTGTTGCTGCTGATGATCGATAACTCTCCTGAAACCGGCGGAGATTCGTCTACATAATGTCCATCATATTCTACAAAGCTACTGTTCTAATAATAAATTATATATTTAGCACTACTGTCACGCAGTTATCAGTCATCTTAAAAGAGAAAAAGAAAGGAAATGACGAAGAAGCCGCAGTAATTTTAATGTCTACAGAAATGAGGTCACAAATACTCCACTGTTCCGTGTATAAATAAAAGAAAACAAATACCTGCTACACAGGAAAATAAGAAATATTTAAATTTATCAAACTGTGGAAGGGCATAAAATTTGTGATTGTCGAAATTTATAGTAAAGTCTACGTTAGCAGACTGCAAACATGCCCCCGTGCCTTGAGGTTCTTCAACTGAATTTTTCAATTCCCGCCCCCACCCAATACAAAGCTTACCCACTTTCTCGTCAACTTACATCGGAGGCTTGACTTTATTTTTATGCTTTATAACATTCAAATCATCAGACACGAACACATTTTTCGTCGAAAGGTAAGTACGATATTCCTTTTTAATGGGACTCACAATGGGTTTATGCTTGTCGATCCGCCCCATGCTCGCAAACCAGCCTTTTTTGGGCCATTATCACACCTCACCACAAGAGCGAATCCAGGATTTTCTACTGAGAGGGGCGCAGAGCGTCCCGCTGAAACTGGACTTCCTACCCACAGGAGAGGTAGTTCACTATAAACTGCAAAGTGCAAACTGTGGCAGCTCTCGCGGGGAGCGAGGTCCGGGTTGTCTCCCGGGGGAAATTTTAAAACATATGACACAGATAGGGAAATAGGGAATTGTAGGTGCTAAAGCGTCTCGTGTACCCCCCCCCCCCTTCTGGATCCGTTCATTTTGCGACACCTTATGCTAGTATAGTGTGTTTGCACACAATTACATGTCTGACTGTAGGGAACATCCGACTTTGTCCCAGACATCAAGTAACACTCATCAATAGACCCATAGTGTGCATGGAATCGTTGACTAAACATTAGAGCACGCAGGAATGGGTAGCGGAAAAAGTAAACAGGACAAATTCGACTAAAAAAAAATGCTCAATTCGAATATACCACGCTAGTTTATTTGGCAGGTAAATAGGTGACAGATGGAAATCATCGCATTAACATGGTTTCAGAGCTGGGCGTAATACCCAAGACGCGATCAACAAATTAACTTCTCTTCTCTACTCGGATATGGACGATGGACTACATCCACTTTGTGTTTATCTTGACTTACAAAAAGCTTTCGATACTATTTCTTATGATATCTTAAAAATGAGACTAGAAGAAGCCGGACTACGTGGACATGTTCATAAACTTCTATCGTCTTACCTCACAAACAGAAAACAGCAAGTTCTTCTTCGACGGACTGACAATGGCGACTCTGCAGCAAGTGGACTATCAGATGTTTGTATTGGGGTCCCGCAGGGTACCGTCTTAGGCCCATTACTCTTCCTTATATACATAAACAACTTACTGAAACTTAACCTTGACTGTACCTTGATTGGCTTTGCTGATGACACGGTCCTTTACTTTGCTGGGCGGACCTGGAACGAAGTCCACAACAAAGCTTCTCATACTTTGGTACACATAAGACAATGGCTTCAGGCAAACAAACTGACATTAAACGTTGGGAAGACTGAATACATGACTTTCAGCCACACAGCTGCCGGACAACCTAACGGACAAACAATAAAACTACACGAAAACGGCTGCACACCTACACAAGACTGCAACTGCAACGACATCCACAGAACCACCTGCTGCAAGTGCTTAGGTGTTACAATCGACCAACATCTACGCTGGGACTGTCACATACTACAAACAGCAAATAGAGTTAGAAGAACTTTTTATAAATTTCGAAGACTACGACATGTGCTGGACCTGGACGGACTGAGACAAGTTTATTATGCTCTAGTGCATTCAGTTGCCCAATACTGTGTCCTCTCTTGGGGTGGAGCATGTCCAGCGCATCTCAAACCTCTCGTGGTTGCTCTGAGATTGTGTATTCGAATAGCCATGTGCAAACCATTCCTTTACCCCTCAGCCGGCCTGTTCCAAGAACTTGGAGTGCCATCTTTACGGCTGACTTACGAACGGCAGTTACTGCTCTATAAAATCAAATCGTTTCAAAATGCAAGTTTAATACGCCATGGTAGGGGGACTAGAAAAGAGATTGGCCGTAACCTTATTGTTCCTCGACCTAATACTGAACATTTTAAACAATCTCATATATATCGGTCAATAATCTTATACAACAATCTACCTTTGTCACAAAAAATTTCCATATCTTCTCACTAAACACCACCTTAACCAGTATGCCAAGAACATAAAATCAATACTATACAATAATAAGTTACGTAGTTTTGTTATTTAAAATTTTTTTTGTTACCTTTAGTCCGCATAAAGTCATTCAAAAAAAAATCATAGGTAATAAAGTCAATAACAATTTTGCATTATTCGCACGTATGAAACATTATTAAATTGGGGCCCATCACAGATTCATCTACAGGGTCCCTACCTTCCTCTGTACCTACTCTATATACTACTGTACTATAATTTTGTTTTGTTTTGTTATGTATGGATGAAGGAAATAAATACATTTATTTATTTATTTTATTTATAACTTGGCGCCCGCCAAGTTCAGTTTTTTCTAGATCCTCTAATTTCGGTTACAACGAGGAGGTTGCCTAAGTTCGTTTAATGTCAGTATTATACATCATATAATGCTACAATATAGTCTATTATCGTATTTTATTACTGACCCTTCTTCTTCTTCTTCTTGAGTTGCAATCTAGGGATTGGTTTGCAGCGAATGTTGTATTTTTCTCCTCCACTTTTGTCTGTTTTGTGCGGTCCTTTTCAGTTCTTTGTAGGTGTCGCACCCTAGGTCCTTCATGACATCTTCTAGGTACTCCTTCCTCTGTCGTCCTATTGAGTTGGTGCCTTCAACCATACCCTCAATTATGTTCTTGAGGAGCCTTTCGTGTCTCAGAATATGCCCCATCCATTTGCCCCTTCATGTTGAAATGGTGGCCATAATAGCTATTTTTTCGTTTATTCTATGGAGCCCTTCTTCGTTGGTTATGTGATCTCTCCATGGGATTTTAAAGATTCTTCTGTAGCACCACAACTCAAAGGCTTCCAGTTTTTTTTGCTTTCCAATTTATACGTAGTATAAGGAAAGCTTTGTGACGGTCGAAATTTTCGATTCCGAGATTTCAACGGATTTACACGTTTTAAGGTCCCAGGAACCCAAAAAAGTGGTTTTTACGAAATGTCTGTCTGTCTGTCGTTTTGTCTGTCTGTCTGTCTGTGCGTCGATTTCCGGGCAAACTACTCGGTCGATTTTGATGAAATTCGGCATGTAGGTTCACAAAACTCATACCTCGGGACCATTTTTTTATTTGGGGCTAACTTAATTTGGGGGGGGGGTTTATTCTCAAAAAACTCCAAAAAAACGTCTAAAAAAATTATTTCTCAAAAACGGCTCCAACGATTTCTTTTAAATTCTCATATATTGTAGTCATTATTAATTTTAACGAAATGCGGGGGGTCGCTTGCCCCTTGAAAGGTTGCTTCTGGGGGTAAAAAAATAAAAATAACTAAATTTTAATGAAAAATGACTAAAAAATAATTTTTCTGCGAAACTTTTCTATCGATGATTTCTAACTTCAGGTATGTTTTAGGTGTTAAATTGAGTAACGAAACCGGGCAGGTTGCTTTCCCAGAAAAGTATTTGGTTTTGTGCAAAAAAATGATAGAAAATTCACGCTCAAGTGCATTGCGTGCCCTGCCAGTATTGCTGTGTGGTAATGTGTTGGTCTAACCTAACTAGAATTTACCTCACCTCCAGTGACGTCAGGTGGGCAACCCCGGAACCTCGGACCGGTTCTTTTTTGTCCTGTTCGTAAATGCACCATGTTTCACTTCCGTACAAGAGCACACCCCACACTAGAGTTTTGAGGAGTCTTTTCCTTATTTCCAAGTCGATGTTGTTAGATTCGATACTGACCCTAATCTAATGAAAGTCACAAAAATTAGCTCAACCCCCTTGTAACTGTCAAGAAACTAGCGGCTGGATATTCGAAAGTGGCCTAATATTGTTGTAAAAAGGGACTGGCAGGACTCGAACCAGTACGAGGGTGGGGTGGGGGGAAGGGGGTTATTGCACAATTTCCCGCCCGCATACTGTATATTTACGAGCACAGCATAAAAATGGACAAGATACAGTAAAGTTATAAAGTTATAAAGTTATAGAGAGAGATGCCGCAACAATTTTAAGGTGGAGTCAGCCATGGAGAAAATATTATGACTGCGGTGTGGGAAGCGGTTTCCGCACTTGCTCCCTTTTATTATTTAATGTTTTCTATGTCTCAGCCGCATAATAACTTCCAACAAAAATGAATAGCAAATTATTTAAGCTAAACTTGGCGGAACTTTCCTGGTGCTTTTTCAACAGCTTTCGAGGGCAGGTTTTGTATTATCTCTGTATAAATGGAGGTGGGAGGTATAAACCATTCTGAGTTATGAACTTTGGGTTCTTTGTCTGCGTTACATTGTTACTTAACTGGATTCGAAATATAAAAATTATTATTCTCGTGGCATGAGAAGATGACAAAACACAATGGGCGTCTGTTCGGCTGAAAGAAACCAGTGGAAAACATCGATTCATAACCCTAACCATAATTTTTCCATTATTTAATCGCAGGACCATCGTTTACTTGCCGAAGTAAATCCTTTTGCTTCTGAAGCATTTGCTCCAACTTTGTGAAGTAAAATAGTTTAATTCCTTTTATAAATTCCACTGAATAACAAAACAAATTGCGTCATGGGCCAATTAAGGCAGTGGGAGAAATTCGTGAAAATAAGTAGTCGTTTCAAGAGTAATAATTCATAAAAGAAAAGACATTAATTACGGGTATTCATCCTATGCCAGTGGTCGTCAACTTATTCGTCATCGAATTATTGTATTATTATCTGGCTCCGGAAGCTTCATTGGTCGCTGTGGACTGAATGGCTCCGATGTACAAAAAGGTTGACGACCACTGTCCTATGCTATTCGTTTTGCTCCAAACTTGAAGAAAAAGGTTTTACTTCTTTTTATGAATTTCACACAATCTTAATTTTCGGATATAGAGGAAGTCTTTTATTTAACACAATATATATTAAGTACAGCTGAACATGTACTTTTTTTAAAGGTGAAAATAAATTAAATACAATTTGTTTCCCACGAAGGATTCATAATGTATTCCACTCTTATCAGCCATATTACGCTAGTTCCCAGAAGACATTGAACAAAATTTACCCATTTTGCTCACTAAAGACCATTAAAGGAACCTATTACAATTTCAACCGACTTAGGAAGCTTCCAATTGGGATTAAAATTGTCGTTTTACAGTGTCGTTTTGGGGATAATTGCTCAGGCAAAAGAAATAAGTCTCCCTTATCTAAATGTGCTGAATACGGTACATTATAATTTGCCAGCAGATTATTATGCTGGGAACAGCACCAAGATAGAGTTGTTTCATCCCCCTTTGAAGAGTTAAATATTTCCATCTCCTGGCGTGGTATATCTAGGGTTGAAATTGTGTTGAGGTTGGAATGCCTCCTCGTATTTGCTTTAATATTTCCCCTGGGGGGGTAAGGACTAAAAGATAAATTGGATGATAATGCAGTTGTACTGTTCGGTATAGCTGCTGCTCCTTCGCTGTTGGTTTGCAGGAAATTTTTATTAAAAAAATGGAAAAGGCACAATAATTTAGTCTGGAGGCCATTACTGTATTATCAGATATTTTTAATTGAATTCCCTTCTCACGAAATTATTGTTCATTTTTATATGTACCAGGTTAGGTTAGGTATACATTTATTTCCTATAAAATATTTCCAGTTAATCACAGACGAGATAAGGCGTTCCTTAAACACGAGTACTCATACAAACTTGTTTCCTAATAGATTAAAAAACAAATTGGAAAAACTATGGGCGAGATCAAGACGTTGGCGACCAACCGGGTGGAGTATAAGAAATGGGTCCGCGGCAACCCCTTCACGTTGTACATGCGGCACTAAGAGGGAAGAGAAAGAAGAAGAAGATAATAAATTGAAGGTGCGCTTAAGGAATTATTAAGAGAAAATCGATCATTTTTTGTAATGAAATCCATTTATGGAATATTTTTGACCTGACATCCTTATTGTCCGTTAGTATTTTACAAATCAAGTTTCAAATTCTGTCGGCAATAAAATAGTGAATCAAAATGTAAAGGAACCTTCTTCTTAATCAATGAGACAACTTTTTATGATCGATATTCCCAGTGAAATTTGTTACCCCCCCCCCCCCCCCGGATTTCTCTTCGCCAAAGAGACTACTGCTCATACCGCTTCTGTAACCATGAATAAAACGCTTACGGCGGGTATACCCCGTCGCTGATTCATCATTATTTTGCAAACTGATATTCAGAAATGTTGTTAATATTCCTCTATACATAGAGTGGAGAAAGGGAAAAGTCGTTTGAAAGAAATGAAGTTCATCCAGAGAATTCCACAACCTCTTTAAAAGCTTCCACGACTTTCTCAAAGAAAGTACCGTGCATAAAAAGTGTAAACGTCAAACTTTCCTTATTCTCGCCTTCGAGCACATATTTTGTAGGCTACATGGCGAAGCTGTCTCCACACCTACTGGCACAATCAATCAAAAAGTTACACGCTCGGAACGGCTGCAGCTGAGTAAGCGCCATTTTAACGAATAATGTGAAAGAAATTAACGTCGCGAAAATATGTCTTGTGCCTTGCTTTTGGAACAGACTTTCACTCATTCACAGTTATTATTTATTCACTTTCCCGCTGGATAATTCCTTCTTCCAACATTTTCCTCTCATTTTATACAGCAGCCATGGTATCAACACACAAGAATAACTTATCCAGGAAAAAAAGGATAGTAGCAAGAGGACCAGCCCATCTTGGCTCTTAAATACTGTACAAGCTCCCTTTAGAAGTGGTGAGCCTACCTCATAAGGCATTCAAATATAAACTCAAAAAAATGTTAATCTCAGTCTGTCTGTAGGTATTTCTTCAAAGAATTCACGGCGACTCACATAGGTATTTTTTAAGCTCTCAGTGACTAATTTATGAATTTATTTTATTTTGTAGAACAAGCAGTTACAATGGTTCGGCCACATCCAAAGGATGGACGAGAACAGGACCACCCGGAGGTTGGCGGAAGCAAGGCCGCAAGGAATAAGACCCGTCGGCAGACCAAGGACAACTCTTGAGGAAAGGGTTGTACAACTCGCCGGAGCAAGAGGGAAAACAATGGCCGAGCTCAAGGCGTTAACGTCCGACCAGGGCGAGTTCAGGAAATGGGTTTGGGGAGACCCCTCCCCCCGCTGCGCACGCGGCACTAAGGGGGAAGAAGAAGAAGAAGGAGAAGATTTTATTTTTGACAACAACTTATTAACATATTTTGTATGAGAACTGGTAGTTTGTTTTTATGACGAAAAATACACGATTACTATCAACACTGTAAGTATGAATATACATTGACTTACGGCAATAAAATCCGAAAAGTGATAAACTGCGATAAAAGATAAAAGTTCTAAAACAAGGCTTAAATAGAATTACTTTTTATTTGTTTGACGAAAATCACGGCAAATTTAAATTCTTAGCTGTAGTCTGCACTCTGCAGGACAGTCAACATTTTATCACCATTTTTAAATCGGGGACAACTTGAAAGAAGGGGAGAAAGAAAGAAATTTGCCTTTATTTTCCATATCGGCGAATTTTGGCCCTTTCGGCCCACTCTCACCAATAACCCATGCTTGTTGATAGTAGCTAAGACGTGAATTCCTCTGGTAATTTATTCTTTTGCGTTGGTGCTACGGCTGCAGAAGCAGCAAGAATCAGTACTAGAGAACCCGTACAGGCTTTCCTATCTATAAATTAGTATAAGTACTGTAATAACTCCATCGTTAAATATCGGCTGTCCATAGATTTTCCCTATCCGAAAGCACTGGATTGATGAGTGGGCAGACAATAATATAATACTCGACAATATTAATGGTCAAACTATCCACAATTACTTCAATCAAATTCAATAATTTTGGCCAATCTGTGTTAGAAAGAGGTACATATCAGGTATCAAAATGCTCAGAAAACTTTCTTCTGTTTGATATTTCATGAGATATTTGATTACACATTTACACACGTATATAAAAGGCGTTTCCGCTCTAAACAAGCGCTCATAAGCTTAAAGCTTAACGTACTATACAGTAACTTAGGTAGTATCTGAGATTCTAATTTCCATCAAATTTCAAGGCGGGCTTTTTTAACTAAAATTTTCAAAAAATAACAAGTTCTTCACCCTTTTAGGAATTTTAGGTGATAAAAAAGAGTTGTATCGCATAATATGGTTAGGCGTTACCCAAGCAATTTTTTGCTTTAAAATGGAGCCATTATTCAAACTCTTTCATCAAAACTTTACGTCTGGAACAAAAGTTGCCTGATACTCTGCTTTAAAGAGCCCATTTTCCAGTGGACAAATGATGATGGAACCTCGTAACTTGCCGAATATATTTTAGTTTAGGAAAGGCTATTTTCCAGACGAGTCACAAATTTACTTTTAGTTTATTTTTCTCATTAAATTTTAATTAATTAAGAGGGTATGTACTTGTATACTTTGTATGCCCCCGGGAAAGACCGAAAATGGCACTCCCCAGAAAAATCGAAGAAGACATAAAGACTCTCGCTCTGAACAAGGAAGACGCCCTAAACAAAGTTGTTTGGAAACGGCGCTGCCGTGCCGCCGACCCTCGCTGAGGACAAAGGCGATGTAAAAGTAAAATTAAGTAAGTACTTGTATGCTACGTAGAAAATTGGCACCCCGAAATTACATACTTTTCATTTTTTAATTCATTAACTCAGCAAATAATTAAAAATTTGGCTCCCTTAAGTTGTATTGTAGAAGACTAATTCGTGCATCATGTAATAGGGTATATTATATGAAAGAACTAAGGTACCAAAAATTTAATATTTCCTATTATATGATGCATGAAGTAGTCTTCTATAGCTTATATGAGCCAAATTTTTAATAACTTGCTATGTTAATAAAATAAAATATAAAAAGTCAATAAAAACAACAGATTTTGGGGTGCTAATTTTCTACGTGGCATGTCCTCTTAAACAGCACCGGATTTAACCTAAATGTCAAAGCCAATTTTTTTTTTTTAAGCTACATAACCACATAAGCATTTGCTATTTCCCCGAGTATGTGAGAGTACCAGGAGACCGATCATAAATCTCGGCTGGTATAGTGAAAATATGTTATTTTGGGCTATAAATGAAATCGCCATCTTCCCAATTAGTCTGCATTTGACTTTTGGAATGAGATATGATTTCTATATCCTTTCTGTAGAATACGATGAAAATGGGTTAAAGCGTTAGGTGAAATGAAAAATGGGTTCAAATGAAATCTACCGCGTTTTAGGAGTAGTAAAACAGTATGAAAAAAATAAATGTTTGAGTGAAATCAGAAGTTGGAATTGTACAATAAGGTTAGCCATAAAATTAAATTCTCAGCATATTTTCAACACAACACGACTATTTCACCCCCGCGGCTCTGACAACCCATCACACTCCCGTCACAATTTCTCAAACATTCATGGAAACAATACTTTACCATTTACATTTTGTTTCCGTTCCAAATATGGTTCAATGGAATTTTTGAAAAGCTCTTGACAGCACTATTAAATTCCATGGTGGCGCCTATTGTGCACATTTTTTTTTAAATTGCAAATTTAATACTAGAGCCGGTTTGATTGAAATGTGCTACATAAGTCAGACCATTTAGAGTAGTGGTACAGACTCCGACTTTCACCCGAAAGGTTGTTGGTTCGAGTCCCACACTTGCTACATTTTCTGGCCATGCTTCGGAGAGCATGTAAAGCAGACGGTCTCGGGCCTTCCTAGTTGAGTGTAAGAGAGGGCTTTATAGCCCTAACTCAGATAGGCTAGCTTAGTAATGGAACAACAAAAAAGTCCTTATTTATTTATTTATTTATTTACATTAGGCTATAGCATCGATAGTAAGGGGGGGGGGGGCATTTACACCAGAGACCCAGAGGGTAGAAAAAATGATGATGGTGGGGTATGCTCAATGAAACTTCTGTAAGCCCAACAGCTCCGTTGGGTGTACCTGCGCTATAATATACCATTTAAAAAAATCCATAAAGTTGTAAAAAATCATGTCCGTTGTCTAAAAATTAAATTTAAACAGAATAGGTATTCAGTGGCGAAATGTATATCTGAGATAGTCAGAAAAAGAAATTTGCATTAAAACTAAGGGAAAGGGAAAAATTTTACAAGAAAAACTTGAGCGGGGGATTTCTACGTGAGGATGTGTCAAGTGCGTGGAGGTAGACACACATGCCGGGGGGGAAATAATCCCCAGCACAAAGGGGGGAATACTGAGAGGGTAATATTGTAGCAGATAGTCATGAATGAACCCATAGAACGGGACACTATCAGCCAGACAAAATTTACCCAGTGTCAGTGAGATGAGAATAGATGGGGTAACTAGAGGAGATGCGCTCCACCAAGGAGGGATAATTTTGCTGACATAAACGCGAGAAGAACCCTTTGCTGAGACCAATGACTCAGCATTAAAATAATCCTTCATATGGGGAATATCTCTTAGATTTTATACATCAAATCATCACGACGTGTTAAAATTCGATTTCGCGATCGTATTTCGGCTTCAATGAGTAGCCTATACAGTATAAGGTACAGTACGTATGATATATTGCAAGGGAATTTTTAATATTGGAGATGATTTCCCATGGTGAAAGTGTTCCCAATTATCCTTTTTATTTATCAATCTAATTTATCCTCATTACAACTCTATTTAACAAATTACAGGGTGTTTTGTTTCACTCGAAAAAAAATAGTCTAAACTGAAGAATGATACAGTTGTTATGAAGCAGTAGAAGAATTCGGGATGATAGGCAGTGATCGTTCTGAATATGGAACTACGTAGACTTCTAAGAATGTATCTTGTAGCAGCAACTGTTTTTTTTTTTTTTTTTTTTTTTTTTTTTTTTTTTACAGGCCCCAACCTCGCTTGTAGGAAGTGATGATGGCCTGCCAGGTTTTAAATACCTTAAGTGCCACCTCTTGAAAGAGTTGGAAATAGGGCCTGCTGGTTGAGCCAGCAATTGTATGGAGTCACGATGGGTAGCCCTATTAGTCCGGTGGTAAAACACAAAAATTATGTGAAAACATCAGATTTTGGTGTGCCAAGTTTCTTCGTCCACATCATCTGTTTATTTTAGGCCGAAGCATACTGGTTGGGAAATTTCAGTGTCACCAATGATTTTATTAGTTGTTTACATTTCCGGTAGCATAAGAAAGTGCAAGGTTACAACGTGACCCATTTCTCTTCCCTCCATTTCCGGGTCAGAGAAAAATCGTCAGTTTTATTGTATAAAACTGAAACTCTCCGCCATCTTTTTTCTTAGAAAAAAAGTATCATTTTAATTCATGAATGGCATTCCTCTTTTTATTGCTTTATAGCTTAACAAAAAACAAGACATCCTCACTGCAGTGGTCTGGAACTGATTGGAGCTACTAGTACGTCTTCACAGAATGAAGGAAGAGTCAGGCCTGACACATCGCTATACGAAGACAGCACAGCTCGTAAGGAAAGGTATCCGTAAGGTATCCATTGCTAATCCATCTTTTTACACAGCCTCCCCACCCTTAATAATTCGTTTCTCAATTGCATATCATACAGTCTACGGCTCTCCCTCTCTCAATCGTTATTTTCTCAACCATATACCGTAATCACAATAATAGACTATTTTTGTTGCCAGGCAACCCCCGCCATCTTGTCACGTTTTTCTTTAAGATAACCATCCCGTGGCTGTAGACCATTATCAATATGTCTGCTAGTGTAGCCTGCACAAGCTAAGTACAGAGTTTTGACCGGGTCCAGGTATCCGTTCTGCTATGCTACAATGTGTAAGACTTCGATATTTTTTTTTACGTTGGTACTTATCTCTGATAGTTGACTTATGGTTAACGGGTGCCCCGTAAGGAATATTATGGCTCCCGCCGTTCCAGTTAATATATTTCCATGAGGATAACACAATCGGGCGTATCGCAAATGGCATCTTATAAACAGCATTCAATTCTTCAAGCGTTCCCCGCAAACAGCGGCACGGCGCTGTAACCATTACACGGAAACAAAAACGGGGGGGGGGGTAATGAAACTTATAATATGTATACAAGAAAACAGCGTCGCTTACGACAGGACAATAAATATGTACACCTGCGATAAGAATGTCATTTCCCATGTGACTGACAAGCAGGGGAATTGCTCGTATAAGGCGCACCGGAGAAATTAAACTTTCGGTTTACATTCTAGTCATAAAATGCTGTAATGGGGTTTGTAGTGTTAAACCTGCGGGCCTACTATGCCGTTCTATAATACCTTAACCTAGGGGGTAAAAATGTAAACAAAGCAATTTTGAATATCACTTTCCATTCCAAAATTATCTTGTTTACATTTTTAGTCCCAGGTTAAGTTAATACTAAGCGGCATAGTAGGTCCGCAGAGCCAACGCAGACAGACTCTAACACTGTAATGGGGAAAAATTAAACTAAAGATTAATTAAAAATAACGTCCGATAGAAAGCAGCACTGCCAAATGGGAGACCCACGAGACCTCGTATCTTTATTTGTTAAGGCAGAGATTTTCAATTATTTTGTAAATAAATGGGTATTTTTGACTAAATTATTTAATTTCTCCTGCCACAGTCGCACAGACATGAAAAATGCATAATAAATACATCAAGCTTACGTAGTAAGTTTTAATTTTCGCACTTGAAATACTATTTCCATAGAAATATACGATAAAGAGCGTTAAAGTGCAATTGAGGGTAAAACCCCCCGAAATTGAGTTAACCTAAAAGAAAATTGTCCCGAAATACGATAACTGTAAACCTACATGCCAAATTTCATCAAAATCCACCAAGTACCACCACAAATCGACAGAGATTTCGTAAGAACCACTTTTTGGGTTCCTGGTACCTCAAAACGTGTAAATCCACAGAAATCTCAAAATCGAAAATTTGGACCGTTGCAAAGGTTTCCTTACACTAACGTGTAAATAGTAAAGCAATTAAAGTATTGTATTATCCTATAAAATTTAAGTTTTTTATTTTATAAAATCGCCCCAATTAAATTATCAAATTAAATAAAAATTTAAAACTTCATTTCAATAATAAAAATCTATAGGGTCTTCTCGTCATTTAAAAAAATTATGCATATGAAACAAGCCCATGAAAAAGGAAAGGAATTAAGTTAGTTAGAATTAAACTTCATGGCAGGAACCATTTCTGGTTGTGATTGGCAGTCAGCCCAGTGGACACTTTATCGCACCAACAACAAATGCACCCATAGTGACCTGAATTTAAATTTGAAAACGTATTGAAAATGTAATGAAATTTGAAAATGTAAGACGTGATTTAAAAACACATCGCGTGTCTTATGAATAGAGGAAATAGGAAAAATATTGCAAGCTTACAATATTCTCATAAGAACTGTTTTTCCTTCAACCTCTATAAAATTTCATTTTCACTTGTATTGGCAATAGGCCTAGACACCAATTTCTTTCTGATTGCTTTCTAGCTTCGGCATCCTAAAGTACAAATTACCTTGGTTTTCCAAAAATCTTCTTCCACATACACAATAGTGTGGAGTAATAGGCACAAACCACGAAATTGGGGAAAATTAAAACATAAAGAACGCATTATACAGTATTGTATTTTTTTAAATGAACTTTGTAGAGAAATATGTAGATTAAAACTTCATTTATACAGTGAGTTGTTATGTAAAGTAATGACTGAGCCACCTAAACCTTTCAAAGGCCATCAGAAGCAGGGACTAAATTAAGATTCGATCCCCGTAAAACCAAACGCAAATTCCATTAAAATTAGATCAATGAATAACAACTGCTGTAGCTGGCAGGTCGAAGCTGAAGGCAAAAACATTATTTCCCTTTCAATAAGATTCAATCCGCAGCAAGACCTCAGGAACTGAAGGGGAAGAGGGAGGGGGAAATTTCCCTTTAAGGTGGTGACAGGCCTTAGGGTCAGAGGAGATGACAACTGTAGCCGCTTTGTACGATGGAAAGGTCGGAAATACGGATCCATCTGAATATTCTTGAACATCAATCGTACATCTACCCAAAGTAGAGGCTTAAATCAGGAGTCGCGACTCGTTGCTAAAATTGGTTCTGAGTTTGGTTGAGTCTGAGTTCTGAGTCTGAGCTCTGAGTCTGAGCCGGCTTTGTTTTCTTGAGTTATTGCTCTTTAATAGGACATGCTAAGTAGAAAATGAGCACTCCAAAATTTGTTTTATTGACTTTTTATTTTTTTATTTAATTAGCAAACCAAGTCATTAATGATTTGGCTCATGGAAGTTGTAGAAGACTACTTCATGCATCATATAATAGAAAATATTAAATTTTTGGTACCTTAGTTCTTCCATTAATACCAGAACAGACAGGACTAAATTTTCGAGTATTCTGGGATTTTTGGAAGAACTACAACACCGGAAAGTAAAAATACCCGGTTATATGATGCAAGAAGTAGTCTTCTACAACTTACATGAGCCAAATTTTTAATAACTTGCTGAGTTAATTAAATAAAAAATAAAATGTATTTAATTTTGGGGTTAATTTTCTTCGTAGCATGTCCTCTTAAGGGAAGTTTTGGTCATATTTACTGGAGATTTCTACAGTAAAATGATGGAGGGTGGAAAGAAAGGAGGAAACTTCCTTTTAGGGTGCCGATACGCACAGCCTTAGAGGTTAGAGTTGACTTAGGTGATGACAAAATTAAATTAAAATAGTCTTAAGCAGAAACCGAACGAACGAAGAAATCGACCAACTCTTCGGCTCGCCAGACGTCACACAAATACTACGAAGCAGAAGGCTCCAGTGGATGGGACACGTCGTCCGTATGCCAGCGGATAGAACAGCACAAGCAGTATGGATGGCATGTCCCAACAGAAGAAGACCTTTGGGGCGTCCGAGGCGACGCTATGGCGACCAGCTAAACGAAGATATGCAGGAAGTTGGCCTTCGGGCCGATAATTGGTGTGATCTGGCGAAGGACAGGATCCGGTGGCGTGGTGTTGTGAATGCGGCCAAAAGTCCCCCAGGGCTGACAGCGCCAACTTAAGTAAGTAAGTCTTAAGCAAAATCAATCCTACGTCTACCCAAGGACGAATAAAGAGGGGGGCAGGTGGTAGCTGTTGTAATTAAATTAATTACGTTATAATTTAATCGATAATAAATTAGTTTATTCAATTTTGAACCACCACTATCCCTCCCCAAAAAAATGGGCTAAATCCGTCCCTGCATCTAACCAAAGTAGAGGCTAAAATCAGGAGTCACAACTAGACACTGTTTGTTTCGGTCTGAGATGAGACCAACTAAGTTTTAATGAATTATTCAAAGGAAAGGTTTAGACATATTTTCTGTGAATGCTGTGATGCTGGGAAGCAATGAGTAAATTTCCGTTTAGGGTGCTGACAGGCCTATCCTTAGGGTCAACAAAAGCAAATGACAATTGTCGCCTTAGTCTCTTTGTAGGATAGAAAAGTCGGAAATACGCTACCATGCGCGTATTGAGTTTCAATTATGGGTCAAAAATAGGTCACAATTCGATAACATGACGACATGTGCTTTTGTCGTTCTGAGTCAACAGCTCCAAAAACCAATCAAAACCAGGAATTCAACTGTCGTATCCCCGCCCATTTAAGGACTCAAATCACTTTGAAAAGTGCCTGAAATGAATAATTGATTGATTCGAGGATAATTTAAGATATCCGCCGCGGACAGACGTCCTCCAGGGACTAAAAGTGGTTTCAATCCCACCTTCCCACCCCCTCCTTCGCTCACGCCTTTTAAACCCACCTAAAAATTTTCCCGTCGCTTGGGTAGGGATTAGGAAAGTGGGACTGAAAATGGCGGGAGGAAATCCATGGGGCAGCTTCAGTCGTGGGAAAAGATTTAGGGATTTTAACACTTCTTCCGTTTCCCTCACCATTTTCCGGATTTTAGATTTGAGCAAGGAGATTGTATGAATGACGACTAGATGTGAGATTTCGTGTCACTGGGCTTTGCCCAAATTTTAATGGACAGTAGGAAATAAATACCTAATATTAATGTAGAAGACATTAGGTTGTTTACTACCTGCGGGCCTACTATGGCGATTATTTTTAATCTTAATCTGGGATTAAAAATATAGACAAGATAATTTTACAATGGAAAGTGCTATTCAAAATTGCTTTGTTTACATTTGTAAACCGCCAACGGCCATACCACGTTGAATCCACCAGAACAGAGCCTGTTCCAAACTGCGGCAAACTTGGTAGGACGTTGGCAGGACTGCAGGAGAAAGGACGGAATAATGTGCTGAGACTATACCAGTCAGTCTGAGTGCGTGTCGAGCCCTGGTCACCTCTGAATTAATCGCGTAACTTTACTAAGTTCCCCAAGTGGTTCGGAATCCACTATAATGAGGAGGTCCACCCTGTCAGTCAACTCCCCTTCTCCCTGAGGTGAAGGAGTCTGCCCTTAGGGTGGATCAAGTTAATAAACAGACTCACTCCTCCCGCTAGGCTGACAGGGTTGCTTAAAGCGGAAATGCTGAAAGCATACGTTGGAAAACAAACGAACAATTTTTAACACCAGGAAGGAAGTTAAATACTAAACGACATAACTGTAGTAGGCCCGCTGGTCTTAATTATGTTTTAAAAAACGACAATGTAATATCGAAAATATCGAATGTAAAATATGTAACTATAGATAATTACACACAACTTTATTCCGGCAAAGTCTTGTCATTTGTAATGAAAACCAATATGACGCGCTGCAGCCTCTCGTTTGCTTTTTCCAGACCAACCAATAGAAATAATAGAAAAATATTCACTAGACAGAATTATTATTACTTGATAACTGGATCAGATGGATGGCTACAACCTGTTAGGTACCCCACACCGGTTATCACATAGTAGTGTTTGTACAAGTTTGCTTGTATTAAGCTAATGTTTGCCCTATATTCAAGCAGCCCAACATACTATAGCAGGATAACGAGTATTATCGCTCGTCGATAATCTGGTTTTATAGCTCACTAACAACTATAATCCAAAAGCCAGAAAATATGGTGATAATATTAGTTGTAAGCAAAATGGGTGTAGAATGGATCGCTCAAAGAGAATGGCTCGTTTACCGCTATTTTATTACTGTTTTTGCGTTCCTCTTCGTTATCATCACTGCTGCTTGCTCTCTGCACCCACAAAAGGGCCGCCCTATACACCGACAGATAATATACATTTAAATTTAAATTTGTATTGCTTTTCTAAAGGAAGCAGTTGGAGACTTGGAGCTACAGTGCAGTTTATCGGCTAATTAGCATACCACAACATAAACCTCGACGCTGCCGCTGGCGAGTTGAAACGTTAGCTGCAGGTAAGTCGGACTCTACCTAAGGATGGCAGAGAGGCTAAGCATAAAATTGCTGAGAGCTGATGTAGGCCTATCTATGGCAGAAAGTTAAAACTCCAATTTCATTGGACGTGAAAAACTGAAAGGAAGTGAAGAGGAACTTACGGGGAAAAGTTTTCGAACTTAAAATGGGGACAATGTACTTAAAACCACTTTTCTCTTTTGTAAGTTCCATTTGATGGAAGATTTTGAGCATCTGGTGGTTAAAGAGTGTCAAATAACTTAGCAGACATTGCTATCACAAACGCGAATCTTCAGCACGATTTTCAAATAAAATTCCTTATGCTTGTGGTATTTTTTGGGTGGTTCTTTCTGGCTGGGACCTAACTTTTTTACGGTAAAGGTTCAGTTTAGCTACCCCGGCTGCGTATAGTATAGAGCCAGCGGATGGATAATAAACAAAAGTATTTACTTTGTTTTCTTCTGTCACAAGCAATAAGTGCCTATACCTGCCTATGCTGAGATTTCACATAAAATGGGCTGTAAGTAAATAATTATGCTTCGCCGACCTAATTAATTAATTAATTCAGAAATAAGCAATAAGCCTATAACTTACCTGCTAATGCAAAAATTCGAAACAAAATGGGCTGTATGAGTACGGTATGTTATAATAATATTATGCTTCGCCGACCATAAATTCATTCAGCATTGGGTTCCCCCTGGCCTAAAGGCGGGTATTCCACTTGTCAGTTTTTCTTCATTTGTGCATTAAAAATTGATGAGATTTATTTATTTATACCCGCCAAACCTAAATAAACGATACCGTACATAGCCTAACCAAATTTTGTTATTTTATTAGGGGTAGCTTAACTCGATCTTTACCTTGATATAATCTAAAAATAACACAAGGACTAACCTTATCATGTTGACATATGAAAAAACTATTGGCAACTTGTGGGCATCCAAATCAATCCAATCGGTCAGTTTGGTCTGCATGCAAATGATAAACAGTCACTGATACCGCACTCAGGGGCTCTGAACATACAAATTAATAAAACATAACACCAAATAATATGATTAATACGGGAATAAGTTAAATTTCCCGAAATAATAACACCAATAAAACTACGCGCCCGCGGCCATATTGCTGAAATTTGTTAGTTTGTGTTTTTATTATTTTTTGCTTTCCGCTTCACTTTACATATTATTTTTAAAAGACTAAATCACGCTTTATGTTGGCGCAGATCATCCTGTCTTGTTTACTTGTATAGCAGCGGAAGTTCTGTTTACACCAAATGAGCACATGTCATCCTATCACCTTGGCGTCTGCTTGTTGCCCATTTTATGTGAAAACAAATACTTGACAGGCTGTGAGCCCGCGTAATACTTCCTAGAAAATGATAAGTTTTATTGTCAGTCGCTTAGGCGGCTATTCCACTAACCGATTTTACGTCAAATTTGATTTTGTCATTGACGTTTGTTTTGTATTAAGGAGACTATTATGTAGACACTTAACTTATCTACTATAAATTAAGTTATATGCCTAATATGGTAGCAGACCAGCAGACGTCAAATGTAATTAAAACGAGTCTACTGCCATATTATAACTTAATTTATAATAGATAAGTTAAGTGTCTACATAATAGTCTCCTTAAAACAAAACAAACGTCAATGACAAAATCAAATTTGAAGTAATATTTCCCAGTGGAATAGCCGCCTTTATAGTTTATACATTATAATCTCAGTTTTTTTCAGGCTATTAAAATTTACAAAATTAATTAGGTACTGTACCTACATGATGAAAATGAAACTTTGAACAAATTAATGTGTCAACGTCAACTCAAAATTCAATAACCCAGTGTTTTATAAGGGGATATAAAATATTATTATGCATAACCTACCGTATTTTAAAGACCATTATTTTGTAGGTATCTATAAGATCTAAGAAATAGGCCTACTCTGAAATGAGGACATAAGTTACTCGTATGCAATATGTATGAAGATTCGCAACACAGGCCTACATTTAAAGTAGAAAATCAAAATTAGAAATGCCTTAGCGGGCTATTCCACTTGTCAATATTCCGGCATTTTTGCATCAATAATTGATGAGATGATATCATCCAGTGGCTGGAGACCGTTATCAATATGGCTGCTAGTGTAGCCTGCACAAGCTAAATACAGAGTTTTTGACAGGGTCCAGGTATCCGTTCTGCTATGCTGCAATGTGTAAGAATTCGATATTTTTTGCGTTGATACTTATCTCTGATAGTTAGCTAATAGTGAACGGGTGCCTCGTAAGGCATATTATGGCTCCCGCCGCTCCAGTTAATATATTTCTATGGATGATATAGAGTAAAGAAAAAATGTCATCAATGATTGAAGAAAAATTGACAAGTGGAATAGCCACCTTACTTTCAATGAACCTTTAACAAGACTGTCAAAACAGAAACTACCGTATACTCGTTTATATACCGTTTCCGTATGCATTCATTTCATGAGAGAATATTTGAATGTGCCTAGTACGTACAGTATTTCTTGTCTTTGCCTCTTATCAAATTTTTCTATATTTCTTCCTATTTCCTGAGCCTGCAGGCTGTACTGGATGTGATTGGTTCATACAAAGTAAATACCGTACTGTATATAACATGAGTTTACTTTGGATTTATTTAAATTGAACCCAGCTTCTTTGCAAATATTCTCTCAAATCATAGTACCTACAGTAGCCGCATAAGTTAAAATATTTTAGATCAACATTTATTTACAAAAAAGATAGAAAATGAAATCCATTCCACTTCGAAAAAGTAGACTACTCCTAGTCAAGTACGATATTAAACGAACGCAATCGCACTTCCATTTTCATCATTAAAGAAAAATTATCGAATGTATTGTGAATGCGACCTCAAAATATCCTTTTTAGGAGTAAATATAAATATATTATATAAATAAAGGAACGTTTCAACGCAGTAAATTTAAAACACACAAATTCTTGGTTGAGAATATCGCTGCTATAATTAAAATTTAACATTTACGACCGATTCGACTAATTTTCATCATCGTCATTGGGTGTGTTGCTGGCCTAAACATCCCGAATATAGAGTATCCTGTGCCCAGGCTCAGACCCTTGTCGTGCCACGGTCTCTTTTTTTCTTATCATCGTCAGGTATAACAGTAAATAAAACCACGCTCACAATGAACAAAAAAAATCTAAATTAATTTTTAGTATATATTTTGAATAGGGAGAAGGGGAAACCTGGATACTGTATCTACCAGAAGGGAGCTTGAATGTGGAATAGTTGACAATACTCTCTTATTGTTTAAGTACTGCTTTTCTAATAAACTACGGTAATCAACTGATGATAAATATTATATTTTACATTGACAATATTTCTTACCGGACTTTTATAAAGTAAAAATTTCGAAATAAAAATTGGATGGGAAGGTAAAAAAGACGGAACACCGAAGAAGGTAAGAATGTAGAAAATTAAAAATAAACTAACTTAGGCCAACCAAAGCAAAAAAGCAGAAAGTCGGGGACCGTTTCTCCGCAGGTTTATTGGTACGGTGGTTTTATTCAGGCTGTTTACTTAGGTTTTTTTTTATTTACGGTATCTACTTGAAATTTAAACAAAACCTTTATTTACAGAAGTAACTAGGTAATCCTCCTTTATCTTACACGAAATCTGTTAGTTTTTATACTTGAGTAGATTCCACGATGATAAATAAATAAATAAATAAATAAGGACTTTTTGTTCTATTACTGAGCCAACCTACCTAGCGGACTTAGGGCTATAAAGCCCTCTCTTACACTCAACTAGGAAGGCCCGGGACCACCTGCTTTACATGCCCTCCGAAGCATGGCCAGAAAATGTAGGAATTGTAGGACTCGAACCAACAACCTTTCGGGAAAAAGTCAGAGTCCGTGTTACCACTCGACATGTCTTGATGATAGACCATGGTCGTTCTGAAAGCTCAGCTGCTTGCTGCTGATCCTCCGAAATCCACTGAAAATGTTGACCACAGATGTTTGCGAAACGTTTGAAAATTCGCTCTCAGAACGACCACGGCCTATCATCCTTCTACTGCTTCATTACGTAACTCCGGTCGTGAAAGCCTCTGTAATTACGTATACAGTTTTTATCCTTTAAGTGAAGCAAGCTCTCATGGTTTAGCCTATCCAAGTTACCTTTAAATTTAAATGTAATAAAATTCTAAGGGACAAAATGAGAGATCGCAATTTTTAATTAAGGCAAGGCAGGTAATCTCTTAGGGAGAAAAAAATATAATAATGCATGGCTAAAAGAATAAACAGGCTCTATACGGGCAAAAAATATAAAAAGGACGCTAGCGCTCTGCAAAAAGCTTTTTCAGTTGCAAATGTAGTTTCGTAGTTTATAAAAGCAAATTAATCATGTTTAAAACTTTTTTCACTTTGCTAATTCTATTACCCAGCACTAAGCATCTCGCCCCGATTTAAAATGCCGATACTGTGCCATTCCTATTCTTCTTTAAATGCCTCTTCTATCGAAAGTTGACTATCATCATAGCAATTTGTATCTAGGAGACTGCTGCTCTGAACAGGGAAATCGGGCTCTTGCCAAACCACTGTCTCAGGTTTTTCAACCAGGATGTACTTCTGCTGCCGGGAGCCCCCAGTCCTTTTATCTTCCCTTGGATTATTACATGCAGTGAGCGGTACTTTTCGTCCCTCATCACATGACCAAAGTATGTTAGTTTCCGTTTCTTAACCGTTAGATGCACTTCATTGGCCTCAAGACCTCAGCGTTAGGGACCCGATCTCTCCAGGATATGAGCATCATTCGTCTTTATACCCACATTGCAAATGCACTGATTCTGTTCTCAATAGCTTGTGTCAACTTCCATCACTCCATACTATATAGAATGATTGGGAGCACGGAACAACAATGGAAGATCCAACAGAAGATTCCTACTCATACGTTTCACACGTTGGTGGGACCCGCCCTAATAAACATGCGTTCCCGTTTCCGCCGAAAATATATCGACAGGCACAAAGCTCGCTGACCGCATTTTCAATCTCATGCACCTTCATGACGGACCAATGGACCGTGAATCCGTTGTACGGGTGTACGATTCGCATATCCCCCCTCCCCGATATTTTCACTCCAAAAATTACGTCATTTCAAATTTTTGTTTTGTGTGAAAAAGCCAACCGCGCGTCAAATTATGACTATTGAATTTTTCCGATTTTTTGCTGGTTGGTTCTTCAGCCGTCTATTTCCCAGCAAAATTGAAGGGCTCTGCGCCGAGCTGTGGATTTCCAGTTGATTGAAGCTGTACATTAGCTCTCTAGGGTGTCTTATCCAGCCATTTCACGCTCACGGGACTTTTCCAATATTTTTCTCGTTCTCTGATTGTGTTATCCGAAGTTTAAAAAATGCAACGAAAATACAATACCAGTAGAACTCGGTTAGCAGAGATTCTGATTAGAAAGGAAGTAGTTTACCGCAATGACTAGGATATTTTTTCGGTACCGCTGAAGCCTATAAAGTATCATTGAAATGTAACTCGCTTAGCAAAGAATACCAATGCCACCTCGGTTATAAGAGTAATTTTTCAGATTTTAGGGGTAAGATTTTCCCAAAATGGAGAAAATATTCCTGACTTGGACTCAGTATTGTCATAGCCTACCGTTAATTTGATATGCAACATGTTTACATTACAGTCGGCTGGTGGCAAGGTGGTAGCGTGCTTGTATATGTGCGAGTCTCTATACACCTTGCGTTCGGAGAAGTGACCCCCCAAAATTTGCTAAATCTATTGTCAATGGATTTATTACGCTCTGATTCAATCGATCATACACATGTTTTTCCTATTTTTACCCAAAACTACCTCCCCCCCCCCCCAAAAAAAATGGGTTGGATCCGTCCCTGTGTTCGATCAATATTATACTAATTTGGTATAGGTATAGATGTTCTCGGTTAACATTGTAATAATATTGTATGCATATTCTGTAGTCTTTACTGTACAATAATGCAAGTAATAGTAAGTAAGTAAATGGTATATTACTGTTTTTCTTGTGCAGTTTACAAAGTCGACCCCAGTACTAAGTACACAAACAGACTTGTATCACTGGGGTGATTTCAAGAATACATTAAATTTTAAAGGCATATTAGAGAACAATTACAATTACTTACGGTCAAAATAAAAAAATATAAAAAACTATCAATATTAATACAATGTACAGTACCTAATGTATATATCTACTTTCAGAACCCTCCCCCTTTTTAGATACATTGAGATCATGAGGACTGCGCTGTAACACGAGAAAGGGCTTATTGCTCAAAAAACTTTTAACAGGTGTATAGTTTCCTGCGGGTGGGGGGGGGGGGATGCGGCCTGAGGGGGAGCTATTTTTCAACAAAGAAAATTTTTGTTTGAGACAGGAGAACGTCCAATATTGGACACAGTTAGTGAGAACGGAATAGCTAAATTCCAATATCCTTTACCACAGACACAGGAGGGGGGGGGGGCAGGGCGGGGCGGGATGAGGGTCAAATCATTTACATTTTTGTTTCCCGTCTCCAATATTACTGCTTTTAACTTTTTATTTAACGGGTACCGCAATTTTTTATGCTTTTGGTGTTGTACAGGTCTGATTGCTGATTCACAAATTTAAGAGAATGCTGACCGCTGACATTGACCAGCCCCGGATCGCCCCTCAACCAGTCGATTTTCAATTTATATTTATTTTTATTTCATTTTATTTTTTTATGAAAGGTTAAATCGCATACAAGCAATTTAAAGAATGTATCCGATTGAACTCTTCAATCGCCTCAATAAGTCTCCTGATAGGTACTTGTGTCGAGTTACGACACGTCTCCGACCGCAAGGTGTGTAGAGACTCGCATAAGTACAATTACGCTACCGCCTTGCCACCGAAGTCGCCTAAGTTTTGAAAAAATACATACAATAAGCTGTCGCTCTCACTTCAAATCATTAAAAATCATGACAGCCCCAAGTCCGTACACATTGAGATGCATTTTACATATCTTAGAGCCTGAGGTGTGGGGGACATTTAAACAAAACGGGGACACTCACACCTACAACACGAAGCAACGGTGAGACCTTGTAAGGCCAGCGCCACGCACAGCCAAGTGTGAGCGACTGGATCCTATGCTACAAGGTTTCGCCTGCCTACCTTAGAAAACTCCCGATTGAACTGAGAGCGGCGAGAAATGCTTCTAACTTCCCAAAATTGCTTAGAAACCATCTCTTAGAGAAAGCTTTCTACACTGTTACTGAGACACTAGCACAATCACAATGACAATGACAGAACTACCTGATTTTGACGATATTCTGACGATTTTATATTAGACTATACTTGTATTTATTGTATAATTTAACTGAATATATATTGTATTATATTGTATTGTAAAAAAAGCTACTTGATAGTTGTAACAATGAAATATAAAATATGCCCGACAAGGTAGCTTATAAGTTAATAATATGAATACAATATATTTTTTGCATAAAAAATTGTAGATATTGAGAAATAAATAAATAGGCCTACATGTTGGTGTTTTTAACTGTGAATTACAAGAGCCACAACGCCGGCAAACATGGGTGACAAGAAAATGACGTCACATTTGACAATTTGCAAGTGACAAAAAGAACCGGTCCGAGTTTACTCGAACATGCTTTCCAATTTACCAATTAGTAGATAGACTAATTTCCTGGTAAATAATTTTCCTGTGGTAACATTTCGGATATTTCGGGTGAAGGGGGGGGGGGGGGGTTGTCCACCTCACGTCACTGGAGGTGAGGTAAATTCTAGATAGGTCAGACCAACACACCAACACATTACCACACAGCAATAATGGCAGGGCACGCAATGCATTTGAGCGTGAAATTTCTATCATTTTTTCAAAAAAAAATGACAGACAGACAGACATTTCGTAAAAACCACTATTTTGGGTTCCTGGGACCTCAAAACGTGTAAATCCGTTGAAATCTCGTAGTCGAAAATTTTGAACATCACAAAGCTTTCCTTATACTACGTAGCCTATAAATTGGAAAGCAATAAACTTTCGAGGTAATTGAGGCTAAAGTTAGGATCAATTAGAAAACCAATCTAGACGGAATGTACACTCTTAAGAAGCTGTCAAGTAATTGGTAATCGAGCCCTATGAGATTCCATCATTGATAATGTGGTCACTGACAGCAGCAGATTGGCCGATGTCAAGTCAAGTCAAGCAGAACATGTTGTATAGGCCTGTATGAGCTCCCCACCACCAGCACAATGCGATGAAGGGAGAATCGGGAAGGGGGGGGGGGGTTTGGCAAGCAGCCAGAACAATCGTCATAGGCGTATGGGAGGCCACCGGCCATGTATCCGTAATGAATGGCCTGATTAACCCATTAGGTGTCGGTGACAAGCAGACAATAAATTTTGATGGGATTTATGCAATAAAACCTAGTCAATTTCTAAAACGAATAACTTACTTTTCTGTAAAAACTAATGAGTTCATAGTTGTATAATAGGTTAGCGTAGTGTTAATAGGCTTTAGCCTACCGTGAGCAAGTAGGACAGAAATGAAAATAAATTAGGGAATTCTTCGTGGCTCGTATACCTATTTACTGGTATGTACTACCCGACTACGATAGGATGGCACTTGGAACACTTTGTTTATTCGAAAACTTGCATAAGCGGAACACCGAGTTTATTCGATTTTTTTAAGTGTTCCAAGTGCCATTCTATCGTGGTCGGGTAGTAGTACATATTGATCACCCCTGAATCACTCCAATAACGATCAGTTTTCATTTTTTATATAATTTACGTCTTAAGTTATTAAGACTTAAGGCGGATTATATTATAGAATACGACCGATAAATTAGGTACTCCATGCAATTCACCATATTTTCACCTCATTCCCCAACAAAGATGACTATAAATTGTGGAATCGGAATCGGAATTAACTTCCCTAAAAAACTTACCAGTCTCTATAACCTATAACAAAGCCGGGTCATTAATTTAAAAATTAAAAAAATAGTGGCGAAAATATGCTATGAAACCCGATCATTATCTTCCAAGATTAAAAACTATTAGTTTAGTTTTGTATTTTTGTTTTGCTGTTACATTTCGAAATCAAACATTTGTACTTAGATTGAGATTTACTCAAAATATGAAAAAACTGAAATTGACACATTTTCAGTCTTAGCGTGTTCTGTTGCAGTTAAGTTTACAGAACATTCCAATTAACTTGCTAGGCCTACAGGCTACATTATACTATCAGTTATACTGTTATACTATTATACTATCATCAGTGGGGGGGACAATGTAGCTAAATGAGCAGCAGTGTTTTGCCACCAACGCATTCAAGACTTAGGCGGGTTTCCACCGACCTCTAATTGCAGAATGGAAATGACATTGACGGAACTTTGAATTTTTCTTTTTATATAAGTCTATTAAAATGTTTGTACTTAACATATCCCATGACGCCATTTTTTAATTTTAGTTTGTTTGTTTGTGATTTTACTCTATGATCATTGATCAATTTTAACTATGGCATGGAGGAAAACAAAAATTTCCGTCAATGTCATTTGCATTCTGCAATGAGAGGTCAGTGGAACACCCGCCTAAGTCTTGAATGTCTGCTACCACGGCAATGTCTTTGCTTCCGGTAATGAGAGGTCGGTGGAAACCCCGCCTATGTAAGTATTCTATCATTACTACGTTCAAACTTTCACAAAAACAAAACTTACCGGAATTCGAGAGTAGGACGTCAACCACACCCAACTGTTGCTTTCGCCTTCGTTAGCAGCCGATTTGGCCTCCAGCTCGGGGCGAAGCTTAGGGTTGAAAAATTCCACATTTGAGTCGTCAGCAGTGGTGACCGCATTATCTTCCAGTGTTGCACTGCGTCTGCGCCGAGCAAAAGAAGAAGTAGGCGCTGGCTTCAGCTCAAAGTCAATACATCGTCTTTCCACGGCCGCGATATATCCGTAGAGGAAAAAGAATATCCCGAACTCGGAAAGGGCAAGAAGGAACAATAACAAATGGACTATTTGAAAACGACAAACACCCGTGGGTTTCCGGACATCCTCACTTTTTTGCGCGTTTTCTGTCGGTTTATTCCGGAAAAAATTGCCCAACATGTTGGAACCGAATGTTTGGCATCACTGTCTCAGCAAACCGTTGATAACCATGGAGTCAATTGCGTGTTGACCAGTTAATTGTTCATAATTAATTGAGACATTCCGCAGTTGGCGGCCTTGGCAAATCTGTTAGGAAAAAACAGACTCGTACCCAAACTTGTTGAGGTCATGCTTACGTCTGTCAATGGCGAGCTGTTTTCAGCTTGTCCATTATCGCTTGTAGCCGGTGTGGGTTGACATCGAGGAGATGTACAAGTTTGCCAATGACCGAAAATTCATACAGAAACAATATCAATAAAGTCTGAAAATACATGGGGTCGTTGGCATTGGGTTTGGCCATAATAAGCCCTTCAGGACATTACTATTAGGGGAAAAACAAGTTGTATCACGAATATGATAATGGAGGGCAGACCAAAGCAACCCTTTCCCCATTTTCATGTAAATGTTCGCGGGATAAAGCTTTGGGTCCCATTAATGAGATTTTCGTAAAAGCGTGGGTCCACACATTTTGTTGCTTTTGAAAACAAAATCGAAAATGTTGATTTCTTACCCCGATTAAAATAATAAATGGGGGTTTACGTTTGTTTTTCTTCAGTTCAGTTATTTGTTTCCATAAGAGATACAAGAAAATAAATAACGTTATTTATGATATGGTAACCTAACACTGGCATTGTGAGTTTTATCTTCGAAAGGATTAGCTTACCTGTGACCAAGGCCGTGCCCAGGTTTTGATTTCGGGGGGGGGGGGGGGTACAAACATTTTTTGACGCAATTTATTATTTCAAGTCCATTCTATCCAGTGTTCAAACTCAAATAAATTTATTCCAATTCTTCAAACAGTACAAGTTTACATTTAAAAAAAATTATTTCGGGGGGAGGAGGGTCCGGACCCTTTGGACCACCCCCTTGGGTTTGATTTAAGATAGTTTTTTAAATATTTAATAAATGAGTATGGTTAAAATCTTTATTTACTTTTTTGAGAATTGCTTGGTATTTTCCCTACCAATGCCAAAGTTTGCACCCACTCTCCCCCCCCCCGCGAGTTTTGAACCTCCCCCAACCCCCCATTCCCGTTCTAAGAACTCCATTTGGGGTGCCGAACCTACCACTGAATATTTGCTGTGGTTTACAGTGGCAACATTCATCCGACTAAGAGCATAACCATGTATAGAAAAAAAATAGTCGTTAAATGTATGACGTTATAGCGGGTTGATACCCCCTCCCCATTTAAGTCATTTCAAATTAGTAAAACAGGCAGAATAAAAAAACAAGGAGCACAGTAATCGCATTAGGGAACCATGGACTGTAAAAACTACAGTAAAATAGTAATAATATAATCTCTTGCTAAAATCTAACTTGCTGACGTGGTCATAAAACAAAAAGGTCAGCAGTTACAGCTTACAAACTAGACAGGACTGTACTCGTAATCCGCTGTTCGGTAGTGTTCAAAACTAAAAGATCCCACAACTGGGATGAGTTTCCCTGGCCGTCACTCCTGACTTTCCGACAGCTCAAAATTTAATTTGACGGAGGGATAAGAGGTACGGGACACGTGACTCCTGATATGATTTCAAATTTCAGCTCAAACTCAGAAAGCAGTACCTTGCTGTGTTTTCACAGAACTTCTGAAGTTTTGGTACTTGAACAGAATTTTGGGCTTATTATGTGAGGAAGTTTGGCGTGGCAGGTTTCATGTGGATGGTTTTGTTGAATACATTGGGTCGATACGCAGTCATTATTGGTCTAATTATTCATCGGAAAATCTGTAAAACAATTGCCTCGACGTCATTTCTATGTAAAAGACTAAAGCAGAAGTAAGGGTAGTTGATTGTTAAATTTTCCGGCATACTAAAGAGAGCGTACAGTATGTATAACGCAAGCCCTGAATAGAAAACTCAGTGGCACAATACATAGAGGGTCCTCTTTCGTGACTGATGGTCTACTGCTCAATTTGTGGGATGTTGAGGACAGCAACATCAGGCCCGGCAACCGCGTTATCCCCCTACCTGACGGTAAGGTACACCCACAAGGATTGGGCGGACCCGGGCCTGTTAAAAATTGCTCCTTTTCTCCTTATATTGTGTTTCGAACATCGTTTCATATTCGAGTTCTCATTTTTTTTTTAAATTCTTTTTATGGGCCTACTTATTATAGTGCCCATAGGTCTCTTGTCCAATGCCAACGACCCTATGGATTTAGGACATTATTTGTATTCTTTCCTTGTGAATTTGTGGCCATTGGCAAACTGGTATACGTTCTCGGTGTCTATCTACACCGGCTACAAGCGATAATTGACAAGCTGCAACAAGCTTACCACTGACGCAATGACTTACACATGACTTAACCAAGTACAGATACGAGTCCGAGTTCTCTATAGCAACAGGACAGAACTATGTCTCACCCTCAGCAGGATTGCATACAATTGACTCTTCCGGGTGATGCTTATATACCGAGGGTAAGATCAGTGCTGTTGGTTATAATATTCATTAGGGAGCATAATACTGTATCAGTGTACAGGTGACACAAGTTAAAGAATTAAAGAATTTGACTTTGCTTTTCTATGCTGTACAGTAGTAAATACGGTATTTACTATTTACTATTATATTATGCATTGAAAAGCCACGTCCTAGTTCAGTTCAGTTCAGTTCTTTAACTTGCGTCAACTGTATCAGTATAACTGTATAACATAAAATAACCATAGGCCTACTCCTGAATAGAGTAAAAAATTAATCAAATAAATTCATGTCATTCCTTTTCAAAATTGCTTAGGCAGTCGATCTAGATGACTTATTCAACGTTTTGGAATTTTATAAAGCATACCTTAGCCATTAATTTACAAATTAATAGTAGTTTTGTGAAAAATAACACAAGTATCAAAAGTAATCAATCTTAGATGTACGAGTATATAGTAGATACCGTATAGTAATAATGGTCTAGGACTGTATCAGTGGGCACCCAACCTAAAATAACCATAGTCCTAACTCCTGAATAAAATAAAATAAATAATAAAATGCATTCATGTCGTTTCTTTTCAAAATTACTTGGGCAGTCTAGATGACTTACGCCATGCAACTTTTTCGAATTTAATAAAGCATACCCTTTCAACATAATTATATCTTTATCCGTTAATTTACAAATTAATAATAATATTGGGTTAAAAAACACAACAAGTAGGCCTAACAAAAGTAATAAAACTAAACATTATAGTAATTATGGTCTAGTGAGAAATACCGAACAGCAACAGATGGTTTCGACGCGACGAAATACGCGGTGGAAGCGGCGGAGAGCGGAAAGCGGTTTTCGAGCGTCTCCAGCAAAGTACCTGAGCGAACTGCTGACGGGGTGACAAATGCTGCTGACCAGTTCACTGCTCCGCGCATACTTGTTCATGCCCAATCATCGCTGTATTCTTAGAATGCCTAGATAAATCACCTGGAGTAATGCTGCTCACTCTCTACCTTGTTGCACTACGATAGCGCAGAGGTCGTCAGCCTGTGGCTCCGGAACCAACTATGGCTACAAGCAGCTTTGGTTCTGGCTCCACTAGAACGCTGAGGTAGAATGAAAATTGAGACTATACGGGAAAAAAATCAAAATTTAATACATCAAATGGAAATTCAAAACAAAAAAAAAAAGAAGTTGTATTGCATCATATTTAATCCACATCAGTCTTAGGCTCCTGAACAACCAATAATACTGCACGGCCGTGCGATAGATTTTGTCAGCATGAGACTTGAAAATGGTACAAAGGCAAAATTTAACAATATAAGAAGAAAAAACAAAGAAAATTGTTTTTATTTTCCTTTGAGCATTTTTGGGGCCTTTTAATTTACCCATAAAGCATGTTTACCGATTTTTTTCAAGTTGAAATGTTTTCTAAGTATGATAAACGTTAAACACGCCTCCATAACGTTACAGTATCTTATTCCCAGCAAGCTGAAAATCGTCCATAGCGCTGTAAAGTCCGTTAATTTTTTTTTTTTTTTGACTTGAACGAGAAATTTGAACGAGAAAATTGGCATGTAAGGAAAATTCAGGGTAGGAATCGTAAATTCAGTTTTGAATTTAATTCACTGTGAGGATGCTAGGGCGTGCAAAGTCTGATTTTCATCCGAAAGGTCGTTGGTTACTGCATGGAGGGCATGTAATGCAGGCAACTCCGGGCCTTCCTAGTTCAGTGTAAGGGATGGCTTACTATATAACTGAAAATATTCATTATTGGTGAATGGTGACGTCGGCATACTTAGCCTATATCAAATTGCAGATTAACTCTTCATCTTTTTACAGTCTCAATGACATCTGAATATAGTATATACTATCGATTTTTCCGTGATATGTAATTTTTTCCACTAATTTGACTATGACAATAAAATGAGATTCATTAACTGCACTGAGCCTAGTAAAAGCTTGCAAAAGCTGTTTTTATGCGTAAATAATTAAAGTACATTTATTAGATTTATCTTAGCTGTTGCTTTTGATAAGCAATCGTGGTTTTGATACTTGGCCACATGTAATTTGAAGCGGAAAGTCACTGGGTAAGCCTACGCAGGTATGGTTAATCCTCGAAACATATAATATATATGAGTTTGAAACTGACCTTCGCTAGTTGGGAGTCCGTATAGAGATGGTGGAGCGTTGTACAAAACCGAGGTGACTGGAGGAGTGTATTCGAGCAGGTCAAAGCTAATCAAGGGCTTAAGAGTCAGAAGAAGAAGAAGAAGAGAAAGGTATGGTTAATACCTCCAAATATTTAACTCAAGGGTCTCAAAGCGGTCTAGGTATTACATGGCAATGTTGTCATCTAATGAGGCGCATTGTTTACGTTAACAAAGCTCATTGTTGTTGGCATCTGCCTCTTAGCTGCTGACTTACTTAAAAGTTTTAAGTCATTTTCTCCGTCTTGTGAAAGACAATGCTCGCGAATTACGACGTTAATTTAGGTTTTACTGAAATTTCACGAAGCCCAGGGATTGCTTACTTTTCGTCCCTGCGCCTATTTCGATCTCCATCATTATTTCAGGATTATCAAGACGATTTACTCGTCAGCTGCCTATACAAATCCCCTATATACATCGCAGGGTTAACAGAGAGAGACATACAATTTATTATTATACTTTCTGTACAGTATGTAGCCGTAGCTTATGGATATCTATGATCTATCGGGTTATCTACAATCAGAACAGAACAGACATACAGTATGTATTGCAACGGCTATATATTGTAGCTGTACAGTAAATTTCTCATGTATGGAAAAATATTGATGGAATCAGACTGAAAAAAAAATGCAGAATGGTCGTAGTTGAATCATATTTTCCCGCCACTCTGGAGTCAGGTAATCAGGCAGGTTGTTTAATTCCTTATAGTTACTTAGCTTTCGGGCTACAAGAGTATAGGGGAAATTCCAGATCGGTGAGCCGTGCCAAATATTTGAAATAAATAAATAAATAATAAATAAGCTTATAATGTGTTGCCAACAGACAAAGTCCAAAAACGACGTCTTAGAACATAACATTGGAGTGGAACGCGTCATAGGTTCGAAAGCTAATATATATATATACGGTATATAAACATATATATATATATATATAGCTGAATTAGCGTAGTTGATACAGAATTATTCATTTGCAGAACAATGCTTCTTATTGTTTGGCCCTATATCAACAGTCACCTTACATATGATGTCAGAATTAAAACTAGCAACGCATACACCATTTGTAAGGTCGGCGGTCATAGCAACCTCCATTGACGTCAGACACAAGACATACTGAGCTGTTGGACCAACCAGAAATCTTTACCACGACAGCAATTTGCATTTTATCTCTTCTTGCCTATGCTTATAGAAGATACGACTCAAATTTGTAGGATTTTTAGTAACTTGCGACAGGTACTGTAAATGAAAGAGAACCAGAACAGGAGGAAGATTGAGAGAGATGGGGGGCGGGGGGTCGAGGAAAATAATTAAACTTGGTTGTGCCGCGCTTAAGGTTATTGGAGTATGCTAACACCCAACCGTTCTGATTAATCTCAGCTGGGGATCCTTACGCGAATCCTAGTTGTAAAAGCTCCTTCACGGTAATTACAAAAAATTAATGACTTTGACCCAGTGTCTTGAAAGGTAACAAATCTTATAACATTGTTCAAAAGTCAAAATACAGCGTTGAAATTGACATAAGAGTTACCTCTAAAACACAACTGAAATTTTTAGTTGATTACCTACAGTTACCATAACCTAGCAAACAACATTTCCTTAGAACTGGGATTGGTACGGGGCGTCGGGTGAGCTTTCGGTAATATTTTGGACCCAAGCTGTAGCCCATTTTACTTCGGGTTGCACATGTAATACAATGTATAATATATACATATAGAGAATATGCCTATACATGGAATGTAATTAAGTAAAATTATTGAAGGAATAAATTTTTTTTGTCTAGTAACGCCGATTATTCCGATTTATTGCAAGGGTGGGGGCCACATTTTAATCAATTTCCACAACTTCCATAACGGTTTGTTAATGTCAGTGACTTAGGAACATTTCCCCTATTTCATCTATATTTTCTTTCCGAAATTAGAGGAGGTTACCTCTTCAACCAAAGTTAGTTTAATGCCGGTGTTATACACGATACCATATTATATTACTGCAATATATTATTTATATATTATTATTTACAATACAGTAGGTCTATGTACAGGAAAACAGCAAGTAAATTCTAGTCTGTTCCGTAATGCGAAATTGTGAATAGCTAGAACTAGAGAGGGACTCATAATGAAAATGAGGGCACACCCAGACCAATTCATTTTAATCAGGGTCGCAATCAAACTTATTACAAGTTGGATATAATACCCAATGAAAGCGAGAAGTTCCAATTGACCCGCAATGTGCATTAGAACAGCCAACTTGTCACAAAGTTTGTAACTTAAAGTTACAGACCTCAGATCTCTTCCCCTCATTGTTCAATGTCTCTCTCCGGCCTTATTGAAAAGCTGACGCTGAAGCCGAGGGTATTCTCCTTCTGAAGGTGTTCCGTGTTCATATAGGCCAGGGCAGATATGGCTTTGTGCTGATATAGGCACTGCCTAGCACTGCGGACATTAATAATTATTGTATGTCCAGGGGGGGGGGGGTGTTCACATTTTTTTTACATAATATGGGCGCGGATATAGGCACTTGACTCAGTTGCCTATGGGTAAATCCGCCACTGCACTTTGGAAAACCGGACTGCATTTAACCTACGCATTGACTATTGAGCCATTGGCTTTTTTCTGGTAGCTGTTGTTGATATTTATTGGTTCATGTTTTACCGTATTTTCATTGCAAAAGTAATCTACAATGTCACAATCACTTTGTTTGTAGCAATTTGAGCCCAATTGTATTGATTTTCATCGGACATCAACTGCGAATTCCAAAAATGATTTTAAAAATATATATACAGTATATACAGCCGGCCGCCATACCAAGTTGAATCGAGCGGACCAGAGCAGGTTCAAAGCTGCAGATAACTTGGTCGTGTGCACAGTGCCGGTAGGGAAACATGTTAGGACTTGTCCTGGTCACCTCCGAACTAATCGTGTGACTGTGTTTCCCAAGTGGTTCGGAATCCACTATAAGCAGGAGGTCCACTGTTTTATGGGCTGGCGTAGGACAGTCAAGTCGGGGTCACTCTATGGGCCCAAATTTGAGGCCTAAGTCGTTATTAACCGGACGAACACTACTACTACAGTATATACCTATCTACAGTACATACAGTATAAATATATTGTATATACAGGGTGGTCCAGACCATCCGTTCACCTACTTTTTCTCTATAACGAATGACGTCAGAGGCCTGATTTTTTTTTATCATTACAAAGTGGGGGTTGATGCATTTCTGGAAATTAGTTTGGAATTTTTTGGGGACCTGCTGTTTCTCGGAATAATCATATGTAAAAGTATGTCAAATTGCACATCATTGGAAAGATTATTAAAAATTAATGCATAATTTGCAAAAATTTTGATTGTATCCCTACAAGTTCAGGTGCAGGGAGTCTTTAAAAGTCAAACTTTGGGTACCTGTGGGCTGTTAGTGTGCTGAATGCTAGAAGTCAAAACCAGATTTTCTGATAAAGAAAAAATAGGAGTATAGTATATAGTATATGAGTATACAACATAGTTTTAAATCTTGGTGGATCAATATAACGTTGGAATATGTATAGCTAGGTATTTGTACATCTGATGCAACTAAAATAGTAGGCTATACTCACCCGGAGAAGGTTCAGGTCGTGTACGCAACAGCTCACACGAGAAGAAGTTGAAACCTGGTTGCAAACCTAACTCACGTGCCATCATTGTTATTTGCACCTGCGACTTCAGCGGGAATCATGGTGGATCAATATAACGTTGGAATATGTATAGCTAGATATTTGTGCATCTGATGCAACTGAAATAGTAGGCTATACTACACCCAGAGAAGGTTCGGGTTGTGTATGCAACAGCTCACACGAGGAGAAGTTGAAACCTGGTTGCAAATTTAACTCACGTGCCACCATTGTTATTTGCACCTGCGACTTCAGCGGGAATTTTGGTGGATCAATATAACGTTGGAATATGTATAGCTAGATATTTGTGCATCTGATGCAACTGAAATAGTAGGCTATACTACACCCGGAGAAGGTTCGGGTTGTGTATGCAACAGCTCACACGAGAAGAAGTTGAAACCTGGTTGCGAACCTAACTCACGTGCCACCATTGTTATTTGCACCTGCGACTTCAGCGGGAATTTTGGTGGATCAATATAACGTTGGAATATGTATAGCTAGATATTTGTGCATCTGATGCAACTGAACTAGTAGGCTATACTACACCCGGAGAAGGTTCAGGTCGTGTACGCAACAGCTCACACGAGAAGAAGTTGAAACCTGGTTGCAAACCTAACTCACGTGCCACCATTGTTATTTGCACCTGCGACTTCAGCGGGAATTTTGGTGGATCAATATAACGTTGGAATATGTATAGCTAGATATTTGTACATCTGATGCAACTTAAATAGTAGGCTATACTCACCCGGAGAAGGTTCGGGTTGTGTATGCAACAGCTCACACGAGAAGATGTTGAAACCTGGTTGCAAACCTAACTCACGCGCCACCATTGTTATTTGCACCTGCGACTTCAGCGGGAATTTTGGAGGATCAATATAACGTTGGAATATGTACAGCTAGATATTTGCGCATCTGATGCAACTGAAATAGTAGGCTATACTACACCCAGAGAAGGTTCGGGTTGTGTATGCAACAGCTCACACGAGGAGAAGTTGAAACCTGGTTGCAAATTTAACTCACGTGCCACCATTGTTATTTGCACCTGCGACTTCAGCGGGAATTTTGGTGGATCAATATAACGTTGGAATATGTACAGCTAGATATTTGCGCATCTGATGCAACTGAAATAGTAGGCTATACTACACCCAGAGAAGGTTCGGGTTGTGTATGCAACAGCTCACACGAGGAGAAGTAGAAACGTGGTTGCAAGCCTATAACTCTTGGTGGATCAATATAACGTCGGAATATGTATAGGTTTACTACAAGTCACCCATAAACAAAAAACCCATAGCCTATTGTTGCTTGGCGTACCTTGCCTCCCAGAAGACTAAATAAATAAATAAGTTAGGACTTTTTGTTCTATAAGACTAGTGGTGGATGGCGCACCGATAACGGAGGACCGAATGGTCCGATGATTTTGCCGTTCAGGTTCGGTTCATTCCGGTCATTAAGTTAGTATATTCAATATACTGTATTTCTTAGGATCGGACCGTGCAATTCGGTATTCGGTTAGGTCCACCTCTCTTTGGTCCGGACCGAGCGAACTCACGGTATTGAACTAGAAACATTCCATTTCGTAGAAATCATTGTATATATATTTTTTAAATAATATTAGCAGTAGCACCAACCTATTAGAATAAATTATCCCAGGAACATGTGTAAATTACCATAAACAAACCCTCAATGAGGGGGACAGAAGAATCCGGGGTAATATCTCAATGAATGCAAATCGACAAATGCGGATAGCAATAATGACAAATTGTTTGACTTTTTGTGAACAGAGATTATTATAATGCTGCTATTCATTGTTGTTGACGGAGGCGGAACATGGCAACATGCCAAAACATTTAAATGTCTTCTGCTTCATTTATAAAATAAATAAAAAATAAGAATAATTTAATTTTAATACATTATTTTCTTGCCATAATGATTTAAATGATCCCCTGGTAATTTATTCTTTTCTGTTCAAGCTATAGCATATGTCAGCCGATGGATATAGCTACTCAAAGGCTGGATAATAGTATATTGCCGGTAGATGGACAGTTTCATTGTTTGTAACCAGCATGCCACTTGATAAATACCTACTGAATATATTTTATTCCCACTGACTTCTGTTTTAAAATGGAAATCATGTATTAATTCATAAACTAACGTAACGTCGGTATTCTATTTTGACGTAAGCTTTGGATGCTTTCTGAAATCGAGAAAACAGTCTATTCTTCATCATTTTTCAATCATGTTTGGGCCTGTCAATGATTTTAAATAACCTAGATTATGATTGTGCGTACAGCCAGTAGCCTAGGGGTCTGCAATGTATACCGTACCGGTACGTTGGTTTATGAACTCTGAACACAAATTACAATAATTTCAACACTGTATTTAATTATTTAGTACAAAAGAAATATAATGTAATGTAATTTAATCAATGCTCACAAAAGCGTCGTACCCCTTAGACCTAAGCACATATACAGTATGTAAGTACAATTAGTCAACGATATAGCCAACTGTATTTCTAATACACGTAATAGCCAAGCCTATAAATCTACTATAGCAATAACATTGATCCATCCAAAAATCAGCAAAAAATAAAAAATTACATATTTTTTAAAATAATATTAGCTAATAATAACAACTTATTGGTCTAATATTAGGTACTGCGTACCATATATTACAATATACATATTTGCCTAAGCAATGTTGCCAGAAAACCCAGCAGTTATTCTCTGTACTTGTACAATACACGGTAACTTACCGGCTTACCATGGGAAGAGTTTCCTATAGGAGAAAAACGGCACATTTTCCGCCAAGCCATTTAATTTAAATTGACAACTTTCTTGTAGGAAAAATTCTTGCGCCCAACCAATCATTTAGGATTTCTATACGAAAGTTGTCTGCTTAACCAGTATATACTGTATGTATAGATACATTCAAAATCGATAACATCTTTTCGCCAATGACAGCCCTCGTTTAAGTCACGGTTTCTGCCGTACAAGTGCAAACTAGGGTAACTTGGTTTTAATCAGTTTCGATAAATTGTAGAACGATTTTTGAAAGATGATGAGTAAATAAATAAGTACATATACGAGTAATAATGAATTTCGTTCTATTCCTAAGCTAACCTAGCGGAACCTCACAGTTATCGAACAATCGGGGCGGAATCCATTGTCAGGGGAAGGAGCGACGTTTCGGGAGTGGGTGCTACTCCCCCATCAGGATTAGTCCTGATAAGGACTGATAGTTTCTGGATGATTTACTCATTGCTCTTGGATTCTACTCTGAATTATTGAGTAAATCCGATCCGAATTAAGAAAATCAGATCCACTTGACTTGGCAAGGGCCGTGGTTGAGTGGTTAAAGAGATTTCAATCAGGAGAACGGTAGTTCAAATGCTCAATATCAATTAGTTGTTGCAGAAAAGATGGGCTACGATACCTATTTTCAATGAACCTACTTTCCAGGGTATGTAGCATGTATACGATGACATACAGCTGCAATCATAAATCTCAAGTGCCAGCTAGGATAAGTAAAGTTACCGGGTAACTTTGATAAGTAATGTTACCGGGTAACTTTCATAAGTAAAGTTACCGGGTAATTTTGCTTAACCTAGTTCAAATTACCTGTAGGGTAACTATTACCCTATACGTAATTAGAATTCGTAAACTACCTACGAATTGTAAAGGTATATGAATGAAAATTAGAAAATGGGGCAACTTTAATTAATTTATTAGTTTTTCATTTCCGTCTTACCCGAGCCTTTCCCAGACTTAGGCCTACCCTACTGTGGTGATAAGAGCATGATGATGAATAACAGAATGTTGGCAGAAAGAGTGGAGTACTGCAAGGGAAAATAAACTAAGAACAATACAGCCAAGGGTGGGGGGCTGGAACTTGTTCGAACACCACATGAGTAGGAGAGACCAAGTGAAGGTAGTTCGTATGAGGATAGGCCATACAAGGTTAACACATGGACACATAATGGCGGGCACCCCACCACCCATATGCCACAATTGTCAGGTACGACTAACTATTCCTCACATTGTCATAGAATGCCCGGTCTACTGAAGATGCAGAACCTTCCTCCTAATACAGATTTCCAGAAAGCAGTCTCACGCAATACAATACTTCTCCAGCACACCATTCCTTTTCTTCACTCATCAGCTTTGGCAAGCCTCATCTAACAAACAACACACTGGTTTAACACAAGCATCGGCAAACTACCCTGGGCAACCCGTTGTCCAGTGCCCTCCTGATCGCAGTTTGCCACACACCACCAACTCACACACACACACAATACAGACAACCAACACCGGCAAACTACAAACCAGAAAGCGCGTTTAAAAAAAAACAGCGTGAAATTATTCATGATGCTCACTTTATATATCAAATCATGGTGAATCCAATGATATAAACCAATAATCCAATGACAGGCTATATACAAACAATTTGTGAAAAAAATGCATGTTGCCCTAGTTTGCACATGTTTGGATTATTATGACGAAATCAAAGTTTAGTATTTTTTTTTATAATTAAAATAAATGTTAAAAAAAAGGTCATGGCACAACTGCACAATGAGCGCATAGACCAGATGACTGGTATAGGATCCTCTCTGTTGACCAATGCTCTATTTGGGATGCTGTGGTCACAACGTGGGGGGGGGGGGTGTAGTCGCGTTTTCCCCTACCGGTACCCATTAGGGCTGGGTGGACCCAGGACCGGTGGAAAAATGCTTATATCTAGTCCCGATCATCGAACTTCTGTTTCGTGTTCCAATTCTCTACCAACTGGAATATTCCGGCCCAAAAGTAAATTATTATTACTTCAACGACTTATAATTAAAAGTGACTTGTTGTTATTTTAATTATTATTTTTATTGTTATTGATATGAAATTTAAACTAGATTCTTTGCTAACACAGACGTGAAATGGACAACATGTTGCATCATCTATAGTGTTTACTGTGCGAGCCCCCGACAAGTTTATTAACTTCGGGTGCACACAGAAATTTTGTATTGTATAATTAATAATGTATTTATAAATACATTCCTATGGCACAGGGATGTACCGGCAGAAGAAGAAGATTGTATTGCCTGCCTTATAGGTTAACTACGTCGGCCGGTTCAATAATAACAATAATAATAATAACAAGACACTTAAATTTCATCAGTCGTCGGATTGGGTGTTAATTATCTACTATAATTAATTGCTATATATACGTATAGCATAGTATTATAATTAAGTTTTAATTTTACGATAATGATTTTAACTAATCTGACATGGGCTATTGATCCAATAGATTCCTGCTGATTGCTGGTTAAAAAGCGTCATGCCGTTTGAATGCTGGCGGCACTACTCAAATGCTTGGGAAATATACTTTTTTCTCCTAGTCTATATAATTATTAAAACTCTAGCAATACCCATAGATATATGTAGTTTTTGACAATTTTACTATGAATATTGGTTTTTGCGCTTAAATAAAAATGGAAAGACTGATCTAATACGATGCCAGCGACTGTTGTTGCCTTTATAGCCGCAACTCCTACCATTGTACCGCCCTCGTATCTCCAACACGAGTGCGTGGAAAGCGTCGTCGACGAAGTGCCGTAGTGCCGCTGACGTCTCGAAGAATGGGCATCCGAACTGTTGTGCGAGCGCCTGGCCCTCTTCCACAGTGACTTTCCGCTGCTGCTGTAGGTCCATTTTGTTTCCGACCAGCACGAGCGGAATATCTTCGCAGGCGCGAACTTTGTAAATTAAATTCTTATACTCTACGGCCTCCTGAAACAGTAAATGGTCAATTTCCATGACGCATGAAATTGAGTTTCAACCATAGGGAAATTCATAGAAGGAATTGTGCCTATTCGCTACAGGAGTAAAATGTTTGTATGTATTATTATATTCATAGATCGGTTTTTGTGGCAAGGTGGTATCGTGCTTGTACTTGTGCGAGTCTCTACGCGCCACGTGATCGGAGACGTGTCGTAACTCAGCACAAGGATTAATTTACTCATTAACGTGACTGAATCAGATACTTTCATAAAATTGTTTGTACACGATTAACAGTTTTGTAACGAAAAAAGTCAAGCGAAAACTACAAAGTGAGATTCTAGCTCCTGCAGCTTTCTTATTATTGTTTCATTATAGTGCAACAAGTTTCGAGGACCAGTTGGTCTTTTTTTAACCAATAGCAGCTCTTATGATTAGTCGGCGTAGCATTGAGGACTTAAATAATTAAATAAATAAATATTGAGTTTTTGTTGTAAATTACTAAGCCAACCTAGTGAAGTTAGGGCTATAAAGCTCTCTCTTACACTCATTTAGGAAAGCCCGGGGCCGCTTGCTTTACATGTCCTCCGAAGCATGGCCAGAAAATGTAGCAAGTGTGGGACTCGAGCCAACAACCTTTCGGGTAAAAGTCGGAGTCTGTACCACTAAACCGGTTTTCCATTGATCTTGCGGAAATAATACACCTACGTCCTTCAAACAATACCGTACCTGAAAACTATGGCGGTCGGTAACTGAATAGCAAATGATAAAGCCCTCTCCACATCGCATGTACTGGTCCCGCATGGCATTGAACTCCACCTGTCCTGCAGTGTCCAAAATGTCCAGCAGTGCAGCTTCCTCATCGATTACTGCTAGTGTTGTGTACGAATCCTCTGCAAAATAGTAATACTCAATGTTATTACCCATTTTGAATCCTGCAATAATTATGTAGGTACGCGGGGACTGGTAACTGGTAAGGCGGATATTCCACTTGTCGATTTTACTTCAAATTTATTAGAGATTTCTTATTTGTTTTGTTTTAAGGAGACTATTATGTAGATAATTAACCTATCTTATAAATTAAGTTATAATATGGTAGCAGACGTCAAATGTGATTAGAAAGAGTCTGCTACCATTGTAACTTTATATATAATAGATAAGTTAAGTATCTACATAGTAGTCTATATATATATAGTCTAATATTAACATGCAAAATATCTCTGTTCCACTGAAGGTAAGATTGCATTCTCCAGAACCCGTTCTGAATATTGCCCTATTTTGTAATTTTTTAATAAAATTCTGAGCCTTAAAATTAAAATTCCATCTCATGGAAAATCTATATTGATGTTTCATGCTTCCAAGGAAGAGTGCTGGCCGTTACAATTACCATAATTCTGGTGCGTCAAAACACCAGAACCAAAGAGGTCTGAATAGCGATTTCGATAGCATATCCTCTTAAAACAAAACAAACAAAAAATCTCAAATCAAATTTGAAATAGTGGAATAGCCGCCTAAATTACATCACCATGCAGGCATTACCGCACTGGTCAGTACATCGCCAAAATTGAAACATATCGGGCGTTGTATCACCAGACAAGTCTCTTTCTTATTACAATTAATCGAAAGCCTTCCAAGGTTCTCGAGGAGGCATAACAAAAACTCAGACCCTATATACACCATTCTTTGAAGGCTTAGGCTAAAAAGATATATAGTTTTATTGCAATTATTCACTTGAAAATAATATGCAAAACGCCAATGCTATAGTCTATCATAGGGGTTTGTATGGTATGTTTTATAGTTAGCTACGAACTGCATGTTTTTTAACTTACCAATTGTTGGATCATGATAATCTGAGAAGCTGTGGTTAACAAACTGAAGGGTCAGAGCTGAAAAAAAAACAATAATGAGGCTGTTAGGCTACTCAATTAATATGGTTACCAAAGTTTTAGCCTAAAGAGGAGCTCTTATTAGTAGGTACTCAGTTGAAAACTACACGTTTATTTATAAATTTACTATTTTACATTGCATTTCTATTTCCCCTGATTTTTCCTACTTTTCCACAGATATAATATAGGCTATATTAATTTATAGATTTCAATGGGAGTTTATTCATTATTTGCAGTGATTTTTTATATGAAGAACAAATAAGGAGACAACAGCAAAAACTTGTATTGTTTTTTTGATCTAGACATATGCCAATTTTTTTCTCATTTTGCTGTTCTCTTCCGACACAGATTTAAATAATGACTTTTTGGTTTATTACAAAGCCAACCCAGCGGAGTTAGGACTAAAAAGCCCTCTATAACACTAAACCATAGGAAGGCCCAGGGCCGCCTGGTCGTTCAATGCATAATAATTGTAAATAGTACGGTATAAACATGTAAATAATTCTGATTTCAGTAGGGGTATTCACTGTGTTTCGATTTCCCTAAGGGAATAGCACGTCAGTTTTTCTACGGTAGAAAAATAATGCCATAAGGAAATGTATTTCAAAACATTCCCACATTCCCCAACTACTTTGGTTGGGTAAAACTGAGCTTTGGAAATCGAAAACGCCAAACGGCCATATTTGTTGTTGTTTTGCATTTGAATTTGGTTTTTATTTTTATTTAATTAAGAATAAAAAAATGAAACATGGCAAGAGGTGGACTACAGCACAGCAGATGTTCACAAGTTAAGCGAAAGCAAAGAAACTTTAGAAGTAGGTTAGGTTAGGTCGGGAAAAGTCAGAAACTTATCGTATGCGTTTCCATAGCAATATATTTCTACCGTAGAAAAAATCGAGTTCTATTCCTACTTTCCCTTAGGGAAATCGAAATACAGTGAATACCCCTAGTAATGCGCAATAAGGGGGCAGCCCCATGTTCCATAGCATAGCGGTGGGCTAGTATTCCTCACGAACTTGATGAGAATATATATATATATATATAGAGTAATTGCTGTAATCTCGCGAAATTGAAGGGAAGCCCCGTGATAGATATTTACTTAACATAGATTATCAAACATCCCACACTTTCATGAGAATGGCTGGTAAATAGTTATCACTACGGTATATCGCATTAAAAATCCATTTCCCAAGTCAGAGTGAAACTTTTTTTTTTAACTTGCGTCGACATTAGTTACACCGTAGTAAAACATGGCCGTATTACAATATGAGAAACAATTTTTTCGTGGGTAACTTTAAATATTTTTTTTTAAATTGTAACACGATGAATTATATGCACTAACTTATGGTATACAGACGTGAACCAGCAATTATGCGCCTTCTGTCAAATAGTCCAACATAAAGTCAATATATATCACAATATGTTAAAACATATGAGGCTTTATTAGGCCTGTTACCAGTAATTAGCCGAGATTAAAAAAAAAAATACGCCTGGACATTTCACAGATGTTGAATCCGCGGAGTCTGGCATAGATCCAATTTTTTATGCTGACATTCGAGTATTGCTTACAATGCGAAGGTTTATTATTATTTCCTTGTCGAATGCTAAAAACGTCATGCTGCACAGCCTCCAGGGCTACGACATATCCATTAGCCGCAAAGCATTGAATCTATGCATAACTGGTTCGTTTGTCTTTGTGTGGAACTACCGGATCTTGATTGAAAAGGGGTTATGAGATACTGAAAGGTGGCCTATCATATTTTTGTATTTCTTGACTTAACTTAAAAAAAAAAAACAGAAACAGAAATAAGACATACACCTGCCATCTCAACGAAGTTAGGCCTACCTCTCTTAAGCGTGTATTCCACTGGTCAATATTCCGTCACTTGTGATTAAAAAAAAATTGAGATTTATGTTTTAAGGAGACTATTATGTAGTTAAGTTAAGATAAGTTAAGTATCTACATAATAGTCTCCTTAAAACAATATTCTCAATGTTTTTTTTAAATCACAAATGACGGAATATTGACCAGTGGAATACACGCCATATTATACACTCAACTGGGATGACAATCATGCACACATTGGCTACTTCGGTACCTACAGTGCAATTCCGAACCCTTAAATAAAAAGAATGGCACGCATCACATCTGCATCCCCGCCATGAGTCGCGTATAATGGGCATAGTAATGAATGTGGTTTACAGGCGCACCAGATTTCTGGCCATGCTTCGGAGGGCATGTGAAGCAGTCGGTCCCGGGCCTTCCTAGTTGAGTGTAAGAGAGGGCTTTATAGCCATAACTCCGCTAGGTTGGCTTAGTAATAGAAACAACAAAAAAGTCTTTATTTATTTATTCCCGTATGTAACATACAGTATGTACTCAAATGAAGAGCAGAGGATTGTGTGGTGTGAAAAGCCGAAAAAGCCGGCCTTTGTCCAAATATGAACGTTATATAATAATGGTTTTGGCTTCGCGGGTCTCCAGCCTTGATATTGTTGGCAGTAGCATCTCCAATATATATAGCGGCTTATGTAAAAAAACAAAGTTACGCTCCTTTGCCTAAGATTTCCGTAAATTCAAATAAGCTTAAAACCGCTTCACAATGGTAGGAGTGATATCATATGCATAACCTTCCACTGCTGTAAAATGTACTGACGATTGAAATTTGGGAAAGGGATGCATACGGCAATCCACAATAATTCAATTGGCAGTGAAGAACAGCAAATAATAATAGCTATTCTCGAGTATTAACTCACCAGACTTGCCAACTCCCCCATCGCCAAGAACAACCACCTTGTAGACGCGGTGCCCGCCGCGGATTTGTCCAGGGGGGTTCGTAGTTCCTCCGCTCGAGTTGCGTCGTCTCGACTTGTCCCTGGACTTTTTGGGGGTCCTTGAGCCCCCATGTTTTGACCCCGAGGGGTCTCCACTGATGCAAGTTGCAATTTTACCGGCCGGGACAACACCTTGGGTGATAAAGGCGGCCCGCAAAACTCGGCGGAATATCACTGACGCTTCATGACGCACGCGCCGGCCCTTGCGTCGTGCGGCCGATCGTTAGAACCGGGTCCTTCGTATTATCTCGCTTCAACTGGTCTTCGAACTTGACATTGTTTACTTAATGGGCCGCTCCGACCACCATTGGATTATTAATTTTCCGGGAGATATTTATGTAGCCGAATAACTTTGTGATTGACCACACTAAATTTGTGCATTGGAACTGTGTGGCACGAACTGCACGAAGGGGGCCGTATGTTCGGACAGTCAGGCAGCCAACAGTCAGGCAGCCTCTTACTGTCCAACGGTGACGACTGACTTCGTCGCTGACTGTAGAAGAGATGGTCTGGAACTAGAAGGAAGGCGTGTAGGTATCTGTGAACATTCTGTGAGCTGCGGCACGCTGAGCTAGCCAGAGAAGGCTCTACGGATAGGTCTATGGGGCCCGAACTTGGCGGGCGAGGTTAGACTGTTGTCGGGCTGCCTATACATCGACCAAAGGGCCGATCATGGCGATTGGTATATTAACTTACTCCTGGGGTTAAAACTGTAAGCAAACAAATTTTGAATAGTAGGCCTACTTTCCATTGTAAAATTGTTTACATTTTTAATACCAGGGTATTATATTAACCCCGGTATTATTGTATAATTGCCATGATCGGGCCGCAGGTCGATTTAATAAACTTTTTATTTTTAAAAAGGTTAATTAGGTACGTACAAACAATATAATGAATATACCCGATTAACCTCTTCAATCGTCTCACTAAGTAGCCTAATAGACAGTACGACACGTCTCCGACCGCAAGGTGTATAGAGACTCTCACAAGTACACGCACTCTACCCCCTTGCCACCGAAGTCACCATTGAATGACATATATGACTGTCTTTGCTAACAATACCTTGTTACTAAGAAGGTTAAGATGATGTTTTTCAACAGCAAGTACAATGTGCATGATTGGGATGCACTGTTATGCTGTTGAAAGACTCACAGGACAGCTGTCAGCTCAACTCTCTAAGTAGTAATAATAATATTACTAAACCAAATAAGTTGTGTGGAAAATTTGAACATTTCTTTTACCTGTCTCTGAGGCACATAGGCAGGCACGGCTCTAGAATGAGACCTAAGAGGGGGGCTAAGATTAAATACGATTTTTTTTTTTTAAAACAGGGCTGAAATATTGGGGTTTTAGCCCCATAGCCCCCCCCCCCCCGTAGATGCGCGCCTGCACATAGGTACCTACCTGCATTGCGTTCTCATACCCTATAAAGTGCATCCACCAAGCCCAGCAACATTTCTTAATAGAGTACTACTAACCTATACCTAACTTACAAGATGTTTCGCATGGCCAGTTTTTTTTTTCTAATCCCGCTCAGTCCAGTGTATTTAGACTCTGTACTGGGCACGACTATACCTGCAAGCGCACCTTCACCGGATAGGGGTTGTAGACTCGGACACCTGTCCTCTGGGAGGATGGACGGTCTACACCTTCAGGATTGCGCAGCCCTCTCCAACAACCAAGACAGAAACCCATTGCGTCTTTACTGGGAGGCTCGTTGGCGTATGGCAGAGATGCCAAGAGCTGACATTGGATAAAGTAAAGTAAGTATAGGGTGACCATCTATCAGAGGCGTAAAGTTTTAGAATGATGGCGGGGGCAAAACTAGGTAGCCTAGACCTTATGACGTCATCAGGCAGGATTTAAGGAAAAATTGAAAATATAAGAGCAAAATAATAGGGTTTTACGCATTTTAATAGTTGTAAAGTATAACTGTAGTTTTTACAAAGCTAATAAAAAAGGAATGCTTATATTGATATTGCTGCAAACGGGACCACGAAGTATGAACCATACGTCTTACAATGCTCAAGGCTGGGGATGGTAAATGTGGTATTGACGTTTTAGCAGACATTAAAGACATACTAAAAATGTCTGCTACCGCGTCAAAACCATATCTACCATTGACCATTGACGTATGTGGAAACCCCGCCATAAGGTAGGCTACAGTTAAAGTTTGAAATTGCCTTTTATTTAGAGTAAGAAAGAGCTACTTTGGTCACGTGTTCACAAATTAAATGAATCTCTACCTAGAATTTCTATATCTTTGGCAATTTCGTGTCAATAGAAACTTTAACGTGGTTTTGGAAGAAAACAAAACACAAAATGGCGACCAAGGTCAAGTAGATTCATTGTTTAATAAATGTGATTATGTTCATTAATATTGAAATTTAACCAAATTAATTACGTTATTTTCAGACTAATTTATTACGTAAATATGGCGAATTATCTTTGTTTGTAAGAACAAAATGTAATACTTATTTGCATCATGAATTCTCAAGGTTTGTATAATTTGTACGGAGCTCCTCCATTGATACGATACCGTACATCAAATATTCTAGGCCTATTTGTTATAAATAACTTCCATAGAATAAATAAATAAACCAAGAATGTGTTTTGTTCAACTCACGCGGCTTTCTACTAAAAAAATAATAACAAAGGTCAAACGATCAACCCTATTTTTGGCACGCTTTCACTGGAAGTAATGAACTGTTTTTTAGAAGTCGAGGTGTCTGGTCTGACTCCTGAGTTGTGTTATCAGTGATTAGTTGATTACGGTACTCGATGAAATCAGAAGTGATAAGAAATTTAGATACGCTACCCAATGGTTTAAAAAGTCTGGGGAAAATGCATATAAAGTGGAAGGCAAACGTCCCATTGGCAAGACAATTTATATTTTAAGCAAGGATTGTTTTATTTGCATGACTTCGACATGTTCCTTCCCCAAAAATTTGCCTACCTGGCTACCTGCCAACGCAAAAATTCGGCATAAAATGGGCTGTAAATAAAGAACTATGCTTTGCCGCCCTTCAATTCTTTCAGAAATTTCTCTTAACCTTGATAAATGATACGTATCCAAATTTTGTTATTTTATTAGGGGTACCTCCACTAGAGCTTTACCTAAATCTGTTAAAATATTCGAATTGCTTTACTATATTCTTTATCCTAAAATGAAAGGTTACAAGCATCGCTTTCTACATTTTTTATGTAGCCTAATGGTCAACTTCTACGTCCGATAGAAATTTAAATTTCTGGTTGAGTTACAATCCCCAAAAATAACGCCCGTGGTTAACTTATAAAGAGAGGTATCGTTTCCCTTAATTTCGTTTCAGTCATTCTACGACGAATTGACTTTATTTACGACTGGAGAGAATGTTCTACCCAAGCCAACCCATCAACAATCAGAGCGAGGATTCTCCATAAGTTAATCATAGGCACTATAATTCGGAAGTTAACCCATTCACAGCTGGTAAATCTAAATACAAGTTGTTCATTGTACAATCCGTATCCCTTGCCTTGAACTGGAGGCTTTAGATCCTAGTTAGTAATTTACTAAGTTAAATAAACAAATATATATATTTTCAGGGAATAATGATCAGGTTTCGATGAATTTACAAGATAGAATCACGCTACCGCAGCCCAGCACATCTTCCGGTCCGTCAGCCCCTAAAGGACCACATAATGATTGCAGCAAAAATTGTGATCCTGAGGCCGAGGAAGGCCAACCGAAAAAGTGTCATTATAATAATTTAACAAACGGTGTTGACCATGTCAAAGTTAATAACAATGTCGGAGAGGAGCAGCTATACCGACTTCAAAATGGCGCATCAACATCTCGGAGTTATGAGACTGAACCTGATGACTTGGACTGCTATATGAGAAATAATGTGAACTCCCCTAGTGACGTAGATAAGTGCCCAAGTAAAGTGAAGAATGGATCACTTGATGTTAGTAGTCGGAGGAGGAGCCGAAGAGCTCGGTGTAGCCTCGATGACGAAAGCTCAAGTGGCAATGAGGGTGAAGAAGAATGCTGTGTGTACAAGTATACCGGTAGTCTCCATGCCGATTTGCCTAGTTCATTTTTTACTTTGGATAGACTAGCTAATGGATTTGACAATCCTGTGGAAGAACCGGTTCGGGAGCCATATCGTGATAATAATCGTAGTCAAGCTGGCTCGTCGCCGGATAACGATTTTCTAGAAATGGATTTTGATCCCGGGCCTTCTCTTGATCAGGACTCGGAGGAGAATGATGAGAGGGATCTACAGGATGAAAGCGTTAGCCCTGTGCCTGATCTACCCACTGAGTCTCTCGAAAACGACCTCAGTGCTGCGAACAATAGTGTTGAGAGTGCAGAATATGTGAATAATGTGACTGATCGGCGGGAAGGTCCGGAGTTCCAGCCGCAGCCTGGTCCTTCGACGTCGGACCATCCGCCTCCTGTTCACAGGCCGACGCCGTGTTTTCCATTGCCCACGTTGGGGAGCCAAAGCAGTTCGCAGAGGTCGTGGCCTGTGCGGGACCCATTAAACCATTGTAGTAGCGGTGACCTTTGTGCTCCGTGGGATGCTACAGAGCTGGAGTCAGGGGATACTTTGGCGTTCTGGAATGCGAATTCCATTCGAATGGAGTCCGAGGCTTCTTCTGATACTAGGAACTGTAACCTTTTCTCGGACTTATATCATCGCATCATGGCAAAGAGGCTTGTAATGGAGAAAAATGCTTCCTTTACTGACGTAGCTAAATCGCCAACAGCTGATGAAGTATGTTACTGCATGAAACTATTCAATTATATTGCTTTTTACTATATTAATGTAGGCCTACCAAAAATTTGCCAACGACTACACCAAGTTGAATTCACGAGAACAGAGCCTGTTCCAAACTGCGGCAAACTTGGTAGTGTGCACAGCGTTGGCAGGGGAACATGGTGGGACATGATAAGGTGCTGAGACTATAGTGAGTCTAAGTGCGTGTCGAGTCCTGGTCACCATCGTGTGACTTTACTATGTTCCCATAGTGGTTCGGAATCCACTATAATCAGTAACTCCACCCTGTCTGTCATCTCCCCCTCTCCCCGAGTTGAAGGAGTGAAGGAGTCTGCCCTTAGGGTGCCTCAAGTGAATAAACAGACTTACTCCCCCCGCCAGGCTGACACGGTTGCTTCAAGCAGAAATGCTGAAAGCAGGGGTTGGAAAACAAGCAAACAAAACATAATTACAATTTGTGACAATTAATTAACATACCGCAAGTGTGCAGTTTAACGTTGGTTACCTATCTATACGTATAAAAGCATACAATATCAAAATAATGATGTTAAAAACAGTTCATTCAATTAAATTGATACGTGGGGACTGAAACAAAAACAAAATGTAGACGAGGACTTAAATCGGAGGGGGGGGGGCATATCGTAAGGGGAATTAAATTAGTAGTAAAAATCAAAATGCGAGTCGGACGGGGTTTTTAAATAGTATTAAGTACTACATTTTAAAAGCTCACTTCAGCTGATACGAGTAAATTACTCATCTGGACGCAGTCCCTCCATTTCTCCGCCTTTTCGTTGTGCTTTGAGACCCTCCAAACTTACGAGGCAAATAGCAAATGTTCGGAGTAAGCCACTCCTAGTCATCTTTTTACTTTTTACCTTACAGTAAGCAAGAATTATTTTTCTTATATACTAAATGTTCAACCCAGGTCCATGTTGTCAAACGTATTTCGTTAATTGGATATCCTTTCAGTCCCTTTTAATAATCCAGTAATTTTTAATTTATGTTTTAATTTATTACAGTCCGACGGGGCCAGAGCAACAGTGGATAGGACAATGATTTGGTCTGAACAAGAAGCGTGTAACAAACAAGTCACCCAAATTTCCACGTCTGCTTGTGGAGCAACTGCCGTCATCAATGCTATGGTGAGAGCAGCGATGAAATAAGATATTGTAAATTTGATGTTTTGAAGAGGATCTTGCGTACTTACTTTTACTGCGACTTATCCTCAAGATGGCTCGGCGGCAGGAGGAAGAAATAGAGGGAACGCGGAGAAGAGGAAGATCAAAGAAGAGATACAGTAACTAGATTGAGAATGATCCCAGAGTGGAACTGGTACGAGAAGAAGTGTTGAATAATCAGAAGTGGAGAGACAGGGAGTGGAGGGGCTCATGTATCACGCCTGGAAAATTCGAACTGATTATTGATGATGCTAGAGTTAAACAAAAACTAAAGAGATAACAATATAATAACGAAGGTTTTCACGGCCGGAGTCTAATAAGGGGACAGAAGAATCCGGGCTAATAGGCCGTGGTCGATTTGAAAGTAGGCTTCCAAACGTTTCGTCAACAACTGCGGTCGACATCTTCTGTGGCACTACGTACACGTACACTTCTAAGGTTGTATCGCGGAGGTACCGTAGCAACTGACTGATAGACTGGTGCAGGTATGGTTCGGTGTGCAGGCGCTCTCGTTTCTGATTGGCCGGTTGGCGTCATTCTCTTTGTTGAGGGCTGGATACCATATTCTATTTACTTTTAATCCTTTTTCCTTTCTTTTAAAGTTTTGGGGCCCCTTTCATTGCTGTAGAAAGAATTTAAGTCAATAAATTTTATTTATTACAGATGGCACTAAACACACCGTTTTCTCTGGAGAATTTGAAGAATGGTGTTGGAACACGCATGCGACAAGAATCAGCCCCTTTGGCTCAGTACCTCTTCTCCCGTTCAATTGCTGGTGCGACTCACATAGACATTGTTCGCGGTGTCTGCATTGCTTCGGATGGATGTTTGTTTGCAAAGTTTTTTCACATGTATCCTGAGCGTCGCGTATCGCTTAGCAAATGGGTGTCGTACTGGATGAAAAAAGGCGCCGTCCCTATTGCTACGTTAAATCTCCAGGTAATATATTATTACTTTATAGACGATGTGTTTAAAGTATATGTATAGCAGACTCGTTTCTTGTGGTGCCTCCTGCTGACACAGGTCTACTCTCTCCCTGCCAAGGGGATACTATCACTCTACCACACGACAAGACAATACTGAAAGAGAAACTGGTGAGTGAGGAATTCAAATTGTTTTTATTTTCCAAAAACGCTGTACTAGTTCTTAGAAGGCGCTATTTCAGAAAGCCATTAAGAGGGAGCTGGTCGCTGAAATTAGTCACCACTGGCTGTGCTGGCTCAGCTGTGGCGAATTTCAAAGAGCTTCCTCTTAAAAAATGTTTACTTTACGATATTAAGAGGATGCGCCTTGTGGGCTCTTGTTAAATAAATTAAATAAATAAACAAGGACTTTTTGTTGTTTCTATTACTAAGCCAACCTAGCGGAGTTAGGGCTATAAAGCCCTCTCTTACACTCAACTAGGAAGGCTCGGGACCGCCTGCTTTACATGCCCTCCGAAGCATGGCCAGAAAATGTAGCCAGTGTGGAACTCGAACCAACAACCTTTCGGGTGAAAGTCAGAGTCCGTACCACTACGCTACATGTCTTGTTCACTTGGCATTGGGATGAATTTAGGCTTCACCAGGTTAAGAAATGTTATTGAAAAATATATATAATTATATGTATATTTTGGTTGGTTAAATATACAATGCATTGCTATTTTTTATTGTGCGGTCGAAACTGGTGGGGTGTTTGGTAGCCCTTACTCGCTTATTGTAACGCGATTCACCTCCTATAATAACCTGAGGTTTCCCATTGTGTCCCTCTAGTTATACCTTTCCTTAACTCAGGTAGCTGTGTCATGCACTGAACTAGGTCTTCTTTTCATCGCTATTAGTCCGTGTATTTGTCCCCGTAGCGTAGACAATCAACAACCACCTCACAAACTTACCAACTCCCATCAGACCTGCTAGTGTTCTGATTGTATTTTTGTTAGTCTCTATCATGCAAGAATGAAATGAAACAGGATGCACAGTGTACAGATTGTCCACTTTGACAAGATGCTGCAAGTTCGATTCCAACATGAAGCACTGTGTTTCCACAAGCTATGCCTATACAATACATAGTACTATACTTAACCTCAGCAGCCCGATCAAGGCGATTTGGTATTATTATAATACCGTATTTTATTCAATTGTTTTTAGCAAATGAGTGCCAAATGCGCGGGAAATTCGAATTAATAAAATGTTAGAGTACAAGAGAATGGTTGCATTGTTTGATAATTGAAGGAACTACTAATACACATTAAACTGTACAGGTAGAATTTTGAAATATAATTAGAATTTAATTAATAATATGTCCACATCCAAGGGAGAAAAAATTGAAAACTCATCAAAAACATTAATTTATGAATTTGAATTTCCTGCGCATTTTACACTCATTTGCTAAAAACAATTGAATAAACTCCGGTATTATAATAATCCCAAATCGCCATGATCGGGCTGCTGGAGTGGAAATTGAATTATCATTATGTCTCATTATGTCTTCTATAATGATTCTTCCCTCCCAAGGCGGGCTTGGTCCCCGGTTCGTCAGTGCCGGATGCTTGGCATCATCAAATGATTTTCGGCGTCAGTCCCCGAGGATTATACCTGACGAACCCGCTCGAGTGCGTCGCCGAAGAAGCTCTGTGGCCTCAGCTGTGTAGTCCTTCCATTCTCAAAGTCAAGAGAAGCGACGTTTTCCCCCGGTGGACGCCTTCAACGGACCTCACGCCGCTTATGTGTCATACCGACGTCCGATGGAAGCAGATGAATGTTTTAGGTATGTAAAGGTTGAGTTTGTCGGGAAACACCATGGGAGAGATAATTTAGTAAATCTCATACGACTCGTTAATATATAGACGCATCGCTTCAGCCCCAATACCTGCGTAAACCGAGATCCTCGAAGACTGTTTGATTTTGAGCTGCGATGGAGTCACTGCTTTCGCTCCTGCTCATCGATATGCATTAGTATAATATTATTAGTAAGAAATATTTATTCTATGGAGGACTCAAAGTATCGGCATTGAGTGCATCATAGTCACTAGAGCATCTGAGTACGAGAAGACGGGGAAACGTACGAACGTACGAACTTGGTGCATACCACCCCGGCAAGGTGGAGACTCTGGTTCAAATCCCGTTTCCGTGTTTTCCTTTCTCTGGTCAACAACCGGTTTTGTCTTTGATTCTAGGCCAAGTTGTAAATGTAGTGAGAGAATCCTCGGCCGGCGGTCAAGGGCGGACAATGACTGAGCACATAAAAATTCCGGCCGCCTACCGCTCGGGGATTACCCTCGTGATACCGCGGGACTCTCCTGGCTATGAAGAACTTTCTGCGCACCCTGAGTTGCCTTTGTTGGAACTTTAACATGCTTCTGGTAGCATGCTCCTAATATGGCAGACAGGCCCAATGCTGTGTTGATAGATAGTGCCCCATGTTGGCAACTAAGCTCTCAGTTGCTAATGAATATCTCATAGGTAATAAAATAGATATTGAGCTTCCTAATAGACATAATGCAAATTATTAACTTTGAAGATCTCTGCAGTAGCTGTGAGACTTTTCGACTAAAATATGAAAACACTAGCTATCTGTGAACTAAGTGTGACACAGTCTGCATACTTCTGTATTTGCAGATGCTTATAAACTGTGAACCTCCGCTCGTAAATACTGTGGATTTGGTACCTAATTGATACTACATTTCTTGGTGATTTGTTCCAAACTCCCCTGCGTATTGTATCCCCACATTTTTTATGAAGGTCCCAATCTCATGATGCAGTAGTATTAATTAGTTATTTTGACATCCAGACCCAGTCTGTCAGACGCTGGGAGCTTCTGCTCTCTTGGCACTAATTTTGCTCATATTTATGAAAAACCCGGCGGTGACTTCATGAATATATGTTTAGTCTACGGACGTCCCTAATGCGCGAATGGCGGATACGTACAGAACCTTTGCTTCCTATATTTGGTAACAATCAAAATCAACCCCCCCCCCAAAAAAAAAAAAAAAAAAATGCAATAAGTAGCTCCTTATTAAGGCACACCTTAAGGACCCGAGGTAATATCTCGTAAAAATTCACGTAAGCTGACAGCTGTGCTATTTAACAATCGTGACGTTGGTATAGTGTCACCAAACGCGAATCTAGCTAGATTACTCCTATTGCGCATCTGAATGGCGCAAGCCCGGTGTAAACTTTTACGTAAGCCAAGATGTCGTTTTCGAATGTTTGCACCCAGATGATGATGTCGCCAACTCGGAATGGGACAATTATAGCAAAGCTACGCTGGGTTGAGCCATATGTCGCAGCAGAAAAATCACTATAAGTTGACAGAGGCATACTGTGCAAGTGGCACGCTAAGAACAGTCATCTTACAAATTATATATATGCGATGCGAGCTTTCGCATATATCGTTTGTAAGATGACTTACTGTAATTTTTCTGCAATGACGTTTGGCTCAGCTCAGCGTAGTTTGTCGGTCTCCTGCGCCGAACAATGGGTTATCTAAATACGAAACGCTACTCGCTTTTACTCTCTTTGTCTGTACCAGTTGCGCCTGCAGGCGGGTAGCAGCTTGGCCTATGTTTTATTTAATATAAGGGGCGGGATCCTTTTCGCCATTAGGTAGAGGCTTTTGATACTGTGCCCTTTGGTGTCCTATACCACCTATCAACACTGCAGCTGTCTCCACTTAACAACGAGATTAGCGAACTTGCGTGTAAAGTGATGTTACAAAGTTATTTTCTTGAGGCTGTTGTTCAGAAGTCCTGATCTCGTTGTTCATATATTAACATTTCTAGCAGAATATTAGGTTTTATTGCTTTATTCTAATACCATTATGTTTTTCGTGCTAAGTTAAATTGCAATATATATTGATGAATTTAGTTTAATGACTGATTCCGGTTTAACCTTGATTATTGCGCTTAGAGGTCCTAGCGAGCGACCTAGGTAGTTTGAAAATATTCTAAAATGAAGTGCATATTGCGGCTTTTTACTTGTAAGTGATGCTTCGACTTTTTTAGCGGTAATAGTTGTGTACATCAGCAGGGGATCATGACCGTCACTTTTTTTAAATAAAGTGCTTTTCACTCGAACGACGATATACAGTACAAGTTGAAGAACATGAAATTGCTTATCGACTGATATGTATACATACCAGTTTCAATGATAGCGTATGACAATCGTATACACTTTCGATATGTAATTTTATGTACTTTGTATGTACTTTAACTTGTATATACCTAAAACATCGTTCGAGTGGAAAAGGAAGCACGCTATTTAAAAAAAAAGGGACGTTCCAGTCCGATTTTCTTAGGCCTCGTAGACTTTTAGTAAGGTGGTTATTCCACCGACGTCAATAGTGATAGTAATGGTGGTATTGGCGTGGTAGCAGACATTAAAGACAGTCTAAACATGTCTGCTACCACGTCAAAATCACCAACACTATCACTATTGACGTCGGTGGAATAACTGCCTTAGAGAATGTCATGAGGAACGTTAGTGAAAAAACCGCGAGTTGGTATGGAAGGCTGACCCCTTACTTTACTGGACTATAAAGGAGTTCATAACAAGAAGACTCTTTCAAACACATAAAGTTTGAAGCATACTTCCTTTACTAAAGGAAATGACGAATTTTAACTTCTTGAGGGAAAATCTCCTCCTGAAACAAAAACTTTTTTAGATTTAAAAAAAAAACTGGAAATAAAATTATTAATTCCTCTAAAGCTCTGTTGATGCTGTTAGAAGCCACATATTGACGCCCACAGTCTGCACTCAATCTTCAGACAGGAAACCTAGCAGGGAATGGCGTTCTTTATCGTGACCAACTGATCAGGCTGGAGCTGAACCGTAGAAGCCCGTCAATGACGTCAATTTTTGTGAACCCTTCAAAGACTAAACATAACGATAAGTGTTAAGTGTAAATTATTAGCTTCGTGAACTATTACTAACACTAATATATATATATATATATATATATATATATATTTGCGACCGATTTCAGCACTAGACCATCGTAAGACCAAAGAAACAAACACACTCTTTGTGTTTCATCAGCCTGACGATGGCTTAGTTCCGAAACCGGTTGCAAATATATTAATCTTCGTAATACTTGACAAAGTTGTGTATGTTATTTGTTTATTTTACGATAACGTTTAGCTTAGACCATATAATACTCTAGACACGGCATTCTAGATGCACTGCATGAGAAAGTTGGGACACCAACAATATGTTTATCTTTTGCCACCGGATGATGTCATAGCCCAGATTACCTAGCAACAGAGACTTTGTTGCTAAGTAACCTGGTCACCCGAGTTACTTGTTTGTTTTTTGAAAAAATCGAAAAAGATCGTTAAAATTTTCTTATTGAATATTTCAATATTAAATACGTTTTGCCTAAGTTAAAAAATGTTCTCTCACTCTAATTAATTAATTAACTAAACAAAACTTGAAAATAGCCTCTAAAAGCAGCTGCTTTTGCCAGTGTGTGACGTCATTGTATGTTGGTCCCTCGGAAATTCTAACATGTCTAGACTGGAAAACACATGTAAGCTTATTATTGAAACACCTGGTGTTGCCAGCTCATTTGATTATTTCAGAAAACTTGGCAAACTGAGCTGAACGTTACTCACAGACTTTTACGGTTTAGGTACCGCAGATCAAACTAGCAGGAATTAAGGCAGACGCCCTTCAGTAAAAAAACAGCGTATTGGAATGTACAATATAAAATTTATATGAGTAACACACTACTTAGCCTTCTTAGTAGTGCTATCTTTCTTCTCTTTAGTGGAGCCACTCTTGTCCTTGCTCTTCCTCGCTGGCTTTGTAGGTCGTCTTGATCGCAGAGATAGCCAGGCACCTATCATGATGCTTAAACCTGCCACTCCGAGTATCCACGGATTCTCGGCTAGGTAGTCTGCTATCATTTGCGTCAGGTCATCGCTACAACAAAAGCACCCAATTACTGCACATTATCTCCCAGGATAATTTGTAAACGTTATAAAGTATTTACAGTATAGGTCTGAGTTAATTACTGTATATTACGTAAGCTCTATAGTAAAGCATTCCAAATTTAAAAAAAAAAAAAAAAAAACGAGTAAATTGCGGCACTGAATTCTGCTCTATTCCTTGAATCCCAAAATGTTCTCCTATTTTGAAGTTTTAGGGTGCACCCAGTATCGGCAGCTAATTATAACTACGAATGGTTGCTGCCATCTAGTGTAATTAAATTCAATTTTGGCGACAGTTGGCTCTCGCAACATTGGTATATGCAAGTTGTAATAAACTATTTCATACATCATATTTAAAAGTATTTTTAATTGTTTGTGCTCTAGTTTTCTCATGAACCTAACTGGGGGAAATATTAGTTCCCAGTAACGTTCATGAAAAAACTAAAATTAAAAATACCTTAAAGTATAAAAATATAAAGTACAACTACAACTTGATGTACTTCTACAACTTGAACAGACTAAATCTGTAATAACTTGATAAATTTAATACTAAATTAAAATGAAAAAAAAAAAAAAACAAGTTGGTGTGCCAATTTTCTACGTTACAAATCTTTAAATTTGAATTATAAATGAATAGGCCTAAATGCACTCTATACACTTACAAAGGGCTCTTAGGCACTGGGACAGGTTCAGCTCTCGCGACTTTCCTGAAGCCTTCTGTGGCGAAATGCAGCAAGTTGGGGATGTCATGGGATGGCAAGTCATATCGGTACATTTTTCCCTGACGAAACCTGTAATAGAAAGAAAGCAATTAGCCACAAATAAGCCGCTATTGTTACCACTATAAAAATACCCTTACAACTCTTTTAGAACGCATGTGTCCATGGATAGTTTGACAAATACGGATGGATCGCATTTTTTTTTTATTTTTTTATTTTTTTTAAGGCGCGGGACTCTTTCGAGTATTTGCGCCGGTCGGTGTGTGTGTGTGTGCGGAAGTCATGGGTGTTTTAGAATGGTTTTGTCTACGGTCTACAGGTGGGGCATGACTCCGGTCTTGCTTAGAAAGCTTAACGTTGCCGTGACCGGCCCAGAAAGCTTAACGTTGCCGTGACCGGCCCATGCTTGTCCCCTAATAAGTTTGGCAGGGTGTGTGGTTTCGGTAACGAAAATCTGCCCGCTGCGTATATAGGGCATTCGGTAATTATGTGTTCCACTGATCGTGGGACTCCGCACCTGCTGCATGTAGGGGGCTGGTCACCAGACATCAAATGTCGATGGGTAAGGCGGGTGTGCCCTATGCGCAATCTGGCAAGAGCAGTCTCTTCTGATCGATTTAGGCGATATGAGGTTTGCCAATCCCCAATAACTGGTTTGATGCTTCTTAACTTATTGTTAATGGTGTCTCGCCATGCAGCCTGCCAGGCATTTTTGGTTTCCCTTTGGATTATATTGAATACATCTGGTAAAATGGTTGTGGCCCAAGGGGCGGCAGTCATGATTGCCGCCTCTTTAGCTGCCCCATCAGCTGTGCTGTTTCCTTGTATACCCACGTGGGAGGGTATCCAATGAAAATGCACTTTGGAGTTGGATGGCAAGTCTTTTAACGTTGATAATATGGCATTCGGCAGCGGACACATAGTGCTTGTATTTTCGATGGTTTTTAAAGCACTAAGGCTGTCAGAAAAAATGACTGCTTGAGGCAACCTGTCCGCGACGATACGGAGAACGGCTTGATATAAAGCGAAGAGTTCTGCTGTGTAAACTGAGCAGTGCTGCAGCATTGGGAACATATGGATTGATCCATTTAGGCAGTAAGCAGCTCCGACACCCCCGCCCTTACCCATTTTGGCGCCGTCAGTGTAGATGTGATACCATGAGACTCTTGGGTAGTTGAAGACCAAGTCCCTGAACATTGCTAAGTACAAATGAGGTGGCGTGTCTTTTTTACACATATTATGCAACTTATATGAAATTTTTGGAGGGGTAATCAGCCAGTACGGTTGAGTGTGGGTTCTTTTTGGGTGGATATCAGGAAGTTTGTGACTAAGGGAGTGCAGCAACAATTTGTTACGGTAGTGTACTGGTTTTGACGACCTGGCGCGACTTTGGTACTTCGCGTGATGCTGCTCTGTAGTCACTGCTGGAAATGAGATACTGTTAGGTTGATGAATGATTTTTGTACAAAATTTCAGCATTAGTAAATTTCTTCTACCAGCAAGGGGTGGCTCGTTTGCCTCAACACAGATACTCATTATAGGGCTAGATTTGAAGGCGCCGGTACATATTCGGATTGCTTGATGGTGTACTGGGTTTAAGCACTGTAGCAGATTTTCAGACGCGGAGCCATAAATGAAACAGCCATAGTCAAGTTTTGACCTTACTAGGGTCCTATAAAGGTTTAATAGAGTATGCCGATCAGCACCCCAGTGAAAGTTGCTGACCACTTTAAGTAAATTTAGCGATTTTTCTGTTTTGGCTTTGAGCTGCAAAATATGTTCCTTCCATTTGAGTTGTCGGTCAAAAATGAGCCCCAAAAATCTGTGGGATGTCGCTATAGGGATACATGTATTATTTATCGTGAGCTTGGGCTCAGTATAGCACCGTTTCCTGCAGAAATGGACCACTTTGGTTTTATCTGGGCTAAAACGTAAACCAGTTTGCTTTGACCATTGCTCCAGGGATGTTAAAACCGGTCTTAGAACAGATTCTATGTGAGGTATTGTAGCACCGTAATAAAATAATGCAAAATCATCGATATACAAGCATGACATCACTTTAGTAATAGAATTGATTGCAATATTGAAAAGTGTCCAGCTTATTGCTGAACCCTGTGGTGTTCCATTTACAAGTGTTTTAGGGGATGAATAGGTTGCTTCACATTTCACTATGAATGTGCGGTTCTGCAGAAAGGCACTCACAAACAGTGGCAGATTACCTCTTATTCCCCACTGATGTAATTGTTGTAGGATTACGATTCGCCAAATTGAGTCGTAAGCTTTAAAAATGTCGAAAAAAATGCCGACCACGTGGAGTCGATTTATGAGACCTTCTTGTATGTAGGTAGTGGCCCGTAATAAATGGTCAGTTGTAGACCGGCCTTTTACCGAGCCACATTGTATAGGTGATATCAGTGAGTGAGATGTCAAGTGATACATAAGTCTTCCGTTTACAATGGCAATCGCAATTGTCACATGTTATCTGTTCTAGACTCTAGTGGAACACTTTGTCCCACAGTAATAACCCAACGGGTCACTGGTGTCCCATGCAATAAGCATAGGGGTGCCATAAAGATGGTAGTCAAAAATTATTGGCGCTCGTACTGTTTCAACTAAGCCCAATGTCCATAGAATAAGACAAGGCAGTTGGCAATGGTTATTGCTCTAAACTAATACATGTTCACGATTGAAAGGGTTTAATCTACAAGTCACTCAGTGGACTGTTTTGCCAATTTCCATTCTCATATTTCCTATTTTAAAAATTTACCGCAGCTATTCAATGTTTAAAATTGATAATTGAACAACTATTAGTTATTTTAAAACGATCACTATTTTAAATTGACCATATTCCATGTTGTTTCATGCTTTGGGGAAGAGTAAATCGAGACAGTACATATCATACGATAAATTAAATAATATTTATTTAGCCTATGACTATGTATGCCTTGACGACGACCATGGCCGTGCCCAGGGGGGTGGTCCATGGGGTCCGGACCCCCCCCCCCCCCGAAATAAAGTTTTGTATGTAAGCCTGTATGGTTTGAAGAATGTATCCATTAATTCATTCAATAAATTACGTAAAAAAATTGTTGCCCCCCCGAAATGAAAACCTGGGCCCGGACTTGACGATCACCCTACAAATTGCCGAAAGGATCACTCACAACATGAAAGTTGGCGTGTTGTAGACTCGAAATCTTCGGGCGGTAACCTGGCCACCTTCCAGCCTGTCGATTCGCGCAACATTCAGCCTTGTTTTGAGGGACGCGGCTACTGCTTCCCAACGAGCTGTCAAACGGCTACTTGTTACACATGTTTTGCTGTAGCTGCAAAAATGAAAAATAAACAAGTGGTAAGATTCGGAACTCAATTCGTCAGGGAGTAGTAGATAAAAATCCGTGTGGCAATCTCAACGCCCCTTTATGCTTCACATAATGCCAGAAATTTATTTACCAATTAGTGACTAGTGAGACGTATGAATTGGTGGCCCAGTAGTGATGATACTGGGCATCAGACTCTATCCATATTGGATCTAGCCATGTCTATGAGTCAGAAAGCCAGTCAGGAACTACCTTAGTAGTAGTAGTATGGTTGGACACAGTCCCAGGCCACGGTTTGGGCCCATAGGACAGGGGGACCTCCTGATTATAGTGGATTCCGAACCACTTGGGAAACACAGTGAAGTCACACGATTAGTTCGGAGGTGACCAGGACAAGTCCTACCATGTTTCCCTACCGGCACTGTGCACACTACCAAGTTATCTGCATCTTTGAACCTGCTCTGGTCCACTGGATTCAACTTGGTAAGGCGCCTATTCCATTGACCGGCTAGGGCTATTTCCAACAACGGTGACGTGGTAGCAGACATTCAAGACTTAGGTGGCGTTTCCACCGACCTCGCATTGCAGAATGCAAATGACATTGACGGAAATTAGAATTTTTCTTTTTATAGAAATCGATTAAAATGTTTGTACTTAACATATCCCATGACGCCATTTTCAATATTAGTTTATTTGTTTGTGATTTTACTGTATGATCATTGATTAATTTTAACTATGGCATAGAGGAAAATAAACATTTCCGTCAATTCTGCAATGCGAGGTCGCTGGAAACGCCACCTAAGTCTTGAATGTCTGCTACCACGTCACCGTTGTTGGAAATAGCCCTAGCCGGTCAATGGAATGGGCACCTAAGGCGGCCGGCTAGGAACTACCTTAACCCAAAGATGTAATTACTACCACTGATAATTCACACTTAAATTCTATGCTAGAAAAATAAAAAATAAATTGTGATGCACTTACAAAAGCACAAACCAATCCCCTGTAGTAGCACCTGTTGCCGCCTGGGTTAAGTGCTCGAAATTGCTATCGTCAAGCTCTTTAACTAACGGCTCTTTGTTTTCGCGTAATGTGTGAAGAATTTGTTCATCATTAATTTCGCCATAGTAAAGAAGAGGTACTCCGTGCCGAACAAATACAAGCGCAGGCTCCTAAATAAAACAAATGAAGTGTTATGAGCAGAGCAGAGAAATTAGAGAATCAATAAAATTCTGGACTTGTTGAGAATCTAACCCACGATCTATTGCTAAGATGAAAACTATCACACCTGGAAACATTTCCACCACGATTTGACAAATGCCACCTACGTTTGGCCATTATCGGCAATACTTATGATTCGGCGCAATCTATTCTGTTAATATTTTTTTTAGTAGGTACTATTACAAAAAAAAATTGAATTTGATTGGTGAAGTTAAATTTCAATCGTGTGATCACAAGTAGGCCTACACCATTTTTTATAGCTTTTTCATGGATTATGTTAGTTTTTATTTATTTATGCGAAAATGCGGTTAAGCCGTTAAGGTAGGCACAGTTGAACTAAAGTTTTTTTCTTCAAATTGACCCTATAGGTGTAAGGAAGTGACTCATAGGCTAACTCCGTTTTTAGAATTTATTTTACAGCAGAAAACTAGACTCTAGAGTCTAGACCCAGTCTACTAGTTTTCCTAATGCACTGAGACATTGCGCTCTATAAGTGTAGAATATACTAAATCAATGTAAATGACACGTTACCCGGCTTGGAGAGTAAATTTGAACTAAGTTGCTGTTTTGTATTTTGACAACCCACGCGTTCACATCATCCACCAGGTCCTCACGAATACTTAGCAACTCATTCTCTATGGCGTCGCATTCCTTACAATTGTTTTTGCCTGCAATTTATAAAGTGATAGGCTGAAAGAGATGCTCAGGTAAAACATGATATCACCTCACACATGACAACGCACCGTACTGGAAGAGGTTCAAAATTTGCTACTTACTAAATAATGCCACAACATATTTTTCCGTTTGGCAAAGGTTAATGAATTCGTTATCATCTACTTCTTCTAAGTCAGAACAATGGCTAGATAAAAAGAAGCTGAATATTACTAAAATAAACTTTAAATATATTGAAGCCATTTCAAAATGGACAATGATAAACAAAACAATCCGTGGCAGGAGATTATTCTATTGACACTTTAACTCAAGGATCAACGAGGTTAAAAATTTAGAGCGCGTTGAAACATTCGCGCCAAGATTTAATTCAAGTAGAAAATCACGCCTCGCATTGGAGTTTTAACGACCAACACCAATACTAATCTTGTATCTGCAAAATATATATATATTTTTTTTTTTTTGAAAGTTCACTCATGTAAAAAGCGCATAGGCTATACACCTCAACGCTGAAAGGTGGCAACTGGCATGTTAATAAAATACACCAACTGCTCCTTCAATATATTGTTACCACCCCCAGCACGATAGAGCTACTATAGCTGAGATACAGTCGCCGTTTATAGAATGTGAAGACATATTGGATGTACACCACCCTGTATTTTAAAATTGGACTGAATTTGAAAATATCGTTACGGTGCAATACTATTGGTTGTAGGAAACGATCTATATTCCCTAGATTGGAAATTAACCGTTATCAAATGGCGGAAGGGGCGGAGCTCTAGCAGACGAAATAGTCTCCACAAGAGAAACATTAAAATTTAATGTTCAGCTTGTGGAGACTATTGCGCACTTTAAAAGCTAAGCATAGAATCCTAGTTTTCAAGCATTCCTGGAGACCTTGAGTCCTTGACGTGTAAACAAAACATAAAAATAAAATGCCCGCTGTACATGTACTGCCAATGTGGGCTTTTTTTTAACGATGTTTCTTTTAAGTAATTTGCTGCTGAAGCAAATAAAAATGGTATTGAATGTAACTCAGTTGTCAGATAATACTTGTAAGTACCTTATTTTACTAGTATTGGCCCTATAATGCGTCATCGTCTGTAGTTTCTAAACCTAACCTAACCACTTCACCTATTTATTATTGTTTTTATTGTTGTAGTGATTTGTGAACATAGTGCAAATATCTATTGGCGTGAAATATCTTCAGCAATCAGCCTACGCATTGCACAACCTGTATACCTTACTGTTTTGTTTAATGCAAACATGCATTACAGTACAATAACTTAATAATCATAATCAGCCTGATGCGAAGGCAAACATGAATGAGGGAAATCATAGCTAACTTATGCTAATTTCATTTCACTTCTACCCGCCACCTGAAGTACTTATATAATTATGCAGTTAAACATTGCTTAACTTGAAACTAGCCTATAATATTATGAAATGGGGTTTAACATATTTTACTGTTTCAATAATTATATCAATGGCATCTCTACCAATGCATTTAATTAGGTCTAACGCTGAATCCATAATGGGTTGCTGTCTGCCAGCCTCGGACATAAAGTACCTATACTCTACTTGAATAGATTGTTATCATAACCTATATTTTATAATTCTCTTGTAGGTAGGGTATGTACAAGTTAACATCATTTCCATTTATTGAACGTAACATTAATTAATGTTTCAAATTTGTTTGTTTTTTATTTGAGAAAACTATCTCGTTCAGAAAGAGTCGGTGAAGAACCCAAAAGAACAGCCTCCCCAAGATGGGATATTAGCTCCTATCTACACTAAGGATCATCCCACGACAGGGTTCAATAAACACTTTGTACATGCCGATGACGCAGCTGTTGCAGCACAAGACGAAACGTTCGAGGCGGTTCAGCACGAGTTGGAACTGGCCCTTGGTACCCTAGCTTGTAAGTATTATAAGAACAACTTACTGAAATCAAATCCATCTATTTTCATCTCCGCAATAAGCAGTCTGACAGAGACAAGAACACTGAGAATCTCTGCACTTGGGTTTTGCTTCTCAGCGGGAGAATACGCAGTTCCTGCGCGCACAACTCGGTTCATGCCAAAAGAGGTGGATGTTGCTCTAAACGAAACGGTGCGAATCATAGACTAACGGGCTGTCTCAAACCTACACCGCTGAGCAAGATGTACCCAATAGCTGTAATTTGCTCCCCCAACAATCAGACGAGCCACAGCTGCTGCTGCTGCTATAGAGAGGTTGAAACAGACGATCTGTATGAAGCAAACGTCAAAGCCGTCCAAGCTGCTCGATTTTGGACAACCCACTTATATGCTCGTTTTCATGGACACGCGAATATATATAAAGTTCAGACTATGGAACGCCTACCCCAAATGCAGGCTGAGTCGGTTGTCGCATCATTAGCAAACTCGGCAATTAGGTACTACAATGCCCTGCCCATCAGCCTTACTAATAAAGAGTTTTCAAGGAGAAGGAAGGAATGTCCACTCTACAGCTTGGACGAGTTCAGGGAACTAAGTAATAATCTCACATATCAAACCTTTAACAACAGTTATTTGAGACAATCATAGAAATATTTACTATAGCATACTGATTATAGAATTTCGGTTTGCCGACGAGAACTATTCATTTGGTAGTTCCAATAGAATGTTTGGTTATTGTTTTAGGCGCGCGCTGTCGCACCAAGCCCATTCTGGACACTTGCCAACTGGCAAGTTACGCAGTTACGTGCGACGAGGTGCATGAAGTATTTCTCGGCGTTTTCCAACCAGCCTAGCGTTGGGATTTCCACATTTCAAACGAAGGCAGCATAAGAGCAAGACCAATTTCAAGCCTTTTATAACAAGTCAATTGAACAAAGGCAGGTAGCCTTACGTTGTCTGTAGTGTTAATAGTCATGAGTATGCGACATGGCTCTCATAGTCATGAAATAATTAGGGTAGAGCCCATTGTCAGCGGGAGGGGGTGACGTTTCGGGAGTGGGTGCTACTCCCAGCATCAGGCTAAGTCCTGATGGTTTCAATTGCTCTTGTATTCTACTATGATTTATTAAGTCAATCCGATCCCCTTCAGGATTTTCCTCGCCGAGGGCCGTGGTCGAGAACTTGCATTTCTATCGGGAGAACGGTAAAATTTAGTTTGAATCCTCGAGGGGATGGGATTTACTCAATAATTTTTTTTATTCTTTTTTTAATTCAGAGTAGAATACAGGAGCAATGAGTCAGTCGGTCAGAAACCTAACCAGTCCTACTAACGATGATGATGGGAGTAGCACCCACTTTCAAAACTTCACCCCCTTCCCCTGACAATGGGCTCCGCTCTAACTATTCGATGACTATTCTTTAATGACTATTAACAAACAGGCAATGTAAGTCCAACTAACCCTTTGTTAAATAGTATTACACCATTGCCATTAACCTTTACCAAGTCAAGACCCTAACCAGGCTGTAGCGCCACTGATTAAGGTAAAATAATTTATTATATGATAAATCTCTAAACTATTGACTCTTTATTATAAATATGAATAAAACTGCATTAAATTTTCCAAAGGTAATAAAACAAAACAGCAGGTAAGTAACGAAAACAATTCTCATGGTGTATTAACGAAGACTTTCACGGCCGGAGTCTAACAAGGGGACAGAAGAATCCGGGCTAATAGGCCGTGGTCGATTTGAAAGTAGGCTTCCAAACGTTCCATCAACAACTGCGGTCGACATCTTCAGTAGCACTACGTGCACGTACACTTTAAGGATGTATCGCGGAGGTACCGTAGCAACTGACAGATAGACCGGTGCAGGTGTGGTGGGCAGGCGCTCTCGTTTCTGGTTGGCGTCATTCTCTTTGTTGCTGTTTTGTTGAGGGCTGGATACCATATTTACTTTTAATCCTTCTTCCTTTCTGTTAAAAGTTTTGCGGATGTTTATAAATTTCAATGGCCTCCCTGTGTAGTCGGGGGTAATACGATCAGAAACTAGAGCACCTGCGCACCGAACCAACCATACCTGCACCGGTCTGTCCGTCAGTCACTACGGCACCTCCGCGATACAACCTTAGAAGTGTACGTGTACGTGTACGTAGTGCCACTGAAGATGTCGACCTCAGTTGACGAAACGTTTGGAAGTCTACTTTCAAATCGACTACGGCCTATTAGCCCGGATTCTTCTGTCTCCTTAATTTTCATGGTAATATGTAGGCTAATAAGAATAATTGAACACTTCTCGTTGAAGCAAAAATATTGACACGTAAATGCGTAATACAGCAACAGTGGCGACATACTTATAAATTTTAGAACTTAAAGCTCTCAACACAACAACAACGTCCCGGTATAAAGGTCAGTGCGCAGCCCCCTACCCAGTCACTCGCTACGGAGGCACCGAGCTACAACCTTCGAAGTCTAAGCAGCGCCACTGAAGATGTCAACCGCAGATGTTGACGAAACGTTTGGAAGTTCACTTTCATTTCGACGACGGCCCTTCAGCCCGGATTCTACTGGCTCTTCATAAAAATTGAATTTACATTGCTCCTCCATTGGTTCATCGGCTCCCTTTGTTTGAGTAGGTCAAAGTGGCATTAATGGCGCCGTCTGACAGCTGCGCGATCACTTGCTGAAACAATAGATGAACACTTAAGAGTCGTTCGGACACCCCCAGAAAAACAGTTTCATACATTCAAAGCCGTATTATATCATAGTGAGATTCTCGTGTGACTTCGTGGAACTTCATCAAACTTAAAATTGTTGAAAGAAAGAATGACACGCAACTGATCCACAATAAAATATATTAACAGTGACCGGTTTCGGTAAGATACCCTCATCAGACATAAACAAACAAATTAAACACGCCATTATATGCATACCAAGAGGTGGGCGGGGTTGGGAACATAACATTAGGAGTGGGGAGCAATTTTGGAAAATTGCTCCCCACTCCTAAGGTCATGTTCCCAACCCCGCCCACCTCCTACCAATTAATATTGTATCCCCCACCCCCCATGGTATGTATAGAATGGCGTGTTTCATTTGTTTGTTTATGTCTGATGATGGTATCTTACCGAAACCGGTCACTGTTAATATATGTTATTGTGGATCAGTTCCGTCTCATTCTTTCTACAATTTTAAGCCGTATTATATGCCGTAACCAGCTCCGATTTGCACAAAAAGTTAAAATATTGCCAGTACCTGAACTTGAACTTTTATCACTTGTGATAACGGGACAGTGGTGAGAATATCTGACAGCGGCGCGGCTGAGCGACCTCAGACTTTTTTTTTATTTTTTCCTCGCTTTTATCACTAGGAGGGGTCAGTGATACGGCATGTTTTTTTCCACTCTGTGATTCTGGGCTTCGACTGCGGTTGCTCCTACAGTTCTGAGGTCTTGGCGGGCTTTCGCTTTTACCGTCAGCCTAGGCCGTCCTCGTCTTCTCTTTCCTTCGGCTTCGATACGTTTTATCCGTCTGATAAGCTTATCTGGCCGCCTTCTTTCAACGTGGGCCCACCATGATAGTCGCCGTTCCCGCGCTTTATCCGACTATGTTTGCGGTCTTCATTTCAGCTGTTATTTCTTCGTTTTGGCGTCTATCAGCTAGTGTGAAGCCCACGGACCGTCGCAGCATCCGCATCTCGGCCACATGCAGTCTTTGTTCTTCGGCCTTTCTCAAGGCCCAGCACTCTGAGCCATAAATCAAGGTAGTTCTAACCACTTGCTTGTAGAGTAGCCCTTTTAGTTTTTGGGCATTTTCCTGTCTGTTAGGAAACCACTCATGTCTCGCCACTTCAGCCAGCCTATCGAGATTCGACTGCAAGCGTCCTTTTCACACCCACCTCCCATTTTTAGGGTGGACCCTAAGTATTTAAAATTGTTCATTTTTTCGAGCTGAGCGCCTTCTATTTCAACAGTGTGCTCATCAAGTACCCCTCCACTTTCCATGTACTTAGTTTTTTTGCGGTCAATGAAGGCTAGGTGGAGTGGTTCCTTTTTATCCTGCATGGTCCTGAGGTGATCGGTGGTCCCTTGCCCTTCAATGAAGCCAAGTTGGTTTTCTGTTATGTCCTTCTCCAGTTTGGATCTTACTCGCGCAGTCCACTTCATCGCTAATCAGTTTTATGGGTCGATATTTTCCGCAGGATTACACGTCCCCCTTTCTTTTCATCATTGATCTGGAATTTGCGGGTCATAAAGGATTTTGTTGATGAATTTGATCATTATAGTTACTCCTGTTGCCCCAAGTGCCTTGAAAGCTTCAATGGGGTAGCTGTCAGGTCCCGTGGTTTTGCCATTTGCCATAGCTTTCTTTAGTGCTTTCTTTAGTGCTTCTTTCACTTCTGCCTCTGTGGTATTGTTTCATTGTTACGTTCCTCAGCATTTAGGACCTGGGTTCTTGGGTTTCCAACATTCATAATTTCACTAAAGTACTCCATCCATTACTAGTTAATGGCCTCCCTTTGGGTAAGGGCTCTTCCTTGCTTGTCTTTAATACATATAATTGTCTGGGCAATGTCCTGTTTATCGCTCAGCCTTTTCTTAGCTCTTGAATATTTTTTGGCCTCCGTCTCGGGTATTCAGTCACTCCTCTGTGTCTCTGGCTTCTGCTCCTGCTCTTTTCGCTCTTCGTCTAGTGACCGTGTAGCACTCATGGTCGGCCCTTGATTTCGACTTTTGCCATTCCTTGTATGACTTCTTTTTATCAGTCAGTTTGCTTTGCACATCTTCGTTCCACCACCACGTATCTTTCTGAACTAGCTTGCCACCTTTAGTCTTTCCCAGCACATCCGACCCTGAGGACAGTAGAGCAGCCTCAATGTTTTGCCATAGCTTCTTGATAGTTAACGCCTCCTATTGGTCGTTCAAAGTTGGCAGTTTCCTCGTGCCTTCCTGGCTGAAGGAGTCACGTATACCATCTCTGGATAGGTCAAACCACCTTATCTTAGGCTCAAGGGCTTTAAATGAACAGAAGGATCCGGGCTAATAGGCCGTGGTCGATTTGAAAGTAGGCTTCCAAACGTTTCGTCAACAACTGCGGTCGACATCTTCAGTGACACTACGTACACTTATACTACTAAAATCGTATCGTGGAGGTACCGTAGCAACTGATTAAGTTGGTGTAGGTATGGTTTGTTGAGCAGGCGTTCTCGTTTCTGATTGCTGTGATTGGCCCATTGGCGTATTCTCTTTGTAAATAAATAATAAGGACTTTTTGTTCTATTACTAAGCCAAACTAGCGGAGTTAGGGTTCTAAACCCCTCTCTTACACCTCTTACACTCAACTAGGAAGGCCCGGGACCACCTGCTTTACATGTCCTTCGAAGCATGGCCAGAAAATGTAGTTGTTTTGTTGAGGGCTGGATACCATATTCTATTTACTTTTAATCTTTTTTTCTTTCTTTTAAAGGTTTTCGGATGTTTGTAAATTTCTATGGCCTCCCTGTGTAGTCGGGGCTAGTACGAAGCCATGGTAGAGAGCATTGTAGCCTGCTCAAAACGTACAGTACCTATGGCCTGTTTGTGTTAGCACATGCTCGGCAATTGCTGACCTCTCTGGCTGAAGAAGGCGACAGCTACGTTTGTGTTCATCTATCCTTGTTTTCAAGCTTCTTTTTGTGGTACCTACCTATGTAGACTTCACCCCATGTACACGGAATTCTGTATACGCCTGCTGATGTCAGTGGGTCCCTGGCGTCTTTGGCCGATCTGAGTAAGCTGTTTAGTTGTTGTGTAGGTTTGAATATTGTTTTCAAATTGTGACGTCGAAAAAGTTTACCTATGCGATCCGTCACATTTTTATTGAAAGGAAGTTGGACCAATCCCATCGTGGCTGCTGGTTCCTGACGATCGGTTGCATTACGCGGTGGCCGTTTCGTGCTTTTTATTTCTCCCTCTGAGTACCCATTCGATTGTAGTGCAATGTCTAAGTGGTTTAGTTCTTTTTTTAGTGCCCGGTGTTCACAGATTCTATTGGCACGGTGAATAACCGTCTTTATCATGGCGCCCTTTTGGCTCGGATGGTGGTTGGAGTTCTTGTTTAGGTACCTATCATGATGTGCTGGTTCACGGATTACTGTATGCCCTAGAGTTCCGCCTTCTTTCTTTATTACCAACAAGTCAAGAAACGACAGCTGACCATTAATCTCTTTTTCCATCGTGAATTGTATTTTCGGGTGAATCAGGTTGATATGATTCAGGAAATTGATTAAGTTTTCTTGGGCCATGACTCCATATCACAAAAGTATCATCCACATATCGAAACCAGCATTTCGGTTGCAGAGGAGCTGAGTTCAATACCGTTTTTTCGAAGAATTCCATATAGAAATTAGCCACTACCGGACTTATATTACTACCCATTGCCATTCCGTCCAATTGTTAATATAAGGCCAAAATTCCATTGGAAATACGTCTTCGTCAGCACATGGTGGAACCATTGGGTGATATCGTCAGTGAATTTTTCTTTTATCAATTCCAATGTTTCCTTGATTGGATCGACAACAATCGAATGGGTACTCAGAGCGAGAAAAAAAACACGCAATACGGCTACCACGTGATACAACCGACCGGCAGGAACCAGCAGCCACGATGGGATTGGTCCAACTTCCTTTCATTAAAATGTGACGGATCGCATAGGTAAACTCTTTCGACGTCACAATGTGAAAACAATATTCAAACCTACACAACAACTAAACAGCTTACTCAGATCGGCCAAAGATGCCAGGGACTACAAAAAGAGGCTTGAAAACAAGGATAGATGAACACAAACGTAACTGTCGCCTTCTTCAGCCAGAGAGGTCTGCAATTGCAGAGCATGCGTTAACACAAACAGGCCATACAGCCTATACTGTACGTTTTGGGCAGGCTACAATACTCTCTACCACGGCTTCGTACTTCCCCCGACTATACAGGGAGGCCATAGAAATTTACAAACATCCGCCAAACTTTAACAGAAAGGAAGAAGGATTAAAAGTAAATAGAATATGGTATCCAGCCCTCAACAAAACAACAACCAAGAGAATGACGCCAATGGGCCAATCACAGCAATCAGAAACGAGAACGTATGCGCAACAAACCATACCTGCACCAACTCAATCATTTGCTACGGTACCTCCGCGATATAATTTTAGTAGTATAACTAGTGTCACTGAAGATGTTGACCACAGTTGATGACGAAACGTTTGGAAGCATACTTTCAAATCGACCACGGCCTATTTATAAGCCCGGATTCTTCTGTCCACTGCTGCGGAAAGACGCAGTTCCCTGGAATCACTTTACAGTTCATGCATGCAGGTCTATCTCTGCGCCTCAGCATCTGCGCCTGGTGCGTTCCGCTCTTATAGGTGATTAAGTGCTCTTGTCTCTCCTTGAACATGGTGTTACATATATGTAGTTACTGCGTCTCAACCCATTCCAGGATCCTCTCGCCTTCCTTGTTTCTCGCTCCGAAACCTTCCCCACCATGTACTGTGGAGTAGCCAGTTCTCTCGTGACCAACATGCCTATTTAAGTCGGCTCTTAAAAAACCATTTCAATATCCAGTAGTCATTATAAGCTCATCGAAGTTCAAGTAGACTAGGATTTTCTTCTCGTCGCTACACGTATCCACTTATCACGTTCAGCACTACTGCTTCGTCAGTAAATAGAAACTTACAATGCATCACCCGGTCGCTCTTCCTGGTCACCTCAGCTACTGAATTTTACAGGCTTTCTTCAACAATGACTCCAACTCTGTTTGAACTGTTGCCGGCTTGGCCCTAGTAGATTATTTTGTAACCTCTGACTGAAACAAAAAGCAAAGTAAGCAAAAATTCCCCACCTCTAGTTTCAGAGAATACCGATATGAAAAAGGAAGTACTATATTTATGCTATATAGCATATACGACGACACTGCATTAGGACAGGGCTGGGCACTCGGGTCGATGTTTTGCGTTCATTTCACTTTTACACAGGGGACAGACGTCCGAAGACCCCGATGCGATGCAGGGGGAAGGAAGGTAGTCGTGGCCGGTGGTGGTCCTGAAAACAGCAACGCTCACTGCCCTAGGAAGGAACCGGAGTATTGGCGAGTCTATAAGGGTGGCCCAGTTTTTTCCTGCGCTTGTATGTCTGTGGCGGTTTCTGACCCATGCCCTTACAGCTCTGGCTATGGTGGATTTAGCGGAGGTGTATGACAGTGTACTGGCCGGCTACTCCAATTTTGGCCAGCTCGTCCGCCTTTTCGTTGCCGCCGATTCCTACATGGCTGAGAATCCTCTGCAGAACCATGTGCCATCCACCCTCTAGCAAATTTGATAGCAGCGTGCGGCAGTTTATTGCTATTTCACAACCGTGGCACGGTTGCTACTCAGAGCAAGAATCAATCAGGAACACTACTTTATTTTTAATGTCTCTTGTTTCTTACAATTTTTTAGCGGCCTCATGCTGTTGCAATATCTCCGTCGTAGTTGGTCAGAGCCCAGAGGTACACCTACAGGCACTGCGGCTTGGAAAGCTTCGGACACAAAACCTGCTCTTTTTTTTTCAGGTAAAGGATGGAGAGGCCATTGCAGTATACATATGTGGAGCCATTCTTTTGCTGCGTATCTAGTATGAACGGTCTCTAAAGCAGAGCAACATCAGTGGATAGGTGTTTTAGCAGATCGTGATTGACTAGGTGCAGCTCAGCAGCTGGAAGCGAGGGAAAGGCTTGTTGTTGGCAGGGGGAAGGCGCTGCTTCACCCAGTAGTATGTCGTATTTTTTTTTCTTATGGAGTCTGCCATGATCAGTAACTTGAGTTTCTTTTCAGCCGGGAAGCAGCTTTTCTATATTGGGTCCTTTTTAGGGGCAGTAAGCGTTTTTGTCTTTCTCAAAAGTTAAGTGCGGCTTTTTCTCTGTGGCATTGCATGGGTCTGGACTTCCGTGGCAGCTTAGGTGTAGACTTTGGGGCACCAGTGATAATTCGCAGTGACGCATTTTGGGCAACATGCAGTTTTGGCGTAGTATTGGCACTCGCTGTTACAGTGGCTTCACTACCGTACTCGAGTATGGGGCGAATATGGGTTTTGTACGTGGATGTCAGCACGTCTTGAGTGGCACCCTATTTTGTAGCTGTTGGACCTTTAAATAGACAGCACCTCTATCAGGCATTGTCAGCTATGGAGTTCCAAGTTATTTTCTTGTCAATCGACAGATATTTCGTTGCATCCTGCTGCTCCAGTTCCGCGTCTTTGAGGGTAAGTTTGCCTTCAGGCTGTTTCGTTAACAGGCTGAGTACCTGGCTGACCGTTTTATCGGAGCTAACGGTGAGACAGAGTTGCTTGTAGCCCCTTTCGCGAGGTTCTCAATGTTTCATTTAGGACAGATTCCTGGCTTTTCAGGTTGCTGCTGGATGCCCAGATGAGTAAGTCATCAGCATATACCAAAGCTTCAACGCCTGGCATAGCTCGGATGGTGTTCAGAACGTCATTTATCATCAAGTTGAAGAGTTGACAACTGATGACAGCCCCTTGGGCTAGTCCTTGCCGCTGCAAGCGGAGCTTCGATGTTTTGCTATGGAAAAGTACTCTTCAGTGCCATTAGCCATGAAAGAATTTATCCAGTAGAAGATTTTACTATAGATGCCATTTATGGACAAGAACAAGCAGATGCAATGGTTCGGCCACGTCCAAAGGATGGACGAAAACAGGACCACCCGGAGGTTGGCGGAAGCAAGGCCGCAAGGAAGAAGACCCATCGGCAGACCGAGGACAACTCTCTAGGAAAGGATTGAACAACTCGCCTGAGCAAGAGGGAAAGCAATGGCCGAGCTCAAGGTGTTAACGTCCGACCAGGGCGATTTCAGGAAATGGGTTCGAGGCGACCTCCCACGGTGCGCACGCGGCACTAAGGGGGAAGAAGAAGAAGCCATTTATGGCCATCTTCAGCGGGATACTCTCCATACGGTGTCACAAGCTGCTTTCAGGTCCACCAAGACTGAGACAGTGGACATTTTTCGGGGAAAAGCGTCCTTAACGTGTTGCGTGAAGTCCACTACCTGGTCCGTAGTGTTCCTGTGTTTTCTGAATCCAGCTTGTGCATCGTCTAGGCCGCCGAAGTAGATGAATGGAAGGAGCAATCTGCTTAATACCATTCTCTCTGTGACCTTGCATAAGGAGCTGGTGAGCGAAATGGGAGATGGCTGTCTAGCCTCCATGGGTCCTTTCCCTTCTTCAGAGAGGTAGGATGACTTCACTCTTTCTCTATTGGCTGAGAATTCTGGAATTCCACGTCAGGTTTATAAACTCTAGTAATGTTTCCTTAGCACTATAGTCCAGATTAATAACCATTTCAGGGAAAATGCCGTCGATGCCTGCAGCCATATTTTTCTTGGTTTGAGCAAAGGCTGCTTCTACCTCCAAAAATGTAAAATTTTGTAGACAGATGCACGTCATCTTTCTGTCGAGGCACTGAGGCAGGGGGCTCTTAACTAGTTTGGCTTTTGCCCTTCTGTCAATTTTGAAATTGCTTGCATAAGGCTTCTGCGATTTGCTTGCGAGTTGTTAATCTTTGATTCTTCCTCGGAGTGGTAGCTGTTGTTGCTTATTATTATTATTATGATTATTATTCAGACTCGATACAAAACGGGTTGCTTTACTTACGTCTTTTCTAAAATCAAGTTTTCCCAAGATGTCTTTGAATGCGTCTCTTTTGTTCGATTTGATGGCTCTGGCAGGCTTGCTCCTTTCGGAGTTCTATGCAGTCCAGCAGAGATTTGGATACTTCTGCTTTGCGCCTTGAACGATTTCTCGTCGCCATTTTTAGTAGTTATACACTTAGGAGCAATAAGTTCTGCACAACATACTATAAACAGAAAAACCTCTTGACTCCTTGCTTCTGAAAAGAGTTGAAGCACGTTATGCTGGTAAAGGTACAAAGTGCATTAATTTGTTGATAGTCCTACAAGAAAATTGTTTTGAGGGCGTTTAGGAGTAAGCTTCTACTTAAACTACTAAGTACTGGTTCGGTTTTGAAAAGGCCACGCATTTATTAATATTTTACTTTTACCTTGTACCTACAGGTTTCTGCATGAATTGGTTATTGTTTTGTTTCTTTAATTTTAATTTAGAATAGGGACTCTCATGGAAATGGTGAACGAAACATGGTGGGTTATTGTAGGACATGATAGGTGTAACTTTAATCGAAGACAATTAGTTTAGCCTGATATTATGCACTTATTTAATTTAGTCTACTGGCAATAACAGCCCAAAATAGCTGTAATACCAATATCAGAACAGTTCAGAATGTAGTAGGTACGTACCACTAATTATCGTCGATTTCCTAACTCCATTAACTAATTTGGCTCTACGTGGCGGGAGCATACATAGCTGACTCTCCGTTTTGTTCCCATATTTGGAATTCTGTAGAAAGCAAAGTAAATGTGTAAACATTATAACAAACTCATAAACTACAAGCCGACTTGTTACCAATTCCCAGGGACATAAGGCTTAGGTTCCGGTATGTACCAATGCAGTTTTTAATAGCTTTTAATCAGCAGTAATGTTATTGACGTCAAGGAAAGGAATTTATAACAAGTTAACTTGCATATACTGTACTTAATAAATATCCTACGTCTAGTCAATCCTTTCCGTTCCTTTTTGACCAGTTTTACATTTATAAGCTGGGCTTGGCCTTAACTGTGATACAATGAGTCAAGCATTTGTAAGGGCGGTCTTACTGACACACCTTTGTACAGCCTGATTAAGTTTACCTTCAGGAATTAGGGTAGAGAGAGATTTCATATCGCGTTATTGTAGCAGCACCCCTGCAATCTTCTTGGGTGGCTATTTGTATTACTTTGAATCTCACTGCAACTTGTGCAACTGTCGATTCGACTCTGGATGGTCAAGAATCTTCATAATTGTATTTTTATAAGGGGCTTCATTAAATCGGTATTAATAACATAAGATATAGTTTAACTGGATTTATTAAAAATAAAACCTTAATAAATAAATAAATAAAAATAAAAGCTTGGCCTAACCCTAACAGGTTGGCACAAAACTGGCAAATTGCATTTTACTTACCGAAAAAAATAAGCATGGCTCGGGTATTTCGTATTTTTATATCCCACATCTTGCACTCCTTCCACATGGTGGTTATTTAATAAAGAAACTTCAAAGTTAAGACAGAATAATTCAAACATGAAAATACTTTAGATAGCCACCGACACAACAAACGTTGCAGCTGCCATATTGTTGATTTTGATTTTTTTTTAACATCTTGGTGTCGCCTATAAGTTACATATGGGTAACGGCCCTCTCCATAATAGACCTTACGGGACAGCCCCGGGATGGTTGTAGGTAGCCTAATTGTCCACAGACGAACAACCTTCTTTGAGGTGTTATTGAACTTTGAGCTAAGCGCACTCTGTGGTTGTTTGGTTCTTTTTGTTTACTTTTATTTTACGTCATTCCAAGATGGCTACTAAGTAAATACAGTTCAGTTTCTCATGATGTATTTATTTAATTATTGGAATAGGTTATGGTGCCCAGCATGTTTTTATAACACAAAAGTGCGCAAATTATAGATTCAGGATGGATCTAAAAGTAAACATTCAGAAGTTGGACGGTGCTTCGGCATGGAGACGGTGGAAGCGTCAGATGGAACTAATGTTCAAGCATCATGGAGTGGCCGACGTGGTAAATGGATCAACCACGAGGCCGAGTCCTCCCATGAAAGGTGCCGACCCCGATGACTTTTCTAATTTTGTAATTGCTAATACTAATTTTGAAAAGTTGGATGCACTAGCGCAAGTATTGATTGTCAGTAGCCTAGATGACGCCCATGTAGAATTGACGGCTACTTGTGACTCAGGTAATGACATTTTTAAGAAACTGCTTAGTGTTTATGAACATTCCTCAAGCCAGAGGTTAGACAGAAACCTAGAACTGTTCTTTTCGGCAAAAATTGGTGAGGATGAGGAACTAGTTAAATTCATTTCGAGAATGCAACTGATGTTTCATGAAATAAATGAAGAACTTGTTAAGCACAATGCAAGCGAGTTACCGTGCATAGTTTTAATGTCCCGTGTAATAACTTTATTGCCGAACGAATATTTTGAGTTCAAGTCAGTGTGGGAAAGCATTCCTATGAAAGACAGAAGCATTGATTTATTAACTGAGAGGTTACGTTTAATTGAGGGAAGACTGCCTAGTCGCCGAAGTGCTGAAAGCTCAGCTTTAACTGTGAGGTCAAGGTATGAATCAAGACCCAGGGACCGAGCAAAGAATATAATCTGTTTTTCTTGCTCCGAGAGGGGGCATTATGCCAGCCAGTGTCCAACAAAAGACAAAAATGTAAGGACGGAATCTAATGGAGACAATCGTTACAATAAGCCTAAGGATAACGATAAGTCTGGAAATTTTTTGTGCACTGCATTCCTCATGGCAAGTAACAGCGATAGGTTTGTCGCAGATTCAGGTGCAAGTCATCACATGATTCAGAACAAAGATTGGTTCCAGACTTATACCCCATTTAAGGAGCCAGTGACGGTGATTGTTGGGAATGGTGAAGGCGTAAAAGCTCTTGGTGAAGGAACTGTACGGGTCAAATCTATGGGTAATATCGCGCGCAAGAAGACATTGCAGCAAGTATGGCTCGTTCCCGAGCTGCACAGGCCGTTATTATCAGTGGGTAAGGTACTGGATAAGGGCTTTAAGTTCAGTGCGGACAAAAACAGCTGTGTCTTCACATTTGACGAAGTTCCCCATTTGTACGGTTGGAGAAAAGGTGGCTTGTATGAAGTGGATATTGAACTTCTTAGTCCAGAAGAAAGGGCAGAGGCACACGTTGCAGCAGGTAACAATATGGAACCACTTCAAGTATGGCACGAACGACTTGCTCACCAGAATAAAGACCATGTACGGCGCTACTTACGTTCACGAGATATCCCATGGAGGGAGGATAAGATATTTTGCGCAGACTGTGTCATGGGAAAACAACACCGCTCTACATACCGTACACGAACTGTTCGTTCTGCTGCTCCTGGTGACATAATCAGTGCTGATTTATGTGGACCCATGCCCGAACAGTCATTGGGAAAATCGCGGTACGCAATTGTTTTTAAGGACAATTTTTCAAAGTTTCGAAGGGTATTTTTTGTTGCTGTTAAAAGCGAATTCCCTGAATGCCTGAAGATATTCCTAGCTGAGGCAGAAAATGCGGGAAATCGCATTAAAGAATTTATGAGTGATGGTGGCAAGGAAATAGACAATAATGAATGTCGTAAGCTATTGCGAGAAAAAGGTATTGCTATTCGTACTTCAATGCCATATGCTCACGAACAAATGGGTGCTGTCGAACGTGAAAATAGAACTCTAGTTGAAAGTGCCAGAACCATGCTCGCTAACAAAGATCTTCCGAGGTCATTATGGGCTGAAGCTTTGAACCTTGCTTGCCACGTAATAAACAGAAGTGGACCGACGCCAGTTAAAGGAAAAACCCCCTACGAAATTTGGTTTAATAAGGACCCACCTGCAATAAAACATTTTCGTTCTTTTGGGGAAGTGTGTTATGTACACATTCCTAAAGAAAAACGCAACAAGTGGTCACAGAAGTCTGAAAAGGGTGTTTTCGTTGGTTATTGTGGCGAACACGATGGATACCGTGTATTTAACCGAAAAACAGTTGTTCGTAGTAAAGATGTTATTTTTGCACCGTATGGCGAAAACTCCGATAAACCGAAAACTCCTCTCTATGAAGTAGAGAATAAACCAAATTCCGATTCGGGTCCTAAACTTGATATTAAACAACACACCTTAGCCGAAGAGGGATTATCACCACCTGAAGTCGACGAAGTTGAAGACGATTCAGACTCATCGAACACCATTGAGGCTGAAGAGGGGTCAAATAGCGTTGAATCCAGCTTTGCAGGGCGTTCTATTAGAACTCGAAAACTACCAGCTCGTTTGAACGACTACGTTTTACTTGCAGACTGCCCGCATACATATACCGATGCCATGCAAGGTGAAGAAAAAGCTAGTTGGAAGGCAGCAATGGACCAAGAAATGCAGTCAATGTATGAGAATGAAGTATTTGAAATGACTGAAAAGCCTGATAACAAGAAAATAATTCAGTGCCGTTGGGTTTTACGGAAAAAGTTCAATGCAGAAGGAGAAGCGGAAATGTTCAAGGCTAGACTTGTCGCTAAAGGATATGCACAGAAAGCCGGAATTGACTTTGAAGAAACATTTTCTCCAGTGGCTCGACTTGAAACAGTTCGATCAGTAATTGCGGTTGCAGCTGCAGAGGGACTGAAGATGAAGCAGTTTGATATTAAGACCGCTTTCTTGTACGCTAATATCAAAGAAGACGTCTATGTTCAGCAGCCTGAAGGGTATGATGATGGCAGTGGACGGGTGTGGAAGCTTAAGAAAAGCCTATATGGTTTAAAGCAAAGTCCTCGAGCGTGGAATGAGCATTTTATCGAGTTCATGAAGAAATTTGGTTTTATAGTGAGTGTTTCTGACCCCTGTCTATTTGTCCGAAAAATAAATGGACGTAAACTCTTTGTACTGTGCTATGTCGATGATGGACTTTGCGTTAGTTCAGATGAAAGCGATATAAATGCATTTATTGAAGCACTCACTACTGAGTTTAAAGCAAAAGTGTCTGAGCCTAACTGTTATTTGGGTATTTCTATTGTTCAAGAAAAGGATGGGTCTATCTCCTTAAACCAAAAGTCATATGTTCTGAAGATTCTCGAGAAGTTCAACATGGCGGAGTCGAATGCCGTTTCATCTCCCATAGCAGCAACAAGACCTGAAGTTACGGACAATAAGCCACTGTCTGCAAAAGTTCCATATCGTGAGGCTCTTGGGAGCTTAATGTTCTTAATGACATCAACAAGACCGGATTTGGCGTTGGCTGTAAGCATGTGTGCCCAGCACATGGAACATCCCACCACTCAAGATTGGACGAATGTAAAAAGAATATTTCGATACTTGAAAGGGACAGTTGACTACCGTCTTATGTACAAAAAAGGACTGAGTGATGTCCTACAAGGGTATTGCGACGCAGATTTCGCAGGAGATGAAGCAACAAGAAAATCACGTTCAGGAGTTGTTTGCTTATATGCCGGTGGAGCAATCAGCTGGATGAGTCAGAAGCAACAAAGTGTTTCATTATCAACCACGGAAGCCGAATATATTGCTGCAAGCGAGGCGGCAAAACAAATGGTGTGGCTCAAACAGTTATTTGAAGAACTTTCCGTTCGTACAATATGTACTATTTTTTGTGACAATCTGGGAGCCGTGAAGTTATCAAAAAACCCTGAATTCCACAAACGAACAAAGCATGTGGAAGTTAGGTACCACTATGTAAGACAAATGGTCAAACAAGGCGTATTCGACATCGAACATGTACCAGGAAATAAACAGATCGCAGATGTCTTCACTAAGAGAGTAACGGACTGTGCTAAGGTTGAAAGTTTCTATAGGATGATGGGACTGTGCGCTTAGGAGGGACTATTGAACTTTGAGCTAAGCGCACTCTGTGGTTGTTTGGTTCTTTTTGTTTACTTTTATTTTACGTCATTCCAAGATGGCTACTAAGTAAATACAGTTCAGTTTCTCATGATGTATTTATTTAATTATTGGAATAGGTGTATTCCATTCCATGCCTGCTTAATCTAATTTACCAGTTACCTTACCTTCTATGTCTTAGGTCGTATAATGCACGAATAAAAAATTCAGAACTGATGCATTATTCATTTATTTATCAACTCTATTTTAAAGGTCTGTAATAGGGCTAATGATAGTTTTACAAAACTAAAAATACACTGCTCTAGCAAAGGCAATAGGCCTAACTACTAGACAATTAATATTTACACTGGTAACATTAAATTACGTCCTTTATTCAAATTTCAACACCAATTATTGTAACATATAAATTTAGGCTAGCCCCAGGCTAAAAAGCCTTCTATTACTTAACATAGTTTTTAAAACAGATTTTACCAATTAGGCTGCATACTGTATTTATTAAATAAGTAGCCTTATAAATTAATCTATCCGGGTGCCATCATTCCGGCACGGTTAAAATCTTAAATCATTAATTGTACATGTTATTATACTCGGCCATAATACGAAAACACTAGGCTAGCTTATTTCTTAATGCACGTAATATGGCCATACATTTCATGTTGCCAGTTGCTGTCATTAGGGGTGGAATTATACTAGTCTACCTACTACAGTAATAAAATTAGTCAAATGATGGATATGCCTTTTCTGCATTTAAAAAAAAAAAATAAGCCTCACCAATAATTGTCTTGGTATTGCTGGGCAAGCCTTACGATACGACATTGCGTATGGTAGTTGTAATATATTCCTCACTTATTTAGCGTTAGCGTTATGGATAAAAAATAGTCCAGTTGGTAGAAAACTAGACTATGAAGCGGGAGGCCTAGGTTCGAGATAAAAAAATTCCACCTGGCCTGGGTCCACCCAACAATAATTAATGGGGCCGTTGGTAGGGAAAACGTGGCTGCCGGCCAAATTGAGCACTGATCAAGAGAGAGGATCCTCCACCAGTCCTCAGGTATTGACCCTCTGTTCCGACCCGATATGCAAGCCCCAAGTGCATATTGGCAGTTAGGTCCTTTTCCCATAATCTGCAATCCACCCCGGCCGTCTGGGCAACCTACAATATATGGTACCTGATTGGCGGTAGTAAGCACATAGAAAACAACGAATTCTCTGTTGACAACCAACAGCTGCATACTCAGCAGTGATAGCCGCCACGCCGCCTGAATACACGACAGGCAACCCATCAAGACACCTAGTGGGCAACCGCAACACTAAGCTGCCTCCCGACAAATAAGCTAGTGGCGATGTTCGATTCCCTTTACTTCATTATGGCTACGAATTCAAATACTGTCAGTCAGTATGACCAATTCAAGCAAATTACCTGATTCATAGAAAATCTTTCATGATACAAGGGCAACTACAATACGGTATTTAACGGTGGAACATTGACAAAATATCTATAAAACTTTTTGAGTTGAATAAGCAACTCGAATATACATCGTCAGTTTTTTTACCACAATTATATATACAGTCTAATTTCTATAGGTACTATAATTATATTGTGTTAATAGGTATGGTACTTTAATCTACAGGCATTCCACTTCTGCCTAACATACAGCATATAACTTTCTTAAAGTAGTTAATCTTTTAAGATCCGCTGGAATGTTCGTGTTGATACCTGGGTTACACTTTTTTATAGCATACGTATAAACAATTAAATGAATGTATCCGATTAACCTCTTCAGTCTCCTCTATGAGGGAATTAATACTTGTGCTGAGTTACAACACGTCTCCGATGCACACAAGTACAAGCCTTCTACCACCTTGCCATGTTTTTAGGCAAGGGTCTCTGTAGCATTATCAGCAATTGTACCTATATATGTACATACATATGTACAGTATATCTACATATGGCGAAAGACACCACATATTTACTGTATAACAATTCCTAAAACTTACTAAGGTGTCAACAGATTTTTTCAGAGAGACTTTTAAAGTTTGCCGGTACTGTACCTAGCTAGATGCTAACAAAATTACAAAATTTGGTACCAGGTGACGTTTTGATATACAGAAGGCCCAGCCTAGAAGAAATTTTTTATTGGAAACTACCAAGAATTTGGTCAAATTGTCCGGAGGAACATTAATTAGGTGTAAGAGAGGGCCATAGACCCTAATCTCGCTGTATCTACGTACGTTATTTTTCTTCAATAAAGACTTCATTGTTATTATTATTAATAGGGGGTAATAAACCGATCCTGTAACGGTATTTATATTGAATACTCTATAATATTGCTCCACAGCTCCAGAAATCAGAATTCTATAGGCTTAACGTTTGTAACTACTTACTTCTTGGTAAATGTTGTATAGGCTACTTTAAATAATACAAATAAGGCTTCCAGTAGAAAGTTACGGTAAGTAGGATACCAACCTCAGCACATTAAACCTTATCAGTAACATAGGCCTGAAGGTGAGTTAGAAGTACATACGATAATGAGTAGGTTAACTGCTGTGAGCGGCATTGACAGTTATGCAGTTATTGACATATGATAGGCTACTTGTAAGTAGGTATGTAGGTAAGTATGGTGAAATAGGATTTTAAGAAATGGGGTCAAGCACGCTGCAGCAATAAGGCGGAATCTCGGGTTCGAACCGCACTTTCACCACATTCCCTTTTATTCCTAGATCAGTATACTGTACATAACATTACTTATTATCTAAATGTATGTACAAATTTATTTCTATAACAGCATCTAATCAACTAGGTTATTATTCACTTTCCGATTGGCAAGCCTGCATCCTGACTTACTATTGTCCATAATAGTAATGATTATTAACAGTCCCAGGCTTTGCCAAGGGAGGCATACGCTACTGGGGCGGACACCTGCTGACCACTGTCGTAGACTGCAGCTCAGCGAATTGCTTGTCGATGGGTATCCGGTCGTCATACAGCGTCGGTGCCTGAAGAATGATACCTGCTGTACCTACAAGCACCGCCAGCGTGAATATCCAGAGGAAGAGTCGGTCTAGCACCATGGCCACGTACTTCCAGTCCTCCTTCACCTGGAAAATAAGGTTAGTCAGTTAGTCAGTTACCTAGGTATGACTCGAACAATGTTATTGCTTTCCCCTTTATACGTAGTATACACCTATCGGAAACTATTGTCGGTACTATTTCCGTTAATACCACAATACCTACTGTACGCATAGCCTATACACCGAAATTTTGTACAACATACCTTGGTTGAGTCTTCAAGCATTTTTGTATGCTCCGCAATGAAGCGCACACAAAAACAAGACTTGTGCACCTCAGGTGGGCAGTTTGAATGGGAGAAAGCTGGGTTTTTCAGCACCGGACTCTTGATTTCTTCTGTCGCTCCCAGCCCAGAAAGTGACAGCTCCTCCGATTCCGAGTGTAGTGGACAGCTGCCACCGAACAAGTGGGCACCGTCTAGAAGGCTGAGAGAGAAAGTATTGCATTTACGATACCGACAATACATTCCGGGCTTATTAATTTTCGGTTAAAATTAGTCCTTTGGGCATTTCGGCCCACTCTTACAATTAACCCATAGTACATATTTCGTTTTGTAAAAGCAGAGGAAAGGCAGGGCATACATCGGTCTAATTAGTTATTACTTGTTAAATTTTCTGAGGCCCTAGAACCTCCGACGCGACGCTAACTACAAGTTTTAGTATTTGTAATGTCCACTAGGTTCGTGTAGTAACATAACACAAATTAATTATGGTACCTGCCGGGAGAAAGATCTTCGTGTGACGTAACTCTGTGTCGCGCTGCATTGACCTCAGAGTCCACCCCCTTGGGTTCCTCCTCCGACGACCCGGTCGTGTGATATGGGTATGGGTAGTACGAGGTAGCCACTTCTTTTCCTCTTATCGTTTGCATCAGGACCTTCCGGGACATAAATCTAAAAAAAAGAAGAAGAATTATATTTATTGCAGTTCGTAAAAACGTCACAACCCATCGAGGGTTCAGGGCTGAGAGCTGTTGGAGAATCTTTCTTCTTGTAATGCTCTATTCGGTATGTTGTGGTCATCAACATGACAAGAGCGAAACACGCGTCTTTGCCCAACCGGCAGAAGTGAGGCAAGCTTTAAAACTATATAGTACAGAGGTTCTCAAACTTTTTTCGTCGCGGACCCCTAAATTATATAAAATTGCATCGCGACCCACTAAATTTTACATATATCATTAATTCTATATACCTATACCTATATAATATAATATATAAAAAGTTCTATATATACGACTTATATTGAAAAAAAACTTGTCATTCAATTCAATTCAATCTAGTGTATAACTGGCAGATGAGACCACGCCGCGACCCACTTGCTAATTTTTCGCGACCCACTTTGGGGTCGCGACCCACACTTTGAGAACCCCTGATATAGTAGATCGAAATGGGAGATTCATTGCCGCCAGTGATTGAATTTCTTGTGCCACCAGTCTCATCTCCTTCGATCAGTCAGAGTACGCCTTAAACACCACACAAATTCTGTCGCGTCGCTGCAAAGCGCCCTCTTGTTAGTCAAGCGAAGACGTGTCAGTTGGCCGAAGTTCTGATTGATCGAAAAAAGTGTGGCACTAGAAATTCCAAACATATCCTTCTTCTTCTTTTAATGTCTCTTCTATCGAAGAGAGGTATCGTCATAGCAATTTGGACCTTTTAGACTGTTGTTCTGAAAAGGGAAGTCGTGCTCCTGCCATGGCTTAGCCTCAGGTTTTCAAACCAGGATGTTCTTCTTCTGCTGGGAGCCCTCTGTCCTGTCTTCTCTTGGATTATTACATGCTTACTTTTTGTTCCTCATAATAAGGCCGAAGTATGTTAGTTTCAGTTTCTTAACCGTCAGCAGTAGCTCGGCGACTGTATCCATTCGCTTCAGGACCTCAGCATCAGTGACACTATCTCTCCAGGATATGCGCAGTATTCGTTTGTATACCCACATTTCAAATGCACTGATTCTGTTTTCCATAGCTTGCGTCAAAGTCCACCCTCCATACCATATACAATAGAACGATATAAAGCATCATTGGCTGCAGTAAATATCCCATCTCTCCTATATACTATAGAACTCTACATATATACAATACAATGTACTTAGGCGCTTATTCCACCTTCGTCAATAGTCAATAGTAAATGTGGTATTGACGGGGTAGCAGACTTTAAAGACAGTGTAAAAATGTCTGCTACCACGTCAATACCACATTTACTATTGACCATTGACGTAGGTGGAATAAGCGCCTTAATACTATAAAAGATTTAGTTGCACTCAGCGGTTGACATCTTCAGTAGATATTAAGAGAGAATCGGACAATCACACTAATGCATTTTTTTGCATTTATTGAAGGATGTAACAGCGAAGGCTTTCACGGCCGGAGTCAAATAAAGAACCAGTAGAATCCGGGCTGATGGGCCGTGGTCGAATCCAAAGTTAACTTCCAAACGTTTCGTCAACATCTGCGGTCACCATCTTCAGTGGCACTGCGTAGACTTCGAAGGTTGTACCTCGGTGGCTCCGTAGCGCTACGGAGTACGATGTTAACGAAACGTTTGGAAGTTCACTTTCAATTTGACCACGGCCCATCAGCCCGGATTCTACTGGTTCTTCAGTTATTGAAAGCATAAAAAATTACAAGGCCTACATCTTCAAAAACCGTGACCGTAGTGCCGGCTATGCACTATGTATCAAAACAGAGAGGAGCATTTCTTCTACTCTCATTTTTGGCTCTGATTGATATTTTATAGAAATTTGACTTTCTGCACAAAACGCGGAGTGGAGATGTCCTCTTAAAATTAATAATAAAATAATAAATAAATAATTTTATCAAAATTGTCGAGGCATCCTTTGTCTGCTAAATATTCAGGAAACTCTGCTGTAACTCCAGACGTTTCGTTGATTTCTCTGTGTGACATATTTTCCCTTCAGTGGATGTTACATTTAAATTATGTTAAAATACTGTTTATCCAAACTTGTAAAAACTGAGGTTCAGTCATAAATTTTTATTTATCTATTTAGACTTAATCTGATTTACAACTTCCGAATTTCAAGTCAAATTAAGGCTAGACTGATGCTGAGTGTAAATTATAAGATCGCTGGATATTTTGTAGCCAGCCCAACAGGCGCTGTTGTTGGAAATGAATGATGTGAACATGATAAAGCTTTATTCCTCGAAATATCTTCCGAAAGTAGGTAGTCACGTACCGTATGCTAAACATGGCAGTGAAATCAGTAGGAACTCGAGTCTTATGTATATTGTGTTAGAGAGAGTATTAGAGAGAAGGAAAGCTTTTGTTTCGTTAATAGTGCAACAGAAGATATAACTAGTTCACGTCATCCAAAGCTTTCTTTTTTCATCGCTTTTAATGGACCTTGAGAGATCAAGGTTTGCTGGAGTCTCAAATTCTATACCTTACGAGATTTTTCTGTCAGAGGGAAGATCTGAGCCTTTCTCTCCTCCCTATAATTTTGAATTCCTACGCGTTGTTTTATACTTCACTGTCTAAATACCTAACCCATTTCTCAGTCTTTTTCTTCTTCTTCTTCTTCTTCTGACTCTACAGCCCTTGATGAGCTTTGGCCTGCTCGACAACATTCCTCCAGTCATCTCGGTTTTGTACAACGCTCCACCATCTACGGACTCCCAACTCGCGAAGGTCAGTTTCCCACTTATCCTTCCAGCGTTTTCAAGGACGTCCGGCCAGTCATCTTCCTGTCATGCTTGCTTTGCACATCTTTTTCGGCATGGGTTATCTGGCGTCTCAAATTCTATACGTTCCGAGATTTTTATGTCAAAAGGAAGATCTGAGCTTTTTCTTCCTCTCTATAATTTTGAATTCCTGCCCGTTGTTGTACAGGACTGGTATATGTCACTGTCTACTTACTTTACTTCATTCAACGTCCACTCATGTAATAACTACTAGCCAACCGAGCATAACGCCCGGCAGGTGTAGTGAAAATAAGGTTTTTCTCTTGTTATAAATTAAATTGCTGTTTTCTCAATTAATCTGCAGTAGAATTTTGTAAAGGTGTAGATAGGGTCTATGATTTATATATATTTTTCAGTTTAATATGGGGGAAAACAGGCTAAATCTTTGAAATTAAAAGTGGGCTCGAATTATTAAATCTACGACACGGCGCGGCGTTTATAGAGTATGACACGGTCGATCCGGCTCTGGCTGGTCAGGGACTCTAATATTTGTATTGTATTGCATGCTTTAGGGTCCTACTTACCTTCTAGTTTCAAACTGATATTGCGGTCTTCTCATGACCAGTAGCCTGGGCAGGATATGAATAAAGACTCTTTTGACCCAAGGCGCCATTCTGTGAGTTTGGGGCGATCGAAAGTGAACGTTGAGCACCACAACTGTTACGCAAATGCTGAAAACAACAGAATGCGTAATGCTAATGGAATTCTTTGAAGTAGCATATTAGTCCATAAACAGTATACGTGGTGAGTGAGCCTCCGGGAAATGAACATTTTTCGTATAGAAATCCCTAGAGAAATAATGTCAAATCCCAGTGCTCTGATTGGTTGAGAGCAAGTATTTTCCTATACGAAAGAAATCCATTTGCCTATGTTGCCATGTTTACCCCTTTAGGGGAATATATTGAAGTAAAAACAGTTCTATAATACTACTAGCAGGACTATTGTATATGTTATTTGTACAGTTTTGATACATAGAATACGATGGAAAACTTCTAAGTTATTTTTATTCACTATATTATGACAATAACACACACAATTTACAACTTTAAATAAGGAGGCTGTTACAATCAGCCTATTACGTAAATGTGTTGTATGGCATACTTAACAACAGTGACAACTATGGCGATAATTTTTAGTCTTAACCTGGGATTAATAATGTAAACAAGACAATTTACGAGTATATATATAATAAATTCAAAATGGTTTTGTTTATATTGCTAACCCCATGAATAAGTTAATATAAACGTCATAGTAGGCCCGCAGAATAACATTCATATGCAATAATATTGTGTTTGATAGTACAATATCGCTTTTCCAGTCTACAGAAATTTGGTGCCTGGTAGTGGTGGAGCATTGACCAACACCCCCTCCCCCAATTTAAGCGTCCATTGATAGAGGACAACAGTGGTGCTATTTTGCAGTCTGCCCCCGAATTCCCCGGTAGATTTCTAGAGGACCCTTTCGGTGGGTTTCCCATTGTTTTATAGGGGCTCTCCAGCACATCACGTTCATAATTACGCTTCATTGAACAGAATGCAACGAACTTCCCCCTCATTGAAGCATTTATCTCACTTTGAATCACTGCTGAACAAAGCTCTGTTCATTTTTGCTATATTTTGCTGACGCTTTTAGAATACTGACCATTCATTGCTTAACCTATAACTATCTAAGTACGTAGGTACCTATAAGTTCAAGAATCAACACAATTGGCTCCGATAAGCCAATAATGCGATTTTGGAACTGTATAGATGTGGTAGGGTACATCGCAGAGATACATGCATTTCCGGCAATGCGCGTCAATTATTGTCTTTGTGAATCAAGCCATTGCCTTCAATGTATATCGATGATACAGCAATGAACTGGAATAGTCCAGTTGCTTGAGATCTAGACTATGAGACGGCAGAACGAGGTACGAAACTATATAAATGATGAAAAAAAGTAGAGGATTTGGAGATGACTGCACTTGCCGGGCTTGTGGTTCAGCGGTTCAGACGATGCCCCGGTTAGGCGTAGATCGTGGGTTCGAACCCCGCAAAATTTAGTTTTTTCGTATCCTCTAATTTCGGTTAGAACAGAATATACACCTAATGACATATAGTATCTAGCGAGATAGTTTTAAAGTTAACATAAAGGGCACAGCCTATTAAGTTATGTCTTAATATCGGCACATGACATGACAAATACAATTTTAGTTAGGACATGTAGAGTAGTGGCACAGAATCCGACTTTCTCCCGAAAGGTTGTTGGTTCGAGTCCTACACTTGCTCTACATTTTCTGACCATGCTTTGGAGGAAATGTAAAGTAGGCGGTCCCGGGTCTTCTTAGTTGAGTGTAAGAGAAGGCTTTATAGCCCTAACTCCGCTAGGTTCGCTTCGTAATAGAACAAAAAAAGTCAATATTTATTTATTTATTTAATTTTAGTGTGAACCATCAATCGGTCCCCATTTGATTGGCGAGAAATTTTAATAACATTGATTTTTATTTCTCATTATGCCCCTTATACTATACTAGTGCAATCTGATTCAAGGCCGGTTAAATACTAAAACTGTATAATAAATTAATCCTTTCTTTTAATATTGCGGATATGATGGCAAATATACTACAGATAACAGACACTAAATACCAGATAATGACTAGCTGGAGCGAAACGGAAAAAGAGACTTGTGTTTCATTTTCTCTTTTCGAATAACCAGTCTTGAGGCTGATGAGCTTCCTTTTTGTTTCATTTCTGAAGCGTCATATTTTTATTTTAAACCGCAAGTAGAGGTCTATTAGTCTGATGAAGCTGCTAAATGACTGAAAGCCCCCAAAGAATAGTTTTTCCTCATTAAGCAGAGTGCTGCATTAGTTATTAACAGTTCAGATAAGTTATTTTTGTCACCGTATTATATTATAGTAGCTGCTTTGACACATCAGTATATAGTACGTCATACTATTTATCATTGGTGTCCCGGAAAGGGATGGGAAAACATTTCATTGTTTCGTCCCCAAAACCACTGATGTGCAATAAACCCATCACCTCTTCTATTTAGCCTATGTATACAAATGACGTAGCATTAGGCTTTCCACACATAACATTTTGCAAAAAGGCAATGCAGCGTAGTCTATATTCGCGAATTTCCAGAGCAGCCAATGAAATTGTTAAAATTTTGAAGAGAGAAACCATAAATGAAACATGGTTGAAATGCAATTCGCAGCGCACTCGAAATTGCAAGTGAAGCGTTTCACTTCAAAACAAAAGCATTCACAGTTCGGTTTAATGCAAATTGAAGAAGTACACTGCTGACAAGTAAGCGCGAATTCACTGATGATGATCCGCTCTTCCGTAAATTCTGCAGCCTTTCCAATGATCAGTAGGGCAGAAGCTTCCTCCTGAAGTGTCGCCAAACGCTTCTCTAATAACCCTTGTGCTTCTATTGGACTGCGACGAGTAGGTAGGTACTTCTTTGTTTGACGAATAGGGGCATTAATTAATAAAAAGAGGGATATTTTGGTTCATTGTCACATGTTAGGACATGTAGAGTAGTGGTACAGGCTCCGACTTTCACCCGAAAGGTTGTTGGTTCGAGTCCCACACTTGCTAAATTTTCTGGCCATGCTTCGGAGGGCATGTAAAGTAGGCGGTCCCGGGTCTTCCTAGTTCAGTGTAAGAGATGGCTTTATAGCCCTAACACCACTAGGTTGGCTTTGAAATAGAACAAAGTCAATATTTATTTATTTAATTATTTTATTTATTTAGACATAAAGTAGTAGTAATAATGTCCTGAAGAACTTTTCATAGACCTAGGCTTACTTATAGTGGTGGCCCATAGGTCCTTTGTCCAATGCCAACGACCCCGTGAATTTCGGACATTATTGCTTTCCAATTTATACGTAGTATAAAGAAAGCTTTGTGATGGTCCAAATTTTCGATTCCGAGATTTCAACGGAATTACACGTTTTGAGGTCCTAGGAACCCAAAAAAGTGGTTTTTACGAAATGTCTGTCTGTCTGTCTGCCGCTCTGTCGCTTTGTCGCTTTGTCGCTTTGTCGGTCTGTTCATCGATTTCCGGGCAAACTACTCGGTCGATTATGATAAAATTCAGCATGTTGGTTGAGAAAAATCATGCCTCGGGACAATTTTTATTTTTTATTTTGGGCTAACTCAATTTGAGGGAGTTTTATTCACTAAAAAAATTTAAAAAAAATATCTAAAAAATTTATTTCCCAAAAACGGCTCCCACGATTTCTTTTAAATTCACATATATTGTAGTCGTCATTAATGTTGACAAAACGCGGGGATTCGTTTGCCCCTTGATAGTTTGGTTCTGGGGGTAAAAAATAAAAATAACTAAATTTTAATGAAAAATGACTAAAAAATAATTTTTCTGCGAAACCTTTCTATCGATGATTTTTACCTTCAAGCATGTTTTAGGTGTTAAATTGAGGAACGAAACCGGACAGGCTACTTTCCCAAAAAACTATTCGGTTTTGTACAAAAAAATGGTAGAAAATTCACGCTCAAATGCATTGCGTGCTCTGCCATTATTGCTGTGTGGTAATGTATTGGTCTGATCAATCTAGAATTTACCTCACCTCTAGTGACGTTAGATGGAAACCCCCCCCCCCCTCCCGAGATATCGGAAATTTAACCATAGGAAAATTATTTACCATGAAATTACTCATTTTCTCTATCTACTAATTTTGATAAATTGGAAAGCATGTTCGAGTAAACTCGGACCGGTTCTTTATATTGTTTCCGTATGAAATTTTGGCCATTGGTAGACTACTGGTATATACGTTCTCAATGTCAACCTACACCGGCTACAAGCGATAATGGACAAGCTGACGCAAGCTTACCATTGACGCAATGAAACAGGAGAAAGTATGACTTAAACCAAGTACAGAGACGATACGAGTTGCTATCGGCAATACTTTGCTAATGATTAGACAACATCTTTTTTATTATCGTTGATTTGAATAAAGACCGACTTCAAACATCAAGCTCTTATACAATTCGCGGTGTCTTAAGCTCTATTGATAACGGTTCCATCGGGTATTTCATTGGAGATTCCATTCCTTTGAGATAGGGAAAATCACGGGTACAGAAAATAAATCCATAGTTATAATTAAATAATTATTTCCCATGAATGGATGCGACAAGTCAACGAGCTTGGCAACGAAAGAAATACGAAAACTGGTCTAAATTAGTTCATTTTCAGTCTGAAGATGCTTGAAATAATGATTATAAAAGAAGAGGTCGCGTTGCTGAATAACTAATTGGAATTAAGAATAAGGCAGGAAAGTATAATGATTCACTTAAATAAGTTAACTTTCTAATTTTCCCAGAGTGCCTTGTGCTCTCTCAGGATTATGGTCCACACCAATTACGAAAGGCTTTTAAATTGAAGTCTCTGCGACATCTTTAAGCAGCTTCGCATGGGGACAAAAAGAAATTTTATAATAATTTAATAATAATATGATGCGTACATAATAAAAACTTTGCGCTATAATACTGAGATGGATACTTAACTGCTGTATTACTCTTTACGGTACCTACGTCAAAATGTTGAGAAACATTTCTTTTATTTCATGCAGTGTTACTAATGGCCTTAAGAGTCAAGGCTCGCAGGTTAAGCATAGTATGTAAATAAATAAAATCGAAAATATCTAAAAACAAATCACAATAAGTTAACACCGACAATCGGACAAACAACTTACTGAATGTTAGATTAGGCCTTTTTTTCAAATTTAAGCTGCACACGGGCTGAGCCCTGCAGCATATGATAATTATTGTAACTTAAGTTTTTATGGAAATATAAATTTATTGCACATTGTATTGTATTGTAAATTATTTAAAAACCTATGTACCGTACCAGTATGAACATATTATTGACATTCAAGAGATAGCTTTAGCCTTCTCTAACCGCTTTCATTTTTAGCTTCTCACTAGTCCTATACTTGCATCTGAGATAGGCTACCTATGTAAGTAGAAAAATATAAAGATGTAAGCGCGGAAGGTCAGGAGATGTTTAATCTATGTTAATAATAAAAGTGTTTGGCGTCACTTTCTGACCCCACAGCGTTCATAAGCAGTATTAAAAATGCAAAATGCAGCCTGCTATTTTGTTCCCTCAACTTTGCTGGAACACGGGGAAAACAAGGGGAAACTTTCTTTCGAGTTGACAAACTTTAGATTTATTCGTGTCCTTATACACTTTCTACAAAGTTTTTACAAATCTCTTGACAATGCTATAGTTTACTGCTATAAAGAGCCCCCGAGTTGAATACTTCAGGACCGTTCTGTAGATTTAAAAAAAAATTGTTTGTGTAAGTTGGCACATTTCCTAGTCAACATTGCATTGGCTTGGTTACCTTTATAACGTTTGTATACAGTACAAATCATAATTTAGCCGGGACTTGTAGCTCAGTGGTACGGAAAGGTTTTTGGTTCGAGCCCAGGTTTTGTTTTGGGGGGGGGGGGGGGTCCAGACCCCTTGGACCACCTCCCTGGGCACGGCCATGGTGCTACACTTGCTACAGTCTCTGGCCGTGCTTCAGAGGGCATGCAAAGCAGGAGGACTCAGGCCTTCTTAGTTGAGTGCTAACTCCGCTAAGTTAGCGTAGTAATACAACAAAAAGTAATACCAATTAATTACTTTATTGCATATAACAAACACCGTAAGCAGACACTGACCTGTGGATATAATCGAAGGTGTCCCGTGCCTAAATTAGAAAGCAACAAGCAATGTGTTTCCACATGCTATGGCACTGGTTGATGTCAACACTAAGTAATTGTATAATAACTTACCTGATCGAAACGAGGATCATAGCAAATATTAAATATTTTCCCAAAAGGGGCACAACCAGTGACGTAGGGGGGATGATTTCCACGACCAGCAAGAAGAACACGTGGAGACTAATGAGAATGGATATCGACAGCGTCACCTGAAACACAATAATTCAATATACTGTATGTACGACGTAATAGCCCGCAAGTGCCTATCAACATCAACACAAACGTTAATGGAAGTAGATCTAGGTACCTACAGTGTAGAGAATATAATTGAACGCTTCTGTCATATGATGGGTATAAGTTAAAAATGTATTACAGGTACAAAAGATTAAATTTTTGTCAGCTAGAGTTGGTAGGTACCCCGCACACCATTAGGTTAAGGGGGCCTACAATATATGTTGGCATGTCAATATTGTTGAGAAATACACGAATTATTATTATTATTATTATTATTATTATTATTATTATTATTATTATTATTATATGTCAAGAGGGGTCCACACTAATAAAATAATAGTGTGAAATGTAAAAAAAAAATCAAATCAAATACTTTCGGATACTGTATTAAGGTATACGAGTAGGTAGGTAATATAATTAAGCACAATTTAACTTTCTTAATAACAGCTTGTGTACATTAAGGGAGGTAAAACCATATTTATAATATGAATATTGCCTATTCATCCCACTAGAGCAGTTGCCAAAAAAAGGGAGAGATTTCAGGCACAGTACAGGTCTTTTGCTTACCGGTGGTGAATTGGGTGGTGAATCCGGTCGAAACTGCGGCGTGCGAGAATAGCACCCAACAACTAAAACTAATACTAAAACTAACTAAAACTAATTTCGACTGAACCCCTCCCCTCTCAGGATTCTTGGGTTCGGCCTTGAGGCTTAAAACCAAACAAATGCAAAATATAAGTTTTGGCACCACCATGACCCTATTCACTACCATTCACGGTATCAGGGTATTTGACTTGAAAGTATACGAAAAATTGTACCAGTTGCCCGAGTTGGTAAAATATATGTTATTGCATCTAAGATATTTTTTTCTGTGATGTTGCCAGATATAATATAATTGGACGAATTAGACCCTATCAAGTAAATGCGCTTTGACACAATTTAAAGGCTACCCCCTGATTCCGTACGATTCAAGTTTGGAAACAAATAAATACCTAAATAATAATTTATTTGCCAACAGACAAACAGATTTGCCAAAAGTCCAATAAAATTATACAATTGTAGATAAAAGTAGCTTATATCATGTTTTCCGTTTATTCTGATGCAATGTTCGATGTCAATAAACAAAATTTATTTAGTGCAATTTTTACACATGCAGTATACTTAGGCGGCCATTCCACTTGTCAATATTCCGTCCTGTGTGCATCAATAATTGATGAGATTTTTGTTTTACTCTATGCCATTGTCCATTTTAACTTCCGCATGTTAAAAATCATCAATGATTATAGAGTAAAATCACGCTTTGCGCCTTTGCAAACAATAAAAAACTAAAATTAAACAATGGCGTCGTCTGGAGATGATAAATAATTTAAATTAATTTCTTGAGAACGAACGAATTATTTCGTAATTTAAATCATAAAATTTCTTTTAGATAATAAATTAAAAAAAAGACGGCGGCCAAACTTACAAAATTGGAAAAAATTGAAAACAAAAATCGTCAATTATTGAAGACAAGTGAAATGAGATGTCAAAATATAAATGCAGCATTTATGATATTTCCGTCAATTACATTATCAATATTGAAGAAAAACTGACAAGTGGAATAGCCGCCTTACAAACATTTCGGTGGTCAATTCTCCCTGCTCCCCCCTGTTCATGGCTCTGATCAAAATTAGTTCTGCCACTATTACATAGGCGCATTTTGCAACAGTGTCAGATATTATGAAATCTTACCCTCGTCTTGTTAAAATATGCCCAGGACATAGCTAGAATGGCAGGCTCAGAAGTCAGAAGCTAAAGTTCGGGAACAAAAGGATGGCTCGCCCAGTCCTTGAGCTGTGAAATGCGTTAATGTGAACCTCTTTGTGACATTTTCACCCGACTGAGGACGGTTTTGTATTTGAAATCCGCTCCCGTCAGATGATGGGAGCATGGGACTTTCAGCGTCCCCCCCCCCATGTTCGTCCTACATTTGTTCAAGGTTTATTTTATCATTGGCAAGGCATTATTTCGCTAAATCCTCTTAAATTCTAATTAAAGCGTTTATGTGGGCAAATTTATTTTATAACATGGGTTTCATTCAATTTCCCGTCGCCTATTTTCCTCTATGATGTTTATTATTCTGAGTTTGAGTATTAAGAGTTCTATTATATGAATATTCGCTAACACAATGCTTCTGCATAATCAATATTTAGGGGAGTACAAAATGCGACGAATTAATTCGGTTGTACGGTCGTATATTGCTTGATTAACGTTCTGTGCACTATTGTACCTTCATCCCTCATTATACTAGCTTGAATAAAATAACGTTAGTCTTGCACATTCACTATTTAACAGTGTCTAGCCGGTGAGGTCCTTAGGTGGCTGGGGAGCGGTCAACTCCCCGCTCCCAAGCTATTGGAAGCGCCTAAATACTGTACGCATATGGCTAGGACATCTAGGCTACAGTACATACAGTAGTACAGTACAGTAGTACCTGATCAGGCTGAAGTTTGGCAATATAAATTAAATTAAAAAGAATAGAATTATTAGTAATCTTTTCGTAGCTATCCAAGCAAGGCCGTAGCCAGGATTTTTTTCGGGGGGGGGGGGGGGTTAGAAATTTCATTGGATATTCAATCAATCAATCAATCAATATATTCAAAATTAAGAATACAATACAAAATATCCATATTAGAAAATGAACCCTATAGGCCATGTGGCCCGTGATGGGTTCTATCTTAGTTGCTAGGTTAGTATTATAAGATGTTAATATTAACTATAGAATAATAATTAAATAATAAAACTAGGTATGCGGTACATTATACATTATTTGGCAAATTGGCATTCTCTTCGTTAAGCTATTCTCCCGGATATATTATGTTTATAAACTGTGAATTACTATGCAGAAATTGCTTAATTGTTTTACGGTACTTCTTATCTGGCATTAATGTTTTAAGATCAGTTGGTAGTGCGTTAAAAGTTAAAATCCCTAAATGATCCCCAATACAAGGGGGTGCAGTATTCCTTACCGGGGTTTTACATGCGTTGATGGGAACGGGAGACTTTTTTTTGTACCACATTCTTCAACTTTACCGATGAGCTCTACACAACAATTTAACCTAAAATAATAAAATGTTAAGAGGACATGCTACGTAGAAAATGAGCACCCCACAATTCTCTGTTTTTATGGACTTTTTTTAATTAACAAAGCAAGCCATTAAAGATTTGGCTCATGGAAGTTGTAGAAGACTGCTTCATGCATCATGTAATAGGAAATATTAAATTTTTGGTACCTTAGTTCTTTCATAAATACCAGAACGGACTAAAATTATGTGTATTCTGGGATTTTTGGAAGAACTACAAAACCGAAAAGTAAAAATACCCGATTATATGATGCACGAAGTAGTCTTCTACAACTTCCATGAGCCAAATCTTTAATGACTTGCTTTGTTAATTAAATAAAAAATAAAAAGTCCATAAAAACAACAAATTTTGGGGTGCTCATTTTCTACGTAGGCCTAGCATGTCCTCTTAACTGTAAAAAATAATATCCTGTGCGTAAAATTGGCCTAGTTGATATTAAATTCCTGCAAATCAATAAAACAACAATGGGATTTCGGGAAGTAAAATAAAAAGCTCTTTTCATTGGGGAGCGTCGCCACTATTAGACGGCTACATATCTTGCTCCCTTTCTTTTGTGGGAAAACAGCTGCCAGCATTTTGAAATAGGAAATAACTAAGGGGAAATGTTACTTCACAGACCCCTTCTTCGTAAACTCTCCGGGTGGCTTTTCTCTCAATTTCGCTCATTTTAGGTGTAATTCAGTTAAATTTGATGGTGCAAATTTTTTTAGTAAGGCATTATTACGTTAATTTCTGTCAATTGAAGTCTATGTGATAAAATAAAATGGAAACTCGAAAAATAAGGGTTAAGATAACTATCAGCTTTCCTGGAAACGAGGATAATCTACGAAGAACATTGGAGCAACTCTCACAATTTTGGGCTCTTGACAAATAAGATGGCCCTTCGGAGTATAAAAAGAAATTGTTTTGTAAATGAAAAGCTCCCTCAAATAGGCTGTATAAAGGCGTCTCACGTCTAAATAAATGCTATGTTTGGGCCTTGTGCTTTCTATTTGCCACAAACATTGTACTGTATACCTACAAAGTGTAAGTACCATAAAGCTCGGTTGGTGCAGGCTACTATAAATAGGCCTAGGGGCTAGGACCATTCCATCAGGACCATAGAAATACATTAACTGGAGCGGCGGGAGCCATAATATGCATTACGAGGCACCCGTTAACCATAAGCCAACTACCAGAGATAAGTACCAAGGCAAAAATATCGAAGTCTTACACATTGCAGCATAGCAGAACGGACACCTGGACCCGCTCAAAAACTCTGTGCTTAGCTTGTACAGGCTACACTTAACACTGGCTTTCCCCGCCAAATTGCGTACTTATCTTGTGCAGGCTACATTAGCAGCTATATTGATAACGGTCTCCAGCCACGGGATGATCAGGACATACACGGTTTATTTATATTATATTTATATATTATTATTATTATTATTAAGTCAAATTTCACAGTAAATATTCATTGTAGAGTTAGTATCGAAAAAGATTTGAGCATGTAGAAAAATATTTCTCTGCATTTTGATAGATGATTTTTTACTGCCACTAACATCACATTGCTGCAATATTCAGACTGTTTTGTATTTTTTTTTTGAACGGTGGATAAGGCATCCGGGAGACTTAGTTAGCAACCATTAGTTTATGGAAAAAAAAAGTAGGTACGTGGTCAATTGTTCCTAATGGAGGTAATAAAACATATACTGTATATATATATATATCAAGATGTGGAGAAATATTTCTTCTGGTGGTAAAAATCTTTTTTCAAGCTGTACAATGAATATTTACTGTGGCGTTGATATCCCGGGGGAGGGGGAACTCAAAATGAGCCCTAAAAAGGGAACACTGTCTCATTATGTTAACACAGAACAACAAGTTTATCAGTAATATATTTTCGTCCCTTGAAAAATCGCTGTGCATAAATGCAACATGCATAGGCATTCATGAAATTGTCCAAAGAAAGAAGAAAATGAATAAGAAATATTTAAAGCCAGAAGCCACGAGGCTGTAGAGCTTTTTAAACGTTTTCTATTAAACCGAGGAAACAGCATAAAAAGAATTTTTCTTTCAGAAAATAGTTTTCAAGAGGAATTTTGCAGGAAAACACCATCAAATTTATTCCAATGCTGTTTAATTTGAAAAATACTGAAGCATGCGGTAAGGAAATAACTTGCAACTTCCTGTGGAATGAGGAATGATAGGAAAGGGGAATTTAGGAGGGAAAGTCGGGGGGGGGGGGGGGGAAGTTTGAGTTCAGGAAAGTTGCCTTCGTAATCGTTAAGCCAGTACTGTATTTGTTAAAGCTTGTATAGAGGGGGCAGGAAAGTTAGCTCTGGATAAGAGCAAGTTGACATAAACCCCTGCAGAGTATACGCCCTAGGAAGCCCCGCTAACTCTTAGGACAAACGTAACTTTGATATTAAATTACATGCTAAAATAATTTTCCATTTCCCGCCTTATTTTGAAAAACTTTTTTGTGTGAAACATTGAAGAACTACAATGGATGGGACTACCTGGATCACCCCAAAATGGGTTGGTTTATATTTTTTATTTACGTTAATACTTACGACGTTATAAAGATTTAGTCTGTTTAATTCGTAGAGGACTATTTCCCGCCTCATTATGAAAAACTTTTTTGTGTGAAACTTTTAAGAACTACTACGGTAGGAGGCAAATAAATAGCTTGCGTTAGCCATTGGTATCAAGGCCGTAGCCAAGGTGGGTTCATGGGGGTTCAACCCCCCCCCCCCCCCCCCCAAATGAAATGGCTAGATACTAGATAGAATCGGATTTTGAGAGGAATAATAAAAACCACTATGTAATATCCGATGAAATTTCTATCCCCCCCCCCCCCCCCCAGGAAAAAATCCTGGCTACTGCCTTGATTGGTATGGCTTGTGGAAACACGGTGCTTCTTGCTTCTTGTTGGCAATATTGACTTGCAGCAACATGCAGTAAGAGTTATTTGGCATAAGCCATAGGAAGCCCCACTAACTCTTAGATCAAACGTAGCCTTTACTATTAAATTACATGTTAAAATTATTTTCCATTTCCCGCCTTATTTTGAAAAACTTTTTTTGTTAAACTTTGAAGAATTACCTCGGTACAATTAAATAATTAATAAATACGTAAATAAATAATGACTTAATTTTTGGCAAAGGAAGCTGACCGTAGATATTGGTCACCCCTGGATGACGTGTGTCAACGGCCAGCTAAATTTTTGAGATCTAAGCACCTGCACGTAATCAATACGTATAATATAGCCTTCAGCTGAAGCTGATGCTGAAGCTATAGGTTGGTTGATTGGTATCAGAGATTGATTGATATAGAACGTTTATTTATTCGTAACCATCCAACCCACTTTCACTGAATGTAAAACCATGCAGGCTCTGTACAGGTTACTAAAAGCTAAAAAGAATAAAAAATGCAGATTGATGTAAAAGTCATTGTTTGATATGAAATAAAGCAGTGCCTGGGGGGTTTGGGATTGGGCGGAAGCGTTGACACCACATCCATTAAAGAGCCTTTTCAAACATAAATGATTCACAGTTCAGTTCAGGGAACCTTTCAATTAGTACAAATTTCCCCAGTCCCACACGAGATTTTTTCCACAAAGACCTAAGGGCAATTGCGCGAGTAAGCATATTTGGATTATGTGCTGCCCTCTACGAATGTTTTTACAAACTCAGTTTTACTTCTGTACTAATACGATGTGCGGAAATAAAAATTAATACTAGGTAGTAGTAAGTACCTGTTTCAATTCATTGATGTATTTTATAAGTTGGACTTTGTTGTACCAAGATGTATATTTTTATAGCCCTTTGAATTTTGAGCCGCTATATGCCAACGACATCTCTTTTAGACGTATTACATGCATAAATGACTTATCGAAAATTCATCACTGTTTGCCTCTTTGTAAGCCAAATTTCAATAAATAAAAACAGTTTGAATGAATCCGTACATGCTTTCCTATTTATCTATTATATTATTATATATATATAGTAATAATTGTTTACGGAGTCATATTTAAGCTTTAAAGACGCTACCAACATTGAGTTAGACTCCTTGCTGTCCTGTATGAGTGGAAATATTTTAGAGCTGCATAGTTCACCAAATTTTACTAAATTCGTTCATAGCATGCCAGTCAATCAACGATTCGGCAGTTATGCTGCCCTGCTGTGTAGCTTAGGGGATGTTCTGAACAAAGCCTATACGAAATAAAGGATATGATTAAATACACTGTTGGTCAAACCTTTTCTCCGCTGTCGGATGGCAGGTAGAAGGTGAGGACGGTTAGAAAAGAGATGCCCATGCACGGGATGATAATGTTGACGGTGTAGAACAGAGTCTTCCGCCGCATCGTTATGTTGAAAGTGATGTCTAAATACGGTTCATCACAGCACGTGTAAAATTTTTCGTTTCTGTAACAACGGTATATAGAGTATATTACAATTATTAAGGAATGCATATTATTATTATTATTATTAATGAAAAAATTTATACAGATGGGTGAGTTAAAAGCGGGGTTAAAAAATGGTTGGTCAATTGAAGGGAATAATAATAAAAGCAGACTATTAACATAAAAAAAAAAGTAAATAAAAAAATAGCAAAAATAAAAAATAATTAAAATTATTATTTTAAAATAAGAAAAAATAATATGATAATATCTTGTTTTAGCAACACTGTGTAAGTCCTTTGTCCCAATCAAGCTTTAGCTTGGGGATAAAGTATGGTATCATATGTCTATTGTATTTTGTAAATATATACTCCTTGTCCATGGGATACTAGGCAAGGAAAGGAAAGAAAGAAGAAGCGGGGATAAGAAAATGGTTGGTCAATGGGAGGGAATATAAATAATAACAGGCTATTAACATTTAGAAAAATAATAATAAAAAACATAAAAAATAAGTAAATAAAACAAACAGTATGCATAAATAGCAAAAATAATATGATGAAGCCTTGTTTAGCAGCAGTGTGTCACTGTCAGTTGTAATAATAACAAAATAAATAATTAGAAATTACAAGATAATGCCTTATTTTAGCAGCACTGTATAAATCCTTTGTCCCAATCAAGCACAAGCTTGGGTATGCGGACAGTTATTCATATTATTTTACAGTACTGCATAGTAATTGTATTGGTAAACGTATTATTTTGTATTGTATTGGTTAATATACAGGTATGCTCCTTGTCCAGGGAATACTGGGCGAGGAAAAGAGAGAAAAGAGAGTAGTATTAGTAGTGTTCGTCGGGTTAATAACGCCTTAGGCCTCATATTTGGGCCCATTGAGCGACCCCGACTTGACTGTCCTACGCCAGCCCAAAGGACAGTGGACCTCCTGATTATAGTGGATTCCGAACCACTTGGGAAACACAGTGAAGTCACACGATTAGTTCGGAGGTGACCAGGACAAGTCCTACCATGTTTCCCAAGCGGCACTGCGCACACAACCAAGTTATCTGCAGCTTTGAACCTGCTCTGGTCCGCTGGATTCAACATGGTATGGCGGCCGGCTTGAGAAAAGAGAGCAATAGTAGTATTGAAGTATGATTGTAAAAATTGTCAATATATAGACACTTGTCCGGGGTTACCGGACTAGGAAAAAAGGGAAGTGAAGTGATTAGAATCAGCTGACGTAGGCAAATGTCTTTTGAGCAGTCATAAGTTACACGACTTCTGTGTTATTTGTGTGAGTTATTGTATAGTGGCAACTGCTATCAACAACGAGGTTGCCCAGGGACCGCCGAGTAGAGTAATGGTATGGACTCTGACTTTCACCCGAAAGGTTATCGGTTCGAGTTCCACACTTGCTTCATTATCTGGCCATGCTTCGGAGGGCATGTAAGGCAGGTGTTCTCGGGCATTCCTAGTTGGGTGTAAAAGAGGGCTTGACAGCCTTAACTTCGTTAGGTTGGCTTAGTAAGAGAACAAATGGTCATTATTTATATATTATTCATTTAAGGTTTCTCTAAATGAGCAATGGAAAAGTAATAGATTTAGTTCAGAGCACCACCTCGGTAATATAACACAAGTCGCACTCACAACGTTTTTAGATTTTAAAGGCAAAATTGATTCCAAAAGAGAGAAAAACTTTAAATTACACACACTTGGAGAAAATCCCTGACTCTACTGATTTCGAGTGGTAAGGGTTGAATCTCTTTCATGAACTGCCAAGAGTATTTTTTCGCTCGATTACACGATTACCTGCAGGCTCTCCTGTTCCGCCTAGCACTGACTGCTTTTGACCAATACATGCCCACTCTACTTCAATGGACGCATGGATGCCACAGATGTGCCAATTGATCCAGAACACAATTAATAACGGCCTGAGTTCACAGGTGGTCATGAGAGAGTACGTCATATAGTTAATACATTGTAGTATTATATGGTATACACAACACTGACATTAAATTAACTTTGGTTGAAGGGGTAACCTCCTCGTTATAACCGAAATTAGAGGACATGGAAAACACTGGGCTTGGAGGGATTCGAACCCACGATCTACGCCTAACCGGGGCGTCGTCTTAACCGCTTGACCACAAGCCCCGACAAGTCCAGTAATCGCCAAATCCTCTACTTATGCTCAAATTGACATGATTCGTGTTGCTAGATAGGTTAGCACAACTACACAACTATCTAACCGAACAGGTATGTGAGCTTACTTAATTGCATAAAGGCAATGCTTTATTCAATACATTGTAGTATTATATGGTAGGCTATATATAACACTGACATTAAATTAACTTTGGTTGAAGAGGTAACCTCCTCGTTATAACCGAAATTAGAGGACATGGAAAAAACTGGTCCAGCGGTTAAGACGACGCCCCGGTTAGGGGTAGATCGTGGGTTCGAATCCCGCCAAGCCTAGTTTTTTAGACCCTTATTGGTCTGTCGCGCTATGGCGTTTTTTTTAGTTCACATGCGCAGCAGCGGTAACGCCAAGAGTGGGCGTTGGCTTAAGGAAGTCATTCCATTATGAACCCGAAAATACCTCTTGTAAGCGAGTAATACTGTATAATGAAATGGCTAAATTTCTACTGAAACCACTTATAAATAAATAAATAAATAGTGACTTTTTGTTCTATTACTAAGCCAACCTAGCGGAGCTATGGCTATAAAGCCCTCTCTTACACTCAACTAGGAAGACCCGGGACCCCCTGCTTTACATGCCCTCCGAAGCATATACACTGTTGCATTCATGATGCAGTACACTCATTATTCATTTATTTATTTCCCCCCACCAGGGTACAGAAAGTTAGTAAAGCACTGACCTGACTGCAGGCACTTCGAGAATGTCCCACTCGACGGACATGTAAAACTCAGACAGATCCACGCCCACTTGAACGACGTTGGAGCCAGCCTTCTCGTCCATGTGTCTCAGATCCACCTGTCCAAAACAATTGCGATACATTATAAATACACTCACGGTACATACAGTATATTAAATTGCAACGGGACTTTCGTATTTACAAAATAATTTTTACTATTTTTGGATTCCGCTGTGTGGCTACCTGTACCAAATTATGTTTATGCAATCTTGCATGTTTTTAAAGAGACAACCGGAGGGAAAAATAATAAAATAAAAAATGTAAAAATTCAAAGTCTAAAGCCGCACGGTAGCCTACCTATTGCATATAATAATATATAGGCAAACAACTTATGTATAGGTAGACTGCAAGGTGCAATACAAGGTATCTGTATCGCATATAGTATACGTATACCGGTTAATACAGTAAGCAAAGCATAAAAATTGTATACTTTTTGGAAAATATTGCAAGCAATAATTTAACTCAAAATAATTAATCGGTTGCACAAATTCCAATAAATGTAGACGATACAATATTAGGTGAAAATAAGTTAAATCTATCCTGCTAGTTATCGTAGCTATTTATTTGGAGGTTTAATTTTGTTGGTTTAACGATGAAACGCTCAGATTGCTTCATAGAGTTAGCATTTTTTTTTTTTAAATCTACGGTAGTTCAATACATTGTAGTATTATATGATATATATAACACTGACATCAAATTAACTTTGGCTGAAAAGGTAACCTCCTCGTTATAACCGAAATTAGAGGATATGGAAAAAACCGGGCTTGGCGGGATTTGAACCCAGTTTTTTCCATATCCTCTAATTTCGGTTATCTACGGTAGGGTAAATGAATCAAATTGTGAGAATCCTTTATTCATGATGACCTTTATACCTTTTGTCCTTCTATGCAGACTGTACCTAACCACAATGTCAAATTAAGATACATATTCTTAGAAAGAAGCTTTTTGCGTTTTCCAACCCTGATGAAAGATATCGAAAGGTTTTCCAAACTAGGCTGCAGGTGTACAAATTGTGTTTCACATCCAATGAAGCACATACTGCACTTAATTTATAGTTCTTCATCCATCTATGCTAATTTGTTTATAAAAAAAAGTCATATAATAATACCGCCTGCCAGTTTAGAATATATGGGGAAAACATTCCGATGGGAAACCCATAGCAGATAGGCTATGATGGGAGAATAAAGGAGGAAAAAGGTCGGGACATTCGGAAGGTTGCGAAAAAGTCCAGAAATCTGAAAAAATTGTGGCTGACGTTCAAGGCAGGATGAGAATGAATAATGCAAACCATTTTTAGTTGCCTCTTTCACAGCATTAGTGTATTTCTCGCCCCGACGTTGTGGTGAAAGTAGCGGATTTCACCAGTGTAGGGTTTCGGGTTAAAGATTCAGGGCTTTATAAATGATTTATGGATATTCAAACCTTATTTAGCTCAGTGGTGGGTCTAGAAGGAAACATGGAACTTGTAAATATTCCGGGATAGCTGGAGTTATGTTTTTATTTTTTTTTAAAGGTTAATCGCATACAAACAATTTAATGAATGTATTCGATTGACCTCATCAGTCACCTTAATTAGTAAATGAATACTTGTGCTGAGTTACGACACGTCTCCGATCGCATGGCATGTAGCGACTCGCACAAGTACTTTCAATTTACAACCCGCTTAGCAATTCTCGAAAAATATCGACATTTTAGGTCATTTTTTTTCAGTTTCAGACTTAGAAGTCGAATTATATAACCATTCTACAGAAACATTTGTGATTTAATTTTATTGAAGTGCTTAACAAGCAGCAACAAAATAAAGTCAATTAAGCCACAGTATCTTCAATAAATCAATAAAACCCGAAAAAAGGGCTTTCAGCTTAGGCTAAATTGAATTATTCAAACATAATGAGAAAATTCCTTTCTTTTAAGACAACATTTGAGATATATAGGATAATGCTAATTTTGCGAACGAAATTGACGGCAAAGAAGTTTATATCGGGCTAAATTTGAAATGTGAAATGCATCAAAACCGAATTCGCTCCTGTAACTTGAAAATTTGCCCTGTAAGAGAGCCCAGACTCCCACCACGAGAGTAACCCTACGACATCTTGTCATTTGAAGTGAACCTATTTGTGCTCGCCACTGACGAAAATTTTGGATCCTCCACTGCTTTAACGCTAGATTTAGTCGCATGTGTAGTTAGTTAAGTCCGGCTGTCGAATGCCATAGAGTTGTATGTACAATTTAGCAGGTATATACACCACCCCTGGAAGCCCAGGTATTATACATACAGGTCCCTTCACAAAACGAGTTAACTCCAATTAATTTGCCATGGCTTTCTCGTACCCCACAATTTATGAAACAGCAATTGGAAGTAATTGTATTTTTTTAGCATTTTCAGAAGATCAATTGATTGATTGGAGGTGTTCCGGTCAATCAGCAATCGCGGTATCAAGAAACCTTCTCTAACGGGAAATCAACCAGGGGGGGCGAGAGGAAAAAGTGCTGAGACTGAGAGCGGAATTTGATTTTGAACCCATGATGCTTGCTTTTTTGGAGCGAGAGTCAACACGTTACCTCTAAAAAACCCACTGTGAAAGGCAAAGAAAGTTGGAGCATGTTTCTCCATTAAGGTAATTTAGGCCGGTGCCCACCATCGCTTGAGGGGAAAGTCTCGGTAAGGAATACTACACGGCGCCGCCATGCTTTCGTAGACGATAGTACCGTCCAACAGTATTCCTTACGGGTACTTTTCAAGCGATGGTTATATCTGGCATAGAAAAAAAATTGTAGATTACTCGTGACTTCTTGGTATTTCATTTCAATGAACAAACAAAAAATTAGTTTTCAGGGCTTAGGGTGTTACACTAACAGAGGTTTTTTGACAAGATTAACTTTTAACGATTATTTGAGTTTTACTAACTCTAGTTAGTATAAAGGGTTTCATTAAAACACTAATTTCCTTTGTTTGTTTATTGGACCAGGCCTTGGTATAATTGTACTAAAAAGTTTTAGCAGCTAGGACGCGTTTCATAACGCGCTCTTCAGCAAAATGTGCAAAGCATGCCTAAGGACGTTTTTACTTTCCAAAACGCCGTGGCACGACTTTTATTATTGAATGGATGTACTTGCAGTGGCCCATTGAATCCTTGCCCTGCCAACGACCCCATCGGTTTTCGGAAGCACGAGCACTGGTAGAGGATCACGTGGCGAGCAACTCATGAGCAACCAATGAGGTACGATAAGAAGGTACATATTAGTGTTGGGTGCACCAATCACGTCCGCCTGAAAATTTGCCTTTTGGTTCAGTAGAACTCAGAATGTAGAGAGAAATGTGATCGGGCAAAGCTAGAATTTCTCTAGAAAACCAGAACCATTTCTCTAGAAAACAATGATAAATCAGTCAGTGATTTACTTTCCACGTGTGTGTGAACAAATCAGAGATTTTATGTCGAGTTTGGGTCAATTTCATATCTAAATTCCTAAAAGGATTTATTAAATCCGAGGTGGTATTCTTTACCAAGTTACACTTCAATGACGCCTCGGCGGGACCAAAAAATCGTCTATAATAACCGAGTTTCTTTTATAATCCGAGACTCTAATAACGTGCCCTACTATCCAAAGATTCGACTAGAACCCTTAAAATTTACGGGTTGGAAATCCAGTAAAAGGGGTAAGAGAAGGATGCAGAATAATGCATATTTTAAATTAACCTTTTCAGCACCTGAAAGTGGTAATTTCCGCTTTGACGGGAGACTACGACATTCTTCTGGTGTATAAATAATAAGTAGCCAATTTGGTGAGCGTAATCCTGACTATACTTCCGGAATTACCATACTATTTTGAGTTAGAGCTTATAGTTTGTTTAGTTGTCTTATTTTAAAAGATTATTCTCATACAAACAATTCAATGAATGTATCCGAATAACCACCTCTTCAACCGCCTCTGTAGGTAATACCTGTGTTGAGTTACGACAGGTTTCCGATCGCATGGTACGAACAAGCTACAACAATGCCATCGAAGGCATCATGCATCGTTATGGCACGAGTTGTATTGGAGGTGCGAACGAAAATCGTAGCTGCATGCTTTTATTAGTTTGTATCCTCATAAAAGGGGTGAAGGATTAGGGCCCAGTTTTGTGGTTTATCCGCTAAGCCTCCCTCTTCTGCACCCGGGGCAGTTGCAAGCCGCCGCACATCGCACACCGCAAACAGCCATTAGCCATCTCTTTTCCCTCCCAAATCAATTATATTTAAGTGAATTAGAATCCATGTTCAGCATGCGTTTGATGACATAATAAGGTCCCCAGAAAATCATGCAAACGGTGTTAAATATAGGCAATTTACATACGAGTAACGGCAGTTTAGAATCGGCTCAAGCAACAGACTAATGATTCATAATCTTTTTCACTGCTACCCATTTTGACATTCCGGCTTGGTTTTGCGACCCCCATTAAAAAAAACCACTTAAAAGTACCTACTTCTTGCCTCATGGCTCATACCATTGTGAAGTTGGATTTTTTCCGCAATGGTTACTATTAAAACCAAAAACAGAAACCGCCTGCAAACCTTGGACCACAATTTATCTCTTTTTTAAAATCAACTTTGTCAATGGTAAGCATGTCTCAGCTTGCCCATGATCGACTTTAGCCGGCGTGGGTTGATATTGAGGACGTGTACGGTACCAGTTTCTTAATGGCCAAAAATTAATGCGGAAACAATATCACTTAACGTCCGAAAATCCGAAAATCATTGGCATTGCTTAAGTAGACCTTGATCCTAAAAAAAACCTTCAGGACATTTTTATTATTAGTATGCGGATTTAGCATACTAAACCGTGTTAAATATGTTAAATAAAGAATTCCCTTCTCGATCGTAAATGAAAACAATGGAAAATTATTTAGCAAGGCACTGAAATTTAGCGAACCCCGGGGTTCGCTATATCCATCGTAAATGTCGAGAAAATGTAAATTTGTGTAAACAGCCTATAGGCCGCGGCCACTTCCATTGTATTATATTTTTTAATTTGTTTATCGGGAGACATTTAGAGTGTGAGTGGCTAGTTTTTAATTATTGATAATTTTCTTGATATTTTATTTATATATTTTATGAGAAATTATTTGTAGATTTTAAATTTTAGCGGGAAAGGTATTTTATGTTATGTTTAATGTTTACATTTTTGAATTGAAATTTTTAATAATGTGACGTGCGGAATCACGTAGTAAATTGCCATAATTTTAAATTATATGATGCGTTCCCACGATGGTATTCATAAACTGAGACAGGGGCCAGGGTCAACAAATTCCTTTAAGCATTAAAAAAAAACTATTTCATGTATGGGGCACTTCTTACTACCGGTACAGCAAGGAAGAAAATGCTAAATTTCATTTTATATCATTCAGACCATTTCCTCTATTATTTTTTATCTATATTCGCTGCTCCCGAACCTTTCTCAGCCGAATAACATTGACGTTGCCCTTAACCCTTGTCGCGGCCTTTCCGTCGCCCTTTTGTTTATTTACGACTACACGAACATAGCAGTGTGTTTATTTTCCAGTAGATCTTCCAAGTGGAAGTTTTCATTTCTTTATCGTAATTAAAAAAAATTATATTTCAGTTGCTTACAGCCAACTTGCAAATACGGTACCCACATACACAGATTATTTTAAAATCGTACTATACTGTAATGTACTTTGTCAACCAGGTTTTGGTTGTTAATGATAAAATATTTATAAATTTTTAAAATTAGGAAAACCATGCCCCTTAATGCATTGCATTCTGTGCCACCATTATATGCAGTTATACTGTAAGCAGTCTCATATTAGTGCATTGTACATCTGTCCCGTCAATGTTATTTTTCTACCAATCCAATGTTTTACTATAGGGAAAATCGGTTCAGCCGCGAATAAATTATGTAGGCCATATATATGATTGGAATCACTCATAATTATCTATAATACAATACTAGGTAATTAAAAATAATAATGCCTGTGCAATCACTCGCAACGGTTCTTAAACTAGAAATACATATTTAATCAAAATCTATGGAGAAGACAGTTATAGTCCACGCAAAATGAGAAAAGTATGGACATGGAATGTTTTGATCCTGTGCAACACCATTAAAATATTCCTTGCACCATTTTGTGTTACCTTGTTGCATTGGATGCAAGGCATAACAAAAATTGTGCAAGGAATATTCTTACAGTGTTGCACAGGATCAAAGCATTCCATCAAGAACCAGTAGAATCCGGGCTGATGGGCCGTTGTCGAAATGAAAGCGAACTTCCAATGAAGTTCTTCATTCGACTCCGGCCGTGAAAGCCTTTGCTGTTACAAAGCATTCCATGTCCATACTTTTCTCATTTTGCGTGGACTATACTACAGTTAGTATAGACAGTTAGTAGCCCAGATACGAATCAGGAGAGCGAAATGGATGGGGCATTTGTTAAGGCACGAAAATCTGGTACACACTATTATCGAGGGCACAGTAGAGGGAAATAACCGAAGAGGACGGCCGAAGAAGGAATTCATGGATCAAGTAAAAGAAGACGCAGGAGCAATATCATATCAAGAACTGAAGAGGAAGATCGAGGATCGAGTAAACTGGAGGACGATATGCAGGGAGTTGCTGCCAACCAATCGCTAAGATTTTAACCTTAAGAAGAAGATACTACTAGCAGTTTACCTGAGTCCCGGGTCCTAAAAACGTAATTATTTAGTAGCCTATAATTTCGAAGTAATAAATTCAATAGTTTCGACCGAAATTCTTTAATTTTTACTATGAAAAATTAAGGCTTTTAAGAGGACATGATGCGTAAAAATTAGCACCCCAAAATTTGTTGTTTTGATTGACTTTTTATGTTTTAATTAATTTACACAGCAAGTTATTAAATATTTGGCTCAAGTAAATTGTCGAAGACTACTTCATGCATCATATAATAGGAAATATTAAATTTTTGGTACATTAGTTCTTTCATTAAAACGAGACGGGACTGAAATTTCACGTACCTAATCTGGGATTTTTGAGAAAACTACAAAGCCGAAAAGTAAAGATACCCGATTATATTATGCACGAAGTAGTCTTCTACAACTTGAGTGAGCCAAATTTTTAATAACTTGCTGAGTTAATGAAATAAAAAATGGAAAGTATATATATGGAAGTATTACAGCAAGGGGGTGAGGTGCATTAAGACAGAGATTTCAAAATATTTTGGAAACAAAGAAAACCGAGTCAATTTGACAAAATTAATTAATTAATTAATTAATTCTTCCTTTCAATGGATCACAGCCAGATGAAAATATTCACAAAAAAAAAAAAAAATACAAGCTTTTGCAGTAAATTTAGGCTATATTTTCTCACCAGCATGAGGTACCTATTTAATTTTGGGGTGCCAATTTTCTAGGTAGCATACCTCTTAAGTAAAAACCTGATAGCAAATTATGAGTGTTAACTAATCACGGTCGTAACCAAACCCAACACCTCAAAATTTGTATAATTTTCAGGTCTGCCGCAATATCGACTCATGAGAGAAATTAGCGGGAGATGTGGTTATATTGAAATTCTCCCAGTATGGCCATTTACAACCACTATGGATAATGCATTAAGCATACTATGGCAGTCTGTACAACAGTCCTTTGCGGTTGTAAACCGTAATCCCCATAATAATGTATAGGTTTATTGGGTAAATCAGTTATCATTGCCACCTGACTTCAATGTAACATAACATAACATAGTGTAACATAACTCGACATATACAGAACGAAATATAAAGAAAAAACTGAATCCGATGATACTTGGTTCCACAATCTATGACGTAACGGGATATAATGTTCTATAGAGGTTGCCTCTTCAATTAACCTAAAGTCAGTTTAGTGTTAACCTTTACATGATTAAACATAATCAAACCAATGACCCTATAAAGTTGAGCCTGTTCAAAAACGCAGCAAACTTGGTAGTGTGCACAGCGTTGGCAGGTGAACATGGTGGGACATGATAACGCGCTGTTTCACCATGTCAGTCTAAGTGTGTGTCGAGTCCTGGTTACCTAAGAATTAACCGTGTGACCTTACTATACTCCCCAAGTGGTTTGGAATCCACTATTTTCAATATAGAAGATGTAGGAGTGTGGGGCTCGAACCAACTACCTCTGGGGTGAAAGCCCAGAGTTTTTACCGATGCACTGTGCTAATGAAAGCTCTAGCAGTTAGGCAACAGTGTTACGCCAACAATGAATTCAGTATAAATGGAAGTGTTATTCTGCATTCATTTTCAATCTAGAGGGTGTTTAAAAGCACATTTAAAAATTCAAGCATTAAAAGCATTAAAATTTAATCTTAAACCTAAGCGCCATTCAATTTGCATAGAAATTGAAAGTAGGTTACATTTGCATTGCATCTTACGTTTTCTTCTAAGCGAGATAGAGCTGTATATTTTACAAAATCCACGTTTTTCATTTTATAATATGGCACAGTCTCTTAGGTAAATCAAATGCAGTTGAGCAATCAGGGAATTCTATGCTCTAAACAGATTTAATGAGCAACTTAAGGGTTTGGGAAAGTTGTTAATTGGATTTTGTACACTTACAATCAAAATCGAATATTACTTTTACAGCTGTATGTATCTAGTTAGGTAGCTCGCAGACCTGTTCAGTTAGTGTTAAGCTGGCCATTCACGAGGGCTCCAAACGGACTCGCGCCAAGCCAAATGGCGCGTCCTGTTCCACTTGGCGTTGGCGCCATTTAGAAGGGTCATCACGACTACGCGGAACCAGTCGCTCCAAATCTTTCATATTGTACAGTGTAAAAGTACCTCTTCCATATCGCCACTCTGTACAATTTGAAAGATTTGGAGTGACTGGTTCAGCGTAGTCGTGAATCTCTAAATGGCGCTACGGTAACGCCAAATGGAACAGGACGCGCCATTTGGCTTGGCGCGAGTCCGTTTGGAGCCCTCGTGAATGGCCAGCTTAAGATATTTGTGTAGCTGTACAAACACCGCAAACCTGTCTCACAATATGAATCTTGTCGATGAGCGTCATATAGAGAAACAGGACAATGTCAATAAAGGTGGACAATTGGTGTAGATGCCTCAGAAAGACATTGCCCTGCATTTTGCGGAATTGTCGCGACTCCTTATTTTTGGAAATATTGTACAGTGTATCTGAAAATAGCAAAACAAGACTTCGATGGTTAGGTGGTAGCTTCCTTGTATTAGTACTTGTGCAAGTCTCTACATGTCATGCGACCGGAGACGTGTCGTAACTCAACAAAGGCGACTGAAGAGGTCAATCGGATATTTTCAATAAATTGTTTGGATGTGATTAACCTTAAAAAAAATCATGTTATTACCGTATAAATGTGACGGGGGGTCAAAAATGTAAAAAATGGGAGTCTTAGATAGGCTATGACTGTTTTAATGCATAAAATAACTACTAGTATAATCTATTCAGCAGGGGGCTAGTTAATCGGGCAATGGAAACGGTCAAAAAGAGGAATGAGCTCATTTAGGGGGTCGTTTTGGGGTGTTACCGTCTTGATCGGAACATTACGCTAATTGCCTTTTACTTTAACTGCCCAACCCTGTTTCAGCTTGCACCCTTCTTTTTGTCCAAGACAGTACTTACGAAATACCGTATATAAGCTTTTTCGTATTGTCAATTAGACAATTTTTTTTAAAGAATATTTGGGGTGTACCCCTAAGCTTGTAGGACTTTTCATTAACCTGGGTCTACTGTACTTTATAGTGACTCATTGGTCCTTTATCAAATGCCAACGGCCCCAAGAACAGTATTAGTCGGGTAGAGCAGACTGGGAGCTTCAGTCGTGCCTACTATGTAATTTAGTATTAACTTATTCTTGGGGTTAAAAATGTAAACAAAACAATTTTGAATAGCACATTTCACTCTAAAATGATCTTGATTTTTAATCCCAGGTTAAAACTTAAAATAATCGCCATAGCAGGCCAGCAGACTGTTCCTGAAATTCAATCAGTATTGCAACTTCAGCGCCGGAGGTTTTGGGATCGTGTCCAGCTAGTAGCTGTTAGTACCTTTAGATATCCTTCTAGAATGTTCAGGTAGGCCTAAAGGAAATACCGGAACCATTTTGAATTGTTTCGAACGAGGCAGGCTAGTTAGTTATTTTTCCGGTTGTGCTATCTTTAGAACACGAGCTATTATAGAAAAAATCTTAATACAGAAAAAAACTAACAATTTCGTTAAAAATACCAAAACTTGCCGCAAAAAATTATGTTATCGCTGCTCATATAAAAGGACAAGAAATTTTAATTAGAGCTGTTGGAAATTGTGGCCTGCTATGGGAAGGAGGGGGGGGGGAATAGGCCGATGTAGGCACTCGAAAGATATAACAGAACGAACGGAGTAGTACAGCACTCAATGCTGAGTCAGCACTTAGCATTAGTAGTGCTCAGACGTGCCCCGAGCTTGTTTCTCAGTCCCTGGACAATCAGCGCCCAATGATACACTGAGCGCCATTTTCACTTCAATTGCAGTTGCTTCATAAACTTTCAAATGTTGGTTATACATTTCTGTCGGGTATTTTTTTTTTAAATTTAATTTAAGGGCGTTGGCTAGCTTGGGCTTTTGTGGTGTAGTGAAATCCCACGCTGTTATTAGGCCTACTAGCTAAATAACGTATTTTAATTTGTACTTGGTAAAATTACATTATTATTATTACTTGTAATAATGTAGTTTTGTAGCTTTTTGGCGAATCCTGACACAAGCCCCCTAATGGGTCTTACACGCAGTATTCCGGTGCATGAATATATTAATTAAATAAATCTTGACTTTTTGTTGCTAAGCCAACCTAGCGGAGTTAGGGCTATTAAGCCCTCTCTTACACTCAACTAAGATCACCCGGGCCCGCCTGCTATACATGCCCTCCGAACCATGACCAGAAAATGTAGCCAGTGTGGAACTCGAACCAACAACCTTTTGGGTGAAAGTCAGAGTCTGTAACCCTACTCTACAGGCCCTGAATAATATATATATATATACAGTATGTATAATAATTATATTGTATTACCCTATCCTTGTATATATATATGCTATATGCTCCCAGTGCTGGGGGTACCGGTTGAAAAAAAAAAAACTATCAGTTCTTTTAAGACGCAATACTAACCTCCAATACCTATTACAATTTTATAATACTTCGCTATTGCAAAGACCCGCTACGATGATGTATGGTTGAGTCTCATCAAAGAGGCCACATTATAGAACAAGTAAGTTATGAAGGGTGAAAGTGTAAGCGAACTCCAAAAGCCATCTGCAGTCGATGGCATGCTCAAGTTTTCCGCAGCAAGAAGGTGGAAAGTGGTTGACCCTGTGGCCCTTCAAACACCGCAGTCCCCGCTCAAGAACAAAGCCCGAGCTTGAGCCTCTGCATTGTGCTCAATATGGACCGATATTATCTTATCACCATTTCTGCATTGAATTATAAGCTCTGCAGAAGTACTACAGGTAGAATAGAAAAAATGCCAAAATACAGTATATAATTTTGAAACAGCCGCAATATATTATCCAAAATATGTGTAAAGGCGGTATAAGCTATGCGATAGATCTTTTTTTTTGGGGGGGGGGGTGCAATGCCGTCTAGGCCACCCACGCCCAGGTATATTATATGGTTAGGTACGGTAGGTTATGTTCGTTAATGTAAGTTTGCTTTTTTCAGTTTCTGGATATTATAGGAGGTTGATGAGGTTCGTAGTAGTAAAAAATGAGAGGATAGTTCGGGGAGCGGTTTCGTCATCACGTAGTAGGGTTGAGAGGGATGTTTGTGGGGGCCAGGTTCTTTGGTGGGTGAGGTTTTGGCATTCGACAAGGATGTGGGCAACTGTATTTTCTGCACCACAGTGGCATAATGACGGGGGTTCTCCCGCCATCAGAAAGCCATGTGTGAGCCGTGTGTGGCCCAGACGTAGCCGCGCCATGACAACTTCCTCGTGTCGGATGTTTCGGCTTGCTGTGGTCCAGCCTCCTATCCGCGTCTAGGTCTTTAAGTTACACTGTAACAGGTTGTCCTTCTGTCCCCCAAACAACTCACTGAGTGAAAATAATGGCCTATACCAGGCAGGTTTGTCTTCCGGCGGTGGAAACCTGTGCTACCATAGAGGCAAACCGGTTTCAAAGCAAAGCCAGAGCCACGTTAAAAAAATAATAATATGAAGAATAAAATCTCGCAGTTCCTCTAGGCAGACCCTCTCTCACACTATCCTCTATGCATAACGAAATAAATCATAATACTACACCGCACATAGCACGTAAATAAGCCGCGGTCCGTTATAGGTACTCGTGCAGCAGATTTAAAAAAAACGTGGCTCGAAACCCGATTGGCGATCAGGGTCTAGGACTGAGGACCGGTTGAGGATCCTCTCTCTTGACCACTGCCCTATTTGGGATGTTTTGGTCGGCAACATGTCCGGCAGCCGTGTTTTCCCCCTGCGACCTTACCGATGAAGGTAAGGCACCATTTAGGGTTGGGTAAATCCAAAACAGTTGGAGAATGTTTCCTTTTATCATGTCTAACCAACGGCCTTACCATGTTGAGTCCATAAGAGCAGAGCATGTTTCAAACTGCGGCAAACTTGGTAGTGTGCACAGCGTTGGCAGGGGAACATGATGGGACATGATATCGCGCTTATGCAGTCTACGTGAGTGTCGAGTCCTGGCCACCTCCGATTTAATCTTGTGACTTTACCATGTTCCCCAAGTGGTTCGGAATCCACTATAATCAGGAGGTCCACCCTGTCAGTCAATTCCCCGTTCCCCGAGGTGAAAGAGTCTGCCCTTAGGGTGCCTCAAGTTAACAAACAGACTCACTCCCCCCGCCAGGCTGACAGGGTTGCTTAAAGCAAAAATGCTGAAAGCAGGCGTTAGAAACGGCAACGGCTTTTATCATGTCTCACACCTGGCCTTTCCGCTTCATAATCTATCGTAGGTAGTTTCCTACCAATTGGTCTATTCCTGACCAACGTGTGGGGGGCAGATATACTGTAAGACATCAATTTTATAAAATAGAGGCTACATTGTACTCACATCGTCAAATAGCTTATTATGCCCGCCTTACTGACGTATAAATTTAACGTTATTACAATAATAAATTTTATATTAGGCTATTTTGGAAAGAAGATAAGCCCCAAAGTCAACAAGCCATGAAAATAATGGCGGGTGATGTGCGGTTTTAAGCACCTAACTTGGTGAATGAAGTCATAAGCACGCGCTATCAATCTTGACGCAACCCTTTTCACTTTTTCTACGAAACTCTTACCACCCGTTGTCAGTTTTATGAGCCTGTTTATTGGTAATTAATTTCGATACTCCTACCCGTTTGAACCTACTGCTCAAGTTAAAGGAGTTACCTCATAAGCTTGTCGATAAAATGTTTACGATTATGAGTTGGTAAAACTCTCACAACCTCTTCAAATATTATGAGGACGAAATACGAAGACTTTGGTTACCCCCCTGGCTCGACATTACAACCGACACTGTTTTTATTTACGTTACTATAAAATTTATAAAAAATATAATCCATACCCTTGTTAATTATACATGGCAGCGGAGTTTCAATGAATGAGCAACTCATTAGGTAGGTACTGTCAGTGCCTGATCACCAAATAGGCACACTAGGCAACTGGGGCTCAGAGCTCAGAGATGGCCCAAAAGGTTTAAAAAAGTTAATTTATTATGTAATTTGTAAAAACTTCTCAGTTCTCAAAACACCTTGAAAATTGTGAATTTCATAATATTGTAAAACTCAAATTTTTAAGAAAGAACGTTTTCCCGCCAAAACTTTAAAACATTATTTTCATATATTATATAGAATATTATGTGTTTTGTTTTGGTATTATTAGTTCTTAGCTCCATTGTTAGCCATTTTGTCTACTAAGACTATAAGCATAGAGCCCTTAGCGGAGGGAGGGCCCTGAGGGGGGCCCACCAATTTCATTGCCTAGGGGCCAGGGTAGGTTAATCCGGCCGTGGGTACTGTTTTTGAACGCCGTCCAACTATTGTAGATCACCTGGACTCACATTAAAGTTTTCCTGAGAAATCCCCCTATTTCCACATCTATATTGTACAGTGTACATAGGCCTACAGAAATACAGTACATTAATGAAGTACAGACAAACTTACCCATTTACCTATTGGAAAATTTGCCTATGATAAGTTGTTGTTACAATTGCAATTTTATTTGATGTTTTCACTGCGTCAGCAGAACCAACGACGTGGAATTATACAATTATATCACTATTCTACAAAAAAAAATACAGTCTGGAACATTCCCAGCATGACAATTATTTCTTTCTGATATAATTAATGAAGGATTGCATTTTTTCCCCATTTGTATTATTGAGTACCGTATATTTTTAGTAGGTACATTAGAACAAAGTGACTGTACTATTTGCAGGAATTTTGAGAGGGTGGGGTTTTTAGACATTAGGACAAAACTCAAAGTAAAATTATAGCCTATACATAACTTCCAAATTGAAGTACATCTAATACACATGTCATCCCCATGTTATAATATACAATATATAATTGGACCAAAATAGTGGGGTTTTACGCATTTTGATAGCAGTGAAGTTTAGTTTTTACCGACGAAGATTCATGTAACTGTAAACAGGATTTTGTAAACACAATTATTACAAGCCAATTAAGACTTATTGAACAGACTCCAACGAGGGGGTCCTGAGGTCACACCGGGAGAATTGTTTTAAAAAAATGGGTAGTAAACTATGGGGTTTACTCATTTTGGCAAAAATATATTTTTTATGGGGTGGGGTTAAAACCGGCTACCGCCCCCTCTTGGTACGGCCTTGACTATTAGTCACGATGACACCACAGAAGTTGCTGAAGAAAAATCTTTTGCTTCAAAAGTGAAGTAATTTTAGTAATTTTTCATACTGTAGACCTTGCACTGCATGATGGACCATTTATCTTTGCACCCTGTCAGATTTCTCAATTGACATCAGCCTGTGTTTGACAGTATGAATCGCGGTCAGTGCCGGATTAAGCCAGCGAATTCTGTCAAGGGGCCCTTGGTATGCTGTAGGTTCTCAAATGTAGGGTATTAAATAAAACAAAATTGTTACAAATAAACTTTCCTGGATTTGATATAAGCAAAAACAATATGAACAGGCGTTAGAGCGCGGGGCCCCCAAATTCGTGGGGTCCGTAGTAGCATTTGCTACTCTAGTTACGTGCTTAATACGGCTCTGATCGCGGTCCTATACTTACACATTTACTTACTATACTATGTGACGTAGCTATTATTAACTTGATTTCCACGTTGCATTCAGTATGACTTATATCCTATTGGAGCTACGTAATGAAATTTCACACTTCTGGAAAGTTCAATTCCATCTAGATTCTATCTAGTGTTAAATCAAACAAATTCGGGGGGGGGGGGGGGGGGGCTACAGCAATCTGAGCGTTCACCGTTGCCGTCGATCCGTTTTTAGCCGATGCAATGTTTAAAAAGCTCTTTAATTAGTAAATTTTAATTTAATTAGTAACGTTACTTAATTATAACCATTCAGAGAGGCCTTGAAAAGTAAATTAGTAAACAATATATTTGACAATCATCAACGTACTTATGATCAAGCGTTATCTATTTATCTAAAAAATGTAGAAGATAAAAAGGTAGGAAGGAAAAAAAAGCAGAGTGAGAAAATGTGCCGTAAGTGATATTGCTCTTTTACTCTTTTTGGATGTATTGTAGGCGTAATACTTCAGTTGAAAGTTTTTGAAAGCGACCCAAAGGGAAAAATAATAAAATGGGTAAAAATAAAAGAAGCGGTATATTGCAGGTACCGTACGTCAAGTGTCAATTTGTTATCAAGGCGTCTCTGAACGCAATGAAAAAAGACGCAAATTAACAAGAAATGAGATGTTTTAGATAACTGAGACGGTATGTAATTCAGTTTTCAATTAAAATTAAGAAGTTAAAATTAAAAGTTAAGAATAATCCAAACAACCTCCTGCAGTCGCTGGCTCTGAAAATAGGTTAATGGAAGATGAATTTTTAATTTTAAAATAAGCCTAGCAAGTTCCTATCGCAAGGATAGGCTATTTAAAAACTAGAATTTAGTCTATTTTATACGAACAAGGAACAAATCTGCGGTAAGTTTGTTCAAATTAGTTTTTTATTTATAGAATGCGGCTGCCAGTAATGTTGCTGATCACAAAATTCCAAAATAAAATAGCTGCCAATCCTGAATGTTTCAGACAAGGGATGAGCTAGTCGAACGATATCACGTCGCATTAGTACGATATATGAATTCACACCAACCTAGCTGTATTTGCACGAGTCTCAACTAGTAGATTAAGACATCTGTAAAACAGTTTATTCTTTTAAAATTCCTTTATAAAAATATTGATTACGTACCTAATACATAGTATGTTTATTATACAGAATCAAATAGGTCTACATAAAAATTTACGACAAAGTTCTACAAGTTTATTTTTTCAAAAAACGTTTAAATTAACATCTTAAACACGCAGCAGCTATTTCACCCCGGGTCGCCTGGAAAATCTTAACTCGATAGGTTGAACTTTTACGTTAGAGAATATTAGTATTGTTTGGTAAATAATGGCTGATAGACAGTAGGTACAGTATTTACTGAAATCACTGGCCACACCCTTTTGTCAAATGCAAGTGCTAAGTAGAGTTTATTAAAAATTCAACCTTCGATAACCTAAGATGTAATCTAATTGCTTAAGATTAAGTGTGACATTTTCAGGTTCTCAAAATCAGGCAAGACAGATCAGGCCAAGAACAATATGCATGCGAACTTAGCTTGCAGTGCTTACATTTAATAGCATTGGAACTTACCATTGTAGTAGCGGCAAACTTACGGTGTTGAACATGGCAAAAGGGAAAAGAGCGCACTCGGGAAAGTCTTGAATGCCCTTATGAGAAAATTGTTGAGATATGAAAGGTGAAAGGGACATGTATAGAAGGAATTTAAATAAGCTAGGAAAACACAAATAAAAACTAAGATGGTGTTGAGTCTTTTGAGGGGAATCTGTAATAAAAAACAAATGAGTGATTAGTCCGTCACTTGTCCATTGTCGATCTCAAGAGGGGGAGGGGGTCATCAAGCCATCCAAGTTTTATCTAAACGTTAACAAATTCTATTCCCGACTACAGTTAAAAATAAAAAATCAACAACGAACAACAAACACAATTATATAAAGAACTCATCCACCCGCTCTTCCGGGGTTTCTAACAAATAGAAGAAAAACATTCAGGCATATTGCAGTTGTTATCATATTTTATTTTAGGGGCGATCCTCGAGACATCTAAAAAACGGACCATACCAGAGTACATCTAACGACTATTTTTTTTTAGCCCAGTTGACTATTTTAATGCTATATTTTGATGGGGGTAATAATTATAAACTGTGCCTGTCTGTTTTTTACTTGGAACAGAAATATGTGAAGGATAGAAAATGTGTTTAAGGAAGGGATTTGGAAATATTTTGTATGCAAAGAATAGCCGTGTATTTTTGAGGAAATTAATTAATTCCTAGTTCCACAACCACAAAGATATGAAAGCGGTCAAAAGGACTTTAAAAAAAAGCGGGCTCTTTATCCAACTGATTTAATGCAATTCTACCAGTATAAAATCTCTTTACTGGAATTCGGAATTTGTAATATAATAACATTCAGATGAGAAAAGTAAATTTCCAGTAAATCTTTTAATTTGTTAATAGTTGTTCGTCTGGCCGTTATCATATCTTTGTGGCAGTATAAGGCGGAATAATTAATTTCGATTTATATAATTAATTATTAAATTAAATTAAATTATTGTTCTTTTTTTACATGTTGTAAGTTAATCCCTGCATTAACAAAAATGTTCCTCCAAAAACGTGATTATGCAAATCCGCAACATAATGTAACTTGACTCTCAAATAATATTTTACAGTAGCCTATTACATAGGTTTTATATTACTAGTACATTCATAAGGGCAAGTTGAGTACTTAGAAATTTACTATTTTGCGCTTGTACATTCCAGCGTTTTCTCCGGGGAGCCCTTGGACCCACTTACATGGACTTTCTGTGTAGTAATTAATCATAAATCACCACTCGTAGCTTTGGAGGGGGATACAAAATTCTCATTGCCCAGGATCAAAAGCAAAAAATCTTCAAGTATTCAATATTATAAAAATATATACATGTAGGCTATGATCTGTTTTTCGGTATAACATTATTACCATATAACAAAATGGGAGAATTTATCTATAATTTGTTGAAGGCAAAAATGTGGTTTTGCTTCGCAAAGCTTCGCAGAAGCCCACCCCAACCCCCGACACTGACCAAAATATAAAGGGAAATTAAAGGCCCATTTGGGACGGCGGACCAGCACATAGTTGCTTCAAAATATAAATTCTGCCACGGCACATTAATATTACGTATGCTGTACATTTCGTGGAAACTTCTCTTTCGAACCTTACAAGATGTAAGAAACTTGAATAATAACTAGATACAAGTTACTCTTCGATTACTTTCTTTTGTTTGCTCAGCTGTAGCTTTTGCATAATTAAGTCTCTGGGGAGTTTTGTCATATATTTGGGGTATTCACAGTTCATCAAAAATACTAAAATACTAAAATTTTATTTTGAATTAGGCCTAAAAGTAGTTTTAGTGGTATTTTCATAACAGTACATATTATCAACATTTAGGCCCGTTGCACTAAGCGATTTTTAGCAGCGACTTCACTCCGCTATAGACGATGGAGTAATATAGACACAACAGACTAGTTTTCGTCGTCTTCTGTCACTTGACGGAGTGCAGTCGATGTCACCTTTGTGGAATTACATATTATCGAAAATTGTAACCCCAAATTATGATGCTTAATATTTTTTATTCAATTTACTAAGCAAGTTATTAAAGGTTTGGCCCATTGAAGTTGTGTAAGATTATTTTATACGTCATAATATAGGATATTTTTAATTTTTGGTGCTATGGTTATCCCATGAATTTTTTACTTTTAGTCTCCAGTAAATTTCATGAATGAACTGCTGTACCAAAAATTAAAAATACACTTTAATGTGATGTAAGAAATAGTCTTCTACATCATGAATATACCAAATTTTTAACAACTAGTAAATTAAATCAAAAATAAAAGTCAACAAAAAGTACAGATTATGGGGTGCCAATTTTGTACGTTAAATCTTAAATCAAATGTGATCTATAGGAATCTGGTGCTGCAACCCATTCAAAATAATCAAAATTTGCTCTTAAGACGTTAAGTTAACATTGTTTCGACGCACTGTGAATGTGAGAGTAGGGCCAAATAGTAGCTAATAAACATTTTCAGGGAATATTATAAGCACCAAAAATTAGCATTAAAATAGTCATTGACTGCGTTGCTATAAGAATCGTCAAAAAGAACTGAATTAACCCAAAAACAAAACCTCACAAAAATACAGTCTTTTAACTTCTTGCGCCATTTAGATTTATTTGTAAAAAAAAAACATCGGAGGGCAAAAACAAAAAAAGCTGGAGGAATCACCTTAAAACCGTCATAGGTCCAACTGCCAAGCTTTAGGACACATGTCTGTATGTCGTAAGGAAAAAATTCCACGTCAATGGCACAGGAAGATTTGTACACGGCAGGTGGTTGCCACTCAACCAGCCCCGAATGGCTCACCCGGGCTTTTGTCATAAGGGTAACTTCGTAGTTTCCGTCAGCACTGGAAGAGAAAGAAGGGGTGGATCAGCCCTTAAACGTCCACACACTACTGTTACAACTGAAAAAGTCCAAAACTAAAAACGGAATTATGATTGAACGCAAAATAAATAAATGGAGGATGATTGGAATGGGTATGGTGATTTTGATAGATATTATAATACTATGTGTTGTTTTTTTAGAAGTTGTATTTAGTTATGCATAGGCATAAGAGTGCTTTAGTTTTTTACATTAATGAATTATTACTGGGATACCGTTATAATTTAAATGGCTTTTCATGGACCTATGCTACATCATTGAAACTTGATTGCCCATGCCAACGACCCCATCGGGTTTTGGGACACTATGGGCAATGTTTCACCGCTGGCAACCCACACAGACTACAAGTGACAATTGACAAGCTTATCGCGCTTACCGTTCGACTTAACCAAGAGTCTGCTGTAATAGCTTACTTACATTTGAAAGAAATTTTATTTTTGCCCCTCCCAAAAAAAATCTTGAAAATTTGACGTGATATTTAAACTAGGTAAAGCATAAGCATGAAGTGATGAAAGATTATGTTTTGTACGCAGTATTTTCTGTAAACATTTGATCTGCCATACCAGATTATAAGTCTCTGATGTAGGTAATACGCGCCTACTTACAATGTATGCTTTTTACGCCAATTCTTTAATTAAACGAGAAAATCAAATATTTTTAAGAACTAAAGTAGAATTATTATCTACAATAGATAATATCTTGTTCCGACTTAGTCCGGCAATGTAAAACTACTTACTTGGCGTCGGAACAAAATTTGTTGAAGGTCCAGCATTTTTAATATGTAGGTATGTACGTTTCTTAATTTTTAAATGTGTAGATACTAAAAATGGTATGAGTAAAAAGCTTGATAGAATGAGAAAAGGTTCAAAATATCCATCATACGTGTCAAAAGTTTTGGAAAGGCTGAAAATAATACGAATACCTACGAGTACTTACTGTTGCATTCATTTTTGTGGTTTTATAATTAATTGTAGGCCTAAAGATAAAAAATATGTAATAATTTCAAAAACTTCAAACCATGTACAATAATCTACATGATAAAATATGTAGCAAATATTTTTTTAAAGGTTAATGGGAATGGTTTTAATACTATTTAACAAAGGGTTAGTTGGACTTACATTGCCTGCTGTGTTAATAGTCTGATGCCTTCCCCTGGCAATGGCCTCCGCCCTAATAGTTCGATGACTATGAGGCACATGCCTGTAATGGCTATTAACACAGCATGTTAGTCCAACTAACCCTTTGTTAAATAATATAAAGATAAGTCTGTGTTGGAATAAGCGACATCAGAATGGGAACCAGCCACCCTTGGAAATGTCTTGATAAGGAAAGGTAGATAGCACATCTATCCACCAATACATGATTGAGCCGTACTATACTCCTTACCGAGACTTTGCAAGAGATTATGGGAACCGCTCTGAACGTATTGGCGTGGATCAGTGCACGGAAACTAAATTCCTCCCCCAGTGACGTAAAAATTTTTTGGGGGCCCTTACGCAAGACAGAGCATTTGCACCCCCTACAATTTTTTCAAATTACACTAGTCCTAAACTTTCGTTTTTTTCTTTCTTAAATTTTTTTTTTTTAAAATTTGTATATAAATTTATTTTTTCAGAAAATCCCCCAAAAAATTACTGTTTTTTGAAGTTATACTTCTTTACGATCAAGAGTGAATTTTGAGGATGCGCGAGCATTTCACAGAAAAAGTTCACAGAAAAAGGTCACAGAATCCGCCGTTCTGTATCTGTGTTTTAGTTCTATCCGTACGTATTATTTCTTGATATAAATGAAAATATTTGTATTTAATATAATTATTACCGTAACACTAAATATTATTAAATTATTACTGTTAAATATTTATTAATACCTAACCTGGTTATTTAATTTTTACAAAATAAAGAAATATATTTAATAAAAAGTTTGAGATAAAAATTACAATTGAACGTCAAAATATGTGTTTTAGTTCTATCCGTACGTACCTATTACTTTTATTTTTAATGATGGCAAAGAAGTATATAACTTCTCACGTGCGTACATAAGTACACACACCCACTTTTTTTTCCTTCTTTTGTGGGGGCCCCCTTTGGCCGGAGGCCCTTATGCCTTGCATAACTTGCTACCCTTCTGTTACGCCACTGTCTTCAGCCGACTGACACAACCATAATATACTCATCAAAATACGATAATAGGACAGACCCAGCTGAAACTATTTGCCCCGAGCAACCCCAAACATTTCAACAAGTCAGTGACTCTACCAACAGCAATCCTGATAGTTTAGCTTTGCCTTGGTAATTTATGGGCATTTTATATTTCCAATTTTCCGAGCTGATGGAAGGGGAAGTGCTTTCTGTGCTGAAAGGCATAAAGGAAAAAGGAAATTGTGATTTAAGTACGGTATTGTGGAAATCAGCGTATTAGCAATTGTAATTTTAGTCTCAGTTACAGTTTTCACTTGCCCTATTTTCAAAGAGAAACCTTTATAGGGCTTAGTACCAGCAATGCGACGGCTGCTGAAGAGAAGAAGATGACAAAAGTGTAATAATCAAAATCATTAAAAAAATTAAGCGTTTTTTAAAAATGGCTTTTAGTGACAAAATTAACAGCTTACAGACCTGGACTTTTTCCATAAGAAATGCATGGAGCATGGTTAATCTATGGAAAAATAATAGTTTGAATGCCTTTTTGGGTACCGTACTATTCCAACAATACGATTATATAAATCAAAATTCAAACTGCAACATAATAATGCTCTGCAAATATCAGATGCAAATTTGGTGCAATAACTGTACATCCATTGAAGACCAAAACCGCACGTAGTTACTTTTAAGCTAAAAGGTCTGAAAGAAGAACTCCGAAGTTCAAATAACTAACTCAATCCTTAAGTAAAGAAAACTCAAATCGAGAGAAACTGAAACTTTCACAGACAGAATATAACATCTAACCGAAAAAGTACGGTATTAAAAAAGAAGAAAAAGAATGGTTGCTGTTTGTTTAGAGGCAATCTATGGGATGAAGTCTTGACGACTGGGAACTATTGTGTCCCAAATAAATCTGTACCCTTTTCAATTGGTTGATTTCCCTAGACGCCACTCCCAAAGTGATGCCCCGGAGATGTCCGACCACCAGAATTATCAATGGTACATCCCCATGATGCTCCCATGATTTCACTTAAGGCAGCTTAGCACTTGATTGCAATTTTGTTTTGGGTTTTAATATTTTTTTAATAATACTTATAGTGAAGCATTATTACTATTATTATTTAGACTAGGGGACTGGCTGATAAATTGTTTAAATGATGGCAATTAATTCTTTTGATTTATTTATATTATATTTTATACTGGATAATGTAAGGTAAATTTAATTTTTTTAACTTTAACTAAATATATAACTGTATTATTATTATTTTTATTTACACTTGTAATAATGTAGTTCATACCCCCTATAACTATAACTGTTGTAGTCTTTTGGCGAATCCTGCCACAAGCCTCCCTTATGGGGCTTACATGCAGTATTCCGGTAAAAACTATTATTTTTTAATATTGTATTGTATTCTTTCTATTAAATGCTCCCAGTGCTGGGGGTACCGGCTAGGGAAAAAAACTACAGTGTTGAGCTGGCATAGGTCTTGGGACCTTTTGAACGGCATAATTATTGGGATCAAATCATTCATATTATGACCATTGCCCATTAATCAACTGTCGAAAAACAGCAGCTTAACCTTGTTAGCAAAGACAACCATGTCCTTCATTAGCAAGTCAATTAGATCGACCTGGTCGAAGAGGGCAGCCCCAAAACAGTCCAGCCACGCCCGCCACGGGGCGGGATAGTGGCTAACCACGCGTTCCGCGGTTTCCTCGGACTCATTGCAGTGCTGGCAGTGATGCATTAGAATAGAATAAAACATGGCGGCTTCATTTTCCGTACATAGCTTTACAGCTGAGAATACAACAGTTGCTCCTGAGCCTCCGAGTTACAATCTTAGAAGTCTACGCAGTTCCACTAAAGATGTCAACCGCAGATGTTGACGAAACGTTTGGAAGTTCGCTTTCATTTCGACCACGGCCCATCAGCCCGGATTCTACTGGTTCTTCATCTTTGTTTACCCGACTTATTTACTATTAGGCTATTCTATAGTATTTAATGCACTTTATCGGGTTTTTGAAGCCATAATATTCCAGGTGAGAAAACATAAATTAGCTTCGAAAACTTATTCAATTTTGCAAAATAAATCTTTCATTTCTTTGTGGCTATGGAAGAAAGGATTAATTAATTTTGTGAAATTGATTCAATCATTCTTTGTTTACAAAATATTCTGAAGTCTCTGCCTAAAAGTCAAAAATAGAAATGTTGCGGTCAGCTGTCATTTGATGTAGACAAAAGCTTTGAGTAATGAGAGCCAGGTAGGAGATAGCTCCCTACTGGCTAATCCCTGGCTCCCCAATCTCATTTGCATTTTTAGATTCTCCCTTGTTTTTGCTTTGTTTCGCAAGTCTCCTGGTGCGTTTAAGCTGTAAGCTGTCAAAGGACAAAGGCCGTCTATGACTTGCAAAAATGCGGTGCTAGTCAATGTTTTATTTTTAAATACTTTAAAATCTTTTTTTTTTTCCTTTTGCTTTATAACAGATTATTCGAATACAAACAATTCAATGGGTGCATCCAAATAAATTCTTCAGCCGCCTCTGAAGGTAATACCTGTGTTGAGTTACGGCAGGTTTCCGAACGCATGATGTGTAGAGAATCGAACAAGTACGAACAAGCTACCACTATGCCATCGAAAGTCATTTTCATCTATCTTTATATTACAACTCTATATTTCATATTATTTTGTCTTTCATATTTCTTTTATGGGCGATAGCTCAGTGTTATTCAACGTACATTTACAATAAAACTTGGGAATACTGTAATTATACAGTATTAATATATATTATATTAATTATACATTTTCATAGATTAATAAATTACAATAGTTTTTAATATAATTTTTAATAGACCTATTGTTAAATTATTGTACAGTAAGGTATACAATATTTACTACTTAAATCGCCTATGCATATATGACATGTATTTTATATCACAAGACATTAACGACCAAAGTAAAATTTTAATATATTATTATCTAATTCATATAATTTTAGAAGGAACCTATGTAAAACCGATAATTGCCTGTCTGTTCACCTTTGTAGGCCTACCACATCATGTGAGAGGCACCGGAAATTAAACAAAAACTATCTTTGAAGGGAATGAAGGTCCCAACTCTCCTATATAAAATTCTAGAAGACTTGTGATTTTTACAAGCGAATCGCTTTTCCTGTATAGAGATTTGAGTTGGAGCACATGAAAAGCTATCCTTTACTTAACCTAGCCTACTACTGGGCATTTTCCTTTTTTTAAGCCGACGACTATACCACCAAAATAAACCAGCAACATACTTGGTAGTGTGCACAGCGTTGGCAGGGGGACAGGTTGGGATATGCTGATAACTCACTAAGTCCTGGTCAACTCCGAATTAATTGTGCGACTTTACTATGTCCCCCAAGTGGTTCAAAATCCACTATAATCAGGAGGTCCACCCTGTCATAGTCAACTCGTCTTCTCCCTGAGGTGAGGAGGTCTGCCCCTAGGTTGCCTCAAGTTGATAAATAGATTCCCGCCAGGCCGACAGGGTTGCTTCAAGAGCAGAAATGCTGAAAGTGGACGTTATAATTAGAAACAAAAACAAAACCAAATATTTTTTATTACCACACTAAGGAAGTTTTATAATAGCCTATTTTAATTCATTGAATACCTTTGACACGCATGGAATGACAAAATGAATGTTTTTCATAACATGTTTAACAATATTTTTTTTTGCTCCATATTTTCATACCTTGAAACGTTGCCGAAGTCCTCACCAACGGGTCGTAAACTTTTTAAGCATCACAGTACAAAAGCGAAAGGAATCGGTCTGTGGTATATTAAAGGAAAGAGAGGATAAATTAAGTATAGATTGAAGTGTTTGGAGTAAAAATTGAACATAGGTTGGAACATGCAAAAATTACTTTTATATAAATAATAAAAAGAGCATGCTGAATGAAAAAAGGGTTCAGGTGTCGACTGTGTTAAGAAAATACGCAAAAATCAAAAGAGGTAATGTAAATTTTTTAAATGACAGTATTGTCCCCTCCGTAAAAATTTAACAGGATTTTAAGAAGTTTTCACAGTTGCTGAAACTCGTAAATGTTTCTATAAGTTGGATCGTGTTTTCAAAGTTGGTCCCACTGAACGAAAAGGGAAATCCAATTCATCAAAACCGACAACGCTGTGATAAATTGTGGAATTGGACTTTGCGAATAAATTACGAATTGCGTTGCAGGCGCGGCTTGTATAAGAGAGATGAAAAATGGGCTTCTTAAAATCCGGTGCTGAAGAGGCTGCGTGGAAGAAAATTACATTTTTTTTTCTATGAACCTTAAAGGATTGAGTGTGGCCCAGCGTTCCATCAGCCATCTTACCTTAAACCCATCGTAAGTCCAACTACCAAATTTCAGTACGCAGGTCTGCTCGTCAAAGGGAAAATATTCAACATCAATTTCGCATGAAGATTTGTAAATGGCGGGGGGTTTCCACTCGACCAGGCCCTGGTGGTAAATAGTGGCCTTCGTGGCCAGAGTTACTTCGAAGTTGCCGTCCGCACTGAAACCGCAGCCCACAAAAATACCTTAATTAAGGCTTATTGGCTTTTCCATCTAATTATTATTTTTTTGCAACATTATTCCTTGTAAAGCTTCATGGGACAAAATATACAACATTTTTCGTTATTGCTTTCCAATTTATACGTAGTATATACCTTTGTGATGGTCGAAATGTTCGAATCCGAGATTTTAATGGATTTACACGTTTTGAGGTCCCAGGAACCCAAAAAAGTGGTTTTTACGAAATGTCTGCCTGTCTGTCTGTCTGTCGCTCTGTCGCTCTGTCTGTCTGTCTGTTCATCGATTTCCGGGCAAACTACTCGGTCGATTTTAATGAAATTCGGCATGTATGTTCACAAAAATCATACCTCAAGAATTTTTATTTTTATTTTGGGCTAACTCAATTTGGGGGGGTTTTAATCTCAAAAAACTCCAAAAAAACGTCTAAAAAAATTATTTCTCAAAAACGGCTCCAACGATTTCTTTAAAATTCACATATATTGTAGTCGTTATTAATGTTAACAAAATGCGGTGGGTCGTTTTCCCCTTGATAGTTTGCTTCGGGGGGTAAAAAAATAAAAATAACTTAATTTTCATGAAAAATGACCAAAAATCATTTTTCTGTGAAACCTTTTTTATCGATGAAATCTAACTTCAGGTATATTTTAGGTGTTATATTGAGTAACGAAACCGGACAGGTTGCTTTCCCAAAAAACTATTGGGTTTTGTGATTTTTTTTTTAATGAAAGCAAGTTCACGCTCAAATGCATTGCGTGCCCTGCCATTATTTCTGCGTGGTAAGGTGTTGGTCTGACCTATATAGAATTTACGTTATCTTCAGTGACGTCAGGTGGACCCCCCCCCCCCCCCGTGATATCCGAAATTTAACCATAAGAAAATTATTTAGCATGAAATTAATCATTTTCTCTCACTACTAATCGATAAATTGGAAAGCATGTTCGAGTAAATTCGGACTGGTTCTTTTATATTGTAGGTACCTACTTATCACATGTTGATTAAAATGCAATGACTCCAAATGTCAACATCAAGGTGAAGTAATTTAGGAAAAAAAGAAAATTTTATTGCTGCAGCAAGTAGCCAATACCGTTTATTAATAACAGCCTGGCGTTCAATATTAAAAAAGAACAATTTTTGAGCAGCACTTTGCATTCTAAAATTGTCTTGTTTCCATTTTTAACATCCAGGTTAACTTATTAATAAACAGCATGGTAGGTAGACCCGCTGATGCTTACGGTCAGCAACTCAACTACCGTATGAGGTACCACGTTAACTTACATACATGTGGTTAAGAACGTAAACAAAGCAATTATAATGTAACTTTGCATGCTAAAATCTTTTGATAACTTTTTTAACCCCGGTAATAAGTTTTTTTTCATACTGCACTTAGGCCGGATCCTACCATCGCTTGAAACGTCTCGGTAAGGAATACTAGATGGCACCGCCATCTTCTAATGCAAAGGACTTCGATTGCATAGTGGTAGCTTGTTTGTATTTAATTGTGCTAGTCTACACATCATGCGATCGGTGACCTGTCGTAACTCAACAAAGGTATTACGAGTACCTAGTCGTACCTACAGAGGCGACTAAAGAGGTTATTCGGATACATTAATTGAATTGTTTGTATGCGAATAATCTTTTTAAAAAAAGAAAAAAATATAGCGCTTTAATGTAGAATTCCTTACTGAGACTTTTCATGCGAGAGTGGGATTTGCCAATGAAACGGCTATCTGTATTAATTTACCTAGGTAATTACGAAGCATAAAAATAATTCACCAGTTAGACTTTAACGCAATTTTTGGGAAATACAGTATATTAAAATGTCCAAAAAACTGTAAAGCGTTATTGTTGCAAGGAAGGATGCTGCAAAAATGTCACGCACCAACAAGCCTTAAAGAGCCAAAATCTGAGAAGTTTGCGCAATTTACTGTTGGAGAATAAGGAAACAGTACTCTATACTCACTCATCTTTTAACAAACATTTGCTCCACAATGAAATTGAAGTTGATTGGTAATATTCGACATTCATGACTTATCGATTAGTAATCTTATATTGTATGCATTTACTTTACTTTAACTTTCCGGTGTAAAATCCTTTGGATCAAATTTGAATTATTATGCAATGCTATTGTACAATATCATGGTAACATTTTTGGATAGATGCTACATTGTTGCCTACTGCAGAAGCCTGTAAATGTGTATGATACTCTACAGAATTCATAAAAATAAGTGTTTACTTCAAGAGTAAACGTTAGGAGTAAAAGGTAAAGATGTGAGCAATCAATTACTGTTACTTGTAAGCAAGGACAATTACTAAAATCTTGTGGGGCAAAAAATATCTGAAATTAAGAATATTTTATTTTTATTTTTTATTTTTTATATTTTTTTTTGCTCATGAAGGAAAACGTTTTTCTCTTGAAGCAAATCCTCTTGATGGAAATTGTTATGAATATCAACACAGGCATGCTTCAATTATGTGAAAGCATAAGCTTCATTTTCTGAATTCGGCTGTGTACGTTGTCCATCATTTATTGATTAGATCTTGAAGCTAAAATAATTGCCTGAAACAATATGATACCTAAATAATATAATTATTGTCACGTCTAAGCCTTTTTTCCTCTGCCTTTGTCAAATTTGTAAAATCAGTCGTGTGTTTTAAATCGTAATTTGACTCCAACGCACCAAAAAGTTTCGAAATAAAAATTCAATAATGAAAATCACCGAATTCGGACTATAACTCATACGCATGAAAGGGTAGCTTTGTGGGGTGGGGTATCGTACAAAATGTAATAAAAAGGGATCTACTGATCGGAGCAACATGAAATTTTCCACAGGGGAGCTCGAGTAAACCGGGTTAAATCCCAGAATCTTACATTTTTTATTCGTTCGTCAGCACTTCCAATGCATTCAGGTACGTATTTACATCAGTGGACACCCAATTTAGGTGGAAACATACAAAATATAAGTAGATGTTACAGTAAAGTAGCCCGAATTCTAACATCTTTTTGGTGTTGGCATTTTATTCAATAACTGAATTCATGGAGCACTCTTCCAATAGTATAGGGTTATATAAGCCTACGTGGTTGACCTTTGCTTGTGCGCAGCTGTTGTATTAAACTATTTTACCTTTTTAATTTATTATTATATGTATTTAAATGACGACATCCTTTGCTGTAATTTGCGTTACAGAAAATATAATTTGATTTGATTTTGATTTGATTTGTAAAATTTTATGCAAGTTTAATTAATTCAATTATTATTATTGTAATATCAGTTTGTTTTCAAATCGAATTATTTCGCGTTGTTACTACAAATAGTTCAAACTAATTAAATTACGTAGCAAACTAGGTAGCCTATAAAACTAAAATTTTACTCGCCATACTAATAATTGATGAAAACAGTGACGTAGGTCCTATATTCGATTTGTTCATTACAATAGTGTAAGCAAAAGCAATTGAAATTTGTGCCATGTATATTTATCACAGGGGATAAATATGATGAATATGAAAAATTCCTTGTGCCAATTTTATACAATATTATGAGACTTTTGTGTACATACGTGCAGTACCATACATCAAAGCTGAGAGAAGATATTTGGTTGCCTTACTTCCTTTTTCAAAATCTCTATTGACATAACATTGTTAAACTGGTTATATTACCTACATTATTTGTACATTTCCAGCGCTTTGTAAGAAATAAAGAGACGAATTTCACAAGGTTTTCCCTACTCTTTGACGTATGTAGATAGGGTACCTAAAATGAGTGAACCCAGATATTTGTAATTTGTACAATGTTTTACCTCATATGTACAATCTACACATCTATACATTGCATAGTGGGAATTCATGCTTAGCCTACCTTGACTGACTTTTTAGGTACGGTTGCTGTTAATTTGACAAAGTGAGAAACAAGTTATATTAAGGGAAAATAGACTGAATATTTAAACATTTATGGGGTTCATTTAATAGTTGCTGATTTAATTTTTCTACTTTTATATACAGTACATACTGTATACTCACTATTTATTGTACATACCATTTTTTCTCTCTTGCTTATTTATTAATATATTTTTCTGTGTTTAAATAGTGATTAATGAAATTAGTGTACAATATATACATTGTTAGTGTAGTATTAGAAACTGTTTAGGGGTCTATCGCGGGCTAACGGGCCCCATGTGCTCACGAATTTATGATGAAGGAAAATTTTGAAATACATTTACTTTACTCTGTTAAATGTTGTAATACAAGGATTGGGCCCACTGACACTTCATGTCTCTTGATTGTTTTCCTTAGCTACGTGAATAAACGATGAATGAAAGTATAGCCTACTACGGTACGAATGAATAATTTTTAGAGTAAGAATCATAGTTAAGGATGGTTTTCCTTAGCTACGTGAATAAACGATGAATGAAAGTATAGCCTACTACGGTACGAATGAATAATTTTTAGAGTAAGAATCATAGTTAAGGACGGGTCCCACGATCGTTTGTAAAGTCTTGGTAATAAATATTGGATGGCACAGAAATTCATTTTTTCCATTAAACTTTTGTGAAAAAGAAACTTGATATCAGCCTTTTAATCCCAGAAATAATTTTGGTTAGGTACCGTAGGTAATATGACTACTTTTTAAATTCATTTGCGTGCCTAAAAAATGAAATTAATCAAATTGTATAGATGCGAAATTATTTAATCTATGTGTAATTCTTGGGGGTGAAGTTGATCGCCTGCACGCGGTGCCCCCTGCCTTTAGCTAAAAGATCAACAGTTCTTGGCGATAACGAGCCACATGCAAAGACGCAAGAATAAAAATAGCCTCCCTAAAGGCCTCGACGACAATCTCCGCATTTTATTCTGGAATGCTGGAGGCTTGAGCAACGCGAAATTCACTGAATTACAAAAGTCCCTTGCGTCTTTACTGGGAGGCTCGTCGGCGTATGGCAGAGGTGCCAAGAGCTGGCGTTGGATAAAGTAAGTAAGTAAGTAATGACCAATTCTGAATAAATTTCAAATAAGCTACTATTTATTGTACAATACTGTTCAAAAACTGCTGACAAAACACTGTGCAAGAAAAATGAACTAAAGGTATTAATAAATTGTATTTTTATTGAAATCTATCTAAATTTTAATTTCAGAGTTTGGAACGTCGAATATTACCAAAAGTTCAATATTTATACAGGAAAAACACTACATCAATATTAACACACACATGTTATCACCCAAAATTAAGTTTAATAAAATATTAGTAAGAAAGGATTCATTTATACGCACATAGATAATGTTTCTAATTTAGTACAATACATATTGTAATTTAAAACTACAATATTGCAAAGGAAAATTCGAGTAATAACATTTAGAATAAGGATCTGATTTATCTTTTGAAAAATCAATATCTAACTTACTGTCAAGGCCTTTTTTATTGGAATTAAGAATAAATGGGACATAAATATTGGCCATCCCTGTGGATCACTTCAAAATTAGTAATTTTTATTTATTTAAATATGGAAGTTATTAAAGAATTGATCTATTCACATTTTAGAGAACTATTTCACACATAGCATCATAGGACATTTTTAATTTTTTTTTGTGTTCCTCTATGAATTTTGCAATTCGTGAAGTTAAAGGCCCAGTAATTTTAAATAATGAACTGTTGTACCAAATATCAAAAAATACTTAAATATGAAAATAGTCTTCAACAACTGAACTAGACTAAATCTTTAATTAAATATGTATACTAAATTAAATAAAAAATATGTAAGGTGCCGATCTTCTTAAAAGTTAAACTTTCAATTAATTCTAATTGTCGTGAGACTGGCTGGTTTGAACTATTAAGTGGCTATAATGCTTACAGCTATCACTGAGACTTTGTATTGTAAATTGGTTAACCTCAAGGAAAACTGGTTGCCAATGCAAAATATACTGATAGAGGTACTCGCATACCTGTGAGAAAATGTCAAGGAGAATAGAAATCGGAAATGAAAAGGAAATAAATAAACATGAAAAACGGTACCTCACAGTTCAATTCGGCTAATTTATTTACTTTTTAATTCACTTTCTAAAAGAATGGTGTAGCACGACAACCCAAAGGGCAAGATTAAGCTACCCGCAAATTCGCGCTGTTTCATTTTCACTTAATGAAAAAACAACTAAATAAGTGCATATCCATCTCTGGGTTAATCTAGTCTCCAATCTTTGATAAGGCGTTACTGTGAATTGAAATGAATTGAAAACGACTTTATTGCAAAAGAAAAGCGAACAACAATACTATAAAGTCTTCTTTTCATGCTAACATTAAAAAACAAAAATATTGTATTAATTATTGATAGACGCTTAAAATTAAATAGAGAAGAAACAAGAGTGGATTCTTTCTATAGATGCAGTTCGTGCCGAAAACGCTCAGGTGTTTTTTTTACTAACATTAGTGGGTTTCTTTCATACGGTTAATTTTTTAACGTTCAATGGGTTTACATGACAACTTCTAATAAAACACTTTTTTTCAGCCCAATGGGGTTTAAGTCTGAGGAGGGAGCCATCTCCCTTGACTCCGGCTCATTTTGGGTTGTTGTGGCCAGCAACATGCCCGGTATGCGCTTTCCCCCCATTAGAGTTGGGTAGATCCGAGTCTCAATCCTCAACTTTCCGCTCCATTTTTTAGTTCTGGACTATTCCTGACCATTTAGCCTTGTATTTTTCCAAATTTACCACATAGGTACGTGTGAGTAACCCTATAATGCCTTCAAGGCGAAAACTTCTCGAGAATCCTAAATTCGCAGCCTTACACGACATTTAATGTAAATGTGTAAAATGCAGTATATTCCTTCCTTACCTACATGCACGCCTAAACCCACCCAGCAGTGGTTGAAAAAAGTAACATATTGAATCACTTCTTGAGGTCTCAACCCGAATACTTCGAATTAAGTGGCAACATACAATAACTTTTATTAGCCTATTAATAAATTATTATGTTACATTTCAAGTTTATTTTTTCAATTAAAAAAATGAGAAAATCTTATAATAATATTGTACAGCTATGAAAAAATATAACATGGACGCTAATTATTAGTTACAAATACAGGTAATAGAACAAAAATGTAAATCTATTATGGACTTTGAGAATGAGTACATTATTCATTCGATTTTTCCAATGCAACACCTTGTTTAACTGCTGTGGCACACAACTTATGCAAACAATGCTCCTCTCGAAACTGTTAAACTGTTTGCTAAACTTCGGTTTAATTATGGTATACACGAGTGAATAACCCCATATTTCCCAGCATTCCGTACAAATTCAATTCAAAATCTCTTAATAGTTTGATAACTTTTCTTCGGCTACGTTTAAGCTTCGGGCTTTACTTTGCAGCACAAAACTGTGGTTACCATCAAGCCCAGAAAAAATATAATTATTAATATTAAGCAGCGAGCCAAGTTCCCTCACGGCCTCCATGTATGGAAATTCGCTCCCACCAAGGACATTTTATTAATTTCTGGTGCCACGTCTTCTTTGATCAATTAAACAGCAACAAAATCAGGTCGGGGATATTCTCTGATTGGTCAAAAGAAGAGACGTGGCTGGTGGCACCTAAAATTAAAAAAGTATCCTTAACGGGAGCGAATGATTCATCTCTCCTATATAGAAATCTAACCTCAGTAGCCCCCACCATCATCCGATACAATACGATATGTTTGTCTTAGAATTCTAGAGTTGGTGAATCATACCGTATCTTTGGGATCCACAGACCGCTATTACTACCTGCTGAATCCGAATGACGCCATTTATCGTAGAGAAACGAGGATAGTTGAATTGGACTGGAACGTTATCTTTTCCGCGCAATAAATCAGCGGTACCTATGGGCTCATTGGCGATTTTAAGATCACTATTTGACATCTTAACAGGATTTGGAACGTAGACTTTGGTCACCCTTGGATCACACAAAAATCAGTCAGCTTCAATTTTTTATTTAATTTACTACGTAAGCTATAACGATTTCGTCTTTCCAGGTTAAAGAGGAAAACCTCTTAGGGAAGAGTAAGAACGCAATGACCCACAGTAAAAGAACCGGTCCGAGTTAACTCGAACATGCTTTCCAATTTATCAAAATTAGTAGATAGAGAAAATGAGTAATTTCATGGTAAATAATTTTCCTATGGTTAAATTTCCGATATCTCGGGGGGGGGGGGTTGTCCACCTGACGTCACTGGATGAGAGGGAGATTCTAGTTAGGTCAGACCAACGCATTACCACGCAGCAATACTGACAATGCATTTGAGCGTGAATTTTCTATCATTTTTTCAAAAAAAAAACATTTTTTTGCACAAAACCAAATACTTTTCTGGGAAAGCAACCTGTCCGGTTTCGTTACTTAATTTAACACTTAAAACATTCCTGAAGTTAGAAATCATCGATAGAAAGGTTTCGCAGAAAAATTATTATTTAGTCATTTTTCATTAAAATTTAGTTATTTTTATTTTTTACCCCCAGAAGCAACCTATCAAGGGGGAAGCGACCACCCGCATTTCGTTAACATTAATAACGGCTACAACATATGTGAATTTAAAAGAAATCGTTGGAGCCGTTTTGGAGAAATAATGTTTTTAGACGTTTTTTGGAGTTTTTTGAGATTAAAACCCCCCCAAATTAAGTTAGCCCCAAATAAAATAAAACCTAATTTCATCAAAATCGACCGAGTAGTTTGCCCGGAAATCGACGCACAGACAGACAGACAGAACGACAGACAGACAGACATTTCGTAAAAACTACTTTTTTGGGTTCCTGGGACCTTAAAACGTGTAATTCCGTTGAAATCTCGGAATCGAAAATTTCGACCGTCACAAAGCTTTCTACGTATACTTCGTATAAATTGGAAAGCAATAATTATTAATGTGACCAGTTTCGGAGACAATCTATACTGATGATCATTGCGTTCTTATACTCTTTCCCAAGATGATCCCAAAGTTCCATGAAGCCACCAAGGAAACTCGCACAAGGAAGAAGAAAACAATGTCTTAGGGTATTTTTAGTTGATGGTGCTATGCCATTTCTCCATGAACTTTACAATGCGTGAAATTTTAGTCCTCCGTTAAGTTCATTAATTAATTCCAAAATTTTCAAAATACCCTATGATATGAAGTAGTCCTCTACACCGGCGGACTAAATTATTATAACTTACGTAGTAAATAAAATAAAATCTATTAAAATTCAATATATTAATCCTGAGATGATTTTCTTAATGAAGATTTTAACAGTGGCGTCCGTTCAATGTCTTCTTGGGGAGAAGGGAATGGTGAATTTTCTGCCAACTAATAGCAATTTCCATTTTTTAAATTATATTTATTTAACCATGGAACCTCTAGTATATATGGTATCTCCCCCAGAACATTTTTAAATACTGTATTCAGGGTTTTCCTTGATGGGTTATGATGATTTATGATTTAAGCATATTGCATGATTTTGGCGTACTCACCTCGTTTCCTTAACATTATTACATTATTTTTACTTCCCAGAGGCACAGTTATCTCGTTCCCTTGTAATTCACCGTATGGACCCCGTTGGCGTACAAAAATAGGCTTGGCAGTCTTATTTGAGACTTCCTTTAATTAATCATGAACCTAAACCCAGCATTAACACTGGGATTTTAAAAACAACCCTATCCAACATTTTCAAAAGAACAAGAAAAACTCATTTTTGCAAAAATGCCCCGGGGCTACAAAGAACACGGCGAGAATGAAACGACATTGGATTTTTGAGAGAATAAGCAAAAGCGGTTCTTATAACATTACGACATTCATATCACAGCACGAAACAACAATAAAAGGGGTATAATAAAGAACCCAACCAAATGGTGGCTCATATTTCCTAAGATAGTTGTGGCTTAGATCGTTTTCATTTTCACTTAGAGCGCCAGGCAGCGTGAAACCCGAATGTTCCACTAGATTCATTATTTCTCATTAAGAGAAGACAATGATAGAGAAGTTTAACAGAGAAGGGATCTTTGAAACTCTTAACTATTGTCTTCGTCAAAACCACCCATTATTTTAGATTAGATTATGTCTCTTGTTACCGCTTTGTGTATAAGACATAGGTAAAGCTTTCGTTATTTTCTTGCTGAAGCCCGTCAAAATTGTTGGATATCGTATAAAATGGGTAATGGTGCATGCGGAGTTTAATTATTATTAAATATACAGACCTAAAGGTTTTAAATAGTATGCAATTATATAGTATATAATCCCTGGAAATACCAGTATCGAAGCCTAAAAGATTGACCTATTAAGAATGTTTATTTTGTTTAATATGTTATATTTGATTAAGGAAAACCATTATTAAGAGGAAATTGGCAGCCCGAAATGTAATCCTTTCTTATTTTTTATTTAAGAGAATTTGTTACACAGAAAATTGGCAACCAAAAATTAAATACTTTTCATTTTTTATTTCATTAACTCAGCAAGTCGTCGGTCTTCGTCGGTTCTTTCAAACCAAAAATTAAAAATACCCTGCAAGATGCAAGAGCTAGTCTTCTACAACTTAACTGAGCCAAACCTTTAATAACTTACTTAGTTAATTAAATAAAAAATAAGAAGTATTAAAGTTCGGGCTGCCAATTCTGTACACGACGCATTCTCTTTAGACTACTTGGTAACATAGCAAGTGGTATTGTATAAAATAAAATAAATAAATAATGACTTTTTTGTTCTATTACTAAGCCAACCTAGAGGAATTAGGGCTATAAAGCCCTCTCTAGGAACTAGGAAAGCCCGGGACCAGCTGCTTTACATGCCCTCCGAAGCATGGCCAGAAAATGTAACTAGTATATAGGTAACTGAATATAAAAAATAAATTCTAGGCTAGTCGGAGGTCAAAGTTAGACGTAATAAAAAAAAATCAATCGAAAACTGCTGCCAATTTCATCAGTGAAAAGAATTGAGCGTCTTAAAACCTATATACTGTATATATAATATATATACTGTATTTATGATCAGTTTCCAAAAAGGTTTTATGCGAAATAGCTATTGGAAAGACAAAAAGAGAGTAAAAGTTTTGCCAGTCTTATTTTACACTCAATATGCTATAATAATATCAAGAAAATACCAGCATCTCCAGATTGGACCTGAGGGGCTTTCATGGTATTTTTATGTGGGAATTTTCAAATTCCCTTTCTATTGCAGAGAAAATATGAGCAAATCCTCATGGCTATATGTAGGCTATGTATATTGGAAACAAGTATTAGAATTCCATATCACTCGAATTTGTTATCATATATTATATTATATATTACTTGTCTGTGAGTCGATTTCCGGGCAAACTGCCTGGTCGAATTTGATGAAATTCGGCATGTAGGTTCACAAAAATCATACCTCGGGACCATTTTTTTTATTTGGGGTTAACTTAATTTGGGGGGGGGGTTTATTCTCAAAAAACTCCGAGAAAACGTCTAAAAAATTATTTCTCAAAAACGGCTCCAACGATTTCTTTTAAATTCACATATATTGTAGTCGCTATTAATGTTAACGAAATGCAGGGCGTCGCTTGCCCCTTGATAGGTTGCTTCTGGGGGTAAAAAATAAAAATAACTAAATTTTATTGAAAAATGACTAAATAATAATTTTTCTGCGAAACCTTTCTATCGATGATTTCTAACTTCAGGTATGTTTTAGGTGTTAAATAGAGTAACGAAACCGGACAGGTCGCTTTCCCAGAAAAGTATTTGGTTTTGTGCAAAAAAATGTTTTTTTGAAAAAATGATAGAAAATTCACACATTGGGTGCCCTGCCAGTATTGCTGTATGGTAATGTGTTGGTCTGACCTAACTAGAATCTCCCTCTCATCCAGTGACGTCAGGTGGACAACCCCCCCCCCCCCCCCCCGAGATATCGGAAATTTAACCATAGGAAAATTATTTACCATGAAATTACTCATTTTCTCTATCTACTAATTTTGATAAATTGGAAAGCATGTTCGAGTAAACTCGGACCGGTTCATTTGCATTATTATGATAATTATATTTTGATTTAATCATGGTGCATGGATATCATGGAAGTTCAAAATAGTTAAATCATTTATCTCACATCAGGGTTGGCTATTTTGTTTGTATAATGTTAATAATGTAACAAAGAAAACGTGAGTTTTACATTGCACATAATTGTCAGGACATGTAGAGTAGCGGTACGGACTCTGACTTTCACCCGAAAGGTTGTTGGTTCGAGTCCTACACTTCCTACGTTTTCGCTTCGGGGGGCATGTAAAGCAGGCGGTCCGGGTCTTCCTAGTTGAGTGTAAGAGAGGGCTTTATAGCCCTAACTCCGCTAGGTTGGCTTAGTAATAGAACAAAAAAGTCAATATTTATTTATTATTTATTCATATTTTTTTTTGTACCAGCCGTAACTATAGTACAATATACAATCTATCTCAATGTTAGATTTTTCACTTTCACCCGAAAGGTTGTTGGTTCGAGTCCCACACTTGCTATATCTTCTGGCCATGCTTCGGAGGGCATGTAAAGCAGGCGGTCCCTGGCTTTCCTAGTTGAGTGTAAGAGAGGGCTTATAGCCCTAACTCCGCTAGGCTGGCTTGGTAATAGAACAAAAAAGTCGATATTTATTATTATTATTCCACAGTAATTACAATGGTAATTAAATTCACTTCCAATGTTTAGGCGTGATTTTCATTCTGTTTGTCAATTTACAGGAGGTACTGTGATTCCCAATAATGACGTAATAACGTGATATTCTCAGTCAAAATGTTGAATTTGAAATAGAAGAGAATATATGAGCAAAATTAGCATTGTATTTTTGTTCACTTTGTTTTTGTTGTTATGTCTAATTAGGCTTAACATTATGGCTGAGTTCCCAGGAACGTTCCTATGCGATATGTACACGATGTACACCCATTCAATTCAAATTTCTTTAGGTACAGTACGGTATGGGGTCATATGAATTAATCCTTTAAATTGTACTCATATGTATATTTTTTATTGACAGTTGATGCAAGGATGCCACTTAAAATTATTTTTACTGCGATCATATTGTTATTCTAATGAATGTAGCTCCTATCAATTGAAGGCTGTGGAGTCAAAAGAATACTGTAGTTTTCACCAGACATTGGACCGAACATAGACAGGGCCCTGTTACCAAAAAGTTTATTTTGCCTAGGGCAAAGGATATATTACCTAAACTCTCCAATGTTTTATCTATGTATGATACATTAACTGAAAATGTATTAATTTCGTTCCTACAATAATATAATGCATATACAAATCTTTTATTTCGTGCATGTATCATCAAAATATTTCCTCCAGATGAGACTTCCACCCTCTGTTTTTGACTTCCGGCTGAAGACGCCATATTTGTTGAACTATCCAGGAAGGGAGGGGGGGGGGATGTCAAATAAACGCCCACCTTGGAGCGGCACATTTCTTAACATAAACAATCATATTGTTCAGAACGGATTCCACATTACGGTATGAAAACCTTCTGTTGATGGAGGAAGCTGCCCTAAATAGTAAATTGTATTATCTGCGGATAAGATAAGCAAGAGAAAACTATAAAGGAAAATGATATTGCATCATAACAAAGACATTATGGACAGTAGATATCGGATGCCTGGTGAATTTCATAACAAGACTCGACGGTATTTGCTTTGGGCTGAAACGGGTTGCGTGTTTTACCCCCATCACTAAATCTCTTTGGAACAATCTCTACAAATTGTTTCGTCAAAGGCAAAGACTTCCACTTGGATGGTAATATTGAGTGTTTGCAGAGTGCTCTTTGTCCTGAATACCTTGGCAGTCATACAGAATAGAAATGAGTAGTAGGCCTGTGTGTCATAAGTATATGAAACATGGCTAGTAAAGCTGTTGTACGTATTTCTACTGTAAGCTATACAAAGCTGAGATATTTTACTTAAGAGACTGATACATCTCCGAGATTGATCCACCAGTGGGCCTGCTATTCCGTTTAGTATGGACTTATTCCTGGGGTTAAAAATGTAAACAAAACCATTTTGAATAATTCTTTCTTTTGTAAATTATCTTGTTTACATATTTAATCCCGGGTTAAGATTAAAAATAGTAGCTGCATGAATATATAGAAGGATAAGTTATCCCTAGAGTTAAACGACCCTGAGGTAAATGTCAATGGAAATGCATTTGAAAGCAAAGTGGCAAATTGTTTTTTCATGTTGGAAGCCTCAAAAAACTGTCAATTTTCTACCTGCTTAAGTGTATTTGTAACAATAAACAGGTATGAGTTTAGTTGTGAATTTGCAAAGTTTGGAATAGGCACCGGTCAACGCCTGCATAAGTCACTAAGTCTATCTAAGTCTATCATATATATACATATCTACTTCGGCAACGTGACCTCGATGGTTCGCATTCAGTTTCCGCCAATTTTTTCATCTTCCTTTTTCTAATTTCAGAGAGGCTTATGAACACACATAGTGCATGGGATTTATTTCTTGAAACGGTCTAGAATGGACCATTTCAAATAAATTGCAATAAAGAAGTTGATAATAAGAAACTAGGTACTCATATTTTTTCTTCAACCCTTGTTTCCTGGCCCCCTTAGATAAAAAAAGTTAACCCGTAATTAAAACTGAAGCTAACTCCATCTAAGCTTTTATATTAATTTTTCAAAGCTGAAACTCTATCGTATGACTTGAATTTTTGTTCAAGAGTAAAGTAAATTTTTCTCTTAAGTCAGCTCACTCATGTAAACACTCTTCGGAAATGGCTGATGGATTATCTTCTTTTTGTTTTTGTTTTTTTGGTGCCACTGTTTAGAGATGAAATTCGCTAAGAGAGTTCGACGGGAAACTCCTCGTATTTCATGCGACCTTTCTTTAAAAGTAAAATTCATTTTTCTTTTTATGGCCCACCGAGGTGGATTCAACTAGATAGACTGTTAGTTTTGTTTATTCGTTAATTTTCGATTGCTGCTTTATCCACTTTGAATTTATCGTCAAAGACACAGCTTCCTTAATATTTGATCAAAATTGATTCTTCTTTTATTATTCTCTAATTATAATTAGTATGTCGCGAACATTGCATTGTCTACGATCAAGGTCGTAGCCAAGGGGGGGGGGGTCATGGGGGTTCAAACCCGCCGAAATGGAATGGCTTGATACTAGATAGAATCGGATTTTGAGAGGAAAAATAAAAACCAATAAAAATATTTCTAACCCCCCCCCCCCCCCCCGAAAAAAAATCCTGGCTACGGCCTTGTCTACGATTTTCTTAGCTGTATCATATTATACTGCTGTTTATCAGCAGTCCTAGACATCAGTATTTGTAATTAATTATTAGTATATAAAATATTGTAAATATTGTGCGAATAATTTGGTAAAGAGTCCACTATTTTTGTTGGATTTTAAGTTATAGTAGCCTAGTAGCTGGCTCGAAAAGGTGCAGAAACGCCATTCATTGGGGCAGAACCTAAGTACGGGATGGTTTATTGCCAGGCCCGTACTTCTGTACAAAAATGGGTGCAGAGAAAAACTGCAGAGGAATGGAAGAAAGTCCCGGAAAGCAGATTTGCTAAGAAGGTTATTCCGGGTCCTAGTAAAAGCTCACCGATCAGCTTCTCTCTTTAAGTAGAGAGCAAGCTAGAAGGGTGGTTGGCACGCTTACGGGCCACGGCCACTTCAACAAACACATGCATAGGGTTGGCGTGAAAAACGACAGTAGATGCAGACTGTGTGAAGTTGAAGAAGAAACAGCTGAACACATTCTCTTTGAATGTGAAGCGCTGGGACAAACTCGATACCAAACTCTTGGCCACCCTAGGTCTGAAGAGGAAACCATCCGATCTAATCCCATCACAAAAACACTAGAATTTATCAAAAAGACTGGTGTTATAAGATGGGCGTAGACGGCAAACGTGGAAGCAAAAGACCTTCTAGGTCGACGCTTATAGGAACTCAAACGAGTAGGCCCCACGAAGGGAAAAAAAAAAAAATAGTAGCCTATGGGACGGTGCATTACATTAAGGCCGACACCGTATATAAAATTCTTCACATCATAATAAAGGCATAAATATAGGCAGATTTCACGACTGTGGAAGAACAATGTACCCGCCATTAGTCTCGTTTTGATATAGGCCTAACTTCAGTTTTATCATAGGCCTGTTATAATGTAATATACATAAAAAACCGAAGAGGATAAAATATTTAGGAAGCCCCACAAACTGTAGGGTTTTTCGTAGTCTGCATGTAATTTATTTCTTTTACGTTCTCAAAGGAAATGAAGGGCTATAATTTTTTGCTGACAAAAGGGGAAAAACAAGGGATGTTTTAAAAAAAAACTAGTGAATGGAGGTCTTGCCATGTCTGCGGAGGGATTTTGCATTTGGGGGGTTTGGCGAGGTGTCAACTTTACAAGACAAATGCGGAGTCAACTTGTAGAGCCACTCGTTCTACAACTATTTTATTACCACTTATAGGGAAAACTCTTTATTTCAATCGGCATTGTCTTACTAGTAGCTTAGAATACGCACGTTAGTTAGAACTCTGTAATAATAAGATTTTATTTTATTTTAATTTTGTGCATATATTTTAATGCGTAACTTAATGTGTAACCGGAGGAAATAATACCGTATCGAATTTTATAATTTATAAATTTTTGTTTTTGTGCAATTTACTGAGATTTACTCAATCCAAGTTCATCCACTGCATTTTAAATTTTAAGAATATTGTAATTTTTCATTAATGTTATAAGTTGCTAAAATCTACCCAAATTCTCATGGGCTAGTATCATGAATGAAATAGTCGTCTACAACTTGGGTAGACTAAGTTAAATGGTAATAACTAATAATAATAAATATCAAATTAAAGCTGATAAATTTTGGTGTGATTTTGGGGTGTTTAATATAATTACAGTTAAGTTCCTATTAAAGAAAGAAAGACGTTTTAGTTGCGTTTTTAAGAAAATTATATAGATTAACCTAGATTTTGAGATCTTTCCCATTATGATACAAAACTTCTATATTCGTTCTGTCTACGCCGCCGCCGGATACTGTGTGCTCTTCTTGTTAAACAGTTTTTTATTTTATTTTTATTTTGTCCTCACTGGTTACTCCACCAAGTGAGGGAAATATATTGAAAACAGTATGTTACAAAGAGGATATCGGCGCAGGTACCTCCGGATGCAACATCCAATGAGGCCCTGGGCCCAAAAAAATACATGCCATAACTATTTTTGTTTCCCGTTTGTTACGGGTTTGATTCTAATATATATAGTACATAGGTAAGGTAAGGTATATTATAAGGTAAATAAGTAAATTATAATAGAACTATAATGATTAATTAAACAATCATTATAATTATATTATATAAAAATTGATGGCTTTTGATTGTACATGTTAATCCTATATTTTTTTAAAAGTTTTACTTCTGCATTAAATCAATTACCATTATAATTGGTCGCTTGGACCGCGTTTCTGCAAAAAAGAACGAATTTTGGCTATATAAGCCCTTAGGTCTTTTATATAACATGAGACCCTCGGTATTGGCTAAATAATTCTCCAATCGGAGGTTTTTCAAAAAAGGGGAATCTGCGTATACGACAGAAAATTATTGAAGTAAAGGACAATTTTTCAACAAGAGAAGTTTTTTTAATTAACCATGAGGGTAACAGCTGTGCAGTAAATCAGGACACCCCAAAATATTTATTGCATTAGCGCCGTAAAATATGAATCGTCAACAATGAGGTTCATTTTTCATTTTTAAAGCATTTGTCGATTCCGCCTTTTTCTCCATCCAAAATTTATACCTTCCTGCCACAAGTGATTGATGTGTTCTGCTTTCTGATTCGGTTCGGTAAAAGCGAAGTTTTAATGCAGCATAGAGAAGCCTTCTCAAGATAATCTATTGCTCAATGTGAAGAATTATGGTGTGAGACCTAATATATAAAGTAAATTTACTCTATTTTGATTGCTCAATCTTTTATATTCGCACTACGAATATAGGACATGTAGAGTAGTGGTACAGACTCTGACTTTCACCCAAAAGTTGGTTGGTTCGAGTCCCACACTTGCTATATTTTCTGGCCATGCTTCGGAGGACATGTAAAGCAGGTGGTCCCGGGACTTCCTAGTTGAATATAGAGAGGGCTTTATAGTCCTAACTTCACTAGGTTGGCTTAGTAATAGAACAAAAATGTCGTTATTTATTTACTTATATTTTGTTTTAAAATAAAAATCGCCCATTGTCTTTCATTATACGTATTACTTGACAAACTTAGCAGAGGCAGGACTAAAAGGTTTTCCCTATATATAGCTGGATTGACCCAGGATTTCCGGTTTTACATGTAAATAAATTAGTAAAGCAATAAACAAACAAGTGGAAAAACTGTGAGACCTCTTCAAAATCTATTGATAACATTTTGTGTTGCAGATTCCAACAAACTACATTCAAAAATATAAAATTTCAAGGAATGCCTACCGTTGCTATAGCCTTCAACCTACAATAACCTCCTATGCAACCAGCAATAATTCAAATGAAAACCCAAGAAACCTAAAATACCATACCATTTTTAATAACGTAGTTTTATTCCAAATATCCCTCTAAAGTATGTGAAATTATATTTTACGTCGACATTAATGAAGCATTGTTTAAGTTGTGTGTCACAGCATTTTTATTATTTATATTCACTTATTTATTTTAATAGTACAGCATACGTAAATTAAAATTATATAAAGGCACTTACTTATTGTATAGGACGATGTCCGGCCGCCAAATGTGATCAGATGGAACATGGAGCATTTGAACGCCACCATACTCTTTTGGGTCCCATCGGAGCTTGTAGTCGTACCATGACTGTGGACAAAATTAATAATAATAATAATAATATTTTTTTCCCAGCCGGTACCCCCAGCACTGGGAGCATTTAATAGAAAGAATACAATACAACATTAAAGAAAATAATCGTTTTTACCGGAATACTGCATGTAAGCCCCATAAGGGAGGCTTGTGGCAGGATTCGCCAAAAGACTACAAACAGTTAATATAGGGAGTACGAACTACATTATTACAAGTGTAAATAAAATAATAATAATACAGTTATATAGTTAGTTAAAGTTAAATAAATTCTTCTTCTTCTTCTTCTTCTTTTCCCTGTCCAGTATCCCCTGGACAAGGAGCATATATTTACAAAATACAATAACTTACATAATAATACCATAATATTAATATTATAATAATAAGTTACATAATAATAACATCCCGCATCCCCAAGCTAGCGCTTATTTGGGACATAAGACTCATACAGTGCTGCTAAACAAGGCTTAATAATTTATTTTTGTTACTTATTTATAATAATAATAATAATAATAATAATAATAATAATACGAGTATTTAACCAAAAAGACATTACACATTTTTCTAGCAACCGGTGCCACAAAGTCAATAAAGGCGCGTTGGGGTCACCGCACAATTCACTTTATTATGTTAGTTTTAAGTTTTAAGAGATTTTATACATTGTACAATAGATTTACTCTATAGTACAATAGCCATCAACCTGCCATTAAGACTGTTGATGTTGCCTGTTGGATTAAAACCGGACATGCCATAAAACGTATGACGTAATGGCGTCTACTAACTGTTGCCAAATACGATTCAAACATACCATAACAAGAAATATGAAATGCATTTCTGTTAACAGCTCCAAGCGCATTGGAATTTTAGTCAGAATATATATATATATAATATAAATAGCCTAAACTTCCACAACCTTTGAGTGTGCAACTGTGCACTGACGATGGTGTCAGAGTGACAGAATACTATACAATATACGTCTCTACTTCGGACACGAAAAATTAAAGGCGTATAAATAACATTGTGTTCTTCATCGACTCCCTCGTTCAATTTATTGCAGTATTATATGGTAGACATAACACTGACATTAAACTAATTTTGGTTGAAGAGGTAACCTAATTATAACCGAAATTAGAAGATTTAGAGTAAACTGGACTTGGCGGGATATGAAACCAGTTTTTCTAAATCGTCTAATTTCGGTTACATTCTCGTCGCTACAGCTCGGGGGAGCTCTGGCCTCACGCACCGCCCCTCTTTGGACATCCCGGTTCTCGGCCTTCCTCTGTCAAGTGCCAAGCTACCACTGATATCTTTTGACGGTCAATTTCCACATCTTCGCGCCATCAGTTGCCCTCCATTATCACTCTGTATACGGAGTTTGGAGCTTGTAATGTATTGAACATCATTGTATTGTATTTATCCCAAAATAGTCATTCATAATGGTTACTGCATGAAGCAAACGACAAAGCCATCCAAACTGCTCAATTTTGGAGAACCCATAAAATGCGAACACGCGAAATAATGGTTACTTGCACAACCGTCAGGTAGGACTTTTATTATAATTCGAACGAAATAATTGTACCATTAAGAGCTCATACGAACATATATATAAATATATATATATATATATATGCTCTGCATTCAGTAGTGGGGCAGAATTTTTCAGAGCCTAATATCTTAGAGTTACTGTATTTCCAATGGAGACCTTGGTATTTAAATGTAGCAAGATATGAATTACAGTTACAGAAGATTTTGAAGGACTTTTAATGTCCCATTGCATAATAAAAATAAATAAATAAGGACTTTTTTTTCTATTACTAAGCCGACCTAGTGGAGTTAGGGCTATAAAGCCCTCTCTTGCACTCAACTAGGAAAGCCCGGGACCGCTTGCTTTACATGCCCTCCGAAGCATGGCCAGAAAATGTAGGAAGTGTAGGACTCGAACCAACAACCTTCGGGGTGAACCCTGCCAACCTGCCCCTATTGATTTTTTTTCAGACATTTTTCATTTCTGCATGAAACTGGTAGTCTTGTACATGACTAACCCACAGCTGCAGCAAGCGACAATGAAGACGCTGACATTAGCTATGCCACTATACATTGCAGTATTATATGGTACTAATATACTATATAACACTGACATTAAATTTACTTTGGTTGAAGACCAGCGGTGAAGACGACGCCCCGGTTAGGCGTAGATTATGGGTTCGAATCCCGCCAAGTCCAGTTTTTTTTCATATCATCTAATTTCGGTTGCTATGCCACTTTGCCCATCTACCCATCATAATTATTATACTGTATATAGGCTATAGTGATTAGTTTAATATGGCAAATGTTATAGGATATGTCTTATAGAAGTTAGAGACTGACGGATATCAATGAAGCGTTCAGCCTGCCGGAGATTGAACACTATTGAACGGAGGGCAAACTTTGAAACTTACGAGCAACACTTCGCCAACTTCACAAAGCAGCTTCGGCTCCAAACTTCAGAGTTCCTAATCCTAGTGTTGGTTATAAGCGTCATCTAATTTTAATTGTATTTATTTGACCTAAAAATAATAATTCCATAAGGTAATCATTAAAATAATAAACACCGTGGCACGACAATTCAGTCAGGGTCTATATTTTGGGGGTAATGTTTGCAACATTCTAGGCAGCCGCGTTTTCCCCCTACCAGGGACGTTTTTCTTTTTATGTTGAATCTCGAAGGTAAACCTTCCGTTTTGTGCAGTAGTCCAATTCGGTACCAAGTGGATTATTTCCGACCTTAACTAACTACCTACGACAATTGCCGGCTGCCATACCAAGGTCAATCCAGCGGACCAGAGCAGGTTCAAAGCTGCAGATAACTTGGTCGTGTGCACAGTGCCGGTAGGGAAACATGGTAGGACTTGTCCTGGTCACCTCCGAACTAATCGTGTGACTTCACTGTGTTTCCCAGGTGGTTCGGAATCCACTATAATCAGGAGGTCCACTGTCCTATGGGCCCACACCGTGGCCTGGGACTGTGTCCAACCATACTACTACTATCTACGACAATTGGATTGGCAATCGATATCCTATTTGTCCATGCTAATGCCAATTTTTTTGAATATCTTATGCAGTTCTGCCGGACGCAGCCCCAGATCTATGTAAGGGGCGGGCAGGTGCAATTGCCCTAGGCGCCGAGTTAAGGGTATGCCAAAATCATTCCAGGGAAAATGATCAAAACAGGTCACGCGAAGGAAAACTTTAAACAGGTACCAGGAACAGGTTCCCGATTGGTTGATTGGCACTAAAAAGAAGACAGTAATCTGGATGGAAAATGAATTATCAATATTCTAAAGCTTTGCTAAGATGATAGGTTAGAATTTAGTTCAAGGTTTTTGATATCAAGCTATTAAATACACAGCGTCATGTTTTGGAGAGAAAAATACAGCTTTTGGAACTTGCTTCGAAAAAGTATGATTAGTTGAAAAGTAAAAGGAAAGTGGAGGTTAGAGGATCAAAGAAAGTTGTAAGCGGGTTAGTCTCAAATGGGACGTTCCCGAAAGTTTTAGATTACCTACCGTAGATCATAGGTTCTTCTTCTTCTTCAAATCGAATTTTTTCTCTCCTCTCAAAAAATTTGTTTAAAAATATCGGAATGATCTACCGGCCGCGCCTGTTATTGCTCCTTGTTCGTGTACTTTGAATTAGAAAATCTAGGTATCTCTATTTTGTCAACTATAGTTGACCTACTGTACACACATTCTACAATGCAATGCAAAGATTGATTGGTTGGGCCCAAGCATTTTTCTTTACGAAAGAAGTCCACTAAGGCGTGTACTCCACTTGTCATCTGCTCTTCATCTGTGCACTAAAAGATGGTGAGATTTTTGTTTTAAGGAGACTATTATGTAGATACTTAACTTTTCAATTATAAATTAAGTTATATAATATAGTAGAGACTTATTATTGATGTCTGCTACCATATTGTAACTTAATTTATAGTAGATAAGTTAAGTATCTACATAATAGTCTCATTAAAACAAAAATCTCATCATCTTTTAGTGCACAGATGAAGAAAAGATGACAAGTGGAATACACGCCTTAACTTAGTGAATCCAAAAAAAGTGTGGACTGAGTTTCACACATACACACTACTGCTCCCCATTCCATTTTCCGTTTGGAGCGTGGATTGGAGCGGCATTCTATGGGGACCTTTACATCAGGACCCATTGGAATATAAAGATTTGTAAACCATCAAGTCAATTAACTGAAATGAGCTATACTGGCAGTTTACGAGTAGGCCTAGTTATTCCCAAACATGAAATTGACTCCAAATAGTGGATGCGAGCAGACAACTTTGACAACGATCAAATAAGTTGAACTGCCCAATATATTTCATGTATCTGATGATTATGAGATGCAAATTTATATATTTGCGTTTTAATAAATAATTATGAGTTCTAACATTGATATTATACGGCGTACACCCTTTAATAAAGTATAATACACAATATGTATCTAATGGGAACCGCTCCTAGCAAAAGCTATCCCCAGCAGCTTGCGCCGGGACATCGCTGTGGCAGCGTTCCGAATGGCCACAGGATATGACTACCTCCAGAGTCACCCCAACAGAATAGGTATCGCTGAGTCATCCGAATGCCCATTCTGCTTCCAAGGCGAGGGGAATGCCGATCACCTATTCCACTGCACTGGCATCGAGGTAGAAAACCGAACTGAGACACAGGAGGGATTGGCCCATCCCTATTACGCGGCACGGCGTCAAATGGACTACCAGCCAAGGACAGGCGTTGGCTGAAGAAGAAGATATGTACCGTACCTACTATATATGTTTTTATACAGTAGTTTCTCAAAGTTGTACGCTACCGCTGTTTGTAATCGCATTACTTCGACATGAACAAAGCTTTTAATAAAATCCGTTCGGAATTATTTTCCCCTTTAATATCTTGCATATTATACGGTATATGCTGTGAGTACAGCTACTGCAATGCAAATTTCCTCAACCAAACTTCGCGGATTGGATTATGTACCGTAATTTATTTTCTCAAGTTGCTGCTTTATTTCTAAATTTATGATAACCTCCTGGAATCCTAGATTTACGTATTGCTACCAAATGCTATAAGGGAAGCAGGGAGATTGATGAGGGGTTATCAGGCTTGAGGGGTTGTTGTATTTATGTTAAAAGTTTCACAGATTACGTTATTGGTACAATTTCGGTTGCACCTTTAAAATTTCAAACTGTTTATACCAAATACTAAAGAAAGACGCCTTAATCCCCATTTTAATAAGAGTCCTACCACTATCCGTAATTATATAATAATAAGTTTAGGGACGCACACGGTGGGATGAACTCCATCTGCGCGTATTTTGATGTGTAATTTTTGGCACATCTCGTATCGTCTCATAGACGGTACTGTAACACCGGCCTGGAGCTATCAATGAATGTCTGTGCCTGAAGAGTGCTGAGTAACCAGCGTGTGACAGTCCGTGAAAACTTATTCATGTGGCGTAGCCAGGCGAGGTTATAAATATGAGGTAGAGACAGAACCTCGCCTGGCTACGCCACATGAATAGGCTGAATAGGATGGTCCCGAAGGCATGCTGGTTATTCAGCACTCTTCTGACACAGACATTCATTGATAGCTTCAGGGTGTTGCAGTATGAGGCAACATGCCTTCAGGACGGTCCTTAAAAGCCTATTCATGTGGCTAGCCAGGCGAGGTTATAAATATGAGGTAGAGACAGAACCTCGTCTGGCTACGCCTCATGAATAGGCTGAATAGGATCGTCCTGAAGGCATGCTGGTTATTTAGCACTCTTCTGACACAGACATTCATTGATAGCTTCAGGGGGTTGCAGTGTGACTTATGAGACAACATGCCTTCAGGACGGTCCTTAAAAGCCTATTCATGTGGCGTAGCCAGGCGAGGTTCTGTCTCTATCTCATATTTATAACCTCGCCTGGCTACGCCACATGAATAAGTTTTCACGGACTGTCACACGCTGTTTATTCAGCACTTTTCTGACACAGACAATCATTGATAGCTACAGATAGCTGCAGTACCGTATATGAGACAGATTCGGAATGCGCCAAGAATTACACCCGTGTCCCCTACAGTGTTCCCGTATTCATTAAAATTATTAAACATATTATGTAAACGAGCAGACCTATCTCATCCTCACCTGCTGGGCTGTATAAACTTAGCAAAAAATCTTTTCACATTTTATATTCCTTCCTTTTTTGCGGCGGCAGGAAATACAGTCCCAGCTATCCACGGAAGACGCGATCATAGTAGTTTTTACAATGTAGCAACGATACCATCTTATGATAAAATTAATCAAATACGCTTCAAGCTCTGATGTTAGCTCAATAATGAAAATTATTAAAGTAAGATGGCTGTAAATGCTTCATCGCATCATCACTTTTATGAAAGAAAATGGCTCGAATGTCATAAAGGGGTTACCATTAAAGAATATAGTCTCTTCTCAAGAAGACAGCATAAACTGAGTAATGAAGCAGACGACTAGAGCGTACCATCATTTTATTGGGTCGTAAGAAATGATAGCGGGTTTCCATGGAGAATGATACATGGAACGCAAAATGAATAAGCTCTTTAGACCATAGATAATATAAATAAGAGGACTATTAATGAATGGATACTCAGTAACCTATTTAATGATTGGGTTATAGCTAATCAAGCGCACTCAGAAATATCCGCATGGGATGTTACCTCTGTCTATTCTCTATTATCGGATTTAATGTCCTGAGGACGTTACCTCTTCAACCTAAGGCTAGTAAATTTTGTAATTTTTAAAGGACTAGGCCTACTTATAATGGCCCATAGGTCCAGGCGCGGATCTAGAATGAGACCAAGGAGGGGGCTAAGATTAAATGCGAAATATTTTTGAAAAATAGGGCTGAAATATTGGGGTTTTACGTATTTTCAGAGCAATAAGGGTTCTATATTGTAGGTAATTAATACAATCGAGCACAAGGGGGGTCCGGGGGTCATAATAAGTTCATTCTGGTCCTCTAATGAGTATGAAGTGTTTTATAATACGGATGCGAAACATGGACATCAGCAGATAAGGATGAAAAATAGGGCTGAAATATTGGGGTTTTACGTATTTTCAGAGCAATAAGGGTTCTATATTGTAGGTAATTAATACAATCGAGCACAAGGGGGGTCCGGGGGTCATAATAAGATCATTCTGGTCCTCTAATGAGTATGAAGTGTTTTATAATACGGATGCGAAACATGGACATCAGCAGATAAGGATGAAAAATAGGGCTGAAATATTGGGGGTTTACGTATTTTCAGAGCAATAAGGGTTCCATATTGTAGGTAATTAATACAATCGAGCACAAGGGGGGTCCGGGGGTCATAATGAGTTCATTCTGGTCCTCTAATGCGTATGAAGTGTTTTATAATACGGATGCGAAACATGGACATCAGCAGATAAGGAACTGAAGAGCGTTGACGCGTTTGAAATGTGGTCTTACAGAAGGATCTTACGGATCAGCTGGAGGGACCACGTGACCAATGAAAGAGTACTAGAGGCTAATGAAGAAGAGAGACAGCTTCTACCTCATGTAAACAGCAGAAGATAGAAATAGGTAGGGCATTTATTAAGACACGAAAATCTGGTACACATCATTATTGAGGGTACTCTGGAAGGAACCAATAGACGAGGGCTGCCGAATAAGGAATTCGTGGATCAACTGAAGGAGGAAGCAGGAGCTCGAACGTACACTAAGAGCTGATGAGGAATGCGAGAGACCTGGAGGATGATAGGCAGGGAGTAGCTGCCAACCAATCGCTGAGATTGTGACTACAGAAGAAGACATACATACAGTACAACAGTAATTAAGAAGCCCCAGCCTTTGTGGTTTTTATGGTTACTAAAAATACGATACGTTCAACTAGGTGGAAGCTATAAAAAACATTTCAACCGTAGAAACATAAAAATGCAGTTTCACACTGTACTTACGTACGTGCATGTTATCCTGTTCGAAAAATACCCATAGAACGACTGAGACTACTAGTGCAATTTCGTATTTCGTAGGAAACGATTTATGATTACTACTTTATCACTTAATTTAATTAATTTTTTAATTAGCATAATTTAATTATTTTTTAACACCCAAAATTATTAAAGTTGTGGTTGGTTCGTGAAAATATTCAACTGCTGCAGATTGCAGATATGACAGATAAATTGATTTGATAAGCAGAACTTCATCCGAAAACGAAAAATTGAGATAGACATGAGGTTGACATTCAATTCCACTAAGAACATCATATTTCCGAAATAATCAAAACATCGAAAAGGCTGCCAAGAAACCTCCCCACAGCCCCTTCCTGTCTTTTATGGCCCCGTTTACATGTGAGTGTTTTATAGACGCAAGTTCAATTTCCTTTAGTGTCACTTCTTGTCAAACTCATTCTATGTCGCGTTCCCTGATTATGAGACCGCTCATAAAAGATTTATTGCAATACATCCAGTGCTGTAATCGACTCGTGCAGTACCTACGTAACTTAACACAGTTTTCATTTTAAAAATTAACCGAGTTAGGCTAATAGTTAATAGTCTGAATATCATACCTCGACCATCAGGGGGGGGGGGGGGGGGCTCCTTTTCTAACCCATAGGAAACATAGGAACTCTGTCATACAGTCCAGACCCGTAACCAGGATTTTATTTCGGGAAGGGCTGCGATCCAATAGTATGTAGTGAAATGTCGCACGTCTGTAAAGTTATATTGTATCTAGTCTAAAGTCAAAAAAATCGGGGGGGGGGGGGCTGCAGCTCCTACCCATATTTCCCATATATATATATTGTATAATTTTTAACTAAAAGATTGTTGGTTTAATTTCCAACGCCTGCTTTCTGTATTTATTTCTGCTTTAAGCAACCTTGTCAGCCTGGGGGGGGGGGCGAGGGTGAGTCTGTTTCTTAACTTGAGGCACTCTAAGGGCAGACTCATTCACCTAGGGGAGAAGGGGAGTTGACTGACCTCCTGATTATAGCGGATTCCGAACCACATGGAGAACATAGTAAAGCCGAACGATTAATTCGGAGGTAACCAGGATTCGACATGGACTTCAGCTAAAAGATTCAAATAAAAGAAACTGACTTACAGGTCATAAAGTAAAGTGTAAAGTATACCTATATTTCCAGAATATTCATTATGTGCAATACTATAATCACAATGCATAGCAAGAGCTGTTTGCGATGGACGCTCATTTTAGCAGACCGTAAAGAATTATCTAATTTTGATAATTTAGTTGACAAGCCTGGGGAGTACGGTTGACGTCACGTGTTAACACGTTACTTTAATTTATTTTGAATTGAATTTTCCTGTCATAAATAAATTGGCTGTCATTAAAGTCTCGGAACAATTAAATAAAAAATATTTACCGAATCGTTAATTCTGTATTAGACTGGGCTCCATTGTGTAATATTTCTCATCTCACTTGACTTTTAGTGAAATGAGTGAAAATACGTATGCTCTATTTGTCTAGCATCCGATCTTGGCTAAGTCACGCATGCGCCTGTTACATTGTGTCAACAGTAAGCTTGTCTCAGTTTGTCCATTATCGCGTGTAGCCGGTGTAGCTTCATGACCTCTAGCCTCTAGGCCGTCTACAGACTACTAGTATCCAAAGTCAAAACATGACAATAGTGTCCAAAATTCATGGGGTCGGTGGCAGGGTGATTTTCAATCTGTCACTGTGTAAGTAGGCCTACTTTCATTAATAATAATAATAATAATAATAATAATGCTCTATTTATCTCCAGCACTTGTAGCGCCAATGTAAAAGAACAACTTATCCGGGAATAAGGGTGAATAATACTAAATAAACCCGAATGAACGTATGTATATTGACTTACGGTATTACAATCTATTAAATTAAAAACCAAATAGGGATGGATATTTGTAATAGGATCGATACAAAATGAATGAATCATTTTTCTGAACGATTGGTACGAATATCGTCGGCAATGTTTTTATTATTCCTTATATACGCCCGGGTTAGTTTCAACACCTTTATAATATGTACGAGTATAGCCTATATACATATATTTCTAAATCGTTTAAATCTCCTGCTATCCCTGCAGGTAAGTACATAGACCTACTAAACATAGGCTTATTAGGTGCGTTCGAAGTATGTCCGATTGAGCGTACTATAGGTAAACAGACAATTACTGAATATAGTCATAACCAGTAATGAGTGTCATGAATTCTTGCTGACGTCATTATGCATTCTTGTCTCTCATCGGTTTCTGAAATTTGGCTAGCCAACTATACACGTACTGTCATGGCCGTGCCCAGGGGGGGTGGTCTAAGGGGTCCGGACCCCCCCAAAAAAATTAGACCCCCTACCCCGAAGTCAAAATCTGGGCACGGCCTTGCGTACTGTACCAGCAACGCACCATTATTCATATTTATTTGAAACTTACCTGCTCAACCCAAAGATTTGTAGTCATGATTTGGTTCTTCAAATTCTGAAAAAAAAAAAATTAATTAATGCACCGGGTTGTAAGTGCCATAGGCAATATACATAAAATTTACGGAAGTGCATAATTAACTATTGTTTATTAAAATTCGCAGAAACCAAAAGGTATAAAATACGCTCTTTCTCGTGTGCGGTTGTTGTAATGGGTGTGTTACTGTGTTATGGGTTTATTGATTGACTGCTTCGGTCAACTTATATCGGGAGCACATTTGGCAACAAGGTTACCCAAGGACCGTCTAAGACAGTCCGCCATTACTTATATTGAAGCCGTGGAAGTGTCAATATCAACATTCGTCAGCGTTTTATAATGATAAATTTAGTACCCTTCCTAATTATTTTAATTTATTTAAGAAGAAAGGTTTACCTTATACAAACAATTTAATGAATGTATCCGAATAGCTTAATGGACAGTCTAAGACAAGCTCACCATTGACCAAGGGCGGATCCAGTGGAAAATTTAGGGGGGGGGGGTCACAAGTTGTATGTAAGTTTGAAAGTTAATTTTGTTTAACTTAAAATTTGAGTTTTATTCAATTTTTTTTAATTTTTTTTTGTATCCTGCGAATTTACTAATTTAGGGGGGGTCATGATCCTCTTGACCCCCCCCCCCCTGTGGATCCGCCATTGCCATTGACACTATGTAGCAGGTGGACCGATGACTTAACAAGTACAGATACGAATTTTTTTTCTCTTCTTTTAAAAGGTTAATCCCATACAAACAATTCAATGAATGTATCCGATTGACCTCTTCAGTCGCCTCACTAAGTTACGTAATAGGTACTTGTGTCGAGTAACGACACGTCTCCGATTGCATGTAGAGACTCGCACATGTACAAGCACGCTTCCACCTGGCCATCGAAGTCGATAAACACAATTAACACACGCCTGTTACATGCATACTGAAATATTCATAAAAAGACTCTTCTGCAAACAATTATTTAATTACAATATTAGGCTTTTGAAACGATAACCAAAAAACAAAACAAAAAAGTACCCTATCTATTATGTTTTTATCCAATAAAGATTTTGCTGACTTAGCGACAAAGGTACTGAAGATTTTAGGAACCCTTTGAAAAACAGGCTCATGCCATAATTTCATTATTGCATTCCACTTGTTAAAGTGACAATATCTCAGGAAGCAGATTGAAAATAAAAGCTGGTATTTCAAATCTAGTTGAAATTGGAAGTTTCTGGGTTATTGAGGAATTTGCAACCAATGTGATGCTGTATGTCTACAAGATATAAGGAAGATTCGAGATTCATAATTGTGTTTTGGGATGTTTGCTTCCCCTTCAATATGACTGACTATACATGGCAATAAGTAGAGCGTGAATACAATAAGCCTGGAATCGATACCTTCATTGCATTGCTCACAATATGTGCCTTGAGTTCGGCACGGGGGGGGGGGGGGGACAAACTCAACATTCTATAAGCCTACAATATACTGTATAGGCTCAATTCCAGCATATATTCTCGAGAACGAGGCGAGGGAAAAGAGGTTTTGCTTATTCTGTATATGTGTATATCATTATTGCCGGCTGCTTCGCCCTAAGGCGCAATAGGTCACTATTGACGTGTTTGACGTGGTAGCAGACATTAAAGAAAATGTAAAAATGTCCACGTCAATATCAGCAATATTTTGAGTATTGACGTAGGTGGAATAAGCCCCTAAATTAGATACAATAGGCTACTACATAATTGATTTCACATTGGTTCCATTTTATAGACAGATGAAATACATGTGCTACATTAATTAATGAATGAGGTGGATTATCTGATTCATAGATTTGTTTTAATACCATTGCGTCAGCATTGAATTTATTGTTTCTATTAGTTAAGTTATATTCTACTCTCAGAAGAATTTTTTTTAATGTTTTTATTAATTTAGATTATTGTACAATGCATATGGTGAACACTGTTTTTGTACAATTAAAAACTTATTCTATTCTATTCTAGATGTAAGCCTAATATACATGTAGTTTTAGATTAGTAGCTGTATCGCATGGGAAAATGCATATAATACTGGCCAATACCAAAGAGAACCCTCTTCTGCTAAAAGCAATTTTTTTTTCCTATTTAAATACGTTAGTAATAGAAGGAAAGCTTTGTGATTGTGATTTTTGATTTCGAGATTACAGTGGATTTACACGTTTTGAGACCCAGGCCCATGCACTAAAAAGGTGGTTCTTACGAAATATCTGTCTGCCCATTTATGGGCAAACTACTTGGTAAATTGCGTGTCGAGTCCTGGTCACCTCCGATTTAATCGTGTGACTTTACTATGTTCCCCAAGTTGTTCGAAATCCACTATAATCAGGAGGTCCACCTTGTCAGTCAACTCCCCTTTCCCCCGAGGTGAAAGAGTCTGCCCTTAGGGTGCCTCAAGTTAACAAACAGACTCACTCCCCCCGCCATGCTGACAGGGTTGATTTAAGCAGAAATGCTGAAAGCTGGAGTTGGAAACAACAACAACAACAACAACTTGGTAAATTTTTATGCAATTTGGCATGTAGGCTAACCATAATCATATCACAGAATGTGTATTTATTTTGGCCAACTCAATTTTTTGGGGGGTTTACCATCCATAGTAGTCATCATGACTAAGTAAATTCGAAACTCTCCAATTTTTTAGTTTTAAAAAAATATTAATCGCATACAAACAATTCAATGAATGTATCCGATTGACGTCTTCAGTCGCCTCACTAAGTTACCTAACAGGTACTTGTGTCGAGTTACGACACGTCTCCAATCGCATGGCATGTAGAGACTCGCACAAGTACAAGCACGCTACCACCTGGCCATCGACGTCGACTTGAATTTTGAATTACGGTAACTACGTGTTTGCTCGTTTAATGATAAATACAATTGTCATGATGATCGCCCATCTTCGATAGAAACGGCATTCGAAGAAGAAGAAGAATTTGACTATATTGTATTAATAAGTGCAATAACTGATGTTTTGAATACCTACTGTATGTGCAAATTAAACTTAGAGGAATGCCTTAAAGATATTGTATCTTTAATTTGAAGATGTTTATTTTTCATTTTACTTTTAAATCATTATAATTATTATTTTTTAAATAGAAGCTTAATCGCATACAAACAATTTAATGAATGTATCCGATTGACCTCTTCAGTCGCCTCTGTAGGTTGAGTTACGGCACGTCTCCGATCGCATCCGCGATCCGAGTGCAAGCACGTTACCACCTGGCCATCGAAGTCGAAACTAGTCTACGTTTTGTCCACATCTTATGAAATTTAACCTAAATCAATGTTCCATATTTTTGTTCAGCGTCTTTACATAATAATATTGTGTTTAACCTAAACTAGGTCATTTTACCATGGAAAATAGCTATTGAGAGTTGAGACAGCAGTATTTCATTTTCAATATATATAAATTCGTCAGCAATGTCTTTTATATTCCTTATTTCATCATCTTTGGAATCTAATAAAAGGTAAAGTGAAGACTGAGGAGCCAGCGTTTGATGCACCGGTTCTTTGAAACTTGAGAAAAGTAATATGATGAGGGTATACCGTACATCTATTTTAGAAATGATATGAAGCCTTTGTGCCAATATTGTATAATATAGCCTGGCATATAGTTGTCGTGAGCCTTTGTGATTTTATTTGTTTTAAGACTTGCAGGGATGGCCTATTTATTATTTTATATATATATATATATATTATTTATTCAGATCTAGTCTTACGAAAAAAATCCAAATTATATTGATTATTCATATAAAGACAAGTAATAAACATCAAAATTGTAAAGACTTTAAATGGCACAACTAAAACTACCCTAGCCGAGTTAGGGCCGTGCGGCCCTTGTACAATTATTGCTTTCCAGTTTATACGTAGTATAAGGAAAGCTTTGTGTTGGTCGAACTACTCGGTCGATTTCGATGAAACTTTGCATGTTGGTTTACAAAAATAATACCTCGGAATATTTTTTTTATTTGGGGCTAACTTAATTTGGAGGGGTTTATTCTCAAAAAACTCCATAAAAACGTCTAAAAAACTTATTTCTCAAAAACGGCTCCAACGATTTCTTTTAAATTCACATATATTGTAGTCGTTATTAATGTTAACGAAATGCGGGGCGTCGCTTGCCCCTTGATAGGTTGCTTCTGGGGGTAAAAAAATAAAAATAACTAAATTTTAATGAAAAGTGACTAAAAAATAATTTTTCTGCGAAACGTTTCTATCGATGGTTTCTACCTTCAGGCATGTTTTGGGTGTTAAATTGAGTAACGAAACCGGACAGGTTGCTTTCCCAGAAAAGCATTTGGTTTTGAAAAAAAAATGATAGAAAATTCAAGCTCATATGCATTGCGTGCCCTGCCAGTATTGCTGTGTGGTAATGTGTTGGTCTCACCTATCTAGAATTTGCCTCAACTCCAGTGACGTCAGGTGGACAACCCCCCCCCCCCCCAATTTAACCATAGGAAAATTATTTACCATGAAATTACTCATTTTCTCTATCTACTTATTTTGATAAATTGGAAAGCATGTTCGACTAAACTCGGACCGGTTGTTTTACCATTTTATTAGGGAGTGGTCTGTGCCTAATTTTATCTATTATTTTTAACCGATTTTTCAAATGCCCAATCTATTGTATTTTATCTATTTATCTTAATAGTTAAGTATTAAAGTTCCACTGCGTCCCCCCTCCAACAGTGGGTTGAATGGAACAGTTTTTGGTGAATAATGTAATTTAATGACCAATGAGACGCCCCTGCAAAAATTTTATCCATTTATTTTTCAATTCGTGATCTTTTCAGACACTCAAGTGCATTATTTATTTAAATAAATAAAATAACCAAATATTGTCTTTTTTGTTGTATTGCTAAGCCAACCTAACAGATTTAGGGCTATAAAGCCCTCTCTTACACTCAACTAGGAAGACCTGGGACCACCTGCTTGACATGCCCTCCGAAGCATGGCCAGAAAATGTAGCAAGTATGGGACTCGAACCAACAACCTTTCGGGTGAAAGTCAGAGTCTGTACCACCACTCTGCATGTCCTGTCTGTTGGTATTAACCATCTTCATCATTTCAGCTATTCCAACGTCGGCATTTACGTATTTGAAAACAGTGTAGGAACTGATGCAACCATATACTACAGTCGTTCTAAACGTCCTCAAACTGTTATTAAAATGTTCAGCTGTACTTTAAAAAAATCATATTTTATATAGATACCACACTTCTTCATGGCTACCTGGAAACGTGTGCCGATTTGATAATACTAGGCTATATATAGGCTACATCATAAACTGAAAAAGCAAAAAGCCCAGAAGAGGATATATTTCCTGTAAAAGAGCGCCACAGGCACGAGTAAAATGAAAAATAAAATTTTGAGGATTGAATTTTTCCATCTCTCGTATAATCCGTGGATAGAATTTTTTAAGTGCAAGTTTCTAAAACTGCCCCATAAAGTTTTCCTATTCATACACTTGTTTATCCTTTTAACCGGGTTATATTTTTAGTACCTACTATGTTTAATTTCCCAACTTGTGGGCCGTAAAACAAACGTGCAACAAACGTAAAACAAAATCTCCCAAACGTGGCAATAAGGGAGACTATTTCATATTCATAAATAGGTTTAAATACAATGCTTTGAAATGCATATTGTATGCTACAAATGCTTATAAAATACGTATCTTGTTCACCTAGCTAGAGTATTCAATTTTTTTCCCCCGCGTCTCAGGACTCCCCACTTGCTCCGTCGCTGTGGCAAGAAAACTAAAATCTATATATTGCAGCTAATAATAACGATGTGGGTTCGAATCCCGCCAAGGCCTGATTTATCTAAATTATCTAATTTCGGTTGAAACTAAACCCTGTTTGGTCAGTAAGTCAAGTGTTTAGGTGGGGGAGTCGCCACACACAGTTTATTATTATTTTTTTTTTTGCCCACTGGTTATCTCTCTTTGGATTAGACTACTGTTCAAACCTATACATACACTTACACTTGCATTCAGTGTTTTGGGTATGAGGGCCCGAATATTTATAGGGCAGACCCACAAATTCTCTCATTGACCCCGCTTATATTATTAGGGATTCTCAACAAGTACTTAACAGTTAGCGCCTCGGCCATTTATGAGTTGTTCAGCTACTACTAAACTTTACACGGAGGAGAAAGTGAACAATGTGTTGATGCTCCTGTTCACTTCTCGAATCATAGCCCAAATCTAACTCAGGTAGCATTCACACACTCACACACACACACGTATATACATAGAACTGTTATTGACGTTCTCTGGGCAACCTCGTTGTCTTGTCAGCTCCTGATTGCAGTTCACAGTTCACAATCAACCTGTAACGACAATAATAAACTCGGTGGGCGTATAAGCAGGCCCTGGCTTGCAGTCACCCTTAAAACAATTTTTTTTTAAAAAGCTACTAATTTTTAATTTTTTAATTTTTTTTCATCTTCTTCTAACGAATGGTTGGCAGCAACTCTCAGCATATCATATTCCAGCTCTCTCGGACCTCCGCCTTCCTCTTCAGCTCTTGGTACGTTTGAGCTCCTGCGTTCTCCTTCAGTTGATCCATGAACTTTTTAATAGCCAGGAGTAGATAGGAGTAGATAGGAGTAGATAGGAGTAGATAGGAGTAGCCGTAATCAGAGGTGGGGCGTTTACTTCTGTCACTGTGATTTATCACCGTGACTAAGATGGTCACTACAACCACCCGTTTCAAAAAAAAAAAAAAAAAAAAAAAATACTGGTGATTTGAGTCACTGTCTCACTGTCACCGATTTAGGCTATATTTTAAATAGCTTTGTTTCTAATACTCTGATAGTAGCATGCAATAGCAAGTAACTCGCTCAGGCTTAACCTATATGCACTAGGCGAAAGTAAGCGAAATTCCCCGAAATTCTTTCCGATCGTCTCACGTAAGCTAAACATAAGGTATGCCCGAGGCTGTCACCGTGACTGCTCCATAACTGATTAGCTTTTAGTTTATAGGCTATATATATATATGTATATATTATCTATATTACTACTTCTTACATTTCTAAGCATAACTAAATAAAAGGATAACCGACTTTAATTGTTAAGCGAAACGAATAAGTCTATGTAACTTGTATAAATCACTATCGAGTAAGAGAAGTGACAGTGACTTTTGATTACTCATACCAAGATGTACCAAAATTACTTAGATAGCAGGATCAAAAACAGTCACTCCAGTGACAGAAATCACCAGTATTTGTATCAGTGACTGTCGAGTCACTGTCACCGGTCACTGTTGCTCCTGGAAATATCTGTCAGGCCCCACCTCTAGCCGTAATGTACCGTGTAGCCGGTATTCGGAAATGTATTTCATTTCATTATACTGGTCAGAACCCCCCCCCCCTCCCTACCAAAAATCGCTGAGAGTTCTGTAGGGGATGCACCACACTGTTTTTCAGTCGTATTCATTCATACCTATTTTAGATGGCAGGAGGTGAATATCGAGCGGCGTTATGGGAATTGGCGGGGCGCCAAGTCCGGGCTTTCCCTCCTTTGCTCAAATCTATTCTCCTTTCAACTATTTGTTAGCGTTATTACAATTATGTTTTATCTTTATAATTTAACATTTATTTTTTGCCTTGCTATTTATACGCTGGTGTAAGAAAAGCTTTGTTATGGTCGTAATTTTTGATTTCGAACTTTCAACGAATTTACATGTTTTGAGGTCCCAGGAACTAAACTAAAAAAAGGGTTTTGTCTACGAAATGTCTTTCGTTGGTCTGTCGGTTTGTCGATTTCCGGACAAAATGAAATTCAGCATCTAAGTTTACAAAAATCATATTTTGGGATAATTTAATTTTTGGGTGATGAGACTAAAGTGTAACCCTTCGAAAACTCTAAAACAACGACTTTTTTTTCTAAGAAACAGCAACAACGATTTTCTTTAAATTCACGTATATGGCAGTTTCTAATGTTAACAAAACACAATTAATTGGTCAAGCGCGAAAGGGGGAGGGAGAAGGCCGTGGCTGGTTGAAAGTGAGAACGCGCGTACAGCTTCTTCCCATAAAGGGTGAGTTCCATAATTGCTTGAAGTTTCTGTAAGGAACACTGCACGGCATCGTCATGTATTCGAAGATGGCTGTGGCGCCGTATCTTCTAACACCATACGGTACGGATAGTAGACTTTCATAGTATGTGTTTGCGGCTGCTCGTGAGTGCTATTCAGTTATTAATTTTTTTTATCCCTACAATAGGCTACTTCAATTTAATATTTAATTAATAATTTAAATGCAGTATGGGAATGGGATAGATTCGTGATGTAGCATTTTTACGCAGTGCTTGAGGAACAACCATTGTAGAGTTGTGGGTGCTCCAATCTTCCAACACTACGCAGACAATTAGAAACCTAACATGGCTCTTCATGATATGTAAGCGATAATTGGACACACTCCTATTCAAGGCCGTAGCCAGGATTTTTTTCGGGGGGGGGGGGGTAGAAATTTCATTGGATGTTACATAGTGGTTTTTATTTTTCCTCTCAAAATCCGATTGTATCTAGTATCAAGCCATTTCATTTCGGGGGGGGGAGGGGGGGGGGGTTGAACCCCCATAAACCCCCCTTGGCTACGACCTTGCTCCTATTAATTCAAATCCGCCACTGATCCCTAAAAATTTAACCAAGGCGACGCCTCAGTGGGCACTACGTAGGTAGGCACTGACTTAGCAATATTTATAATTTATCACAACACCGAGAGAAATTGTTCTATTCAGCATAAAACCTATACAAGCAAACCAAATATTATCTCCCCTCTTGCAGTTTCTATTGTGGAAATGTCTGAGCAGGCAATTCAAAAAGTGAGTTGCGATAAATTATGTAATGTGACATTATCTCCATGTAATTTAACAGCCTCCTCCATAAAATGAGGATGTCAGCTTGAAATATTTAAAAACGTGTCCTTTATTTTCTTCTGCTGGTTGACGTGGCCGATAAATTTTTCACATTTTCTTTCTGACGGGTAATTTTGCAAGACATTCTATTGGTAGTATCTGCGAAATCTAGAATTCGGTTAGCAGGCTAAAGAATTGCAAAGAAACATTGTTACTAAAGAATAATTCTTTTCGCTCAGCCAAAGCACCACAATCTCGTACTAGTAAAATATAACCCGTTTAAGACTGCACTCCGTTATTATTGATTTTTTTTCGGATTCGGATGAAAACGTTCCAGAGTAATTTAATATATATAATTAATAATAGAATGTGATAGAAAATTATGAGAGAAGTGAATGAAGAAAATCTGTTGAGAAAAACTCCTCTACATTCACTTTCCGCAATTTATTTTATGACGAATTTCATTAATTGATCGGTATTAGAAACAATTATTCTAATGAATGTGATATTTGTGACAGCTCTATGATTGATTTTATTTTTGAATTTTAACACCGACAAGGATTGTCTCTTAGAATTAATTTTAACATCTAATAATTGGACATATGTTAAAATAAGACAAAATATATTTCTCATTTTGGGAAACCTGCAATACTTGATAGTTCCAATGAACATGAACGAGTCATTATTAGCGCAAGTTCTGGCATGATAGTTTTCCCAAATGATAATGATAATAATTCCGTCGTCGAGAATATATTCTAGAAAATAGAAGGTGAAAGGGAGAGAGTGGGAGATCGGAAGAGAGGGGGTAAACAAATAGAAACCGCTGCGCTAACGATGAACTTCGCAGTTCAATACAAACGGTTGGGAAATCGCTGGAGCTAAAAACCATTTGAGGAAATTAAAACTGGTTCGCAGATGAGAACAGAATATAATGACGGTCGGGTCTTTTCATTTGGCAATCAGTCGATGATGTTAAGGCAGGCCTTTGTTCAACTTCACAAGAATTGGAAATTAATTTCCTACACTCCATCAATTAATTGACTATAGCGATGATAATTTTCAGTTGCTGACTTTTTCTTTTTCGGAATATTAAGAAATGACATCTTTCAAAAGTTTTAATTAGATTTTAAGCGACTTGTCACTTGTATTCCATATTCAAATGAACAAGCTTCGGAGGGCCCGAGGGCATGTGCAAGAGTGGATTTCAATTAACATTTTGTTTATTAATTAAAAAAGTTATTATTTATTGATTAGGCCTACAAGCTTATGTGAGCTTACATCTACACAGCGCTCTGCCTAAATAATGAAATAATATTGGTACAGTATCTGCCGTCTTGGCAGGTTCAACTTTTGACGCGACTTGAATAATTCATGCCATAACATCAGTTAAGGGTAAAACGGAGAACCGCCACTACGTGTTTTTAGAACAAATCAAATTCAATAATTGTGACCAACCAGAGTTAGATATTAGATATTTTGACGAGTCTGCGATTGATATTTAATGGGAATAGGGGCGTAAAGTTGTGGGGGGGGGGGCGGTCCAACTTGCCCCCCCCCCAGCCTCGAGCATTGTAAGACGTAGTTCATACTTCATGGTCCCCTTTGCAGCAATATTAATGTTGGCATTCCTGTTTTAGCGTTGTAAAATCTACAGCTATACTTTACGACTATTAAAATGCGTAAAACTCTACTATTTTGCTCTGACATTTTCAATTTTTCCTTAAATCCTGCCTGATGACGTCATTAGGTTTACTTTTTTTGCCCCCGCCATCATTCTAAAACTTCACGCCTCTGAATGAGATACATGATTTTTAAACTTATAATGCCCCCCCCCCCCCCCGCTTGTCACATAACAACGGCTCTAATCTTACAGAGAATCTTTTTCACTGGATTACCCAATATCATTTGACAAAGCGTATAAAACTCAGCACAGAACTCATATTTCAACATAGGCAACATTGTGCTAGAAGTATTAACAATTAACTTCAAGCTTAAATAATCACGTTCTGCAAGGTGCCATAAATTAGATTAAAATCTTTGTCATAATTTAACAATGACGAATTTCGGGTTTGAGCTCAGAACAGAACCCACTTGAAACTAATACTGGTCATTTCGCTTTCCTCAGCTAGTGGCGCAGAAGGAATTAGAGTTAATAGGGGAAGTGACGAGGTGAAAGAAGAGAAATGTTCCAAAATTCGTCAAGAGCTCTGCATCAAATATTCATCTATCACATTCTAAATTTATGAATTTGCCACTTCAGCCTAGTTACATCAAATTGGAGCAACAGTATTCCCTGTATAGCCAGGATTTATCAACTGTCAATTATCAATTAGTCACAAAAATTGGCAGAAAAACCATAATAGCCGGTGGAAGTCCACAATATGACAATTTTTTATGCATTAACTTTCTAAGCTAGACTCGTATATTCCAGCAGTAAGCTAGACGATCTGAATTTTATACTTTTATTAACACATAGGTATCATAGGAACTAGACTTAGCCCCCCCCCCCCTTGGCTACGCCACCGATCCCGAATGCCGTGAAGTCTCAAGAAGAAAGGTTTGACCTTCGAAACTGTTCATCGATTACCAAAATTTCCCCTTAAAATTAAGGTAGGTCTACCAAACAATGGAGTTACCATAGGTCAGAATTCAGTAAACAATTTGTCAATTGCTGCCGCTTTTGTTGAACAGTACCGTTGATGAATGGGGAAAGGGGAAAGACGGCAGACTTGACAAACCCTTTCTTTGTCTATATCAAACATTGGTTTGCTCCGAACGCTCTTTTGTCCACCGATTGTGAAACTACTATTTCATTAAACCATTGTTGTATGTGTGCACTATACCAACAAAGCTCTGGTTGCCGCTAGAGGGCACAACTGGCCCAATATTAAGGTATATAGAAATACAATAGGAAGGTATGCTATATACAGTATGCCTTCGGCTGAATTTAATGAATTTTATTGTAACAGTATCAGAGCAAAATATTAAGAATTTAGTTTTTTTAATTAATGAATGACAACAAAAGTTTGGATATACTGAAATACCCATTTCAGGAAATAGGCGCAAAATAGCATGTTTTTAAGAATTTGAAACTAATGAACTTTTATCATTTCTCCATTAGCGATACGTTATGTTCCTTGGCGATTGGCGAGTTGGGTTTACTGGGCTTTCTGGGATTGTAAATGGGCGTAAATAAGCGATAATCTTCTTCTTTAGTTTCAATGTAACGATTGACTGCAAATCTTTTCACCTCCTTCTCCAATTCCCCCTGTTTTGGGCCGTTCCCTTTAGTTCCAAGTAGGTTCCGCACCTCATTTCTTTCTTGATGTCTTCTGCGTACGCCTTCCTTAGTCGCCATCTTGCATTGGTGCCTTCGATTGTGCCTTCTATTATGGTGCTTAATAGCGATAATAGTCAATGTAAAATGTACATTTTTCAGAAATGTATAAAAGATGCTTTATTCATTATATTTGGCAGTTTTAAGTAATAAAAAAGAAGTGTCGGATTTTGTAGCAAAAAAACGCGATTGGGACATTTTCACTGTAGAAACATCGCAATCTTCTGTAACGTGCAAGGCATCGAGCGAGACCAATAACGGAAGTATTGTATTCGCGACGTCGCAAAGACAGAAAATGGAAGAGGAACTAGAAGATAAAATAACTTGCAAGCGCTCGTATTTTGACATAAATGTGCGACTTACTGAAGGAATGAAATGTAAGGGGGAACATGACAACAAATTTTTAAAAGAGTCATTATTTGAAATTCACAATGAAGAGCTATCTGCTATAGTATATGCAGTACTCATATTTGAGCTGAGTAAACAGAAATATCTACGTTCGTTTCACATTGCTTATTCAGTCTCAAACATCAATAATTCATAACTTGGTTGTTTTCCAAGATCGAGAGCCCTTAAAGAGGGGGGTCTGATGGTTTTTCTCAATAGCTACAGCTTCACCGCCAATTCATCATCATTTGTCTTAATCCTCTTCCGTATTGCTCATTTTCAGCATTTTCCATGGTAAAGACTCGGACTTTCCACCCAAATCTTGTTGATTCTCTGTTCTTGTCCAAACCAGATCTAGATCTAGAAGGTATAACTGATATTCGGTATTTTTTTTATTTGGATTTCGGACATTATGTGTATTGTTTCCGTATGAAGGTTTGGCCATTGTTCTCAATCTACATCGGCTACAAGCGATAAAGGACAAGCCGAAACATGCTTACCACTTTCGCAATGATTTAACCAAGAACAGATACGTGTCCCCAGCTATCTTAGGCGTTGCGTTTTTATAAACCGGACTATGTCTTCTCCGTTGAATATAAATGACAAGTATGTTCCCTATAAATTTTAATGCGTGTACTACAGTATATATTTATACCTTTACAACACGTTCATCCCTGAATAGAAGAGCCATCTTTTTATCGAATGTTGAATAGTGTCAAGTGTTGATGAATGAGGTTGTAATTTGTATTCTTTATGGAAGAATCCACGGAAAATGTGCTGGAAAATGCTGGGCATTTACCAGTCGATCATTCATCACACAGGCTGTCAGACGACAGCGAATGCGATTTGTTGTCCAGCGGGGAGTTCCAGATAAATCCACAGCGCTCCAAATATTGAAAGCTTGTCGATAAGAGAAGAAGATAAAGATGGAAAATTCGCCATACTTTCATGTTTTTTTACTTTTAAAAATTTAACTTTAAGTTAAATTGTTCTCTATGTAACTATTTAATGTCAAATGGCTTATATCATGATTTATTTGTGGAAATACGCTCCATCAGGTAACAGTTATAATTTTTAGTGTCACAATTTTCATAATTGTTTACTACTGTATTGAATGAATGAATGAATGAATAAACGACTTTATTGCAATACAAATAGCGAACAATAAGACTATAAAGTCTTTTTTTTTATCATAACCATATTCATTATGTTACGCATGTCACGCACAATACACAATATGTAGTACCTATTTTTTTTTTTTTACAATACTACAATATCCACCAATATTATATTTTAGGTAACTTTTCATTCAAGAAACAAAACTCTAATCTATGTCACCCGCAATGTCTCCTGCCTTTTTTCTTTTTTATAAAGGCACGTGACATCATAGAGTCAGTGACTTAATTTATATGTAAGACGTGGCCTTAGCCTTGCCCCCTGGGATTAGTCTCTGCTAGCTTTGCATGTAGAATGAAGTCCTTGGAGGGGCAGAAACAGACATTTCTCTCTAGTCCAGTGTCAAAAGTGACAGGGGAGGGACACTACCAACCAATAATCTTATTCAGCATTTGTAGGTAATGGTTTCCATTTTGATATTTCAACATAATAAGATAAAATAAAATAATAAAGACAATTCTGATTGATTCAATTGACACAATTCAGATTCAGACTGATACAAGCAAATACCATGAACGCGACCAGAGATGCCTGGAAAGTGAGAGCAGCTCGCAAACGATGGGAACCGCTCCTAGCTAAAACCATCCCCAGCAACTTGCGCCAGGACATCGCTGTGGCAGCGTTCCGAATGGCCACAGGACATGACTACCTCCAGAGTCACCTCCACAGAAAAGGTATCGCTGAGTCACCTATTCAGCTGCACCGGCATTGAGGTAGTAAACTGAACTACAACACAGGAGCGATGGGCCCAGCTCTACTTTGTGGCACGGCGTCAAATGGCGGCCTGCCAGCCAAGGGCGGGCGTTGGCTGAAGAAGAAGAAGAAGAAGAAGAAGAAGAAGAAGAAGAAGAAGAAGAAGAAGAAGAAGAAGAAGAAGAAGAAGAAGAAGAAGAAGAAGAAGAAGAAGAAGAAGAAGAAGAAGAAGAAGAAGAAGAAGAAGAAGAAGAAGAAGAAGAAGAAGAAGAAGAAGAAGAAGAAGAAGAAGAAGAAGAAGAAGAAGAAGAAGAAGAAGAAGAAGAAGAAGAAGAAGAAGAAGAAGAAGAAGAAGAAGAAGAAGAAGAAGAAGAAGAAGAAGAAGAAGAAGAAGAAGAAGAAGAAGAAGAAGAAGAAGAAGAAGAAGAAGAAGAAGAAGAAGAAGGAGAAGAAGAAGTTTCTGTATTAGGAGTATTTTCTTTTGTAAGAAGCGTGCCCCCAGAGTAAAATACTATAATTTAAATGTGCTAAGTTTGCAGAAGATGAGCAGAAGTCAACAGTATAGTGAAGTGAAGACTACGGTATAAAACTCTCTCTTATATAGACTATATTTATATAAACTATAGAAGGCCTACTTTACATGTATGACCAGAAAAATATATGGCAAGTGTTGGACTAGACTTGTCCTGCTAAATAATGTAATTACTGTTGCATAATATAATTAAAATTTACAACCGGTTTTGACCTCTTGACCCTCAAGCTTGTCACTTGTCATCGCCAGGTTAAGGTAGAGGTTTTACTTGACGATGACAAGAGGTTGAAGCCGGTTGCAAATTTTAATTAACAGTAATATTGATTCAGCTAAGAATTGTGTTTTATTTTATATTTGAACTTACTCAGTGAGTCGCAGGGTTCCATGCCCATGACTATCTGGTTTGCGGTGGACTGTAAAGGTATTCCCACAAAGGTTTTTTTATTGGCTCTTGTTTGCCTAAGGGATTGATTTTCCCATCGAGAAAAAATAAAACTAATCTATTAGGAGACAATCAGATGTTTTTTGTACAAAGCAAAACTTCTCATTATAAATGCGAACATAGAGCCGTAAATAAAGTGTCTTAAAGTATATGAAATGTTCCTCTATATTTTAATACATAATAAATAGCCTGCACTGACACCGTTTGGCAACACTTTATGACGGTGAGAGCCTAACATCGAATGGCAAGATGGTAGCCTGCTTGTACTTGTGCTAGTCTCTACATGCCATGCGATCGGAGACGTGCCGTAACTCAACACGGGTACTAACCTACAGAGGCGACTGAAGTGGTCTATCGGATACATTCATTAATGCGATTAATATTTTATAAAAAAAAACGTAACCTTGCATTTTTTGCACACCTTCAGAAGCAGCGGTGATGCAGGCTACTTACTATGTATCAACCCTCAGGCCCTCTGCAGATGGAAGAGTGTCCTACTCCGTCGCCACAGGCGGAAGCAATGCTGCTCGGCGGCGATGACGATTCGTCAGACGGTGCCAGTACGATCACCGCCTTATCAGTGGAGAAGCTGGTCATTAACGAACCGGCAAAAGCTCCTCGAAAAGGGCTCAGCTCGACCGCGAGGAAGAGGCTGAAATATCTGTTAAAGATAGGGCACTCGTATGAAGAAGCCCGGAAGCTCTGCCTTCTCAAGATAGCCGAAAGGGGGGGCACCTCTGCACCCACACCTCCAGCTGTAAAGAGAGGCAGATCGGAGGCAATGACTCCGACTCCACCGCAGCCGACTGCTGCAAAACGCTCACGCACCAATGCTACAGGGTCAACGCAGCAACCGGTAATCCAAGCTCACCAAAGCAGCTACCGAGATGCTGTACGCCTAGGGGAATGCTATAGGGTAGGGATACTGCCCCGTAACTACCCCGAGGTGACAATGACCCAAGAGCAGCTGGTGTCCACTGAGGAAAGACTAGCTGAGCTGGTGCATAAGGACGTCACGAGCGAAGGCCCTCCTCTCAGATTTGGGGGCACCACCTTCCGCTGTGGCTACCTCGTAGTCGTCTGCGAGAATGAAAGCACCGCGGCCTGGGCCAAGAGCAAGGCAGAAGAGCTAAGTCAGTCAGATCTTGACATTATTGTCCTCGATGGAAAAGATCTCCCCAGCTCGCAGGTGGTAACTGGGTACTTTCCCAATAGCCTTGGCTACGAAACAGCCAAAATCGTGGACTATATCGCAGGCCAGAACCCATTGCTGCAGTGTAAAGCTTGGAGGGTACTGCGTAGAAGGAACACGGAGAAAAACTGCGTAGAAGTAGCTTTTGCAGTCGATCAAAGCAGTTTCAAGGTACTGACAGCAGCTGGCTTTCAGATCTGCTTTCGACTCGGTAAAGTGAAACTGCACCCTAGAAAAGGGAAAGACGAAAGTCAGGCAGAAGAAAACGCAGCCTCCGTCTCAGTTGAGGTGGGTGAAGGCAGCTCCACTGACCCGACTCCAAAAATCGAAAATGCCAAGGAACCTGGCGGCAGCGCCGCTAACAAGGATCGACGCCAGGTACCCAAAGGCAGTAGAGACGGCAGCAAACCTGTTGCTCGGAATAAGCGCGATCTTGATCTGGACCCAGCCAGGGACCTTCGTGGCCCTCAATCCAGAAACCGGGGGAAACCCTGGAAGCACGTAGATGGTAAGAGGGGTCGGCGCTAACATCAAGTGCCTCCAAGCAAACCTCCATCACGCCAAGGCAGCCTCGGATACTGCCTTGCGGAGGTTTTTAAAAGAAGATGAGGACATCATGATGTTACAGGAGCCGTACGTGGTGGGAAACGCCATCAGGGGCCTGAACTCACAAAAAGGTAAGCTCATTTATCTTTCGTCTGACAGTACAGCTCCAAGAGCTGCCTTACTGGTAGACAAAAAACTAAATTGCTTTCCTATGTCTAGATTCATACAACGCGATTTCGCAGCAGTGATGATAGAAGTGCAGGGAATCAAAGTTGCTGTAGCCGCAGCCTACTTCCCGCACGGGGACCCAGCGCCCCCCGAAGCTACGAAGAGCTTTATTTCACACTGCAAGAAGAACAATCTCCAGTTTATCGTTGCATGTGACAGCAACGCTCATCACACTGCATGGGCGAGCTCCGACATCAATGCGAGGGGAGAAGATCTCCTTGGCTACCTCGTTGCGAACGGGGTGTCGGTGAGTAATGTGGGTAATAAGCCAACTTTTGAAAATGCTATCAGAAATGAGGTACTCGATCTTACACTCTGCAGTCCTGCAACTGAGCAGAAGATTGCTGGGTGGCATGTTTCGGATTATGCCTCACTCTCTGATCACAAACATATTATGTTTGGAATCGTGGCTAACAAACCACGGCAGGCTATGAGAAGAAACCCGAGACGCACAGACTGGAATAAATATCTAAGTCTGTTAGATAGGGAGGGTCCGAGGACACACGATCTAAATAATATAGATGAGATTGAAAATGCCTCCTTTAACCTGCATAACAAAATTAAAAATGCTTTTGAGTCTAGCTGTGCACAGGTAGCTCCGAAATCTGATGGTGATGCACCATGGTGGAATAAGGAGCTATCAAAACTGCGCAAGAAAACGAGACGGCTTTACAACAAGTGGTCAAGCAGCAGGGATTCGAATCACCATGCCGTCTACAAAACCGCTCTAGCAGAGTACTCTCGAGAGTTGCGGAAAGCAAAACGGCAGTCGTTTCGTTCATTCTGTCAAGGGATCAACGAGACACCGACTGCAGCTCGCCTGCATAAAGTTATGGCTAAGACCCATAACAACGGCATGGGTGAGCTTAAAAAAGGGGATGGCACCTACACTCAGTCAGGTACTGAGACGTTGGAGGTGCTCCTTGACACCCACTTTCCAGGCTCCAACATAGTCGGCGGTACGACGCCCACCCGCGCAGCGCGTAAACGCCCTAAGCGGGGAGCATGGAAACTGGGTCGAGAACTCTTTACAAAAGATAGGGTTACTTGGGCTATTAAGTCCTTCAAGCCCTTCAAATCTCCAGGGGGCGATGGCGTGTATCCGGCCCCCTTGCAGAAGGGGCTTTAGATTCTCATGGCGGATCTGCTAGCTCTATTTCGTGCGAGCTTTGCGTGGTCGCACATTCCCACACCCTGGAGGGAGGTGAAAGTGAGCTTCATACCAAAGGCTGGAAATCGCCCTAGTACCGAAGCTAAATCCTTTCGTCCTATCAGTCTCTCATCCTTCCTTTTGAAAACGATGGAGAAGATTATTGATAACTATATCAGAGGCGATCTGCTGATGCGGAACCCCCTGCATAGGTGTCAATTTGCTTACCAAAAAGGTAAATCAACCATCTCGGCTCTACACAGTCTAACCAGGAAACTGGAAAAGGCTCTGGAGTTCAATGAGATAGCCCTATGCGCATTTATTGACGTAGAAGGGGCATTTTCCAACACGCCTCGTAAATCAATCATGAATGCATTAGAAAAGAGAGGCGTTGAGCCAGTCGTAGCAGACTGGATCATGACATCGCTAGAAAGCCGAATTATCTCAATGGTACTCGGCACAGACTCGATCACAGCCACGCCAGGTGAGGGCTGCCCACAAGGCGGATGCCTCTCCCCCCTCCTCTGGTCTCTGGTAGTCGACGGGCTGCTAACTGCACTAGGGCAAGATGGGTACGACGTCTGCGGCTATGCGGATGATTTGGTGATCTTCGTGCGAGGCCAGCATGACGCTCTTGTCTCTGAGCGAATGCAACCATAGCCCATAATTGGTGCCTTTCTGAAGGACTGAACATAAATCCTAAAAAAACCACCCTGGTCCCGTTCACGAGGAAGTTGAAGCTTAATATTAAAGCTCCCACCCTCAGCGGGGTGCGTTTAGCCCTCACAGATAGCACCAAATATCTTGGTGTTATCCTTGACCGGAAGCTCACATGGAGCCTGCATCTGGACCAGGCTGTAAGCAGGGCGCGAAACGCATTATTTCTTACGAGCAGAATGGTGGGTAGATCGTGGGGGCTTAAGCCGAAAGTAACGGACTGGCTATACAAGTCCATTATGCGACCTATAATTAGCTATGCGGCGCTAATTTGGTGGCCTAGACTGCATAAGAGCAAAAAGGGAGCAAAATCTCTCACAAAACTACAGAGGCTGGCTTGCCTCGCGATCACGGGAGCATCCCGCTCGTGCCCCACGGCTGCCATGGAGGTCCTATTGAACCTACCACCACTCCCGATTTTCATCGAGAGTGAGGCGGCTAAGTGGGCCTATCGCATTAACAAAAGCCATGGACTAAAGCCTGGCGACCTTACTGGACACTTACGCATTCTTAATGAGTGCAAGGCTCCGGAGGTTATGTTCTCAGACTCCATGGAGACAACTTTTCAATTCTCAAAGAATTTCTCGGTTACATTGGAAAGCCGGAAAAAATGGACTGACGGAGAGGTAGTCTTTCCATACGGCTCATTAAGATTTTATACTGATGGGTCAAAAATAGAAAACGGAGGTACAGGGGCGGGGGTTTATGGGCCACGACTCAACTTAGTCATCCCCATGGGATCCCAACCCACAGTCTTCCAAGCCGAAATACATGCCATACGCGCATGTGCGGCGCACTGCATTAAACGTGCTTACCGCCACAGCAAGATATTCATTATCTCCGACAGCATGGCTTCCCTACTTGCGCTGGACTCGAATAGCTACGAGTCCAAGCAGGTGTGGGAATGTATGCTTGCACTCAACGCATTGGGGGTGACGAATAAAGTCACCCTCATGTGGGTTCCAGGACACGCCGGGATCGAAGGCAATGAAAATGCCGACGCCTTGGCGAGAGAAGGGAGCGCGCTACCCTTCATTGGGCCTGAACCCTTCTGCGCCTTCCCGAGAAACCGCCAAACCCTAGAGATTGGCCTATGGGAAGAAAAGAGAAAGGAAGCATACTGGAAGTCTGTCACAGGCCACAGACAATCCAAAATATTCCTCACTCACTCTAAGAGCTATACCGCCAAAGCACTGAACCTCAGCAGCCAGAACTTAAGGTACTTGCAGGTGCACTCACAGGACACTGCCACGTGAACTACCATTTAAAGAACATGGGTAAAGTCTTGAATGACACCTGCCGATTCTGCAAAGAAAAGGCTGAGACTGCTGAGCATATCATCTGCTCGTGTCCGGCAGTAAAGAACAGACGACTGCTAGCAACGTCCTCTTGGTTTCTATCACCAAGGGAGGCTTGCCAGTTGGCCCCTGGGCAGTTGTGCAGGTTTTTACGGGACCTGCTGACTGACCAGGACTAAAAGTACGGGGATTCACAATAGATCTTTAAGGTCAAAGTGAGCCAAGCTCAAGTAGCAGCATCGCCCCATTACTAAACTAACTAACTAACTATGTATCAACTTGTAAAGGAGAGCATTTCTTCTATTTCATCCCATTTATGGTTTTATGATCATTATTTCATGAGAAATTAGACTTAGAATATAAATAAAATACATTATCATAGGAGGTCAGAGCTACTTTGAGCGAGTATATTGTAATACACTTTTATTTGAAATAGTATAGGCATGTACAGAGTAGGTAGGCCACATGGATTATCCTGCTAAGCCATATCGCATGAAACTTTCGTGAGAGTGTCATTAATATGAAAGTTTGTTCCAGGAAAATCTGAACTTATGAGCTGTGCAGTATTTGATATTCAAATTCATGCTTTAGAATCTTTACATGGTAGAGTACAACAAGAAAGAATGAAAGAAAATTGTCTTTTTTTCCATATGGGCTAATTGTACAGTACAGTACAGTGGTTCTGTAGTGGATCTGTTGGTTTCTAGGATAAACAGTAGCCATAGAGTAACAGCATAAAAAAGGTATGGTGCACTTAACTCCAAAACGCAAAATATTTCACTTATACCCCTTGGCTTCTAAGCGCTTCATTTGGCATTCACTTGATGCTTTCTTATTATTTCTGTAATTTTCTGTGATTGTGTCATTGGTAAATATTAAATTTGTACATAAAATAGCGAAATGGCGTTGCATTCTCCAGTTCGAATGGTAGACTATTGTAAAGAGAAATTGCGTTATAAATATATATAATGTATAATATTTGAAGAGTTCTTTTTGTGTCTGGTTTGATTGTCTGCCAGTTTCGGCCCCGGTTAGTCTCGTCCCCACCCCATGTTTATGCAATAGATAACCCTGCTGAAATCTAAAATCGACGAATTATTTCTCATAAAATACAAAGAAATAATAGGCCTAAATATAAATAAAATATAACAAAATAAAAATTAAAAATTAAACACTCACACTCTTTAAATAATAACCGCTGATGAACTAATCAAAAAGGCTGTTTACGCAAATTTGGGATTTCTGAACATTTACAATTGGTTTAGCGAACCCCAGAGTAGGGAATGAGAACATTTTTAACTTTAGGCTTAGGAATTAGTGGGGGTCCTTGTCATTATAGCGACTGGATGAGGAAAGAGTTGGCAATTCCTGGTATGTGCAATGATGCACATTCAAACTGTCAGTATTACCAATTAATTAATTAATTAATTTTTAACGTCCGCTTAAAAAAGGCCGAGTCAAATACCTAATTGACATTAACTGGAAAAGGCTGTGACCCTCGTTAGGCCAAGGGTCATTTAGGCTCTGAGGCGTCTCGGCAGAGGGAATGGGGGGGGGGGGGGGGAGGGCAATATCATTATTTCCGCTCGTGACAGTTTAAAATTAATCTTCGTCATTTTCAGCCCCTCACAGCTGCTTTTCATCCCTATCATCCCAACTGGTAAATTTTAATTATTACTACTTTTATTATAAGTTGGTGATAATTGTTTTGTAAAAAAACATTAATTTTCTGTGGATTAGTTTCGTACTTTCTAAGCTCATTATATTGTACTTCAGAGCCAATGGAACTGTCCGCTTTTTGCACAAAGTCGCATATGTTCTCATGAAATTTTGAAGTACCGATATTAGAGTAATACTTTTGAGACGTCCTAATGTAGAAGCAATGTTCCTCTACCGCCCCACTCGTTACGCTACTGGCTCATTTATCGATATTTTGTGAGAAATTTGACTTAGTTCCAAAAACGTATATAGTATGGGTGTCCAATTTGCCCTTAACCGGTCGCAAATGTGCTCTAGAGGCACGACAATATAGGATTGGTTCTCATTAAATGAGTTTTGGCGGTAGCGAATTGAAATTTGTGGGACTGTTATTATGAATAGAAGGCATGACTGATATTCGGTATATGTGTGTAGTTTTTAATCTACAAATATTTTAGTTTAACTAGTTACAGTTAGGTGGAAGGAAGGACCCTAGGCCCTAATCTCGCTGTATCTACTATATATTTATTTTTCCAATAAAGATTTGTATTATTATTTTTATTATTATTAAATTCAGATGTTTACAGCCCCCTACTGTAATTATAGAAAAATACAATAGTTTTCAGTGACAACCAAATATTCTGTTAACCCCAAAAAACCATTTAATTACACCAAAAGCTAGATTTTAAACCGTCCCCTTGGCCCAGCTTCAATAATTAATGTTAATTTTACCGCAATATCGCTCATGATATCCAAGTGTTGGAAAGCTTCCGCCCAAAATTCCTCTTTGAAGCAGGTTCCGTAATTTAGTATCATGCCCCCGCGACTCCAAGGTGACGTCTTAGGCTTTTGCAAAATTAATGTTGACTGAATTGTAACTCCTTTCTCATTTGCGTTAATTATTTTCTAGGCGCTTTACGTAATCGTTTTGCATTGGAGACTGATTAAACATTTTGGAGAGACGTGTTTTACCCGTTTTATAGCAGATGCTGCTTTAATGGTTTTAATTGGACCCTCTGAACTCAGTTTCCACTTTCCTCCAACCCGCGGAATCGAAAAACAATTTAATTGCAAGTGGTATCTTTGAAATGCGGGAGTTCACGGAGCGCCTTTCAGATAGGGGATATAAATTTAAGTTTAAGATGGAATCCTGATCTTGCACCTTCAATTAACTAAATAACAATAACTTAAATGTCTCTTTACTTTGAAAAGCACAGAGGAATTGGCCATCAACTGTTAAATATCACCGCGTTAAATATTCAAAGGGATTGGCCAATTTTAAGATTTGGCTATGCCTTTCTCATATGGTAAAACATAGGGCGCCATAAAAAATTCCCTTGGGGGCGCCTTATTGCCTTGGCCAACAAAAACAGCATTAATTTTAATGTAATATAAGGTTGAGGGAGGTTCGTGAAAATACCGAAACCAATGAAAATGCATTCATTTTGCTTAATTTAAATAAATTATAATGCTGACAACTTACTTTTGGCAACAGGAAAGATTTTAATTTAGGCTAGAAAAAACATTTTGATTGATTTTTAGTAATCTCTGTTTTCCTTTGCCTTATTGCATTGTATTAATACTGTTTTATCGTCCTGCAGCCTGATCGAGGCGATTATAATACCGATATTTATTTAATCCCCTGGTAATAAAAATGTAAACAAGATAATTTAAAGTGCTATTCAAAATTTGTTTGTTTACAGTTATAATCCTAGGGTATTTATTTAACCCCAGTATTATAATCGCCTCGATCAGGCTGCTGATTAATAATGTGTTTCCAAGGGAGTATTTTAATGAACAATGATGCCATAAGCTTTATCATATGAATTTCTTTTTCACGCCCCAATGGTTTAGCGACTTTGGTGGCAAGGTGGTAGCGTGCTTGTACATGTGCGAGCCTCTACACACCTTGCGATCGGAGACGTGTCGTAACTCGACACAAGTACCTATTTGGTTACATAGTGAGGCGATTGTAGAGGTTACTATCGGATACATTCATTAAATTTTTATACGCGTTTATACGCGATTATTATTTTTATTTAAAAAAAGGAGTAATGGTTAAATAGTGTTTTTCACAGTTCCGTGTATTTTATTTCGTTGAAAACTATCAAAACTGTGAAAACACTTGGAAGTAGATCTACAGTATACAATTTTTCTACAAAAAAATCTACCTTAAAAGCAACCATCACCAAAAGCTTTCTTTTGTTCAACTTCGAAACTGTCAAAACAAAAGCCGTTATATTGTCAACGGAAATTTGGATTCATATCTTCGCTATCCATTATATTCAGAAGAATAGTTTTTGTTTCTGATATTTCCCATTGTCTTTCAGAGTAGCTCAATCAGAACTTTTAACGTTGCTGCCTCAATATGAGAATGTATCTATATTTTTTGCTTTGGAAACTACTATAATATATACATATTGTATATCATATAAATGAGAAGAAACGGTAGGAAAGTCAACTTTTAAGTAATATGCAGTACTTAATACATTTCCCCCAAGCATTTTGCTTCAGCGTCTGCAAAGTATTACTAAATTCAACATAACCTACTTTTGTTTGAACTATCAGGTACCTACATATCGATAGGATAAATATAGAGGAATATAATTACAAAGGCATTCACGGTCAGAGTTACGTGACGAAGCAGTAGCCTATAATCCGGGATGATAAGCCGTGGTCGTTCTGAAAGCGTACTTTCAAACGTTTAGTCAGTTGCTGCTGAGCCTCCGAGATACAATCTTAGAAGTCTACGCAGTTCCACTGAAGATGTCGACGAAACGTTTGGAAGTACGCTTTCAGAACGACCCACGGCCTATCATCCCGAATTCCAGTACATCATCACGAAACTCGGGCCGCGGAAGCCTCCTTTTGTAATTAACAATATTGAATTGCACGTTCCATTCGAAAATTGATCGTGTTGAATATAATTAATTAGATTACTCGTGACTTCGCGGTATTTAATTTTAATAAACAAAAAATAACAAAAACTTAGAGTTTTAGAAAAAATTGTTATAACAACCCGAATTAGTAAAACCCAAATAATCGTTAAGAAATTAACTTTGTCTAAGAAACCCACTTGTGTTAGTATAAAACCCTGAGCGATTTCGGCAAGAACTGCCATCTACAGAGGGAAAACCACTAGCACAGTTACACCTTATCTGCGATTTGAGACTCGAGGAGAAGATGCAACATTTGCCTTATTTTTTTTGTTTATCATGTTGAATAGACTACGAATAGGCCATACATGGTTTACCCATGGTCATCGGATGTCCTCAGCTCGTCTACTCGTCTATGTGGTCATTGCATATTTTTTAAAATAAATCATTAATTCTCATCAATATTACCTGTATATTTAAAAAAAAAACTAAAAACAAACACGACCGGTTTCGACCTTATGCGAACGTCAAGTAAAAATTTAAATTGAAACAAGTAATTGCAAGCTATAAATAAACCAAACTAACATTATTCCCTGACAGCCAAATCTAACAAGAGTGAATTGTTTACAAAAGTTACATCGTTTGATAGCGGTTAATTCCTATTGAACCTTTCCTTCATTTCTATTATTGCAAGATTGTTGAACAATTTAACCTGTTAGAATGTTAACTATGTGCGCTATGTACGCAGCCTTCATAAAAATCAGCAGTAAAAGAGCGCTTTTAGGAAAAACATCAATTAGTAAACTGACACCCACCATCTTCGGGCCCCGCACCTTATCAGGAAATAAACCAAATGTTTGGAGCACGTGAAGTACGGAGGGGCCATTAAATTTCAGATCTTTTAAAATTCCACTGAATGAGCAATGAGAAATGATGTGGAGACTGATAAAATCAATTTTTAAAGAATCCTGGAAAAAATGCTTTCTATGGCGAAAAATATCGGATGGGGAGGGAAAATGTTTTTTCGGTGGTACACCTGGAGTGTTCCACGCTCATATGAATATCGACTATCAAGAGGAAGGGGTCCATTGTGGTATGTTTATCCGTTAATCTCATTTTTTTTTACTGAGTTACTCGCCAAGCTGTACTTACCTTATTTAGCGTGTTTGTAGGACGCCTTATTGAACGTATCTGTCTAATACAGGGACATCAATTCAATTAAAGAATACTGGAAAAGGTTTTTGTTAAAGGCTCCGAATGACACCAAATGACGCCCCTGTTTTAATATTATAATTTTGAAATATATCACGGCCAATTTCTGGCGAAAATCTTGGATGTAACTGCAAAGGCTTTCACGGTCGGAGTCAAATGAAGAACCAGTAGAATCCGGGCTGATGAGCCGTGGTCGAATTGAAAGTGAACTTCCAAACGTTTCGTCAACATCTGCGGTCGACATCTTCAGTGGCGCTGCGTAGACTTCGAAGGTTGTACCTCGGTGGCTCCGTAGCGAGTGACTGGGTAGGGGGCTGCGCACTGACCTTTATACCTGGACGTTGTTGTTGTTGTTCCAAACGTTTCGTCAATATCTGCGGTCGACGAAACGTTTGGAAGTTCACTTTCAATTCGACCACGGCCCATCAGCCCGGATTCTACTGGTTCTTCATGAAAATCTTGGATTCACCACTGGCGCAATTGGGTAGATTTATGAATATAATTTAACACTAGTACAAAGAGTGCTTCTGTCAATATTTATTTGAGAATCAATGGCTGTGTTAATAATGCATAATAATTTTTTTTCAAAGACAAAAATTTACTAGGCTAAATGAGGTTACCTAATTTACACTCCCTTGTCAGTGAGACTCGATAAAATTGCCCCCTGCACATCAGAAACGTGCAGCCAGCCGAAATTGAATTTTACACACAACCAAGCGTAATATTACAAAAATCAGCAATCAAGAATGAGTGTAAAGCAAACAGTCAGGACCCATTGAGCATGGTTCGTTAAATGGGCATTTCAGCTGCGACTTCGAAAGAGTCCCCCCCTCGTTTTCAGGTAAATATGAGGTTAATGCTGAAGGTTTGTCAACAACAGAGTAAACCCTCTTTCCTTTGCCCCTTTCTACCATATTTGCCCCTTTCCTCTCCCATGAGAGAGACAACAAAGAGTCTGGTGTTAGGAGCCTTTCGATTGCTAGCTGCTTTCAACCTGGATCGTTAGAGAGGCCATCTGCTTTCGTAAGGCTGCTTTTTCCATTTTGAATCTCATGAATTTTATTATTACAAACCTTAACCTATACTTATTTTTTTTTTAAATTAACTCTGGACAATTAATATTTGAGTTTTGGTTTTGGTGGCATAATAATAATTGTACACTTGTATAAATAAACGATTTTCATTTAATTTCAAACTAGGCTAATTTGACCCTTTGGGAGATAACATTTAAAATGTGCCTTTCGCGTGTTTGAGAGATATCTTCTAAGTTCCCTGAAACATTATAATTTTCTCTTCAAAGGGAAACGCTCAGCTAGGTTAACCAGAAGACTATCGATTGTATTATCCAAAAAACAATAGACTCAATTAGTTCGAGTGGCTGATTCACAAAAAAGATTCCTACAGTCTGCAGCCGGGCCATAAAATACAGAAGCCTACCTGAATAAATCTATATAATGAAAACAAAAAGAGCAACCTTTCTCCCTCAGTGCCGACATGGCAAAAAAGCTACCTCGACAAGAAACTGGAAGATCCACAATCCTATATTGCTTGCCTGGAATTTGCGAAGGTAAAATGTATTGTATATGGTTGGCTGATTTAATTGAAATCGGGCAGCTACATCGTACCAGTTGAGTTTCGTGTTTTTACCTTCTGAATGCTGAATGCTGAATGCTCAGTTTGTTTCCTGACTGACGTTTTTTTTACCAAGTTTGGATTTGTCAAAATTCGAAACTCGAAACTGTGTATTTTCCATTTAAGCTTAGCCTACTCTCCTATTTGCATCTCAAAAAGTTAGCGATGGACGTTTCAAGCAAATCAAGCTATGTTTTGTAAAGTATGCCTTGGCTTGGAAAAACAATAGGCCTAAGTGAATTTGGTACGTTAAGAGTTTGGTTTGGTAAATCTTGACTTGGCATCGTGTTTGGTTTGTTTCCAAACCAAATTCCCAACCTAAACAAGAGTTTGTTTTTATTAGGTATTTTTAAAAAGCTTTTTTTGAAGTTCGGTGTGTCCATACTTTTTATTGAGCTGATTTAGGAGTTTAGCTTGTAAAAAGCTTTGGCTAGGAGCATGGCTTGAATACAAGCAGTCCTCCAAGCGACATTAATTGCTTTAGCTTGGGCTAGAACCTTCACTATTTTAAATCCACCAGAGCCCATTCTTCTATTACGTCATCAGACTGCGGTCAAGAAAGGTAGCATGCTTGTGCTCGTGCGAGTATCTACACATCTTGCGGTCGGAGACGTGTCGCAACTCAACACAAGTAGTAGGTGACTTAGTGAGGCGATTGAAGAGGTTAATCGGATAGCCTACATTCATTAAATTGTTTGTACACGATTTAACCTTTTTATAAAATAAAATTTATATTGTCCTACTTTCTTTGCGTACCTAATTTGTATCATGTTCGATCAATTACCATATTGGTCTACTTCATGAAGGGCAACAACCTGATGCAACGAGCTAGTGAGTTTTGTTGGATGGTGCAAGACCACAATGTGAATGACCATGATGTCTATAGTAACAAAAGGACCTGAGGACCTTTGGCCTGTCACCCGAAGTTGCAGAGGACCGTAATAACACCTGGAAAGTGAAGATTTGTGCAGTCGGCTCCTGAGGAGCGATAAGGCACCGTTTTGGTAAAGTACAGGTAATTAAGTAAAGGTGTGCTTTCGCCTTTCACGTATGCGTTTGACATCCTACTCCTGCAGTCTGCCATACGTATGGCAGAAAGGCACTTTTCCGCTGCTCCATTTGGATTTAACACCTCTTCTGAAGGCAGAGTGGGGGCCAGCCTCGCCTCGCTCATCAATCACCCCCACCTCAGCTACAAATTAGATGGCAAATACTTGCTCTTAACTTGTTTTGCCCCAATCACTTTCATCAACTACTAAAAGATTTACTCTCCGCGCCCTTATCTCTCCACTTCTCTTTCACTATCGACAGGCGTCATTTACTTTATCATCGTTAATTACTATGCTGTGAAATTAATATCAAGAGAAGGACGTTACAATGATACAGAAGTTGTTTTTTGCTTAATATGTCACGAACTCGCGAGTGATTTCAAAATATCTCGAGCCAATGCGATTGTTCCAACATTTCGCCACAACCTGTAATCATATCTCGCTTCAGAAACCGGTAGAAGGTTTTACTTTCTTATTTTAAGAAGCTAAGTTGTCCAGCAACCTCATTCTTGAAAACAAATATGTTCAGCTAAGAGCAACAGGGGATTGCGCTATAGTTATAATGTGTTCCAGACTCCCCAGAACTTTACATTGGTATGATATTGTATAATGGGAACACTAACTCTATGGAAAGGGTAAGAGTTTATCGAGCATGATGTGCGTAAGATACTATTTTTCTTATTTTCCATTACATTTCAGCTTATGCACATAAGCCATGCAGAGTATTACTACTGGTTGTTCCTCAAGACATTTTCCTTAATGACGTCCTCAAAAGCGTTGGAAGGATGAGTTGGAAACTGACCTTCGCGTGGTGCGTTGTGCAAAACCGAGGTGATTGAGGAGTGTTGTCGAGCAGGCCAAAGCTCATCAAGGGATGTAGAACCAGAAGAAGAAGAAACAGAAGACTATCCTCAATGAAGGGCCAGTAACTTGCGATTCAACCCACTTCAGGTTACACTAATCTTAGCTCAGATAGCTGATCTAAGTCCTATTTTTGCATTATGGCATACCCGTGCCATACCATAGTGAAACCATGCAACAAATGTCTCACACAGACCAGCGAATGTTTTATTTTCTGACAGGTTTAGGCAATCCCTAATATGTATACGAACATTGAGACCAAAAGACATGCCGGCACAGCGTTCAACTTGCTCGGACTGTAGGAAGCTGAAATTCACAATTTCCAACTATAGAAGCACTGTGTCTCCACAAGCTATGCAAATGACTGAGAAACTGTTATAATAGTTGTTGCAGTGTCCGTAAAAGCTGTACGAAACGAGACGCGAACAAAGTTGTTCTCCTCATAAAAAGACTATTCCGTGCACAGTGTGCTACAAAAAATGCACTCCCCGCATTGAAATTGAAAAACATTGGAACTAAGTCAAAAATCATTTTAACTTTATCTCAAAATTCAATCATAGTATCATAAACTTTAACCCAACCTCAAATATTAACTTTGAAACATGAGCAAATATTAAGTATTAGATAGGTATGCCGTGAACTCTTAAGTGAAGTAACCGAGGCGTGCTTAATACTTATAACTTTTTTGGCTATAGTAATAACGTCATTAAACAGAAAGCAATTCTTTAAACTCATTAAATTGGAAGAGAAGTGCCGAAGGTGAAAATTGGTTTTTGATTGCAGAGAGAAATTTTGAGAGTAAACTTTCGTAAAAATGTCTAAACTGAAGGTAACCTAATGGACTTTTTTAATCGTCAATCATCCATTTTCAATCATTTTTTATTTAACAGAATTGTCAATTAGCGAATGTTGATTGACCTTTTTGTGATTGAAAAGATGACATTGTATTGTACTTTATATACGCTTCATAAAGTACTTAACTCTTTTCTCCAACGTCTTTGGCTAACAAACAATAAGAGCGGTTACGGGTGAACCCGTACATATGCTTTCCTAATTATCAATTAGTATAAGTACCGACACAGATAATATGAGTAGTTCCATGGTAAATAATTGTCCTAGGGCTAAATTTCGGTTGCCTCCATATCCTTATCCCAACTGAGTTGATCGATGGAACGATTGCATAGTCAAGAAAAAATGACCGGTATGCCATGTATTCGGCATGAATTATTATTAATTTCAACCAAAACAATTTTTATTCAAAACTAAAACTCTGGTTTGTTACCTACCTATTCAACACCTAAAACATACCTGAAGTTGGAAAGCATCGATAGAAAGGTTCCGCAGAAGAATTATTTTTGCGTCATTTTACAGGTACATTGAGTCGTTTTTATTTTTTTGGCCCCGAATAAGACTATCAAGAGGCAAGTGACCTATTGGATTTCGTTTACATTGATAGTGACCACATCATTCGTATGTGCATTTTTTTTTTTTTAAATAGTTTGAGCCGTTTTCGAGAAAAACATTTTTTAGCCGTTTTATTTTTATTTTTGGAAGGTTCAATTCCCCGAAATTGAGTTAGCCCGAAATAAAAAATGATCCGAGATATGATTATTGTGAACCTAAATGAAAAATTTCATTAAATCCACCGAATAGTTTTCCCACAAATCTGCGAACAGACATTTCTCAAAGAACAGTTTTTAGGGTTCCTGGGATCTCAACTGACAATCCATTGAAATCTCGTAATCGAAAATTTTGACCATCACAAAGTTTTCCTTATACTAACGTATAAGTAGGAAAGCAATAATGAAGACATTGTACGGTATCAGTACGTCTCTCTTCTCTATTTTTATATCCCAAAACTACCTACTCGTAAGTCGTACTGTATAAATGGATCTTCACTCTATAAGAGCCACAACACTTTTAATGAATATCTATTTCAACTAGTGCCACTATTTTTTTATGTGTTTAATAAATTTATCTCGGTTGCAACGAGAGATGGCAGATTATTGCGGACTTTACATTTTTCATCAATTTCATTTCGATTTGATGAATACCAAATCTCACTGCTCGAGTTCACTTAATTAATATAAACTGCCATTCAACTCCTGTCTCTATTTTATTGAACTCTGAGAAGATTACGGATAGAAATGAATTGTCACTTGTTTGTACATACAAGAGAAACGTTATTGTCAAAATATGCAGACTTCTAAATAAGTAAATAAATAAATAAGCTTATATATTTCGGTTAAATTATACAATACAAGTAATCAACAAGTAATTATTGACAAGAAAGTATAAATTAAAATCGTCAATACGTCAACTCCTCAACATTAAATTAGCAACCAACACGTCCAAGCGTCAGACTCGCGAAAAAAAAATTGACCATCTAAAATTATTACATGAATCTTAAAAATTTCAAAACTTAGCACCAAATTTATGGGGCGCTTCTGCTGCAATTTCTCATGAAATGATGGAAAGTTAAATGAAAAAGGAATTCCATCAAACGCAGCGGCACTGAATAATATGGGTTTCAGAAAATCCATATCGGGATAATAATTTTGGAGTTGATCGCAGCATGTTTCCCCCCTTGGGAAAACCGTTGCCCCCCAAACAGCTCTCTCTAAATGAAAAATGAAAGAAATAATTTTAGCAATTTCGAAATCAGAGAGAAAATGACTGGCTTAAAAAGAGAAATGTTTGTAATTTGTATTTTGAGCTAATTGTTGAGGCACTCTTGTCTGTTTCAGTGGTTCAGCCTTTCGGGTCAGAGATTTTGAATATTACGAAAGTAGGTAGACCCTCCTGTCTGTTCGTGTTCACAGCCCGCAGGTCTTTAATATGACCTTTTGGATTCTATCAAATCCATTAATTAATTATTATGAGTTCCATCAATGTCTTCGACACATCAAACACGGAGTCGAACCCTCAATATGCCTTTTGGGGCAACGTGTTACCACTACTCTCTCTTTCTCTCTTTCTCTTCCTCTTCGTATATCTCAAGATCCCCATTGCCCATTGCGTACAATATTCCGCAAACGACACAGTGCATCACAATAAAAATTTTATGGCTTGAGAAGAGAATGTGTCACTCAAAATTATATTCCCAGATACTTTATACATTTTTCCCTCGCTCCAAAATGTTAGACTAAAATATTTCCCGCAACGCCTGTTCCCCATTATTAAGTTGTCCGCTCCAGCAGTCCATAGTTTACGCTGCACGTCACGTTTTCCACTAAACCTGGAGTCCGAGGTTCAACTAAATTGATCTTATTCGGGATGCCAGTGGAATGAAGATCGGGTTTTGGCTTCACCAACACCAACATTTTTTGTTTATTTCCTTTTCTACATAGAAACATCCGTGACGCCTATTTAATTATTATGACGGCTCTGTTCTACATAGTTTATATATCAATGAATAAACTTGTCTACGGCCATGGTTTACCATATTCCAAGGCATAGGAAAATGTTGTAGGTGAATTTTCCGGTCGAAACAGCCCTAAAGCACTAAGCATAGGATTTTCTCGTGGTATTCTATCAAACCCTAAATTAATATCTTAATGGAAAGTAGACTAAAATAGTATTCGTGGGCGATTTTTCGCTCTATTTTAATGGAAGATAAAACTAAATTGGGAAATACCTCAAATTTCAAAATACATACTATACGTACCGAATTTATACATAGGATAGACTACACACCAGTCCTAATATTAGCATTAGCATATCTCTGTCCATTTCTACATACAGTATAAAAACCGAGAAAATTACAACTGAAATACTACTATATACTACGATATGGAGGAAGACATGTCTTTAGTCTGTGGTGCAATACCCGTATGATAATAATTTTTCATAAAAATTTCCTTATTTCAACGTATAGAATTTGGACCTAACTTGTGGTTGTGGTTTGGAAGATAAAACGTCACTACCGACTGAGTACTGTATAATATGACTCTTCTTACGAGCTTAAGCTTATATTGTACCATGACATGGAATCTCGTATTATAGCTTTATGATCAATCTTTGCCGTCAGCTTCATAAATAAGAAGGTCCTAACTCCAAAAACTAAATATTACATTTCAGCGGAAGAAATGTTATCAGGTGCTCCAAGCGCATTCTGTATCTGTCTCATATATTGCAACACCCTGTAGCTGTCAATGAATGGCTTTCTACGAACTGTGCTGTCCGAAGGCTCGCTGCTAATTCAGCCGTCTTCTAGCACAGTTTGTAAAAAGCCATTCATTGACAGCTACAGGGTGTGAGTTAGAACAAACAAAAATTATAATTTTAAGCTTTAAAAAAAACATAAATTGTATGCAATGTCGAATAATGTGTAGATTCGCAGTTGAAAAGTTACGAAAAAAAAGGAAAATCATTGAAGTTAGAGCCTCCTTACTTACGAATTACGATGCAAATTGCATTATTATCGATATTCACGCATGACCCACATGGGGTAACATGTACTACACTGTTAAAACATTAGTTATAGCGCTAGGAAGCATTCTGCGCCTACCAAAATCTCTTTCACGCTCGATTGCGCCAGTGATACGATTATTTTTCTATCAAGTTCGCAAAGCGTGAATACGCTTACTGAAAATTTCAAATTTCCTCACGCAACATCAATATTCTCCTACTTTACAAATATTATAATGCTATATTATACGACTAGCTTAGGGGACTATGATTACATTTAAAATTGGCAAAGCAATATGGTACTTGGTACTGTAACATTACAATAGGAGTACCTAATAGGCAATCAGTAATATCAGAGGCGGATTAGGTACATTTTCAAAATTTTCCCCTGTGGGTAAGACTCCGATTGTTTCCCATAGCTTATAATGTATATAGCCACCTCAGCTCTTGGTTCTAATTTCTCCTTGGCCCGGGGCCATATACTCCCTTCTCACAAAGATTCAAGATCCGCCCTTAGTATACATCTTAGAAATCCTGATACCAACAGCAGGCATAGCAACAACGAAAAAGAATACCTTATCTGGGGAATCATGTTAGGCGCAGATTCCACCGACCTCGTTTGTGATAGTGATAGTTATTAATGCGGTAGCAGACATTTTTAGACTGTCTTTAATGTCTGCTACCACGCCAATATCACTATCACAAACGAGGTCGGTGGAATTTGCGCCATACAATGTTTTGTCTTGTTGGTTCTAACAGAACCCAGAGGAGAAAAGTTCCACCGACGCCTAGCGTAACTTATTATGCAACGATGAACAACAATTAATCTCTATGCTGACAAACAACAGTTGTTCATATTAAGCTTATTCCACTTAAGGCCAGGAAAAAACTGGATAAGTTATTAAATAATTATATATAATTAATAAAATTTCCGGTTAAATTATTCTTTTCCATTCGTGCTATGGCTGCTGCACGCAGACTGCTTTGACAGTGCGATAACAAAGCCACTTGATATTCATGACTTTTGAGCAAACCCGTTCAATCTGAAATTCATCCATCAGTGAAATTTGACAGCAATGCATAAGCAACTATTGATTGAATACATATACTGCTATTTATAGGTTGTTGTCCCTGTCTCTAATAGAATAATGATTAGGGTGACAACTGTACGCTGATGGTCAGCCTTTGGCGAATAAATAGGGTACCGTACTGCATTACCACCAGATTGTTATTTTGAAAGTTCATCGAATAACCTGTGTTAGCACTTTGTAAACAAAACCACGTAACCACCTTCCCACGTTACGGCCTGAGGGGGTGGATATTTGCATGACACACTAACAATAAGCGGGAAAAAATGTACAATGCAATTGAGTTTAATACTGCATAATTTATGTATTCTATGTATTTATGCTGTATAAATACTGTATTGTACAATGGAAGAAATTAATTAAATAAATACATGTTACCTAACTAAAAACCTTGGCGCCAAAAGTGTTACATGAGCATAACTATTTTAAAAGTTTACCGATTGTGGTTTACAACTTTGTAAACAAAAACACCCTCCCACGCGTAGACCGGTGTTGTTGTTTTTTTTTTTTTTTTTACAGATAAATCGCATACAAACACTTTAATGAATGTATCCGATTGACTTGTTCAGTCGCCTCTATGGGTTATTACCCGTGATGAGTACAAGACACGTCTCCAATTGTATGGCGTATAAAGACTCGCACAAGTGCAAGCACGTTACCACCTGGCCATCGAAGTCGACCTAAGGGGATACATACATGCATGACATATTGACAACTGCGGAGGGGGGGGGGGTACATGCAATATCCATAGGTACATCCAGTATACAGTATTATCTCGTTTTACACTTGGCGCCGAAGGTGATCCATAGCATAGCCTTACAACAGCTTGTCAAACCACACAAACTCAGTATATTGCAGGATTATATGGTATACAGTATATAACACTGATATTAAATAAAATATCAACATTCGGTTATAACGATGAGGTTACCTCTTCAACCAAAGTTAATTTAATGTCTGTGTTATATACCATATAATACTGCAATATAATGAATAAAGCATTGCCTTTATGCAATTAAGTAAGACAGAGTTGTGTAGCTGTGCTAACCTGTCTAGCAATACAAATCATGTCAACTAGCCAGAGCATACAAGTAGAGGATTTATATTAACTGCACTTGTCGGGGCTTGTGGTGCAACGGTTAAGACAACGCCCCAGTCAGGCGTAGATCGTGAATTCGAATCCCGCCAAGTCCAGTTTTTTCAATATCCTCTAATTTCGGTCACACAAACACAAGTGGACATAATCCATGGTGGCTCCAACAAACTGTAAAGCGCGTTTACCCTTATAAGTCCTGCTGCGCTACCTTAAAAAGAATGAGAATTTATTTTCTGCTGTATCTAGATTTGTAATTTTCGAGGAGAGTCAGAGAACCTGTACGTATTTCAGTCATTTCTCCTCACATATCCGTCGATTCATCACTTCACCGCTGCCGGGCACTTTGCCAACTTGGTTACCATAGCAACACCGTTTTGACAATGACAGTCACGTTTGATCGTTTGTCACCATCGAAATGAAAAACCTCCAAGGAATCGCTCTAATATTTGAGTGCATTACTCATAATTTTGATAGAAATAATTATTTAAGTAGCCTATATTGTTAATAAACACACGAGATGAGCCCTCTCACTACCTTACCTTATCTTTTTTTGTGAGTAGCCTGGCCGACAAGAGTTACCATTCATTTTATTTTATTATTATTTTGCATTGTCGCCTTCTATGCAGGACTACAGTACAGTATGTTTGGACACCACACAATACAAGGTACTATATGGATTCTGCCGTCCTATTGAAAATTGCAGGGCTATATTTTCCTTATCTCTGAATGGCCGGGGTCTAATTGCAGGGGAACCATTTTCTAGAGGGTTGCGAAATTAAACTCGCGAGAAATTGAAGCTCCTTGCTACTGAAGTCGGGCTCATAAAATAATTAAGTTCCCATTTATTTTCATTCAATTAATCAGGAAAAATAATCGTTTCAGTTTTATGGATTGTCATGAACCTTAAAATGACTACTGCGAAGACATTTCCTCTAAAGTCTAAGCTATTGTTGTGAACGAATTTTTTTCAACGTAGACTATAGCCAGGTCCAAATACTCTAGTGTCTATATAAATAGAAGATTGATAATAAAATAATGTGAACCAGTTCACAGTGGCAAATAATTTATGAATGCACATAGAAAAAAGAGCTGGCGCACTATCCAAATATTCCAAAAACGCGCACAGAAAAAGAGAAACAACGTTGAACTGATTAGATACGATACCCATCCAATTAAAGCTCAGATCACGACTGAAGATGAAAACAACTCTAAATCAGCAATGCCTATAGGCGTCCTAAGCTACTACCTTGAAATGAATCGTCTACTTAATGGCAGAACAGTTAAGAGAAATCTTATTTGCTTGGGGGGGGGGGGGGGGGGGAGAGCTACTAAATTTGTAAAAAAAAAACAAATACATCCGAAGCGCTTCATGCCCTCATCGCATCGCCTCACCAATTCTGTCAGAACGGTCGCTTCTCCACCTCATGGTACAGCCCGGCCCATCGTCTTCTTTCAATGTCTCTGTTAGACTGCTGCTCTACTAAAAAGTGATGTCGGCCACTTACCACACCAATGCCTCGGGTTTTTCAACCAAGATGTTGGATTATTACTTACAGAAGGCGGTATTTTTCGTTCCTCATCACATGGCCAAATTTTGTTAGTCCCCGTTTCTTAAGTAATTCCTGTATCTATTAGCTTCAGGACTTCAGCATTAGGGACAAGATCTGTCCAAGATATACGCAGCATTCAGCTGTATATTCACATTTCAAATACACTCATTCTGTTCTCCAAGCATATGTTGTAATAGGAGTACAGCAGTCTTAAGGGTTTTGCAGTGACTTTCCGAACAAAATTTGGAAAGAATAACCGCATGTAAATAAAGGGGAAATACTGCCATCATCATATGTTTCTACAGTTGTCGCTTAGTTGACCACATCTTAATGTGCATTTTACCCTGAGAATACCACGCCTAGGTACTGTATAGTACGCAATGGTACTGCAAACCAAGATTATACTTAAAACGGTTTCCATTTTAATAGCTTCTTTGAGTATAATAAACCCACCGTTAGCGCTTACAGTATGTTAATTGTATTTCCAATTTTACATGTTGCCTCAGAAGAATCTAGAAAACCCTTGGGAATTTGTCGTGGCACCTTATTGGATTCACTGAGATGACAATTAGGTCTTCTGCAATGTATACATGGTAAATCAACTGAAATAAAGCACTCGCTGAGGCTGCCCAGCCCGAATTCCATGAATCAAATGAGGGTTCAACAGAAATGGTGAAAGTTTCCACGAAAGTTTTCAATAGATGTCTTGGGAAAAAGTTTCTATTTTAAATTAGATTTTTATTTTAGTTTCTGACAATAATGAAATCGTGTCTAAAGGAATACGTGGTACCGGTAGCAGAAAATTATTGTGTATTCTGGTCTAATTCATTGTATGATATGTTATGTAAATTTCACTGACAGGAGAATAAATTACATGAATGCAAAAGGCGTTTTTGTCACAAAAAATAATTTTTGAGTTGGTGGTATCACTGGTATCGTGCCATTGACTGCTATAAAAAAATTAATAAAAAGGCTAATGCGATTCGTATACTATAGTATCAAAGAATATATTAATTAAAATATTACATCCCATAGTGTAGAAGCATTTAGATTTTAAAAGTTTTTTGTCTCTACTACTGAATTTACCGTTTCAAGTAACATTTTAGTATTTTAGCATACATGCTCCTCATACAGGCCATGGGTACGTGCCATGCGAAAGTGAGGTAACTTACCACATCGATGAGCTGTGATAGTTTGAGCTTTATACAGACGCGCAGCACGTCGGACGTGTTAACAACGGGCCGGACGAGCTTGTTGTAGTTGGAGAGGAGGTCATCGTAGAGCCGCTTTGCATCCGGGTTGCCGGCAACGGCACCGTGCACGACCAGGGCCGAGAGTAACCACGCCCGCAGCGTGCCACTCATGCTCACGCCCAACATCTGCACAAATAAGACACCGGTCAGTAATACACATTTAAAAAGCTGGTGAAGTTGGACCTATTGACGCCGATGAATCCAATTGGACTGGAAGTCGTCGTTGAGCCATTTGGCGTCAGGCTCGTGCTTACGCCCAGAATCTGGATAAACAAGACACCCGTCAGTAAATATTTATTCGATGGTAATACACGTTTAAAAAGCTAGAGAAGTCCGACTTCTTCACGACCGGTCGGACGAGCTGTTGTATGTAATAAGTAAGACCACTTGGCGTCCAACATCAGGGCTGATAGCAGCCACGTCTGCAGCGAGTCACTCATGCTGTATGCCCAGCACAACATCTGGGCATAGAAAAGCACACGGTCTCCTCCCGTAATAAGTCTTCAAGAAGCCAGTTTCGTTGTGCCGGAATCTCGACGACGGGTCGGACGAGCTTGACGTAGTTGAACAGAATGTGTTCGTTGAGTGTGACATAGCGTCCAAGTTACCTTGCGCGATCAGCCAATTACTGTAGTTTACTAGAGCATAGCCTGTTAAGCGCGCTCCAAAAGCGATTAATTTAAAAGAATGGTCTACATTGATTGATTAGCCAACGGCCTTACCATGTTGAATCCATTAGAGCAGAGCATGTTTCAAACTGTGGCAAACTTGGTAGTGTGCACAGCGTTGGCAGGGGAACATGGTGGGACATGATAACATGCTGAGACTAAACCAGTCAGTTTACATGCGTGTCGAGTCCTGGTCACCTCCGATTTAATCGTGTGACTTTACCATGTTCCCCAACTGGTTCGGAATTCACTATAATGAGGAGATCCACTCTGTCAGTCAACTCCCCTTTCCCCGAGGTGAAAGAGTCTGCCCATAGGGTGCCTCAAGTTAACAAACAGATTCACTCCCCCCCCCCCTCCTGCAGGCTGACAGGGTTGCTTAAAGCAGAAATGCTAAAAGCCGGCGTTACAAACCAACAAACTTTGATTGAACAAGCTAATGACACGCCCACTTTACCATGAGTCAGTGGAAAATTTAATTGAGTAGCTACTAGCCAAATTAAAATGATGAAGCTAATAAGTACCTAGGCTACCTAGTTAATTCTCTCTTAACCTCATACGCCTACTATATATAAGGCTTAACCATATACCTACCTATAATCCCAAATAGTAGAACTTTGTTCCTGTCAAAAGAAACTCTGCTACGAATCTATCTCTTTTAAAAACGATCGGGAAGGATAGAGCTGTCTAGGCCTCGTCTTCATTAAATTTCTTACCGTTGTACTGCGAAAAAAGCGAATCATTAAGAGTCGCAGTTTGTATTCGTTAGAGACCACAATAGGAAGTGTAGCAAAGGGTGCTTTAAGCTTTTGATTACAATTGCTTTTACAACACCAAAGGAATTGACTGTCTTTCCGAAAAAGGTTTTTGATGGGGTTTTTAACAATTCAACCAGCAGTAGCACTGTTTTCAAAGAGTAGGTTTAGCAAAGTGCACCTTTTTAAGTTACGTGTGTACATATAGTTATAGCTATAGAGCTTTGCTATAACAATTTATTACATTGTATTATACTATTGTACACTACCAACTAACTGCCTGACACTTAAATTTGAGAAACACATTCTCCTGTAGTCCAAAGCAAAGGTTTTTGAAATGATTACAAATAAGATTGGTATTAGCAGTGCGTCCAAAGTAGCCTTCAATAAACTTACTTACTTACTAGCCAACCCTTGGCATGTCGGCCATTTGGTGACGCACTGACCAGTAGCGACGTGCGATTTTTTCTAACGCCTTCAATAAACTACCTGCAAACCTACTATGGCAATTATTTTTAATCTTAACATGGAATTATTCAACATTAAAATGTAAACAAAATAATTTTCGAATAGAAAGTGCAATTCAAAATTGTTTTATGATTACAACGGCTTCTGCGGCCGGAGTCACGTGATGAAGCATTAGAATCCCGGATTGATAGGCCGTGGTCGTTCTGAAAGCGTACTTCCAAACGTTTCGTCAACATCTGCCGTTGACATCTTCAGTGAAACTGCATAGACTTAAAAGATTGTATCTTGGAGGCTCAGCAGCAACTGTTTTCAAATGACCACGGCTTATCAATTCTACGATTCTACTGTTTCATCACACACACAAAATTTTGTTTCGATTTTTAACCCTAAGAATAAATTAATACAAAATGGCAGACTATAGTTGGCCAAAGCTCTCTATACTACACAATAAGTCTCTCTGATTATGTACGTTCGAAATAGGCGTCCTACACCTAGCAGATCCCGACACCATAGTGATGATTATATTATATGCACAATACTGTATTCTGCAGAATGAGTGCTATTCAGGTTCTAAAAAGGTCTTGGCTGCAGTTAACGCCCTTCAGAATTGCTTCGAATAATTTTAAAAGTTTGGAAACGTATCGTCTAAACTCTAAAGAAACTCTCAAACACTTAGCAGTTGAAATGACGGTCTGTTTTTTAGAGTGTTCCACGTCAAAACACCCTCAAGAAAGAAGATAAAAGCAGAATAAAACCCAAACCCCCAGCCATTACTAAGGGCTCTTTCTGACAACCCAACCCTTAACTCTCCGGCCTGAGAGGAAGTGTCGGAGCCCCCGGGCTCCTCTGCTCAAAAATTTTGAAGATACGCGAGATAAGCTGTACTGAGTAATTCCTGTGATTTTGTGGAAGGAAGTATGAGGGCCCACTCGAATAAAGTCCGATAAACCGTCATTGGCCATGCTTTGGTCGGAGTAACTAGAGGAGTGACTAAGTATCAATGGCTTTCACTGCTGCCGCTTATATGCGTCAATAATTTGTAGTTTGTGAATCGATTCACGAAGGCATTTAATAAAATCTACCTGGGAATTCAATTAGTGTGCGAATCCCAAAATTTTGTAAACAAAGGGCCACCGTAAAATTTTGACGAAATTAATTATGGTATTATTTATTGCCACTGTTCTATAAAATTTGTATAATGCGCGTTGTCGTGTTTTTTTTTAGATTAGTTAGCCTATAGTTTACTTAATAACATTTGAGGCAAGAAAATGTAAATTTAATGCAAAAGTGTTTTATTAATTTTGATTACGGAAAAAGAAAACAATTAGGATATTTTCTTGAAAATTCGGGGTGAGCCGATCTCCCATTTTCCGTTATACTTTCCGTTATACTTTACAGTATATTAAAATATATAGGAACACTTTTTCAAAGAGGCGTGAGCAAATTAATAGGTCTATGATTGATATTTCCTGTGAAATTTGACCTTTCACACAAAGTTATAGTAGTGAGGGGTCTATTAAGTTAAAGTTGCAGCCGACTTAATATAGTCGAGGTGGCAACGTAACATGTACAATTCCCATTTTCCTTGGCACCAAGATGTGAGCAAGTGTTATAGCAGGTATAGCCTATATTTCCTGTACTGAAATAAGGCCGGATTCTCTCTGTTAGGGTGATTAAACGTGTCAGCAAAGTTTTCTTCAACTTGTAAAGGTGAAGTAGGATCAGCCACCGCAACTTTCTCATATCTAACAAAGCTCAAGTAGCCTATTTATTTAAAAATGTGAAAAATTAAACATGCTATATAAAATAGGCTGCAAGAAACTCATTTAATATAATAAAAACTTTAAAAAAAAGACGTTTTGAGTACGGGATCATGCCAAAATATTGACAAATTAAATAAAAATGCCACAATAGTATATGCGCACTTTTTAACTCAGAAACACTTCAAAAGACTTTATGGGGCACGCTGGGGATTTTCAGAAAATTTGTTATAATGAAGAATATCGGTTAATGCGTACATAAAGTAAGTTAAACTATTAGGTACGTTATGGTATATGAAGTCTATATTAGAAACCGCCCTTAGCTGTAGATATTCTAAAAAGCCAAAGCGTCAGCTCATCGCTAAGAAAGTTCTCATCAAGAAGTGACGTGCCGGGGGGGATGGACACTTCGCTGACCCGTTTCATTAGGTTCTCACTCCCCGTTGAGGCAGATTGGAGGTAGTCGCAACTGAAAAGTTTTCAGCAAGTTGCTTTTATGTCTATCCTTGCGTGTCAGACGGGATAAAGCGATTAAATGAGATCCCATACGTGATGAGGGAATAGAAGTTCCAACTTTGTGAAAGCAACTTCAGCAGGTGGGCTATGGTATTCTGGGTTTACATTGACTTCGAGATTACCTTTATGTTATTGGGTTAGGGAAACCCTTTTCAAGCTGAGATTTGACATTATGCGCTCTGACGTGATAGGGCAAAGGTATACGTCTGTAACGGAATAAGATTTTGCCTCGATAGTATGGCAAAGGATAGCAATGTATACCGTTATGGAGTCAGACATCATCTACAATGGTACCAATTTTAAAAATGTTGAGAATCTGCAACTTAACCCCTTCTTTTGCGAAGCAATTGGCCGGATACATAGTAGGGGCTGAACACAACCACTGCAGACAGGGACAATTTCTGATGCATAAGTTACACGCTATCTTTTCGTTAAAATCACTGAATGAAAAGACTCAGTAAGAAATACTGGACGGCGCACCACATTGCAATGCATGCCGGTCCCGTTCCTTATTTTTACTGAGACTTCAAACAATCATGGAAGCCATCCTAAGCAGTTCAGGACTATTTTCTATATATATCTCTATCTATCACTAAAGGCCTGAAGATGTGTGATTGACTGCATGTTTATTTATTCCCTTCTGAACAATACAATTGATTGGCCAGCCATTCTGACTAGTATTCAATTTAGATCTAGATCGCTGGATATGATTGCTGAGATAAACGTTAACCAAGAAAACCCCCTCCAAAGAATGATGTCATCTTATAACGCGCGTAATTTAGATCCTTTTTAGTTGTGTAAACATAATTTTAACGCTGCACTTGCAACCTACTTTGACGAATTACCCAGGTAAGATGGTTTATATAATTATGTACTTATAGTGGTTACAATATGTAAATTATACTCAACGTTATATCATATTATGATTTAAGAGATGACAATTTCCTCTGCATTGCAATGGTTTAAAGTAACTATAACGCATCGTAGTTGTAAAATTGTAAAGTAATCTTTTGGCCATGACTGTATCTGTGATTACTGTATAAACGCTATTATTTATTTATATTCGCATCGTTCTACCTATTTCACCAGCACACACTTCAGAGATTTTTGTAAAATAAGTACCTACAAGTCATGTCATGACGACATCAGGCTGTCCTTTTTAGTGCTAATTCCTTGTATTTGCTAGTTAAGCGGGTATTTTGAACGCTTTAGTTCAAAATTTACATTTTGGACCTGTATAAATTTCACAATGCGCATAACTTAATAAAGTTTCTTTTTTAAATATGAAAAATGTTAATCGCATGCAAATAATTTAAAGAATACATCCGATATCTTCATTCACCTCGCATTTATAAGTACATATTTACGGGCACTTTCTATTCTTTTTGTTTCTCTGGGAACAACTTCGTTGCTTAAATTACTAGTAACTTACAATAATTACAATAAACTATTTGTTTTAGTTCGGTTATAGTTTTTAATTTTAGTTGGTTTCTTTCTTTAGTATATTCTCTATATATTCTAACGATAAAGGAATTGATTTGCAGCTCACACTGAGCTGACATCGCTGAGTTTATTATTCAAACCAGAAGGGATTTGCGGATTATATCAAGAGCACTAGTTTTCCGTGATTCAAATTGGGGGACACGATTCAGCATTCGCTGGGTTCCACATTTGCCAGATGAATGGATTCTATCGTATAATCAGTTATAACACGCCCAACCATCGGTGGTATTATAGGGTCTGCAAGTGGAATTATACAGCCTGTAGGCATATATAACTCCTCCGACAACAAGCTTTATTGGATCATTCTGTACTCTACAGCTTTGAAATGTTCATTGAGTTTCAAATAATATGTTCTTAGTTCTTACGACCCCGCCGGACACCCCCTGCATTTTTTTGTGTTTTTTTAAAACAAAATCGTATTACACAGGGAAAAACTATTGAAGACCTAACATTGAGAACTGGGTAAATAGAAGAAAAATTCGTGAGCATTATTTTACATACAGTATATATATACAGTACATATACATACAGTATGTACATATATAGTGTGTGGCTGTAATAACACCGAATGGCCACAGTTATTGAAAGCGTTTCAGCTTGCATACTTTGTATTATATGAATATGTAAAGGTTAGAAGTAAATCATTCGAACATTCATTCATTCATTCATTCACAGTGGGTGCCACCACAATTCGTATTTCTGACACAGAAAATAAAGTTCCATACAACTGCATGATTCGCATTACTGACGGTAACATACTGTAAATTATGTTAACGCACATTACTTCTATTTACAAATTTTACATTGATATACCTGTATCTCTACGATTCATACAAAATTCGATTTTTTTTGAAACATACCTATACTATCCGGCCACGATAGGATGGCATTTGGAACACTTAAGCTGGCCATACACGAGGGCTCCAAACGGACTCGCGCCAAGCCAAATGGCGCGTCCTGTTCCATTTGGCGTCAGCGCCATTTGGAAGGATCATTCACGACTACGCTGAACCAGTTGCTCCAAATCTTTCAAATTGTACAGTGTGACAATATGGAAGAGGTACTTTTACACTGTATAATTTGAAAGATTTGGAGCGACTGGTTCAGCGTAGTCGTGAATGACTCCTCTAAATGGCGCTAACGCCAAATGGAGCAGGACGCGCCATTTGACTTGGCGCGAGCCCATTTGGAGCCCTCGTGAATGGCCAGCTTTATAAAAATCGAATATACTCGGTGTATTCGAATAAACAAAGTGTTCCAAATGTCCTTTAATATCGTGGTCGGGTAGTAAGGTTTTTCCTCTGCGGCAGTCTCTTATATAACAAAGAGACTGCTAAGTCAGGTCCCCAACATGAAATAATTATAAAATCGACCCTTTTCTTTACATGGGACCGAGATCTGCGACACCCCAAAAACACAGCTATTAGCATATTATGCGGTTAGGGAACTCCAACGAAAAACATTTTCATCAGTTTGGTTGAAACTAAAATAGGTTTTTGGATAAAAACTAATAGCAGTTTACAGACTTTATTCGTAAAACTTGAGAAACATGTATAAAGCTCTGCGAAGTACAATAGGGTAAGCCTACTTTAGTATTCAAGACAGTTTTATGACAAGCATTAAGAACAAGTAAAGGTTATGTCTTCATTCAATGCTTAGCGGTACTTTGACTTGGGGGTTGACGCTAAAACCATGTTAAACGGCTATTTCTATGCAGTTGTACGTACCGCATTAACGATGGTAAGTTATAATGTATTATATGTGATAATGTTGATAGCCTGCAGCTATTTCTGAGATAATTTATATCATGGCTTTCTACACATATTTATCTTTGGCCTGTCGGACAAAATTCAGTCAAATATATCTGCTTCAACGGCGTAGGAGTATATTATTGGACATCATTAGCCAGAGAGGTGCAGGGGGGACAGCCCCCCCCCCCTAAAGATTTGATGAATTTACACAATTTAAAAAAGTGTGGGGAATAACAACTAGATATAATAAATCAGATTTTATTTATATTTAAAAAAAATTCAAATAAACCCGCGAAAACCAATATCGAAATTTTGCACCTGCCCCCCCCCCCCTGGATCCAATTTTAGCTATGCCCATGTATATGAAATAATAATATATGTCCATGGTAGCACAGACCACCTACTAAGAAGAGCTAACTGTAGGGATTTTGGGTTCCCACATTACTACTACCCGAAAGAGGAAACTTAACTTAAGAGGATATACTACGTAGAAAATTGACAACCCAAAATTATATGCTTTTCATTTTTTATTTCACTAACTCAGCAAGTTATTAAAAATGTGGCTCATTTAAATTCTAAAAGACTACTTCGTGCCTCATACAATCAGGTATTTTTACTTTTCTGTTTTGTAATTTTTGCAAAAATTCTTTTTTTACGCGAAATTTTAGTCCCCAATGGTTTTTTATGTAGAACTAAGATGCAAAAAATTTCCTAAATATGAATAAAATAAAATATATTTCCTATTGTATCGTATATGATCCATGAAGTAGTCTTTTGCAACTTACATGACCCAAATCTTTAATAACTTGCTTTGTTATTTAAATAAAAAGTCAATAAAAACAACAAATTTTGGGGTGCTCATTTTCTACGTTTGTAGCATGCCTCTTAATAACTACAGTACCGTACAGGTCAGCATCTATCTAATTGATGGGATAGTCCGGGAATGAATATAACTTTTTTTTATGAAGTCAGGTTGTGTCCCACAGGAAGGGAAGAGACATTTTTTGCTACTAAATAAAGTTTTCCTTACAGGCAGCTGCGAATCTAAAATGATTTTCAAAGCGATGAAAATTATTTATTTGAAAAGGTAAAAAAGAAATGAGGGAGATGGAAGTCACGGTATTTCTCTAAAGAAAACTGCGCGGTGTGAATAAATTTTCATAATTCCTCGACTTCCACGTATCCAGCTCGGTGTAATTAGAGCGCAGCTGAGGATAGTTATGCGAATTTCTCTGAAAAGCGAAAACTCATTAAACGTGCACTCTACAGTAATTATACCATTGGCATTTGACAGTCAAGTTTTCAAAGGATAAAGTTTGGAAACATGAATATTGTGGTAACTGCCAACCGGATAAGTTACCAGTAGTAGCTGAAGTTGAGCTTTGGCATGCTTTTCAGCACAAGAGGGAACACTATTCCCCGAGGTCTCAAAGTTTGGAATTTGAATCTTTCTAAAGGTCCTGGTTATTCCTCATTTGCGAAGAATTAAACTCGGATAATAGGTACGTATTTGTATGGTAGCGTGCGACTAGCGCATGTGCTTGGAGGACACAGTGCGGTTAGCGGTTAGCGGTATAGCATGATTTCATTGCATGATACGAGTAAACATCAAGCGTCAAGGCGACGTATGTTTAAACAATAAATAATAATAATAATTCGGGTATTTTCTTAAGATAAGAACAAATGAAGATCTTCGAACTCTCTTTAACTCGCCTAGCGTTACCGAGGAACTAAGAGCACGAAAACTCCAAACCGGTCACCTTTCAAGGAAGTCCCCAACCAGGGCCGCGGCTAGGGTGTGGCAAGCCCAACCACCAGGCAACCGACCACAGGGCTGATCTAGAAAGAGATGGTCAGACCAGCTCTTCGTGGATCTGAGAGCCTGCAGCATCCATTTCGACGCATGGAGGGAGTTGGCGGAGAATCGCGCGCTTTGTAGGAGCTTGGTGCGACAGGCGAAAGGTTCTCACGGACCTTAATGAATGAATGATGGTATTTTCTTAATTTTTTACAACAGTGAGCAAAAGCTGATGTGCCCCCTCCTTACAGTGGCGTGCGAGGTTAGCACTCAATACCTAACTACCGCCAAAATCACTTCCTCCTTACTATGAACTAATTCTTAACCTAATTATACTACGCGGTTTTGAAGGGTGTGCCCTAACAATATGTGCGCTAGTCTCATCGTACCGTATGTATTCTGCATTGGGAATATAGACCTCATAGTCATCGTACCCCAATCGCCTAATTGATTGTTCTAACAACTCGTATGTAAAACTTATCTATAATTCGTAGGTACCTACGTTCCTGAAATTTAGTATGGTACTATGATAACTGACATGGAAATCATACGTACACTAATTGAAAATTGTCGAATTATCTCATATTTTGATAGGGCTTATTAAGATGCATTGCAAACAAGATGATTCGCGGGGCTTGCAAACATGGACCCCTTGCTATGCAAATTTGCGTATACTCTCAAAAGGTAATTAGGGTAGTCAGCCCAAGACTCTCACATGCCGCCTCAAATGATTATAATAAGCCATTATAATAGGCTACAAGGCTTTGCACAATATTGTATAATACAAGACACAGAGAAAAATATGCTTATATATATATATATTCTTAAGAGCAAATCACTACTCTTTTTTGTGGGAAGTCAACCTTTTCGTGAAATCGAAATTAGTGGGTACAGAAAAAATATATATATATATATAAATATATATATATATAATAAAAGATTCGAACCCACGATCCACGCCTAACTGGGGCGTCGTCTTAACCGCTGGTCCACAAGCCTCTAATGAAATATCAATCATTGAGCCATAAGTGATAAGCCGTAAGCAACACAATGTATAACAACAGCTCTTCTGTGGCTCTGCAGTATGATACATGCAGTATGTAGCCAGTACTAACCGTTTGGTCATAGTTTTTCAAGGCAAGCAAGGAAAGTGGCCAAAAGAAGTTTATTTGCTCTTAATAGGCTACGTTATCGTATCACAATAATTACAGGCACCTGTTTCTTATTGTCGCAAGGCCTTATTTATGGGGGGATCCAGGGGGCCGGACCCACCCCCCCCCCCTTCGTGAAAAATTCCATCACCCGCAAAGTATTTTCGTACTTTCATTCTCTGCCAGTCCCTTCAAAGGTGGTTTTAAATTCATAAAAAATAAATTTGTTCTGTTCTTTCTATATTTCTACTTGTTGTATTTACTAAAATTCAGTTTTGCTTTCTTAAGCTCGGTATAAACTACTATGATAGCCTCCCATACCTACGCCCCCCCCCCCCTACGGCCTTGCATTGTCGTAAGCCGCTAGAGACAATTAACAAGAAACCTGTCGATTTTGTACAGCGGTACAGCGGTCAGCGTACCACCCCGGCAAAGTGAAGACTCCGGCTTCCGAATCCCGTTTCCTCCCATTCTTTAATATCTTCTTTTCTCTAGTGCTACAGATATCCAAATGTACAGGAGCATTTTGTCTTCCTTATGGAATACTAATTATGTTTATTACAGGTATCGATTATGATCGTTAATTTATGAGAAATTTGACTTTCTGCAAAAATCATCTAATGAAGTGTCCGATTTTCTACCAAATTCCACATAACGAGATTAAAACATAATTCAAATTCATTGTATATGATAACTGAAGACTAATACTAACACTAAATAATAATTAATGTTCCTCGGAGGGTCGTCAGTTAAAAAGTTTGAATAGGACTGATTTAATTAATATTATTTAATCCAACTAAAAGTTACTTCTGGCTGTTTTAAGGAAACAGAGGAAAAATTATAATTTTAAATTCACGATCATGAATTCACGATAAATAAACTGGTGAATCCATAAATTCCAGCAAACTCCTACATTTCAGTAATCCATATTCAATGTATCCTAAAGCTTGTCAGTATTAAAAAATGAAGTTTTAGTGTATATAGCGATATTTTACTGATGACAAAGGGGCAATTGGTTCACGGTGTCCGAGTTCACTAAAAAAAAGCCCTTCAAAACACAAGTACCTATTAGATTACTTAGTGAGGCGATTGAAGAGGTTAATGGGATACATTCATTAAATTGTTTGTATGCGATTTAACCTTTTTTATATGAATATGAATCATTTGTTTCATACACCTTAGGCGCGGTTTCCACCGACCTCGCATTGCAGAATGCAAGTGGCATTGACGGAAATGTTAGTTTTACTCTATGCCATAGTTAAAATAAATTGATCAATGATCATAGAGTAAAATCACAAACAAACTAACTAAAATTAAAAAATGGCGTCCTGGGTTATGTTAATTACAAACATTTTAATAGATTTCTATAAAAAGAAAAACAAACATTTCCGTCAATGTCATTTGCATTCTGCAATGCGAGGTCGGTGGAAACCCCGCCTAAGTCTTGAATGTCTGTTACCACGTCACCGTATTTGTATTTAGCCCTAGCCGGTCGGTGGAAACCGCGCCTTAACCATTGAATACACATATTATGTATTATATAGGATATTCAATGCCTCAAGGCTCAACTGACTGATTAACAAGCTGTATTCACACATGCCCAGAACAAAGAAACCCCGATACCATGGAAGGGTTGTTAATCATCTGTAAAAGAAAATTGCTGGGTTCATTCTCGGCAATGGGCATATTTTTATGTAGACAGTGGAAGTCCTTCCGTTTGGAAAATTACTGGTTTCAAACATTCAGAGTAAAGGCTGTTGCATGAACTTCGGTACATTAGCATTTGACCAAATGGGTCATAATAATCACTTAAGAAAGTAAGCGGACAAAGTTTATGTATATTTATAAAGGTTATATTGGCAATGGTGTAATACTATTTAACAAAGGGTTGGCTGGACTTACATTGCCTGCTGTGTTAGTGTTAATAGTCATTAGAGCCTCATAGTCATCGAACAATTAGGGCGGAGCCCATTGTCAGGGGTAGGGTTCATGCCGCTAATGACTATTAACACATCAGGCAATATAAGTCCAAACAACCCTTTGTTAAAAAGTTTAAGTAGCCTACGTCGTTGCTGAAAACTGTGTTCATTTCCTGGGAGGCTGAAAAACAGGAAAAAGAAAGAAAAATAGAGCGTGGAAAGTATTGTACAATTTCATCTTCGAAATCTGATTAAAAGTTCGGCTTGGTGTTTTTCGGCAGAGCCGTGGAGGGGACGAAAATAATTTTCTCTGTGTGTGTGTGGCTCTCAACTCTCTTCATGAAAAAGCTTATTATTACAGTGGTATTGTATAATTTGTAATTATTTTGATGCATAGTGTATGCACAGTTTTCACATAGAATAATTTATAATATATGTCTATTTAATGCTGGTGTGATAAAGTCGACGCAAGGTAAAGATTTTTTGACTTTGTGAATGTGTGTAGTTGAAGTGGGACTTGGTTTTTCAATGCTGGATAGTAGTAAATATTTTCTAATTACTATTCTAGTAAAACTACGTTGAATTAAGCCATACGTCACGGCAGAAAAATCGCGGTAAGTTGACTAAGGCATACTGTGCAAGAGCCAGAGTTACGCAATGAACAATTATCATGCAAAATAATGATACATACGAAAGCTCACATCGCAAATATCATTATTATAAGATGACTGTTATTGTATACTATTCGCTTAACACTTGCACAGTATGCCTCAGTCAACTTACCGTGATTTTTCTGCATTGACGTATGGCTCAACTCAGCGTTAACTATACTACTAGTATTTGTACTGAAAAACCTTCCGCCAATTCAGAGTGAAACATTCTTTAACTTGCGTCGGCCGTCGACAGTAACCATTTGCACTTGCATCGTAAGAGTAATAGGCACATTACAATTTGAATCCAATTTTTAAAATTATTATGTAACCAGAACCTCAAATTCGGAAACATTAAACCATACATCGATGGCAAGGTGGTAGCGTGCTTGTACTCGTGCGAGTCTCTACAAGCCATGCGATCGGAGACGTTTCGTAACTCAACACGGGTACTTACCTACAGAGGCGACTGAAGAGGTCAATCGGATACATTCATTAAATTGTTTGTATGCGATTAACCTTTCTTTAAAACACACACAAAAAAAACCATTTGACTATAGGGTTCAATTCTTCACAGCAACCACATACTATCAAATACGTTTATACCTAACTCATGTCTAAGACGGGCGACAGCACAAAAAACAAGTAAAGTGGACAGAGTAATACCAGCCAAGTTACACTATAATGCTGGGATGCTCAATACTTGGTTGATTCCTGTGGGGTTCAGAGTAAGAGCAATGAGCCATAAAGTTTTTTTTTTCTTCAATAAAAACGTTAATCGCAAGCAAATAATTTAATGAATGTATCCGATTGGTCTCTTTCTGTAGGTTAGTACCCGTGTTGAGTTAGAACACGTCTCCGATCGTATGGTCTGTAGAGGCTCGTGCAAGTACAAGCACGCTACCACCTTGCCACCGAAGCCGATAAGCTGTCACAAATAGCCAGAAAAAAGTAACTGCACTATATTGAATGTGGATTATTAATAAAATGTGTTGCGCTAATCAGTCATACGTAAGACACTACCAAAAATATCAACCACAAACCTCAGGTTAGCCTATATGGTAGCACGTAGCAAGCGAAGCACACAAAAAAAGTCAGCAAAAAAAAAGAATTCATTCTTATTCAGGTCACAAAAATCATTATCTTCTGCAAGAAAACATGCCCCCTCTTATCACGGCACGCAATTCCTCCCTATTCAAAAGTTGTGAGAAAAAAATCGTTATAGATTCTAAAATTAAAATATTATTTTTAAACTTGTCATGCCATCTTATCCTAGCACTGTATTTATCAGAAAAGTAATTCGGCGGCAATACCTTAATATGGGTTCGGAGAGACGAGCGCAACCCCGGGGTGAGTTTCAGCAAGAGCAGTCCGCGGTGCACTGGGGAGGCTGGGACATCTCGCGTCGACTCACCACCAATGCGCTTCGCATCAGCTATAACGGATAACATTCTGTCACCTCTCAAGGGTTAGGTGAACTACTTTTCAGCAATTACTTCATAAAACTACCCCCCAAGAGCTATTTGGACAATTTTTGTATGATTTAAGAAATTCTGATTAGCATTAGAAACTTGTCAGGTATAGGCCCTTTGTACTTGGTTAAGTCATGTCTCATGGTGAGCTTGTCCCAGCTAGTCCATTATCACTTGTAGCCGGTGTAGGTTGACATCGAAAACGTATACCAGTTTGCCAATGGCCAAAAATTCATACGGAAACAATCTATATAGTGTCCGACATCCATGGGGTCGTTGGAATTGAACAAGAGACCTATGAGATACTATAAGTAGGCCTGGGTCAATAAATAGTCCTTCAAAATAAAAATTCTCAAAATACGGTCGACATCTTAAGTCGAACTGTGTAGACTTCTAAGATTGTATTTTGGAGGCTCCCCAGCAACTAATTTAACAGTCGACCTATAAAAGCCCCAGACATCTCATTGACATAACTCCGTTAACTTCTTGTTGTTAGAACTAAGTTATTATAATACATTTTAGGCTATGTAAATATTACAGTTTAGTTAGACAGCAAACGTTAATTTACGCGAAGGCATATAGGCCCTACAGATATTGATTACTCAGTTAACATTGTTTTTCAGTTTAAAAAAAATGTTAATCGCATACAAACAATTTAATAAATGTATCCGATTGATCTCATCAGTCGCCTCTGTAGGTTAGTACCCGTGTTGAGTTACGACACGTCTCCGATCGCATGACGTGTAAAGGCTCGCACAAGTGCAAGCACGTTACCACCTGGCCATTGAAGTCGTAGGTGATCAAGCATTGTTTCACACCCATTAATTAATGTATTGCATAAAATACAATAGTATTGCATATTTGGCTTTTCAGTCGCAGAGTTTTGTGCCTACACTCTCTGAGGCGCAAAGCAATATTATACGAATTTGACATAGAGAACATGGCGTATGAAATTGCACACATAGATTGTTATTGACCGTCATGCACTTTGTGAAGTTTGACCGGATTTCCGAGGCAATACATCCTCATCGAAACGTTAACGATTCGCATTTGAGCATATAACGGTTTGTCAGTCTCGCAAATGGGACAAACTTTTCGATATTTATGCCTACATTACAGTTACATTATGTGTTTCTCTGTCTGTTTTATCAAGGAACGTTATTAGGTAATAAATTTGTTGCCATTATTATGGTGATGTACGTGACGCTCTCTACTGTGACTTGGTGGAACTTAGATATAATAAAAATAAAAATAATGACTTAGCACAGTACGGTACAACAAATTAACAACGGATTAAAGGGGGGCGGGGGCGGTCGCCCCCCCCCCAAAGCACCCAAAGATGTGAAAAAAAGAAAGAAGCCTTTTCTATCACATAGAGTAGGGCTCTATATTAGACAGTTATTGTTAACCGCCATTTTGTATCCATTTTAAGTCTGGTGTATAAGCAAAGCATTGGGTGTTTACCTATTTATTTTTAGAAAATTATCGTTGTTTTTTATTATTATTTAAAAAACGTTCAATCCATTAAGGAAGTGTTTAATAAAAAAATACTAAAACGTGTTTTCGTTCTTTTCAATCTTTTACTTTCTTACAATACTTACCATATAGGAATTAACTTATAGGATACAAAATGGCGGATGACAATACCCGGGTATATAGTGCGTTAACATAGAGTAAACAAATAATTTCCCACATTAGTTTAAAAAGAAAAAGAAGGAATTGGCGCGAAAATGTCAATCACTGATGTCTACATTAAGTGTCTATATGCCACGTTGTTACGTTTTTTCGTTGACTAGCTTGTGATAACATCAAAGCTTCAAATTCTTGTTGTCTTGCCACTCTTGCCGTCTACTGTGGCTAGTGCCGAGCTTTCCTTTTTGACGCTGTGACGCCTCATGACATGGCTGCCATCTCGTTGTGGGGAAAAGCGCCTGAGTCGATTCGCTCTGATGGTGAATATCCACAAAGGTATTAACATTGATAGGGACAAGATGATAGATAGGTATGCGTTGGATGTAAGGGCGGATACAGGGGGGGGGCAGGGGGGGGGGCAGGGGGTACCCAAATTTGGTAAACATATTGTAAATTAATTTATTACGCTCTGTTTTAATCGATCCTACCTTCCTATTTTGACCCACAACTACCCCCCCCCCCCCAAAATGGGCTGGATCCATCCCTGGTTGGGTGGTGTTCACCGAGAGAATCGTTTTGTTGTGTATTTTTTTTTTTTTTTTCTTTGATACTTTTTGAATGCAGATGTTGAATAACACAGTGACAACGGCAATGTCGGAAAGGGGCACTTGCGTTTCAAATATGATCCGCCCCTCCCAAAACTTTTTGTTTAATCCGCCACTGCGCTCTGTCGTGCCTGCCGTATTGAAGGTAAATTCCATTGCGATACCTGTATTGGAGAAGGTACTTTGCATCAAAAGAAAAATATAGACGCTAACAGCCTCATCGTAGTCATTGGTCACACGAACGATCCTCCGTAACTCACATAACATCTGAACGGCAGAGTTGGTCGTAGAGTTCGTATGTATTCGTAAAATAGTATTTAATGTACTGTTGTGCTATGCAAGCCAAACTGAATAGAAATGGAAGGATTCCTGGATGTCCATGAATAAATAAATATCTACTTTTTTGTTCTATTACTAAGCCAACCTAGGGAAGTTAGGGCTGTAAGCCCTCTCTTACACTCAACTAGGAAAGCCCGGTACCACCTGCTTTACATGCCCTCCGAAGCATGGCCAGAAAATGTAGCCAGTGTGGGACTCGAACCAACAACCTTTCGGGTGAAAGTTGGAGTCCGTTCCACTACTCTACATGTCCTGTTCTGTGAATAGATTGCTATGATTGCAAATAAAACATATACAGTACATAAATATTGTGTAGGTACCTAACAAGTCTGAGAATGGCTCCCTACATAAATAATACATGGAGAGGAAGGTACTGACAGCGCATTCATAATGTTTCGAAAGCAAAATATTGGAAAAGTTTGAAATGTAAGCGTTTGCCAATAAGGCAATGCATAGTAATACCGTATGATAAACGGCAAAGTTGCAATGGGTAAAATCCGTTTTCCTCGTGAGAGTATTGCCAATAATGGAGGAGAACTCTAGAGAAGTATAGAAAAAACGGAAATCAAAATGGAGGACGATATAGGCGAGATGCCCAGCGAGACCCAATTTTTCCCGCGGGCTGATGAAAAACACCCCCGTTATTTATTTGGGGGCCAAATCAATAAGATCCAGTCGCTGCAGGTTCACTAATTGCTTTCTCCGCTAGATCGAGCGGACCAAATAAAAATGCCACGGCCCCCAACGGAGGTTTTCATTAAACCTTATACGTACAATAGAGATTGTATATCGTATCAATGTGACCTTTTTTTGGTTTGGCGGCATTTCACTGCTAGTTCCTATATTGAAATGTATGGTGATGCGTACATAGTACAATCCGGGTAAGGGTTCATGGCCGTGCCCAGGGGCAAGGCCGTAGCTATAAATTTGGGAGGGGGGGGGGGTGTTTTTTTTACGGTTTTTTGGTTCGTGGGTTCACGAGGCCAGGAGCAAGATTCTGCGCGAGCCCCCCCCCCCCTCAAGGGCGGGTCCAGGACAGATTTTCGGAGGGGCCATTCCGGGAAAAGTGGGTGTAGCCTACCCAGCTAAATTAATTTTAGCGACTGTGCAATTGGCGTGCTTGTTGGCGAAGGCACATTAATTTACAGTGCATTACTTGAATAAAGAGATACCAAGGGGGGACCGGGGGTGACCCCCGGAGGAAAAAATTGAAAATATAAGGGCAAAATAGTGGGGTTTTACGCATTTTAACAAAAGTAATAATGCTTATTCATATTGCGGGAAACAGGGTGGCCGGGGGTCTCCCCCGGCGGAAAAATAATGAAAATATAAGGGCAAAATGGTGGGGTTTTACGAATATTAAGAGCATGAAAGCATAGATTTCTTAAAGCTTACAAAGGAATGCTTACATGCGTATTGATGGAAACAGGGGGGCCCGGGGGTCTCCCCCGGCGAAAAAATTTGAGAATATACGTTGGAAAATGACCTCACATTAACATCAATATTGCTTACTATATGTCCTCTTAAGGTATTTCCACCCGCCGAGATTTTATTGTAGCAAACTCGTGGATTATGTCTTCTAATTCCAGTGCCTGTGAGGTCTCCGAATCAATAGAGAGAATATTATTTAGATATACATCTTTTAAAAATTTTAATAAATTTTAGTAAACAGCAATGTTAATTATAAAATTAGTATTTATTTTTTATTTTGCAAAAAAAGTTGATTTTATCCAGTGCTTATTGAGCCAGGAGCGAGGCCCCCCAAAGCGCGAGGCCTGGAGCGGTCGCTCCATTCGCTCCATCGGTAAGTAGGTAAGCTAGCTTAAGGCCCGAGGCAGGCAGACATTTCCTAAAAACTATATATCGCTGTAATTCCGTTGAAATCTCCAACCAAAATGTTCGACCATCACAAAGCTTTCCAATTTATACGTAGTATAAGGAAATTTTTGTGATGGTCGAAATTTTCGATTCTGAGATTTCAACGGATTTACACGTTTTGAGGTCCCAGGAACCCAAAAAAGTGATTTTTACGAAATGTCTCTGTCGCTCTGTCTGTATGTCTGTCTGTCTGTCTGCTCGTCGATTTCCAGGCAAACTACTCAGTCAATTTTGATGAAATTCAGCATTTAGGTTCACAAAAATCATACCTCGGGACCGTTTTTTTTATTTAGGGCTAACTCAATTTGGGGGGGTTTTATTTTCAAAAAACTCCAAAAAACGTCTAAAAAAATTATTTCTCAAAAACGGCTCCAACGATTTCTTTTAAATTCTCGTAGATTGTAGTCGTTATTAATGTTGACAAAATGCGGGGGGTCGCTTGCCCCTTGATAGTTTGCTTCTGGGGGTAAAAATAAAAATAACTCAATTTTCATGAAAAATGGCTAAATAATAATAATTTATCTGCTAAATCTTTCGATCGCTGATTTCTACCTTCAGTCATGTTTTAGGTGTTAAATTGAGTAACGAAACCGGACAGGTTGCTTTCGCAAAAAACATTTTGGTTTTGGTGAATTTTTTTTTTTTTTAATGATAGAAAATTCACGGTCAAATGCATTACGTGCCCTGCCATCATTACTGTATGGTAATGTGTTGGTCTGACCTATCTAGAATTTACCTCACCTCCAGTGACGTCAGGAAGACAACCCCCCCAGATATCGAAAATTTAGCCATAGGAAAATTATTTACCATGAAATTACTAATTTTCCCTCCCTACTAATTGATAAATTGGAAAGCATGTTCGAGTAAACTCGGACCGGTTCTTTATATACAGGAAAGCATTACACAAAATATGAAATACATACTGTATACCGCACCGATTCTTTTTTTCCTATTCAAATAGTAGTATACAATACATACCTTTGAAACTAAAATATAAAAGACCAAGTCATCTTGCATTTCATTATCATTGGCAACTCATATGTAGTCTTTTTTAAGTAGCAAATTGTTATATTTCGAATAATTTATAAAACTGGTAGACAACAATAGTTTCATCTTCAATGTAGCCAACCCTTTCTGGACCAGACAACGGAAAATACGTTTTTGTTGAGATCCTCTCATAACAAAGCATACTTATCTCTGGGTGGAAAGAGCTGGCAGATATATTCTATTCAGAATACAAGTACAAATGTGGCCAGCAGCGAAAGGTTCATCCATCACTTAACCTTTTGATATCGTAGCGCGTCACTATTTCTTATTGTAAGGGAATCAGCTAAACACAGAAAGGGTCGATTGAGGACAATGGAATTAGAACTTAAGAGCTTTCCATCACTCTCACTGGTTGTGGGAGAAGAATTCTGCTTTCAGTCAGTTTATGTTGTTGTTGTTGTTTCCAACGTCTGCTTTCAGCATTTCTGCTTTAAGCAACCCTGTTAGCCTTTCGGGGGGGGGGAGTCTGTTTATTAAATTGAGGCACCCTGTAGGCAGACTCTTTCACCTCGGGGGAAATGGGTGTTGACTGACGGGGTGGACCTCCTGATTATAGTGGATTCCGAACCACTTGGGGAACATGGTAAAGTCACACGATTAAATCGGAGGTGACCAGGACTCGACACGCACGTAGACTGACTGGTATAGTCTCAGTGCGTTATCATGTCCCACCATGTTCCCCTGTTAACACTCGCTGTGCACACTACCAAGTTTGCCGCAGTTTGAAACATGCTCTCCTCTCAAAGATTCAACATGGTAAAGCCGTTGGCAGTCAGTTTATCAATGTATATCCAAAACTAGAGAATCATGAAAAATCTGGACTGGGCAGGAATCGACCCCACGATCTTTTTGGGGCCTCCAACCCGTCATGACCAGAATATTCATGCTTCTCTAATTTTGGATTCAGTCAGTGTCAGGGACGGTTTCAGAAAAAGTTTTCGGTGGGGGGGGGGAGGCGGTGACCTGAAAAATATCGCGTTTCCCTTACTTGAGTAATAATTTCTCTTCATTTCCTTCAAAAGTCCATTCTATCTAGTATAAAGTGACCACCCCCACCGCCCCCCCCCCCCAAGGATCCGTCCCTGGTCAGTGTAAAAATTGAATGATTGATCTTCGCCACGCTGTGCTGATTAAACAACGACTGCTAATGTTTACTAGGAAATGCAGAAATGAATTAAGTAGGCAAGATGCTAGAGCTGAATCACTAGCTGCACAATTTTAAGTTTGAAGTTATAATACCTACCGTATGATATTGCAATATTACAAAACTGTACTAATGGGTACCTTGTAAGAGTGGGCCGAAAGGCCCAAAATTCACCCACATGGAAAATAAAGACCATTGTCTTTCTTTCTTTCCCTCGGTCCTCCTGTGTGACACCTCTGAACACCCATCCTGAATTCGCCTGTATTAAACAGAAATTGAAGGGAAAGGAATATTGCAAAAGAGTTTAAGAGACAACGGCAGGCAACCGAAAACCCTGAATAGAGTCCACATAATACTGTATCTCATTCCATGAAGTCAAGCTGGGGTATTGTTGAAAATGTGAAGAGATACGCGAGATAAACCTAGGCTACCATATTTACCATACCATGGCTAACTGTCCACAATTTTATAAATCCTCATCTGTGTTGCCTAAACCAGTCCAGGAGTTTTCCTCTAATACGCCTTTCCCTCACATAGGCACGTATAAGTAGGCTAAGAGCATTCAAAAACAATAATTATTGTAGAGTGACGGACTCCTATTTATCGAATAGCTCATATTATTGGCTTCAGTGGCAAGGCGGTACCTTCCATGTACTTGTGCGAGTCTCCACTCACCATGAGATCGGAGACGTGTCGTAACTCAACACAAGTATTAAGATACTTAGTGGGGCGACTGAAGAGGTCAACCGGATACATTCATTATATTGTTAGTAAGCGATTAACCTAAAAAAATGGAAAACAAAATTATAATTAAAAATCGCATAGAGCTTCTCTCGAGGCTATGAAGAAAATTCTTGAAACTGTGAAAAACAGGCTAATCTCTCTTCTCTTTTTCCTGAGCCTTGGGGGAATAATAAGCAGCGCGACGAATAATAAAAGAACGGAAAAATGTAAGAAATAAGCCCATACCGGAACGCTCCCTTAATGTAACAGCTCCGATATCTGAAAATTCAAAGCGCAATCCCTCCTGCTTTGCAGTAAAAAAAGCACCGGATCGAGTGCACCCGTACACATGCTTCTTTATTAACTGTATCTATTTTTTTTATATATACTGTAAGGTTAATCGCATCAAACAATTTAATGAATGTATGTAATGTAATGTAATATATGTAATAATATATGTAGGTTAGTACTCGTGTTGAGTTACGACACGTCTCGGATCGCTTGGCGTGTAGAGACTCCAGTACAAGACAAGTACAAGCACGCTACCACCTTCCTGGGCAGGGCCAGGTTCAATGTTCCACACTATAAGTAGCCTACGTCCATAAAAAGGCGATTAATAATAATATTAATTGTGTATTGACCAGAAATTTGACAAATACAATATATTGTATGTTTAAGATAAAATAAATAAATTTCCGACAGTACATCATTGACGGCAATGAGCGTAATATTGGTTAATTGTAAGAGTAATGGTACCCTATGAAATTCGCCCAATAATATGTATACATATTTGTATATTATTCAAGTATATATGCGTTATTTTTTTTAATTATTATTATTATTTTTGTTTGCTGTACCGTACTATAAGCAGTGAAAATTCAATCCAGTGGGCTGGTGGAGAATCATTTTCTTCAGCACCCACTGGCCACTGCTCTATTTGGTATGTTATGGTCAGAAACATGCCTGTTTTTCCCTGACGGTCAATTATGGGTTGAATGGTTACTTAATCAACAAGTTATCTTCTTCTTTTCATGCCTCTTCTAGTGGAGATTAGCGATCATGATGGCAATTTGGCCCCAGGAGACTGCTGCTCTGAAAAGGGAAGTCGTTCTCTTGCCAAACCATTGCCTCAGGTTTTTATACTAGAATGTTCTTCTACTTGTCTTCTTCTTCATTTCTTAATAATTAAATAAGGACTTTTTATTGTTTCTATTACTAAGCCAACCTAGCGGAGTTAGGGCTATAAAGCCCTCTCATACACTCAACTAGGAAGGCCCGGGACCACCTGCTTTACATGCCCTCCGAAGAATGGCCAGAAAATGTAGCCAGTGTGGGACTCAAACCAACAACCATTCGGGTGAAGGTCAGAGTCCGTACCACTACGCTACATGTCCTTCTATCTTCCCTTGGATCATAACATGTCAAAGGCGATATTTGTTGTTCCTCATCACATGGCCAAAGTATGCAAGTTTCTGTTTCTTAACCGTTCGGAGCAACTCGCTTCTCTATCCATTCGCCTCAGGACCTCGACATTAGGGACACGATCTCTCCTAGATCCTAGTATTCCTCTCTATATCCATATTTTAAATGCATTGATTCTGTTCTCCATATACCATATAGAACGATTGGGAATATATAATATTTCAGCATTCTTAATCGAAGGTACAACTGCAGATTCCGGCACCGAAGTACTTCCTGCATTTGAATGAAGTTATAATATTGTTTAAAACACTATACATCTATGGTACTTCATCCCAGTAGTGTAGTCATTCGAACGAAATTTGAAACCTTGCTTAAAAGGAAAGCTCTGCGTCGTACTAGATAATATTATGACTTAACGTGGTGACAGAATGACAAGTCGACAGGAAATTGAAGTGGTAGGTTTAACTCTGCCAAGGAAATTGAGGTATACAGTAGATATATATATATATATGTATATGTATATACGTAACCCCCCTTGCCTCTATTTTAAGCATCAGGGTCTATAAGTTGGGTGGGCCTAAAAGAACAACCAAAATTGGCGAAGTCGGGTTGACTAGTACCTATACTTATGGTGGCTGCGACAACTGAAAATATCTCCATCTAGCTTTTTAATGTTTTGGGTTAAGGAAATAATGGCGAAATACGCCCTTGAAAGGGGTATGGATTTTCAGCCGACTGAAATCTTTAACGGCGATAGTTCATACAGAGAAAAATATACTAGGTAGTAGGTACGGCCGAGTTAGGCCAGTCAATACTCCAGTAGGCTAAGATATAAAATAGTACCTATTGTATACTAGGAAAGGAAATAACCATGAAAACATTGGCGGGTACCTACCCTAACCTAGGCCTTTTGATTTGAATTCAATTTTTATTTTATTTTTAAGGACATTTTTATGGATCCAGGCCTACTAATTATAGTGGCCCATAAGTCCCTTGTCCTGCTAAAATTTACCCTAGGCCTACTTGTATAATAATTATATTTTTCTAAAATTAGTAATAATTATTCTAAGATCAATCTCATAGGCCTAGACTCATCTAGAGTAATATTCTAGGCAGGTGATGATAGTGATAGTGGGGATCCTGGAGCCCTGCTATTATGGCGATTTTGAATATTATAATACCGGGGTTATTTATTCAATTGTTTCAAACAAATGAGTACAAAATGCGTGGGAAATTCAAATTGATAAATTCATCGTCGGCTATAATTATGTTTGGTGAGTTTTCAATTTTTTCTCCTTTAGATGTGGTACACATTAATTAAAATTCTTATTATAGACAATTTTAACATTCTACCTGTACATTGTAAGATTTATTAGGTAGTAATTCCTTCAATTATAAAACAACGCAACCTTCTTTTGTATTCCAATAATGTATTCATTTGGATTTCCCGTCCACATTTACTAATGTGGTATTAAAAAGAAAACCCCGGTATTATGTTAATCCCAAATCGCAATAATAGGGCTGCTGAAGCACTATTATACTGTACTGTGCCTAGGCAAGCCAGATCAATTAATAATATTAAAGAGCTCACTGGGGCTAGACACATGGTAGGCTATCATATCAAAACCAAAAAGGCATATCTAATGAGAATGGGACCATGCCTAACTTATGCTTTTAACTTATAGTAAACGTACCGGTCCTTGTGGCGGTGAGCTATTATTGGGCATTAAGTGACAAAATAATACGTTAACTGCCAGAATACAGTAATTTGAATTCTGGTCACGACAGAATGCGACTAAAGAGATTCCTCCAAGACAATTAATTTAGAGCTCTTGCGCTAGATGCCTTTTAAAATGGCTTCTGTAGATATAACTTTTAACATGATGATTCATTGCTGTAGGCTATAGCATCTTGGTGATGATAAAAAACATCACATGATTGCTATCTGCTATTCAAAGTGAGCTGAGCGGAAACAGCATAAAAGATCAACCTTTCATATGCCTGTTTATGGGAGAATTAGACTGTACCTACTAAAGTATCTATACTATCCTATAGGCACTATATTATTGTAATTTTCCTTGAACTATTTAAAATAAAAATATAAAATTCACGTAGCCATACTAACACCTTCTTTATTTTTGATCACAGTTATACTGAAGTTGAGAAAATACAAAACATTTGCTTTCGACTTCTCTAGCCAAAAGGTGTTGGTGATGGCGGCGGCCATGCTCTTGCTAGCTATATCGAAATGTAAAGGAAAATAGCGATATTAATTATTGTAGATTAAACTGTTAGCTTCTGTATTAGCAACCTGTTAGCTGCTGTTGGGGATCGCTAAACTATTTATTGTGTCGCAGGATTGAAGGTACGATATCATAAGGTGCCCATTCCACATACGTACAACGTCAACGAAAAATTGAAAAATGACGTCAAAATGACGTAAATTGACGTGGTAGCAGAATTTTTAGTATGTCTTTAATGTCTGCTAAAACGTCATTTTTCAATTTTTCGTTGACGATTGAAGTATATGGAATACCCCCCTAAGACAAAAGTTCAATCGATTAATACAACAATTACATTAAATGTAAAACAATAAGACACTTGTTGTGATGTTTGTTTTGATAAAATGTCGTGCCTGGAGAACGTGAGAGGAGACAGTCAATAATGGAGGATGGGAATAATAAAGCATCGTTTAAAGTTCAAGTATAATTTATTTAAAACATGGTGTCAGAATTGATTTATTTGTAAAAAAGTTGGTTAATTTGTATTCTTTAATATGCCTAATTCAGATGAAGATAAAACGGGAGTGGTCCCAACCGCCCCAACAGTAACCAAACACAGTGTTAGCCACAGGCACATGAATACGCGTGCAAGCAATCTCTGTAATGAATGGAATCGATGGATAACTGAGTTCACCATCTATTTAAGAGCCTCGAATTTAGAGAATGAATCAGACTCAAGACGAGTAGCCCTATTGTTGCACCATATGGGTCCAGAGTCTCTAGAAATATTCACATCATTTGGTGTTGATTTGGACACTGTTAAATTTGAGGATTTGAAAAAACGGTTTGATACATATTTCAATCCACTAAAAAACACTTCAATGGAAAGATTTCGATTTTTTACTCGCAAACAAGAAAGTGGTGAAACAATTGAAGAGTACGCTACTAAACTGCAAAATCTTGCAAGTTTCTGTGATTTGCAAAAACTGGCGGACTCCATCACAAAGGATGTGTTCATTTGTGGTTTGCGTTCAGAATTTAACAATATTAGAGAAAAATTACTGTTTGATAATCCCACGACGCTACAAAAAGCTGTTGAATTAGCTCGTTCAATGGATAGATGTAAAATTGAGTCAAGTTCTTTATTGAGGGACAGTTCTTTGAGTGAATTCGTGGGAAGTGTAGGCAAAAGGCGAAACGCTGCACCTTCTACCTCGTATAGGCCTAATTGGAAACAAGATGATAACAAGCAAGTGTGCAAACGTTGTGGAAAGAAGCATGAAGACAAGGGCAAATGTCCAGCTATTGGCCAAACTTGCATGAAATGCTCATTGCTACACCATTTTGCAGTAATGTGTCGAACCCGAACCCGCCCTCAAGTCAAGGCAATCCGTGATGAATTAGAAACTAATGATGAAGGCGAAAATGATGTTTTCTTCATCGGAAATGTTAGTAGGCCTAATGTAAATGGTTCTGGTGGATGGTATGTCAACGTGCATATTCGTAGTCAAAAAATTAAATGCCAATTAGACACAGGGGCTTTTGTAGACTTGATGTCATTAAGTACATGGAAGAGATTAGGGTTTAAGAATAAAGACCTAAAAAATGTCTCAATGAAAATTACCACTGTAAGTGGTGAACGTGTTAAAGTTATTGGATGTGGGTTTGTTAAAGGCCGCATAAATAATAAATTGCATACTTTCAAATTCCTGGTAGCAGACATACCATGCACCACAATCTTAGGTTTGACTACCTGTAGTAGATTAAATTTGGTAAAAAAAATTTGCCAGGTTGGGTCTGGAAACGTAATTAATAACAATTTAGAAAATATTGTAAATTTTAAAAATTATGCGGAAGTATTTGAAGGTCTCGGATGTTTGCCTAGAGAAGTTCACCTGGAAACTGACCCGAATGTTAAACCGGTTGTGGAACCTAACAGAAAAATACCATTTAGTTTAATAGATTTGGTAAAAAAGGAGTTGAAGCGGATGGAGCACTTGGGTGTGATTGAAAAAGTATTTGCACCTAGTGATTGGGTTAGCTCCATTACCGTTGTAAAAAAGCCAAATAATTCAATTCGTATCTGTCTGGATCCTAGAAATCTTAACAGGGCAATTAAAAGGGCTCACTGTTCTACGCCTAACATAGATGAAATTAAAGCAAAATTAAATGGTTCATCTAAGTTTTCAGTGTTGGATGCAAAAAATGGTTATTGGATGATGAGATTAGACGACGAGAGCTCAAAACTATGTACGTTCAACTCACCAAGTGGGCGGTGGCGTTTTTTGCGGTTACCTTTTGGTATAAGTGCTAGTAGTGAAATTTTTCAAGCTGAAATGTTGTATCATTTTGGTGACATTGATGGTCTTCTTATTTATCAAGACGATTTTTTAATTTTTGGTGATTACGAAAGTCATGATAAAACGCTCCAAAAAGTTTTACAAAGAGCTAAAGAAATAGGGCTAAAATTTAATAAAGATAAATGTCAAATTGGACTAACCTCAGTGAAGTACATAGGGCACATTTTTTCAGAAAAAGGAATGAAATGCGATCCAGAAGCTGTAAAAGCTATTTTAGAAATTCCAGTTCCTAAAAATGTGCAACAGGTACAAAGTTTTTTAGGCACAGTAAATTTTTTAGGAAGTTACATTGAAAATTTGTCACAGAAAACTAGTGCTTTGAGGCAACTGCTATCAAAGAATGTGGAATGGGAATGGCTAGAAAAACATCAAATGGAATTTGAAAATTTAAAAAAAGAAGTAACGACTTCACCTGTATTAACTTATTTTGATAGTAATAAGCCGCTAATTTTGTCTGTAGATAGTTCAAAAGATGCGATGGGGGCATGCATAATGCATGGGAAAAATCCAATAGCCTATGCGTCAACCACATTAACCCCAACTCAAATTGCGTACAGCCAGATTGAAAAAGAGTTATTGGCGGTAGTTTTTGGTTGTACTAGATTCCATCAGTACACATATGGACGCAAAATTATTTGCCACACTGATCATAAACCGCTTGTTACTATAGTAAAAAAATCACTTGACAAGGTACCAGCCCGTTTACAACGTATGTTGCTTAAGTTACTGGCTTATGAGTTTGAATTGTTGTATGTTCCTGGTAAAGAAATGTACATTTCTGATATGCTTTCGCGTAATGCTGTTAAACAAGATAAAGTCATATCTGAAATTTCTAAAGATTTAGAAGTACAAGTTCACATGTTTAAAACGAATTTGTCTGTTACAGAAAATAAAGTAAATGAGATTCGAGATGCAAGTTTACATGATGAGGCTATTCAACAGGTTCAAAATTATTGTAAATCTGGGTGGCCCAAGTCTAAATACGATTGTGAATCCACGGCGAAAATTTATTTTAATATGCAAGATGAGATGCACGTAATTGACGGCATATTGTTTAAGGGAACGGCATTGGTTGTTCCACAAGCATTGCGTAACAGTTTTATAAAGAATATTCACAGTGGGCATCAAGGACTTACTAGGTGCCTAGATCAAATTCGAGGAATTGTATTTTGGCCGAATATAACGGCTGATCTGAAAGCTTTCATAGCCGATTGCATTGCATGTAATACTTACCGAAAGAAACAAAAAAGAGAGCCATTACTTCAACATGAAATTGCCGAATATCCGTGGGAGAAGGTTGGCATGGATTTTTTTGAATTTAAAAACCAAGTTTATTTAGTGGTTGTGGATTATTTTTCACAATTTATAGAAATAGCTCTTATGAACTCAACTAAAGCTAAACCAGTTATTCATCAGCTTAAGTCTATGTTTGCGCGTTTTGGCATTCCACTAGAAATAATGTCTGATGGTGGACCTCCTTTTGATTCCCACGAATTTCGAATGTTCGCAGATGCATGGGGAATCAAATTATCTAAATCGAGCCCAAAATATCCGCAAAGTGACGGATTAGTCGAAAAATCAGTAGGAATTGTAAAAAAAACGCTGGCTAAGTGTGAAGCTTCTGGTGATGATCCATATATGGCTTTGTTGCAATATCGGACAACCCCTAAAGGTATGATTGATTCCCCATCGCAACTGTTAATGTCACGGCAGCTACGTACATTGATACCGAAAACTAAGGAAATGTTAATGCAAAAGGTAGTTGATCTCGAAAAACATAAAAAGAATACACTACTTAAGCGTATGAAAACAAAGAATTACTATGATAAAATTTCAAAATTATTGCCAGATCTTAATGTAGGAGACAGCATTATGTTTAAAAAATTTCCTGATGGTGTATTTTTAACTGGTAGAGTTATAAAAAAATGTTCTGAACCTCGTTCGTATATTGTTCAAGGGGAAGGTGGAGGACAGTATAGAAGAAATAGGCAGCATATAATACAGACCAATAACAGAAACCAAGAAAATGTATATTCTGATAATGAGATCATTGAAGTTGAAAAAATGCCGGTTGTTAATTCTAATGATAATAATGTTACTGTTACTGAGTCTCCAGCTGCTCCTGAGATCGGAGAAGGTCGTCCCTTAAGAGTGCGGAATGCGCCTCGAAGGTTTACCTTCTCCGAGTATTAGTTTTAAGAAAGGAAGATGTTGTGATGTTTGTTTTGATAAAATGTCGTGCCTGGAGAACGTGAGAGGAGACAGTCAATAATGGAGGATGGGAATAATAAAGCATCGTTTAAAGTTCAAGTATAATTTATTTAAAACAACACTAACCAATAGGAGACAGCCGGTGCCCGACACTTTATAAATATAAAGACAAATACTATAATTATTTAAGTTGACTCCTTGAGTCCTGAGAGGTTCCTCCTTCTGTCCCTTCCGTCTTCAGTCTGCCCTCCAAAGTCCCTCTGGGGTCTATTTAATACCTCGGTCGGCGATGTCACCAAAATGGCTGTCTGGTCTCCCGCCACTCGCTTTCGCGGAAAACCGTCAGCAGTTTTGGGTCTGGACCAGATAGGCACTCAGCAAAATTCGCCGCCGGGTCGTCCATAAGTATGGCTAGAAGATAGATCCCAGAGGGGCAGAGGCGACGATCCTCCGACACCTGTACCTATTGGTATTAAAATCAATAACGAAATGTAGAGGATCACTTCTTCTCGAGTCTCAAATCTTTTGACTGGTTTTGAATTAAATCTTTCCATATTCTTCTCCATTCATCTCTGTCCTGGGCCGTAGGTTCCTCACCTCATATCTTGCTAGAGATCCCCTACGCACGCTTCCCTTGTTCGGCCCCTGGCATTGGTGCCCTCAATGGTGCCTTCTATGATGTGAAGAAGTCCTTCATTTCGGATCAAGTCACCCAAATCCCGTACCTAGGCTTTTATACAATTAGCCGACTTATTTTACAATGAATTATTTTCCAATAAATTATTTAGGCCTAACCAATTAAATTTGATTTTGTACAAACTGCAGATACTATACTATATTATAGGTGTATAGTGGCGGTTAGGATGGTACGGATTATAGCAGAGACCTCGAATTTCGAACATTGCTTTTTGTTTGCACTAATGCCAATGCCCGTCCATTAATCTTGCTAAGTTGCTAATAGGAATGAACACATTTTTGGTCTTACGCGCATTTTAATTAAAAAGTGTAGCGGGTAGTTTTTAAAAATGGCTCTTAGGCAACCCCCGCTCTGCGGGTAGCTCATCGGTAGGCAGGGCGTAGATTCTAGTGAATCAACCTAAGGCCTAATAAAATAAAATGTGGTACGGGTCATAATAAATATATTAATTAACCTATCTAACATTTCAAAATACAAATTATACCGGGTGTTAGTAAGTTACAATATTAAAAATCTTAAAAGTCTAAAATCATTAAAGTTGATTTTTGTTAATTATTTATTGATTATTCTTCAAAATTAATATAAGTAAAATAAAGGAGTGAATACACCCACCGGAGTAATCCATCGGCTCTACTTCTTGTTCCTCCCAATATCGAGGACACCGGAAATGTCCACCTTTGGTAACCCCGGTTACTTAATTTCTATCCTTCCCTGGCACGATGGTCATATAAAATAAAGCTGCTGGAACTTGGAAGTGGGTGGATTTGGTGGGAAGGAAAAAGGGGGCCCTCCCCCTGCGCACACGGACTTAGCGTTGCCTCTGAGGAACAAAATATGAATGGTTAGGTTTAACGAGGAAGGTTTACTTACATAAAATGAAGTGCTACTTGGTCAATATTATATGTTTTGGAATGCTGCTTAAACTTAGGATAAAATAACTGTAACTTTTAATATGAAAAGGCTGAATTTACTGAAATAATTGAAAATAATTACGAACCATTCTTCTGTGGTTGATGGCTGAATAATAAATGGCAAAATGGCGTCTCGTGAAAAGGGAAATTTTATGTCCATTGGCGCGAAGGGAGAACGTGTCGGAAGGCGGAAGGCGGGAAATAGTTGGGATATAGTTCCAAGGCACTAGGGGTTAAATGAAAATGAAAAGAAGAATATCGTCGCACCAAGGCTTGGTGCGGCGTAGAAATAACGGGGAAAACCCGTTACAAAAGGCGTTAAATTTATAAAAATGTATTATATTTACTTATTCGTAAAGTTAAATTTAAATTAGGCCTATTATCATTTTATGTAATAAAAAGAGCATTTTACTACACGAAGTCCAGTCTTCTGTCCTTAATGTGGTCTGAATGCACCCCCTTCCCCCCCCCCCTGGGTCCAACACTAGGTTATATAGAGTCCGCGCACGACATCTCGTAATAAATTAGGGTCATCCCCAAATGAATGACAAACCGTCCATGAGGAATATTACCTTAAGTTTATTAACTGCGACCTTTTTCTGGACCTCCAGAAGCGAAAGGTGTCGTATTCACCATGTAGCCTACTCGAGGAAAAAGGTTTGTTTTTGTTTTTTGCCCACGCGGATTTGCCCATTCATCAACGTCGCCTTTATCCCCTTCCACCATCGCATTAATCACGTCTTTTAAGTTCTTTTCTTCATCAGCCCTTGTCCCTGAGATCATGTCTCATTGTTTAATTTCTGTGTCCCAAAAGCCCCTACTTAACTTAGGCCTACTTATTATAGACACAAGTAACTCAACGGAATTGACAGCTCTATATATACTTTGCTTTCCGACTAGGCCTACTGCTGTTGCTAAGTTGAATTTTTTTCATAATGAGGGTTCTGATGCTTATCTGACTTTTTAAGGAAGTGTAGCCTACCGCATGTTGATAAAATTTTGCGTAAGTTACTATAATAATGCCCTGGAGGTATACCTTATCTAAGCCCGTCGTCTTATTAGGCCGTGATGGAGTGTTGATATGGTTAGTCTGATGTTTCATATTTTATTAGGCTTTACGGAGACATATTGCTGGTAGTGCCACTGTAGCCTATAGCCTGTAGCTCGATGGGGACGCTTATACGACGTAGGTAGCAGTACAGCTCCGTTTTGACATTTAATGGTTCTATACTATAGTAGATATAATAATTGTAGTTCAGTTTTAGTTGAGATTTTAAGCTACACGCATACGCGCTCCCAGGCAATAGTCAATTTATGCCATGTAAAGTCCAGACTCCAGATGAATCGGGCAGGAGCTAAGCGGGATGGACTTGGAGTGTTGTATCCTTACTACCTAAGCTCCAATAATTGATTTTGAAAAAGGCCCAGTTCCAAGAGCAGGGAGGGGGAGGCCGGAGGGAGGTGCCAAAAAGCTAAATACGGTCCTGAACTCATTCTTGGTACCCAGTTTAATGTTTATATCGAATGTCGTCTTTGCTATTTAGTTAGGTATCTTACGAAAACTGTGAATATATAGTGCAACTTACCAAAATTTGATAAAAGCAGTGAAAACCCCACATCGCGGCGTTTTAGCACGACTGAGGACACACTAGCAGCTTAAAAAAAAGGGGGAGACGCATCGATTCTCTCTTGACCGACAAACAGCACTCCTAAGATTTCCGCAACAAGTTCTTTCCCCATCCTTGTAATTTGCCGCAATAAAAATACCAGCAAGTACTGCAGAAAATACTTTAGCCAAGCACAAAGTGAACAAAACTGTAGCCTGGCCTTTGACCCTACCTTTCATGCAACCCAACTAATGGCACTCTTTCTGCTTAAATGCTACCAGTAAACTTCTCATGGCAACTGGCAAGAAATACAAGAAAAAATAAAAAAATTAGGTCTTACCGCGCTGGTGTGACGTATAGTAAATTGAATTGTGCATGACTGCATAAGCATTAAATTGCAGGCGTAAATGACAGCGGCCTCGGATTTCACTGGTGAGTGTCCAGTGGCCTCCCAGAATATTCTTACTTGCAAAACGAGCAGGCGTGATTGTCATGGTAGACGTCACAACCCACCCTTCTTAGAATTCATTCCGACTGAACTAATGTATTAACGTGTGAATTTTTTGCTTTAGGCAGAAAGGAGTGTCCATTGTCTGAAGAAATCTATACATTGAAAAAAAAACAGAATTTTTGCATAAAAAACACAAAAAATTCAGTTGAGTTCTTCAAGGAAACTCAATGTTTCCTAACAAATTTTGACTTTAGTGTCACAATTGGCCATTATTAAATTAAATTTCGACGGGAATTAAATGGTATTGTATATTCTGATGGGCAATTTAACTGTTGTTCACACTCAGTGCTTAGATCTACAGTAAGTTAGGTCTACAAGTTCCGGCTTCGGGAGGAGGACGCATTTCCCCCAAACTCGGCACACATCCCACATTTCAGTCTTAATCCGCCCCTAGCTCGATAATGGTGCATTTTCGGTATCACAATGTACGTATTTTTGCTCCAATTTGAACTGGGAATACGCCGCAGAAGTTTGTCGCCGTTTATCTGAAACACCCTGTATCGTACACTTAGTCCACTACGCTTCCTATTCAAACACGATGTATTCATCCCTGAATGTCAGTGAAATGATTGCCATTATTATTTTTAAGGGCTTTTTATGGGCGAAAATAGTAAATACAATAGTTGCTGAACCTTGTCCAGTTAAAGAATCCATGGATTTTCGGACATTACTGGTATTGTTTTCGCAAGAATTAGAGGTCGTTGGCAAACTGGTATGCGCGTCCTCGATCGGCTTCGGTGGCAAGGTGATAATGAGTCGCCATAGACCATGGTAACGTTGGTTCCATGAGGATTATTTTACTTGAGGGCAAGTACTTACTTGAGGTACAAGTTATTACAAATTTTGTTTCAGTCACTCCCTATCTTGGTTCACTAATATTGTACTATGAATTTAAGCAATCGCGATTATATGAAAGAAGAAAGAAAATTTTCTTTATTTTTAATATGGATTATCTATTTGTATATTGTGATTCCAAGATATGACAACTGCAAATTGCTACTAGCATCACCTAAAAATTGACACACAGTACCTACTGATCAATATTATATTGTAAACCTCAGCCAGAAGCCTCACAGCAGTCAGTCAGCTAGTAATCTCGGAAAGGTTTTTTACTTTTTTAAGACCAAAACAATTCCACAATTGATATTAAACCTAATAATATATTGACCAGCCATTAGTTTTGCATAATTTCAGGCATATAAATGCCGATAATAGAAACAGTAAATAAACCAGTTAGTCCTACGAGAGCGACCGTAGTGGTAGCAGTGTATAGGTGAGCATAGTGGTAGCGTCCATACCAAGCAAGGCTGAGAAGTATGCTTAAACCGGCTAGCAAGACATTGCTCACAGCCCAGGCGGACAGCTGACTGCGTCGCTGAGAACCCTCCCTCGCATTCAAATTCGGAGATGGCGGTGGGGTGCGTGGATTATGTACAAGGCAGTGGACGACACAGTTATCAAATAGGCCGTAGTGACCAAGTGTCCATGTGTCTTGGCCCAATACCTGGCCGTTGAAGATCAATCGCACTAGTTTCCGCGCTGACAATTCAAGGCTAAAATGCCGCCTAAAACAGAGAATGAGTAAGGAAAATAAAGTTTCCTGCTGCAGGAAACTAATAACTTATCCGAGAATAAGATTTAATTATTTTAAATAAACCCCACGTAAATAGCCGGATACGAATTAATTTAGAAATTGTTTGTCAACAAATTAACTTGCTGTTCTTTCTTCCATATCCTAGGACCTAGGCGGAGGCTAAACCTGGGCTTTACTAGTACCAACGTGACGAAACAAAATAGACATCTTCTTTGGAGGGGGTTAATTTTATTGAAATGGTGTAAATAATTCCCTGGTAATTTATTATTTTTGTTTCGGGCTAGACTGCTGATTCAAGACAACAAATTTTTTGTATTGGCAATGGCATTCATACAAAGCAAGCAAATGGCAACTGAAATTAACCATGCGAGCCTAGCGGACAACTTACGTAAATCAGAACATTGACATGGGACAATGGGCGAGTTACATAGCAAGCAAATGATGGGGAAACCAAGCGAAGTTAAGTAGTAAAGAGCTCAAGGCGCGGGGCGGTGACTGGCTGGTCTATAGACCGACTACTGTGGTCTCAGAAAACACGTACATAAGACTGTTCGCAGGAGACCCAACCTGTAGAATGTGTGGTGAGGACGAATCCGCCTCCCAGGTCATATTCAAATGTGACACCCACACGCAATGGCGGCGTCCTTATGGGGAAGATTCGATTCGTAAAGCGGCCGAGTGAACCAAATCCTAGTCCAGGGAATACTTAGGCTCTGCAGGAGGATAGACCAGAACTAGAATCTTATAACAAGACCAAAGGGATGCACGGGTAATGGAGGCGAGCCGGGTGTCAATACGCCGAGGGCTAACAAACCCATGACCCAGCAATAAAAAAAGTTTAAAGCAGGTACACACTGGACACAAAGCAAGCACGACAGGAAAACGACTGGCTGGACGTCCTCGAAAATGCTGGAAGGGTGAGTTGGAAACTAGCCTTCACGCGTTGGCAGTCCATAGATGACGAAGCGTTGTACAAAACCGAGATGACTGGAGGAGTGTTGTCGAACAGGCCAAAGCTCATCAAGAGCTGCAGAGCCAGAAGTATAGCACACGGGGCACATGTCTTTTTGCAAGGTGGTGGAACGATTAAATTTGCCGTGCGCAACAAGGGTATTTTTTATCAACTAACTAGAGTCTAGACAATCAAAAATTGCATTTTGTAAAAGCAATCGTACAAAAAGACTATTGTATATCATACCTTTTGAATTCACCTAATTGTTCTTCCAAATTTCCGTCAACCATTTTCAAGTCATCATTTAGATACTTCAAACGTATCGTAATATTGTGCTGCTCATCTTCAGACTTGTGCGATTCCTTCGCAGCTTCAGTCGAAGGCAGGGACGGAGCACTTTCTGTTGGCGATTTTTTCTTATCTGATAAAAAGGTTTCACTTCGTGGTAAAGAATAATTAATTGGTCTATCGCCATCCCCTTGAGATATGTTTGATTGTGTACCGCTGCTATCATGTCTGTCCCGCATGCATTCGTCTTCAGAGCAGGATTCCCTCAGTTCAAGACTTGAATCAGCTGGAACATTAAAATGACGAATGACAACAATGTAAATATGGTCGATTGCGGAGCTATTGGCCGAAAATACATTAAAGATAATTTGGTAGAACAAATTTAAGCTATCAATTATTAAGTGTACTTCTATTATGATGTTGGGGCTGTGTAGGAACTTTGCTCACGCGCTGGCGCGCGCGTAGATTACCATGGGTTTGACAGTCAAATATCACACAGAACAGTTAGATTCAATAAAGAATTTTATTCTTTTATTATTTAATGCTGCAGCTATAGGTTCATTTCGTAATTTGCCGTAAACCAATGCAAATAGAACCTAATATTGTGCCACTGTATGCCGATGGGTGATGATGAAAAATGTACTGATAAGGCGTTAGGTTATTTTAGGAATAATGACACTATGACTCAAATAAAATGTATAGCCATATAGTCTGGCATCTGGTATTTGGAATATCTACCAACCATCATGTGTTACATTTGATAAACATAATATGGTAGATATCAATTAAAATAATTTGAACATGGGTCGCCTATCAAAATCTCACTAAATAGATTTTAAAAAAACAATTACGACCCACTACAGTAGGTTATGCAAACGGCTTCATTCTTCTTTCAGAAGAACAATTTGCCTCATGGGACGAGAGTGGCCTGTTATCAACCATATTATGTGCATCACATTCAAATAATAGATGGGTGTAAATATTGCCCCTAGCCCGATACAAGAAAAGATTCAAAAGTAGCCTATACAACATTAAGGGCAGTTCCTGCCCTACGCTGGTTGCATGCTTTCAATCGATGTTGGCCCCAGCCCTAAATGTAACTCAAGACAAAAAATTCAATAAAAACACATTAAATAGCAGCTTACTGGCTTCGGGAAGAAGGGTAGAAACTTGTGGGATGGGCGCAGATGCGTCTGATGAGACACTGCTTGCTTCAGATTCATCAACTGAGGCAGTCTCTGTTGGTTTGTCTTCTTGCGGCTGGGCAGTCTCGGCTGTTGGAGATGATGGCGGCTCACCTGCTGCGATCTGCCTGTTGCCGCGCCGCTCCAATATAAGCACTGTCCTTACTAGTGGCCTTTCAGTTATCCTGGTCGACCACCAAGCCAAAATACCAATTAGGAAAAGAAAGAAGTAGACAAACACTTGAACGACTTCATCTCCAACGCCTTCGATCCACGTCATTGGTAAACAGATGGGCTGAAAATTAATTATGATAGTGAGCAATGCTGTCAGTGTCAGCTTGATTTTGTTATTGCACTTGTTATACTCCCCTTCATTTTTATTGACAGACCCTGAAATATGTTTCTGACCTAGATCACATTACAGACTTACTTAGGGCAATGAAAGGAAGAAAAAGAACATTAAATTTGAAAGCAGTCACATTGTCAATTACAATGAAAATTTGACCAGGGCATCTTCCAAAAATTATTTTTCATAATTTATTTTCGAGTAAAATGTAGAATGTAAATTAATTTTGTCCTTGAAATTTTCAATGTTTTGTTTTTAGGGCCTTATAATGCGTAAAATAAAAAAAATTAAATACATAAAAAAACATGAACTACAAAAAAATATTTTTCTTGTTTGTATTAATTTATTATTAACATTATATAAATATATATATATATTAAATTTTCCAGCTTAAATAAAGGTGAACTTTGTTGGGTTTCGTGGCTATGGTGAAACTGTGAAAGGCCCGAAAAAGAAGAAATATTTAAAAATGGCGCTGGCGTTGTGAATAACTTAGGTGTTATAATTATAAATGATTAATTTTTCAATAATGAAAAAGTTTAAAACGTTGCAGAGGTATAAGCTGTATTCCTATGGGAAATAAACTTATAATTCAACAATAACGGGCAAATTATGCAGCATTGAACTGAGAGAAAGGCATATAGCAATTTGTAAATCAATAAGTTGTACAGACCAATCGCCACCGGCACCGGCTCAAAGGGTAACAACGATTATTATTTCTTGGTACTGAACCTTAATTCACTTCTATTCGAATGCAGTAGTGTCCTTGTACTATATTCTTCATAGTTCATGTTTTCACTTTAAACCTAGAGATAAGATAAGAGATAAGGAAAATTGCAAAAAAAAGTTGACTTGATGTAATGTTTAGTCATGTCATAACGATAGTCATAAGCACTTCTGGCCTCTGGGTTTCTGACCAACGTTTCCATAATTCAAGTAGTAGTAGTAGTGTGTGGAGAAATAGCATGAATGCTAATAAAAAACAACCACTTCCACTATTAAGTCATCCACTTCTCGTGTATTCCACTTCGCACATCCTCTTGTAAATGTTTTTTAAATTTCAACACGGATGAAGCCAATTTGATATCCCTTCGAAGAGAATTATATTTGGATAGACCGTCTTGGAATATGCTCTTCCTTAAAAACTCCGACGTCTGCAGCACCAACACACCGTCGCCAACATTTCTAGTAGAATAAGTGTGAATTTCACCAAATGTAGTTATTCTTGAGCGTAGGTACTCGGGTAGTAACTGGTTCATAATTTAAAAAATTAAAACCATCGTATCAATAAAAACTTCTTCACGTACGGTAAACATTGCAAGTTCTCGAAGCATCCAATCAACAGACGTCCGATACAATGGAACATTTAGTATATTTCTAAGCCCCACAGTTATTGCCACTTGAATATTTCTTATTGACTCAGGAGGCATAATTGAACAAAGTACTGCAATAGTTAACATGGGGTTTCACCAAGGCATCGAACACCAATATTTTACTATTCCTATTCAACACTGAACGTAGTCGCTTAAGTAGAGAAATCTTTTTCGTAATCTGTAAGACATTGTCAAAGTGAGCTTTAAAATTCACCCAAGTATTTGAATTTCAAGTTGAAACCAACGGTTTAATGCCCAATAATTGAACCTCTTTCGTTTAGAATTCCAAATCCGACAATACATTTAGCGATAGAGACATGAAATAAAATAAATAAATCTTGACTTTTTGTTGTTCTATTACTAAGCCAACCTAGCGGGGTTAGGGCTATAAAGCCCTCTCTTACACTCAACTAGGATGACCCGGGACCGCCTGCTTTACATTCCCTCCGAAGCATGACGAGAAAATTTAGCCAATGTGGGACTCGAACCAACAACCTTTCGGGTGAAAGTCTGAGTCTGTACCACTAATCTACAGGTGACCAATAACGTCAAAATTCAATGTTTTGATTGCTGATTGGCCTCATTACGATTAATTAGCCTATATTTATTACTTCATTACTGCAGACAATTTACTTTATGCAGTGGTTGGAGCTGGCCAATTCTTCTCATATTATTTTCTTTTAATTCGGCAATACAAATAACTTTTTCTGTTTTATGTATTTTATGTGTTTTTTCAGATTTATGTATTTATTGTGTAATTTGACTCATGTTTGATTTGTCTTATAATTGATTTGATATACAGTTGCATGTAGGCCCTAAACCAGGATTTTATTACGGGTAGGGCTTTGATCCTATAGTATGTAGTGAAATGTCACACGCCTGGAAAGTTCAATTCTCAGGTTACGGGTCTGGTTTTAATCACTATCCCATATTGTCTTCTTTCCATATTTTCTTAAAGGCTCCCGTCGTGAACTTGTGACATCGTATTGAAGAAGAATTTTCCTTGGCTCACATTATTTGATTTGGTAAAGGTCTAGTTAAGCCAACCCTTAATAGAATAACGAAATTTTTGTTATGTATCGTTTAGTATTCTATTAGGGCATGTAAAGCAGGTGGTCCCGGGCCTTCCTAGTTGAGTGTAAGAGAGGGCTTTATAGTCCTGACTCCGCTAGGTTGGCTTAGTAATAGAAACAATAAAAATCCCTTATTTATTTTAATTAGTTACCTCAAGAGAAACCGATTTCTGAATCATTTAAAGGTGCACGAAACATAGTTATATACTTACAGTCCATTTTATGTCGGCCGGTATACTCAGTATAGGCCCTTATTGCTTGCGGCAGATTTAATGGAAGGAACAGTCGCATACAAATATAACAATCGTTATATATGCATTTTCATCCGACTTTTTTAACCGCGGGGTAGCTTAACTAGACATTCAACCTTTTATTTTGACAATATGTAATATGCATAGTTTACCTTTACATTCTGTTAGTTAGAAACATTTTGCTTGTCACTCTTTTATTTTTAAGGGCAACGACTGTACCACACCAGCTACTACTGTCTTCTTGAAACTAAGCTAAAGAAAAGAGGCTGCATCCGTGTTGCTTCGCTTTCTTTAGGTCGTAGCACCACGTGATTCAGCTTCTCACTTTTAGCAAAACTGGCCGGCCGATGTAACAGCAAGTATACTAATTAGTGAATGAAAGTTGAGATGTCATGTTAGCTTAAGGCGCTTATTCCACCGCCGTCAATAGATCACTATTGACGTGGTAGCAGACATTGAAGACAGTGTAAAATGTCTGCTACCACTTCAATATCAGCAATATTTTGACTATTGACGTCGGTGGAATAAGCGCCTAAAGAACAGGATGATTACACAAGATAGCCTTTCGTCTTTCGTGCTGTTGTATATGTATATTTTCTTACTACAGGCGGTTATTCCTAATTCCCCCAATGAATTGGTTTTTTAAATATTTCTTTTATGTGACATTAGGTAAATGGTAATGCTACAATATGGGCTTACGATCATCACCGTCAATGATGTACTGTCGGAAATTTATTTGTCAAATTTCTGGTCAATACACAATTATTATTATTATTATGTTAATAGATTGAGACTACGATTGATGCCTATTGCAGTTACAATAAATAGACCAACCATTTTCCATTACTCTTATGAACATTGGAGTAGCCGCCATAATTGTAGTCCTATGTGCTGTTCTATAATAAAACCATAACACTCCTAAATTAATTAGCATCAGCAAAGTTGCCCCCCCCCCCCCCCACTTAATTATTCTTTAGATGATTCGAAAAGTAGATAACAGGTGGATATTGTTTTGATTAAGTATGTAAAAACTGACCCTAAATACGCTATATTGAAAGAGACAAAAGGCCATTGAATTGAATTCGTATCCAACAATTGCAAACTTCCTCTTCTTTCTTGGGGTGACTAATAACAGAAATGTCACGGGCGGGTGTTGGATGAGTAAGAGTACTTCCTTCTTGCGTGACTTCTACGGATTCCAGACTGTTGTAATAGCAACTATTTCAATTAATTATTTCAGTGGATGTGGTTGTGACAATTCCTGTGGCTCTTATTCATTATGAACAATTTTGTGTTTTAATTTTTTCAGGATGCTGGAGTTTGTACATAACTTGTTGACCTTTTTATACCTCTCTGTTCGTCCATTACTAAAGGGCGTACTACGGCGATTGACTCGATTATGCGAGTTGCAAAGGATATGTTACGGATTGGAGTCGGGGGCTCCTCGTACTATAGGCGTGGAACGTTCCTTGTCTCTGTCCCGAGATCCATCCATTCGGGGACTGCTCGTCTATGCTAAGGAGCAAGGTCTGCGCCCCGTTTTAGAAGGGGCTGTCCATCTAATACTGCGGAAGAAGCGGATTAACCCCCAGGTACTGTTGTCAGCCAAAGACAGTCTCAAACCTAGACTTCAGGAGTATATAGATTAATTAGGCCTATGTACTGGATATAATTATATAAAATAAGTTGGGTTGATTTTGTTACTCAAACACAATCGAAAACCACTTTTCATAACCTTTGATTTTTTTATCCTTTCCAGCCTTGAATAGCTATACTGTTATAGCCAACATCGCAAACTTAGAGAAAAAAACGAAAAGTTAAAAGAATGGGTGCGAGACCAAGCTGCAGCTGTTAGCAAATGCTAGAGGTGGAGGCTAGCATGAAACATAGATACATACATAGCATAGATAAACTAGTTATATTTATGTGATATTGATAGTTTCTAGTGACCGCCCGAAAACTTCTCGCATTTACAGCCAACTAGAGTAAAAAGAAATGAACCTGTCTTACAATTAACACATAATTATGTCAGGGCATGTTGAGTAGTGGTACAGACTCCGACTTTCCCTCAAAAGGTTGTTGGCACGAGTCACACACTTGCTACATTTTCTGGACAAGTAAAGCCGGGTTCCTAGTAGAGTAAGAGAGGGCTTTATAGCCCTAAATCCGCTAGGTTGGCTTAGTAATAGAACAAAAAGTCAATATTTATTTATTTACAATTCTACACAGCCTTGCGTTAAACTAACCCACCAATACCTACCACCAACTCAGACTCTATCCCATCTCGGCAATAGCACTGTCGTAAACTCCACTATCCAATATGTTAAATATATAGGTACAAACCTTATACAACCATAACTTTCAATCAAACATCCCATCAATCAATTACTTTACCCTCACCCTCTAACAAAACCCATTGTAAACGGTTTCAGACGGTACCTGAGTAACCTCTTTGCCCAGTGCGCTCCTCTTTATCAAAATCACCACCACCACCTATCACAAACTCCCGCCTAATGGCGCAAATGTCCCACGCCTTAATATAAATAAATAAATAAAATCCGCCAATAACCAACTATCTTTGCAATCGAATTTCATACTTGTTATACGTATATTTTTTATAGGTTCACTCACAATTTGTTACGAGCTTTGGAAAGTGCATGGAGCAGATTTGGGGCTACGCTGCGCTCACAGACTGCATTGAAACACTGAGAAAGACATCATTTGAAGGCACTCCAGATCAAGAAAACAAATTGTACTTGCTATGGGCCACGCTGGTACCAGATGAACCCTTAGAGTCCAGGATCACGAAGCAGTGGCAGCTCATTGGATTCCAAGGTGAGAGTGATCTGCTGATGTGCGGAATATTCTTATATAACTTCATAATTTTACACAAGATTTCCGGATGGTTGCTAGAAAATCGGCTCTCCCTCCATCCGATTACACAAGCTGCAAATTTATGAGGCCTTCATCATTTTTTACAGAGTAAAATATCGATCATAGAGTCGTAAATGAGTAATAGAAGTAGAAGAAATGCTCCCCTACATTTTAATACATAGTATGGAACCGGCGCCAACACCGTTTGGTCACAGCTTTGAAGGCATGAAAAAATGCATAGTTAGGTTAGGTCAGCGCCTTCATAAAATGGGTGTCAAAAGGTGTTGCTGCCGGCTACATGCAGGTACTGTGTATTAAAATGTAAAGGAGTGTTTCTTAAACTTCTTTCAGTCTTCATTTATGGCTCCATGTTCGGCATTTCATGTGAAATTTGACTTTGTACATAAAATTCGTGTCCAATGTCTCATAAGTTTATTAATATAAATGTGTCAAACAATGAGGATACAAGTGCTAGAGATAGGATGATTCTGATGATAATTTTTGTTAGGCTCCTTGTAAATTGAGGGAAAATTATTATTAATTTGACCTTAAACGCATCATTTCATTACTTAATATAATTTTCAATATGCTTATTTCCTTGGCGAACATTTGGAGGCTCTCGGCTAAACGTCATAGATCTCTGTACTTAGCTTTTGCAGGCTCACTCTCCCAGCGAAATTTCGTACTTTGCTTGTGTAGGCTCACTAGCACCGGCATATTGGTTAATGTAAAGGTTAGGCACTATATACCCGGGTATTGTCATCCGCCATTTTTTATCCTATATGGTAAGTATTGTAATTATTTTTAAGAAAAGTAAAAAACTTTTCAGGTGAAACTCGTGTTCTAAATGATTTGTTTATGTAAATAATGTTTTGGTTGTAGGTGATGATCCTAAGACTGATTTTCGCGGAATGGGAATGCTGGGTTTGGAAAACTTAATTTACTTCTCCAAGGAGCATACAAATATTGCTCAACAAATACTAACTAGATCTCAGCATCCTAAGCATGGCTATGCATTCGCCATTGTTGGTATGTACCTTTGAAATTAAAAAAAAAAAAAACTTACGAGGTATTCAGGGTGCTCTAAGCTCTAACAGAAATACCAATCTACTACTGGTGATTAGGAGCAAAACGCTCGGTTGTAGCTTGGAACACCCTGTACATATTTTTTTTATTAATATAAATAAGTGCGGGACTCGAACGAGTATATGCGCCGTATATATCTGTATATTTAAAAGTAATGGTTCTACAATTTAGGTGATATTATACTCTACATAAAAAGAAGAAGTTTCCGCCGGAATCGGGTCCATCCAATGTTAATAGAGGTCTTATCGAGTTAGTTGTGCTATCCAAGTTCACAATCGTGAGTGGACCTCGGAAATGAGTTATCATGCTATATCGAAATTTAAATATTTAACAGAGTGAACAGTGAAGTGAACAACGTGGTAGTAGTCAGACGTTCGTGGCACGGTTTTAAAGAAAGTGGCAAAACTATTCTAGTGCCACATTTGTTCATATATTTTTTGTTCATTTTGGTTATTATAATTTTAAGTATTTACGGTTATTACTTGTGACATAATAGATAATGCAAATAAATTTAAATACTACAAAATTTTAAACGCGTGTTTCAAATCAATCGATGAAAACATAGATGGCAGCGGTCAAACCTGAGCTATCGATCGCAGCGCTAGCTATAGTCGTATAACACAGTTAACCAATTTGGAAGTGCGTTTAGGATAGCACGCTGGTTACCTTGTTTATCGGGTTTCACGTGTGTTAACTTAGCTTGATATAACACACTTAACTAGGTATAACTCGATAACACAAACACTGTGAAGACCCCTAATGGGTACCATACCTAGGAGAAAGCGCGGCGCCAGAAACGTTGATAGCCTCCCAAATAGGGCAGTAAGAGAGGAACGAACCTGTACCAGTCCTCTGGCCTAGATTCTCAATGAATTGTCGTTCTGTGAACTCAATATACTCTATATACATCTATATAACTCTATATACTATAATTAGAAAAGCTGTTATGGCCTGAGTCATGATGAAGCAGTGGAATCCAGGCAGATGGGCCGTGGTCGAATAAAAAGCCAACTTTCAACTACTTCCGGAAGTACGCTTTCAGATTGAACATGGCCCATCAGCCCGGATCCAACTGCATCATCGGTTATAACGAACCAGTTGAAAATAGTCTAAGGCGGGGTTTCCACCGACCTCTCATTTCATTCAAGACTTATGAATGATATCTGCTACCACGTCAATGTCATTTGCATTCTGCAATGAGAGGTCAGTGGAAACCCCGCCTAAGAATACTATCTTACCATACATTTTAATATTTATTCTTGTTCCTTTCAGGGATTAACATAACTCACTTAACGTACTCCTTGCTGGTGGATGGAGCTGCGAAAACCCACATTTACAATTTCACACGATCTCCTCCGTCCATTCGTACATTTCATCAGATGTATTGCTATTTTTTTGTTGAGTTCGACAAATTCTGGCTGAACGCGAAGCCGGCTAGTATTATGGACTTTAGTGCTGTGCGTGAAAAATTTGAAACGGATATAAGAATGAAGCTTAAAGATTCAAGCACTTGCTTCAGGTTAAATGTTTCTGTTGATCGGGTATAAATTACATGCAAGTACTAGGTAGCCTAGTCAGAAAAGAAAGAAAAGGAAAATTTGGCCCGAATGGGGTTACGACTCCAGTACTCGAACACATCGCATTGCTACGAAATTACTAATACCAAAATATCAGCGAATTCCACTTAGGACATTTTTTCAGGACCCGCAAAAAGCTAATAACGCTGGCCTTGATAAGCTAAGTAAATGTTGAGATTTTATAGGGTTTCACACTGGAAACTTAATGCGTCTTTGTGCATCTTTCTTTGTAACTGTATATGTTGATATAGTTATAGTGACCCATTGAACCTTGCCCAATATGAATGTATGCACCTCTAATTGTCTTCTATCTCGATCAATGGACCCCTATGCAAAGACGGAGAGTGGCGGATAAGAAACAACGCCGAAATAGACGCAATACTCATCCTAGAAGACATAGTCTGGTTCATTAAAGCGCAGCCCATAAGATGGCTGGGACACGTCGTAAGAATGTCAGAGGACCGCATGCCGAAAAAGATGTACAAAGCAAGCATGACAAGAAGACGACTGGCCGGACGTCCTCGAAAACGCTGGAAGGATGAGTTTGAAACTGACCTTCGCGAGTTGGGAGTCCGTAGATGCTGAAGCGTTGTACAAAACCGAAATGACTGGAGGAGTGTTGTCGAGTAGGCCAAAGCTCATCAAGGGCTGTTGAGCCAGAAGAAGAAGAATTGTTTTCCCCAAGTTTGTTTGTTGATTCTTACTACTGTATTTATGGTGACTTGGCCTCTTACAATATATTGTTAGATCACAATATTTTAAGGGGAAAAATAAATAGGGGTTTCGCTGATTTTGAAATTAATGGTTTCATTTATGCCTCTGAATTGCACGCAGGGTGAAGTTATTGCTGCCTTTTTATTTTTTGCCTATTTTTTTTAATTGCCTGTTTATTGCAAGCTATAGTTAGGTAGGTAATTAATTATACAAGGTGACTAATGTATAACACTAATATTTTTGTGGCCTGGTGCACTGAAAATAGATTGCAACTAGCTGATTGTCAATCTCAAATATCCTTCACTTAGACCCGGTCGGACCCACCAATTCTTCGAAAATTCCCGTAAGGGGTACTGGACGGCACACCAATGAATAGCGGTACCGTGCAGTACCTATTCCATACCGGGACTTTTAAAATAAAGATAGGAACCACCCTTAAGCTACTTATTGATTACACCGAAAAGAAACAATTCATTAGTAATGCATTTCTGTCTAGATTAATTTAGTTATTTCGACCTAGCCGTGTAGCTTTGAATTCCAATGTTTTCATCCATCGCATTTTGTAATAGTGAGGAATAGAATTACAAATAATAAAATATACACAGTGTACTGTAAAGTATTTAAGTTTATCAAAGGGCCTATGTATGTTAATTTATCAACCTTGATTGTATGTATATTTAAAGCAATATAATAATTTCTTTTTTAGCCTTTTGTATAACACCCTCGGGGCACCATAGCGCCCTCATACCTAAATCAAAATAATTACCGTATAGGTATGTACATACAATTATCAAAAACATACATAATAATCAATTTTGTAATGTTCTCAAAAAGCCAATAAAAAAAATGAAAATTGTAAACTTCAGCCAAAACCCGTCCTTGGCTGCTTGTCCATTTGACGCCTTGCCTCCCAGTATATCCGTGATTCGAAATGATCGACATCGATTCCTTGCCAGACTGGGCTAGGTGGTCACTGGTCTGCAACATAGACATAGTAAAACTATAGACTCATCGTAAACATTCGGGTTGAAGCCACTTGACTTCGGCTATTTCCGTAGTATAGGACCAGATTGAGCCTTTTGCCATTTGATACCATGTTAACATTTTATTTTTTATTTGATTATTTAAAGATTATTTAGAACGGAAAATCATGCCAGCTAACCAGCAATATTTTTATGCAGAACTTGGAGTACTTTTAATTTACATTTTAAACAATATTTTTAGCAAAGTTTTCCCTACTTTTAGATAAAAATAAATTTTTTTAATGCAGATCTTTCAGTACTTTTAATTTAAATTTTAAACAATATATATAATAAATGTAAATAATAAATATAATTATATATGAAACAACAAAGAAAACATATAATAAAACTATTAAATTTGAATTTCCCGCCAAAATGCACTTATGAGGGGGCGTGGTTGTGGCTTCAGTCCTCCAGCACGGCCGAAATACGACATGGTGGCTCCATAGTTTTATTAGCTCCATGGTCTGCAATGCTCTCCTTCAGGGAGCAGAGGGGGCACATTGGACTGTCGACCACCCCGAATTAGTGCCGATGCTAGACTGTAGCCATCCTGAAGGCGGTCACCATCATTTTCCGGGGCAGATTGTTTGGGATGGGCACAAACTAGAAAGATGATAGCCTGTTAATCCCCCTACTGTTTACTGTACATATTTAGATACATTTTACATATCTTAAAGCCTGAGGTGTGGGGGACATTTAAAACTAACTGGGAGACCACGCCCAGCCAAGTGTGAGCGACTGGATCCTATACTACAAGGTTTCGCCTACCTTAGCAAACTCTCTATTGAACTGAGAGCGGCGAGAAATGCTTCTAACTTCCCTAAATAGCTTAGAAACCATCTCTTATAGAAAGCTTTCTACACTGTCACTGAGGCACTAGCACAATGACAGAACTACCTACCTGGTTTTGACGTTTTTATTTTATACTCTCTTGTACTTGTACGGTATTGTATAACGTAACAGAAATATATTTCTTTATTTATTAGGTCAATTAGTGATTATAAGAAATAACCAAAGGGTAACCATAAAAGTAATTTTGAATTTAGAGGTCCATATCTTCTACTCCGATTCCTGAAAAAAGGACCTAATTTGTATGCAGGTTGTTGGAAATACATACATAGAAATAGATCCTTGGTACAGAAAAAATAAGAAATGCCAAGCTTCAACATTTTACTCATTTTTGTCTTCAAATTTATACGTTAGTAAGTTATATTAGGAAGACGTCTTTGTGATGGTCAAAATTATCGGTTTCGAGATTCCAACGAATGTACGGGGTACCGTACCTACACGTTTTGAAGCGATGAAATTGGTTTTTCCCAAATGTCTGTCTGTAATTCAAGTTGTGGCCAAACTACAAAATCAGTCTACACTAATCGAGTCTCCTGGTACTGATGTATTTAAAATCTAGCCTAGGTCTATCGTTATGTACTGTTTACTATTTCTTTGTGATTGGATGAGTGTGAGTTAAATTCCCATATATTTAGATCATCGTCAATTCAAAGTAACACGCTTTACATGCGTAAATTTTTCATTTAATTTTGTGGTAATTTTTGTTTGTTCATATTTCCCGCAATTTTGGTTTGCAAATGTCCAACCGAACAACGCTAAAATCACCAACATAACCAAATTAATTTCATTTTGTCATCCTCAGTAAAATTAATAAACAAAGTACAAACTAACAAAGCAGTGCCAAAGTGTGTTTTTATATTTCTTTATATTTTTATACTTTGCAATTTTTGATAGGATTACTAGCCAAAATTTTAATTGAATGAACTTAACTAAGGTACGTTTTTAAGTTTACATTTCACTCAGAAAATGAATGATTTTTTCCAGCCTTCTTGAAACATTGCCTGCATATTATGTTGTTCTGTGATTGCCTGTCTCATTGTAACACCTCGGTAGTTTATAGCCCCGCATCAGATTGAACTATTTCTATTCTAATCAATCGAACAGGACGGTTTTTAGGTACAAGATACTAATTGAATGTCAGTTATTTATAGCCACAGCTTAAAAGAAATTGATGCACTTATCTTATAGACCTTGAGTCTGCTGCACTAATTAATTAGTCTTTATCCATGAGCCTCACTTAGATAACTTAGTAATTGGTTAAATACTTATAATATTTAGATTAAGTTTTTGAAAACATCCAAATCTATATCAATTAAAGCATTCTCTGGTAGTGACAACACTCGAATATGTTGGTCCTGAACCCCCAACGCAACGCATGAGCAATTTGCCTTTGTCGCTGTGGTACTTGCCAGTTGCCGCGATATGTATATTTCGGCAAGTAATCCCCTGTCTGGTCTGTAAAGGGAAAGCTGTAGTACTTGTATCCTCAAATACATTTTTGCCTCTTAAGACTACTCCGCCAAGGAAGAAAGGCCATGTAGTACGTATACAACCTCTCGGCAAAGCAAAGGAAAACAATTCACAATATCTGCCTCCAACCTTTACCAATGACGCTCGTTTTTTCTGGTAGGTGTCTCATGGCCCATGGGCCATGCGATATACTGTGTATTTCTTGTGCTTTGAATGTCCTGTGCAGTTGACTGCGTAGGTGCTAATAGTTAGCCCTTCGTTAGTTTCAATTAGTGTTTTTCAAGGTGGATGACTTATCAGAGTGTGTCTTTCAGAAATTGAATCACCAGCTTTGTCATGTAAATAAATGCTCATTGCTGAGCGAATTCGACAGCTTTGGAGGCGTGAAGTAGATTAATTCTGGAGACTTGCTTGCCATAATATTTACATAAGTATGTGTGGCTCTGTGTCAGTATAGTTGGTATCCTTGTAGACCTATACGTAAAACCCTTTACCCATAGCTCAAACAGCACAAACTTAAATGGAGCACTCATAAATCCAAGAGCTTAGTTGATATGCACTATTATTATAACATAACAGCTTAGATCTGGCGATATTTGCTTAGGATCTCCAAAAAAGACTATGCTTGGCTGGCTGGAAGCAGGCTAATAACACTAGTGATTCTTTCCCGCTTCTTCCATATCATTAATTTTTATACGGTAATAATGCTGTGCGACTATTAGATACGCCATGTTTTATATATAAAGGGCTTGCTGGCATACCTCTGTGCCTGGCTGAGTTCGACTGATTCGTGTACCTTCGTCCCTATTCTACTACACCCTGTCGGGTGGATCTTCTATATATTTATTGCAATTTATGGTTAAGATTCAGTTTAGATACCCCTCATAAAATCACAAAATTTGGTTCTATATCGTTCATTTAGCTTTAAAGAAACCTATTTCCGAAAGAATTAAAAGTCGGAAAAGTATAGTTTTTTAGTTACAGCCGAATTTAGTTCGAATTTTTGCATAGAGACAAATTGCTCATAAATTTTTTCATGGAAGGAACATTGTCAGAGGCATGTAAATAAGACAACCCTTGCTTAAAATATAAATTCCCCTGCAAATGGGATGTTTTCCTTCCATATTAAAAGCATTTTCATTCGACTTTTGATACAGCGGGGTAGCTAAACTGAACCTTTACCAATTTATGAAATGTTGTGTGAGTTCTTTCCACCGAGCTAAAAAAAAATGTAATGGCTGAAATAGACACTGGCGAGCTTGTGGCAACACAGTGCTTCTTATTGGTAATCTCGACTTACAGCAACTTGCAGTCCGACCCATCTGAATATATACTGTATACCTAATATACTGCTAAGTTCGATATCATCAATGATCGTGTATATGACAGAAATTGCCAGTAAGCTATCGAACTTTTCACACTTGTTGATTTCAGTAGGTAGGTAGGTAGGTAGTTGATGGTTGAGTTGGTAGAGAAATGGACTATAATACGATAGATCGAGGTTGGTGATTCGACATACACAGAATATATTCCGCCTGATCTGGGGATCCTAAGGGTACCTTACTTTCACTGGTAGAGGAAAAACACGGCTGCCGGACATGTTGCTGACTACAACATCGCAAATGGAGCCGTGGTCAAGAGGGAGGAGCCGAAATATTAGCTATAGTAAAAATATGTACCAAACGTGACGGTTGGTTCGTGACGTTAGACGTAAGTGCTGCCACGTGAATTGCGGTTATTACGTGGCTGCGGGATTTGTTCATATAATCGGTGCACCCATTGTCACAATGCCCGCATGGGAAATGTTGAACTGCTCTGTTGAGTGATGACACCTCTCATGTTACCGTAAAATAGTAAAACCTCTTACGACTCCCACCCGTGTACTTTCTATTTTATTGAGAGTGCGTGGGATTGTCTTTTGTTTCTGAACCCCGTCCCGTTTCCGAAACAACTGCGAACTATACGATGTACTGGCTGAGACCGGGAGGTTCGGCTTCCTAACGTTGGCTATTTTGTTTTGGGTTAAATTATATAAATTACAAAATCGTTTTGTATACCATCGACTGTAACCTGTTCAAAATGTAGAGCCAATTTCTCAAAGATTTGATGCATGCATGCAAAATGTGATTTGTCCCTTGAAACTGTAAATGCAGGAGAGACAAAAAACGTCTAAAATTGATATGTTTCTACTAGTATACATTACGGGATGTAATATTTTAATAAATATTCTTTGATAATAATATAGGAATAGCATTTTTTTTAATCGTTAATCGCATATAAACAATTTATTGAATGTATCAGATTGACCTCTTCAGTCGCCTCTGTAGCTTAGCACCCGTGTTGAGTTACGACACGTCTCCGATCGCATGGCTTGTAGAGACTCGCACAAGTACAAGGACGCTACCTTGCCATCGAAGTCGATTCGCATTAGACTTTTTGTTACATTTTTTGTAGCAGTCAATGCGACGATTCCAGTGATACCATCCACTAACTCCAAAATTAGACTCGTACCAGTACTTGGTTAAGTCATGTCTTCGCCTGTTTCATTGCGTGAATGGTAAGCTTGTCTCAGCTTGTCCATTATCCCTAGTAGCCGGTGTAGGTTGACATCGAGAACGTATACCAGTTTGCCAATGGCCGAAAATTCGTACGGAAACAATACAAATAATGTCCAAAATCCACGGGGTCGTTGGCATTGGACAAGGGACCTATAAGTAGACCTAGGTCCATAAAGTCATTATAAAAAAAAAAAAAATAAAGTATAAAACTACAAAATTATTTTTAGTAACAAATCATGTTTTGCATACTTGCTCCTCATTTACTGTTTTAGGACATGCACAGTGTGTGCTGTGTGTGCGATATATCTTAACTTTAAAATCCTAAATGGAAGCCCAAATAATTATTGCTATAATTTTGATATGGTTACTATAAATACGAAGATAATATTTTGTACTCATTAATTGAAAATGCGAAGCTGAAGAGACGCCTTGTTGGCCAAGTTTTTATTCTGATTTTTCGCCAAGACATTTGCTACAAAAAAGGGCTGACTGCACGTGGCCCGCATGACAATCAGGAATCAATGAACTTGGCATGACTAATGTCGCTGCCTCATATTTTTATCACGCATGGTTCCATGACGCAGAAGCATAACATTTTAAACATTTTAAGAAATTTAGTTGGATTCTCAGAATCTCCGTTGTTAAAATTCTATAAGACAATTTTTTTTTGTTTCGTCTCATGTCCTTGTAATGGAGCAAAACAATTTTAATTGTCTCATACTACTTAATGCAGGTTTAGTATAGTAGTAGGATCTTTTAATAACGTTTTTTTTTTTTTTTTTTTTTTTTTTTTTTAATTATACGGCCACTTGGCTAAACCAATATCAGGCCGAGTTACTCCTAAATCGTGACTACATCGTACACGGTTTGTTGTAGTAGCCTAATGTGTCCACTTATTTTTTTGGATTGTATTGCACTTTGTACCAATGTGCCTTATACTCTTACTTGTATGTAGATCCTATTTAGTGCTGCACAGTGTATGTACAATATCTATTATGGCAAGTTAAAAAAAATTAATCCACAATCCACCTCGGCACTACAGCTTTGGCCTTTCGGACCACCTTTCCCCAGATACCCTGGTCGGACCAGGCTGGTCCTTACCCGTGGTCTTTCTCTGCCAAGCCACCACTGACATCTTTTGCAGGTCACTTTCCAGTTTCCACTTCGTCTCTCCATCGAATCCGTGTCTTGCCGCCTTCAGTCCTCCGCTCTCGCTCTATATAGCCACGCGCCCCGCATGGCCAATCCACTAAACAAGTTAAATGCTTTTGAATATTTTTTTGTTTGTTTGTTTGTTTCATCATAGCGAGGCCTTGCCCATGCTAGTGGTGGACGCTTGGCGCTTCGCGGCTCCCATACTTACTCGCAATTTTGCTTGTAAATACAACTTGCCCTGATCGGGACTCGACGCAGTTAGGGCCAAGTGAACCCATTGTTCATTTCAGTGCGTTGCTATGTACTTTGGTCCGGGTGATTAACACGGGCTGGTTTGCTCTTAGTTGAATATGACCGACTCGGTATAGCCAGGTGTATTCTTGGACAAACTGATTATGAGACGACGACGAAATAGAGATGTCAATTATGGCCAATGGCAGCACTGCAGTAATGAAATTGCTGTCTATATGAATATTGAAATACGGGACGGCACTGTCATCTACAAATCCATGGCGGTGCCGTGCAGTATTCCTTACTTTTAAAGCCATGTTGAAAACCGGCCTTAGTTTCAGACCATCTTTTTTTAGATGAAGTGTGAACGTCTAGTTAATTTTTTGTAGCTTCATAAGCCAGACTTATGCGAACCAAAATACTCTAAACATTAGAAATATTTTCAAAATATTACATACACAGTGACATGTATGCAGTATGCGTACAAAAATTACTTTTTGTCATTATGCGTTGGCTGACAAAATGGACAACTGGGGCTGGTGTAATGTTGAATTGAATGGTCGACAGTTAGTAAATATAATATGAGACGAGTAGAAGAGAAAGCGATAGTGTATAGCGCAGTGGAAGTGCCTGAACACTGACCTTGAGCCTTGAAATGGGTCGGCCCTCACTGGGTCAGGATGAGGAACGGTATCGGTATCACAGCCAGCCATGGTGCCATTGCAGTTACTTTCTTTGCATGCCTTCATTAAATTCCCAAATACACTGAAAAGTAATTAAGTGTTTTAAAATTATCTGTGAAAAATGTTTATCTCAGCTGCAGAGCGGAACTTCAGCTCTCCCTTCTTAGCCTTTAGAGTTTAGGGTGAGATCACTTTTACACCCTACAGTTAGAATTAGTTCCCTCCACAAAACGAAATAACTTTGAGCAAAAAAAGGTGGATCTGAACCTTTTTTAAGTCGCTGCCGTGTCCACACACAATAGTCAACATGCTACCTGGAATAGGGGTTCCCCGGCCTGTTCTGCATTTTTCACCCCTTTTTTGGACCGATTTTAATTTTCAACAGCCCAATGCTTCATGAATCATTGCTTCTTCAGTTTTTATTTTTGTTTTTACTGTATTTTATTCTGTGGAAGTGGAAAACTTGCAAGCCAAGCACCTGTGCCTTTACTTGCCCCCTTTCATCACTGCCATGGTATCTCTACATGTGTGATTCAGGGTAGCATCCAGGTAGTGAGAGTTTGACTGATCGTTCAACCTTTTGCAATGGTCTGCCGACCCGATCTAAAAACCCCTTCCATCTCGTATCAATGATCAGGAGGAGCCGTGTAGATGCTGGAATAAAACGATATGCTTCTTCAGCCATTCATTTTCAGAGGCTTACTGCCTATTGGCCTACTGTCGTGCAAGCAGATGCATATCTTGTTTTGAAATTAAATGAAACCCTTAACTGCCCCCCCCCCGGATTCGTCCCAGGCCGTGGGGTATCAAATATACAATCATATTATTAGTGTACTTGTGTACTTGATGCTTGATCCCCTCCTCCCTGCTGGCTGTCGTAGTCACGCAGAGCCTCGTTATCCACTCAGTAGTCAGTACTGCTCCAGTCGGTTCCAGTGCAACTCGTTTCCAGTAGTGTCAGGGACTCTTGTGTTTTATTAGTGTTTCTCGTCGGCTACTTATCGCGTGGATGGTTTCCTTCCTGTTGTTATAGTTTGTCAGTGATATTAGTGTTCATCAGTGGCGTGTGTTACTTAGTGACCAAAACAAGTTTTTTTAACCTATTGCTAATTTAATCGGAATGAAGAATGAAGGTATTTTTTTCTAATTCATACTAATTATTAGTTACAATGATTACAAGTAATGGATAGTATAGGGTAGCAACAATACAAAAGGATAGTTTATCCCGAATGACTCATGTGGTTTGTGCTAAATAACCCCAACTTACCACTAATAAAGATACATTTTAACACAATGTAGTTAAGGATAAATTGTCAACGCAACTGATACATCAATTATCATTAAATTGACTTAGATTGAAGAGGCAATCTCCTCGTTATAACGGAAATGAGAAAATCACGAAAGATTTCCCCTGACTTCGGGAACGATCCATAAATATCCCGTTTTATGAATATAAATACCAGGTGAGGATGTTATGTTCGGTAAAGTCGATATAAAAATCTTCTTGAGTTGCAATCTAAGGATTGATTTGCAGAGAATGTTTTATTTTTCTCCTCCATTCTTGTCTGTTTTGTGCGGTCCTTTTCAGTTCTTTGTAGGTGGCGCACCCTAGGTCCTTCATGACATCTTCTAGGTACTCCTTCCTCTGTCGTCCTCTTGCGTTGGTGCCTTCAACCATACCCTCAATCATGTTCTTGAGGAGCCCTTCGTGTCTCAGAATATGCCCCATCCATTTGCCTCTTCTTGTTGAAATGGTGGCCATAGCCCGTACTAGCTCTTTTTTCGTTTATTCTATCGAGCACTTCTTCGTTGGTTATGTGGTCTCTCCATGGGATATAAAAATAGAAAATACACTAAGAATTTAATTTTTTATTTTTACCACAATCTTCTCCAATATCAATGCACTTCGTACATCTCAGTTCTAACAATTCTAAAATATTCCCCATACTTGATGTCAAAAGAACTCTTCCATGTCTACAAAACGCCTCAAGTCTGCTTTGAGGGTTTTGAACAAGACAAAATCCGATGGAGCCAGATCAGGCAGTAGGGGGGGGGGGGGGGTGTTGGAACCACGCAGTCTTCACTGCTGCCATCGCAATTCGATCAGTGTGAACGCAGCCATTATCAATTTTCTTCATCAAACGGGCCATGATCTTTGACATTCCGAAATGGTCGTGCAAAATTGTACTGACCCGTTCTCTGCTAACGCCTATAGCCCTTGCCGTCTACTGAATCTTTATACGACGGTCTTCCAAAAACACAGCTTGCACATCTTCGGTAACAGGCCGCCCAGAACGAGGATCGTCTTTATGGGAAACTCTAATCTGGTTGTATTGTCTACTTCACTAAAACACGGTTATGAGGAACAATGATTGATGATAAAATAAAATTCCGTAGCCGTTTTACCTGTTCTAAAAAAACATAATAACCCCTCGATACCCAATGTCCCTGTCATGCTACGAAATGGTAGACATGATGTCGCTTGAGAGGGTATACACTGTGGAGTAGTGAGTAGTGTGCTCCAGCTCCAGGACGCGCAATTTTGAAACAAAAATGCGCTTTTTAGCTGACCCATTATTCTCGAACATATCAGCATCACCACGCATAACCTTCCACTGCTGTCTCCTTTATTGTTGCTGTTGAGAAAGAAATTCCTTATATGCCCTATCACTGTAGCGCAATTGGTTGGATCATTCGGAAGGAAAGGGCTGTTTTCTCATTTGTTTTTGTAGGCTGCGTTATCAGTTTGTGTTGTAATGTATTTCCCTATTCCCTTTTTATAATTTACTTTTTACTCGGCTTATGAAATTACTCGAACAGTGCCGTTTACGATTGTTCGTATTAACTTATTCTGGGGGTTAAAAATGCAAACAAACCATTTTTGAATGTCACTTTCCATTCTAAAATGATCTTGTTTTCCAAGCCCAAGCTAAATGTATTACTAAACGGCATAAACGCATAGAAGGCCCACGGGCAGACAAGTTATCAATCAAGACACCCTAAAAATATAGTATCACTGGATGAGAATAAGGGTCCCTTATAATGGAAAATTGGATTAAATTTAGTTCTTTTGTGTAGTGATTTAATAGAAGCGCTCTGGCTGGTTGTGTTATCATTGAAAACATTGATTATCTCGAATAGCTGCGTTATTTGATTTGATTTAATACCCATAAAGTTCCCTGTATTGATAACAGCTCTTTTTCTTAGTAATAATTATCCACGCACAAATATAGATGGAATTGCAATTTCTGCATTGCAACTCATCGATTACATCTTGTTTTACAGCTGTAACTTATTTTGCTGCATAACTGTGGAGATTTCTTTGTAGCTATCATTCGAATGTCAAGTCGTATATGATAGTAGAAGTTTAGCGCATATGCGTATGCGCTAAAGTATGGTGTACTGCATTTGGAACTATTGACGGGATGGACTTCCTTTTTTTTCGAAAAAGTCTTTTATGATAATATAATGTAAAAGCCCCGTGTCAAAAGGATGTAACATCCCCGAAATTCCAATGAATTAAGTTGACTTACGGGAATTGAAACGGACAACAATTAAATTCAAAACTTTTGTCAACAGATATTAATTATTGTCATTTTTCCATATTCTAGAGACGTTGACGGTTTCTTTAAAAAAAAAATATTTTAAATAAATCTCCCTTCCGGTCTCCTACACAAAGGGCGCTAAGGTCATTAATTTAAAGCTGTATGTATGAGAACGGTTTTCCCCATTCGAAAACCTATCGTTACGCCACTGAGCAATGATATATTATAATCTTTCGTGAACTTGCCAGGACTTTTGTATTTTTTGTTTTGATGAGAAGGGGTAAAGGGCGAGGCTTCTGGAAGATTTACAGATTTACTGTTTCTTTTTTAAATTTTTATTAGAGGCTTAGCCCCCCCCCCAGTATTTTTGAGATTTTCCGCCGATGTAAATTATTCTTTTCTGTTGGTGCTAGGTCTGCTAGAATAAACATTGACGCAGGCATAGAATATTGTGGTGTTTAGGTTCCCCCTTTTTCCGTTGTCACATGTTTAATTACTTTGCCTCCCAGAGACAATGATAGTGTCAAGGTCTAACAATTATGCTATTGTGCTGTAGCTCTTGCTGTGATATTCCTTCACGCATATTTATGATGCCGTATGAATTTGTTCGGCTCATTAATAATAATGATGATTTTACATGCCTTAGCCCGATAGGCCACATATCTCAAAGAGAAGAATTCCTTAAAAGAAGGAAAACCTTTTATTAGGCATTTTTTGAGCAATCGCTTCAGGCTGAGAAAGTTTGGCTTCGAGGGGACAGAACAAACCAGCACCCCGAAATTTTGGTCGCTTGACCTAACGTGTACCAGGAAATGAAAAAACCCACTAATTTGCGCACATTTATTCAAACATTTCCTCCGGGGGAGACTCCTATATGTAATTTTGTTTAAAAAAAATCTTTGTTCGTAAAATCTAAACGATACTGTTATGTCAATATGTACTGTTCATCCACTGCACTCTTTCGGACAGTTAAAAAAAAAAAAAATACCCCGCGGTAGATCCCCGGGCCCTCTTTTTCCAGTTTTGTTAATAAAGTTATCGTCTGCAAAATCAAAATTTCAGCCCATCTTTAAAAAAACTATGGAGGGGGGGGGGCGCCAAATGATTAGATTCGGATAATTAGCGTTCTATATTAATTATTATTATTATTATTATACTTTATTTTAAGGTAAGTAAAATGTTAACCCTACAATTATTTATTTTGTTTGTTTTATGTTTCAATACACGTTTACTTACTATAGGTATATTTGCCTTCAAAATTTGAATGAGACAATGACTGAATATTTACCAGAGTACAGGTATGCGTCAGTGTACGTCACGCGTCCTCCTGTCCTTGGGTACTCCATTATTACTCGTGCATATAATCGCAGTCTTGACGTTTTCCCCCTATATTTTTTCCAATTACGGTTGCATTAAACTGTCGGATGTTATGCTTTCATTTGAATCTACTGTAAAGGTGTCGGTTCTTGCACTGATCTTAGTTCCTTTCTCTAATCTCTACGTTGTCGTCTTCCTCGTTTCATAATTTTCACTTTTCGGTTTGCATGGTAACTTTTGTTTTGCCGTGTACTTCCTCCATCTTATCCATGTCGGCTGAATGTTTACTCCATGTAAGCTTGGGTAAATCCTTATCGTTGATCACAAGTTTCAGTGTAAACATGGAGATAAGCCTATCTTGAATTATAATATCCTCAGAATTAACGTCCGGATACTGTTATATTTTGTTTTTTCAACGCCTGCTTTCAACATTTCGGCTTAAAGCAACCCAGTCAGGGGGAGTGATACGGTTTCTTTGACTTGAGGTACTCTATGGGCAGACTCCTTCACTTCAATGATAAGGAGAATTGGCTGACAATGATTATAGTCGATTCTGAACCACTTGGGGACCATGGTAAAGTCACACGATTAATTCGGATGTGACCAGGACTCGACGCGCGCTTAGACTGACTGCCAGACCCTAAGCGTTATCATGTTCCACCATAAAATTAATAGTAATAATGGTGTCGGACAGCCAGTGATAGTATTTTCTTTCAAAGGACTTTTTATGGTCCCATGCCTAATTATAGTGGCCCATGGGTCCCTTGTCGAGTGCCAACGACCCCATGGATTTCGAACATTATTTGTATTGTTTCCGTATGAATTTTTGGCCATTGCAAACTGGTATATATTCTCGATGTCAACCTATACCTGCTACATGCGATAATGAACAAGCTGAGACAAGCTTACCATTGACGCATGACTTAACCAAGTACAGATATGAGTCAGTGATAGAATCTTCTTATAAGAGATGGATTTTCAGCTTGTCATAAAATAATTGTTTATACTCACTGACTCACACGAATGAAATGATCCACTTAATCGTTTTTTTCGATGGTGAAGGCGAAACCAGTCACCTCTTTTGCAATATTGTAGATTCCGCCGGTAACAAAGGTTGTCAGGCCACTTACTTAATGATAGGAAATTGCAAATACCGTGGAAACTGCATTATTGTCGTTGTGAACGAGTTTACCGCATTATTAAGCTTTCATGTCCAGCGGTACTTAACCCCGCTGCAATTGCCCAACATGCCCGTTTCCCGCTCAGCATGCGGAACATTGTAGGCTATTCCCTCTTCTGTCATTTAACTTGCTTATGGGACTTTTTACTTTACAGCTTTTTAATCATACTGAAATACGTTACTTGCACGTTTTTTCTGCCCATGTCATGCCTGTTGTTCCAATTTATCAATAGCAAGCAACTGAGCAAGCCCGGTACACAAAGACAGATCAACGGCAATTAATTCGGCTCGGAGATCTATTGATGAAGGTTACACTTACATTGCAGGCTGTGTTAATAGTCATTAGGGGCAGGGGGCCTCACAGTCATCGAACAATTCGGGCAGAATCCATTGTCAGGGGAAGGGGACTGGGAGTTCTGCCATTATAGCAAATGGGTTGGGGGGGGGGGAACACAGTCTACTTAAGCAGATTTTTCTCTACTGAGCTTACGGACGGTTTCTGATTTCCCAGCAGTACAGTTGCTGTTACCCTGCCCCTTTGTAGCAGGCCTATATTATCTCACCTCCGCCCACACCTGGGACTTATTCCAACGTCCCTAAGGCCATGACAATGGGGAAACAAATACAGTGATGTGATTGGTAAATGGTTGCCTATTGTCAAATTTGCCATAGTAGGTTTGAGTCATTAAGGCATACATTTTGAAACATTTTGTATTTGTAATCGAAGGATGTTCATTTTGAAGAATAACATAAATTCCTCGTTCCATAGCTGCAAATACTGTACATGAAAATGGCCCTATGATAAATTGCTAGTGAATTTGAATTTTCTCAAAATATTACTACTCGAAAAGATCATGGCGAAGTGCATTTCTCAGATTTTATAGAATAGAAAAAAATGAGTCGGAAATATAGTGTGATATTTTGGAAATATTGAAAAGACCATTTTCGTATCTTTGCGGCTGTGGAATGAGGAATTAATTAATTAGATCAAAATGACTTGGCAGTCCATTGTTTACAACATATTTTGAAATCTCTCCCGTAAAATACACCATCTGAAATAATAATGGATACTACCTCCTCTTCTTCCCCCAATTTTAATTGTTGCAGTGTTTGGAACCCATTACTAATTACTATATACCTTGTAGAGTATACTTCATTTTAGGCCTTCTTAAAATAAATTTCCTTCCGCTTATACTCGGGTGTTTAGAAACCCATTCTGTATTTATCATTACCAATTCGCCTTCACGGATTTCAAAACATTTATGTTTTCGGACTCGTGTCCACCTTGTGTACCATATAAATGTAAGACTAGTCAGTCAAAAATAGATGGCCATGCCCAAAGCAGTCAATCACTAAAATGTAAGGTAGTTGGCAGTTCCTCTTCAGATTTAGACTCTCGAGTGGCTTGCCTTGGTACTGTGAGCGGTACGAGTTAAACGTGGCCCGTGCTATAATGCAGCCAAGGATGTTGCAATCTGTGACATTGAGAATGCGTAGCCTATTGTAGCCAAGACTACCGTACACGTTGAGTTATATCGCGGAATGCAAGAAAAAAATCTCCATATTGTTAGGGCAGTCCAGGTCTGAGGACTGGTGGTAGATCCTCTCGACCACTTCACTATTTGATCCAGCATTTTAGCAACATTTTCTTATATACGTGAAGGTATACAGTTTGTCAATGGCCAAAAATGCATACGGAAACAATACAAATAATGTCCGAAATCCATGGGGTCGTTGGCATTGGACAAGGGACCTATGGGCCACTATAAGTAAGCCTGGGTCCATAAAAAGTCATTAAAAAAAACGTTGCCTCAGACATTACGAGAAAGAAGTATTCCTCAACATTTTGTTTAGTTTGTATTGTAGTATACGACCACCCTAATACTAATTGGCCACTCTTATGTGAATTGATTTGTATAAAAATTGGCTACGTTTAACATCACTGTTAATGACTGCCCCACATGAGGGGTTCTTTGTTCAAAAAACGGATAGCTTGGGGGAGTCCGTTTGTCTCATTACTGGTGCTACGGTTGCTGCTACTACTACAGTTTACCATGTTGCAAAGTGTTCGAAAATTGTAATATTAAGTCGAAACTTTTGGACACAGGCTTCTCAAACATGGACATCATATAGATGCAGAAGCTGAACTAAGTTTTCTTACCGTAATAAAGACGTCCTTTCCTTCTGAACTCATAAGAGGACTCGTAGTTCGAGTTTGGCGTTACCCCAGTACCGCTCATTCCATTCATAGTGTTGGGGAATGAATTGATCGACACTCGTGCTGCGAGTTTCCATATGAAGTCAATATTTTGTTCGTCTCTCATGACAGCATAAGTTATACAAACTTCACCGCTCCAGTGCACTGTTCCGTGAGATTCTGGTATTCCTGTGCCAGATACTACTAATGTTCTGGTTGTGGTCGCAAGAAGAGATGATGCGGTCGTCTAGTCGATAGTGTTTTTTAGGACATAGTGACGCATGCGGCGATTTATAATATCAGTTTGTGCTGGGTCAACATGACCACTGCCTATTGATGACTCAATCATGATTATTTTATTTGTAATTAAACTAGACGCAGGATATTCAGTTGGATGGCTTGTGGGTTGGATTGGATACAATATTGTAGTACAGAGCCAGCCGTCAGCATAATACCGGCCTACTTTGTTTTCGTACTGAATAACGTATGGCCTATTGTCTATTTTAATACTTTTATTGTGCTTTATTATTTATTCATTGTCATTTCTGCTGTCATTAATAGATAGATAAGATTTCTTAGTTTCATCGCTATTTTGTCTAGTTCGAAACCGGTCAGGCTTTGTAATACTGAGCCAGTCGTCAGCATTATACCGGCCAACTTGGTTTTCGTACTGAATAACGTACTGTAACGTATTGTCTATTTTAATATTTTTTATGTGCTTTATTATTTATTCATTGTCATTTCTACTGTCATTAATAGATAGATGAGATTTCTTAGTTTCATCGCTATTTTGTCTAGTTCGAAACCGGTCAGGCTTTGTAATACTGAGCCAGTCGTCAGCATTATACCGGCATACTTGGTTTTCGTACTGAATAACGTACTGTAACGTATTGTCTATTTTAATATTTTTTATGTGCTTTATTATTTATTCATTGTCATTTCTGCTGTCATTAATAGATAGATGAGATTTCTTAGTTTCATCGTTATTTTGTGTAGTTCGAAACCAGCAGGTTTTGTAGCCTTTGGCTTGTTGTAACGAAGTTTTACTCCTTTTTTGTAACCTGAGGTTTCGCATTGTTCCTTTTGGTTAAACTGTTCCTTAGCTCTAGTAGTTGTGTCAGCCCCTCCCCCTGGACTAAACTAAGTCGTTGCAGTTATGCAATTCTACTGCTATTTTCATGCTTAATATCGATATATTGTTTTCCAGATACATACGGGGATGAGCCAGGCGAGATAAGCTATTTTACTAGCTGGACGATGAGAGAGTGCAGTAACACATGACTTAATGAAATGACAAGCTGGCAAACGGTGGTGGTGAGGGTGGGCTTCTTTCTGGCATTGATAGCCACGTGTCATGCTCTGGAGGGAGCCAATGTCTGCATGCGGCAGGAGGAGTAAGTACATTTAAATTTGTAAAAATATAATAGGTAGGCTAACAACAAATAAAACAAATATATAAATCCATAGTTACAATAGTTAACAGCGTGGGGTGCTCCCCTCTATCATATCAACATTTTTATTGCCTCGACCTCACTCCTGCCCTAGCAACTTGTTCTGTCTATATGACCCGGAATGTTAACAAGGTAGGGCTCAATGGCGGATCCCCCTCCCCCATAAATTAGTAAATTCATAAGATACCTATTTAAAAAATAAGAGAAATTGAATAAAACTCAACTGTTCAACATAAAAATTACCCTTTAAACTTATAAACAACTTGCCGATCGCCATACGAAGTTGAAACCAGGGGACCAGAGCAGGTTCAAAGCTGCAGATAACTTGGTTGTGTGCACATTGCTGGTAGGGAAACATGGTAGGACTTGTCCTGGTCACCTCCGAACTAATCGTGTGACTTCACTGTGTTCCCCAAGTGGTTCGGAATCCACTATAATCAGGAGGTCCACTATCCTATGGGCTGGCATAGGACAGTCAAGTCGGGGTCGCTGTATGGGCCCAAATATGAGGCCTAAGTCGTTATTAACCAGACGAACACTACTACTACTATAAACAACTTGTGACCTCCCCCCCCCCCCTAAATTTTCCGCTGGATCCGCCCTTGTTAGGGCTGCGGGCTGTCCCGCTGCTTGAAGTGTCAATGCTGCCATACTCCATAATTTGAATGCTCGATATCTGGTCTTATGAGGTGGATGGTCAGTGTCGTCCTTGAAAACACCTGCTGAGTTGAAGGACAGAATCTAAAACTGATGTCTTGAATATTTGATGGTGTGACCTTCACTTTCTGTGTAACTTCATAAATCTTTAATAATGAATCGATTTTCCACGTCTTCTTTTTTTTATGCATTTCCCCTTCCCTAAGCGTTCGATGACCGTAACTATGTCCTAATGTATCTTCGGTAAGTAAATGCGATGACTTGTTTTGTAAATTATTAATGTATTAAATTGTGACCTTTTGACTACTTCTTTAACTCGTTTTATTTTCATTGCGTCCATTAAATTTTTGGGTGTGAATGTCGAAAACGCAGGTGCTCCTAGGCCGACGCTAATCATGTTGACATAAGGCGACTGAACAGACGCCCTTGTTCTCCTGAGTTAAGAGACATAATGTTACATCTGTAAGCAAAAACATTCCTTAAAAATTTGATATCTTATATATTTTCTTGTAAAATATGAATTTTTACACTCGTAAAGATTTCCCCCTCCGACTGGCAAATTAACAAGTCTGTCGACAATATGATTGAAGACAGGAAAGAGAATTATGGCGGCTCAGCTGATTCGCTGTAGCTTGACTGACCAGAGCTGCGCGGTGACGTATGCGTGTACTTCGGATATAAACATCATATCATGTCACTGACTCAGCAGTCAGCTCTGCAGTTATACAGTTTTTTGGTTTCCTATTTATTTACAAGTACATCTGGCTTCGCGGCGAAGGCGAACGTTACTCATATAGCCTAGGCTTAAAAACTCCAAGAGGCTTGGCCTAGGGTTGCCAGATTTACGAAACATAAAAACCGGACAGGGAGACAATGGGCCATTCTATTTCTAAAAAAAAGGTCATTTTCTCTAGTCTCTAAATAAAAATGTAAAATGACAGTAGACATTTTAAATTTCTAACTGTAATTTTTAAATTTACTCCATTCCATCCGCCAAAAAAAAACCATTTTGGCACGTAATGGTGATGACAATGGACCCTCCCCCCCCCCCCCCGTGTACTTTTCATCCTTCTTTTTTTCACTAGTTCTTTTTTTTCTCCTTTTAATTTTAAGTAATCTATATTGCAATGTTTTAGTTTTTAAGGTTAGCATGAAAACAAGACTTTATAGTCTTATTGTTCGCCTTTTGTTTTATTTGTTTTATTTGCAATAAAGTCGTTTTTTCATTTCATCTCATTTTCACGCACAGCGAAAAAACCGGACAATGCATTGTCCGGTCAATCATTTATTTTTTCACCGGACAGAGGTAGGAAACTCATTGTTAAAATTAACTTTGTATAGTTTTACGAATAAAATTAAATTAAAAATTCACAACCGGTTTCGGCTCACGCCATCGTCAAGTGCCATTGAAAACAGATAAAACAAAAGGTATGCAAGCTAAAACAAAATTTTTTAAGTAGTTCCCCCTTGTTGGCGCTTCCATTGGTTAATGTTTTATTGTTCAATTTAAATTGTTTACTTTATGCGATGCTGTGTGTTATCCTGACAATGAGTTTTATTTTGTTTTAGCTTGCATACCTTTTGTTTTATCTGTTTTCAATCGCACTTGACGATGGCGTGAGCCGAAACCGGTTGTGAATTTTTAATTTAATTTTATTCGTAAAACTATACAAACTTAATTTTAACAATGAGTGACAGCAAGTTTTACAAAGTCACTAAGAAGACTATTATGTTTAGAGGTAGGAAAAACCAGACACCTGGCAACCCTAGGCTTGGGTCCTGGATTATAAGGGATTTCTTTAAAAAGAGCTGAAAGTGAACCAGGGTAGGCTACTGAGTACAGATCAAATGAGTGCAATGCGTGTACCATAAAAGCCATTGTCTTGTAGCCTATCCTGCATAATACTTCTCTAGAGGCAGCTTCAGACGGCATGATTCATGACGTCTTGGCATAAACATGATTATGTTATGCATTTCCGAACTCGTGACCAATCCGGCCGTTGCCACCATGAATTTGAAATTTTGCTAAATGTTTTACGAAATCATGGACAGTTACGAATTGGAATGTTTTGCCAATAGCTAACGACGTCATATCGATAGGTCTTTATCGTAAATGAATAAATAATGGGCTATTGGCTGTCGGCTGTCGGCTTTCTTATCACCCAAATTTTTTTCGCTAAAAATATAATTAAATAAGAATGTTGCAATGAACGAAATAGTGTAACTGGGAAGATTCAAACGCTTATTTTTTTCTCCTTCCAAAATCTTACCCAGGGGTGTCTCGAGTCTGGATCAGTGTGTGGCTGATTAGTGTTAAAAGTCGGGCACGTATAATGTATCAACATGTGGGGGAGCGTGTCTTCTACGGTGATTTTATATTTTTGATAGCTCTATGATCTAAATTTTATCAATTGTCATATTTGATTTAGTATTTTGTAAGGTTTTTCACCCTCCGGTTGCTTCTTTTTGTCAATCGGACACCACACATTTTTTTGTAAAGTCCAATTTCTATGAAATATCCGTCATAGAGCAGTAAAATTGATTGATTGATATTATTTTCCTTATAATAAATTGGTCCGTAAAATGTAAATTTAGTTAGAGAGCGTACTATTTCTGTCTGATTTCTCAATCTGGAATTTAAAGTGACGACCTCAGCTGCTGTTGATCTGCGTCGACGTTTGTTCCAACGAGTGGGCATCCATTAGTGTGACTTGTCGACCTCACCGCTCACTAACTTGTAACCGAAACCTCTCTGACGGCTGCATCTAACTTCAGGCTTCATTGCCATTTATGGGAAAGTCAGTAGTCACTGGTTCCATTTTTATCAGATCAGTGCTCTCCTCAGAATGCTTCAGGGATAAAAGAGATTGTGCATTGAATAGGCAGAGAAACCGCATAGGCTAGACCTTGCGTTTGAAATGTCTAAATTCAGAGTGTTGCTTACATTAGATAATCTCCATTCTTATTACAATATGTATAGGTTAGGTATATATTGTACTACTCTATTAGTCCTCTCTATTTGAGTAAATAGGGTTGGCTAGGATTCATTTAGGTCTTAATTAATAGTCACGTAGGAAAGCTAAAAGTGGCGTCTTTTGTGTCATTACTTCCGATTATTTTATTATTATTTGATGGCCTCCTTAGATGGACCTCTTTCGTTTAGGAAAATTCTGTTTTTGCTGTAGGTCTATTCATCAAATTCTTGAAAAAACTAAACCTCAAAAAATTAATAAATAGGAAAGTTAAAATTTCTTATGGTGCATGAGATCATCATAACATGTATAAAATTAACCGTAATTAGAGGATATGGAAAAAACTGGGCTTGGCGGGATTCGTACCCACGATCTACGCGTAACCGGGGCGTATAATGTATAAAATTAAATAGAAACTACCACATTTTGGGTTGGTCAAAATCATCCTCTTAAATTGCTTTTACAGTTACGTGACAACACGAATGCATCCTTGTGCAACCACATACGCAGGGAAAGTACGCCCCAGGGAGTTGCGGTGCAACAGTAGGGCGCTGTTATACATTTTTGGCTGAGTAACTACTATTAAGACGGCTATTCTACCGACGTCGTTTTTCAATGTGAATGTGCATGACGTAGTAGCAGACATCATTAATAAGTCTCTGCCATATTTTAAGGAGACTATAATGTAGATATTTAACTTATCTATTACAAATTATGTTACAATATGGTAGAGACTTATTAATGATGTCTGCTACCACGTCATGCACATTCATATTGAAAAACGACGTCGGTGGAATAGCCGCCTAAATGAAGTGAGCTATTCGATTTTCAATGATTTGAACGGATTTGAAGTATTTTGGTTACACATGGGTGACTCACAGATTGACCATTCACAACTCAATAATTTTCCTTTCTTGAGCACTGATGAGTGATTGTGTTTTTCACCAAATACCGTTACAATTAGTACAATAACGTTGTTATATTGTTGTTATGGAAATATAGAAGGAAAGGACACAGCGTTATATGTACCTTATAATGTATTAATAGCTTACAAGGTGCTGTTACATGACATTCTATGAATGGATTTTATAAATATTATTGGAAATTAATTTCTCACTCAGACAATTAGTCGGTGTTGTCACTGAAAACAAGCTTATAAGTATGTAACGCTCTCTACTAGAGTCGAGGACGTTATGGCATACTCTGATGGGTTAATTGTAAGAGTAAAATTCACCCAAATGGAAAATAAAGACAATTTTCTTTCTTTCGTTCTTTCTCTAGATAAGGATATCAGATAGCAGCCAAAGTTCATGGATGTCAAAGCCAGTTATTAAAAAAAATTGAGTGGATTAGTCTTTACGTGAAATGATTTATTGTTTTAGGTACAATGAGACTGTCACAGTGAAATCTTTGAAACCATATCAAGTCAAGGTTGTGTCGTGGTGCCTTACGTTTCCGCCAAGATGCTCGAGGTACAAGATAGAGTATAGGGAGGTCGTTGAAAACAAGACAATTACAAAGAGAAGGCCTCTGGAGGAGTGCTGTTCCGGATATAGCAAAAACCCGCAGGGCGAGAACTGCCTGCCGGTGTGCTCGCTGCCTTGTGTACACGGGACCTGCGAGGCCCCAGACGTCTGCAAATGTTTCCCGAAGTACGGCGGCCGCAGCTGCGACATCAGTGAGTATTGTGCTAGCTAAAGTATGATAGTTTAAAATGTGTTATTCATCGTCATCAATAATTAGTTAGTAGGTACCCACACACCGATGGTTAAGGGCACAGAATAAGGATAGAATAGAAGTGCTACTAACATAGCCCCCCCTTAATTTATTCAAAAGAGCGCAGTCTCGTTTCTGTCAGCGGAACTAATGACACTACGTTAGACATTTATGTTCATATTATTGATAATATTAAGAATAAAAACGTCGAATTAATTCTCAAAAACTTTTCTAATTATTTTCGAATAGAAACTGCAATTTTGTAATTATATAAAAATATATTAATTTTAAAAGTGGCTTACTGACTTGTTATTTGACGGATGCGCATGACCGAATCCGAAATGTACACAAATAAACAATCGCCATGCCATTCCATTTTTGCATTGTCAGAGTTCAATATGGAATATCACTGCTGCAATTATAAGTTAAGGTGAGGGTAGAGCTGAATTTAAGTGAGGTTGCATTTAAATTAGCTAATATTTGGAAATATTTTCACTTAAAAATTTATTGAAGAAAATTAGGATAATTTGAATACTGGCGGGAAACAAACAGCGCCTCTCGTTTCTGTCAGCGGAACTGAGGTTGGCCGTATTGGATAAATCAAGTTTTTAACATGGAGTGACATCCCCCTGGTTAAGGGGGCCTACATAAACTAATCAAAATAGTAAAATTTATGAAAAATACCTGCACGAATTAATTATTATTACTATATTGTTGCATAAGAGGTTTTTTTGCCGTTCATATAATAAAACAATTGAAGCGGTAATAATCTTCAGCTTTGCTTTTTTATGTGAGGATTAGTTTTAAGACCGTGTCAAAATGGTGTAAACAATCCCCCCTGTAAGTTATTCTTTTTGCATTGGTGTTTGGTCTGCAGGCCCTAGTAGTATTTCTAGTATATACCAAGTTACCGCTAATTTTGTTTTTCCTCTTTACAGCTTGTCCTGACAATAAATTCGGAGAAAATTGCCAAGAACAGTGCCAGTGCGCCAATGGTGCATTTTGTGATCCTTCGGACGGGACATGCATCTGTACGAGTGGTTGGAAGGGACGCCATTGCAGTCAGGAGTGCGATTTGGGCTTCTACGGGGAGAACTGCGAAGAGACGTGTCACTGTAAGAACGGTGGAGTCTGCGATCACGTCTCTGGGGCGTGCAAGTGTCCCAAGCAGTGGATGGGGCCTCTGTAAGTATATATTTTATTTTAAAAATACGTTTTACCCTTTTGGGGTTTCGCGCCAATGGTGTTGTCAGCCACAGACCCTCCACAGAGTGTTCTAAAGAGGGGTGTTGACTTGAGGTACTCAATGAACAGAGGTATGACCCACTCGTCGTTGAAGTGGGTACGAAAGCGGCAGAAGGGCTGTGGGGCAAGCGTAGACTGGGCAGGTGAAGGGTACATGCGCCACTGTTAGCGAGTGTGCGTTTGTGTACAGTATATATTGTGTGGTGCATCTGTACCTGAAGCTGACAGGGACGCTATGGCAGAAATGAGAGCGATCAGGTCTTCTACAGGAAGAATTGCAATTAGGCAAGTATTTGTGTGAATGTTGGAGGTGTCTTCTACTACGTTTCATGGGAGTTTGTCATATGCAGCTCAATGTTTTACATTGATCAACGGTCTGCTTTTGGTTAGAAATGATAAATCTAGTAAAGTGTACTGTTTTTATTGCACTATGCGTGACGAAATCTTTTGTTATATTCCCCTTTCGAGCCCTCAGTCATGCCCCTTGCCAAATGCTGCAGTTTTATTGTTGTTGATAATAATTGTTTTCTTATTCTTTAAGATGTGCTGATCGCTGTACACTTGAAGAATGCGTGGAACAATGTCGTTGTCAAAATGGAGGGACTTGTGATGGACAGAAGGGACAATGCTACTGCACGCCAGGGTGGACTGTAAGTAGTTTTTCTTGTCCGCCTTTTTACTGTGAATAGCAAAATTAAATACTTCAAGCTAGTCTAAACATGCTTACGGCCAAATGGAGCCTTCCATGTTCCATTTTTGCGCAATGACAAATTTATCATGAAATACTCATTCAAAACAATAATGAGTTTTGCCTTTGGACATGCCCATGCCATAACAGGCGGTTTTCCCTGAGCTTAGAGTGATTTCAACAGTTTTCAACTCAGCCAATATTCGGCTAGGTAATATTGTGTCACTAATGCTGGTAATGCTGGAAATGGGAGGAGACAGACGAGATTGATACTTTAAGGCTCGTTGTTAGCATGTGGGAGCGGGTCTGGCGTAAAATAACATAGAATACGCTTGTCATTCCATGTTTATATTGGGCAAAGTGTTTCCTTCTTATGTACCTTGTGACACTTATCTTAAAAAGACACTACGTTCTATGTAAATTAACAAACTGCAAGCTGTTCGTATATTTATTATACTTTATTATACAAATCCGCTCCCATAATCGCCTGTTATAAACGGGCCTCGAGATCTTTGGGTATAAAGGCATATCCTACGGCGACAGTACTGCTTGGAGGTGGGTGCACACCTAGCATATTAGTATTTTACTGTCTTGACTCCACTCGCCTTGAATGCCGGCAATATTATATTTGAAATTTTTTCAATTTATTATTTAACTTCTCAATATTTCTAATATGCGTCAATTAATATTATTAGCTGTCATATGCCTGTATCAAATACTCTGTGTCTATTTTAATAACAATAGCAGTACTATTACCGTATTACCTTTCTGCCCCTGACCTAAGGGAATAGCAGTGACAAAACAGTGAAAGCACTGCTGCAATCTGCCTCAGTGCACCAACCCATTTGCTCTAATGTATTTCGACAGTGCTGCTACAGTAATTTTGCCGTAGAATGTGCCTTTGTGTGCAAACCCATTTAACCAATGCTTCTCGACTGAGTTGCGTATCTGTTGGCTTTGAATCTGCCTTAGGGCACTGTTCCTTTCATCTTGATTGTTAACTCTGTGTTTTACCTATCTAACAACAAACAGTCGTAGCCTCTGTTGCCCAATTTTTTACACATAGAGTCCTACTATCAAATCCTGGGGTGGTTTTCAGTTTGTGTTTTATGTGTTGGATTTGTGTAGGGCCCTGTGTGCGGGAACCGTTGCCCTCCTGGAACATTTGGGGTGAACTGTGAAAAGTCGTGCAACTGTTTCAACGACGCGCGCTGCGACCATCGGAACGGCACGTGCTACTGCAAGCCGGGACACACGGGGAAACAGGTGAGAGTTACAATTGACACAATGTAGTAGTGGCGAAGGTTCTCTGAGACAAGAGGGCATTAGTCGGTGAATGTAATAGTGGCCTGTGTAATGCACATGGACAGGCTGTTTGAAAGGATGACTGTGTGTTACGGGTAACGTGATAGTGATATCTATGCTATCGGAATTTCCCGTGAAATTTGATTTTGTACTTCGGCGGCTGTTCCACTGGGCAATTTTACTTCATAGGTTGTCGGTTCGAGTCCCACACTGGCTACATTTTCGGGCCATGCTTCGGAGGGAATGTAAAGCAGGCGGTCCCGGGCCTTCCTAGTTGAGTGTAAGAGAGAGCTTTATAGCCCTAACTCCACTAGGTTGGCTAAGTAATAGAAAAATTAACGTGCGTGTGTCGGTGTACACACGTAAGAAGTGAAACTTCCTTATGACATCATTTTTCGAAAAATGATCTACTACAATATACATATATACAACTTTACAGAAATTGGTTAAGTAAAGCTAAATTAGATAAATTTTAGGCAAAAGGCTTTTATTGTTATACCTGTAAACATGTATACCATACAAATAATTCAATTATTTTTCCTTATTGTTGCTAAGATTATAATAGCATTTCATTAATTAGGTACGGTATATCGGTTGTAATGTCGGTTTACAGACGATAGTTCAACGTGACAACGCCTAAATTACTAAATTTCACTTACATAATATATGGCTGAAAAGGGAAAGAAATGTGGAAAAGCCCTTAAGTAGTTTGAATTTTTTAAATACTAGTAGATAATAACGCGGCCGAAGGAGGCCTATTTTTGTTGAAAATCGTGCGCACCCCCTGACGTTTCACACCCCCAAAGCCAAACCCCCTTGCTTGATCACCGCAAATATAGCTTGGCCTGAAAGAGGAAGAATAGACGAAGACATGGGTATAATTTAAATTAAGATAGGCCTTCTAAATCTGCCCAAAAAATAGCTTTAAACCCGCCCATGCAATGCAAATGGGATTACTGGAAATGAATTTTTTCGTGTCATTTTTTTACAAATTCCACAAGTTCCACTCGTGTTTAAGGGGTGAAGGGATCATTTTTAAACTATGTATTTATACGCGTTTGAACCTTTAATTCATACTGCGTCTAATGAGACATTAAAAATTAATTTCGGGCTGTGGAATTTTTTTTACTCTATACATGTAATTGGAAGAGTACCCTTTGAACCTGTTTTCCGCCGTAACACGGATGCCTTATACACTCACCTGAGACTGAAGGAAAAGACGGATAGTAAAACTGAATACATGTCTAGAAAGAGCAAGAAAGGTGGAAACGAACTAAAGTAGTTTGAAGTTTTCAAATTGATATTAACACCTCCAAAAACGCGGCCGAAAAATGCCTATTTTCTCTGAAAATCGGCACATTTGGGCGCACCTCCTCACGTTTCCTCCCCCCAAAGTCGAATCCTTTGCCCTATCACAACAAATATAGCATGACCTGAAAGAGGAAGAAGAGACGAAGACATGGGTATAATTTAAATTGAGATAGGTCTTCTACATCTGCCCAAAAATGAGCGTCATCCATGAGTACAGAAATCAGGATGGCGCGTAACCAAGATGCGTAACTAAGATGCGTAACCATGATGGCGCGTAACCATCATGGCGAGTAACCAAGATGGCGCGTAAGAAGATTTTTCTCCCTACGTCAATGAAGGAGTTTCACTTAAAAAAAAGTCCTTATTTATTTATTTATTTTGTCATTGACGTTTGTTTTGTTTTAAGGAGACTATTATGTAGATAGTTAACTTATCTATTATAAGTTAAGTTATAATATGGTAGCAGACAAGGCCGTGCCCAGGTTTGATTTTGGGGGGGGGTCCAATTTTTTTTTTAACGTAATTTATTAATGAAGTAATGGATAAATTCTTCAAAACACGCAGGTTTACATACACAAATTTATTTCGGGGGGGGGGGGGGGGGGGGTCCGGACCCCAGGTAGCAGACATCTCATTAATAGGTCTCTACCATATTATAACTTAATTTATAATGGATAAGTTAAGTATCTACATAATAGTCTCCTTAAAACAAAATAAACGTCAATGACTAAATCAAATTTGAAGTAAAATTGACCAGTGGAATACCCGCCTTCAAAACGGGTTCTCCCCGCCTCGTCGCGCCGGTCGTCTCTTAACACTCTTGCTGCAGTACTTCTTTGTAGCTTTAAAATTAAGAAAAAGCATATAAAGTTTTAAAAAATTTACTTTTTTTAGTGTAAAGACTATTGCGAGGAGGGAAAGTACGGTGAGAATTGCAAGGAAGATTGTCTGTGCAAGAATGGGGCGTTTTGCAAGCCGGACACCGGGGAGTGCGGGTGCAAACCCGGCTGGAAAGGAAAGTTCTGCAGTGAGCGAATTTGTCCTGATGGTTTTTTCGGGTCTAAGTGTGACCAGCAATGTCAGTGTGATGTCAGCAACACCGAAATGTGAGTAAACAAATATTGTTGATTTAGTGCGAACTGAAAGAAAGTGACGTACTTGTTAAAAGACCTACCACTTGGCTGGACAAAAATAAGACAGTGAAACTGCCCCATGGGGCTACCTAAGAATAGTTGGTTAACGTTTTTAACAGTCATTATCGAGACTTAGGAAGCCCTTGATGTATTCACTTTACACAGACGGAAGCGGGTAAACTAGCTTTCAAGCAATTTATGAAATGCCGTACATGTTGTAGAAAAGTTCACCGTAACCCTGTCATCTAAGAGAAAGACCGTACGGTTGCAAACCCCTCCTAGTAGTGATAGGTCAACTCATGTGATTTGACTTTATAAATGGAAACCATCTCCTATTTTGAAATGCCAGTCCGCTCCTGGGAATCACTCGAGTGGGGGAGCTTGTTCCAACTTGCGCCGCTTTGACCAATCATTATTAGTAGACCTCTGACTACTTGGAGGGGTTTACAACCGCACGGTCTTTCTCTTATAACGTTAGAAGACGGCGAGGGCCATGGGTAGTTTGTGTGCAAGATTTCATGGCTTGCTTGAGAGCGAGTTTACCCCTCTTCCGTCCAAGAAGGGCTTCTTAGGTCCCGATAACGACTATTATATACGTGAACTGCCTATATCTATTGCAGATGTTCACCGCGACTGTATTTTAGGGGTCTCGGCTTGATTAGGAAATAATAAGAACCCAATGGTCTAAGACGAAGCAAATTAATGGATATCCGCGAAAATGAATTTCTGGGGCTTTATATATGGATTCGTTCAATTGTTGCGAAAAGGGGAAAACTAGTAGTCCGTAGTCCTCAAGTATAGTATAGTCACGTGCAATGTGGAAAATGCTGCTGGCAATGTCATAGTACAGCAGCAACAGCAGCTTTAATTCATGCCTCCTAGGCAGCACTAGAGTAACCGTCTTTTTCCTGTCTGTAGCCGATCATAACCAAGAGTTATTCCTGCCAACTAACTCAATTATTGATGGCAACGATTCTAAGGTGTGTTTGGCGGCCTATGGACCAAATGACCAAGGCAGGGGAACAAATCTAACAGTGTTTAATTTTTTTGAGCTTGCCGCCAAATTTTAGTGTTGTGTTGTGTTTTAGGTGCCATCCGTGGACAGGTCAATGCATGTGCAAGCCTGGTTGGGACGACTGGATGTGCTCGAGACCGTGTTCCCTACTCAAATTCGGCAAAGGTTGTCAATCTACCTGTAACTGCTCAAATGACGCCATGTGCTCACCCATCGACGGAAAATGCATTTGCGCAGCTGGTCAGTCTATAATTGACTTATTGTTTTTGTTGTTTAAGGTAGAAACAAGTCGTGTTTGGTCTTGCAGTCTAGGGTATAGGCTACTGTAACTAGGTTAGCCTCCTTTTTGTAACTTGAGGTTTCCATATAGACTACGTACTACTAAACATCCCATCCTTAACATTTCTGTCACTGACGCCGCGTTCCCCAGAGTATCGACCGTTGCTACAAGGAGTCGCCGTCGACATTGTCCCGCTCCAGAGCCTTGCAGTTGGACAGGAGATCGGCCGTCAGCAGGGCTGGAACTAGGTCAGTTTTTCCCACGAAAGTCAGATTTTTCGTTTTAAGTCAGCAAAAGTCAGGAAAATACGAATTTGGTCAGGAAAGTCAGGAAAATATGCATTTCGGGTAGAAAAGTGAGATTTCATTCAGTATAATGATAATATAATAGGGGTATTCGCGCTGGTCTGCTTGCTTGCTAATCGAAACTTTTTCTTGTCTATTGACACTTTTTTTTGTCAATGCGACCTTTTGATTGGTCAATCGACAAAAAAAAGTTTCGATTAGCAAGCAAGCAGACCAGCGCGAATACCCCTAATATATATTATAGCCTATTTAAAATTGTGTAACTATATATAACTTGTGGTGTTCTGCAACTATGACAAAAGTAAAACAGCTCTTCAGCACTGACTGCGGTGACAACCGGTTCTATCATCAAACAGGCTAGTAAGGCGTGCATCCGCTAGAAGGTGCTGCCAGCATTAGGTTGCTTTGAAGTGGCAGCAGTTCAGTGGCGCACTTTTCACTTTGTTTACTTTTCTGCCGCTTATTAGATATTTACATTTTACAGCTCTTGTTCTTCGTAGTTGCGTTGATGCGTTTTCATTGTTGTCTATTTTTAAACGCGTTTCTGAGTTTCCTTTAATAACTTATTGTAATCAACTGAGCGACGCGTTTTCTTATAAAATATTATATGGCTTACATGCTGAAGTAGCCGTTATATACTTAAATATAACTTATTAAGTTATTATTCACACTCAAACTCATAAGTGATAAGCCAAAGCCGACAAGGTAAGTCTAAGTAAAAGTATCAGTGTATCACTAAAGTGTGGCTACTGGCTCGAGGAGCGAGGACTCATCGGACATACATACTATAAATATAAAATACTGTACCTATTTTGGTCATATTTCAGTGCTTGTAGAGTTTTAGTTTAAGAAAAAAGAAATGTCAAATGTCTATTATTGAAATAATTTAAGTCTAAGGAAGTAAGGAAATTGCAATATAGCCTTGTATAGGCTTTGTACTGTAAAACGTGCCTTTGAATTTGACTAACTTACAGTATGTACGTAGATTGTAGGTCTGTACGTCTGTATCTTAGGTGGATTATTACCTTAAATCATATAGCCTAAATAAAGTATTATTTCATTTCAATCGGTGAATTATATAGGTAAAGAAAAAGACACGTGTATTGTACTAGCTACGTGTTCTTTACTGCATTATTAAGTTGGGAAAGCTAATAACCAATTTGATTTAACGAAGGTGTTCTGAGCTAATTTAGGTATATTTTCATTTTCCAGTCTCCGCCAATTTACCATAGTACAATGATGTCTATTTTAATTACTTTTACTTAATTAATTTTTAAATCTACTCAATAATTTTAATGATTTGTATAATTTTCAGGTAGAACCGAAGATGGGAAAATGTAAAGTTAGAGACTATTGGTTGACAAGAATAGATGCAAATGGCATGGCAATTAATAAGTGGGGGAAAAAGCAAGACGATGAGCATATTTTATGCTTATTTTGCAAGAAGTCCTTCAGCATTACATCTGGCTTTCAAACTGTTGAGAGACATGCTGATTCTTCGAAACACAAGGAAGCTGTCGCTCCCTATTTGTGTCCGGGGCAACTTCGGCTGTCCAGTTCCAGTGTATCTAGTGAAGCTCCTGTGGTTCCTCCCTCAATAAATGCAATTCAAGTTACCAGCCCCAGGGATGCCACTACATGGGCGGAACTGCAATGGGTGATGAAGTGTGTAGTCCAGAATTGGTCTGCATCGTCGTGTGAAAACCTTGGTGAACTTTTTGCATCAATGTTTGGTGGGAGTGCTGTTGGGGATTTTTCCATTAGTAGAACAAAATTTCGCTATTTACTAACTGAAGCTCTAGGGCAATTTTTTAAGAATGAACTCGTCAAAGACTTAACCAATGCGTACTACACACTGTCGTTTGACGAAACAACGAACAGTGCTGGGGCAAAAGAACTGCAACTTATGGTAACATACTATTCAGGAAAACAAGAAGCAGTAGTAAGCCATCATCTGAGAACTTTTTTTATTGCTTCAGCGACAAGTGAAATCTTAGCTGATAAAATCCTGGAAGGCATTAATGAAGCGAATTTGCCTTTATCGAAATTGTTGATGCTCGGCATGGATGGACCTAATGTCAACAAGAAAACACACCGCCTTTTATCTGAACAAATTTTAAATATAAGAGGAAAGCCATTGATTAATATTGGATCCTGCAACATTCACGTAATACATAATGCGTATGAAAAAGGTTTATTGGAAATTGGCGAGGACGCTTCAGAATTGATCCGAAAAGTTTACTATTTCTTGAATGGCTGGCCCTTAAGGTTGAGCGACTTCAGAGAGATTCAAAATCAAATGGGTATAAAGCAGCACAGTTTTATAAAGCATGTAAGCTCGCGTTGGCTCACTTTAGAAACGGCAGCAAGCAGAATGCTGGAACAGTGGGAGGCTGTACTTCAGTATTTTTTAACTTTTATTCCTAAAAAGAGGAATAAACTGCTGCCCAGCAAAACATACCTTGAAATAGTGAAACTACTTAAAATAAGTGACATGCGGGCTCAATTATTACTGATTTGTGAAAGCGCCAAATTATTTACGCGCTTCACCGGCAGCTTTCAGAGCTCCAGCCCCATGATACATGTTCTGTATCACGAACTTGTTCGATTGGCAAAAGTGTTGATTAATAAAGTGTGTAAGCCGGACGCAATTAAAGCCTTAGGTGTTTGTGAAAAAGTTTTATTGCCCGACAACCTTATCTCACCCGTCAAATTAATTCTAGGCGATGAAATTGTCTGTGAGATTAGCAAACTGAACGAAATGGACAGTTTACGATTTTTAACAAAAGCTCAAAAGCACTATGTAAGTGCTTGTAATCATATTCTAAAAAAAAGTTCAATCAACAACACTTTTGTAAAAGCCTGTCGTGCCTTGAATCCTAAGGAGCGAAGGACACCTGCGTCTGCGAAGTGGGTGAGATCTATAGCAAGTGCACTGCCTTTTGAGGTTGACCTCAATATATTACACGCTGAGTGGCAGCTTTTACAAGATGAGGCTGATCATGTGCCCATCCAGAAAGATGGAAAATATATTCCTGTAGATCAATATTGGGCACATTTTTTTTCTAAAAAAACGGATGCAGGTGACATTTCATTCCCAGCAGTCAGCAAGGTTGTAAAAGCAGTGTTATCAATGTCCCATGGAAATGCTAATGTTGAGCGTGGGTTCAGCGATTCTGCCCGATACTTGACTGACGACAAAGCAAGCATGTGTGAAAGGTCGCTAAACGCTGCCATGACTGTGAAGTCTGGATTACATAAATATTTTTATAAGCCAGAGCTCCTGCCTTGGAACAAAGAACTTAGTGACTTGGCTAGATTTGCGTGCAGCTCCTATAAATCATATCTTGAAGAACAAAAGAAAAAAGCAGAAGAGGAAGATAGAATGAAAAAAGAAATTGAGGAATCGAAGTTGGAAGAAGCACAGAAAAAATTAAGAATGAAGTTAGAAAAAGATACGATTGATGAGGAAGAGTCCAGGTTGAAAGAGCTAAAAGCTAACCAGGCGGCAAAGAGAAAAATTGAAAGCAAATTGCTGGATGAAGCCAATAAAAAGTTGAAAAATGCAGTGCAAAGAAACGATATGGTTGAGGTTGCAATCGCAACAGCCCTATTAGAGGGTGCGAAAAAAATACACAAGGAAGCTGAAAATGAAAGTAAAACAATTAATTCTGTGGAAAAGATTGTGGAGAAGAAGAAAAAATTAATAATTACAGATTTTTTCAAAAAGAAGTAATTTTATTTAAGAAATTTCAATTAAATATTCCTACTTCTTAAATCTGTTACTGCCAAAAATTGTTGGCTTTCTGTAATTTGTAAGATTTGCGATGACGTGTGAAATATACTATATTTCTTATTTCCATGAAGACGCTGATTTAATTCATTTTAGTTTTGGAATTGTTAAATTTTATACGCTCATGCTCAGTATACAATACTATAGTATGTTTATGCATTTTATAACAAAGTAGCTAAACATAGTTGTTCGAAATATCATTAAGGTAGAAAATAATATTAACATAGGCTACAATATGTATGTATTTATAATGATTTACATTCGATGATTAAATTTTCTAATTTTTCGTTACTTTAAATAGTGGTCAGCAAAAGTCAGATTTTTCATGTTTTTGGTCAGGAAAGTCAGATTTTTAGCTTGACATTTCCGGTTCCAGCCCTGGGGCCGTGCAATAGACTTTAGCCTTAAAGCCCCCACGCACGGTGCTTCCGGGAATGCCAGTTTTGGGAGTTGGCGGTCCGGGACGTATCGTGTGTGTACAAGAATGCCAGTCTTGGACTGTTGTCATTCCTGAATTTGAAATCCCAGGACTTCGGTTTCAATGGAAATCCGAGAGTCCACGCCAGGGGCCGAGAGTTTGCACTTAGCTCTTTCTTGCATAAAATTTCAAAGTTGCGGAGGTTTTGATTGGAAAACGTGTCATTAGAACAGCGTTGTCTTCTGCTTCTTTGTTTATTTCAATTCATATTATTAATTATTTTTATTATTTATTATATTTATATATTATTATGTTTAATATAGGGAGTAATGAGTAGTAAAAGGCTTCGAAAGGCTTTTTCAGACATCCTCATGTAGTTTCGCCAATCATTTGGTTCAAATTGCAACTCCTTCATTAAATTACTGTGGGACAAGGTGTGTCGCTGCTGGTAACAACCTTTGGTCCATTTCTGCCTATTTCGTTTTGATTTTACACATAATACATTTTGATTTGATTGATTGAATACAATGTCCAGGTCCGCCATTTTATGTGGCATGCCCGGCCGCATCGTCTGTGGGCCCAAAAATCCATGCCACGCCACGCCGGGAATGGCATTCCTGGCGTGGCATTCCCGGAAGCATCGTGTGTGGGGGCTTTTAGGCTTCAGTGGATCCCTAGAGCTCCCCAGCCCTTCTCTAGAAGAAACAAACAATCTTCAATGCTACTTGTAAACTACAGAGGGGTTTATTTTCTCTTTGTCCATACAAGTAATTGCTATTCATTGCTACAATACAAATGCACTCGAATACTCACATAAGCATTCAATGTCCATTTCCATTTGCTTTTTTTTTTCCAAACTACCGTATCTTAAAAGGCTTATTTATTTTCAGGTTACCTCGGAGAGACATGCCTTGACAAATGTCCGCACGGCTGGTTTGGGGAAGAATGCAAGCAGCAATGCGTCTGCCAAAACGGTGCTAGCTGTCATCATGAAACTGGCCAATGCAATTGCACTGTTGGTAAGGCTCATTCACTGTAGGCCCGGTCCCACCATCGCTTGGAAAGTATCGGTAAGGAAAACTCAACGGCACTGCCATCTTTCAATGCATGGCCGTGCCGTGCAGTATTCTTACCGAGAATGGGAACCACCGTGCCACCGTGCCACCGTGCTCTCACCATCTATGGAAAGTGGAGTCCGTGTTTTTCTACCCCACTATACATGGCGGCTTTCAGATTTAACTTTCCTACGTTGTAAATTAAACAGTACATATGTACCTGATTTAACGGTTTGTTTGATACTTGTACCTAAAATATAGTTTTGGTACTTAATGCCATAAGCAATATAGCACAATAATTTTTCTTAATACGTTATTTCGATATCATTCTAGTCATGTAGAAAAGCTGACTTTAACAGATTTTAAAGCTTTAATTTTTACTGTTCTTATTTTGTTATAGGCTGGACGGGATATCTTTGTGACAAACCCTGTAATGGTACAACATATGGGAAAAATTGTGGAAAAAATTGTTTTTGTAAAAACGGCGGGGATTGCGACCCAAAAGACGGTACGTTACAAAATCAAGGTTTTCGTTAAGGTGTCTTTATGCTATTTCTCACAATTTTGGAAAAACGAAAACCGAGCCCTTGGCCTCAGCAAACTCGCGACGATGTGGAGAGAATGACAACATGAATCGTAAATAAATAGAAACAAATTACACAAAAACATAGGCTATGGTAATTTCGATTTTTTTGTTATTTTCAGCTTGTCTCTTACCGTTCAAGGCAGTAAGAGCAAGCATTTCAGCAGAAAATTTTGGGATGCATTTTACTCCGAATATATATGTATATATTTTTTTAACTAATCGTTTGTTAATTATTTGATCCTTTTTCTTTCAGGGAAGTGTATTTGCCCTCCCGGGTATCAAGGTGAAAATTGTGAAGAACATTGTCCGCATGGGTCCTTTGGACAGGACTGTGATTTTCCATGCTTCTGTCGCGATGAAACAAAACTTGGCTGTGATCATGTAACAGGGGAATGTCTTTGTAAAAAAGACTGGCATGGCAAGTATTGTATTACATAGATCATTCAGCTCCTTATGTCGCCTATAATACTGTAAGCCTACAAGAAAACGTTTTGAATTGTTTTTATCTGTTTATTGTGTCTAATTCTTCTTAGGGTTGATCAAAATCATAAATTTGACTTCATAGACTAGTCATTCCCTGGAAGTTATAAACTATGTAATAATTATTCTTTGCTACCCAATAGCCGTTAACAGGAAAGTAGGTAGTTAATAAATTAGAAGTTTTCGTGTTTTTACCACCTAAACAAGTGCCCTTCCTCGGCTGACGTTAAGGTCCTGCCTACCCCCTCGAGTACTTTACCTGGATCTGCCGTGGAATACCGTCGGTACCATGGATTGGCGAGTGATACTAGAAGAAATAGCAGGGTGAAACAGATACTATTTGAAAATATTACTCTGTTTCTCCCAATTACGCTTGATAAAGACGATTTTAAACGCACAGACGATTTAAACGCTAGTGAATCGCTGAGAAATTTGTCATGGGCCAAATGCGACCAGATTTCTGACGCTGGTTTGTCACTGGTTTTCCTCTTGAGTCTTGACACGCCAGTGACCCAGAAATAGTCTGTTTTGTGCACCCACCAATAACCAACCCATGAAAAGTTTGTCAGCGTGCCTGCTGCGTTGCGATCGTCCGTGTGTACTTGGTCTTGGCCAAAACGCAGCATATTTCTTAATAATCTGTAATATTTTATAATTGCAGGAATCGAGTGTGAGAGTCGGTGTCAAATTGGTTATTGGGGGGAGAGCTGCTTAAAGAAGTGTGAGTGCGAGCACGACGCCTCCTGCGACCCCATCACCGGCAAGTGCAACTGCGGCCCCGGGTGGACCGGCTCCACCTGCAGCGACAAGTGTCCGGATGGATACTATGGCGACCACTGTCGACAGCGTTGTCCGCATCAGCCTGGAATCAACGGTAAACATTATTACTTTTTAAAGTATTGTGATTGACCAAATTTTCTATTTCGATATTTTCCGTTTCCCATGATCCGAGAAAGTGGTTTTGTGGGTGGTGTATGAACATGTACGTGCCTATGTTTGTGGGTATGTAAATAGAGCAAGACACCAAACTACTGGATTTTAACATTGAACCGAAGCATGCTGTCGATTCATGCAACAAATCCATTTCAAAGTAAGTAGTAGCTAACCGTTTAGTGCTTGAGATCAAGCCTCGTTTTGAAATGCAATTTTAAAAGGTTAGCAATTGTACGTTTGTGTAGGTAATATGTCGTGCGATCACGTGACCGGTAGCTATGAATGCATGGACGGGTACATGGGACTCAACTGCCAACACCCCTGCGACGTCAACACATGGGGGCCCAAATGTGCCAACAAGTGCGATTGCAAGTAAGTATTCCCAGTGTACAAAGGCGATTTCAACGCGGTATTCACGCTGGGAAATCCACCATTGGAGGAAAAGGGGTGGTGCAAAAACTCTGTCTACTCCAGAACGCTGAGCCCGCGCTTAGCGGACGCTCGTGCACGGTTTTACAAAATCACGTATTTCCCAGCTACGTTGAAATTGCTTTTTTTTTCACCGGGCTTAAGTATTCCTATTCCCTTATTCATCAGAAATGTCCACAATTTGAGCTTCTATTAAAATATGACAGGTAGGGACAGAGGCTCATGTCGCACTTATTGCCATGGCTATTGGCTAATGATTAGCGAGTGAAATTCGACGTTAGACAAATCCTGACGGTGTCAGTGTTACATTGAAAATCGATATCGGCAATATCGTACGACCTGCCTTTTATAATAATTTTCCCCGCTTAAAAATTATTTCTTAGGCTATTTTCTAGGCCTGGAATCCGATGGAACTTCGTAGCGTCTCCTGTGGTTGTTTTCTTGTCAAAGTGAGCTACTAACAATACAAATTTTTATAATAAATGCACCTTGTACAGTTGTGCTGTATGTTCACCATGTGTTAGTAATGTGTACTACTAGTACCGTAAAAACGGGAGAATCGGGACAAAACTTCGCTGTTAGATATGAGGCCAAAATTCAGATTTTTTTAGAAGCGAAATTAAAACGTAGAGAACTTCAACGAACTAAAACAAAGAATTTAAGTTTCGCATCTATGAAAACGGAATTTTCGCAGCAAAGTTAACAGTGAAGTTTTGTCCCGATTCATCCATGCGCCCATTTTCACCTTTTTTCACGGTACTTGCGAGACATGAGGCATTGCAAAAGAGTAGCCTCGCACTATGGCTTACTTCAATACTGCGCTGCTGAGCTGTTTACAGTGTTGCTATATCTGTCTTGCATCTCATTGTTGTTGTTATATACTATATGGAACTAAGGGCGGATTCTAATATGCTCCCTATAACATTATAGTTTACTCTATGCTTGCATTAGCCTATATTCTTCGCTATGCATTGGCTTTGTTCAAGGTAAAACTAAATAAGAGTCTTCGTTAAGTGTTGTAGGAAGGTTGAAATGTCAAAATCTACATATCCTCTGATTTCGTTGAAATGCTACAAGTTAAAAAATACTTTGCCGACAATCCTACAAACCCGTACAGAGAGATCTAAAGAATACGTTACTGTGCAAACTCCAAAGCGCGCCCTTGTGTGCATAAAAGCTGTTGGGCGTATTAACATAGCAATTAACTATTAAAATAACAAATAATAACGTGACCGGTTTCAAATATAATACAATATTAATGTAAATCATTACGACTGTCTCCCTACTCCTAAAATCCACTAAATCCCTGAGGAAATGTATCACATGGTTTAACCTCACCCTATACTGTGAACATGTCTATTTTAATATTTTAACTCAAAAAGGAATTGACATTATTCTTGCAAACTGTTGCATACTTAAATGCCTTGTTTGATTTAGATACGGAGCAGACTGCAACCACGTGACGGGCGAGTGTCGCTGCCTTCCAGGCTGGACGGGATCTCAGTGCTCACTGCCTTGTCCGAAGGGTTTCTTCGGCGTCGACTGCCACCAGCACTGCCGCTGTCTTAATGGCGGCACGTGCCGAACCAATGACGGCTCGTGTCATTGTGCAGCTGGTTTCACTGGTCCCAAGTGTGGTGAATGTAAGTATGACGTACCTTTTATGGGAAGGGTAATTTGTACAGCGGAAAATTTAATGTTTGTAGCTATTTTATTTTTACCATCACTGCATGCGAATGAAACAGGGCGGAAAAAAATTAAAAAACATGTGAAAACAATCAAAAAAATGTAGAAACATTATTTTTTGTTTATTAAAATGAAATACCACGAAGTCACGAGTAATCTAATTATTTATTATTTTGTTGTAAAGGCACAGATTTCAAAATATTGCGCCACTGTACGGCTGTGAAACGAGGAATTAATTCTTTTCGTCATTGTCACTTCACCGTTCTTAGTTAAAAAAAAAATGTGAAATCTGTGTCTTAGTGTCAAATGTTAAATGTCTTCCTTTTGCGTCTTGGCAACGTTACGCATTAGCTTCTGCTCCGGGTGCTCTATTTTAATTTGAATTATTACAACAGCTTACAAATCAAAATTTCCGTGATACAATTGGGCTTTGTTTGTTGCAGCATGTCCTTTGGGTTATTACGGGCCGAACTGCATGGAGCCCTGTAACTGTCAGGGCAACTTCATTTGTCACCCCGTCACAGGATGCCCTGCCCAAGGTAAAGATATTTAGCAGTAAAAAAAATTGTCCCGTGATTTCGACTTCCGAACCGGAACATTAGTCAAAAAATGGAAAGAAAAAATAAACATTTTGAACTAGTATGGTACATGTAGTGTAAAGATGAAAACTACTTTAAAATTACTTTCACGGTCTAACCCGGTAGATTGTTGGTTGGAGTGACATCTGGCCATGCTTCGGAGGGGAAGCAAAGCAGGCGTTCCTTAGCCGAAACTTATTCCAAACTAAATTTGTTGTTTTTATTGACTTTATATTTTTTAACTAATTAACAAAGGAAGTTATTAAGGATTTGGCTCATGGAAGTTGTAGAAGACTACTTCATGCATCATATAATAGGAAATATTAAATTGTGGTACCTTAGTTCTTTCACAAAAACCAGTGGGGACTAAAGTTTCGGGTAATCTAGGATTTTTGGAAAAACTACAAAACCGAAAAGTAAAAATGGTCGATAATATGTTGCACGAAGTAGACTTCCACAACTTAATGATCCAAATTTTTAGCAACTTGCTGAGCTAATGAAATAAAAAATGAAAAGTATTTAATTTTGGTATGCCAATTTTCTACGTAGCGTATCCTCTTAAGTTTAATACAGACAGATATGAATTGTATACCCTTAGGCCAGATTCGATACCCAACTTCATCATCCCTTGGCATGCCTTTGATTTATTAATGGCTAAATTAGTTTCAGTGGAGCCGCCTCAAAACGCAGGCAGTACCGCCGCAGGCGTGGTCGTGGCCCTTATCTTGGTCGTGATTCTCGTCGGCGTTGTGTTCTACTACCGCCGTCGCGTCAAGAGTATTAAGACTGAACTCGCCCATGTTACCTACATTGCTGATCCCCTGTCTAGCCCAGGTAACCTTTTCTTGTTAATGATACTTAATATAATAATATATACAATTACAGCTGTTAGGTGTAAGAGAGGGCCATAGGCCCTAATCTCGCGGTGTCTATATATATATTTTTTCATTAAAAATTATTTTTATATTCAAATTATATCTTGCAGTGCTACTGCTCTAAGATCGCTCGGTAAGCGGAAGCTTGAGCGTGATAATTACATGTTTAACAAATTTTTTTCAATATATTGCACCTTGTCCGGGGTTACTGGACAAGGAAAAAGGTGAAAAGTGAAGTGATAATGTCCTGAAGGACGTTTTATGAACCTAGGCCCCTTGTCCAATGCCAACGACCCCATGGATTTCAGACATTATTTATATTGTTTCCGTAAACATTTTGGGCCATTAGCAAACTGGTATACGTCCTCGATGTCAACCTACACCGGCTACAAGCGATAATGGACAAGCTGTGACAAGCTTACCATTAGCGCAGTGTAACAGGTGAAAGCATGACTTAACCAAGTACAGATACGAGTCCATTAAACTTCAGCACCATGTTTTTAAAGCTACTACTGCTATAAACCTATAAAGTATTCTCTCGATCTTGGTCTATAGTTTAGCTTCAAGATACCTGTCCATTCACACTACTATGCTTTATACAACAGGAGGAACTGTGGAAGTAGTTATTATTGCAATGAAAGTTGCTGATATGGAAGAGGGAGCAATGCAGTAGTTATCGGACCAGCAGCCTGATCTAGGCGATTGTAATACCGGTATTTATTTAATCCCCTGGTAGTAAAAATGTAAACAAGATAATTTTGGAATGGAAAGTGCTATTCAAAATTTGTTTGTTTAAAGTTATAATCCTAGGGTATTTATTTAACCCCGGTATTATAATCGCTTCGATCAGGCTACAGGTCTACTACGGCGATTATATTTTATCTTAACCTGGGATTAAAAATGTAAACAAGACAATTTTAGAATGGAAAGTGTTATTCAAAATTGTTTTGTTTACATTTTAACCACCAGATTAAGTTAATACCAAATGTCATCGTAGGCCCGCAGACAAATGCAATCTGTAAAGAACAACACCATAGAAATGAGTCCACGATAATCAACACCGCAAATATGTACCCAGAAAATCTACTCACTGTAAAAAAAATTCACTACAAATAGAGGTTCCCCAAATTAATGCATGAAACATTCGTTTGGGGTGGTATCGGGGGATGGGAAGAGACTTGGCTAGTTGATCATTGTTGTGAATAATAATATACCGGCAGGTCACGGCATTATAGTCTAATTAATTATGGTGTTATAACTTTTAGAACGGAGCCATTTTAATAATCCAGTATATGACTTAAATGGAACAACTCCCGAAAACAGCTCCCAATTCCTCAACAATAGGATTCAAAACAATTTCTCAAAAACCAGTAATTTGGCTCGGCCAAATCCGCACTCTGCTGGTGGGGACGAAGACTCATTAAAAGGAGGTGAGTTTTTTTCCTTTTACCTACCTTGCTGTTCTTTTTGTATGGCGGGGTTTCCACCGACCTCTCATAAAATTAAAAAATGGCGTCATGGGATGTGTTAAGTACAAACATTTTAATAGATTTCTACTAAAAGAAAAATTCAAATTTCCGTCAATGTCATTTGCATTCTGCAATGAGGGGTCGCTGGAAACCCCGCTTAAGTGATTATCCCACAGCAGGCCCGGCCCGTACCCTGGATTTTATTTGGGGGGGGGGGGGGGGGCTAGAGCAAAAACTTTTATAAATGATAAATCCGTAGTAATTTTAGTAGTTTTAGCTAAAACTCTTACGTTATTTATTATTTTTTTATCAAATTTGGAGGGGGGGGGGGCATGTTAAATTTAGCTTAGAAGTGTTTTTTCTTTTTCATTTTCGTTGGTCATTTCACATATTTAATTTTTCAGCATTATCTCTGCAGTTTGAGCACCCTTTAAGTCTGAAGAACCGTGAAGCGGACATGAACAATCCAAATGTTTATCAGTGTATTGACGAGGACGAAGAGAGGAAAATTGAGCATCTCTATGATGAAATTAAACAGAAGGAGGCGAACAATCCTGGTAAGTTATTAAACAGGACTCAATGAATTCATACAATGAATAAAATCTTTTACTTCACTAGTTTGAAGAAATTTCATCAGGAGTAGAAAATTTTCCTTCCAGAAGTAAAAGGTGATCCTGTGACCTGTACTTAGGTAGTGGAACAAGATAGTGAAGATATACATATATTATCAATGCCTTTAATTTTTTTTTCTTCTACCTTCTAATTTTGAAGCAAATAATTCTTTTTAGTAATTCTACTAAATTGGGCTTTACTACTGCATATTGTTTTTTACGCTTGCTGACAAATGAAGTTGTCTATATGCTGTGGACAAGGTTGACGTAAATTTTTTATGTTTTATTTATTTCTCGAATGATTCTGTATCTTTTCCCGCAAAGACATATTCTTTGTCGTTTAATATGAATGGCTGTTTTTGAGTTTCATTCTTCCTCATTTTTTTAAGTTAATTTATCAGCTTTTTCATTATTTATTATTATTTTTAATCTAGTTTAGTAACTAATTGATGTAATGATCTTATTCAATTACCTGACACGTTGAAGCACATAACTATTGAAATATTTGGAAAACCTTGTGGTTAGATTCGAGGCACATTTTGTGGTGGTATGCTTGGATACATCGTATCCTCAACCCCTACTATCCCCTACCTCAGTATGTCACCCAGCATTCGGATAATTATTGTTATTAATTTGTTTATTTAATTGTTTTATTTCAGAATTGGAGTACGATCATTTAGACTACAGTCGGCCTGGAAGTTCGTGGAATCCCAACTACCACAGAATGCGCAATCCTTTTCTGAATAACAATACAAGCTGTGCCCAGAGCAGCAGCAGCAGTTCGGATAGATCTTAGCATCACTTGTTGCACATTGCACCTTGTACAGTTCCTAGGGCCGGATTTAACGAGTGCGCGCGACTAGCGCACGCCTTATTAGCGCACATTCTATAAATCGTAGGGTTACCGCACACATCGGATTTGATTATTAATAGCCCTGTGGGAGGCATAGAGCCAATATAGCCGTGATAGTGAGCCTAGCCTTCACGTGCTATGTACGGAATTCCTCTGGGATTATACAAGCGAAGTAAGGTGTTTTGCACGGGTCCAGGTATCCGTGTTCCTATTTTGCTGTGTTGTTGATTTTGATATTTTATACGTTGCTCCTTATCCCTCATGGGCAGGCAGAGTGTTTAGGAACTGCTGCATTGTTTGCCAGTGTTTCCATTACCACCGGTAATCGCAGGATACTCGGAATTAAAAATTACCTCAAGGTAATGTTTGCTACCTGGTCTGTTTTTAACCTTACGGATACAAACAACGTATGTTTATATTGTGTGTGCTATTGCTATTGTGCCGCCTGGGGCCAATTTTGCTCCAGTCTTGCGCTAGTCTGACGCTACGGAATTGTTTAGCAACCCAAAGGCAAGGGAAGGACACTAGCAAGATTAACTGAAAAAATAGTATAATTTTCGCACTAGCGATTAGTTTATTGGGGTAAAATAATAACAAGCCAAGATGGGTTTCTGTCGAGAAGTCTGAAAATTCGGCCCAGGCCATTTCCAGTCTAACTAGGGGTAGTGAATGAATTGTTACAGTGAAATATGTCCTTTAAATATTTAACAGTAAGTTTTTCTACTCTGATAATTATCTGTTTTTAAGCATGACTCCCTCCAACTCTAGGTTTTGATATGGTAAGTTGAGTCAAACAAAATTGTTATTTTTATTGCATCACGAAAGACTTGCCATAGGAAAACCTAGACCTTGTGGGGGCCACCCTAATTGTGGGGTTTTAGGATTATCAAAATCCTCTTATTCTTTTATTTGAAATTATTGCAGCTCGTCTGATATTACTGTATGTACACGTGTTAAAAAGTCTCTGTATCTTAGTCATGTAACGTTACTACCATAAATTGATAGGAGGATTTGCACATTCGTTTTTATTATCGTGACAGCAGTTAAGTAATCCGGTATTTCGGCTCCAATGTCACAGTACTTTCATCATTGTGTGAATACATAATGACTTATTATTTTTTATGCGTGTTATGGACGAAGGCCTGCTTGTATAGGCCCACTGAACCTACCGGCTTCTGAAAAAAGCCGGCCGCTGTATAGGCTGCTGCATGGAATTGTAAACAAAAACTGCCGAATATTCAGCCGAGAGCTTAGCCGAAGCTTCGACATTCGGCCAAAACCTCTTTTGGCGACGTCTCTAATAATAGATTCGATAATTTGAATAACTTGCGAATATCACACATACATTATATTGATAACGACACTATGGAATGAATGTGCAATGTCTCTTGTTTATTCTTCTTCTGGCATTCCAGGTTTTTTTCTCTTAGTAGGAGTTTTATTTTTAGGTTTGAACATTTTGACTTTGTTTAGCTCGTCATTGTCTAATGAAATGTACAATCAGTTATGATTAGGATTTGTAGTAAAAACCCGCAACCTGAAAGTAGAAATGACATTCGCAAAGTCGTTCACGCTGGATTCATCGAGATTTTTGTAACAATAATTCTATATTCAGATATTCTGAACAATCAATTTATATTTTATTGAAACCGCGTTCTATGTTGCTTCCTTATGATTTCGTCCAAACTATCTAATGTGATATTAAGTATTGTTAAAAATTCAAATTATTTTACCTAAAATTATTGGAAATAAAGTATTGGAAATTTTTGTTGTAGTGAGCTTTAATTGACAAAAACGAGATTTTTAACGTTCATACCAATCACTAGAGTTTTTATTTCTAAGCTAATGCCTAATGGTTTTAGCCTGCTGTAGCGCATACAATAACGGTTTATTTTATATTATTAAATATGACCAATTCACTAATTCTTCGAAACTGAAGCAGAGGCTTGCTGAGGGAAAGCGTGTATAATTCTAGCAGTTTATTGTGCCTATGGTACCGTACTTCGGATTTAGTTACCCAATGAAATAATTAAAAGAATATAGGCTATTTAAAAAAAAAATATTTTATTGATTTTCACGAAATTTGGCCACTGAAACGTGCGTTAATGAAAATTTTCATGATGATAAAGAAGTGATCGATTTGATCCATTAACTTACTAAACGCATGCATGCACTTTTTTAAATTAAATTATGCCACTTACCTGTAGTTCCGTAATCACTGTCGACACAAGTTAAAGAAAGTTTCACTCTGAATTGGGACTTGGTTTTTCCCAGTAGGGTAAGCTCAAGCAATCAACGATTTTGAGGTTGTTTTCCAGTGCAAGTGGGTGGTTAGAGTTACAGTCAAAATCAAGCTATTAAGATGGCCACCCGAGACTCAGGGACCCAAAGTCAAGGGCGCAGAACTTACTGCCTTTGCAATTATGTTGTGTCTGCCCTGCGTGTGAATTGTTCATTTATTTACATTTTCCGACATTTTCTGTTTTTATGTTTGCAACCCTACAACCTGGAAACATTTTCTCCACTACGCTGTCTTAACTTATAGTTAAGCGCAATATATTCTATTATATTATGGTTGGATTTAAGTAAATTTTCTTTTTAGTAAATATTTACTATCGTACAATACAGAGAAACTAACTCCCAATTCAGAGTGAAACTTTCTTTAAGGTGCATCGAGCGTACATTTCACTCCATTGCTATGGGAAAGCCGAGCATGGTTTCCGAAAAGGTTTTCATATTTCTGACGACTAAATCAAATTTAAAAAAAAAAAAATGTTGGTTGTTATGTCTATTATACATTTTATTTTTTTAAAACTATTTTATACCTAACCATCAGTGTGGATATTGCTAACCTATAGGGAACATAGGAAACTCTCTCTGTCTTACAGTCCGTCAAAGATGAGATTTAGATACATAAGCATACATAGAAGAAAATTAACTGGTTTTCGTCTTCAAAAGTGATCAAACTGACTACGTCATAATATGATATCAATGGTAGAGACAAAATATTTATCCAGTAATCTGTATGTAGCTGTCTCTCTTTGCACACAAAGAATTATTATAATTACATCCACCCACAAAACAAACACACATAATTCATTTTTGAATTCGTACATAATCACCCAAAATAAAAGTTAACGTACTCAGCCCAACATTGTTCCTAATGACTGCAAGACAGAGATAGAGTTCCTATGTTACCGATGTGTTAGAAAAAGATACCCCCGGTTGGTCAAAGTTATGAAATGCAGACTATAAAATTGTTTATTTTTTAGTCAGTGCGTATTTTTTCTTCTAATTTTTAAATGAAACTATTGTGTATAGTTTATAGGACTTTTTACCATTTTTAACGATGAAAATCCTGTGGGTTCCACATGCCATTCAGCATATCATTTAGAATAATGGGGCCTACGAGAGAACATTTTTTTGCTAAATTATTGCATATACATTTTCAGTAGTTCAAATATACATGCACGAATATTTATTATATTGAGAAGATTCGCTATAGTTATTCGTTATTTTAAACTTTTAATACTGTACCGTTAGAGCAGCAATTGAAACGATCGAAACACCTAAGCCTAGTTAAGTTTTATTAATGTATTGAACGAATTATTGGAATAAACGAAGTGTTTCTTCTTTCGTTCCTAACTAGGTTTGCCAGGTGTCCGGTTTTTCGTACCTCTGTCCGGTGAAAAAATAAATGTTTGACCGGACTCGAGTGTGCAAAAATTTGTTTTTCTGCAGGATAGACCGAAATAATTTAAAAATGTTACAGTTACAGAAATTAAAAATGCCTACTGTCTATTTCACATTTTTATTTAAGTTACGGTGGACTACGGCTAACTTGCTAGCTACTATGATAGAAAGTTCCTCAAAATCCACTAAATTTAGGACTAGATAAAATTACTTTTTTTTTTACAAAAATTTACAATTGATAGAATTGACTTCCTGTCCGGTTTTGAAGTTTTGTAAATCTGGCAACCCTATTCCTATCAATTGCTGGTCCAACAGTTAACTGTAAACTCTTCTTAACCTTTAAGGCTGAGATTTCAAAATATGCTTTAAATAAATGACGCCCTAATTTTTTTGGTGAAATTCTTCGTTGCATAGGCGCAAAGATGTGACAATGGTCAGATGAATAATAATTAATCAAAAATACAAGATTTCTCAAAACTATTCACCCGTCTGAATCACTGCTTTTGGATAAAATCAGTACCTATACGTGCTTAATGGACTTTTTCGTTTTTTTTAGAGTAGGTTTTTAGCCGGCCGCCATACCAAGTTGAATCCAGCTGACCAGAGCAGGTTCAAAGCTGCAGATAAATTGGTCGTGTGCACAGTGCCGGTGGGGAAACATGGTAGGACTTGTCCTGGTCACCTCCGAACTAATCGTGTGACTTCACTGTGTTTCCCAAGTGGTTCGGAATCCACTACAATCAGGAGGTCCACTGGAGTCCTATGGGCCCACACCATGGCCTGGGACTGTGTCAAACCATACTACTACTAGAGTAGGTAATAATACTAAGCAGGGAAAATGTAAATATAATGAAAGATTGTATTTGTTATGAATTCTTCATCTGTCTATTTTCTTCTATTCGCTGCTACTGAATGAGAAATTAATTAATTTCGTCAAAAATACTTGGTTGTAATTTGTTTACAAAATTTTTTAAAACTTCTGCCTTAAAAGTGTACGAGATGTTGAGCCAAGTCTCTTGGTGTGAATCCTGCTAGAAAGTCAATTATAGAAAAACATAAAGTTGCCAAACTGATACGAAACGTCCGCGAAGTTTTAAGGAAAATGTTGCAAATAAAAAAATACAATGTGGTCTAATGTGTATTTTGCATACTGTACACGCTCAATACAAATCTTTTGGGATGAAATTTTATTAAAGTGGGCTCTAGAGTTTTACGATGCATTTACCAAATGATTAATTTTATAAATTACTGACGACTGAATGCTTTTTAAGGAATTCAATATAATTGTGGATGTGATAGTCAATAAAACATGTACCTACATTGATTACCATTCATTTTTCTTTTAGGTAGATACCTAAGGCGGGGTTTCCACATACGTCAATGGTCAATGGTAAATATGGTTTTGACGTGGTAGCAGAATTCTTAGTATGTCTGCTAGAACGTCAATGTCACATTTCTCATTGACCATTGACGTATGTGGAAACCCCGCCTAACCCCATGCCCAACTGGCATTGCAGGGCAATTGTAATGTTCTTCGTTGTCCGATGCCTACGGCAATTGGGCTCATTATTCCGTATAAATCCGTATAAGTCTAACCGGCGAAAAGAATCCTTTTAAGCACACCTTTGTTATGTTTTCTAATGGGAAAGTGTACTGGAAAGTAAACCTAATCATGGCTTTAAGGAATTATTTAGCTATTTACCAAATCGGTTTAACCAATGAGCGACAGCAATAGTCTACTTGCGAGTTTTGAAAACCTATTTTAATACATTAGTAGATTTATTTTATACTCCTTAAAAATATTTTTCCCCATCAATTAATTTTTACGTTTGATGGTTAACGAGTGCAAAATGCCGCCAGTTGGGGAACTATTAGCATTTGTATTGGTTGTGACGTCATTTTCGTGTCTTCAATGTCGGCGTTTTGGCTCTTGGAATCCACAGTTAAAAACACCAACATTTTATTTTATTTTTATATTTACATTTTTTTGCATTATTGTTGTTAAACTATTAGGTACGGTACATTATCTGGCATGGTTTATATTTTATTGTTACAACTGTCAACTGTCTATTGATGCTGACATCTACTACTAGTATTACTATGAGCCACAAGAATGCTGGTAGACTACTATCATTCTTGTGGCTCACTGGTTATCGAAATTTTGTAAGTTGCAGCTTGGTGTATAGGCTACTTAGGGCGGTTCCCATCATCATCATAGCTTGAAAAGTATCGGTAAGGAATACTCGACAGCACGGTGGTGGTGCCGGGCTTTACACTTTGAACACACTCAGCCTTTTAATTTATTATTAGATTTGGCCAGTCTTAATATTCAGATGCACTTTGAGGCAAGTGTCTTTACTCCTTATCATCCCAAAACTCTTCGTCCCATTCAGAGCTGTTTTTAGGCTTGTACGCAACTTGCTTATCATATTTAAAATCCGAACTTTCTTTGCTGACTTGGTTTTTGTTGAAGACTGTGTCCATAGCTTCCTTTTGCAGATTCAACTCCTTTGTAGGCAATTTGTTAAGGTTTTCATTGTTGTACGCATTGTCGATTGTCCTGACCGCCTCTTCATTAGTCTTCCCCTTCATCATTTCTTGTAGGATTCTGTAACAATTGTTGATGTCATGAATCCCGCTGTTTCATGCAGTTTATTTGGATAGGTAGTGTTTTTACGATATGGATGGAAACCCATTTTAAATTCTTATTAACGCCCAGAGACTCATTTATATTTAAAGTTAAGTCTTATGCGACGATGCAGGTACAGTAGTGCAATGTACAATTTACAGTAGATGAAACCTTTCTGGAAAAGTACGGTTATGCAGCAAAGTAAACGAGCGGTAAGTTTTTAAATTGCATAGTATTAAAATTTAATGGTAATATCTATTTGTTACGCCCTAGGCCTAACACAAGAGCATACGCTCTTCTTGGCCTAGGCTCAGGGCTGAGGACAGACGGCAGACCTCTGTTGTGTAAATGTTGTATCGGTCGTCACGTATGTCCTTAGCCATAATGTATAAATCACGAACCTTGGGTTCGAAGAATCAGAGAGTATAGAGACTATAGATAGAGTAGTTAGAGTCCAGAGTTAGAACTACGGAGACAGAACTGATTCACCATGTGAGTTGATACACGGTGCAAGTAGGAGTAAGCTCCTATGGATGTATGAGTAAGTACGTTATCATGTAGCCCTTATGTAACTAAGTTCCCCCCCCCCAATTCATGATGTTGTCCCTTAAGTGCTTAAGTTGTCCCTAAGTTATTATGTGGTATTAATGTTAAGTGTATTTACATAGGCCTAATATAAGGTATTTGGTACCATCCTATAAGCTTATATATAATTCCCCTCTCATAAGACCACTCTGAATACTCTAATCTATAGAAGGTCCCAATTAGTGGTATTCGGAGTGTGACACTATTTAAATTTGTAAATGGTCACTACATGATTGCATAATCATATTCTTGAAGTGAAAACAGATATGAGGTTATATAAGCAGGGATTCTCAAAAAAAGTACAGAAAAAAATTATTTTAAGTTACATGTATTTAAAATACTTCCTCAATAAGGGCCACTTTTTCGAAGTCCACCCATCACCATGGCAGTTAGCGGTAACTGGGAGTCAAAAATATGTAAGAACAATAATTGACGCGTATAGAAGCCAACCGGTACATAAACTCATTTTCAGATAAACGTGAAGTTAAGAAACGTTGACCTTTTTCATTGATTAACATTTGATTCAGGAACTGAGCATACAGTATACTGATTAACCTCTAAAATAGATAAGTGCATCAGGATAACCATGCTGCAGTTATCTCAAAATTTAAAAAAATTGCAGCTATACACTTTGCCTTCTATACGCCTCAATTTTGATTGGCTGTCGGACGCTTCTATGACAACAGAATTTTCACTTGGTAGTTAAATAGGAAAAAGTGGCTCTTATGCCTATAACTATATATAGACCGTTACTACAAAAGTATAAAAGGCTACAATTGTTGGCATTTAAAATAGCTAAGGCCTCAAATAGCTTATCATTCCTCTTCCGTCTGTGAGACCGCTGCACGATCCCCCCCCCCCCCCCAGTGCTTAATAAGTGCTGCTAAGCTGGGAAGCTGGTGTTCTATTCCAGGAACAATTCAATTTTTGAAGTCATCAAGTCGCCAGAGGTAAAAGTATACTGTAGGTAGGCCTATAAAATATAATACAAAATATCTTTGAAACAAACTTATTTAAAATATTAATAGCCTACAAAATACGGTATTTTCATTTGAAATACATTTTATTTGAAATATAGGCCTAGGCCTATTTCAAATAATGATGAGAGAGTATCCTCTCATCTCTGTAGGCCTATGCAGGATTAATAACTACACAAAAAATATGTTAAGTTCGTTGACATGGAATGGCAGTGTAATTTTGAAAAAAATACAGCCGAAAATTTGAAATTGGTCAGAGGAAGAATTCATTTAAAAATAGTCCATTTATATATATATATATATATATATTATTTATATGTTATGTAGGCTATATGTGTATATATTTATGTATATTATGTAGGCCTAAGTCTTTTTTGAAAGCTTGCATTTTTTATCGGACCATTTTCATAATTTTGTGGCTGTGACACGAAAAATAAATTAATTTTGCCAGAAATCCATGGGCATTTCTTGTTAACAAAATATTTTGAAATCTCTACCTTAATATTGGATTATAAAACTTTTATAACTGCAAAAAATATTACACTCACCGTAGGAATCTTTCAATTTTGAGACGTGGTAAAGGGAGTTCATAACGGGATTTAACATCATTAGCTGCCAGCTCGCAGATTGAGTCGGGTTTAAAGGTACGCAACGGTATGGTCTTTCTACGCAAAATTTCACCTTCCTTATAAATCAAAACCAGTGCTGGAGGTTTTACTATAATACCAAATTTTAAGCATGTTATAGGCCTCTCCATTTGGGCTGTGTTGTCAAACTTTGTATTCGTTGCCATGGTTTCAATTGCGCAGGGGCAGCTGGGATCCTTGGGTACGAGTAACTGGTTAGGTCTGCATGGTTCTCTTAAGCCCCCCATTCACGGAACGATTTGTCGTTTCGACCGATCATCAGCAAGAAAGCGTCCGATTTATCTTTCAAAAACACACGAACGATGTGATCGTACGATTCTCAGTCTCTTTGCCGAGTGAGAACGTGTAGCACGTACACGTGCGTGGTTGAACGATGAAGTCACAATTACTTAGTTTAAGCGCATTGGCGCTCATTCTATGTAAAAAAAGACTTTCTTCAATAACTATAAAAGGAAGACTAAGAAAGAATGGACTAATAGAGATGGCTTCTGAAAAGACATCAATATTCTTACATCTATGTTCTTGAGAAATTACGTTTTCATCCTGAAGATTGGCATAACTATCCTAGGATGCCAGCGAAAACATACTCTAGAGTCTAGCGAAAGCTGGAGACAGGCACATTGACAATGCTCATGTCCGATCACGACACGTGCGATATATCATATCTAACGATGTTCAGATCGCAATCGATCTTTTCGCGGCGGGGTTGCCTTTTGCGATCTCCAATCGATCGTTCGACCACATAATCGGATGCGATATTGCCACACACGTACAATTTGTCGTTCGATTGTAACATTGAGCGACGAATCGTTACGAGAATTGTCCCGTGAATGGGGGCCTTTACGGCTACATTAGGCGGCTGTTCTCTGACCCTAGTTTTAAAGATTCTGCCTGTTTGGCCTATGTAAATTGCGTTACAATCGTTACAATTTGGACGAAAAACTCCAGTGCCTTTTTCCTTCTCTGGTTTGGTTTTGCAGTTCATGAGTTTATTGGCCAAATTGTTGCGGTTGTATGGGGGGCTGGTGTTTTGTCTGTTGTAGAAGAAATGAGGTTACTTATTTTTTTTTCTGTGATTTTTTCTATGTATTGTATCCTGAAATATGATTTATTGGTTTCCGGGTTTAAGCTCTCCGGGGGGTAAATTAGTTTGAGGTTTAGTTTGATTTTGTGATGTCGTAGGATTCTGTCTAGGCCTACTTCCATGGTAAATTGGATTTTTGTGTGAATTGTGTTGATAAAACTTAAGAAATTGTCTAGTTGTCTGTTACTTCCTGTCCAAATGCAGAAGATATCATCCACATACCTTGTCCAGAATGATATACATTTAACTAGGGGATTTTTATTGAGTAGAAGTTTTTGTTCGAAGTTATCCATAAAAATTTCAGCAAGAAGGGGGGAATGGGAGGAACTCATAGGTAGGCCCATTTTTTGTTGCCTAGTAGTTGGATTCGAAACGGAAATAGTTTTGATGAGTGCATGTGTCTAACAGAAGGAGGGTCTCAGAAATAAGGCTGTTCGAGGTATTATTGTGTTAGAGTGACTGGGCAACTAATTTACGTACTTCATCGGGTACGGGAATATTAGTAAACAGATTTTTGCCATCGAAAGAGACGAGTTTGGCATTGCTGGATAAGGAAAGGTGCTTAAGGCGGGAAACCAACTCGAATGAGTTTTTGACGCTGTATGGCTGGGTGTGAAGTTTGATAGCTCGCAAATGTGTTTGTTGAGAAAACGAGCTACTTTGCTGGCTGGGGCACTGTTATACGAAACTATACTGGGCGGATAGGTTGATTGGGCTTACGAAGTTTAACCGGACCAAAAAATGAAGGAGCTACGGGGTTCATGTTGGTAAATTTACAGGCTATATCTTGAGGTATCATATTAGAGCTTTGTTTAATGGCTTTTTTGGTTGCTTTTTGGAATTTGTTTGTGGGGTCTACTTTAAGTTTTACGAATGTGGATTCATCAGAAATTATGTCTATGACTTTAGAAACATAATCATGGGTAGGTAAAATGACAATAGAATTTCCTTTATCCGCCTTGGTGAGTGTAAGGTTATTTTGGGCTAGTTTCTTTTTTATAGATTTAGTGTTATCGTTTTTGTGTTTAAGTTTGACGTTTTTCAGAATATCTGCTGCTATGTGTTTTTCATTATTGTGGTTTTTTAGGCTAATTTCAGTGTCTGACATTAAGTTGGTTAACGTGTTTTTGTTTAGACCTATATCGAGGCAATACTTAAGGCCCTTGTTGAGAAGTTGCATTTCTTTTGTGTTGAAAATCGTGTTAGATAAGGTGACGGTACGAGGATAGAATTTATGTGTTGTGATGGGTAGTGTAGTGAGTGTCTGCGCTGAAGGCGTGAGGCCATGACCTACCCCAGTCTGCATCGATCGATGAAGGGGGTTAGACCGGGAACTCTCGTGCGTCCCGCGCATCTGATGTTTCGTGTCCCGATGTGATGTGTGATTTAATCCGTTGGATTTGTTATTTTGGTTTTGACTCAGTTCATTTATTTTTTTATTTAGTGTTGTGCGTTTTTTTGTAAGTGATGCCACTAATTTTTGTGTATATTTGATCTTGAAAGGTGGTCCATTCTAAGAAGTGAAGTTTGAAAGATAATTCTGAATGTAACACTTTAAGGGAAAGGCTTATGATGTCTCTGATTTTGAACCATTTTTTGATTTCTTCTGCTAGCCAGACCTTCTGGGCGATTCTAAGTGCTTTATTGGATTGTGTGGAAAGGTTCTTGTTTCAATTTGAATGTATTTAGGAGTGATTCTAAGTCTTTTGCAATCTTGTTTAAATTTGAGGTTTGAAGCAATGGCGAATTTTTTTTTAAGTTTCCTATAGATTTTGAGTTGTTCAGGAAGACTAGCTGTTTTAACATAAATAATTAGGTTACTCGTGACTTCGTGGTATTTCATTTTAATAAACAAAAAAATAACAAACAAAAAAATAACACTAAATCTATAATCAAGAAACTAGCCCAAGATAACCTTACACTCACCAAGGCTGATAAAGGAAATTCTATTGTCATTTTACCTACCCACGATTATGTTTCTAAAGTCTTAGACCTCATTTCTGATGAATCCACATTCGTAAAACTTAAAGTAGACCCCACAAACAAATTCCAAAAAGCAACCAAAAAAAACCATTAAACAACGCTCTAATACGATACCCCAAGATATAGCTTATAAATTTACCAACATGGACCCCGTAGCTCCTTCATTTTTTGGTCCGGTTAAACTTCATAAACCCAATCAACCTATCCGCCCAGTAGTTTCGTATAACAGTGCCCCAGCCAGCAAAGTAGCTAGTTTTCGCAACAAACACATTTGCGAGCTATCAAACTTCACACCCCGCCACAGCGTCAAAAACTCATTCGAGTTGGTTTCCCGCCTTAAGCACCTTTCCTTATCCAGCAATGCCAAACTCGTCTCTTTCGATGTCAAAAATCTGTTTACTAATATTCCCGTACCCGATGAAGTACGTAAATTAGTTGCCCAGTCACTCTAACACAATAATACCTCGAACAGCCTTATTTCTGAGACCCTCCTTCTGTTAGACACATGCACTCATCAAAACTATTTCCGTTTCGAATCCGAATACTTGGCAACAAAAAATAGGCCTACCTATGAGTTCCTCCCATTCCCCCCTTCTTGCTGAAATTTTTATGGATAACTTCGAACAAAAACTTCTACTCAATAAAAATCCCCTAGTTAAATGTATATCTTTCTGGACAAGGTATGTGGATGATATCTTCTGCATTTGGACAGGAAGAAACAGACAACTAGACAATTTCTTATGTTTTATCAACACAATTCACCCAAAAATCCAATTTACCATGGAAGTAGAAGAAAACAACTCCCTGAAATTCTTAGACCTCACCATCACCAAAATTAATAGTACCCAAATGTTGAAATCAAAAGAGCTTTACACAATAGGGAAAAATTAACAAACGACATAACAATCATCCCCTCTAATAGATCGAGCTATAGTAGGTTAGGAATAGATAACCAGCCACGCCCCCTCCCACCCCCGCTCCCAGTCATATATAAACCAAGGTTTCCTCTCCCTAGTCACATTTGCATCTTCTCCTCAAGTTGATCAAGTCTCAAATCGCAGATAAGGTGTAACTGTGCTAGTGGGTTTCCCTCTGTAGATGGCAGTTCTTGCCGAAAGCGCTCAGGGTTTTATACTAACACAAGTGGGTTTCTTAGACAAAGTTAATTTCTTAACGATTATTTGGGTTTTACTAATTCGGGTTGTTATAACAAGTTTTTCTAAAACTCTAAGATTTTGTTATTTTTTGTTTATTAAAATAAAATACCGTACCACGAAGTCACGAGTAATCTAATTATTTTGTTCCCAAATCATTCCTACATACAGTAGATAATATAGCCTGATGCGTTTTTAAGAAAATACATACGGTACCATAGTAGAAGCTTTCAACTATCAAGAAAGCTACTGTACCTGTGTGGAAAATAAAGCTTTTACTAAATGCGGCACCGACCCAATATCAAAATTTTCAAATCCAAGTAATATTTTGCGATTTTTGGGCTTATCACTAGACTAACTTATACAGTCATCTCTTCATAGGCTTCGTCTAGTCACAAAATTGGTCATTGACTAGGCTACACTGCGTGCAGTAAATACTTTTTTAAAATTATTATTTTAGCTGTCTTCGCATCACAAAAATGACAAAATTAGCCTAGGCCTAGGAAGGTACTCGAGTAAGCACTGCTCTTAAGAGTGTACAGCCCGTAGGGAATTGGCAGCCCGAAATTTAATATTTTTGATTTAATTAACTAAACAAGTTATTAAAGATTTGGCTCATTTAAGTTGTAGAAGACTTCATGCGTCATATACTAATATAAGGTATTTTTAATTTTCGAAATTGAAGTTTCTTAAACACGATTTTACGTGATAACTTATTGTTTATAAATTATTATCGTGTTTATGAAAACACTAAAATTTCGAAAATTGAAAATACCTTATTATATGATGCATGATGAAGTAGTCTTCTACAACTTAAATGAGCTAAATCTATAATAACTTGCTCAGTTAATTAAATAAAAAAAAGTATTAAATTTCGGGGTGCCAATTTCCTACGGGCTGTACACTCTTAATAAAATGAGCAGTAGGTTATTTTTGTGGCTTATTATAGCATGAAAAGGGGTCCTTGAAATAAAAGAAACTGTCACTCAAAACAATGGTGCGCGGGCCCACTTATGATCTCATGAGGGAAACGTCATATCAGCGGAAACCTCCATCAGTTTCTCTTTTTTTGGGGATATATTATTCTCTCTGGATTTGTTTTGGCGGATAATGTTGGCTGGGAACGTACAGTACATCAGCCGTCGGCTAACTGACCGTGACTGCTGTACGGTTTCATCATGCCGACATTCACTAGACATTTCCCATTAAAGATAATTTTGAAAATGAACCATTTCCCCTCTCTTACTGGGTGTTGATAAAAACCCACCCGTGCCTCTATATGACAACCCTCATTTGCATGGAATTAAAAGGCCCACTACGACCATGTTAGTATTATTTTTCCAATCAATAAATAGACCTACTAGGCCTACTAAAGAAGAGATTTTAAAATATTCTGTAAGCAAAGGAAGAACGATTTTGACGATATTAAGACTTAATTGAAATATATAAATAATAATAATAATAATATTTCCTGTGTTGCTGGCTACAGCCGGAAAGATATGAAAATAATCAGATGAAATATAAATACAGCTTAGGCTATTATTCGCCCGGCTGAGTTTCTTCCATTGTATAAAATCGGTATATTGAGTTTAAATGCAAATAAATAAAATTTATCGTGTTTTCTTTGAAGAATAATCCCAACCAAAACACTTCGTGTAAAAACAAGCCAAGTCCCTTACAATTGTGAGATACAGAAAAGTCGGCCAAGTTCTTTGGCCAATTATTGTGTTTTTCAGTTTAAAAATAAACTTTGAGCGATTTCGTACCTCACAACTTTATTAGATCTAAGAAGTGTGGCAACTTATGGGCCTAATAACAAAATTTATAAGATTTCGTACCTCACAACATTTTAAAGACCAAGGAACTTGGTCAACTGATGAATCTGACAACATTAATTGGCCCAAGAACTTAGCCAACTTCTGTATCTCACAACCTTAATTGGCTAAACTTTTTGCACACTTACAATTGGTAACACTTGGCTTGTTTTTACACGAAGTGTTTTGGTTGGGATCTCGTAATTTTTTGCAGTAGGTCTACTTGTGACATAGTTTTAATATAACACACGTAATGTACGATTGGATGTAGAGGCGAACTGTTCGACAGACGCTGCTGTATGTAGGTTAAGTGGTGAGAGAAAGAATACTTGGCAGCGCTCATATGGTTTGATATGATGTCGGGGGTGTGTAGGAACTTGGCTCGCGCGCTACCGCGCGCGTTGATAATTCAGATGGTGTATGTGAAAGCTTGTATTTATTTATTCATTTATTTCTTTATCTTCGTTAAAGTGGGTTTATAAAATATTTTGAAATGTCTACGTTAAAATTTTACTCTATCCAATTAAGTTGTAGTTATACAAATTAATAATTGTATTAGTAGGTACGGTACATTAAATCAATAAAAAATTAAAAAGTGTCAGGTTTTGGAGAGAAAATCTTCCATTCGAACCTCTTTCAAAATATTTAACAGTTTACAAATGACGACTGAGTCGTGACAAAATTAATTAATGTCTCATTCTGCAGCCGCAATCCGCAAATTTACAGTATGAAAATTCCCAAAATAATGAAAACGTAATAATATAAAACAAGCATTCTCAAACCCCAGACTACCTATATATTCACCCTGTACCGGTACTGAATTAAGCTTAGGTACCGTACTACTATTGTATACATCACTACAAAGCGTTTTTTCATGTTTTTCAAGTAGAGGAACTAATATAAAATTTCAATTGAAACAAGGTAAATACTGCGAAAAACTTGTATTTTATTTTTTAAATTTAGTTACCTGACCATAGTTATAGCTGCGGCTGCAGAATTTTAAAATGTTAAAAATTTTAAGTCATTTTTTTACAAAATATTTAAATCCTTTCCTTAAAGACACTTCGATTTTGAATAAAAGTTCCAAACCATGCACTAGACAGAAAGATGCAATATTGGCCTACGTTAAGTAAACCTTACATTAATTATTACCCTTTCAAATACAGTAGCCTACCTACCCGAAGTTTTATGGCGTCACAAATGTATTTTGATGTTAGTCCATCCCCTCCCCGTCCCCATTTTACGCCCTTAGCTGCTTCCATTTTCACTCTACATATATATAAACTAGATAGGAAACTATGTTTTAATGTAGTATGCTAAGCATATGCGGATTTTAATTTCTCATGAGAACATCGCCGCCATCCCATTTTGGCCAAATTCACCATGTATATCTTATGGAGTGTTGAATTTTGGCCAAAATGCAATGGCCGCCAGTCAATGCTTTTATATCCATACCCAGTTCTCGTATTTTTCATGTTGTTGTCATCGCCTGATTTTCACCCAGTGTAGAGACAAAAGGCAGAATGGTAAACGAGACAAAATAAATGACTTTATCACAACTCAACCGAGGAAGGCTATGTGCTGCGAAAGGTGATGAAATAAGAGATACTTTTGAGCCAAGATATCCTCCCGAACAAAGGAGTGATGTAAAGTCCTCATTATTTTTTTTGCAACACTGTCTTTTGAAGACTAGGATTTCCATGTTTTCAAAATTAGCTTACCCATATAAAAATATAGGTGCGTCGTGTAGTTTCTTGTGACACTTCTTTTCAAGGGGGCTTTAAGGGGCAGATTTACACCTCTTTTCTGAAATTGCTTTTAGAGGCTTCTAACCTAAAAAGTTTGATGCCGCCTCTGCCTTTGGCGACTTCTTAGTGATTCTCATAAAAAAATAGCAAAACATCACAATGCCAACTTCAATGTAAATTTTATAAATCCCTGTCAGCTCTGACCGATCAGGTGTAAGGCGATTTCACGCCAACGCCGCGATAAATCTAGCGTATAGAGCATTCCTTTAATATATTTCAACATTATACTACTATTATATATATTATATATTATAGAACTATTATAATGTTGAAATACGGTTTATATTATAGCTATATTATAGCTATATTACAGCCTATGTTGCATGTCTCTCGAAGGTGCCCATTCCACATACGTACGTCAATGAAAATTATGAAATTGAAGGTGGTAGCAGACATTAAAGACATACTAAAAATTCTGCTCCCACCTTCAATTTCATAATTTTCATTGACGTTGTACGTATGTGGAATGGGCACCTAAAGAGGATATTGATGTATACGTCTATCATATCTATCAACCACTACTAACTCGGATTGAACAGAAATGTATATAGGCTATTTCTAACATTAGAAACCTATTATTGTTTTTTTGTTTTTGTTTTAGTTTTTACTTGTTAAAACTCAGCAACAAGCGAATATCATTTTGATATTTTAAGAGACACCCTGAAGGCATTTCGCATGCTATCGACTATCGGTGGAAATACAGATGGGACGGGGGTTCCCACCGGGGAGTGAGTCAGGGAGGGGGGGGGGGGGCAGGAACATAGATAAGCACTCACTTCATCGTAAAACTAGCTCTATACCCATCTCTCAACTTATGTTTCACCAGTTGGGACTTCAATATTCAACACCTTCCAGAATTGAAGTATCAAGGTGTAGAAGATAAAATTTGCGGCGGAAAAGTTCCACTGGTGACTACGTGATGCTGAAACAATGCAGGCTTTACTGGGCATAATAGCAACTCCTTCGCAAAAAAAAAAAAATCTTGAAATTTTCTCAAAAATTCTCTTACGCTCGCGGTATGTAAGGAATGGCATAGTAGAAAATTATAAAATACCCTTTGTGGAACTCTGGATTAGTGGATTATATTTGCCGAATTAAAAGGGGGAGGCGGACACACTCCAGTCTTCATGCTCTCAATACTCGTAAGTCGTAAGCGAGGAGGGTTAGTGGCGGACTGGGTAGGTGGGCATATGCCCGGTGGGCCGGAAAAAAGGGAAAAAATCGCAACATATTTCAAAATAAAGTATAATAACATTTGTGTTAATAACAGTATTTTGACCCCCACCACCCATATGCCACAATTGTCAGGTACGACTAACTATTCCTCACATTGTCATAGAATGCTCTGTCTACTCAAGATACAGAACCTTCCCTCCTGATACAGATTTCCAGAAAGCAGTCTCGCACAATACAATACTTCTCCAGCACACCATTACTTTTCTTCACTCAGCAGCTCTGGCAAGCCTCATCTAGCAAACAACACACTGGTTTAATACAAGCATTGGCAAACTGCCCTTAGACTGTCACTGGGCAACCCGTTGTCCAATGCCCTCCTGATCGCAGTTTGCCACATACCACCAACTCATACCATACACACACAATACAGGCAACAACACCGGCAAACTAACTACAAACCAGAAAGCGCGTTTACCCACACGGGTCTGGCGCTTATAATTTAAAAGAAAAAAAAAAGAAAAAAAATTGACCTGAGGAAGGGGCTGCGGTATCCGAAAACGCCTGGGCTGATTCCCAGTCCCAGTCCGCCACTGAGGAAGGTCATAAGAAGTTGGCAGTTCGGTTTGGCTGGCACTCTAGGCTCGAGGCATAACATGAAAGGGGCAGAAAAAGGTTTCGCCCCCATCCACCCGGCTCGATACATTTAAAAACTATTTATATAACATAGTTCGTAATGCCATGTTGGGGTCCAACTAAGTCCATAGCCCATGCAGATAGTCTATCCTATAGCCTGCAAACTATATATAATTTTCTAACTTATAGTTGTGAACACAACAATTAATTGGCTATCATAATTGTAAAAAAAATAAATAATAGGCTAGTACAGTACAACATTAATTGCTCGAATCAAGTTTAAATGAACCCCATTCGGATAATAAAATATTCAGATTCGGATATTCTGCAAAAAATGGCTATAATTTTGACGAAAGAGAGCTTATTTTCAGGACTCTACCATTCAGTGGTTATAACTGTTCGTTTTATAGTGACTTTCCAAAAATATGAAATCACTATTTCCTTATTTAAACCCTGTGCTAAAACCTCACCTAAAATGTTTCGTTCTACAATTACTGCTGTTGATATATACGAATATGAATACGAATACGAATATGTCTGATACAGTGTTCGCATTATTAAGACCCATAATCTGACGACCGGTATTTAAAACTTATTTGACTTAGCAGTTATCTTGTTATAATAATAATAATTCGTGTATTTCTCAACAATATTAACATAGCAACATAGTATATTGTAGGGCCCTTAACCTACTGGTGTGCGGGGTACCTACCAACTCTAGCTGATAAAATTTATTAATATAATAATCACACAAGCACAATCGCAATAACTAAGCCACAACAATACGTACTCATACTCATACTGCAAAGTTGACAGTACTGCCCCTGCTGTTATACTCGAATTTGACCCATATATACTACAATAATGCCTCACAGTGGTCAGTAATATGTTTCTTAAGGCCCTGGCACCGTCGGTGGTTATTTTAAAAGCATTAAATACGACATTTGCTTGGTACCAAAAGTTCCGTCTAGTCGTAGTTCTTTTATAGCTGGGAAGACTGACAAACCTTATTATTTTATTAATATTAGTAGTAGTATTATAATTGTTATAATTATTATAACAAGATAAGTGTCACTTCAATGTTAGGTATCAGTCGTTGGATCGGGCCTTAGTATAATCTCGGAATACCACAAACTCACTACAACAGGGCTGCGACTACCTACTGTATAGGCATATGTGCAATAACATGTTTAATTTAATTTTTTATTTTAGTTTTAGGGCAGGCAAAATTGTTATTGGTCTAATAGTCCTCTCTAGTAGACCTTACAATTATTGTGTATTAATTGTTTTTTTAAAAATTTAATACATGTTCCATTCATTCATTCATTCATTCATTCGTGTATTTTTTATTAAATAAATTAATAGTACTTCGTCGGGATTCAATAGATGTCACGGTAGAAGTATGAATACGATATGTGTCGCAGTTTAACTGTCACAGCCCGTTCTCAGCCAATGTCGCGCGTCCGCTTAAATATTTCTGCGATGTCCGAAAGAGATTAGATTGATAGGAAATTCGGATAACTAAAGTTATACTGGTCATATTGTATAGTGTATAAACTCCCACTACCGAGTCAATACAAAATAGTTCGGCGCTGTACTTTTTTTTTTAAAATATAAATAAGGTGTCGAACATACCGTATGCTGGAAGTATACTTAGTGTAGTTTTTGCATTGTACAAATACAGCATGCAGCCCTCATTTTTTATAGCGGTATTGATCTAATGGAGCGATGTGTGGGTGATTTCGTTATCTCAAATATAGTACACCCAATACTGTTATTTTCCGTTCATGTATGCAAATGTAGACAAATCCAATTATAAGTTAAATTGAAGCTAGGCTACAGTGTGTAGACCATCGTATGTATTGGATGTGGTACGATGCTTGTAACTATCGACTACCTACTGTACACCGAATAACTTACGTACTGTAATTAATTAGGCTATTAGCCATTGGGCGCTGAGTGATTGTCAACCAGGCATTCGTTTATTATTATTGCTTTCCAACTTATATACGTAGTATTGTATAAGGGAAGCTTTGTGATGGACAAAATTTTCGATTCCGAGATTTCAATGGATTTACACGTTTTGAGGTCCCAGGAACCCAAAAAAGTGGTTTTTACGAAATGTCTGTCTGTCTGTCGGTCTGTCTGTTCGTCGATTTGTGGGCAAACTACACAGTGGATTTTGATGGAATTCGGCATGTGCGTTTACAAAAATCATACCTCGGGACATTTTTTTAATTTGGGGTACCTGAATTTTTGGGGGGTTTAATTCTCAAAAAACTCCCACAAAACGCCTAAAAAAATTATTTCTCAAAAACGGCTCCAACGATTTCTTTTAAATTCACATATATTGTAGTCGATATTAATGTTAACAAAATGTCGCTTGGCCCTTGATAGTTTTCTTTTAGGGGTAAAAAAATAAAAATAACTCAATTTTCATGAAAAATAATATAAAATAATTTTTCAGCGGAACCTCTCTATCGGTGATTTCTACCTCCGAGCATGTTTTAGGTGTTAAATTGAGTAGCAATACCGGACAGGTTGCTTTCCCAAGAAAGTATTTAAAAGTATTTGATTTTGTGCAAAAAATTATTTTTCGAAAAAATGATTGAAAATTCACGCTCAAATGCATTGTGCGCCCTGCCATTATATTATAACTGTGTGGTAATGTATTGGTCTGCCCGATCTTGAATATGCAATGCCACAGATTATTTCAGTGCTTTGCGATAGGGGATATCCTAGGCCGTTGCCAATGGGGTCCCCCCCCCCCGGGATATCATGTTCAAGTAGACTCGGACCGGTTATTTTGTTCGTGATCTTTCTGGTTCACAATTTTTTTCGCTTTGCTTATAATAGCTTATAGTATACTCTTCTTAAGAGCACCTCACTACGCGTTTTTTTTTAACAAAGTCAAATTTCTCGTAAAATATCAATCATACACCCCCCGCCCTTTTGTGAAATAGTTTAGTTACTCAATAAAATGTATCTTTGCAAATACTAAAGAACCGGTCCGAGTTTACTCGAACATGCTTTCCTATTTACCAAATTAGTATAGGAACCGGGATAAATAATATGAAATTACCATTAGTAAATGCTTTTCCTAGGGTTAAATTTCGGTTTCCTCGAAATTCCCTATCCCAAAGCACTAAATTGATCGATTGGACGTACGACTGTAACCAGGATTTTATTTCAGGGAAGCCTGCGATCCTATAGTACACATGTAGTGAAATATCCAACTCTCACCCGAAAGGTTCGAGGCCCGCACTATACTACATTTTCTGGCCATGCTTCGGAGGGCATGCAAAGGAGGTGGTTCCGGGCCTTCTTAGTTGAGTGTATAAGAGAGGGCTTTATAGCCCGAACTCCGCTAGGTTGGCTTAGTAATAGAACAAAAAAGTCCTTATTTATTTATTTTATTTTATTTATAGTAAGCCTCTTCAGCAAGTGCTGATGCAAATATCCGAACACTAGCAATCATTGCCACTCTATGGGTGGTTCGATGTCCTAAGGCGCATTTTCCACCTACGTCAATAGTCAATAGTAAATGTGGTATTGACTATTGACGTAGGTGGAATAAGCGCCTAACTATATGATGCACCAGACATGCGTTCGGTACATACCTGCATACAGTACAACAAATACCCTGGAAGGAGCAATACCCTCGCCCAACCTACCTCCTACTGCAAGAAAGCAGAAATGCAATAGTGCAAAATAGTGCTGTACCGAGTGCAAAATAGTGCAAAATGCAATAGAGGGAAATGTAATGGTACCTGCACCTGCTGCAGGTCTACCTAGCTATTCTCGTTATTCCCCATGGCTCAATTTAACCGTAGCGGAGAATAAAAATTCATCACGCGAGACAAAGTCGCTGTGAAAAACTGTTTCCCCCACTAAGCCTATTTATTCATAACCCTCTTGAGACCACAGGCTCCCACCTGATACTGGCGAATGATAAATACCATAAAAGTGATCTCTCGTTTAGGAAATATGGGCCATACAAAGTTGTGAGGGGGGCGGGGAGGGGTCAGCTGAACGGGTGGTAGCTGGGACAGGCGCAGAGACCGGGTGTGTTCTGCTTGCCTCAGTTTCGATCTGTCCGTGGGCCTGCGAGGGCCTTTTTTGGCCTACTTTTTGCATTTCTCGCGCTTGAACAAAATTATCATCTGTTTTCTGCTGTCATCCCGCTCTGCACCGGTAAGATTACCAAGGGATTTGACCCATTTTTCTGGCTATAGCTAACGCTGCTCATTTAAATTGTACATTTTCAGAAATTTGCTGACACTATTTCGAAGGTAAACAAGACTGTTAACAAATAATTATTACGGCGTATTGAGATAATTTAGGTGTGTGTTGTGTCTGCAATTGATCACCTAAATGTAAACTCTGGGAAAATTGACGTTTCATCTAAGGTCATGGTTCAGAAGTCCAATCTGAATTGTCAAGGAGCGCGTTTAATGCATTATCAGTGAGATAACAATATAACTTTCCCAAAATCCATTCTATGTGTTATCACTCTGGAATGTCACGCCTGTGAATTGGGGTCTGTGGGGGTGGGATATAGACTCTCTACTTTTCAGTACCTATAGTTAGCAAGCCTGTGTGTTTTTATGCATATTATTTATATATAGGAATAGTTTTTGTAGAAACATGAAGCCCATTCCAATGGGTACCGTCCGACATGTAAAGTATATAATATTCATAGGTACTCAATTGTATTTGGTCTGTTCCTTCTATTGGCAGCCGTCATGCTGTATCACAATGATAACAGCCAACCAATCTGATGAGCGTATTTAGTGGGATTATTCATAAAAATAAGCATTGGTTTCGAAAGTAATCCTCTTCTTCTAATGCCTCTTCTATAGAAGATTGGCGATCATCATGGCAATCGTAGACACGTAGATACCGTACTGCAGACTCTCCGAAAGGAAGTCACCTATGTAGAGTATCGAATGTACTTAGTCGTGATGACTACTAAGGAATTTTAATGTAGTGGTTTCCTGTTGCCTTCTGCATCCTTATGCCATTGACTCTTCATTGAGTTCCTCCACCTTCGGGACCAGTTTCCCAACGCCAGGACAAAAGAGTGCCCTAGTAGTGGTTTCTTATTTGTGGCGGCAACTATTCGCCCCGCCACAGTCATCCTCAGGGGCTACTGTGGCATTTTCTAGACAAGCCTGCGCAACCAGACTTGCCACCATCACACCCTCCGATTATCGCGATGCCTGGTCGAGGACTGCTTATTCGTTATATTCGCAGCTAGCCAGGCGCGGATCTACGGGAGGGGCTATGGAGACTATAGCCCCCCCCCCTCCATTAGGGTCCTCAAAATGCGTAAAACCCCAATATTTCAGTCCTATTTTTCACAAATTTTCTCCCGGGCTCCCTTGTGATCTGTTGTATTAATTACCTATAATATAGCACCCTTATTGTACTGAAAATACGTAAAACCCCAATATTTCTGCCCTATTTTTCTAAAAAAATTAGAAATTTAATCTTAGCCCCCTTCTTGGTCTCATTCTAGATCCGCGCCTGCAGCTAGCCACCATAACTGGTGCCCCCTGTGACCCCGCTATAGTAGTCTGCCGCTCAGCCCTAGCTTTGAGAATAATAAAAGGTAGAAAATAAAGGTATTCATAACAAATACAGTATAAATCAGACACTTACAGTATATACTGTATGTACCATTTATTCAAATATACCAAAAAATATATCCTTTTCACATTCAACACTGACTACAAAATAGTTTATGATTATCTACTGTAATTAGCTATAGTAGCAGATAATAGGATTATACCTAAGTACGTGCATAAAGTTATTTATTAATTATTAACGCTGCAAAAGCCAGTTCTACTCGAACTTTTTTTAAATGTGTTTTTGTGACTGTAAGTCTTTACCCCAGATATAAAAGTCTCTTAGTGTTGGGGTTGACATTTATATTTAAAATATTTAATTGTAATACATATGTATTGGCAGATATTATTACTTTATAGTATTACTTTTTATTTTTATCATTATTTACCAACTAGATAACTTATATACAACTTATGTCTTTAATCTTCACATTGTTAAATAGATGTACGATATACTGCTTATAATTATAATTGTACAATAGATATGTATCACACATGTAAATTATGATAAGCATAGTTAAGTAAGTTAAGTTAATTTGCATATTATTGGACTTTGTCTGTTTGCAAATAAACGCTTATTTATTTATTTATTTATTTATTTATTTATTACATAGGCTTACTTACTTGAATTGATCCATTACAGGCAAATGCGTCATAGTTCTTTCAATACAATCTGCCGTTTTCCATTTAAATTCAGTATGTTCCATTACATGAAATGGCTGTGTTATTATTTGTTTTTAGTTCCAAGTAAATTTACCATAGTCTAGATGGAATATGGCTTTTCTTTTCATGTGGAAAATTTTAAATGACCACTTTTTGGCCTCCATTTAACCAATTTCTCAGTGTTGGCGCAGAATTTATATTTAGACACAGTTTGACTATGATGTGTTAATCCAGTAAGTTAGCCCGTTAAAAGTCACGGAATAGGTAAGATTAGAAAGTTATTGGCCGTAAAAGAATTGCACATGCTGGTTCACAAGATGCACGTATTTTTTGTTTATTCCACTAACTGTAATTGTTTCCCATTCTTCGCATTTTTATGGTCAACTTATATGGCCGTGCAGAAACATGCGATGCTGCTGGCACCCAACAGTACCTTGAATCAAAAGTCAAAATGTTTTAAATGAAAATTTTACATTACGGCCGGAGTTACGTGCCGAAGCAGTAGAATCTGGGATGATAGGCCATGGTCGTTTTGAACGCATACTTCAAAACGTTTCGTTAACATCTGTGGTCAGCATCTTCAGTGGATCTGCGTAGACCTCTAAGATTGTGTCACGGAGGCTCAGCAGCAACTGTTGCTACGCAGTTAACCCAGTTCCACTGAAGATGTCGGCCACAGATGTTGACGGAACGTTTCAGAACGTCTCTCCCGGATTATTTATACTGGTATTTTTTTTTTTTAATTAAGAAAGAGATTGTGGCAACATATTCAAAATGAAAACCTACGAGTTATCAGCTTTAGCGCCGTACCTGGATAATTTCAGGTTCAGATTAAAACATAATTTTTCATACACGCATTTTCAAATTTTCCTCCGGGGAAGGCCCCCCTCCCCTGAAGTTACCATAGTTTTTATTGGTGTGTACCGTACATCACCTGCTTGGTAGACAAATATTTTCTTTGATCTGGAACCCTGTTTGGGCTCTTATTTCGATTTACGGCAGATTTCAGTAGGGCCGTGACCACGAAAAGGTTGGGAACCACTGCTCAATATCAATTGCAAATAAAGAGGATTATCTCAGCTGTAGTTTTTACATACAATAGGAAATTTAATTAACTTTGGGTGGAAAATTAGCCTTCCCTTGCATGCTGTTGTATACCTGTTGTGTGGTTCTGCGTTTGATCCATAAAACTGACGAGTCAGGATGAAACTTAAATTAATTAGTTTTAGTCAGCATCGTGCTGATATGCATGGTCAATTCACAACTGACTTTATAAGCTCAAAGGATAACTTTGAAACTAAGTTTAATTGCCCTCTAGAGAAGGACCCTGGGAATATGGTAACAAGGGATCCGCCGCTTGCCTTTCCATGGGCCCGACATTTGCCTATTTTGTAAAATGGGGAAGCACACAACCAATGATAATCGCGACTGGAATATTGATGTAACTCTCGACTATTACGGTAAGGGGTCGAGCAGGTTTTTGGGGGTGGGAAAACCTAATATTTCTCAATAGGTTCGTTGCTAATCAAATAGGCTATACAATCATATAATAACTGAAATGAATTTACTGAACTGAATGTTTGAAACGATTTTTTGTTGTCCAGTCTTGACATTTTAATGTTTTTTTGTTTTGTTTAGTAGATATTTGTTAATAAAGTGTCAAATAGTGATAAACCATTCATGGGCTGAAATAGGTACATAGGTACTGTATTTACAATAGGTAGGCTACTACGGTACAAATGCAAACTAGCTAAGTTTCACTTTTTCGTAACATGAGATTTTTTTACTAAATAAAATTCGTCCAGAATTAGCGAACTTCGTGCACACTCAGCAGGTCTAATAATGTTTATTTAATACAGTATCATCACTATCTTCTAATTAAAGTTTTGAAATGGAAATTAAAAATAACTCCAAAAGAACCGGTCCGAGTTTACTCGAACATGCTTTCCAATTCATCAAAATTAGTAGATCGAGAAAATGAGTAATTTCATGGTAAATAATTTTCCTATGGTTAAATTTCCGATATCTCGGGGGGGGGGGGGGGGGGTTGTCCACCTGACGTCACTGGAGGTGAGGTAAATTCTAGATAGGTCAGACCAACACATTACCCCACAGCAATACTGGCAGGGCACGCAATGCATTTGAGCTTGAATTTTCTATCATTTTTTCAAAAAAACATTTTTTTTTACAAAACCAAATACTTTTCTGGGAAAGCAACCTGTCCGGTTTCGTTACTCAATTTAACACCTAAAACATGCCTGAAGGTAGAAGTCATCGATAGAAAGGTTTCGGAGAAAAATTATTTTTTAGTCATTTTTCATTAAAATTTAGTTATTTTTAATTTTTTTACCCCCAAAAGCAACCTATCAAGGGGCAAGCGACCCCACGCATTTCCTTAATATTAATAACGACTACAATTTATGTGAATTTAAAAGAAATCGTTGGAGCCGTTTTTGAGAAATAATTTTTTTAGACGTTTTTTTGGAGTTTTTTGAGAATAAACCCCCCTCAAATTAAGTTAGCCCTAAATAAAAAAATTGTTCCGAGGTATGATTTTTGTGAACCAACATGCCGAATTTCATCAAGATCGACCGAGTTGTTTGCCCAGACAGTCAGACAGAACGACAGACAGACAGACATTTCGTAAAAACCACTTTTTTGGGTTCCTGGGACCTCAAAACGTGTAAATCCGTTGATATCTCGGAATCGAAAATTTCGACCGTCACAAAGCTTTCCTTAAACTACGTATGAATTGGAAAGCAATAAGGCAACTCCAGTTACGATATTAGTGTGCAGTACCGTACTGAGTACCTACAAAAAATTACATTCTTATAAAATAAGCTTTTATGATAATTTGCAAATTCACAATAGAGGGAAGCGTTGAGTGACGGCAATATTATCTTCTCAGTACAGTTTTGGAATGGAAATTAAAGACGACTCCAAAATAGGGCAAATCGAGTAAGCATATTATGCGCTACCTAAAAAAATTGTATTCTTATATAATACGTTTGCACAATAGTTTCAAATTCTCAGCTTATATAGTCAAAGTTACGTGAAAAAAATCAATATTTTAAATCAAACAATTACAGTGTATTTAGAACATAAAAAGGTAAGTTTTCACCAAATTTCACGTAAAAAATGTTTTTTTTTTGTTGATGTTAAAAATTAAAAACCGGAACCTTGGTTTTCGGCATTTTTCTCATAAAATTTGAGGTTATGTGAAAAAAGTGTAACCACTAAAGTTGTACATCTTCTTATTACCTACCTTTTTGCTATTGGACGTTTTTCCATAGGACTTGTAGTTTTGCCGGAAATGAAGATTCACCCTTAAAACCCCACCCTACCTACTTCCCGAACTCAGATCGCCCGTAATTTATTTTTCCTGTAATGTCTGTCATAGTATCTTCCATTTCCAATGGGTTTCATTATACTATAATTTGATGTCTGAAAAAAAAATATCTACCCTGGACTAGCTTTGAGTGACGGCAGTACTTAAAATAAGTATAATTTACTGTTTATTAATAAAATAAATCCGACGTTTGCAAATTGATTGAACGTTAAGTATAATGAGAGTTCTAAACGTATAATCTATATCTAAGCCGGGTTTGAAAGCGAAACGTAATTACTCGAGTTATTAAACCCTCTTAGGAAATTGATATTAAATGTTTTAATTCGATTTTAAAACATAACTTTCTAAAATTTTGCCATTATTCTGGCATGCGAAATAATTAATTTTGAATTCTACAGCTATAGTACAGTATATATATATATGTGCATTTGTCTTATCGTATAACTGAATTTGACAAATTCCGCAAATGACATGTTTATTTGAGTATAACCGTAACATTTGGGTATTACACTATAGGTATATAGCATTCTTACCGATCGATTAGGCTTCCAACGGTTATTGTATTTTTAGATAATATATGGCAAATCTTTGTAAACTTAACTGTAACAAATGTTATGCTCGAAAAGAAGAACCAAAATCCGAATACAGTGATATTTCAATATAAGCAGAAGATATTACAGGTATCATACTTCTAGTACTAGTAGTAGAGTAGTAGTGTATATACTGTATATACCCATTAAACTTGGAACAAAAATTGGAATTGGGCTATATGTACTTGTTAACATGACGTGTTCAAAGCTATAAGATCCAAAGTCCAAAGATAAACTGAAGATATCTCTCAATTTGAGAAGTTTTGAGTTGACAAGGGATAAACTGCCGTCCAAATGGGGTTGACTACGTTGTAGAAGTGTAGCTGCTGACTCCTCCCTGGACAATAAAGATACGTTTATGGGCAGTTAAGACAATGTCTGGAGGAGGGAAGTCAGCTCGTATACAGTAATAGGGCCAACTCGTTCACTTTCCACGCATGCTCGCCATAACAGTGACAGTACCTGCCTGAATCAATCGAAAGGTGGCTGAAGGATATAAAGGGGAACTTGTAGGGAGTCATCGCTTGAACGCGTTCCCATACTTGGTTAGTAAAGCCTAAACACCTAAAAAAAAATAGAAGCATTTGGGATACCTTGGCAAGCCCATATTACCAATGAGGAGGTTCTAACCAGGATAAGCGAAAGCAAAAGTCTGGTTGCATCCATATGTACAAGAAGAGCTCGCTGGATTAGACATTTGCTACGACACGACTGACATTCGCTGCAGATGACACTTCGTCCTGGTGTGTCCTAATAGTTATAACTAAAATTAATAATAATCATCGCTTGAAAAGTCTCGTCAAAGAATACTAAAAGGCACTTCTATGCATTGGTAGATGGTGGCAGTCCAGTTTATTCTGTAGGTACTGATACATTTTAAGCGAGGGTTGGGGCAGGACCTTACTGTATACCTACTTGTCCTGTAGAAGAGTAAAGTTGTAAAACTCGAGTAAAATGGAAATTAGAAATTAAAAGTAGTGTAGATATTAACACCAAGGGCGACGCCAGGATTATAGCTAGGGGAGGGGGGCAGAAGGTAGGCCCCCTCCCTTAAAAAGTCATTTCGTTTTTAATAGTTTTAGTTAGTTTCACGCACAATTTTATTTCTCCCTCTTATTTTATTTTTAAATAGGTAACTTGTTCTCTATCATACCACACTGGCGGTACCAACTCTAGGTGCCGGCAGGGCTCCCAAAGTAGGCTCTAGGGGGGGGGGCAGCGGATGGTCTAGGAGGGGCAGTGGCCCCCCTTGCCCCTCCCTGGCGTAGCCCTTGAGTAACACAATGTCCCGGAAAGGCATAGATCGTGAGTTTGAATGCAACTATGTCCAGATTTCTCTATATTTTTTTTCCCGGGTACAATGTCCAAAGAATCTAAGTCAATATGGTTGTATTGCATAGTACTGTAATAAAAATTGATACCTAACAGGAAACTAAAATTACTCCCAAAACCGGTTTAAAACCAAAAGTTACATTATACAAGAGACATTGGGACCCTTCGTAGGTGACAATTGGTTTTCATGCAACTTGATGCAGAAAAACTGGATATTAAATGTGTTAAAAGGTACAGTAGGTATAGCGTAAAATGGAAAGGGTGGTGAAATATGAGATCCGAACTTTGTTTAGAAAGTTGTCCGTTGCCTTTAGTTACCACACTGTACTCGACGAAATCTGGGGAAAGGGTTGCTGGTAGTCTTATTTGAGAAAGTGAATGAAAAATGGTCCCGTTGGGCTTTGCGTAAGGGTACTGGGTGTGCTGGGTGTGAAAGGATCCTCAAGTCTGAGTGTCTGGAGACCCGAGTAGGAAAATAATTTTTGTTCTGCGTTATGAGACAACAGCTTATTGCTTAAAATTTCCCCACATTTATTTTTCATAATGTCTATCTTATTATTTTACGCATTGGTCATCGCCAGTTTCTCCTTTCTTTTTTTCCTTGGGAAGAGTAATCGCTGTTTTGACTTTATCCAACAGCATATTATTAAGCTCTTCAATGTATTCATCATCCAGACATCACACATTGACACTTACTGTGCATACACTCAACAAATAAATAACCACAATAATCTTCGGTGCGATCGCATCATCACCTTAGGTACAAAGTAAAATCATTATTTATATTCAGAAGTGACAAGTATACCTAATGACATAACCTTTCAGGGCCTCACTGACAGCCCAGCGCATAGAAAATGATCCTTCCCTATTAGACAGTTATGAAGGAATTTCGGTGTTTGAGAAGTTTTTATAATTTCTCAACCAGTTCGTTCATAAGCTAGGTACGCACTACTGTGCATTACTCCATGACTCGTTTCTGTACTTGGTTAAGTCATGCTCTTGCCTGTTTCATTGCGTCAATGGTAAGCTTGACTCAGCTTCTCCATTATCGCTTGAAGCCGGTGTAGGTTGACATCGAGGACATATATCAGTTTGCCAATGGCCAAAAATTCATACGGAAGCAATACAATTAATGTCTGAACTCCACGGGGTCGTCGGCATTGGACAGGGGAACTATGGGCCACTGGGCCACTATAAGTAGACCTGGGTACATAAAAAGTCTTTAAAAAAATAATAATAACAAATACATTGTGCATAACGCCGTCGAGGCATGACTACCTAATGATGGTATAGACCATTGAGACTGGTGGGAAATTTTGTTTTGTGTCGAGCTACGTAAGTAAGTAAGTATATATATAATTGAACAATAAATAAAAATCGAAGCATAAATCCCCAGCACTAAGTACAAAAATGACTTGTCACGCTGGGGTCAAAAGTTAAGTACAATACATAATTTAATATTATTATTATTATTTTAACTTACAATCCAAAAAGTATAAAATTGAGTAGAATAAAAAATAAAAAAATGCAATTCAACTTGTAGTCTCCATAGGTTCGATGGGCACAAAGTTATTTGAGAAGAGATCTAGGCCTATGAAGAATTCTGAAATATTTGAAGTAAATATTTATTGTCAGCTTTATTTATAAATTTTTTAGATGAATTTAAAAAATTCTTACTTGAGCGGAGAACCTTTATCTCTATTGGAGGGGAATTGAATAGTTTGCAGGCTAAAAATATTGGAGAGTGTTCAAAAATGCATTTGCTTGCAGGCTCGGAAAAAATATTATGAGATAGACGATGCCTGTCGTATGATTCCTCGAACTCAGACAGTACCTCGACCTATGCCGTCTTCTAGTCTAATTCTCTATCAGGTACCGATTGTGACTCTTCCAGGCCAAATACTAATGTGCATTACAAGTCACAATGTTCCAACGCCAATTCGCAAAACTTAGTATTCTAGGTCACGTTTATTTACACGGGTAACTGTGAAAAACATATCACGGCGATATTTCACCGTTGATATTCCAATATCCTCTCCCTTTCCTTTGGACTGTATCCAAAACGATTCCTCTCATGACAAAGCTCTGCAAATGTGAATGTCGCACCAATAAAATCGAAATCCGCCAGCACTTCGAAAAAAACGAAAAAAAAACGTAGTCGTGCGTTGAAACGAAAACAGCTAAGTGAAAGAAGCGGTAGGGCTTCCTCGCTGCGGCCACTACCCTCCACCGACTCAAAGACATTTTTTGTGGAATCCTCGGTAATAAGCGAAGCATGAGAAATGCCAAGTTTTTTGGCATTGCGCTGAAAGGACTCACGTAAATCAAAAAGGTTGTCAAACAAGTAATACGGGGGAAACCTTTTCTCAAAAGGGGTTAAAATTTAAGGGGGTGAGCAGAGATTGTGACTTTTGCAACATTAATTGGCTGTGTTGCGGTTTCCAATCTCTTTCCAAACGAGTTATTAATGATGGCGAATAATTCAAATGATGGATCGTATATTGAAATGGCCAATTTCACACGTAACTGACCGTATTTGCCGTTTTTAACGGCTCAACACACCAAACAAAAGCATTTTTTTAAACCTTTTTTACGAGACTGAAGGTTTTGGTTGATACAGAATGGTTCTTTTTCATTTAGTTTTATGAATAGGTATATAAATCGTTTCCTATACTGTTTTCCTCTCAACAATTACAATTTTAAATACTTGTGTGTCAAGCCTAAGCTGGACACCTGCAACAAGCGACCTGAGTAAAACAAACGCGACTCAGATATATATGAAGTGCCTAAGAAGGATTGCTGGTCGAACAAGGTGGGACCGAATCCGAAATGACCGCATCAGGCAAGACCTGCAAGTGGATTCCATAGAGAGAAGAATGGAGAACAAACAGCTGCAATAGTTCGGCCACGTCCAAAGGATGGACGAGAACAGGACCACCCGGAGGTTGGCGGAAGCAAGGTCACAAGGAAGAAGACCTATCGGCAGACCGAGGACAACCCTCGAGGAAAGGATTGAATGAACAACTCACTGGAGGACGAGGGAAAACAATGGCCGAGCTCAAGGCGTTAACGTCCGACCGGGGCAAGTTCAGGAAATGGGTTCGGGGTGACCACCCCATGCTGTGCAAGCGACATTAAGGGGGAAGACGAAGAAGAAGAAGTGTCTCCAGCCTGGTCAACAATTTGAGCCTTTTGTTTTATTAAGGCTTAACGGTTCATTAGGATACTCATTACGGCCGTTAATCCTGAGACCCTACTGTTTGGTAGCAAACTATATTATGATCTTCGATAATAAATTATCTGTGGCATTTTAATGATTGTCTCAATTTATAAAAAAATAGAATTTCCACTAGCCTATAATTACTCAACGTGTTTTTGAAAATAGGCTACAAATTACGAATTGAAAGGACATTGGTTGATCGACAACTGATTAACCGATGAAGTTGCTGCCGCCGAGAAAAGGCGTCTTTCAAAATTAACAGGGAAAACCCAATAATGAGAGTTTGTCGGGAATTGAACTAACCTACAAAATAATTCTTAAACAGCAAATGAATTTTGAAGATTTCCAATTTAAGGAATTAGTTAGGTTTGGAGGCTGGACACGCGAAGTAAGTATCGATGATTTCTAACTTCAGGCATGGTTTAGGTGCTAAATTAATTAACAACAAAAATTTTGCTTTTCCATAAACATTTAGGTTTTAAAGAAAAGAATATTTTTTGAATAAATTATTGATAATCCGTGCCCAATTGCATTGCATACCATACCTTGCTAAAATATTATTATTATTGTTATTGTGTAGTATTATATTCGTACTGCATGTATTGGACTGTCCACTGAGGATGTCGATAGCAATTGTTGACGAAACGTTTGGAAGCTCACTTTTAAATCGACCACGGCTTATTAGCCCGGATTCTTCTGTCTCCTTATTTGACTCAGGCCGTGAAAGCCTTAGTTGTTATATTGTCCATTCTAATCTATGCAAGTATTGTAGGTACTATCAATCAATCCAACCGAGGCAGCCGAATTTTAACTCTAGGCCAATAATTAACTACCAGTGAAATAATGATTATCAATGTCGGTACACATATTTGCAGATAAATAGGAAAGCAAGTACGGGTTCACTCTTACAAGCTCAAGAGCAAAATAAAATCCTAAGTAAAAACTCGTAAGCAAAAAGAAAAAGAACCGGTCCGAGTTTACTCGAACATGCTTTCCAATTTATCAATTAGTAGGGAGAGAAAATGAATAATTTCATGGTAAATAATTTTCCTATGGTTAAATTTCGGATATCTCGGAGGGGGGGGGGGGGGTGTCCACCTGACGTCACTGGAGGTGAGGTAGCCTCAATATATTTAAAACACAGTAATAATGGCAGGGCAGGCAATGCATTTCAGCGTGAAGTTTCTATCATTTAAAAAAAAAAAAAAATTTTTTTGCGCAAAAGCAGATAGGTTTTTGGGAAAGCAAATTGTCCGGTTTCGTTACTCAACTTAACACCTAAAACATGCCTGAAGGTAGAAATCATCGATAGAAAAGTTTCGCAGAAATATTATTTTTTAGTCACTTTTCATTAAAATTAAGTTATTTTTATTTTTTTACCCCCAGAATCAAATTATCAAGGGGTAAGCGACCCCCCGCATTTTATCAACATTAAGAACGACTAGAATATATGTGAATTTAAAAGAAATCGTTGGAGCCGTTTTTGAGAAATAATTTTTTTAGACTTTTTTTTGGAGTTTTTTGAGAATAAAACCCCCCAAATTGAGTTAGCCCAAAATAAAAAAAAATGGTCCCGAGGTATGATTTTTGTAAACCTACATGCTAAATTGCACTCAAATCCACCCAGTAGTTTGCCCGGAAATCGACGAACAGACAGACCGACAGACCGACAGACAGACATTTCGTAAAAAACACTTTTTTGGGTTCCTGGGACCCCAAAACGTGTAAATCCGTTGAAATCTCGGAATCGAAAATTTCGACCATCACAAAGCTTTCCTTATACTACGTACAAATTGGAAAGCAAAAAAAGCTGAGGTATAGCTGCAGTTTTAGGTTGAAAATCAAGTACCTAGTTAGCAATAATAAGAGCCGGCCGCCATACCAAGTTGAATCCAGCGGACCAGAGCAGGTTCAAAGCTGCAGATAAATTGGTCGTGTGCACAGTGCCGGTAGGGAAACATGGTAGGACTTGTCCTGGTCACCTCCGAACTAATCGTGTGACTTCATTGTGTTTCCCAAGTGGTTCGGAATCCACTACAATCAGGAGGTCCACTGTCCTATGGGCTGGAATAGGACAGTCAAGTCGGAGTCGCTCTATGAGCCCAAATATGAGGCCTAAGTCGTTATTAACCCGACGAACACTAATATAATAATACTAATACTACTAGCAATAATAAGAGTCTTATCTGTACTTGGTTAAGTCATGCTTTCACCTGTCTCGCTTGTAGCCGGTGTAGGTTGACATCGAGAACGTACGTATACCAGTTTGCCAATGGCCAAAAATGTATACGGAAACAATACAAATAATGTCGGAAATCCATGGGGACGTTGGCATTGGACAGGGGACCTATCGGCCAACTATAAGTAGGCCTGGGTCCATAAAAAGTCCTTCAAAATAAAAATACTAAAAAATACTCAAATACAATATTTTAGGCCTATAACGAAGACAACAGCAGTGAGAGCTGGCTTGTTGTCAATTTGGGTTTGTGCACCTACACCGCTTGGCTGGACACAATGAGAGCAAGACAAACGGAAGCTCGGTCTGTTGCCAGCTTCACCAGAAATTCCCCCTCCTTTTATGTTGGCTGCCCTGCGCTTATCCTCAGAACCTTTATGGTAATTTGACTGTTTTCATTGTATTCTTCTTTGATTTGTGAGCTGCAAGTTTTATGAGATCGGTAACGTGGGGGTGACGAACAGTTCTTTGTATTCATTGCAGGGCCCTTCTATTTTATCCTTTTTGAATTGGCTTCCTTTCTTTCATCTCTTCCTGCATCTCAGGAAAGTTCTCTGTAGAAAAGGGTTTTCTTTGCATTTATTTTTATGACGGTTGCTCACAGTTTAAGCTAAAAATTGGAATAATATGGAAGCTCACTAAATATAAAAGTTCCGTTTCTTATTTCAACCCTTAGCTTCGGCCTTAAAGGAATTACATTATGATCCTCATCTAGCGGTTATGATTTCATAAAAGTCGCTGGTAAGTTCAATATACCTACAGTTATTACATCTCTAAATAAAAAATCCTTTTCCGCGAAATGGTCAATAGTTTGCAGGTAGATTTCTAAATTGGTAAAAAAAGAAAAAAGAATTACATAGGCTACTAGTGTTGTTTTTAAAACTTTCTCTTTCATTTAATCCTTGAGCTCACTTTTAAGACTTTGATCTAAATTTCACCTAACTTAGAACTGCAGTAGACCTAGTATAATGACTTTCTGACTGAATTTTGAAAAACTAACACAGTGCAACACTTTCATCGTTTGTATATTTTGTTGATTAACGTGTTTGCCGTCCTCCCCGTGTTTACGATACATAGTTAAACTTCGCTGAGTTGAGTCATACGTCATAGCAGAAATTCATGGTAAGTTGACTGGGGCATACTGTGCAAAATCTGTTACACAATCAACAGTCATCTTACAAATTATATATACAAAAGTTTGCATTACAGATATTATTTGTAAGATAACTGTTGATAATATAGTAGCCTACTTGTACAGCATACATCATATAACTCACCGTGTTTTTTTGCTGTGACGTATGCCTCAACTCTGCGTAGTTTTACAATAAGGTTCTGTAGGGACAGCTTTGGTCAGTAGGTTCGCTGACGACAATAAGATATCCATATTATTCGCCGTTTGCATGTGAAAACTAAGTTCCCAGCATCTAATTAATTCTTTTAATATTTTTTAAAATATTTTTACTATGTCTGGACCTTATTGCGCTTTATAATATATATATTCTCCACGATTTTTAAAGAAATATCACTTTAAAATAATACATAAAAATAATAATTTTAAAATATTAGACTATTGAGGCTTAAGGAAAAATCAACGCTTTGATATCTTAGCAACTGGTGCTGCCATCTACAAAATGACCTCACAAATGAACCTCATAGTAATAAGGGGCTTCTCATTAAATAACTTGAGAATACAATAAAATAACCTTGCGACACTTTACTATAGAAAAATATATAATATAGGTTCATATCTTAAAAGTATATGCTCCCATGATGTGAAAATGTCTAAAATTCCAATATTTATGCATATCTGCATGAGGATTGAATATTGTTTTTCCACGTCTAACGCGTTATGAATTCTCTTCCATAATACCAAGTCGCCCGTAGTGACCTGATTACCCTCCCCTCCTATATAGGCTTCAGGTCTCCCTCGTAAACCAAATCCATGAACCACCTATGGTAAACTAAACAGGGAATGTGGGAGATAATGTCATTTTCACGTTGTGAGGGTTCCCACGCTCCAATAATAGACTGTTCCAATAATACCGCGGACTGTCCAGCCGTCCAGCTCCACACATACACTGTAGTTATAATGTCAGTTTGCCGCAGCCCGCATCAAATACAGCGGCACTGGCCTTTATTGACTCTGGATGTGTTTACCTCTAACTGGCTCTAAGCTTAAGTGAATCCTATACCAATATGAGATGGCCATGTTCGTTTGTAATATCGTACTGTGCGATACGTGGCTTAATTGCAAGCTTAATAATTCTATCTCAAACAGCCCATCACAAAACAATGTCAACACCCTCTACCAAACACCTATAGGTTTTATACAATATAGGCTACTGTATGTTAATGGAGACAGTGTTAGCTGAGTGACAAAGAATCGTTTGAAGGACCCCATGCTGGCCCAAGAATGTACTTAATTGTCTCCTTGCCACCGCCCCACCCCCTCTTTCTGAAAAGTATTGGAGAAAATGTGAGAAAATGTGAGAAAATACTATAATTACTAAATAAATATAAATCATTTAAAATAGATGAATTCTCCGTGGAAATAATTTATTGAACGATAACCCGACCAGACCTATGAGTGTGAGGCATGACTCGGAGGAGCGAGGAGCGGCTTGAAAGGTAGGAGTGTAAGATAGTCCAAAAGGTGTATAGAACAGTGCAAAATCACGGAGAGAAGGAGGGACAGAGAGGGTGGCGTATCCGTACCCAGAACCTACGATAGTAGCCGAAATCAAGAGAGCCCGCATCAGGTGGCTCTGGCTGGCGGAACGAATGGCAGACAATAGGGCAACAAGAGCAGCCTTACACAAGGTGTCCCAAGGGAAAAGACGAGTGGGACGACCGCGGATGCGATGGCTGGACGACATCAAGGTGGATCTGGCGACCCTTGGCGTCGATGACTGGCGAAGGAGTGCGCAGAACCGCGCAGGCTGGCGTGATGTGGCCGCACCGTTAAGGGCAAATCGGAGTCGCCGATATTCCATTTCTGTGCAAACTTCAATTTCTCATGAAATATCGAACGTAGAGCAATGAAAAAATGCTGAGTCGCAAGAATAATTTTTTCTCCTAATTTTGATACATAGTATGTTGCAATCATCAATACCGATCGGGTAGTTAGTGAACTTGATACGTAAAAAATAACGGTCACTCGGGAGTTCAAGTTGAAGGAGTTCATCAACTGTGGCGAATTGGGTTTAGTTAAGGCCACATACTATGTATCAGAATTAGGAGAAAAAATTCTTCTTGAGACTCAGTATTTTTCATTGCTCATGAGAAATTGAAGTTTGAACCGAAAATGGAATATGGGCGACTCCGGTTGGCCCTTAAAGAGTAAGTAAGTATATGCATTCACCATAATATTCGTGACAACAAGTTGTGCTAATCTCGGTTTCGTTATCTACTAATAACTAATACTAACTTTAGAACTACTTACAACTGCTAGTGCTACTAGCACATATAGTAATAAGTCGCATAAGGAAAATAGGCTATTCAGTCAGTAGTATTTAGAAACTCTGCAACGGAGGCAGGCTTCTGTACAGGCTTCGATCAGGATAGAATCGGATTTTGAGAGGAAAAATTAAAACCACTATGCAATATCCAATGACATTTCTGAAACACCCCCCCCCCCCGAAAAAAATCCTGGCTACGGCCTTGGTAGACGCGAACAGTTCGCAGCCTGCTACCACTCTTCGTTGAGTATCCATGGACTATAAAAACAGTTCAAAGTAGGTTATTTACAATTGAAGACTAAAGAAATACACTTATTACACACTCGTATATTGTTCCATTGTTCAATCCAATAAAAGTGTATGGGTCTTAGAAAAATTCAGATTCTGACTCAAATCGTTTACTTGAACATTAACATTCCAAATTTTTTTTTATCTTCTAATAATTAATATTAGAGCGAGTAATCAGGGCCAGTATAATCAATCCAATCAATGGCCAAAACAACAAAATAAAACTTCCTTCGGTATGTGCTACAATTTATAAGACTACAAAGGATACATGATACACGAGATTTGGATACAAGGACGACAAGCTAGTTCTGCAGGTACCGTAATTCAAGTCTGCCTAGTGCCTTTGGAAGGAGAGCTTAGGCGCCCATTCCACATACGTCAATCGTCAATGAAAAATTGAAAAATGACGTTTTAGCAGACATTAAAGACATACTAAAAATTCTGCTACCACGTCAATTTACGTCATTTTGACGTCATTTTTCAATTTTTCATTGACGATTGACGTATGTGGAATGGGCGCCTTATGGCATTTCACTTTGAATTTGAGCAAATGTAAGCCAAGCCCAGAACAATCGTATTATTTTGCCGCTTTCTATCAAAGAATAATCACGCAGAAAAACTTGTGAAACGTAAAGCTTTCAGAACTTTGTTGCTTTTTGAAGTGAAGTGATCAAATATTTCTCTGCAGCAAACCATTGTAAGAGTTATTGCTTTCCTATTTATGTGTAAGTATTTAAGGAAAGCTTTGTGATGGTCAAAATTTTCGTATCGACATTTCAACGGAGTTACACGCTTTGAGCAGGGCCCAATGAAAAGTGTTTTGGGGAGATTTCATCTACCTACTGACCAATGTTCGACTTCCGGAAAATTTCATCATAACTTTTCATTTCATGTATCGTATGTTCGTATTTTATGTATGTTCAGACGGTTGAGACAATAATTTAATGTAACGTATAGGTACCTTAAGACCCATGTTCGAAATTAATATGGCAAACAAAAGGTCATAAAAATAGATGTCACTTTATATTATGTAACATGTAATAGGCCTACATCTACAAACTCCCATTTCCGGGTGACAAAAAAAAACTGTGCCCCGACTTTTTTTTACGGGATTCAAAGTTTCTCAATCATAGTAGCCGAAATATAGGGGTGTCCGGGTGGTCTGATATTGGCACAATTTTGTAATTTTGTGGTAAAAAATTGACTTTTTGTTCTATTACTATGACTGTCTGTGCCTGAACTTAACGGTTATTGGCGTAAAGAGTAGGCCAGATTAAAAAGCATTTCATCTAAAGTAAGCTACAGAAAGCAAAATTTATTTTCGAAAAGCGGAATGGAAAGTATTAAATTTGTTGCAAGTTTGTATTAGTAGACCCTGAATCTTTAAAGCTAGGCTGAGCTTTTTTAATCTATTGGTAAAGATTAGTGTAATACTACTTAACAAAGAAATAGTTGCACTAATTTTGTGTTAATGGTCACTGGATGGTCATGGGCCTCATAGTCATCGAACAATTAGGGCGAAAGTCATTGTCAGGGGAAAAGTTTGATTGGTTGGAGAGCTTGTATTTAAATCGGGAGAACGGTATTTCGAATCCTCAAGGGGATCGGATTTACTCAATAACTCAGATTTGAATACAAGAGCAATGAGAGAAACCATCAGTCCTTCTCAGGATTTAGCCTGATGATGGGAGTAGCACCCACACTGGAAGCGTCACCCCCTTCCCCTGACAATGGGCTCTGCCCTAAACGTTCGATGACTATGGGGCCCATGCCTCTAATCACTACATACAGTAATATAATAGGTGTATTAACACAGCAAGCAATGTAAGTCCAACTAACCCTTTGTTAATCAGCTTCTCTACCTAATGAAAGCTCGTGAAATTAAAAAAAAAATAATGCTACCAAAAGATAGTTTATTAACCCCGACTTTGTAATTAAGCGCATTTCAAATTTCCTCACAATAACCGAGAAGAAGGGTGTTTCCAGGTGTCTCGAATACCTTCTATATTGTGTAATATGTGAAGGATACCATAAGGCAAAACTAAATTTCAATCAATTGTATTTTATTCTTTGCTTTATTGCAACTACTAGTAGAACAGGTGCAAAATATGAATAGGGTATTATAATACCCGTCAATGCAAAACCTGGAGATTTGAATAAGCTTCAATCCCCCGATGCGGAAAACTCAGGTTTGTTGGAAAATATATGCGGTTATCCGACAGCATGCGGCGTTATTGCGGTTTTACCAACTTTATTTTTCGAATCTCCCGTGAGAGGAACCAGTTGGCAGCCACTGATTTATTCATTTCATCTCTTGTAACTTTAAGTGCAGCATCAGCCGCAAATAGTTGTGAAAACATTAAGGATTGATTTTACAGCTAATGTATTGAAGTCATGTTTCAAACTGGCTATACTTGCACAAAAAGATGGGTTCATAAAACATCTCACGTACGAATGACTTAAAAATCACAAATATCAAAATTATTACTTAAATTTCAGAAAATTAGTTAACGTTCCCCATTCTATCACTAAAATCACTGAAAAGGGCAATAATTAAAGTGTATACCTGGCTAATAGTTCAGAAAATTAAAGCACTCATGGCACACAATAGAAATTAATAAATAAACAATTGTTCAGTCACAAAAGTTGGCAGATGATCATTATTTAGTAAAAAGTCAATGCCTCAAAAAGGCAGTCATTGCAGGCCCCTGGCATTGGGGACACCGACCCTCACATGCAGCAAGTCCAATAAATTGCCATCCACCCACTTTGTTTTCAGCTCATCAAAGATAAGAGTGACAGTTGACAGAGGAAGGTTATACTACATTTATTTATATACCATATATTACCAGCCTTGGTACCACAGACAAGGAATATTCCAACGAGAATGAATATCAACATTTTACTCAAATATACAAAGGCTCATACAGCAGTCTCATTTTTGTACAAATCATATACAACGAATTCATTAGTAGTTACAATAAGTTCCCAAGACCAACTACGAGCATAAAAGACTACATGGATACATATATAAACCAAACGCTAATGGCAATGTAAGTAATATTATATCATGATTGTAATAGAAGAATAGTGTTGAACTGTACTTTGTAGGGTGTATCCCGCACGTCTCTATAAAGGCATGGGAGATCTAATTGTATTTTGTCTAATAATTGTATTTGTTGGAAATAAAGAATTGTTATTATAATTATTATTATTATTATTATTATTATTATTATTATGTCTACTTGATTTGTTCTTCATTCTACCTAAATTTAAATATTGAGTAACTTTGCAGTTTTCATTTTTCGTTGACGAAGTTACAACTACTACTAGACTCTAATTTTTGTTAGCAAAAGTTAACCTACCGATGGAGTTAGAAATTTATTCGTAATAGGTCCTCCAAGTCAATTTTGCCCAGGACCCCGTTCATAGTTAATAAGGCACTGCTGATAACATGCAGTATATTAAAGTTTAAACCTAAGTTTAAAATACGGTTTTCCAAAATGCACAGCCCTTATAGATTGGGGGGAAACCTTGCAATTTTATATCAAGGTAGTTCGATTCTCGATCGATAGGATGTTGCAAACAGATTTACAAGAAATCAATTTACGTATTTTTAAAACTTCCGGAAGATTAGCTAGGGTCCGCACTAGAAACAATGAGTCCAAATGAAAAGCCTGCAGAATCACGAGGTGGAAATAAGAAGCATTGGGGGGAGGCTCGCAATCAATCAAGTGACTGTCTGATCGTAAAAAACACCCGTAGCTCCAACACAAGAAATGCAATTTATTCGAAGAAGAAAGCAATTAAATGCTGATCATTTTGTGAGTGATTCTAAGCCCAATTGATCAGCTGGGAGAAGTTAACGTCAGCTTCATTTCGAGATATTTGTTGTATTATATTCATGTCAACTTGGTTAAGAGTGTACACGTATCCCGTAGAAAATTTAATGCTTTCTATTTTTTATTTAATTAACGAAGCAAGTTATTAAAATATTGGTTCATTGCTTTCCAATTTATACGTAGGCCTAGTACTATATAAGGAAAGCTTTGTGATGGTCGAAATTTTCGATTCCGAGATTTCAACGGATTTACACGTTTTGAGGTCCCAGGAACCAAAAAAGTGGTTTTTACGAAATGTCTGTCTGTCTGTCGCTCTCTCTGTCGCTCTGTCTGTTCATTGTTTTCCGGGCAAAATACTCGGTCGATTTCTATGAAATTTGGCATGTAGGTTCACAAAAATCATACCTCGGGATAATTTTTTGTATTTGGAGCTAACTCAATTTGGGGGGGTTTATTCTCAAAAACTCCAAAAAAACGCCTAAAAAAATTATTTCTCAAAAACTGCTCCAACGATTTCTTTTCAATTCACATACAGTATATTGTAGTCGTTATTAATGTTAACAAAATGCGGGGGTCGCTTACCCCTTGATAGTTTGCTTCTGGGGGGAAAAAAATAAAAATAACTAAATTCTAAGGAAAATTTACTAGAAAGTAATTTTTCTACAAAACCTTTCTATCGATAATTTCTACCTTCTGGAATGTTTTAGGTGTTAAATTGAGTATCGAAACCGGACAGGTGTCTTTCCCAAAAATCTATTTGGTTTTGTGCGATTTTTTTTTTTTTTTTTTTTTAATGATAGAAAATTCTCACTGAAATGCATTGCGTGCCCTGCCATTATTACTGTGTGGTAATGTGTTGGTCTGACCTATTCAGAATTAACCTCACATCCAGTGACGTCAGGTGGACAACCCCCCCCCCCCCCCCCCCCCCAGATATACGAAATTTAACCATAGGAAATTTTTTTACTATGAAATTACTCATCTTCTCCATCTACTAATTGATAAATTGGAAAGCATGTTCGAGTAAACTCGGACCGGTTCTATAAATTGTAGAAGACTACTAGTACTTTAGGTATCATATAATAGGGTAGCCTATTATTAAAGTTCGGGTTTGTTATTGTTTTTTCATGGTATTTTACGTGAAATTTTGGCCCTTAATTATTTTTATGAAAAAGCTCAAAAATAAAAAATACCCTGTAACTGCAAAGGCTTTCACCGCCGGAGTCAAATTAACTTCCAAGTTCACTTTCAATTCGACCACGGCCCATCATCCCGGATCCTACTGGTTCTTCAAAAATACCCTATTAGCCTATATGTTGCATGAAGTAGTCTTCTAAAACTTAAATGAGCCAAATCTTTAATATCTTGCTCCGTTAATTATATAAATAATAGGAAGCCCGTAAAATAACAGATTTTGAGGCACCTATTTCCTACGGCCCGTAACGCCTGTTACATTTTATCAAGGATAACCATGTCGGAAGCCATTGGTATAGCTTGTGGAAGCACGTTGCTTCTTATCGGAAATTCAATAATATACTATAAAATTATAAAATATATTAGTCAGCTGGGTGCAACCGTCTGAAGTCCAGAAAAGACAATGAGATCAACGAGTCCGAGGCTCGGAAAATTTAAATATTGACTTTTTTCGTTCTATTACTAAGCCAACCTAGCGAAGTTAAAGCCCTCTCTTACACTCAACTTGGAAGACTAGAAGACACCTGCTTTACATGCCCTACAAAGCATGGCCAGAAAATGTAGCAAGTGTGGGACTCGAACCTACAACCTTTTGGGTGAAGGTCGGAGTCTGTACCACTACTCTACATGTCCTGACGTTAAGTAAGTAAGTAGTAAGTATTGGAGACGGCCGCCATACCAAGTTGAATCCAGCGGACCAGAGCAGGTTCAAAGCTGCAGATAAATTGGTCGTGTGCACAGTGCCGGTAGGGAAATATGGTAGGACTTGTCCTGGTCACCTCCGAACTAATCGTGTGACTTCACTGTGTTTCCCAAGTGGTTCGGAATCCACTATAATCAGGAGGTCCACTGGAGTCCTATGGGCCCACACCGTGGCCTGGGACTGTGTCAAACCGTACTACTACTAGTAAGTATTGGAAATATTGACTGGTAGCAACCTACAGGCCTAGCAATTTATACACTATGCAACCGATTTCTGCTGTCTGCTGCTGGGTCAATGACCGTGCACCTGTTAAAAATTGTCTATACCTGTCAAAAAGCAAAACACATGCTGCTGGTCTGAAATCTGAATGGGCTATGGCGATTATGTCAGACTGTTATATAGTTGAACGGTTTCGCAAAGAGTAAACCAGTAAAGTGTTCTTTTGGGTATAATCCCGTTTCACTGTTCCCAACCACCGGTTCTCGGAGGTAGATCTATGTCAGATGTCAAAATTAAGCCCGTCACACCGGATTTATGCCAGAGATCGTCTATCTCCCGAGAACCAAGTACAAGAGACTCTTCATTTACTAAAGTTCAAGGATCCGGCTAAGAAAATAGTTCATTCCCAGTATTTTATTCAATAACTAATATTAATTTAATTATTTGAAATTTGGACCGAAATAAAATAAGGGGTTACGCAACAAACTGAAAGGAATTAAAACTCAACTATCTTATTTCCCGCCAATGGAATATATTGTCTCGGAACGTTGGCTACACACTACACTTCTAGTACTTACTTAGCGTGCCCAGGAAGACACGCCCTTAATGAGTTGTCCCAAAATTGAGCACCTTGGATGACTATATCGTTTGCTTCATGCAGGTCGTCAATCATACAGGGAGTCCAGTGAGCCCAAGTCCAACGTTCCGAGCAAAGTAAACAACAACAAAAATTTTAATATGGCTGACTATGAAACAAATCTACTATATATATAATATAAATATAAACAATACACACGGAGTGCCACAAACAGTGGAACGCATAATTATCGAATTTCTTTTTATATAAATCTATTAAAATGTTTGTAATTAACATATCCCATGACGCCATTTTTTTAATTTTAGTTTGTTTGTGATTTTACTCTATGATCATTGATCAATTTTAACTATGGCATAGAGTAAAACAAACATTTCCGTCAATGCCACTTACATTCTGCAATGCGAGGTCGGTGGAAAAACGAATAAGTCTTGAATGTCTGTTACCACGTCACCGTATTTGTATCTAGCCCTAGCCGGTCGGTGGAAACCCCGCCTTACCTAAACCACACACCCTGCCAAACTTAATAGGGGACAAGCATGGGCCGGTCACAGCACAAGCTTTCTAATCAAGACTGGAGTCGTGCCACATGTCCACACCTGTAGACGAACTCAAGAAAACCATTCTAAACCACAACTACCAATAGTAACTATAAATAAGCCATCACTTCCGCACACACACACAGACCGGCGCAAATACTCGAATCCGTCCCGCGCTTAAAAAAAAAAAAAAAAAAAAAAAAAAAAAAAAAAAAAAATACACACGTGTTATTAATTAATACAACGTTAATAATAATTGAAATAAGTTGAGGTACACCCCTATAATAATATTAATAATGTCCTGAAGGACTTTTTATGTACCTATAGCCCATAGGTCCCTTGTCCAATGCCAACAACCCCATGGATTTTGGGCATTATTTGTATTGTTTCTTATGAATTTTTGGCCATTGGCAAACTGGTAATCGTCTTCGATGTCAACCTACACCGGCTACAAGCGATAATGGACAAGCTGAGACAAGCTTACCATTGACGCAATGAAACAGGCTAAAGTATGGCTTAACCATGTAAAGACACGAGTTCCTATGGACCCTTATAGGTAATTTTCAAACAAAATTGACTTCCACAGGCACTAGGTCAACTACGAGTTTCAATTTAAGACATACCCGGACTATAGCGAAGTAAAATCGGGCTTAGTTAGAGCTAAGAAAGGGGAGGGGCATTAAAGATGGGCTTAAAGTTGTGTAGCTTACTGATTTGATTGTATATAGTGAATGACTGAGTCGACCGAAGTGGGATTATTGCCGACAAGGCGAGGGAGGGGGGGGGTCTGTGGTGAAGGTGGGCTTTGTCAAGATAAGGAGAAGGTTAGGCAGTTCAGAAGCGGGTGTTCTATAGTACACTAGTCAGGACATGTAGAGTTGTGGTACAGACTCCGACTTTCACCCGAAAGGTTGTTGGTTCGAGTCCTACACTTTCTACATTTTATGGCCATGCTTCGGAGGGTATGTAAAGCAGGCGGTCCCGGGTCTTCCTAGTTGAGTGTAAGAGAGAGCTTTATAGCCCTTTACTCCGCTAGGTTGGCTTAGTAATAGAACAAAAAGTCAATATTTATTTATTTCGTGCATGAGGTTACGAGGAGTCTTCGCTTGTTGGCAGGAATCGAGCCGAAGATTCAGGAGTGCCAATTGTGGTTTCTGTTGGGGGGGGGGGGGGATACGCTTGTGTGTGGGAAAACATACTGTGTTCAATGCAGTCAACAACATTGACGATTTAATTTTTTTATATAGTATAAACATACGGCTAATGTAATTTAATATATCCTTGTATGTAATCAATTTTTTCGTTGCCATTAGAAGAAAAATGTGTTCAAAAACTAATTAGGCCTACACTGCCTAAAGATTTTGCGACAAAGTTTGCAATAGCTTAAATCAAACCAATCGATTATTAAAATCCCACTATTTGATATTTCCCCCCTAAAAACAAAATATAAATCCCCTGAGCAGCCTCCAGTCCCCTCCCTTCCACCACCCCTTTGCATTAATATCGATTAATCTTCGTCTGTAAAATCTTAACTTTATTGAATTGCAGAAATGACTACAACACCACCATTTATTGCCTATATTTTCCAAAACTTTTCACCGGGGGAGTGCCTCGGGCCCCTTGTTTTATCAATGTTTCTTTGGCAAAAAAAAATTGAAACTTTACTGTCATCAAAATGCTTAAACCCCTAATATTTCTCACCTTCATTTATAGAGCACGACAAATATAATAATCCGGTTTTGTGGACGCAAGTTAGACCTCATCCAAAACAATTATCCTGGCTACGGCCTTGTCCTCCTGTACATGCGTTTCGAAAGTACTAAAATAGCTAAAATACATTAATACAGTAGTTATTGGCTATACCATATTTAAAGACAGAATATGCGTGATCTTCAGCAATGAAGTTCGAAAAAAAGTATTGTGCATTATCCCATACTATTGATTGCATCTCCAAAATGTTTATAGTTGTAGCCTATATGCTGTCTGGGAATAATAGAAGTAAGACGAAGTGTTTTGGAATCAGTGCCAGGTGGTATCTTCCACGTGTCTACGTTATTGATTTGGTCACGCCTTCCTCTTACGACGTTCTCACACAAACTACAGATGGTCAAACCAGATTGCGTGATTTGATTTGTTCAGCCAAATCACTTCCATCATTATAGTACGGTATAGCGTACAAATATGGTCAGGAATAGTAGGGAACTAGACTTTGAAACGGAAGGTCGAAGTTCGACCTAAATAAATTGTACAATAAGAGCTCTTTCCAAAATGCATGGTAGTACAACAGTATTATAGTATAAATTTTGAAGTTGGACCACCTTGCATTTTAACAGTGTTATTTTTCTGACATTTTTTTTCATAAGGTTCTGATTTAATTAGAAAAAAATCCCTTTCGGCTCGGGCCGATCAGGTGCGGAGAGATTCCGCAGACCCTTCTTTTCCTCTACGCTACCTGTATCTATGTATTATATATTAGTAGAACATTGGTTGCCATCTCAATAGGTAAATGAATCTCCATAAAAACTACATATAGGTGGGTGGATAGAAGTGGCATCATTCCTTTACACAATTCCAGAAATAAATACATACAGTATATACTAAAGAGCGGGCCAATATAATTTTTTAAATGGCGATTTAAAAAAAAAATTATTTGTTATACTTAGAAAAGTTACTACAATTCGTCTTATGCAGAATATACAGACCCGTATCTAGGATTATTTTAGGGGCAGGAAAAACGAATAATTTTAGGCTCACCTGCGAAATGAGGAATCCGTAGTAATTCATTATAATTAAGATAAAAAGACAACCCTATCCAGAATGTCTACTATATACGGGGGGGGGGGGGGGGTGCGCCAGTAAGGTCCCGGGCAAAATAAAGAATGGTCCCTTTGTCTCCCTTGATGTAGTTTGAAATTTAAAATTAAAAACTGTGTCCTGGGCAAAATATACGATAACCTCTTTGTTAATAATTACTTCAGAGCCATGAATGTAAGTTATTAATTATTATCCGTGTCAACACACGTCACACATGTGCTGTCGAAACGTATACATGTAAAAAAAAGGGATATCAGCATGGTAATTGGGAGGGTAGTGGCTAAAAAAGAAGAAAGTGCTCCCCCCCCCCGTCTCCCTCCGGCAGGGCGCTTTGTCTCAAAATAAGGGTCAAGAGACTAAGAGAGTTACTGCAGTAGATATCGCTGACGGGCCACTCCGAACCTTTCAGTCAAAATCAAAAGAATTTTATACTCTCTGCAGCAGATACCGTAACTCAAGAGCATCTGCCGTCTTTTCTATTTAAAGGCTTTGTTCATTTTTATATACAATACAGTTTTATCTTCATTTTCAAAATGAAATGATCATCTTGGAAAACCCCTTAGGGAAAGATAGTGGAAAATGAATTATTATATTCTGCAAAAAGCTTTCAGGATCAATGTGTCAATGAAATGCCTGTCCGTTCATGCTATATGCTGGCTGAAAAGGGATTATTACTGTCCCCTATCTTTCTTTCACTTCCTTCAAAGGAAGTGGGACTATTCTAGAATGGCAGGGCGTGATAAATAAGCCTACACTTTATTTATTGGTGAATTGATTTATTTATAAATTGCCTGTCATATTTAGGCTATATAATAAAAAATCATAATCCTAATTACAAATTGTTGTTTGCTTAATTTTTTAGGGAAATACTTCACTTTCAGTGTTGATACTTTATAATTCGATTTGGTTTATATATTATACTTAGTATATTACCCATATTAGCGGCCTTCCATGGCGTTTAAAGAATAAGTTAAAAATGGGGTTAAAAATGTGAATAAAACAAATTAGAGTCAAAATAGTTTTGTTTTCATTTTTAACCCCCGAAATAAATTATTCTTTAAGCGTATCCCCTAGGGACCTTTGAGTGCGTCCACTGAACACCCTAACAAAGCTTTATCACCATCTGATCGATTGTTTTGGAACTGTGTATATTTTTTATTAGAGTTTATTTACTTATGATTAATAACGGTTACTGTTCGATTATCCATTCAATATTACACGCATCAACAATAATATTGTTTGCATAATATTCAATGACTGGCCGAACAGCAGGTACAATATAACATACATACTGTAGGTAGTTCGAAAGAAAACTTGACTTTTTGGTTTATGAATATTTTTCTTCCCATAATATGAAAAATATTTCCATTTTGACAATTTCTGAAGCTAAGAATGCAAAATTTTGAATACAAGGCAAACTTGAAAGACGCCGAAAATTGTGTTGGTCGTAACTTACTTTTCAATTTAGTTGTGAGCAAAAAGTTAAATATTTTCCAATTGGTTTTTTAACGCGCTATCGGGATCTTTTTTGTTCTGCTGTCGTCACGGTTACGAAGAAATCTCGCTTACACTTACCTTATGTTGTATGAGTTTCTTAATATGTCTAGGGGTACCTCTTATTGTATATTAAATTATAAGGCGGGTATTCCACATACGTACATCGTCAATGAAAATTATGAAATTGAAGGACATTTCAATTTTTCATTGATGGCGGCCATTCCACATGTTTTTTCAAAAATTGACAATTTTCTATTGAAACTTATGCGCCAAATTTTTGAAATTTGTTTGTATTTGTTTTTTGGAATTTTGTTTGTATTTCTTCGTACACTTATTATTTTTAATAAAACCTAATATTAGTAGGAGATCCGATGTAAGATCGACCTTCACCGATCTGTTTAATGAATGAAAACTGTTTTAAAAAAAAATCAATTAAAATAATTGTACTTGACATATCCCATGACGCCATTTTTTAATTTTAGTTTGTTTGTTTGTGATTTTACTCTATGATCAATTGATCATTGATCAATTTTAACAATGGCATAGAGTAAAATTGAAATGTCCTTCAATTTCATAATTTTCATTGATGATGTACGTATGTGGAATACCCGCCTAAGGGTATTGCCTCTATCGATTTTCCACTGTTGCCGGTGCAAAATAAATAGTTATGAGGAAGCCCGAATGAGGCCATGAGCATGTCCGAAATTATATATAATATATATATAAATATAATAAATTTAATATTATATACAGTCTTATATTATACGATATATATGAAACAAAAAGTTATTACCAAGATGGAACTGTTGTAATAATACGACAGAGGCTAAAAAAACAAGGCATGTCTCATCTTTTTAACTCTCCTCTTGGTTCTTTCTATGTTAGATAATGAATTCTAGTCCTCACCTCTTATTTTTTTCATTAAAAACGTTACCAGTAACATTAAAAACAATAATAATGATTGTTTTTAATGTTACTGGTAACAATTATTGTACTGTAATGCTGTCGTTTTATTTTAAAATATTAATCATTGCAGCAGATTCTGAATTTCATAACTATGACCAAGGGGAGGGGAGGGGGGAGGTCTCTTATTCTAACCCATAGGTAACATAGGAACTCTGTCCCTGTCTTACAGTCATTAGGCGCGGTTTCCACCGACCTCTAAGTGCAAAATACACATACGGTGACGTGGTAGCAGACATTCAAGACTTTTCGGGGGTTTCCGACGACCTCTCATTGCAGAATGCACATGACATTGAGGGAAATTAGAATTTTTCTTTTTATAGAAATCTATTAAAATGTTTGTACACTTAACATATCCCATGACGCCATTTTTTAATTTTAATTTGTTTGTTTGTGATTTTACTGTATGATCATTGATCAATTTTAACTATGGCATAGAGGAAAATAAACATTTCCGTCAATTCTGCAATGCGAGGTCGATGGAACCGACACCTAAGTCTTGAATGTCTGCTACCACGTCACCGTTTTTGGAAGTAGCCCTAGCCGGTCAATGGAATGGGCACCTAACGAGGAGGTTACCTCTTCAACCAAAGTTAATTTCATGTCAGTGTTATATACCATATAATACTACAATGTATGGGTGATATTGTATTAACATGGGAAAAAGCTATAAACAGATAATTGATAAATACCTTATCTCTACCATCGATATCACGAGACATGGTCAGATTGAAGACGAAAACCAGGTAGTTTTCTCTTGGTAAGCTTATGTATTTAAGTGTCATTAAGTTATGCAATTCAGACTATAGTGTGGGGAATAAAATTCAGTAATGAACAACCTTTGTATAAAAATCTACACGGAATAGTTCGGCCTGTTATCTCATTTGTTGGGCACTTGACTCAATCATTTTCCTATGCTAATTTTGCTCATAGGCCTACTAAAAATTGGTTTAGAGGCAGAGCCTCTCGACCTAGTGAATGATAGTAATATATAGCATATATAGTATGTATGGCATGGTCCCTCAGCCCATATAAACTTTCCCGTTATATAAAAAAATGAATTAAATTTTAATTATGGAGCTTTTTACTGGAAGGTCTTAGAATTCCAAGAAATAAAAGCATGGAATCCACTCGAGCATTTTCATTTGGCAGCGATGGGCGTCTGAAAGAAGGAATGGGAAGCGTAATTAGGGCTTTTCCTCGAAACGATCGAGTAAAAAATATTAGCTTAAAGCAATGCTGAATAAACAGACTCACTAAGCGTTTCCTTTTGCAATTATTTGACCGTTTTTGAAAGGGTTTCGGTTAATAAGGTAGATTAGTTAATCTAATACAGTATTTCCTTTTGAATTACTTTATCAAATCATGACATTTACTAACTGGTTATAGCCTAACGATGCCTATTGTTAACGCAGTAACAGTGCTTTTTTTAGGATCTGTAGGTCTGTAGCCTGATGATGGCCTATTGCCGAAGCCGATCACTTCTAATATATTTCAGTAATACGTGACAAAGTTATTTTATTTTATTTACAGTAATGCCCGCTCCGCGGTGAAGTGAAAGGTGGCGGTGCTGTGCATATTTTTTTCAAATGACTTTTCAATCTACGGTGGGACCCCGCCTATAGCAACATATATTTTTTCCGTGGGATTATCTATCATTCGGCCGAAGTCACTCTCAACTGTCAAACTCCTGAGTAAAAAAAATGGGAGGGTACTTTATCTTCTGCCGCCCTTTTCACTGTCCCAGTGCATGGGGCAACGTCAAATTTTCTTCCAATGTCTGTCGCAGTAGATTTCGCATGCTGTAGAAAAACTAATGGAATGGGGGGTGGTCAATTGGATAGCGTATACTCGGAATTCCGTTTCGTCAACTGCGGCGGTCGGCATCTTCAGTGGCGCATTGCATCTCGTAGCCTCACTGCCACTGACAATTTCGATCTTTTGTTAGTACGCTTTCACATCGACCACGATCCATTACCACAGATTCATCTGACTCCCACCGTGAAAGGAAAGCCTTTAACTGAATCGGTTATTTATGAAACAACTTAATGACACTTGACCAAACTTTTCAGGAACAACAAAAAACAATCTAGCTCATTTATTTATGCATGAATTCCGGCGAGATCTGGCTGTAAAATATTAGGTGTATACTTGGTCACGGCAATGCAGCAACATTTAGGGAACATCGAGTTTTTAAGCCTAGGGAAATTTTTGAAAGTCGTGGATATAAGTAGTTTCATAAATAAACACAAGAAAAGTTACATGTTGTCAGTTTTTATAAGATATTTTCACAAATTTGCAACAGAACAGCTACTGCCGTTACCTAGTCGGCTATTTTAAGTTGTTCCTATAAAAAGGGACCTTCGCCTCAGGAATGTGTACCATCACTTTTCCTATATCTTGGAGTGTCGTTTCCAAGATTGGAACCTTCTTCTCGTTTGCTTTCCTAAGTTGGGTCATGTCCACCTCTTTTCCAGGTTTTAGGAACCGTATATCCTGTATTTGAGGGGTTTCATAAATATATGAAATTTTCCATGCCCTCCAACGCCGAAACTGTCAATGTTATTTACGTCTTTTCATAAATAAAAGGTGGCCTGCAGTCTAAGGACCCTTTAAAACTGCAATAATTCGAAAATGGCAAAAAATGGCACTTAATACGTTTCATAAATAATCGATTCAACTATACAGGTGAGTTTGGGGCCCAGTACAAGACTTTACATTTGAAATTTTGGGTGCTACATTTCCCTTTAGTGCCTTTAGTACCTATAGCAGTTATAGTGGTTTGAAAAAATAGTTTCAATTTTACTTGTCCACCAGCCCAGTGGAAAGTTGATCGGACTTTCTTTGAACGCCTTTCATTTAGATTGTTAGGCATACGTGTGTAGTAATAGTACATAGTGATACAATAGGCTACATTATTATCGAAAGGCTTTTTATGGACTAGTTATGGCCCATTTAAACCTTGCCATGCCAACGACAACATCGGTTTCGGGCCATTAGCGCAGGCATTGTTTCTGAATGGTTTTCTAGCTGTTGTCAAACTGGTTCACTCCTCGATGTCAACCCACACCGACTACAAGTGCCAGTGAACAAGCTCGGACGTGTTACCATTGACATTGTTACAGGCGTTAGCTCGACTTAACCAAGTACGGGAACGAGTCAGTGTTTTTTTTTATATATATAAAAGGTTAATCGCATACAAACAATTTAAAGAATGTATCCGATTGACCTCTTCAGTCGCCTCGCTAGGTTATTACCCATGTTGAGCTACGACACGTCTCCGATCGCATGGCGTGTAAAGACTCGCACAAGTGCAAGCACGTTACCACCTGGCCATCGAAGACGATAATTGGGCATACCTGTAGTCTTAGTTAATTTAGTAAGGACATATTGACTGTTGATTGGAGAGGCAACTATAGCTTAAGACATTATATCAGAAAAAGTATTATTATGTATTAAGTATTAAACCTAGAACCCACAGCCCTACAGGGGTGTTTATCAATTCCCCACCCCCCCCCCCCCTTCTCCAGGCTTTCCTTTATACTGTATTTTCGTATCCTGTATAATGTAGGAATGACATGGTTTGGAATATGAGCCATTTACTTGAACGGCCTTGTTAATTAGACATCCTCCCCAACATCATTCTCTTGTCAAGATCTCAGGAATCTGTTATTCTCCATTAATAGAGCTTTGGGGGAAGATACAATATTAATGTATTCCGCTGGTAATCGCTATCAACAAGGATACTGTATCTGATGTTTCTATATGAATAATTTATACAATCGCAAGCTCGTTGCTTCCGCTAGGGTTGGCTTACGCAAATATGCCTCCATCAATTACAATAAATAAACCTAGGTATGCAGGCCTCAATTTACCTACAATTAGGCCCACTAAAGCATTTAAGATTTAACTTCTGGCATGGGTGACAGCTGTTCAATGCCACCCACTAAAATAGGGTATTCACAATGTTGCATTATCGAGTTAAAAGTGTTACCCAAGTTTGGTATCACACATTGCCCTCTGGGTGGGTTAAAGTGCTAAATCGAAAAAATGTATTATCCATCGCAGCGTCGCTTAAACTCGCTTTAACCTACGCCGAAGTGCAGGTTGGCTTAGTTTTCCGACTTAATTCGACTTAACACACTTAACTAGGGATAAAACCAACATTTTGAGTACCCTTTACTTGTTTAATTCTAGTGCTAGTCCATTTTCAAACATACCAGAATTATATACCGTACATAATGCATTGTTCCGTACATACATATGTATATTTTAGAATACTTCGCTTAGTTCACTTGCAGTAGCTTTCTACAATATACAGTACACTTGAATGTACGTGTACACACGCTTCGAAGTTTGCCCCACCAGGAAACCCTGTGAGATGCTTCTCTTTTAACAACTGCTAATTAGTCGTGCTACTTACTGTGGCGAAGCAGTAGAATCCGGGATGATAGGCCGTGGTTGTTCTGAAAGCGTACTGCCAAATGTTTTGTCAACATCTGCGGTTGCTGCTGAGCCTCGGAGATACAATCTTAGAAGTCTACGCAGTTCCACTGAATATGTCAACCGCAGATGTTGACGAAACGTTTGGAAGTACGCTTTTAGAATGACCGGACCGACCCCGGATTCTACTGCTTCGTCAAATAACTCTGGCCTTTGTAATTTCATAGTGCTACACTGTACGCGGTGCGTTTTCTGCCTGGCCTTCCTTCCACCCAACCTTAGTGTGTTAGAAAGGAAAAAACGTGGCTGCTGGGCATGTTGCTGACCACATAATATCCCAAATGGCTCCATGGTCAAGAGAGAGGACCACCTAGTAGTCCTCAGGGCTAAGCCCTCACTGCCTCGGCGCTTTTTTTTACTTGCTTTTGTTTTGATAGGAGCCCTAAGTACCTACTTAAATGATGCTTTATTGCTCAATTTGAGCAGAGTTGAATGCAAAACAGCCGGCATAATACGGGGCATGAAAAGGGAGTGTGGGTAAGGTATCTAATTTACGGAAGGTTAAATGTTAGCAAAATGTAATTTCCGGCAAATGCTTTGATATTTTCTTTCGCGTCTTATTATCCAAGACTTTCTATAACTCCCCGTGAATTTTTGCTTTCCTATTTAAATACGTTAGTATAAGGAAAGGTTTGTGATGGTCGTTATTTTCCGACTTCGAAATTTCAGTGAATTTACGCGCTTTTAGTTCACATGAACAACAACAAAAAAATTTAAACAAAATGTCTGTCTGCCTGCCAGGGTGAATTCTGTTGAAATTAGGTGGGTTCACAAAAATCATGTCTCAGGACCATTTTTGTTAATTTGGGCTAACTCAATTTTTGGGGGTTGTACTAAAAAAAACGGCTAAAAAATTGGTGTCTTTTAAATACACATACCGTACGGCCGTCAATAATGTAAATAAAAACAGATCGCTTGCCCCTTGATATTTTTTTTTCTGACTGGAAGTAGGTAGTACAACATAATAAGCACGAAAAATATTAAGTTAACCGGGGAATTTTTTAAACAATTTAAATAAGTTATTAAAGCGAACGACATTAGACTCTTTCTTCTTGAGCCCAGAAATAGATGTTCCGGCTACGTCTGCAAATCAGCAAATTAATATTTGTTGGTAAACAATTCGCAATTTCAATTTTTAATACGCTCTTATTCTTATAAGTCAATTTTCACTCATTAGGGTTTATTTGGGACAATCTACCCTTATCCCATTCTCCGATATTTTATTCCTTTCCGTTGGTGCTACATTTTCAGCACCGCACCTGCAAGTTCCAAGGCTATGTCCTATTTTAGGGGTAAGCGTCATCTCTGGGCAAATTTTGCATAGAAATGTCCGCATTTGACGTTGGTCTCTTCCTGTTTGCCCTACAGCCAGAGGTTCCTATTAAGATAACACGGGGTTATGCGGTATTCCAATCAAAGTGGGTCATCATCCTCCGTGATGCGATTCATTGCCACTGCTCACGGAGTAACGAAATTATCACCAAGGCTTATCGTCGGGTTTCAATTAATATTTAAAAAAATGAAATGTATTTTATCATATTTATAAAAAATAAAATTAATAAGTCAATTTGGAGTTTTTTATGCCAACTTAGTCTTACTGCATTTCAATGAATATTAAATAAGGACTAAATAAATGAGGACTAGTCTATTTGTTCTATTACTAAGCCAACCTAGTGGAGTTAAGGCTATAAAGCCCTCTCTTGCACTAGGAAGACCCGGGACCGCCTGCTATACATTTCCTCCGGAGCATGGCGAGATAATGTAGCGAGTGTGGGACTCGAACCAACAAACTTTCAGGAGAATGTAGGAGTCTGTACCACTACTCTACATGTCCTAAAAATATTATTAATTATGAATCAAATTGAAGAGAATGCGACTTTTGACTTTTTTTGTTCTATTACTAAGCCAACCTAGCGAAGTTAGGGCTATAAAGCCCTCTCTTACACTCAACTAGGAAGGCCCAGGACCGCCTGCTTTACATGCCCTCCGAAGCATGGCCAGAAAATGTAGCAAGTGTGGGACTCGAACCAACAACCTTCCGGGTGAAAGTCGGAGTCTGTACCACTACTCTATATGTCCTGACAATGTGGGGAATTTTGAAAACTTAATCTGCAGGAAATTTGATGGACTGACCGATGCTTCAGGACATCAGAAATGGTTGAATTAAAGAACAACAGTGTATTTAAATGGTAACCATCAGTCCCGTTTTAAACGGCACAGTCCTTTTCTTCTAACAACGTGTCCCATTGCCCCCAAAGAGTGCCACGCTTCGCACCCAGATTTTATAGATCCTCCACTGGTCTCTACTGGGATTGGCTTCAACCATTTTCCTTGCTCAAAAGTACTTGATACGTTAATTATGGATTTTAATGGTTAGAATGATCGTAGTGACCTTGAAGCTATGCGTCCCGTTTTTAAGCAAATTATAAATAGTCTCATTAAGTGTACTGAAATTTTCTTAGTTCATTTCATTCATATAATACTATACTGTCAAAATAAAATAAATAAACAAATAAATAAGGACTTCTTGTTGTTTCTATTACTAAGGCTGCGTTTCCATCGACCTCACATTGCAGAATGCACATGACGTTGACGTGGTAGCAGACATCATTAATAAGTCAGAAGTCTTTAATGTCTGCTACCACGTCAACGTCATGTGCATTCTGCAATGCGAGGTCAATGGAAACCCCGCCTTAACTAAAGTTATTAAGATTGCCAGGAACCCAAGGTCAAGTGAGAAGGACTTACTGCAACTACATTCTGTTGAATTGCTCATTTGTTCTTCATTTGGCGCTATTTTTTCTACTATTTCTACTAATTCTACTGTTTCCTTTGACCATATTTGTCATCTTTTGCAATTTTCTTTGACATTTCCACCTATGGTTCACCGCTATCGGCCTTACTTAGCTTATGGTTATATTTGTATTTATGAACTCCTACCTCTTGAAAGGATTTAAATGAACAAAATTAAATGAATTTTTTTCATTCGCTATATGAAATAACCAATATTTGGACCCATTTAAGTGTATTAGGCAGGTCTACTAGTATAATGCATGAAAATGTTGCAAAAATTCTAAAAATATGTGGAATTTCTGAAACAGGTGGCAGCTGAACTGGAACCCATGGCTTCCAGGAAAAAATTACAACAGAAAGCCAGAAATATGTGACGTAAAGGTTAAATGAAGGCTGACATTTTATTTGAGCAGAGGGCAAAAGGCCTGCTGGGATTGCTGGGCTGAGATAAGTCCAATATTGTGTGTCACAGAAATTACAACACGCCCTGTATAATATATAGAACCTCGCTAAAATCTATATATATGGTCTCTTTATATATGTGACTTGTGAATTATGGGACTTCATGACGCACAGTATTGTGTTAAGTTTTACATATCGTTGCGCTCGTTTTCCGCTCTTTTGGATAACTAATCAATTATTTAGTAGGTCTAATGGGTACCCAGTCTTAACTAGTACGAGTACTAAATACTAATTGAAAAAATGATCCCGAGGTAGGTATGATTTTTTTGAGCCTATATGCAAAATTTCATAAAAATCCACCGAGTAGTTTGCCCGCAAATTGACCGAACAGACAGACAGACAAATTATTTATAATTCTTAAATTCTTAAAATAAAAAAAAATCTTAATATAGGCCGTATTTCAAAATTAAAACATCTTCATTTTAATGTTTATTTCTATTTGCTATTTATATTTAGCCTATATTTGCTAAGGCAGCGTCGCGTCAGTTCAGGACTTCAGTATTGCCAACATCACAATTTAAAAAATTCTGAAATTTACTGTTCATATTTTATTTTAAACAATTGAATTAATACTATCTAGTGATATGGTATGATATTAACCCCGGTATTAAAATCGCCGTGATCAGCTGCTGGTCTTCTTGATCGGGATGATCTTCGGCATGGCGACTTAGTGCACACAAAACTCCACGAATGGAAAACGCAAACGCACCCACTAGGTCACTGTGCCTATGTCTACTCTAACATTAAAATTAACGTTCACTATTGCGTATTGTGTAATTTGGTTTTTGTGTGTAAGGCCTGAAGCTTAATTTAATTGGACAATTTCTGGTGATGGATGGAACCCGCTGATATAAAGCTTTTCCAGCAATTTTGTAACAACAAAACGCCGCAGAGAAAACCCAGCAACATTTCAATTCATCCAATTGATTTTATCAGGCGTGTTGGTTGCTGAAAACATGGGAAATCGCAGAGTTAGTAAGCAATAAGCAGTCCCTTCCTTTATTGCTGCACACGATTTTATCTGTATAACATTAGTTTGTCTCCCCTCGGGGAGTGGCTATAGCCTAATTTGATACCAGATCATTAAATACTCTTCATGGTAATTTAGCTATAATCATTATATTGCAGTATTATATGGTATACATAACAGTGACATTAATTTAACTTTGGTTGAAGAGGTAACCTCCTCTTTTTACCAGAAATTAGAGGATGCTTCAGAGGGCATGTAAAGCAGGCGGTCCCGGGCCTTCCTAGTTCAGTGTAAGAGAGGGCTTTATAGCTCTAACTCCGCTAGGTTGGCTTGGTATTAGAACAAAAAGTCCTTATTTATTTATTTCTAGAAAAAACTAGACTTGGCGAGATTCGAACCCGCGATCTACGCCTAACATGGGCGTCGTCTTAACCAATGGACTACAAGCCCCGACAAGCTATAGACTATTCACTATAGGATTAGTTCGTTATATGTTATGAAATGTGGTTGAAATCATTAATATCATTGAATATAGATCAATGACAATAAGACTAAGATGGCGTAAGGGCAAACAAAGCATGTCACGGGTTGGGACTTGTCTCCTTATACGACTCAGGTTTTCACCACCCTCAAAGTTTAATGCGGGCTTCGAATCACATTTTATTCCATCCATCGGACAACCAATAATAATTATGACATGAATTATTTATGGTTTCGATCTCCGTCTTGAAATTAAATGGCAGATCAGGCTGGTTAACGAATAAACAAAAAACAAAATCTTTTAGTTTTAGAAAAATCTTGTTATAACTATAACCTGAATTAGTATGTGGGGACCACTTAGTCCCACATGTGTAATAACCAGTCTGCTTCCAGCTTCACCGTTTTTCCCGTTAGATGGCGCTGTTCACATTCAGATAATTCAATATTCCTCAATCTTCCTTTTACGTATTTATTTCTCTTATTCAATAATATCTTTAATCTACCCTCTGTGTCTCATCAGCTCCTTTAGCTGTGGACACAGAGTTGGTTTTTATATATGGAAGCAGGCTGGATCAAATTCAATATTAATTGTAAGCATGTATCGTTCTCGTCTCACAGCTCATATTGTAACCACTGTGTGTTAAATTACTCTAACTTGAGTCGAAGCACTGCAATACAAACCAATTCAAGTCTACACTGCCTATTCAATTGCATCGTCCTTCGACAAGCTACATTGGTGACCCTCGACAACGGAACAAGCAGCCTTCCAGATTCCAGTTCCAGCTCCAGTTCCAGCTCCAGTTCCAGCTCCAGTTCCAGCTCCAGTTCCAGCCAATTCCAGTTCCAGCCAATTCCAGCCAGTTCCAGCCAGTTCCAGTTCCAGCCAGCTCCAGTTCCAGCCAGTTCCAGTTCCAGCCAGCTCCAGTTCCAGCCAGCTCCAGTTCCAGCCAGTTCCAGTTCCAGCCAGTTCCAGTTCCAGCCAATTCCAGCCAGTTCCAGCCAGTTCCAGTTCCAGCCAGCTCCAGTTCCAGCCAGTTCCAGTTCCAGCCAGTTCCAGTTCCAGCCAGTTCCAGCTTCCAGCCAGTTCCAGTTCCAGCCAGTTCCAGTTCCAGCTTCCAGCCAGTTCCAGCCCGTTCCAGTTCCAGTTCCAGCCTCCAGAACGTCTCATCCGGCCATAGGCGGTGGAAACTACCCCGGAGCAGCTACATTCACCGCAGCAGCACAGCCACAACCTGCAAGATGCCGCAGACCACAGCCACAACCGCTACAGCTACGACCGCTACAGCTACAACCGCTACAGCTACGACCGCTACAGCTACAACCGCTACAGCTACAACTGCTACAGCCACAACACCGACACCCACGGCTACAACCAAGATGACAGGCCCTGCTAGTACGATGGCAGTCTCGGTCAAGCTTCCACCCTTCTGGACACAGTCGGCCAACCTGTCACCGGCACTGTGGTTCACTCAAGCGGAGGCTCAGTTCGCACTTGCTGGGGTCACAATGGAAACGACGAAATATTACCACGTCCTTTCAGCGCTCGACCAAAGTACCCTCAGCGAGATCTCAGATTTGTTAGCTGCCCCAGTACCAGTAAACCCATACACTGAGCTGAAAACGCAGTTAATCCAACGAATGAGTCTTCCAGCAAGCAGTCGCATTCAGCTACTAATGTCGGAAGACATAGGGGACAAAACTCCCAGCTCTTTTCTCCGGAGACTGCGGGCCCTCGCAGAGAAAGCCATATCAGACTCGGTTTTACGCACCATTTGGACGTCTCGCCTCCCGCACGCTATACAATTGGCAATCATCGGTCATGATCACCTGTCACTAGGTGACGTCGCGAACCTCGCCGACAAGATGGCCACCATCAATTCAGCAACACGTGACCGGATTCTTGAGTGCACAATGGCCCCTGTGGACCTATTGAAGACGTTAACAGAGAACGTCGCGGCTCTACAGGCACAGTTCGCCGACAGATACGGACAACGTGCCACACAGCCACGGTTCCAGCGCCAGTTCCGTTCACCAGCGCCTAAACAAGACCCAACTTGGTGTTTTTACCACCAAACCTATGGGAGGAAGGCCAGAAAGTGCCAGCAGCCATGCAGATTTCCGAAAAACGACGATCGCAGCCAGTAAAGGCAGGGCCTGCCTGCGCCACTACACACCTGCTTAAAACCTCACATCGCCTTCTTATCACGGACCCTTGCACCAAGATACGTTATCTCATTGACACAGGGTCCGACATCTGCGTTTTTCCACGTGCCCGTCTCAACCTACCGCTCCGTCGTACTCAACTCGAGCTGACTGCCGCCAATGGCACAATCATCAATACGTACGGAACAACAGCTCAACAACTGGACCTGGGATTACGACGCAGTTTCCGTTGGAATTTCATCATTGCCGATGTCACGCAACCCATCATCGGTGCAGACTTTCTCGCAGCCTCTAATTTGCTGGTGGATCTCCAGAACTCAAAGCTGATCGACGGGACAACGCATCGCAAGGCGAACCTGTGTCAAAGCCCCTCCAAGCAACCTAGCGTTTCTACCTTAACAATACCGCATAGTACCCCGGCCAGTCTAAAAGTAATAATTGAGGAGTTTAGCGACCTCACGCGGCCGAGACAACCCACAGACCAGGTCAAACACTCCACGGTCCACTACATTAGAACGACAGACGGACCTCCCGTCTCCGCTCGCCCACGCCGGTTGGCCCCGGACAAGTTTATTATCGCCAAAAAGGAGTTCAACGACATGATCCAGACCGGCGTATGTCGTCCGTCCGACAGCCCATGGGCCTCACCATTACACCTAGTACCTAAAAGCGACCATTCATGGCGCCCATGCGGGGACTACAGACGGCTCAATGCTCGAACAATTCCTGACGCGTACCCAGTCCGCCACATCGCAGATTTCAGTGCAGAATTGCGAGGAAAAACCGTATTCAGCAAAATAGACCTGGTCAAAGCATTCACCCAGATACCAGTTTCCAATGGTGACATTCCAAAGACAGCAATAAATACTCCGTTCGGCCTTTTCGAATTCCCATTCATGACATTCGGTCTTCGCAATGCTGCTCAAACCTTCCAACGCTTCATGGATAACATCCTACGCGACCTCCCGTGGGCATATTCATACATCGACGACGTACTGGTTGCATCGAGTGATAAGCAGGAGCACGAATCACACCTACGTCAACTCTTCCAACGATTCCGAGAATATGGCCTAGTCATTAATCCTAGCAAGTGTACCCTCGGCGTTGGGTCAATCAGCTTTCTTGGTTACCTCGTGTCAGCAGAAGGCACACAAGCCCTACCAGACAGGGTAAAGGCACTCACTGAATACCCTCTTCCAAAGACATTCAAAGATCTACGCCGTTTCCTTGGCATGATTAACTACTACCGCCGGTTCCTACCAAATGCAGCCAACGAACAAGCACCACTCAACACGTTGTTATCTGGAGACAAGGTAAAAGGGAACGCTACGATACCATGGACAACAAAGCTTACCGAAGCTTTCAGCTCATGCAAACACAGTCTGGCACGCATCACCCTACTCGCGCATCCAGATCATACGGCTCCGATTACACTAGTCACAGATGCATCAGACACCAGTATCGGAGCTACAGTCCAACAACGGATCAACGATCATTGGCAGCCATTGGCATTCTTCTCGCAGAAACTTAAAGAAAACCAACGAACATGGTCCGCCTACGATCGCGAATTGCTTGCGGTACACGACGCCATTCGTCATTTCCGTTACCTGCTAGAAGCGCGCGCTTTTGTCGTGTATACCGATCACAAACCGTTGACGCACGCTTTTCAGAATCCAAAAACAAGTTGCTCACCTCGCCAAATGCGGCAAATGGAATTCGTCTCTCAATTCACCACGGACATCCAATACATCGCTGGGCAGGACAACTTGGCCGCTGATGCATTCTCAAGAATCGAAGCAATCTCTACTCCCGTATCTCCTGAGCAACTTTCTTCTGCTCAGAAAGACGACAGAGAACTCAAAGAGCTTCGGTCCAGTAGAAAGACGTCCCTCATCCTCGTTGATGTTCCCATTCCGGGCTCTGATTCAGTCCTTACGTGCGATTCTAGTCAAGACATACAACGCCCATTTGTGCCCAAACCATTACGTCGACAACTTTTCGAGCACCTACACAGCCTACATCACCCAGGAATAGCAGCGTCTGCTAACCTGGTTGCCCAACGCTACATATGGCCTTCTATCCGTAAGGATTGCCGCGCTTGGGCTCGTCTGTGTGTCAACTGTCAATTGTCCAAGATACATCGACACACCCTCACTGCGATTGGAACCTTTACTCAGCCTGACCGACGGTTTCAGCACATACACCTCGACATTGTAGGCCCATTACCACCGTCGGAAGGCTACACGTATTTGTTAACACTCGTTGACCGTTTCACGCGATGGCCGGAAGCCGTTCCTATGGTGAACATCACCACCGAAAACGTCGCCAGAACCCTCATTTCCTGCTGGATCAGCCGGTTTGGGTGCCCGGAGACAATTACTACAGATCGCGGCCGACAGTTTGAGAGCCATTTGTTTGCTGACCTGGCCCGATTATGCGGATTTCACCATGCACGGACTACCAGTTACCACCCTGCATCCAACGGCATGGTAGAGCGTATGCACCGCTCACTCAAAGCCTCCATTATGTGTCATGCCAATGACAAATGGACGGAAGCCCTTCCGCTAGTTTTACTGGGCATGCGCGCCACTCTTAAGAAAGATCTTCAAGCTTCTCCAGCAGATCTGGTCTATGGTGAACCATTAAGACTACCAGGACAGATGCTGACAACTCCTCCTTCAAATCAGAGTCCGGCGGACACTCTCATCTCACTTCGAAGGAAATTCGACTCACTACGCCCCACTCGCGTCAAGAGACACGGGGCTCATCAAACATTCATCCCACAAGACCTTGCCAAGGCCACGCACGTTTTCGTGAGACAAGACCACGTCCGTGCTTCCCTCGAACGTCCTTATGCGGGACCATTCCCTGTGTTAAGTCGCACCGACAAAACAGTTACGATTTCAAGCCGCGGTCGTGCGGTTACTGTGTCAATGGACAGGGTCAAGCCGGCCTACATTAATGCCAGTACAGACGAACCGTCTCACCAGTCTACGATCAACCCCCCGCATCAGCATCCTGCTCAAGATAAACCTCAGGAGAAGGTCTCCTCACCACTTCCTGCCACTGACGTCGTGCCGACACCACCGACTCGCACCACTCGCTCAGGTCGTCACATCCACGTTCCACGACATTTCTCCGACTTCCAGTCTTAGGAGGGGGGTAATGTGGGGACCACTTAGTCCCACATGTGTAATAACCAGTCTGCTTCCAGCTTCACCGTTTTTCCCGTTAGATGGCGCTGTTCACATTCAGATAATTCAATATTCCTCAATCTTCCTTTTACGTATTTATTTCTCTTATTCAATAATATCTTTAATCTACCCTCTGTGTCTCATCAGCTCCTTTAGCTGTGGACACAGAGTTGGTTTTTATATATGGAAGCAGGCTGGATCAAATTCAATATTAATTGTAAGCATGTATCGTTCTCGTCTCACAGCTCATATTGTAACCACTGTGTGTTAAATTACTCTAACTTGAGTCGAAGCACTGCAATACAAACCAATTCAAGTCTACACTGCCTATTCAATTGCATCGTCCTTCGACAAGCTACAAGTAAAACCCAAATCATCGTTAAAAAATTAACTTTGTCTATGAAACCTCCTTGTGTTAGTATTTAAAACAAGTTTTCTAAAACTCTAAGTTTTTTTTGTTTATTAAAATGAAATACCTACCACGAAGTCACGAGTAATCTAATTATTTCTATATGATTAACGAACTTGATCAAGACATTGGTATGATTAATTGTTTTGTCATGTTTCTTCAAAATCGGATATCAATGTATCACATTTTCACCTTGACTGGTGGCCTTGAAATCGTTGATTTGTCTTATAAAAAGTGTTTATTACCGCTATAGTAGACAAAGCTACGGGCTTTCAGTCACATTTCATCCGATCCCTCTACGGCCAATGTTAACTGAGATATTAATTTTTCAAGTTTTTGATCGGCCGCCATCTTGCAACAAACTCGCGGATCACGCAGGTAAACAAATTTGTTTAGAAGTCCTCTACCCCTACCAGCTAAACGAAGAAAACAAGTGCGACTATCCTTGACAGTAAGAAAGATTTCTGAAATCAGCTACCCTTCGAAAAAAGCAGAAATTACGCTTGTTGCTATGTTGCTAATGTTGCTATGTTGCTAATTCTTAATTCTTTAAGAGACAATTGGTTGACCACATAGCCCATTTTCTTAACAAAATACAATTTCACGAAAACATCGATGAATGAGACGTCATAAAATAGAAGAAATGTTCCTCTACATGTTGGTATAGTATGCGGCCGTCACATAATGACAATTGAACCGCCTTGAAACTCCTTTGACTTGACATCCCCAGTCTCCGTTACTTTACACAAATCAAGTGCAACATCAAATGCAAAGAAACACCTCATCTACTTCATGAAATCTCTTTTATGGCTCTACATTGAGATATCCTGCGAAATGTTTTCACGGTTTTATAAGGTTTTCCCCTTCCGGGTGCCTCTTAAAATCAAACAAAAATTCAGAACTCTCTTGTATCATACCTCCCTAGCACAAACCACCTGATGCACTATTCACTATTCGGAGGTCCTTCGCCTTGGTAATAAAGTCTCCCTAGCTTTTCATCTGGCGCTGTATCATAAATCTCTAAACGAATTTTCCTTCGCTTTCAACTGCCATGCAAATTTTATGTTTCGTCAAATAATAATATAGGGGTCAACTCTAAGAGAGGGTCCGACAAAAAGAAACTTGAACAAAGTCAATTTTTTTTCTGCTCTTTCTATTGGCACCGTTTATTTCAGCCAATTTAAAGCAAATCGGAATTTCCGTAAAATGTTAGTCTTTCTTTGTTCCAGACCCTACCGCTGGTGACAGAGGCTTAAACATGATCCAACATCTTATTCCTGTATAGGCTACCATAAGCAGCCTATGAGGGAGTTAGTCGGTTTGTCCGTAATCAAGCAGGATCGAGTAGCATAAGTACATAGGTTGTGTATGTTCCATTTTGGCGTTGGGGCCAGTTCAGTAATTTACGTCACCTTTACTTCCCTTGTTGTACGTAAGCAGAAAAAACCGTTAGATTGTGCAACTGCCAAGTGTTGGGTCTTAAGTCGTTTCTACCAGTCAGGGTTAAGCAGCTGTTTCCTAACTGGCTAATTCACGTTAAGTAGTGTCTTACTATAAATATTTAGTCCCATACGCCCATGATCCTATACATTCCACTTCGACTTATTTCCCTGCATTGGGCCTATTATGGAATGACAGGTATGAAACACATATGGCGTTCTTGATTGATAGCAACAAGGCGGTCTACCGCAAGGCTATTGTCCGCTGCATTCTCAGTGGAGGGCACAAGTGATAGTTTTCGTAATTAATGGCACTGCAGTGAGCCCCAGCCCGTCAACAGAATGAGTAATGACGGCGAAGATATACAATCCCAAGATAGTGTTTTGCATGCACTGCACCATCATCAGTGATGTATTTCCGAATGGTCGGACTACGCGCACCTAGGGTGGCAAATTTTAGGGGTGGCAAAATTGTTTTATTTTTATTTTTTTATGTATGTGAGTGATGGGAGAAAACTATAAAAACACTTTTATGACTAATATCAGGGGTATTTTTTAATTTTCAAAATTCGTTTATCGGCTTTTACTAGAAGGTATGCACAGACATGAATGACTCGGCTCAATAGTTTTCCTCTTATATCGAATCTCTAACCTTTATAATTTAATAGTTTACTTCTACAACCTATAAGGAATTCCTTCCAAATTTCAGTTTGTAAATTCAAATCTTATATTTTATAAATTGGATTGTTGCAGGAACGTGAGGGCCATGGAGCGCGCAGGCACGACCAAGACCAAGGTGGCGAGATGAGGCTCAGGGCGGCGTAGCCATCAGCATGCGGCTCATGTCGGCCGTCATCTGGACTATTTGTGCTTTTCTCTCAGGTACGATTTTCACTTATAAGCTAACCTAATTCTGGAAAACTGGGTTTACACAATTCAAATATTGGAAAAATTTTAAGTCATATTTCAAAATTAACTACTGTACAATATAATTTGTACGTTTTCTTTTTCATTGACATGTATTTTTTTTCTTTTTGCCGCAAAGCAAAGTACCTACTACAGCGGCTATAGAATATGGGCTACGCAAATAAAGGACCTGTAGAGTAGTGGCACAGACTCCGACTTTCACCCGAAAGGTTGGTGGTTCGAGTCCCACACTGGCTACATTTTCTGGCCATGCTTCGGAGGGCATGTAAAGCAGGCGGTCCGGGGTCATCCTAGTTGAGTGTAAGAGAGGGCTTTATAGCCCTAACTCCGCTAGGTTGGCTTAGTAAAACAAAAAAACAAAAAGTCAAGATTTATTTATATATTTATTTATAAGCTATACGTACTAAATTTCTGCCCCTGGGTATGCTACAAACTTCACAAAAGACGCTATATTTAATTAGGTGTAATAATATAGTAGCTTAAATAAAACAGTTGTAAAAAATTCAAGTGCCGGAAGGGGATGAAATGCAGTGTGCTGTATATTGCAGTTTTGAAGCGCAGACTTCAGGGTAAAAAAAAAAACACCTAATAATAATTTTAAAAAGTAACTGGAGCAAATAAAATATTAACATCTTAACAATGGAATTTCCCATTGGGACTGGGAGTTTCTTCATAATGCAAACCGAACGAAATGAAAGAAATAAAAAACACAGCGTTGAGGTTTTCGAGTATTTCATGTCGGAGGAAACTCTGCGTCGTAGATTAAAACGAATTCGTATAAATCTAAACAATGGGGTTATCGCGCATAATAAAGTGACCTTTTCATCGCCTTGGTTGTTTATACCACGGCCCCACGTGCGGACATTGCTCTATAAAGGCTTAGCCCTCCCCCCTTGCCCCCGCCTCGGCTTTAATTTGGCATTTTAAATGGCTTTTTCTCAGCAAATTGATAAGAATCGTTATTTCGGCTTCATTTGTTATGAATATAACCTACGGGAGGTTTCTCAATTGGTCAAAGTTTGTAGAAGAGTCCTACAATAGACTATGAAATAAAGTTTAGGTACTGCAATTATTATAGCCTACCTTTAATTTAATTTAATTGATATAAATAAAGTAAGTAAATAAATAATCATTTATTTGCAAACAGGCCTGAAAGCCCAATAAAATGTAAATCTTAATAAAATGCAAATCGGCACCCCGAACACTGGAAACTGAAAGGTTTATTTAATTTGCTACGGAATTTTAATTTTTTTAATATACCTAGGTATGTAGCCAATCCAAGTTGTAGAAGACTACCTAACTTATTTAATAAATTATAATGTATTTTTAAGTTTTGGTGTTGCAATTATTTCATGATAGTTACACTACGTCTTTTTGTTCCATGACTTTTCTAAATCGTTGAAAGTTATTTCATTCTATTACGGTACTTCAGTATTAAAAAATTGTATGCTTAATAATTTAACCTATAAAAGTTTCTTTAACTTATTCCATTACTTTTCTAGATCAAAAATATCACGCGTTATGATGTATGTATGGCATGAAAACTCTCAACACCAAAAATTAAAAAAAAACATATGATATATGATTTGTATTCTGAACGAAATGGTCATCTAGAACCTGAGTTGACTAAATCGTTAATTAAATTTAATAAAAAAACTACTGTACTGACTGATTTTTGTGGTGCTGCAGGGGTGGCCATTATCTACTCTGGGCATATCCTAGCTTTTTAAGTGAATAGTTCAAAACGTAGGTAGACTACCTATAACGTTATTTCAGATCGAACGAAGTTAGACCTATCCATAAGCTAAATGCTGGGACTACTACAATGTTGATTTTCAATAGCGTCTGACTTAACACATGGATTTCGATTTTTCTTATTTTTCAATTTCCTTAAGTAATCTACAATCCCAAAGGGTACAAAGTTAACCAACATTCAGCATTCTCCATTTCGCTCACCTTGGGTTTCAATATAAGATTGAAATCAAGGTACTGAATAGGAATAGCCCTATACTATTTGTGCTTTAAACAGAGTGGTCGCAATCGAGGTCAGTATAAAAATCCCAAGGCGCACATACGATCCTTTAAAAATGCCAAACTGAGATTTTCCTCAGATTATGTCGTTTTCATATTTGCTTGTCTGAACAGCTAGATACCCGCGTAATCTAGTTAGTATGAAAGTGGACTATAAACCGCAAGGTTTGGGCTTATAATAATTTGGGGTTTGAGACGCGAACCAAACCAAAAAAGCGCTTGGCCTGGGCCCACTCTACCTATCTTAATGGGTACCTACCTACCTAACCTACACCGATGGCGGAAACGTGGCTACCAGGAGGGTAGAGAGAGAGAGAGAGAGAGAGAGAGAGAGAAAGATAGAGAGAGAAAGAGAAAGATAGAGAGAGAAAGAGAGAGATAGCGAGAGAAAGATAGAGAGAGAAAGAGAAATAGCGAGAGAAAGAGAGAGATAGCGAGAGAGAGAGAGAGAAAGATAGAGAGAAAGATAGTGATAGAGATAGCGAGAGAAAGATTGCGAGAAAGATAGCGAGAGATAGAGGAGATAAAGAGAGAAAGAGAGATAGCGAGAGAAAGATAGAGAGAGAAAGAGGGATAACGAGAGAAAGATAGAGAGAAAGATGAATAGCGAGATAAAGATAGAGAGAGACAGAGGGATAGCGGGAGAAAGATAGACAGAAAGATAAATAGCGAGAGAAAGATAGAGAGAGAAAGGGAGATAGCGAGATAAAGATAGATAGAGAGAGAGAGAGAGAGAGATAGCGAGGGGGAGAAAGAGATACCTCACGCCTAGCAATGGCGGATCCACGGGGTCATGATCCCCCCTCCCTAAATTAGTAAGTTCATAGTAAATTCATATGATACCTAGTAAAAAATAATTGAACTCGACTTCTCAACAAAAGCATTACCGTTTAAACTTACAAAAAGTTGGGACCCCCCCCCCCCCCCTAAATTTGTTACTGGATCCGTCCTGGACGCCTAGGCATAAAACTCTGTGTTGTATAAATGTTTTTTTTTTCCTCCAAACAGCTAATTGATATCCCCTACACAATGGTATAGTCCGAACTAGAGTCAGGTTAGATTAGGTTACTAATAATAATAATATTAATCCGCGTGATTTACCTAACGATATTTTTATACAAATGCAAAGTCAGTAGAAGTGCCCCCTCATGCGAGGGTAGCACTCAATACCTAAATACCTAAATGTATCTAATAACTAATTCATCCCATTAATATAATTTGTGGAGTTCGTCAGGCATCTACCGTAAACACATTTAAATCATAATTAATCATTGTTATTCCTCCAAAATTTAATACAATACTACTGTACTACTAAGCTTGATAAATTAGTTTCCTTATAACACATCGTGAAAGACTGATTACTGCGGTAACGCGAAAATAACAGAATACGCTGAGATTACGTGGTATACCCGAGGCTTTACGTGAATTTTCACTAATTAGATAACAACGGCTTGGAAATGAAAAGGAGAAAAGTAAAAGCGGCATATCTAAGTAGGTTAAGAAGTGAGTCCCATTCGTAAGCTCCAGCCCTTGTGCGGCTTAGTCCATGCATAATTTTTTAAATGGCTTCCATTACTTTCATTAGCAGGTGAACTTTCATTGTATTTACTTTGATTTCTCTTGTAGTAAATTTTAAATGCTTTACAATGCAGACCTGACTTTGACTAATAACTGACTATTGTTTTTTTCGTTCACTCCGTCATTTCGTAATAATTTTTAGGCTAAGCTATCATAGTCGAATGAAAAATGAAATACTCGTGCCTTCTTTTGGGGAATTGATAGTTGATTTATCATCCTCAATACCGTACCTATTGCAATAAAAATAATTTTAAAAGATCCCTGAACCCGTACATGCCTTCCTATTTATCCATTAGTAATTTAGTACCTATTTCAATTTAGTGTAGGTATAGAGACAGATAATATGTGTAGTTCCATCGTTAACAATTGTCCTAGGGTTAAATTTCGGTTGCCTCGACTTGTCTTATCCTAAGGCACTAAATCTATTGATGGGACGATTGCATAGTCAAGAACGGGCAGACCGATAAAATAAAACAGAGTATTAATAGGCATGACATAATTTCTTAAAAAAATAATTTAACCAAAACTTTGATTGGGGAAGGGTAACTCTATTTAACACCTAGAAACATAAAACATATTATGTATATAAACATAAATGCACAGAATGTATTTGTCAAGATGTCTATGGCCAGGTCCCTTCATCTCAATAACTGCTAGAGCTGCCTGGTCATTTATAAAGTCATATCTAGTCATGAGATACTTTGTGATGGTTAATTCTTTAAATTTGTATACTGTAATCTGTTGTTATCCACGAGGAGCAAACACAATACAACCATTCCAGGTTCAATGGGCCCCTAAATTAGGTCTACGTCATAAAAAGCCCTTCAAAAAATAAAAATAAAATACATAAGGGCCGCTTAACGGAATTTTTTGAATATTTACAGTAAGTATGTGATATGCTTTTATTACACATACACTCACAGTTAAAAAAATAAGAATACCGTAGATCCTACGCTTTAAAAAGCAGCAACAGTTCCGTAGCCAAAATTTTATGAGTCACAAATTACAACAAACAGCCCAACGCCACAGCACTCTGAGAGAAGCATTATAGTACATACCCACCCGTACCTATAAATAATTCAGACAGTCTACCTTTTCAAGATGTTTCGATCCATTGTTATGCTAACATAACCAGCTTTGCTAATGAAAGTAGAGTACTAACAAGGGTCATTTTATGGAGAAGCTGGAGCACAAGAAGTGTCATGCAGGATTCATGAAGTTTTCCAAGTGAAGGGTGGCATTATGCTCTGTCATTGCTGACTCCCCGTCTTTTCACGCTTTTCTAATTACCGAATCCTGGGGGTCGCAAGCCAATGACGAAGAGGGACCGAATACAGACTGTAGCACTGCCTAAGGCGCCCATTCCACATACGTCAATCGTCAATGAAAAATTGAAAAATGACGTTTTTGCAGACATTAATGACATACTAAAAATTCTGCTACCACGTCAATTTACGTCATTTTGACGTCATTTTTCAATTTTTCATTGACGATTGACGTATGTGGAATGGGCGCCTTAGACTTATTTACCTTAGGGACAAGGGCGGATTCAGGAGACTTTTCCGGATGGGCGGGGGGGGGGGGGCGACCAGTCAATTTAGTTACTCTCAAATATATATTATGTTTATCGTATTTGTATCAAAGTATTTGTAAACGTCATATTTTGAATTGAGTTAGCCATGCCTTGTTAGACTTTGACACACGTCAGGACCGCATAGCTATGAAAATGTGATATATTCTTTATTCGTATATAAGTTATTCTACCCAAAAACCATACATTCTTGTTTAATTTCGCAGTTAAGTCCATGTCCTCAGATCCTTTTAAAGCCAGCGTACGATAAAAATGTTAGCCGTCCAATTGGGCCAAAAGATGCGAAGGTGTGAAATCTATGAATCCAAAACCATACTTCCGGAATTGTCACCGGCAATTGGAATAGCACTCTCCATTACAAAATTATCTTGTTTACAGTTATAATCCTGGGTATTTATTTAACTCCGGTATTATAATCGCCTCGATCAGGCTGCTGGATGCAACACGGTAGCAGACCAATGAACCTATTTCGTATATAAAGCGATAAAAAAATTGAAATAGAAAATGTCAACATTTTAAGTGGTTGGGCACGGTTAGACCCATGTTCTGACTGGTTGGGCGCAAGAATTTTCTTATATGAAAGAAGATATTCATACATCTGATTCAATTATAGGACAGTTGGTTCCTCTTAATCAATGTATCGTATTTAAAGGAAAGTAGTCTTTTAGATTGACCTATTATCCATAAATTTCTTGTTGTCCTGGAAGTCTTATATTCTGGCAGTCTGGAAGTATATCCAGTCGTCCACTTGGAAAACTCAAATTCACTCAATTTGAAAATAGTAAACATTTTCTTTCTTCTTTCTTTCTTGGTCACCCTAGCAGTGAGAGGTATATTGAGAAAACAGGCGTAGACAATATTCAGCAAGAGCTGGGCTGAGTGGGAATTTAATATTTAAAAAGATTGCAAATAGATTACGGAAAGTTGTCGTCAGCGGTCTACCTTGCTATCAATTCCCTTCTTCAATTTTTAAGCACACTGAAATATTTATTGGGCTGTTTTAACACAAGTTTCCCTTTCCTGAAAATTGATAAGTTTGTGTTAGTCTTTGAGTAATTAATTGAGCATTGGGCAGTGGGGAAAATAAAGACAATTTTCTTTCTTTAAAAAAAAAAAAATGGAAAATAGTAGTTAAGTGTTATTTTGAAAAAAGTTGGAAACATTTTGAATAGCTTAAGCATAAAAATTGCTTGTACCTAGGTATACCGTTAAAAATATAATTTCTTTCTTTTTTCCTATATTTATTGTTATTTCCATATGAACACTATGGCTATATGAGTGCTGGTCATTAGACCAAGCTCAATTATTCATTGTATTATTATAATTTTGGCTTGGGACATTTTCCAATACAGTACTTCTTCTTAAGGCGCATATTCCACCGACCGGCTAGGGCTAAATACAAATACGGTGACGTGGTAGCAGACATTCAAGACAAGGTTTCCACCGACCTCGCATTGCAGAATACAAATGACATTGACGGAAATTAGAATTTTTCTTTTTATAGAAATCTTTTAAAATGTTTGTACTTAACATATCCCATGACGCCATTTTTTAATTTTAGTTTGTTTGTTTGTGATTTTACTGTATGATCATTGATCAATTTTAACTATGGCATACAGGAAAACAAACATTTCCGTCAATGTCATTTAAATTCTGCAATGCGAGGTCGGTGGAAGCCCCGCCTAAGTCTTGAATGTCTGCTACCATGTCACCGTATTAGCCCTAGCCGGTCGGTGGAACATGCGCCTGATTTGATGAGGCGCAACCACTATCAGCAGGCTGATCATGGCGATTGGTATTAACTTCTCCTGGGATCGAAACTGTAAACAAACAAATTTTGAATAGCACTTTCCATTATAAAATTATCTTGTTTACATTTTTAATACCAGGGTGTTATGTTAACCCCGGTATTATAATCGCCATGATACAGCCAGCTGGCTCGCACCGGACAACAAAGTTGCCCAGGGACCATCTAAAACTGTTTGCCCACCTTTCTGCCATTTTTAGTCGAACTTATCAAGGAATCGGACCAGTTCTGGATATCAATGCATGAAAACTCAATTCAAAATAATACATTTCCACGCCTTTCAACACATCATGAATGTCCCTAATTTTGTATTGTGTGAAAAGTAGCCTACTCAATCCAATGGACTATTCATTTTTTTTTTACTTCTGATGGAAACGTTCAATACCAATGTCATTATTTAGTCAATTTTTAGTAGTTTATATTTATTTTTCCCCAGAACATAATTTTCAAGGGGGGAAGTGGATAATTTTGTAATCTACATGCCAAATTTCATCAAATTCCAACGAGTAGTTTGGCCGGAACTGGAATACCGACAGGCTGACAGACATATTTCGTCAAAACTACTTTTTTGGGTCCTTGGGACTTCAAAACATATAAATTCGTTGAAATCTCGAAATCATAAACATTTCGACCTTCTCAAAGCTTTCCTTATACACAAGTTTAAATAGGAAAGCAAAAAGCAGGCACCGTATAGAAATAATTTTGTTGTTTTACCATTCAAAACCAGCAATATTTATGATGAAATTAATTATTTCTCGTTGCAACAGAAAAGGTACTCATACCTAAACAATGGGAAAGTTTGCGAGAAAGATTTTAATTACCTGCATTGTTTTACTTTGTTGGACAATGCACTGAAACCGTTTTCATATTTACAACAACTTTGCAAGAATATAATTTATAGCGTTTGTTATTGTGTGCTTTTTTAGACAAATATTAAACTTAAATTAAATTTTCTCCGAATTTGTCGTCCGCTTCAGCAGACACCTTATTACTACCCGAACATGTTACGAAGACAAATCGGTACGGTAGTCTAGTTGTTTTTTTTTTTTAAATTCACTACCATTTAAAAACGAATTATCGTATAATACACAATTCATTGTCATTTCATGTGCAATTTATACTGCTTACCATAATCAATAATATCCTGAACATTTCTTTTCAATATCACAATAAAATTATAAACCTAACAATTGTTTTCGTCCAGTAGTACAATGATAAGCTAAACCACCCTAACTCGGCCTTCGTTTGGGCTATGGAACGAGAAATTATAATTAATTTCGTCAAAAATGCACGACTATTTTTAAATCTTCACCTTGAAGTAGATGGCTGTGGGCGGGTTAGTAGAATTCGTCCAGAAAAGTTGTCTTTAGATCTCTCTGATGTACGAGTCACTAAAGACTTTTATTCTTTAACTTTTAGGATCTGCATAAGGTTCGCTTACTTCTATGAATCATAATTCAGAATATGGGGACAAAGGACTCATAGGAGCTAAATTAATTAGAAATGATTAATAGCATGTTAAATTAAGTTTAAGTTAGAAAAGTTTGTAGCTCAATGACAGTTAATTATAACATTAATTTTGTTCTCAAAAGCCGTTGCAGTAAGTCACCATGTCTTTGCATCTTCATTACACAAAAAGCTCTTCTTTCCTTACGAACTTTTCTTATCAAATTTTAAAGTTTGTATCGTACGCTTTGCAAAATTTTGGTAGGATTTGTTTATATTGAACATATAGCAACCAACCGCCTGATTATTGAAAGAATTGTTATGCTGGTGTACACTGCCTGACTGCCTCATAATCGGATTGGAGCAAAGCGTATATGAAAGAAATGGCAAGATTGTCATATTGGACGATACATAAATAAATAAATATTGACTTTTTGTTCTATTACAAGCCAACCTAGCCCTCTCTTACAATCAACTAGGAAGGCCCGGGACCGCCTGCTTTACATGCCCTTCAAACATGCATTCGAACCAACTACCTTTCGGGTGAAAGTCGGAGTCAGTACCACTACTCTGCATGACCTGACATAAATGTCTTGTATGCAATGTATTCATTTCAAATGCAACAATTTCCCAGTCTTGTAAAATTATTAGTGCCATCAAAATTATATTAAACAAATTTTCTCTTACTGTTTAGTGTCAATTTCCTATTTCTAAGTCGTGTTATTTTTTATTATGATTGGCTACAGTAATTTGGAAATCAATAGTTAGCCTAGTGAACTGTTTGCCAGACATTCTTCGAAAGCATCCTTTTTTTATTTTTTATTCTTAGGTCGAAATCGGTCGGGTAGCCATTACTGCAGACTTTAACTTGCCGTAATCCGGTCTGCCTCTTATTATAGCCAGAGTTACCTGAGGTTTTACATGGTGTCCCTCTGGTTACACCCTTCCTTAGCCAAAGTAGCTGTGTCAACCCCTGAACTAAGAACTATCGGCTGCGGTGGCAAGGTGATAGCGTGCTTGTATATTGTATACTTGTTCGAGTTTTTACACACCGGAGACGTGTTGTAACTCGCACAATTATCAGGTTACTTAGTGAGGCGACTGAAGAGGTCAAGTGGATGCATTCATTAAATTGTTTGTATGCCATTAAGCTTTGGTTTTTAAAAGAACGACTTTAGTATATTTCTACTGTATACCTATATTATAGTATATTTTCCAGACAATTTTCGGGTATCACTAGTCCCCATAGTGTAGCCCCTCAAAAACTGCCTCACAAACTTGCCAGCTCCCTTCAGACCTGCAAGTGTTCGGCACATTCATTCTGGTAGGCATTTTAGCAGTCAAATTGTTACTCTAATGATAAGATATCCCGGACATGCAGATTGGTGGTAGAGTCTCCGACGTTCACCCGAAAGGTTGTTGGTTCGAGCACCATACTTACTAAATTTTCTGTCCATGCTTCAGAGGCATGTAAATCAGGGGGTTCCTAATTGAGTGTAAGAGAGGGCTCTGTAGCCCTAACTCCGCTAGGTTGATTCTTTTTACCTAACAGACTACTCTTTGGTCTTTCCAGGGTGTTTATGCAACCCAGACGCCAAGAGGTTGTACGACGACCTTCTCTCCAACTACAACAAGTTGGTGAGACCCGTCGTCAACGTCACAGATGCTCTCACCGTCAAAATCAAACTAAAACTCTCTCAGCTCATAGATGTGGTAAGTTGCTGATAAACCAATTATTACTATATATAAGCTACATAGAATGTATGAATAAAGTTATAGGCAGTCCCGTGCAATGAAGCTTCTATAATGTATATGCTATCCAATATACCGTACTCGTTTGTACATATGCCTACCTTATGTCAGTTAAATTGACAGACTAGCAGAACTGAAAACACTGTTACCCGGTACTACGTCCGTAAATCAATGACGGCTGGACCGATTTATAGTACCTTTCTCCTTAAATTAATTTGACTTTTCTCCAAAAACAGCAGAATAACTATAGGAAAAAGAAATACAGAAAAACCTGGCGGAAGCCCGAAGACAACAGCGTATCATAACATAAAGAAAGACCGGTCTCAATGCCGAAGTATATTGTTTCTATTACTAATTTCATATAAAGACATTATATTTCGGTTATCACGAACCTAGTTAAGAAATTAAAATTAATACGTTACAACACATTAGTTACTGTCCGAAGAAGCGGTATAAATTTGTGAACGTGGTGACAAGGAGATGTGAGTTAATTATGCGCAGTGACGTCACGTAGCCATCATTTTTTATACCAACTTTGAAAACTTGAACGATGATAAAGTGCAAAGTTGGCACAGCATACGATTTTCACCAATCGATAACTTGAAAAACGCCCTTCTTGATTACAAGTTTTCCTACAGTAAGTACCAGCAGCGGCAGCATCAATGGAAAAGAATAACTTTTTACTTACCCATTAGGGTGAACCATTTTGTCCATTTTAATACGGTGTTAAAACTATATAACCCGCTCGCTTGAACCCTAAGCAGAAGACATTGATTTTTTTTGTCGAGTTGGACCAATAAAAAAGGTTCCGTCAATGCTGCAATGACGATGAATAAATCTGCTGACGTAAATTTGGAAATTAATTAGTTTTATTTCGTTTTACATATACATTAATTGGAGTTTCTTCAGGATAATTCCCGGATACGTTATTCTTATACGGTGGTGACTACGTAAACATTGAATATTATAACACTAGTGTTAGATGGTGTCATGGCCGTTTTGGTACAATTAACATTTTATGTAAACCTGTATTGTTTGAAGAATTGGAATAAATTAATGAGTTTGGACACTGGATAGAATGGACTTTCGTTAATAAATTAATAAAAAAGGTTTTGTACCTCCCCCCCCCCCGAAATAAAAACCTGGGCAAGGCCTTATATTATATGGTGTTATAATACTATAAATATTCAATGACGTCACCTATTGTCCTATATGAATATACTCTACCATGTAAGAAACTTTTCAATGTTGAAAGAATGCACAAAAAAGTCCCAGAGAAATCGGATTATTTTCATAGAGTTACGCTGCAGGGTACAAGAAGAAAGCACGGGAGAAGGAAAAATGTCGGTCTATTATATGAAATTGTGATGTAACGCCCGTAACGGGCCTTAAGCTGGACGAACCCGCTGTTAGTGTGGTATCATTCAGTTTTTGCTGCAGGAACGTTCAGTCTCTTTCACTTTGTTGTCCAAAGAAAAAGGAGTTTGAAGGTGGAACACAATAGAGCATGTCCCGTCGGCCACGTTTAAATTTATCAAAATACTGTCTATAGCTCAAGGGTAGATCCAGCGGAACATTTAGGGGGGGGGGGGTCACAAGTTGTATGTAAGTATGTATTATGAATTTAATTTACTCATTTAGGGGGTTTCGTGACCCCCTTGAACCCCCCTGAGCATCAGCCATTGCTATAACTGTGATGGTATATTCAATATAAAAAAAGCTGATTCTAAATCTATTCGTACAATACAAAATAAACAAAGTCGCCTTTATAAATCCCTTCATGTTCTCAGGTGGGAGTTGCCTTAATGAAGCGTTGTATGGAATCGCACTCGACAAAATCGGTTTAGCGACTTCTGGCTGTATTTATATAATTTGTTTTGAAAGCCGTCATTTGGCAAATCTGCATGATTTCAAAACAGATTATGTAAATACAATACTCTGTGACATCGAAAATGGCTAATTCAATTTTGCAATATCCCTGAAGCATCATTTTCACAAACACCCTCACTGTCCGGGTATAGGCTGCGTGTAACATGCATGCTAAATGAGTCCAGGTTACAAAAACAAGTTTTTAATTTTTAAATTCGGATTCCTCCTATGCAGCAGTAACTTCTCAGAAGTTGGTTTACTAACTACCTTAACTACCCGCTATTGGTATACTACCCTTCCCAGTGGCGAATTACATATTATGAGTGACACTGCGGTGCGCAGGGGCCCGATGGTTCCAGGCGACCATCGAACTATCCGACTAAAAATTTAAAAAATAAAAATAAAATCTTATTGCAAAACAAAAGACTATCTAAGCGCAGAAAACCAAAAGCTGAAAAAAAATCTTATTAAAAAAATCAGTTTTCTATCAATTAATTATCACAACATTTAACATGAATGAGTACCCAGTAGAGGCGCTTGTATCGAGAAACTCACTATTTTCCGCCTATTTATTAAAAAATCGTCTCTCGTGGGAGACCCCGGACCCCCCTGTTTGCAGTTTTATAAGCAAATCTTCGTCTACAAAAAAAAATTTCTGCCTAAATGCGTCAAATTGCGCTATTTTACACCAGGACTCGCTAATCTACATAGTTTGTCATCTAAAATTTAGAAGAACCTGTTTTCAATCTTTGCACAAGGGTGCCAAATTTATAGTTTCACCATTGGTCCTTCCAAAGTGGGTATAATACAGGTACAATAGGACTATGATTGTTGTTTACTTTTCCTTCACCCCTTTTTTTGCAATAGTATCGGTTCGAGGCATTTACAATATTCCAATATTCAATATTCAAGGATATCCGATATTTGCAATACCTTTCAATGAATTACCTGCTAAAGTCACATAATATTGTCTTTATGATGCTAGCTAACCAATTTGTAAGCAGACATACACAATTGCTTAACTCATAAGTGCAACATCATGAAGGTTTATACGTGTAAATGTAAATCTACATAAAGGACAAATGTTCGGAAAACCCCGTAAACTGAACAGAGTGCATGGTAACCAATTCGGTCGGCCAATTATTATCAGCTCACAGCATGCTCACAAGTCGCAGCTCACAGGACCGACGCCATTGGAAAAACGTGGGAAAAACTAGTGCAGAAGAAAGATAGGCCGCCAAAGAACCTACCCAGATACCAGTCAGTGACGGAATTTAGGTTAACTACGGGTCATGACTACCTTCAAAAAATATTATCAACTCACTAGGGGTCTTCACAGTGTTGGCGTTATCGAGTTATCGAGTTATTTAAGTATTTACGGTAGGGCCTAATTGATTTGGATACTAGATTATACAAATAAATTTAAATATTACTAAATTTTAAACGCGTGTTTCAAATCAACAACAAAAACCAAGATGGCAGCAGTCAAACCTGAGCTATCGATCGCAGCGCAAGCTAAATAGCACGTTAACCAACTTAAAAGTGCGTTTAGGATAGCTTGCTGGTTAGCTTGGTTATCGGTGTGTTAACTTAACTTGATATAACACACTTAACTAGGTATAACTCGATAACACGAACACTGTGAAGACCCCTACTACATGTAGCGAGAGGGCTCACCCCGAGTGTTTAGATACCGTAACAACCAATTTGTATCCTTAGTATTTCTGGTTACGTCTAATTCTGTTTCGTGAAAACGACCGTTATTTCTTTCTGTACCTTTTATAGGGCGTGAGTATAGAAAACACGATTTTACGCCACCGTTTCTACCACCTGCCCATCCGGCCAGGAGACCTAAAAATGTTTCTTCATGACTCCATGCGTTGTTATTTATCCCTTCCTTTCAAATTTACACACCAGGGTTAAAAATAATTAGTTACCGAAACTGATTACTGTTTGTTTTTACGCACAGTACACTAAACATATAAGGCTTTTGGGACCTCTAACATGAAAATAAGAAAAGAATGAAAATTGTCTTATTTTCCAAGTAGAGTGAATTTAGGGCCTTTCGGCCCACTCTCACAAATACGGTATACAATCGCACAATGGACAGTCTTCGTATTTGCTTACAACCGTCCGGGTTTTTTTCTTTACTCCGAGTTAGTTTTCACTTTAGTTTATCCTTTTGTGTTAGTGATACGGTTGATTGCTTCCACAATTTCAGATTAGTTACAATATGCTCTCTTGTTAGACTCTTTAGCTCAACATCTAGGTTCAAACTTCGTGTATGCCACCTCTGTAGGAAAGGTTGTCACTTATAACCTATATGTAAACTTATGTCCACAAGGTAAGCATAGGAAACAAATCCATAAAAATAATAATATTGCAATAATTTTTTTGTACTAGGTTGACTGCCACACTACAGCAGAAAACATGCTTGTGCTTGTGTATAGAATAAACGGCGATTTTTAGCGCACGCAAACTACCCATTAAAAATGTCACAAACATTTCAAAAAAGTTTAATCCATGCCTCCCTCGCCGAACATTTTGGTTTTGTAAAGAAACGGAAATAAAGGGGCAGCATTTGATATTCCTCCGGTGCACAAAATCACATTTTCTAGGTGAAGTATATTTGTTCCGTTCGATATTTGAAGGTTTGTCAGAATTTAGAACAGGAAGTAGGTCTAGTAATCCGAGGGGACTTCACCTGCAGACAACATCATATCCTGCATTTTGAAGAGCTGGAAATTTTTTGATCTTGTAGCCAGCGTTTATTTTAAGTGAATTTTTTTTATTTGATGGTTACTAACTTACTTGAAAGTGGTTAATTTGGAGGCCCAGAAAGTAGGTACCTATGGAGGATTTTCTCGAAAATTGTAATTAATTTAATTTAATTGTTTAAACATGCACTAGAAGCAATAAAATAATAAAAAGAACCGGTCCGAGTTTACTCGAAAATCCTTTCCAATTTATCAATTAGTAGATAGAGTAAAAGAGTAATTTCATGGTAAAATTCTAGATACAGATATAGGTCAGACCAACACATTGCCACACCATAACAATGGCAGGGCACGCAATGCTTTCGGGCGTGAATTTTCTATCAATTAAAAAAAATTGCATAATACCAAATAGATTTTTGGGAAAGCAACCCGTCCGGTTTCGTTACTCAATTTAACACCTAAAATATGCCTGAATGTCGAAATCATCGATAGAAAGGTTTCGCAGAAAAATTATTTTTTAGTCATTTTTCATGAAAATTGAGTTATTTTTATTTTTTTACCCCCAGAAGCAAACTATCAAGGGGCAAGTGACCCCCCGCATTTTATTAAAATTTATAACGACTACAATATATGTGAATTTAAAAGAAATCGTTGGAGCCGTTTTTTAGAAATAATTTTTAAAATTTTAAAATAAGTTTTTTGAGAATAAAACCCCGATAATTTTAGTTAACCCAAAATCAAAAAACATTTCCCGAGGTATGAGTTTTTTGAACGTACATACTAAATTTCATCAAAATCAACCGAGTAGTTTGCCCTGAAATCGATGAACAGACAGAGCGACAGACAGACAGACAGACAGACAGAGCGACAGACAGACATTGAAAACCAAGTGACAGACTAGACAAGTGAAAACCACTTTTTTGGGTTCCTGGTACCTCAAAACGTGTAAATCCGTTGAAATCTCGGAATCGAAAATTTTGACCATCACAAAGCTTTCCTTATCCTACTTATAACTTGAAAGCAATAATGGTTGCAAACTGCGGGTTGGGAAATTTTAAGGTCATTGGCTCATTGGTGATTGTTGTAAACTCATTGAAGTATCTGTGAATCTTAATATGTCAGCAGCGGAGCAGCCTGATCGAGGCGATTATAATACCGGTATTTATTTAATCCCCTGGTATTAAGAATGTAAACAAGATAATTTTACAATGGAAAGTGCTATTCAAAATTTGTTTGTTTACAGTTATAATCCTAGGCTATTTATTTAACCCAGGTATTATAATCGCCTCGATCAGGCTGCAGGTGTGCTTTAATAATAGCATAGTGCAGCTAGCTTATTATATTGGGCTTTGTAAAATTGTCCCGCCTATTTGAGATCCTCGATCCAAAATTCCCCTAGCAAACCAAATGCTACAAGCCTACAATAAAATGGGCTAATTTAATTTCAATTTAGTGTATAAATCTGGGTAAATGGAACGTGCCTACTGCATGTCTGCCTACTATGGCGATTATTTTTAATCCTAACCTGGGATTAACAATGTAAACAAGATAATTTTATAATGGAAAGTGCTATATTAAAAATTGTTTTGTTAAGGCGCTTATTCCCCCAACGTCAATAGTGATAGTAAATGTAGTATTGACGTGGTAGCAGACATTAAAGACAGTCTAAAAAGGTCTGCTACCACGTCAATACTACATTTACTATCACTATTGACTTTGGTGGAATAAGCGCCTTACCTTTCTATAACCCCAAGAATAGGCTACAATACTTAATAACAAATGGCATATTAGGCCCGCTGGTAGGTCAGAAAATACAGAAGCAACGGGCCTACTATGACGATTATGCAATAGTTAATATTAACCTAGAATTAAAAAATGTAAACAAGATAATTTTGTAATGGAAAGTGCTATTCAAAATTTGTTTGTTTACATTTTTAACCCCAGGAGTAAGTTAATACTAATCGCCGTAGTAGGCCCACTGATAAGGATTTCGATTTCTGAGATATTTAGATGCATCGAGGACACAATTCTCTCTAGCCCAAAAAAACTTTAAAAAATCATCAGTCAATATGGCTGCCGTTTGCTTAGTATAAAAGACAGAATTGATGGAACCATTTTTTCACGCATGAAACAGGTGGAAAATTTCCCAGAGCACAACCTCAAAAGTTTCTAAATTCCATTTTTCACGAAAATATCTTCTGTTCTGGTAAAATGACGATGTACCCTTCATTGGTTCTATTGATTATCAAGAGGTCTCTTATATTTTTTTTAGGATGAAGAACAAAAGACTTTCCATGTAATGGGGTCAGCTCATCGACTTTGCAACTTCCCTAGCATATAGCTCTTGTTTCACCACCTACCTACTGAAATATCCCTCCACAAATAGAACGTTTCTTTTGAGTGTGTTTTCGGTTGAGCAAGACGCATAGGCTATATTTTATTTAGCAGCATCGAAATAGATGTGACGTCTAAAATATATGAGATTGGTATCGAATATCTAACTTTCTATATAATAAAAGGTTAACCTCTTTAATCGCCTCACTAAGTCTCCTAATAGGTACTTGTGTCGAGTTGCGACACGTCTCCGACCGCAAGGTGTGTAGTTACTCGCACAAGTACAAGCACGCTACCACCTTGCCACCGAAGTCGCTATAGGTAGCCCAGTATGAACCCCAAGTATGTTATTTATATAGTAGTTACCTAAGTTAAGCAATCTATATATGGGTTGAGGGGTTGATTATAAGAGTGGGCCAAATGGCCCAAAATTTGCCTCTGCGGGAAATAAGGACAGTTTTCATTCTTTCCTTTCTTATACATTAGATGAGGTGTATTGTATTCTATATTCAATAAGAAGTATGAAAATCTACTATTAAACGTTAACAACAAGTACTAGTATAATAGACTTGTAAAAGACTGTTAAATTATAGAATTAATAGGATTTGGACAAATCTAACTTTATCTTATTTTGTAAATTGTTCTTTTTGTTCTTTTGCACAATGGCTACAATATACTTTAGTATATATCACTCAATGTGAACAAAATAACTCTGTAAAGTTTTACGTTAAAATGATTGTAATATGATTATCATATCTTGTTCAGGTTAAGTCATGCTTTCACCTGTTTCATGCGGCAATGGTAAGCTTGTCTCAGCCTGTCCATTATCGCTTGTAGCCGGTGTAGGTTGACGTCAAGAACGTTTACGTTTACGTTTACGTTTACGTTTACGTTTATTTTTTTAAAAATTCATACGGAAACAAATTAAACAATACAAATAATGTCCGAAATCCATGGGGTTGTTTGCATTGGACAAGGGACCTATGGGTAGGCCTGGGTCCATAAAAAAAGTTCTTCAAAACTTATTACTCTATGTATAGCTATATATGTATATATATATTTCATTTTGACATTTATATTAGACGCAGGCGCGGATCTAGAATGATACCAAGGAGATTAAATTCCGATTTTTTTTTTAAATAGGGCTGAAATGTTTTACGCATTTTCAGAGCAATAAGGGTTCTATATTATAGGTAGTTAATACAATCGAGGGCAAGGGGGGCCCGGGGGTCTCCCCCAGTAGAAAATGTGTGAAAAATAGGACTGAAATAGTGGGGTTTTACGCATTTTGAGGACCCTAATGAGGGCTATAGCCCCCATAGCCCCCCCCCCCATAGATCCGCGCCTGATTAGACGTCTTAGTTTATCGTAAAATTGCATAAATTTTCTACTTTGAATATACAGTGTAATCTATTTAGTCTACCCATAGACGAAAATATGACGTTCCCGTCCAACCCGTACTGTAAAGACTCTTATTCATCATCTTAAATATAACGGTACCCAGTGATATTTTAGAGGAAATCGTAAAATGAAGCAACGGAGAAGAGAAATTAATGAACATTCCGACTTTAGTAAAATTATTCAAATGAAGAGGGTATAATTACTAACTACTGCATGTCTTTAAGTTTTGCTGTGCCTTTTGAATGTAAAAGTAACACGGAAGGTTTCCCCAATAGCGTTGTGTCCATCCTTTCATAAAATGTATCCTTCCTCGTCGGCAAGGTGAGGGTTGAGGTCATAACAGAGCTTTGTCGCAGTGCGCATTATATGCTACTTGTGCATTCAATCCGCATTTGCAAATGTACCTATGTAAGTAGGTTCTTGATAAGAAATAGTAAAACACATAGCGGTTGGCTTTTCGCAATCTCTGGGTACATTGTTTGTGTCAACCAAAACAAATTTCGACATATTTTATTTCTTCCCTTAATTGTGTGTGGTTTGACAAACTCAGGTCAAAGTCAGGACATGTAGAGTAGTGGTACGGACTCTGATTTTCACCCGAAAGGTTGTTGGTTCGAGTCCTACACTTCCTACATTTTCTGGCCGTGCTTCGGAGGGCATGTAAAGCAGGCGGTCCCGGGCCTTCCTAGTTGAGTGTAAGAGAGGGCTTTATAGCCCTAACTCCGCTAGGTTGGCTTAGTAATAGAACAAAAAAGGTCAATATTTATTTATTAGTTTAAACTGGTAACGGGTGCACAAGGACCGTCTACAACAGTATGTCATTGATTATATTAAAGCAGTGTTTAAAATGCGGGCATTAGCTCTACTGGCCACGGCCCACGGCTATAATTGATTTTGAGGTTTTGATTGCTTGTCTGGCATTAAATTATAATATATAATATATAATATATAATATATAATATATAATATATAATATATAATATATAATATATAATATATAATATATAATATATAAATATAATAATATCCTCTGCATAAATATTTTTAAATGATAGGCAGTGAGTAAGCTCGAGGGTAAGCTACGAGTATTTCAAACACATGATTACCTAACGATATTAATTTAATATTCTGCTTCCGAAACATATAAAGTTACTAATGCACCATTAGTAGTTCTGATGTGGTGATTCGCTCCCCAAAATACTTGAGGCAGAGATTTCCCAATATTTTGTAAAATTTGACTAAAATGATTAAATTCCTTGTGCCACAACCGCAAAAATATGAAAAGGCTCATATGAAAACTTTATAAAAATTACAAGCTACCTTAGTAGCCCTATGCTTGCCTTTTTATATACCTGAAACATTATTACTCAAGAAATAGAAAGAAAGTAATTAAACAGATGTTATGTATTGGTAGTGAATCAGTTGGTTAAATAGTCTGCTATGTTAAAAAGCTTGTATTTTCTACAAATTTTCCAAAAGACCTTTGCGGCTGTGAAACGAGAAATTACTTAATTTTGGCAAAAATACAGGTGAATTCTTTGTTTACAATATCTCCGATTTAACCGTCTAAAGAATCTCAATCTCCTGTAAGTGTACCTTTTGAACAAGTCACATATTTTTCATTATCACCTCGGAAGACATATTTCATAGAATAAAAGATCCAATATAGAATGAAATCTTCGACACAATCTTTTGTTGGGAAATTGAAGTGTCTTTGACATGAAAGTTTATCAAGCTTTCAAGAATATTGTTTGAAATCCAATATTGCCAAAGGGGGCTCTTACACTTCTGGAAGAAAAGAGCGCATGACTGCATGAGTAAAAATGACTGAAATAATTTATTATCTCGAACAGCTTTTGACAATTAAAGAAACATTTTTCTCCCCTAGTTGATTTCACTTTCCCTTTTTCATCGCAAATTAATATAATTAGTAATTCTTCTGACTTAAGGCATTCTTTTGTTAGCCTGTAAATATTATTTAATAAATTAGTTTTAAGAGTGTAGTAAAGTGGCAGCACGAAATTTAATAATTCTTATTTTTTATTTAATTAAATAAGTTGCTAAAATATTGGCTCATTAAAGTTGTAGAAGACTACTTTATGCAACATATAATTATTATTATAATATAATAATAATATATAATTATTATTAATTTCTGGTTTGTAGTTTTTTCATGGTAGGTATCTATTTACGTGAAATTTTAGCCCTCAATCATTTTTATGAAAAAGCTACGGTACCAAAAATTGAAAATAACCTATAATATGATGCATGAAGTAGGCTTCTAACTTTAAATGAGCCAAATCTTCAATATATTGCTTTGCTGATTACATAAAAATATGAATCGGTAAAAACAACAGATTTTGGGGTACCTACCCAATTTCCTACACTCTCTTAATAAAAAAATACAGGAATCAGCGTCTGCCTTGCCAGCATGCTGCATTGCTACTCTTTCCAGGAGCGGATCCTGGACATCCGTTAGCACCGGGCTCGTAAAGGGCCTCAAAGCTAAGGCAGTTCTTCAATATAACAGCAAAGGCTTTCACGGCCGGAGTCGAATGAGGAACCAGTAGAATCCGGGCTTATGGGCCGTGGTCGAAGTGAAAGTGAACTTCCAAACGTTTCGTCAACATCTGCGGTCGACATCTTCAGTGGAACTGCGTAGACTTCTAAGATTGTATCTCGGAGGCTCAGCAGCGACTGTGAGCGACCCATAAGCCCGGATTCTACTGGTTCCTCAGCAGTTCTTCAAGTCACAAACTATGGAAATCCTTTAAGAAAAAATAGTACTGCTTTTAAACATTTTACATAGCCTACATTTTTTTATCCCACTTCTGGATCTATTATAGTTTTTTTCCCATCTATAGCATTAGAATAATGATGTACCATATAATCCTACATAATATAATATCCTATATATAATAGAGCACAATACCACCATGGCAACGAAGGCTCTACGAAGTAGAAGGCCTGGAAGTACAAGAGACACCGTTAACATTCTATGATTTTTTGATGCAGCACTGAATTTACTTATCGCTACCCTCAATTATTGTACGAGGAAGATGGAAGAGGGGGCGCGGGACCTCCGGCTTTACATGAGTGTATTGAGCTAAGTGCCCCAACTTGGGATAATGGGAATAATCTGTAGTTAATCCTTGCAATTAGCGGCAATCAGGAAGATTACGGAGCTACTCCCAATATCTCATTGTTATTGCCACAAATCACGTCTTGGCGTAATAACCCCCCGCCCCCTCGGCCTCCCTCCCCCCTTCGTTCCTCCTCCCACGTGATGAATAGGCCTGTAGTGGTGATTGGGAGGGGGCACCTACATGATGGCCGGGTGTGTGAAGGAACTTTTAATTTTTTGAAAGAACAACCAGAGGGGGAAAACCTTATATGTGGAGAAAAAAAATGTCACAGGAGGACAGGAAATATTGAAATGAAATGAAATGAAGAACGTCTTTATATTAGGTGAGCTTTAGCCCCGAAGGGCTATCCAACCAGCTAACCTATATATTGATAGTAGAGCTATCATTGAGGAATCTGTAGACAGAAGAAGTGTTCCCTACATTGTCATACAAAGTATACAAAGTATCAGTAACAGTTATGGAACTTGTTACTTGAGTTGCATTAAAAACGGATTGTGGTGGCGTCCGAGTTCTATAATGATGAACAGGGCTATATAGGACGGCCACATAAATGCTGATGAACAATTCTTCTTTCTACTCATCCCTCAATGATTTAATGAATAAAGATATTTTTACGAGCGAAAATGTTGTATAAAATTGGACATTGTGCAGCGGTTAGTGGGTGTGTCAGCGGTTATCTTTTAACGGCGTGTATTATGGCTACGTATGTGTGTTTAGCATAGTACGTGCGTGACACGATAGCCAACTAAATATGTAAGTAAGTAGGTAAGTAAGTAAGTACAATATATATCTACTATTACATTTTATATATACTGTATATTACATTCAAAATGTCAACCCCAGGACTAAGTACTCCGTATACTAGACTTCTATCGCTGTGGTAACTACAATACAATAGTTAACTTACTGTATGTATGCAGTAAGAAATAGGAAAACAATCATTATCAAGGTGGTGCAATGCACCATCCATGTTCTTAAAACGTTAGCATATATTCACTACATATTTATAGATTTTTTTTCAGTAGGTTTGTGTGAATTTTACATAGAATAAAAATGTATTATTTATAAATAATATCTATATATATTACACATATTATTGTATATATGCACATATGTACCTGTTTAAGCGCCGATTTCATTTTCATATCATAAAATGGGGGGGGGGCTGTGCCTCCGTAGATATATAGGGCCTGACCCTTTGCTGTCGTCCCCAGGTTGATGAATATTTGCCATTGCCCGTCCTAATTCAATGACTAATCTCAAGAATTCTGCGATTGACATTTAATTAAAATTGACGCTCAATAATTGCGTTTCCCTGTATCTGCTTGGTGTCTATTACAGCGTTGAATTGTAATTAAATAAATAATTGTGTAACAGCCCTGTACCCGAACCATGTCACCCGCTTTTGGCACATTGTATTCTACCCCCTCTCCCCAACCCCCCGGCGGTGCAAAAATTACAAATTACAAATTGTATTTAGAAAATTCAATTTCAAGTTCAATTTAATATTCAACTAGTCACTCCTAACAAATGTTCCATAATTTTGTAGTACAATAATAGCCTTCAGTGCATACTCTACTTAGGTGCCCATTCCACATACGTACAACGTCAATGAAAATTATGAAATTGACGTTGTACGTATGTGGAATGGGGGCCTTAGGCACGCGTGCCTAAAATCAGTTAGTATTATACCTATAAGTAACTTTGCTCCCCAAGAGCTGACGACGCCCTACCACCTCTCTCCTGTCATTGTCTGGTACCCCAGCGGGCACGGGTATTATATTAAATACTGTATAATACAGGTATAATAGTTACAACATACATATAACTTGATTTCCTAGGACATCCCGAATCATTCACACGACGGGGAAAAAGGATTAATACAGTTCTGTAAAAAGTATTATAAAATTTAGACTCTGATTTTTTTAATTTTTTTACCGCACTATATTTTATGTAAAAAGCAGTTGATTTAAATAACCAACATAAAGCTCTTTCATAGCTATCAGATTAAACTGTCATTTTCCAAATCTTTATTAGCTACAAGGCTACATAATATTAAAGAAACGGTCCGAATTTACTCGAACATGCTTTCCAATTTATCAATTAGTAGATGGAGAAAATGAGTAATTTCAGGGTAAATAATTTTCCTATGGTTAAATTTCCGATGATATCCTCGGGGGGGGGGGGGGTGTCCTCCACCTGACGTCACTGGACGTGAGGTAAATTCTAGATCAGACCAACACATTACCACACAGTAATAATGGCAACGCAATGCATTTGAGCGTGAATTTTTTTTTTTTTTAAATAATTGTTTGCACAAAATCAAATACTTTTTGGGAAAGCAACCTGTCCGGTTTCATTACTCAATTTAACACCTATAACATGCCTGAAGGTAGAAATCATCGATAGAAAGGTTTAGCAGAAAAATTATTATTAGACATTTTTCATTAAAATTGAGTTATTTTTATTTTTTTACCCCCAGAAGCAAACTATCAAGGGGCAAGCGACCCCCCGCACTTTGTGAACATTAATAACGACTACAATATATGTGAATTTAAAGAAACAGTTGGAGCCGTTTTTGAGAAATAATTTTTTTTGACGTTTTTTTTAGTTCTTTGTGAATAAAACCCCCCAAATTGAGTTAGCCCCAAATAAAAAAAATTGTCTCGAGGTATAATTTTTGTTAATCTACATGCCAAATTTCAGCCAAATCCACCGAGTAGTTTGCCCGCAAATCACCTCACAGACAGACAGACAGACAGACATTTCGTAAAAACCACCTTTTTGGTTCCTGGGACCTCGAAACGTGTAAATCCGTTAAAATCTCAGAATCGAACATTTTGACCATCACAAAGCTTTCCTTATACTAAGAGTACGTATAAATTGGAAAGCAATAATCTATTAAAGAACTGTTCGTGATTTATGGATTAAAATAATACCAAGTTAAAAGAACCGGTCCGAGTTTACTCGAACATGCCTTCTAATTTATAAATTAGTAGATAGAAATAATGTGTAATTTCATAGTTAATAATTTCCCTATGGTTGAATTTCAGATCCCTCGAAGGGGGAGGGGGGGGGGTCTACCTCAATATATTATAAACTCCTTAAAATTCAATTGCATACTCAGGAACGAACAGACCAATTTCAATTCATCATTGTAACAGTAGTAACAATTGCACATGGCACGTTATAGTAAGTAGTAACAAGATCACATTTCACGTAATGTATTGCAGCGTGAATTTTCCATAATTTCTTCAAAAAATAATTTTTTGCACAGAACCAATTTTTTTTTTGGAATGCAGCCTGTCCGGTTTTGTTACTCTATTGAACACCTAAAAAATACCTGAAGGTAGAAATCATCGATAGAAAGGTTCCGCAGAAAAATTATTATTAGTCATTTTTCATGAAAATTGACTTATTGTTATTTTTTTTACCCCCAGAAGCAAACTGTCAAGGGGCAAGCGACTGCCCGCATTTTGTTAACATTAGTAACGACTACAATATATGTAAATTTAAAAGAAATCGTTGGAGCCGTTTTTGAGGAAAAAAAAATTTAGACTTTTTTTTTGGAGTTTTTTGATAATGAAACCCTCCCAAATTGTGTTAGCCCAAAATAAAAATAATCGTCTCGAGGCATAATTTTTGTGAACTTACAAACAAAATTTCATCAAAATCGGCCGAGTAGTTTGCCCGGAAATAGATGAGCAGACAGACAGAGAGACAGACATACATACAGACAGACAGACAGAGCGACTGACAGAGTGACAGACATTTCGTTAAAACCACTTTTTTTGGTTCCTAGGACCTCAAAACGTGTAATTCCATTGAAATCTCGGAACCGAAAATTTCGACAATCACAAAACTACCTTTTACTACGCATAAATTGGAATCAATAGTAATTGTTGATGGCATAAAAAGAAATTATTACAATGGACGTACCTTGGGAACAAATTATTTTTCCTTTGGGTAATTAATTAAAATTCATTTTTGTTAATAGCACAGTTAATAGTCCGCCAGTTATTGGAAATCAACCGCAATCGTCGACCAGGTCGAGATTCTACTTGAAAGTTGGGTTCTCAGGTTTGATCTTCAAAGTTTAGCTTAGTTTTGTGCTCCAGTTTTATTTATTAGTACAATATTTATTTATCAAATAACAAATAAGTAAATCTACGAGTTGTAAAGTTACATATTGTGTTCTAATTTTAACTGGCCAACGTCCTTACCATGTTGAATCCATGAGAGTAGAGCATGTTTCAAACTGCGGCTAACTTGGTAGTGTGGACAGCGTTTGCAGGGGAACATGGTGGGATTACGCGCTGAGTCTACGTGATTGCCGAGTCCTGGTCACCTCCGATTTAAACGTGTGACTTTACCATGTTCCCTAAGTGGTTCGGAATCCACTATAATCAGGAGGTTCACCCTGTCAGTCAACTCCCCTTTCCCCCGAGGTGAAAGAGTCTACCCTTAGGTGCCTCAAGTTAACAAACAGACTCACTCCCCCCGCCAGGCCGACAGGGTTGCTTAAAGCAGAAATGCTGAAAGCAGGGGTTAGAAACAACAACACAACACTAATTTTAAGCTAGCCGTTCTTTTTTAACAAACTATAGTCACTGTCATAAATTGGCAAATCGTAGTCCTCATGTGAAGCCCTGCCCGATTCTGCTAAGGACAGCTAACAAAATATAAATTTGAAAATGTGTAGCCTAAATTCTATTTCAAAAAGCGTTCCCAGTAAATTAAAAACCCAGCATTATTTTGAAATGGAATATGCCTCAGGGATATTTTCGGATGGTTCTAACGCAACCATCATGTAAAGAAAATAGACAACTCTGTAACTAATTGGTTGGGTATAATTAAATTACGAAAGGTTGGCAGGACGCAGGGTTCCCACGTGAAACTCCTTTAATTATATCAGAAATCCATCCCTCAATTTGAGCCCTCATATACCACAAAAACAATTAATTTGTCATTGTTCAAGCACGAAAGGTGCTTGGATAAAATCAGAATGGTTCTCGGTTTCACCATAAAGAAACTAGGCTACATTAACAAATGACAATGACAACTATAGATCACAGGTTTTTAATCTTAAGAATGGGCTCAGCTTATTGGGGGCAAAAACGGTCCGTAGCTAAAGCATAGTCTGTTGGTAAAGGTTAATGGCAATAGTGTATTTGGCAAAAGGTTAGTTGTTGGTCTTACATTGTCTGTTGTGTGAATAGTCAACAGATGCAGGGTCCTCACAGTCATCGAACAATTAAGTTGGATCCCATTGAAAGGGGAATGGCCTGACGTTCGAAAGTGGGTGCTACTCCCATCATTAGGCTTAGTCCTGAGATGGACTGATGGTTTCTGGAAGATTGACTCATTGCTCTTCTATTGTACTCCGGATTATTGAGAAAATCCGATTCCCTTGAGGTTTCGAACCACTCTTCTCCAGATTGAAATTCAAGCACTCTAACCACTCGACCACGACCCTCACCATCAGTCCTTCTCAGGACTAAGCCTGATGATGGGAGTAGCACCCACTCCCGAAACGTCGCCCCTTCCCTTGGAAATGGGCTACGCCTAACTGTTCGATGACTGTGAGGCCCTGCCTTTAATAGCTATTAACACAGCAGTCAATGTAACCCTTTGTTAAGTAAAGCATAAATAGCATCCACCTGCCTCTTAAAGCTTGGCAGCACGTCAATTATCAAAACCACTATGTAATGAGGTTGAGGAACACTGCTGAGGCTATTAAAATAATGTAACAAAACGGTTTTTTTTTAACCTGTCGGTTTTTAAAATCACCAAATAAGCCCTTCCTGACTGTTTTACACTAAAAGCAATACCCTCAGGGGTGTTCAGTTAGTAAATAGAATTCTAAAAATGTCATCATAACATCCGTACAATTAATAAATTGTTAGCCTACATTTTCAAATTGCAACGGAGAAATGTTGGCCACAGAGTAGAGAGTTGTAATTACAAAAATATGATGCGGGCAATCTGAATCTAGGACTAGCAGTCGTCAACTTGGTTAAGGTAAGCTGACAATTTCTCTCAAAATAATGCACCGTAAAGATTAGTTTAAATTTGGGTAATGGATTAAACGAAAGTCGAGTCTTAAAGATTGACGGAAAGTTGACAATTTGTTCTTGCTGCAGCCGAAATGTTAAAAAGAGGCAAAGTTAGAAGGTGAAGTTACCACGTGGAACAATATTGGGGAAAAGCAAACAAAGGGTTAGCCCGAAGCTAATTTATTTTCTCCGCGAAAATCCTCGTCCTCCCATTACCGGAAACCAATTTCATAATGTAAATAATTTTTTATTTGCTTCAAAAGTAGGCAAGCTCTCATATTAAAAATCCAATGATATACGTCTGCCACTGTTAGAAAATCCAGATGAAAAATCTAATAGGTTTTCAAGCTATTTGATTCCTGATTAAAAGTAAGCAATCTTATCGTGTTCTCATGAAGTCAGATCTTTTCTTCTGTTATAGAGCACAATGCTTCATTTTAATTTAATGTAAATAACCCTTTCTGTGGCGGACTGTTTACTGTAAGTCGATCTTGTAGATCAGTGACGTTTCTTCAAATTGAATAAAAACATAAATGATAAAAATCATGATTTTTCGTATTATTATACACTATGAGATGCGCTTTACCATGATGTTACTTTGCCATTAACTCACATACAGTACATTCAATGTTAAGTTACGAAAATATTTCAGGTTGTCTATACTCACTATGACTAAACCAAACACAACAAGAACTACAAAATCGGCAAAATATACCGCTCTTAAAATGTACAATAAACTACCAATAGAAATAAAAAGCAGCCTTTAAAACATTCATGATTAAGCTTAAAAGACACCTAACCCTAAATTGAAACACGTACTCCCTAACCCATTACACATAAATAACTAACATAACAACTAACATAACCTAACCTAACTAACATTAACTACCTATTTCATATTCTAACAATATAGAATAATTGATGGTCCCTGTAATTGAAGTCACACACGGCAAATGCCCGTAGCTATAAAGGAAGACAATTTTTGTTAACGATTGGGAAATACAGTAGAATCCGTTTATTATGACATCGAAGGGAATTGACAAACACGTCATAATAAGGCGCCCATTCCACCGACCGGCTAGAGCTATTTACAAAAACGGTGACGTGGTAGCAGACATTCAAGACTTAGGTGGCGTTTCCACTGACCTCGCATTGCAGAATGCAAATGACATTGACGGAAATTAGAATTATTCTTTTTATAGAAATCTATTAAAATGTTTGTACTTAGCATATCCCATGACGCCATTTTTTAATTTTAGTTTGTTTGTTTGTGATTTTACTGTATGATCATTGATCAATTTTAACTATGGCATAGAGGAAAATAAACATTTCCGTCAATTCTGCAATGCGAGGTCGGTGGAACCGCCACCTAAGTCTTGAATGTCCGCTACCACGTCACCGTTTTTGTAAATAGCCCTAGCCGGTCGGTGGAATGGCGCCTAAGCAGATGTCATATAAAGCGTATATGTATATACAAAACCTTAATGAAAACCAAACTTCCTTGTGTAATCACGTCATAGTAGGCGGTTGGTCATAGTAAACGGATTCTACTGTACAGTATATTACACAATAATTATTATTTTACCTATATTATTGTATACAAGACGCTGTACTCGTACGTACTTTGGATTTTGTACCGGATGGTGATGTTATTTAATAAATATAAGCTTACTAATCCTATTATAGCAAATACAGTTGAATAATGGAAAATCTGCAGTGTAGACACATTTTCCTGCTAGAACTAGATACGGTACGTCTACGAATTTTTTGCTATTATTTGACTCCGCATATGAAGCTGTAAGATGAGAAAAATTCTATTATCAAATTTTTTACTTTGCGAAGCACAAAAGGAAGGCTCTTCTGTCTGTGTATTGCCCTGATAAAATTTTCTTCCTAGAAAATTCCAATCACAATATTTACTTTTCTTATTTCTCCAGTAAACAGACTACTCAGCAAACTGAAGAAAGTGTTTCTGAGGTCGTTTATGACGACAAATTTAACAACAAGACGGTATTTTATGTTGCGACCTTCAGATAAATATAAAAGTTCCAACTAGTATCGTAATGTGTCATCGTATGTACTACAAACTTTATAAGATAAATAAATAAATAAATAAGAGTCTGTATTGTTGCGCACAAATTCTCGGTGTACATCGTACCTATAAAATTAGATCTCAATAATATAAAATATATATATATATTCCTAATACCCTTCCTAGCAAAGTTATCGTTACTTTAGACCCAATTTATTTTATTTATTAGGATTGTGCATACGTCAATACATTAGAACAATATCATTTTCCGTCAGTATTACGGGGGTTCACACTAATGTTCTCTCCTAGATAGAGAAGAGTGTAATGTCAGTGTGACAGGAGCCAGACAAAAGAAGATAATAAAAATGTTGTTATTTTTAATGAAACCGTTTTCTAATAGAGTATGTACTGTAGACGCCTGCGGGCCTACTATGGCGATTATCTTAAATCTAAACCTGGTATTAAAATTGTAAACAAGATAATTTTACAATGGAGAGTGCCATTCAAAATTGGTTTGTTTACATTTTTAACCCCAGGAATAAGTTGTTATAAAACGGCATAGTAGACAACAAAAGCAGAAATTTGGAAGGCAAAGCCCACCGATGCATTGTACATGTATTCATATAGATACGTAAAAGTATATATATATATGCATGTAGCCTATATGAGTGGATGTGTGTACAGTACATATATAACATTTATTCTAAAATATTCACACTATACCTCATATTACTCTTTGCCTTGCATTTTATTATTGTTTGCTATACTATTATCTTGTTTGATTCCTTTTATTTTATTTTATTTATTTATTTCTTTTCATTAAATCTAATAGCAACGATTATAGATTGTAAATTTATTATATTTCACTTAAACTTTTGTAAAAGGGGGGCCCAGCACGGGACTTGTCCTTTGGGCTCCCCTTCCAAATGTAATTAAATTGTAACTGTTGTACTTAAAGAATAAATAAAAGATTATTATTATTACATTGCAGGCACAAGGGCGGCATTTTCAGTTGCATTGAAAGAATTTTTGGTTGCCTTGTACATCGGACCTATGACTACAGGGCAACACAGTCAGCGGTTGACGACTGGATTTATAATCGTATATGCCCTTTTTACCGTACGATAAAATTCTTCCATTATACAAAATCAAGAGAAGTTTATTGATGATATATGCCGTTGTATTCAACCCTTTGTATCTAGGCTATCGTAATTTTTTAAAAGCATAAAAATGTTGAAAAATCGAAAACCACATCGTTAAAAGTACCTGCAGCATAAACTTGGAAATTTTTCGAAGGAATTTTGCATTAGTTTATTTTAGAGTGAAAAGTCACGGAAATCAAAAAATTGAATTTAATGCAGTCAAGGAAATTAATTTTACCAAACTTTTAAAAATTAATTTCGTCTCCTTCATTCTGCTTTCGCAAGCTTCACAGTTCTCTGGAATTCGTTGAGTTTCTTTTGATTAGGAGTCAAATAACTCAACCAGCGGAAACATGAATTTTATTAGCTAATAATTTTGAAAATTTCATTAGTATTTAGGCTTAATTAGTTCAATTGCATAGGCATTAGAGCTTAAACGAAAACAAATTTACCTTTTGCTTCCATAATGTTAATGTAGGTTATATCCAAAGATTTATATGCGTATTCTATTTATTATTCGTCCAACATGGAATGAAACGATTGAAATGATTGGCTGTAGCAACTAAAAACTGTCAAATTTGTGGTTAGTTGTTATCGTACGGACTCTGATGACAGGAATTTAAACTTTAATTCTTTACATTTGATCGGAGTCGTCAGTCAACGGCAATTTCATAACATTATAGACCTATCCCACTTTAATTTTAAGCATGAGAACAAAACTACCATCAATTTGTTTGTTAACGTGTTCATCTCACCCAAAACAGGGAGAAGAGAAGGAATAATAATTAGGGACGGCCGGGGGGTGTCTGCTTTCCCCCTCCCCCACGAGTTCGATGGATGGGCGTGTCAAGAGACTAAATCATCCCCTGACACGGTTAGGCCTAACTAGCTGCTTCCAAGTTTTTATACAACTTTCAGTCAGGCAATTTTTACTCTGCAGTAATACAGTTTTTGTCTGCATCAGCAAGTTGAGTAATTTGCCGACTCTTGAACCCTGAAATTTATATAATTTACAAATTTAGTTTTATTATGAAAGGTCATGCAATATGCGATGTTTTTCATTAGTCCTTTTTATTACTTTAATTTAGCTGTTCACCTACTAGGTAAAACCAACAGGAAATTATATTCTGTATTAAGTTTCATGCCATTCATATTACGGTACAAATCTCTTTTTTGTTCAAATCATAAAAAAATTAACTTGTGTTCCATTCATGCAATAGCATCTTCGGGGTTCGCTTTAACTTTACAAAAACTGAAGAAAGTAGCAACAATTACGGCTCTGGAGAAACCTCCTGCTGAAAAGGGTCGCCTGCTTTCGGACTGGGGGGGGGGGGAAGGATTATGGCAAAAAAAAACGTAGAAACTTGGCACACGAAAATCGGATATGTTTAATGTATTTTTATTTTTTATTAAGTTTACCAAGTAAGTTTTTACGGATTTAGTCTATTCAAGCTGTAGAAAATTATTTCGTTCATAATATTTTAAGGTATTTTTAATTTTGGGCACAGCAGTTTTTTCATTGAAGTTACTGGGGGCTAAAATCTCCCACAGCAAAGTCATGGAGAACTACGACACAACACAAATAATTAAAAATACCCAAATACCCTATAAAATGACGTATGACATAATCGTCTACAACTTGAACAGATAATTATAATTTTAATACTGTATTATATGATTTTTTTAAAGATTATTCGCATACAAACAATTCAATGAATGTATCCGAATAATCTCTTGAGTCGCCTCTGTAGGTAATACCTGTGTTTAGTTACGACAGGTCACCGATCGCATGATGTGTACAGACTCGCACAAGTACAACCAAGCTACCATTATGCCATCGAAGTACTTAATTGTTTTAATATTTTTATTTTTAAAAACTTGCTTTGTTAACTAATTTAAAAAAAATATTAAAGAAGTAGGCCTATCGGATTTTGGGGTGGCAATTTGCTATCCTACTCTATATCCTCTACAGCAAAGCTTTAGACAGGATATTGAAAATGTATATTGAAACTCAACCGAGTTCAAATCTTCAAAATCTACATTGTACACTTAGAATATCACGATTGCGACATTGTGTGTGAACCAAGTATTGGTATGTCTTGAAAACTAATTCCACAGTTATTAAAATTTCAAAGGAAAATTAAGAATATAATACACACCGAAATATTTCCCAACTGTAGGTTTGCGGAAAATGGTTTCCCGTTGAATTTCAAATTAGACTTTGGATAGAAGGGAAAATCGTATTTTAATATTAACTTGTTGAAAACCAATGTTCCCTGTGAAATTCAACCCGTAACCACTACTTTAAACAAAGGACAGTGTAATCCCTCCTCACCTTTTGCCCCAATACTCCACGCATATTGCGAAAATCTCAACAATTTTCCTTTCCCAGCCATAGGGGTTAAATTTATTTTGCCAAAATGTAAATTTTCTCGGATCTGTTTGGTATTAGCATATATGCTGCTGCGTTATCATCCGTGAAATTAGTCAGGTGGCCTCTCTTTGACAAGCCAAAGGCCTTCAATCCACGTTCCAAACGAACGGAGTGTGGTCGTATTTAAACGAAAATCAGTTCAGTCAAATTTTTTGGACCAGCGGATTTTTTTTCTTCCACAAATCCAAGCCAGGGGTGGTTGCCAAATTCCATCTGCAAGCCCATCTTGCTAACATAGTTTAAGTTATTGAGTAAAATTGTTTTATTATTAATTTTATTTTAATTTAAAGAATTGGTACGAGTGAACCCGTACATGCTTTTCTACTTATCAACCGACATATACATTTCGTAAAAACCCTTTTTTGGTTCCTGGGTCCTCAAAACGTGTAAATCCGTTGAAATCTGCGTCTCCCCTGGACGTGGCCCAGAGCGATTGTCTGTGACAGCCCTTAAAAGTAAAATATCCAGTAACTGACCGATTGCCCCATCAGTAAGGGTGCCTAAGCCAGTAATGTTTAGCTGCCACGGGAGTCTAAATAAAATTTATTTTATTTCCCAGGTACTCCAACAATGTGTATCGAATGTTGTCCTCGATTCAGTATACGCTGATTTTTACAATTTTATTTGTCTCTTGTTTCAGAATTTGAAGAATCAAATCATGACGACCAATTTATGGGTAGAGCAGGTGAGTAATCAATTATACTTCACAATAGGTTTCAACGCGAATGGAAATATTTTTTGAAATCAGGCAAAAACTGTTACAGTCGGGCAGTGTGATGGATGACACGTTGTCCCGGGAAGACAAAGACTTTGGGTTCAAATCCCTCTCTCACCAGTTTTACATAATTTCCTTTTAAAATGTATTAAATAAAATTACTAGCATTGAAGGTAATATTTGCGTTGAGTTTATCTGCACTATAGTAGCCCTAGATATGCGAATAATGCGATACACGTAGTAAGTATTCCCTACAGTAAGCGAAGGTATGTACTGTACCAGTACAAATGCATGCGCCTTGATACCATACTCTGTTTCCAATTCCGTCGGATATTTTTTCAAAAGCTATAAATAAATTATAGTATGTTTAATGGGGGTGGTCTTATCGACAATTAAATTAATTCGTTACTTAAGTTGAGTAGTTGGAAAAACGTTATCATGATTTTGAAGAACCGGTACGAGTGAACTCGTGCATGTTTTCCTATTATTTATCAATTATTGTAGTATAGGCACCGAGATAGATTCCATGATGAATAATTGTCCTACGGTTAAATTTCTCAATTTCCAAGGCACTGAATTGATTGAGTCTAGAACAGGCAAACATATTACAACATAGTTATAATAGCAGGGCATGCAATGCAATATCAATAATTTCTCCAAAAACATTTTTTTATTGAAAATCAAAACATGGCTTGGAAAAGCAGCCTGTTAGGTTTTGTTTCTCTATTGAATACCTAAAACATATGCCGGAAGTTGGAAATCATCGATGAGAAGGTTCCGCAGAAAATTTATTTTTAGTCATTTTTTTAATGAAAATTTAGTCTTTTAATTTTTTTGCTCCCAGAACCTAACTATTAAGGGTTTCGTATAAATTAATAATGACTGCAATATACAGTATGTGAAATTAAGAAAAATCGCTGGGGCCGTTTTTTCTTGAGTTTTTGGAGGGTACAACCACCAAAATTGGTTACCCCAAAATAAAAAATGGTCCCGAGATATGATATGGTTTATGTGAACCTACATGTCAAATTTAAACAAAATTCACCGAGTAGTTTGCTTAGAAATCAAGAAAGAGACAGACTAACAGACATTTCGTAAAACACACTATTTTAGGTTCCTGGGACCTCTAAACGTGTAAATCCACAATCCACTGAAATCTCGAAGTCTAAAATTGCAACCATCAAAAAGCTTACAGCAGGTTTATAAACAAATAAATAAGGACTTTTTATTGTTTCTATTACTAAGCCAACCTAGCGGAGTTAGGGCTCTAAAGCCCTCTCTTACACTCAACTAGGAAGGCCCGGGACCGCCTGCTTTACATGCCCTCCGAAGCATGGCCAGGAAATGTAGCCAGTGAGGGACTCGAACCAACAACCTTTCGGGTGAAAGTCAGAGTCCGTACCACTACGCTACGTGTCCTGACAGTTACAGTTTACAGCAGTATATAATACAATATATACCATTCACTACACTTTCTTCCAAGGGCCAAGGTGTCAAAAGCGCCCTGAGCTAATAATATAAATGTAGTAATCTAAACTGACTTCTGTTTGTTGACAATTTCATCAATTGTCCGCGACTATCCATCGTGTTGATATGCATAAATACCTAACATTCATCCAGAGGACAACTTGTTTTGTAAGCTGTCAGCTAATTTACCCCATTGAGCAGCAGCCAGCAAACGAAGGGTCCTCAAAATTTATCGCCCTTTGGTACTAAATGCAAAAGATTACAGACCCACCCCCATCAATCTCGGGCCCGGGGAAGCCCCTGCCGCCCCCCGACAATCAATTACTTTAGCTTTGTTTACCTATTGTTTACAGGTAAACCGGGCTGCTGTTAAGTTTATTGACTGGCAACATTTTACCTTTTATTTTATTTAGTGTCCACAGCACCACTGAGCGTAGGTAACTTAATATTCAGCGAGACTTCAATGAATAATTCAATTTCTCATCATTTCACTTTCTGCTGTACCCATAAATTACAAGCAGGCTACAAACAAGACAAATATTCATCTGCAGGTCAATAGGTTACTTGACAGTTGTAGCAATAAAATATAAAATATGCTACAGTAGATAAGGTTGCTATTATAGGTTAACAATAATAGCATTATAAAACATTTGTTTTTGCATGGAAAAAATATTATAAAATAAATAAATAAATTTGGTGTTTTTAGCTGTGACACTGCCAGAGCCAAAACGCATGGGTTACAAGAAAATGACGTCACATTCCGGATACCACTAATATCGTACTAACACTAGAAATTCTACCATAAATGATGTCACATGCTGCAGTCATTAAACCCGCCTTTTTTACAATCAAACTTAAATTCCCGGAGAAAATTATTTTTTTCCTTAATAAACAAAATAACGTTTTTAGGAAAACTGTTAAGGGGCATAAAATAAATCAACTAATAAAAATAGGTTTTCGAAATTTGTCTAGTAGCCTATTGCACTTTATCCCGTTTTTATTGCTATACTAATAAGTTGTAGTAGCTACAATAGTTATCGTTCTTGTACATGCTTTGGCGCTGTAATACAGAAAACAGCCATTTTCAGAGGCTATTAAGTTGTTTTTCAATAGACCTCTTTTGTATAGGTCACAGGAAAATGCTTGGTGCAAATCAATCTAACCTTGTAGCCAACAAATCAGACTATGCATGTAGCCTACATTACTTTTTTGTGCAGCTTAGTAAATTTTCAGCAGACAGGAAAAAATGATAACCCAACGGGGAATTATTTTAATTAATTAATTAATTATTAAAACTAACAGACGATGCTCAATTGTTTTGTCATGTGGAACCCAATTAAGCCCCAAAAAAATGTTCCGCCTAGCATACAACAGCAATTCATCTCTGTTGACAAATAATTTCTGATTTTAATTCGCTGTAATTGCCACAAGTAAATTTTACATTCATAGGGATTTATTTAGGATCATTTACACTTGTTTTCGGATAATTTACTCTTTCCCCCAGGTTAAAAGTAGTCGACAAACCGCTAAATGAGGAACCTCTTATCAGGACATGCAGAGTAGTGGAGCGGACTCTGACTTTCACCCGAAAGGTTGTTGGTTCGAGTCCTACACTTTCTAGCCATGCTTCGGAGGGCATGTAAAGGAGACTGTTCCGGGCTTTACGAATTGAGTGTAAGAGAGGGCTTTATAGCCGGTAACTCCGCTAGGTTGGCTTAGTAATAGAACAAAAGTCATTATTCATTTATTTAATAGCGCTCAAAGTGTGCAGGATAAAGTGTATAATAAGCTAACTGCCCAGTGCCAAATTGGGGTAACCGGCATGAGTATTCTTGCCGCTCATTGGAAACCCCAATTCGGTAATAGATTGTTAGCTTGCCATTGGATACACTTTAGTGTGCGTACTTCGGACGCACCTTCAAACATGCAAAAACCACCCACCCATGTTATTGTAGAAATGGGTGTGAACTAATTAATGTAGAGCGAGTTTCTGGTTGTGGGCTCATAAATACCAAAATACGGTATGTACGCTAATCCCAAACAGCCAAGCCTGCAGGTATGGAGAGAAAATTGATTAAACATTTGCCACGGTCGGGTCGGGCGGTCGGGGCAAGTTTCTCTTTGGAGGGTAGTAATTGCCTGTCTGTTGGCCGACTTTCCCCTCAAATTGAAAGACTTGCTACTGCTGATAACACAACTTCTTTCTAACTATTCAACTAGACCTATTTTCGTTTAGAAAAGTCATTTCACCAGCTTGAGTACTTCGACGCTGTGACGTTATCAGGAGGATTTTCCTAAAGTGACTTTTACGTTTTTCATTGACGTAACGTACGATGACAAACGAGAAACAAACAATCCTTTCGTTTACGTTCACTCAGCAAAATGGTAAAAAAATTAGACTTAAACCTTTTGTAGTTAGGTTTAAACCTCCTACACAAAAAATCTCTCAGGGGTGATCCCTGGTTGGTTGGAGACTTTTCAATAAGTCTTGGAGTGTAAAATTGTGTAAACCCTCCTGTTTGCAGCTATATCGAATGAATCTTCCCCCGGTAAAATCTATACTTTACGGCTGTCACTATGCGTTGACACCCACTATTTAACCAAAATTGTCCCCGCAAAATCTCGAAATCTAAAATTTGGTCGAACGCAATAATTTCACTATACTTCTTATGTGAGTTGAAGTAAAAATATCCGTCTTGCATTGCATAGGGTTTTGATATATTATATCGTAATAAGCATAACAACGCGGCAAATGACACGGTTGGTCAGCAGTGTTTTGAGGACAGTCTGTGCTTAAGAAATTATTGGATCGCCGTGCGCTGCAGACCCATTCAAGTCACGTCCCAGGGAAATGTTGCTCCGAAATGTTGGTAGAGCTGTAATTTAATGTTTGGGTTGTTGCAGTCCTGGTACGACTACAAACTACAATGGGACCCGAAAGAGTATGGTGGCGTCGAGATGTTACATGTCCCATCAGATCATATATGGCGGCCAGATATAGTCCTCTACAACAAGTAAGTTTTATTGGGGGTAGCCTGCTCAAGTTGGTAGAATTCAACTAGTTTATTCGTAGCTTTAGGCGCCCATTCCATTGACCGGCTAGGGCTATTTCCAAAAACAGTGACGTGGTAGCAGACATTCAAGACTTAGGTTGCATTTCCACCGATCTCGCATTGCAGAATGCAAATGACATTGACGGAAATTAGAATTTTTCTTTTTATAGAAATCTATTAAAATGTTTGTACTTAACATATCCCATGACGCCATTTTTTAATATTTTTTATTTGTTTGTGATTTTACTGTATGATCATTGATCAATTTTAACTATGGCATAGAGGAAAATAAACATTTCCGTCAATTCTGCAATGCGAGGTCGGTGGAAACGCCACCTAAGTCTTGAATGTCTGCTACCACGTCACCGTTTTTGGAAATAGCCCTAGCCGGTCAATGGAATGGGCACCTTAGTCATATTCAATTTTATTTCAATTCATTCTCAAAACGTTTATAGTACGGTACCCAATATTGTGCTTTAAATACAATATATACTAGGCAACTATAGTCTAAATTTATAACTTTGACCATTTGGGGGTCTCTTATTCTGACCTATAAGCAACATAGGAGCTCTGTATTACCGTCATCTGGGACGGGATGCATTAAGTAGGTAAGTTGACTTTTAATCCGGGTGATTATTAAAAAATTAAAAAAGGTTGCAAGGTTTATTTATGCTTAGCTCTGCACGTTTTGTGTGGGGGTGTAATTGCAGTAATTATTTGTGTGAAAAGAGAGGCAAATATAAACAAATTAATGGATAAATATCTTATTGTCTCTACCATCAATATCATGGGGCATGGTCACTTTGAGTCAGAAACTGGTATTTTTCTCTTATAGTAAGGCAATGGTGAGGGAACCCGCCCCTCCCCTCCCCAAATGGGAAAATGACAGGCGAAATTAACTAATTTGTGTAGTCGCTACGCATAATTTGCCAGATCAAATAGATGTTCGGGTCAACAGTGAGCAGTTTGGTTTCTAGAATTAAACGCCCCCTCTGTTGATTCGATCATATTGTATTATACAACACCCAAAGGAACGAGAGGGTAAAGTAGTTCAGTAGCTTTAAAACCTTTTTGATCATACAGCCAGTCACGATTTCACAGAAGGTTGCTGAACCGGGCTGGTGCTGTAAGCTATCGTATGTTTGAGGTCTCACATGTACCTATCTGCTGAATAACACGGTAACTTTGTTTGCAAAGAAAATTCAAATACAATGAAAATACGGTTGTGGGCAATGACGCGTTTCTGATCCGCTTCAAAGCTTTTTTATTTTAGATAGCATGTTAAACTCGTACGGTGTACAGTGCCTGAGGGGCTTATCTCAAGTTGAATCTCTTGAGTTACAGTATTCCTGAAGTTAGACTTTTCAGAGATATAGTAGAACCTTTATATCACACAGTTGCCTCTTATCATTATCTTAGTTATATATATGTTATAGAAATTACGGAAAATATGTGTTAATGCAAACTTGGAAGACGATTAAGATATTATACTTTTTATTTATAGATAAATTACTTAAATTACATAGTGAACTGGACTATGATGTTTAAGGCTCGATATAAAATGAATAAAACTTTTCCTTGGGGCCTGGGTCTACACCAAACCTCACCACAATTTGTTTGTTAGTCTAACTTTTTTTTTTTAATTATTTTTATAAAAAGGTTAATCACATACAAACAATTTGCTGAATCTACGCGATTGACCTCATCAGTCGCCTCTGTAGGTTAATAGTAGTATTTGTAGTAGTAGTCGGGACCCAGGCCGCAATTTGGGCCCATAGGTCCCCCAGTCGTACTAGTCGAGACCCACTGCTTCAGCGAATCTCGCCATGGCCACGGGTCGGACTTCTGGAGCCCAGCCGTCAGTAGCAATTGTACATCCCAGATGTTCCAGTCTTGGGCGCCAGATCGTATGGCACTCGGCGAGAATGTGCCATCCACTCTCGGTCTCCATCGCACAATGTCGGCACATGTCATTGTCCACTTGCACACCAATCCGGGTGAGGTGGTGCTTGAAGTTCCCGTGACCAGTGAGCAGGGATATCACCCGACGCACGCGCGTTCTGTCCAGTGCTAATAGACTCTTAGCCCTTTTGGTGTCTGGATATTTGATTAGGCGCTTCGTATGGGTCCTCTGTAGGTTAGTACCCGTGTTGAGTTATGACAAGCCTCCGATCTACCTGTAGTCTAATGCCCGGTGGACAAAGGCAGATTATAGGCGGATGGATAAGACGATGTCTTGTCAGCATATAGATGTGTTCGTGTGTTCGCGCCCCGCTCTGCCAAGGCTGGATTTCCTTTTACGAATACAATTTCCTGTGGTACATACCATATAATACTACAATAGAATAGCAAATTTAATTAACCGCTCCTACCTTGAGTTCTATGTAGGAGAGTTGGGACATTTCGCGCCAAAAATATACATTTTAAATTTCAGTCAGCCATTAAAAAGACGTAGAGGGCCGTCCATTAATCACGTGATGTTTTTTAAAACATTTTTTAACCCCCCCCCCCTCCCCCTTGGTGATACGTGGTGTGAGGTTTAAGACTACCCCCCCCCCCCCCAAATCACGTGAATTTTTTAGTACCTACAAGGAATCTTAAAATTTTTATAATATTATTTTTAAATACAGGTATAAAGTATAATCTAATTGTATTCTATTGTAGAAAATTAAGAATCATGATAAAAATGTCTAGACAGAACGGTTGCAGGTTGTTTTTGACTGGAATAAAACAATATTGAAGGAAGGTGTACTCATGAGTGTAATCATGCGATCATGCATTTGACGAAAAAATAAATACACACGTGATATCTTACTATACCCCCTCCCCCCTTGTGATATTTCGTGATTTTTGCCACCCCCCTCCCCCCATTTGAACCTCACGTGATTAATGGACGGCTCCTAGCAGGATTTTAAAAAATATACTTGCCGGGCTCGAATGTCTCATCTCCCCTATATATAACTCTATTCCTGCCCACTATGGCTGAAGTCTAGTCTAAAGTAATTGTATTTGACAGTGCGGACGGAAACTTCGAGGTGACACTGGCCACAAAAGCAACGCTCAATTACACAGGCCGGGTGGAATGGAAGCCTCCTGCCATTTACAAGTCTTCATGCGAAATCGACGTCGAATATTTCCCGTTCGACGAGCAGACCTGCGTCATGAAATTTGGCTCATGGACTTACGATGGCTTCCAGGTAAGGGACCACCTTAATAACTATTGGTCTTTTATCATAAACCTAAATGTCGAATTTTGTACAAATCCGTCAAGATGTTTGTCCGCACAAGTCGATGCCGAGACAGACCGCGACAGGAGGGCATTTCGTAAAAAAACACTTCTTTTTTTGTTCACTGGGTTTTTAAAGGTAATTCCATAGAAATGTCGAAACTGAATCACAAAGCTTTCTTTATATCGAACTAACGTATGTATAACGGGTATTCACTGTGTTGGTAGAAAAGGAAAACAGGGAAAAAAGGGGAAAATAGAGACATAGTAGTTCAGCGTGAGGATAACTCCGCCATCCCGCATAGAAATAGAAAAACCTAACCTAACTTACCCCCAAAGTTTCTTTGCCTTTCGCTATTAACTTATGAGCATCTGCTGCTGTAGTCCACCTCTTGCCACATGTTTTCTTTTGTTGTTTTTCTAGTAATTTTTGTCGCAGGCAGAACTCATTTTTTAAATTAAATAACAAATAAAAAGCAAAATTCAAATTCAAAACAACAACAAAAGTTTCCTACTTTCCCTTAGGTTAAACCAAACACCGTGAATACCTCCAGAGGAGAAAGTACCTTCTTCATTCTTCTCTCCATTACATTTAGATGCTATGCCATATTGAATAGGGGGTATTCGAGGATAAACATTTTCGGGAATAATTCACAGCTTAGCAAACTAAAACGCTTATTCATGAAACATTTTTTTTTATGAAAAGCTCGTTCAGTGTAGTCAGGTGGAGAGAAACTCATTTCTCTTGCCGGACGAGCTGCTTGTTCTGAAATCGCTGACGCCAAAAAATTCGGCTTGGCCCGCAGCCAAAAAACTTCAACTCCCTTCCACTTTCCTGCACTGGAAAAATTCAAATCTTAATTTTCACCAAGACTGAAGTGTAGCACTACAGTGCTTCAATGTAACGGACATGCTGCTTTGTTTTTAATTAAGACTCAGGGAAAGTCATTATGATTTTTCAAGTTATATGCTTTCAATGCAGTCTTATATTATTTACTATAGTGGCCCCGACGAACTTCGTGCCGCCTAACAGCCAATGAATGTCGTGTTCGTAATTCCTATTTTCCCTGTTCCCTATAACCCCCATGGACGGATACAGGGGGGTAGCTGACCCCCCCCCCCCCAATTTAGGTAAGTCTGCTGTATTTCAATGTATTACGTTACAATTTAATCAACACTAAATACCTTTAACCTATTTTGACCCCCCCCCCCAAATTGGGCTATGGACTGGATCCATCCCTGGTTACCCCCAATACATTTTTCATCAGGTATGCCACCCTTTTAATTTTCCCCGTTTCCCATACCTCTTTACCTCTACAAAGGTTTTCAATTTCATTTTTCATTCTATAATACCCGCATAAAACAAACAAATAAAAAATAAACAAATTAACCGAATTAACCGAATTTCTTTCCTGTCCCAGTCTCTGCTAACCGAGCTCAACTGCATGTCGTTGCTTCGGAAGAGAAAGACACAACTAAAAAATTGTTAATTTTGACTTAATAAAGCTACAATATTGTTTTAAAAAATATATTTTGCTAGAAAAACAGCGTTAATATTTTCCGCTCGAGGGCAGCTGTGTCGTTTTCTATTTGGCGGGAACTGTCTGGTAATTCATTATATAAAAATCTTTAACTTCAATTTCTGTAAATTGATAGATTTAAAGCCGTGTCCTTTTTCTTCCGAAGTAGCGATGTATACTGTACTCAATACCTTTACCTACGACTCCAATAATTAACTAGGAAAATAGTTTTAGAAGCATTTTCCACGTTTTAGCACTTTCATAGTTTATACAATACAACCGGAACTCTTGTCTATCTACGAGAAAGCTAAGAATCTAGCAAATTGAACTTCCAACCGAAACTGTCTAAAACCCGTTCAAAATCCAACTTATCAAACAAACTACGTGAATTGTTATGCAAGTCAGACAACGAAAGGCTCAAATTCAAACTTGCTCGATTTCAAACCAAAGTTTCATCACGCACGGATTATCTTTGCCCGCTTCGCAAGAGAATTACGTTGTAACAAAGATGTCAAAGCAGAGCAAGGTGCAAGAATTATACTGCTGAATAGCACGAGAATAAATTTTATTGCCGCAACCCTTTGTTTCTAATTATCATTTTGCTGAATGAGCGACAACACTTTACTTTTTTTGCATATGAGTGAAAATCATCATTTGAAAAATATGCAGGTTAGACTTTACGTTATAAACCTATTAAGCTGTGCGGTTGAATGCGCACAATCATTTAATACGATTTAGTGAGTTGAATGAAATCGAGCGAAGTTGAATTTGTATTGAAGTATCGTGTTTCCCTGGTGTCCCAATGCTGAATTATATACTGCATAGCCGACTGATGAGAGAAAGCAATATTTTGGGCCACCCCTGGCTTCTAACTTCGCAGGCGGGTGCTTCATATTCGCAACGCAACAAAACCGTGCCCTCAAGGTCTCGCTAGCAGTAGACAAATTTGGTTTGCACGGCAAAATTCTCAGAAAGAAACCAACTCAACCGAGTGCATTGGCATTAATTTAATTTAAAAATTACTTTGGACCGTTTTTTATAGTTATTTCTTGCTTTTTACACATTTTTTAAAGTTTATGTTATACATACTGCAAACTCTTGGGGTGCAGAAGGTGGTGGCCTTGGGGCACGCACTTGGTCAATGGTGGTAGCTACCCATTTATATATATATATATAGAACAATGATACTTGGTAACAAGCAAGGCTTTAGTGGATTATAGCAGTACGTACATAAGGGTAACTCGCCATCATTGGATGAGGTGAGGATGGAGCGGGTGTCCATTCGTCTTTGTAAAGAAGAAGAATTACTCCGGTATTGTATTATTGTTTGTATTGTTTATATTGTGTTGTATTTTGTATAGTATTAATTATATGTTCCTAGGTTATAAGTACATGTATATGTACATGTATATGCAAGTTAATCCACATTTTCCCTTTTTCAATTATGAAAATGAAAGAAATTGGTCGGGAATCGTTAAGCCAAAAGTTCCTTAGCACGGAGCGTAACCCATACGTGCAAAACTTAAGCTTAACGAGCTTCTCTTTAGGTCAGCAAAAGGAAAAATTGCGAGCTTAAGTTCATGGTCGACGTAGCAGGGCCATTTTACTGACGAAAATGGTCGGCAAAACCATGTAAACTCCAAGCTCGACATCCGGAACGTATAACAGTTCATTTGAGGGTTGACAGCCCGGAAATTTGATAAATGCTTCCAACTTATTTGGGCACCCCTGCTTTATTTGCATTTAAAGATCAGCAGTAGGGTCGCCAATAGTCATTATAATATGTAAGCACTCATCAGTGGGAAAATAAGAATAACATTTCTGCGCTGAAGTCTAAAAATAAAATATCAATATTTATTGAGACCCAATACTTCAAATTTAAGTGACACGTATATTGTCATTTTTATATTATTATTAACCTATTGAATCGGCTGACATAGTTAGAGTAGAATTGATTTAATTAAACGATTGACAAAGATATAATTAATTTAAAAGAAAAAAATGGAATTTCCTTGTATTTGAGCTGAGATTTTTTTCAAACACCACGACGATTAAATAATCTAAGGGTTGATTTAAGTTTAAATTGAGTGAGCAATGCCTTGCAATCAGGTCTAGACAGATGGAGGCCACTTATCTAGATTGCGGTCTCTAAAATCCTTGAACAGTTAATCAAAGTTTCCGCAATCCCTATTTCTGCTTCGGAATGATGGTAGACATTTTTGGGTCAATACTCAAGTTTACTTTACTGTCTATTGTAGAATACAGTAGGTATTGCAATGCTCAATTAATTAATTAATTGAAAAAAATCCAATTCGGCTACTATAAATCCTACTCCGTAAACGGTTAGGACATGTAGCGTAGTGGTACAGACACCGACTTTCACCCGAAGGGTTGTTGGTTTGAGTCCCACACTTACGGCATTTTCTGGCTTTGCTTCGGAGGGCATGTAAAGCATACGGTCCCGGATCTTCCTAGTTGAGTGTAAGAGTGCTAGGGCTTTATAGCCCTAACTCCACTAGGTTGGCAAAGTAATAGAACAAACAAAGTCAATATTTATATATTTAATTAAAAGTCCCATGAGATTAAGATGATCAACATACAGGTATTAAATAGCCCACAAAAATAATAATGACACTATAATTGTAAATAATGGAATCTGATTCCCGAAAAAAGTGGATTAAAAGGAAAAATTGTAAACAAGAGTAAAATTGTTATCAAAATAAGGAACCGGTCCGAGTTTACTCGAACATGCTTTCCAATTTATCAGTTAGTAAATAGAGAAAATGGGTAATTTCGTGGTAAATAATTTTCCTATGGTTAAATTTCGGATGTCTCGGGGGGAGGGGGGGGGGGTTGTCCACCTGACGTCACTGGAGGTGAGGTAAATTCCAGATAGGTCAGACCTACACATTACCACACAGTAATATGGCAGGGCACGCAAAGCGTTTGACCGTGAATTTTCTATCATCTTTTCAAAAACTCTTTTTTTCCACAAAACCAATAGGTTTGTTGGGTAAGCAACCTGTCCGGTTTCGTTACTCAATTTAACACCTAAAATATGCCTGAAGGTAGAAATCATCGATAGAAAGGTTTCGCAGAAAAATTATTTTTTAGTCATTTTTCATTAAAATTTAGTCATTTTTATTTTTTTACCCCCAGAAGCAAGCTACCCCCTGCATTTTATTAAGATTAATAATTACTACAATATAATGTGAATTTAAAAGAAATCGTTGGAGCCATTTTTGAGAAATAATTTTTTTAGGTTTTTTTTTTTTAGTTTTTTGAAAATAAAACCCCCCAAATTAAATTGGCCCAAAATAAAATAAATGGTCCCGAGGTATGATTTTTGTGAACCAACATGCTAAAATTCATCAAAATCGACCGAGTGGTTTGCCCGGAAATCGATGAACAGACAGACAGACAGACAGACATTTCGTAAAAATCACTTTTTTGGGTTCCTGGGACCTGAAAACGTGTAAATCCGTTGAAATCTCGGAATCGAAAATTTCGACCATCACAAAGCTTTCCTTATAATACGTATAAATGGAAAGCAACAAACCCCACTAGGTCGCTTTCCCATTGTTAGTTTGGCTCTAGGGGCCAAAAAATAATTTTTCTCTGAAACAATTCAATCGATGTGTACTAACTTCAGACAGCATGTTTAAGGTGCTAAATACGGGAACAAAACCAAACAGGTTACTTTACTGACGAAAGTTTTGGTTTTGAAGAAGAAAAAAGGCTTTTTGAATAAATTATGGATGTACCCCAATGCATTGTAAACTTTCTTACTCCTTGGAGCTACGGCCTGTAAAGCCATAAGACTAATATAGGTACTATCACTATGGAACTATTTTATCTGTTACGGTACGCATACTTTACTAATAGGTAAATAGGAAAGCATGCATGGGTTCATTCGTTAGGCGCTTATTCCAACTAAGTGCAAAATACACATACGGTGACGTGGTAGCAGAAATTCAAGACTTAGGCGGGGTTTCCGACGACCTCTCATTGCAGAATGCAAATGACACAGACGAAAATTTGAATTTTTCTTTTTATAGAAGTCTATTAATATGTTAGTACGTAACATATCCCATGAAGCCATTTTTTAATTTTAGTTTGTTTGTTTGTGATTTTACTCTATGATCATTGATCAATTTTAACTATGGCATAGAGTAAAACAAAAATTTCCGTCAATGTCATTTGCATTCTGCAATGAGAGGTCGGTGGAATCCCCGCCTTTATTAATGATATCTGCTACCACGTCACCGTATGTGTATTTTGCACTTAGAGGTCGGTGGAATCCCCGCCTTATTATACAATAACCACACTGACACACTGCCAATTCTGATCAGATCCGATCAAGTTTTGGCAGCATCTTGGCAATTCCAGCTCAGATGTACACAGTCACTGAGTCATAGCAACTCAGCTGGTGCACAAAACTCAGATAATGATCATGCCATGACGCTGCGTTCGCACGCGTCCCAGCATAATCAATGCATTTTCAAAAGCCATTTACAAAAGTTACAATATATATAATGTATACATGTATTATTATTATTATTATATATTTATTATTATTATTATAATAAGGGATACCTAGAATATACGGTACATTGGTATACGGACCGTATAATCCTCAGTATAATAGATAACATTTTGGGGTACGTATAACTGCCGTCTTCCGGTAGGTAACACTGATCCTTCAACAATCTGAAGTTTACTTCTAATATCACACCCCGCTCAACTTTGTGAACTAACTTTCTTCCTGGTAATTAAATTAATTAGGTCTTCCTCCCTGTAAAGTTATCCTGCAATATATGAAACAAAGCCAAGCATATATCACAATTCCAAGTTTTTTCATCCATTAATAGCCTATCCACATAATTTTTCATGGTGTAGCATTACCAGCAGTTGTACCACCAGCGCAAAAGAATAATCTCTTATTGTTCAGTTATTTATTATCAATTATTAAATCATATAATGCTGGTAGGCCTATAGTTACAGCTATAACTAACCGTATTGGAGATGTAATGCTTTTAATAATTTTAATAATAATTGCTTGGATAATTTGTTTTGGTAGTTGAAATTATTTATTTTATTTTAATTATGCTGTTAATATATTTTATATTATTGGAGTATTTATATAGTATTTGCTGCAATAACTAAGAGTGCTCAAATTCCTTTTTCTTCTTGGTTACCAGCTACCCGTGGAATTATTTTAACTATTTTAAGACGTTATTACAACTAACAGGCTTGGTTAAAAGAAAGCAGATATACCATTCTAATGTTTTGTCATGTTCGGTCTACGTTTAGCGGAAATTGGAGACATCGCTGCAATATGTTGCTGCCAACCAGCCATCATCCGGCTGTAACTTGAAAAAGAAGAACCATGAATTAATCTAATTAACAAACAATTTAAATTGTTATCCGCTGAAAATTTATTCTTTTCCTATGCAACTTCGGCTGCAGGGTCTCAACCCTATTCTTCTGTGGACATGCAGAACCAATTTTGGGTATATTATGCGTTTTCTGCAACAGCTGTCCCAAAGAATTTTTGGCAATTTTAATAAAGAAAGAAAATTGTCTTTATTTTCCATGTGGGCGAATTAATACACCGTCTCCCAAAAAAATTTAATACCAAAAGATTATATAACCCCGACTTTGTTATTACGGTATATGTCAGAGCATATATTTTAGGGAAGCCCCATTGGGGCAAGCGTGCCCCCCCCCCCCCCGCCCCCCGTGAGGTGATTTTGCCCCCTACTTTTGGGCATATTGCCCCACAGAAATTGGACACAAATTTCAAATTCCAAGACTAACAAAACTATATTAGAAAAAAAAAGGAAAAATAGTCAAAAGTTACTATACGTTGTCCGTCGTATTAATGGCGCCAATTTTGTTTTTAACGTTTAGCTTTTTGAAATATAAATGGTTTTGGTAGTATTGAAAAAGTGTGAGAATTTAGAACTAGGTATACTGCCCATTATTAAAAATAATAGACCTAATCTGAACTTATTTGTGGAGTAGGGAGTAGCGAAATTTGCACTAACTTACATAAAATAGTATTTCAATTTGTGCCACCCAGTGAAAATTTCTTAAAATATGCTCTGGTATATGTTTTACCGCATTTCAAAATTCCTCATAATAACCGAGATAAAGGGTGTGTTCGGGTGATCTCAACCTGTGTATGGATCAGTTTTCATGCGTGTCAGTAAATTTTCCACATTACTCTATTTCTTTGATAAATACTCTTTTTCTGGAATGTCACCAGCCCGGTCTGTATATAAAAGCCGCCGATCACGTTTTGAAAGTGCCCATGTTTATGCATCAAACCGTATCGTGCCTACTGTATGTTGTATTCTTTACTTCAAACAAATGACACGTAATAGTGTTGATCAGCGTGACAATGTCAAAAACAACGGGTGTCAAAGTCTAACAGAATAAAAAAGAGCAGACCCCTCTTCGGCCTCTTTGTTAGCGTTTGAAATTCAAGCGATATGAAATTTGCGATGGAAAGAGGCAGAGGGGAATTTGTGTTAAGAAATGAAAAATGGAGACATTTTGTAGGAAAAATTATTTCTTTCTCAAGTTGTCCAAGTTTTATAGGTTATCTACTACAACATTATGTTTATTTAATGTGCGCACCATCACCGTGTGGGACTCGGCATCACATGAAATGATAAATGAGTTTCTTCCTTTCAGGACGGGTGTTTCAGTTATTTATACCGAAAATGCTAAATTTCAACAATATTCATTGAGTGGTTTGTCCACAAATCGACAAACAGATAGAGCGGTTGAGCTACAGGTAGACAGACATTTCGTTAAAAAAAACTTTTTGTAGTACCTATACTGGGATCTTAAAACGTGCAATTCTGTAGAAATAACGAAATCGAAAAGGTTGACCATCACAAAGCTTTCTTTATTTTCTTCTGAGGTCAGAACCTCAATTATAATGGTTTGGCAGCAACTCCCTGCGCCTTCCTCTTTAGCTTTTGGTATGTCCTGCGTCCTCCCTCAGTTGATCCATGAATTCCTTCTTCGGCCGCCCTCGTCTATTGGTTCCTTTCCAATGTGCCCCCAATGATCGTGTGTACCAGATTTTTGTGTCTTAATAAATGTCCCTACCCATTTCGCTCTTCTAATTTTTATATGGGGTAGCAGCTGTCACTCTTCTTCTATAGCCTCTAGCACTCTTTCATTGGTCACGTGGTCCCACCAGCTGATCCGTAACATACTTTTGTAACACCGCATTTCAAGCCTCTTCCGTTCCTTGTCTGGTATAGTCCATTCCTTATACTAGCGTTTAAATAGGAAAGCAATAGTGAGAAGTGAGAACTTCAGGAAATTTCAAATTGTAATTTTCGTAACAGCATCAGTCAGGCGTGAAATGCGGAGGTACCGAAATATTAGCAAGTGCTCTCTAATGAATAATAAACAGAATGATGAAGAACTGAGCAATCAAGTGGCAGCAGCAGACGACGTGACCTCATTCAAGCGACAATTTTAGCTCCAATATGCTTCAAAACGACTTGTTAATCCCTGGAAATGTTGTTTTCACCAACACTGTCAACCGGGGATTGTCTCCGGAATAATAAATAAGTGCTTTAGTCCGGAAGGAGCAACTTTAAGAAGCACTCTTCTTTGACAGACCTCCTTGAATATTATTAGCAAGGTGCCTTTAAAGTAATTTGTAGGTGCTGCGTGAGTATTTGATCAACTCTGTGTGCCTGGTACCTACCTATAGGTATACCATGTTGATAAGACCTAGGTATCTATCTTTATAAAAATCAAACCACTTTCCCGCGTGAGTATGTATGTATGTATGTATGTGGACACTTTTTTGACTCGCCATAACTCGGGACCCACTGGCACCAGAAACTTGCGGATACACTCAAAATTTAGAGAAAAATCGGGACATGGTTTTCGTGTAGAGCCGAACCTTAAAAATTGAACCTGATCAGTTACAGGAGCGATAATCGGTTCGAAAAATCCCATAAGAAAGCATTGGAGGGTTCAACGCAATGTTTTAGCCTGACATTTGGGCCTACCTTAACTTAAATTACATCACTGTCTTCGTCCATTCTTCCTCTTTCAGGCCATGCTATACATGATGTGATTGGGCAAGTGGTTCGACTTTGGGGGGTGGAAACGTGAGGGGGTGCGCCCAAATTTTCCGATTTTCAGCGAAAATAGGCCTTTTTCGACCGCGTTTTTGGGGGTGTTAATATCAATTCGAAAACTTGAAACTTCTTTAGTCCTTTTCCACCTTTCTTAGTCTTTTCAGACATGTATTCAGGTTTACTATACGCCTCTTCGTTTGGGCTCAGGTGAGTTGGTAAGCAGTCCCTGTTTTGACGAAATACCGGTTTAAAGGGTACATTTCCAAATACATCCATAGAGTAAAAAAATTCCACAACCAGCTGTTTTCAACCGAAATTAATTTTTAATGTCTCATTACAAGCAGTATGAAATTTAAAACGAGTACACATACATAATTTCAAAACCACCCCTTCACCCCTTAAACACGAGTGGAACACAAAATTGTTAGAAAATCAGGCGAAAAAATTCATTTCCAGCATTTCTATTTATAATTGCATGGGCGGGTGTTAAGCAATTTTTTGGGCAGATGTAGAAGGCCTATGTTAATTTAAATTATATCAGTGTCTTTGTCCGCTCTTCTTCTTTTAGGTCATGCCAAATTTGTCGTGATCAAGCAAGAGGTTCGGCTTTGGGGGGTGGAAACGTGACGGGGTGCGCCCAAATTTTTCGATTTTCAGCGAAAATAGGCCTTTTCGGCCGCGTTTTCGGAGGTCTTGATATCATTTTGAAAACTTTAAACTACTTTAGTTCTCTTCCACCTGTCTTACTCTTTCCAGAGATATATTCAGTTTAACTATCCGCCTCTTCGTTCGGGCTCAAGTGATTTGGTAAGCCATAGCCATCAGCGTTTTGACGGAAAACAGGTCTAAAGTGTACCTTTGAAATTACATGCATAGAGTAACAGGATTCCACAGCCTGACCTCTTCCACCAAAATGATTTGTTAATGTCTCATTAGAAGCAGTATAAATTAACCAATTTTCATAGTTGTTAACTGCTTCGTTTGGGTTTGGGGGCATTCACATAAGTCATGCGAGCCCCGAAGGGGCGAGCTGCGTAATGCCGAATGGAACCACGTTAATGCGAGGCCCCGCAGGGGCGAGCTGCCGCCCGCGGCAGGCGCAAGGGGGGCGGGGCCGCGAAGCGGTCCCAAGCTCCGCTTGTATATATATATATAGGAACCAGCTTGGGTCGACTCTGACGTCGTTAACTTAAAATCATTAAGAGGACTGGGCTGGGATGGCACCCACTACGGAAGTAGGGTTCTACGCCAAGTCACGTGCAAATGACGTCATCAGATCCAACCAAGATTGTTTCAAAATACATTGTTATGCCAGTTATGATGTCACAAAAAAGAATAAACGTTCTCCTACATTTTGATATAAGATAGTAGGCTATGTGGCCATAACAAATACAAATCGGCCACAGTTTTGGAACTTCTTCGACCTGGCAACCTCAGTGGTCGTTTTTTTTTTAAAATCAAGTTCAATAAATGTGTCTGTGTTAGTGACGGCCACATACATAAAATGATGCATGAACGCTTTTTTGTTGATCTAATTTAATTTAATATAATATAAGATTTAAGCTAATTCTGTGTTTCACAAAATATTGCAATCCATGAACTTGTGTTTTTCTTTTATAAAAATGTTATTGATTAATGTTTTAAACAATTATTAAATGTAAAAAGTCCCTGCAAGGGAAAAAAATAAAATAAAATTGTTCAAAATTAAATTTCATTGCGCAATTTTGAAAGTTATGTCAACGTTAACAAGAAATTGATTGGGAGAGCTGAACGGAATTTGTCTTTTTTTATTTAATTGTTGATAATTGTTAATTGTTCTGTAATAATTCCGTAATATAATTCTGTAATGTAAACAAAAAACTTAAAATGGTCGTAAATATCTGACACGGCAGATATAAAATATAAGCAGGCGATGCTTGTTTAGAGCTTAAAACCGTTTAAAACTGCGACTCTCATACTGCCTAAGCGCATTATCATGTCCCACCAGGTTCCCCTGCCAACGCTGTGCACACTACCAAGTTACCGCAGTTTGAAACATGCTCTGCTCTAATGGAATCAACATGGTAAGGCCGTTGGTTTGTCTCTAAAGTAAATTATGTCAGTTGCCAGAAAACGGTTACATATTTTTTTTTAATTTGCGGCCAGATTGTGTTATGTTATGGCACGCATGAGGAAGTTTATACTGGCCAGTAGCATCAGCTTTAGGTACACACATAAATGAGTTATAGACAATACTACAATATCATACTGTATATGGTTATGTTAGAGTCAAACATAATATTCAGCGTGCAGCATTATTTATGGATGGGATAAGTGTCCACTGGGGCGTAAAATAACAATTTAACACTGGAAAATGAGCTCATTGGTCAAATTCGAAAATCCAGTTGTGGTTGCTATACGGGGATGTATTAATCATTGTACCTTACAGCGATAACCAGTCAAATTGACGTTTTAACACCTGCTCCTTTGCTAACTAAGCTATGTTATTAATTATATCGTGCATTACCGAAAAAGCGGAGGCAACCTAAAAGGTCGCATATTGTTGCATCGCCATTTTAAGTTGCCATGCTTGCCAATAAGACAGAAGATCTGGAAAATCGCATTTTTAAGCAAACCGAATTTGGAGGAAGCACGCTTATAGAATAAATTCTAAGAAACAGCTCCCCCAAAAATTAAAGGACAAAAACTAGGTACCTACACATAACCTTAATTTCTGTTAAAGGCTGCATAGTAGTAGCCTGATACATCAGAGACGTATCTATAACATTATATCACAGCATTTAAAATGATATAAAACTGTAGAAAAAATTAAATTAAATTGCCATAATATTATTGTGCCCCCCCCCCCCAATAACTTATTCTTCCTCTTCCCCCTTAATGCCGCGTGCGGGAGAAGAGTAAAAAAAAGTCTGATCAAAGTTAGAGGGCCACCTGTACTCCGGCTCCTGTTCACAAAACCCCTCGGGTCACCACTTGCCAATGCTGACAAATTGAGCACCACCGAAACTAATAGCGCCAAATAATGCAACAAAAAAGTGAGCGCATTCAAATTATGTCCCATACATGGCCATTAAGTAATTAAAAAGCGAAAACCGCGAAGCGGAAATGAATAATGGTTTGTGGAAACATTCGTTTTGATGTATAAGAGCTCTCTGCTACATAAAAATGAATACGAAGTGTTTCATTTAACGTGCATTTAGGGAGTCCGAGGTGTACCGAATTCATCTATAATTCACTCATATCTTCAGCAGAGGAAATGACTGTGGTTAGTCATTTCCTAATACCGGTAAACGCGGGAAACTTTGCTGTGGCGGACAGGGCCGTCAAAAGGGGAGGGGGGCTCCCGCCTCATGTCCGTCACGATCATTTCCGAATTCATGTGTAAATATTTAAACTTCGCTGAAAAATATTAGCCTTTATTTTCAAAACAAAAATCCCCCGAGAAGCACTCCCCGACCTCTCGGCCTCATTGCAGCAATTGTGCCTGTAATGTCTAAACTTCCTTTATTGACATTAATTACTTAAAAACTTCCAAATTTTTCCCTCGGGGGAGACCTCTGGGCCCCCCTTATTTGGTGTTTTACGAATAAGTCTTCATCTGTAAATTCAGAAACCTTTTTTCTGTCAAAAGCAGAAAAATCCCATAATTTCGCACCCATATGTTCTTTTTTTTACCTGTTTGGAGCAATTTTTACAGGTCTTATTCTGTAAAATCTCACGTTACTGCAGTTGAAATTCGCGAGTTATTGAAATTAGCCAGAATCAGTTCCAGAATGGCTGTCGTCAGCAGTGGTGGCAAACCGAGACCTTGGGAGGGAGAAATATATACACATCCAGAAAAGTAAAAATTCCCTTGATGTTCGTATAGTACTAAATTTTTTAATGTGCAAGGTTTGAAAAATGGCGCGATGTGACGTTTATTACTTTTTCCTCTTAGCTCAGTCAAGCATCGTATATGGCAGAGCAGTAAATTTAATAGTTTTCAAGGGATTTCAAGTCAAATTCGTTGTACTTATGTATAGTGATTAACTGTCTGTGGTTTAACAGAATACCTGAGTCCTGGTCTCCAAGTTTTTCCCAGGTATCTGGAGCGGAGAAAAAAGGGCAACGCATGGCACGAGTTATGCATACTACCCGTTTTCCCCTTTTCCTTGAAATTTTGGTAGAACTTCGATGAAACTAACTTCCTGAGCATAGTCTTAGGGAATTGACATTGCCTATTTTAAATTATTCTAATTATTTTGTATATAAACAGTGGTATAGGCAAAATACAGTGGCGGATATAATCTATGCCCCCTGAAATAGGAAATGTAAATAATTACCTAGTAGTAGTAGTAATGGTTGGACACAGTCCCAGGCCACGGTGTGGGCCCATAGAACAGGGGACTTCCTGATTATAGTGGATTCCGAACCACTTGGGAAACACAGTGAAGTCACACGATTTATTTGGAGGCGACCAGGACAAGTCCTACCATGTTTCCCTACTGGCACTTTGCACACTACCAAGTTATCTGCATCTTTGAACCTGCTCTGGTCCACTGGATTCAACTTGGTAAGGTGGCCGGCAAAAAAAAAAAATTACCTATGTGATATAAGTTGCCAGATCTAATATAGATGTTCAGGTCAACAGTGAATTAGTGGCGATCTGGTCTTAAGTAATTTTTAATTTTTGTAATTTTAATCAGAAACAATCCCGGCAGCCGCATTTTTCCATACCGGTGAAGGCAACGTACCCATTAGGGAAAGATGAACCCAGCAGAGCCAGTGATTTTTTTTTTCATTTTTAAATGCCTTTTAGCCTGAATCTCAAACCTCGAACTTCCGTGCAGTTGGTAGAGCCTACTTCTGTCCTGCTCCTATCAACGGAATAGTTACTGAATAATTTTATTAGGGGTTAAAGCCCAACTAATAAACAGTAACTTTGTAACTTGGTGATAGGAATTGGGGTACGCGGACGACCCAATGGTCTTAACTTAATTTCCCATTAAACCAAGCGGACAAAGTCACCGCAATTTGCTTAAAATTATCAGCAAACTTGTGTAGATTAATAATTTATGACGTGACGAATGAAGCTACTAGCTCGGGCGGACAGAGATTAATTCCGTAGCTTAAGACATGCGAGGGTGCGTGCCGCCAAGGTTTTGTACCACTAACTGCTGTGTTGTACAACAACGCCCCGTGTGCACTCAGTGGGCGCATCGCTTATTCTTGGGTCAGGGAGGGGGGGGAAACACCTCTTGCCCCATTTATTGCTGCACGTAAGGGAACCAACCGTGCTGTAGAATAATTAACAGGTGTAAGAAGCATGTCTGTGGAAGTGTTTTAAGAATTTAAGGAAAGCTTCTGTAGGGAAACTAATTTCTTCGTGTTTTATTGTAAACTCGTCGGATCACTACTATATTTAGCCTATGTGAGTGACTTTATGGCTTTTTCTAAAGTGTTGAACTGTTTTAGTTCTCAAGAATAGGTATAGCTTATAACGTATAGGCTATGGACCAATAACTATAGCAGGTACCTAGCTTGATCCTCACTGGCATCCCAGAAACATAGAGTGAGGGGGAATTACCTTTTCCATTCAAGCAAGTAGAAGACGCAAAAAAGTAGGTTTTTAAGCTTTTCTTGCTATGCATACAGTATGCGGTATGGCATACCTACTAATTAGATCGTGCGAAGATTTTTCATTAAATTCTATTAAATTGATCAACAATGTAAAAACTACAAATTGATCCTGCCTGAAATAGAAGAATAAAATTCCACCTGAGATTTTTCAATTTTTCTCAAGATGTTTTTACTTTTTCCTTACTCCTCTTCTCCTTAGCAACGCCATTGAAGTCACCCTGCCCCTCATATCCCAGGGTTGGGTCAAATCCCTCGAGGGAGGTCTCATATCGTTGCATAATTCAAAATTTGCATGAAGCTTGAAATTTAGCATTAATGAAGCTTATATACAGCTATTACAGATACAGAAGACTATTTTTAATGTATGGTACAGTAGTTCTTTCATTAAAATTATGGGGGGCCATCATTACAACCAATACCATATTTATTTTGTGGAAAAGATATAGGCCTAACACATAAAATAAGAAATATCCAACAACGTAAATAATCCAACATGTAGAGTAGTGGTACAGACTCCGCTTTCACCCGAAAGGTTATTGGGTCGAGTCCCACACTTGCTATATTTTCTGGCCATGCTTCGGAGGGCATGTAAAGCAGGAGGTCCAGAGTCTTCCTAGTTGAGTATTGTAGTATTAGTTCTATATGGTATATATACAATATAACACAGACATTAAATTAACTTTGGTTGAAATGCTGAAGAGGGGGACAGTTGCCCCTAGAAACTCATAATTTTTTAAAGAAAGTAAACCAATAAACGTGGCATTTTACGAAAATAATACCTAACCTAGTCGTAAAAAAGTTTACAAAAAAATAATCATGGGAAAATATAGTATAAACTTAGCATGTCAGAGTGGCTATGTTTTTATAATGGTCATCCAGTAAATTTGACTCTGTGACTAATAAATGGCGGGAATTTAAATCCCATTATGGATTATGCCACGTAAAGGCGCACTGCAAATTCATTTTCTTCATTTCTTGTAAAGGGTGCATCGTAATTAAAAAACTGCCCCCCCCCCCCCAGCTAAAGTTGAAATGACGCCACTGGATTCAAGCCAAGCCAATTTTGTAAGGAAGGAGAAATAAAGTATCAACCACACTACCTACTCGTATAGGTAACCATAAGATATAAAGCAAGAGATAAAATTGCAGACCTCTCCCCCCCCCCCTCTCCCTGAGTCAATATAAATTATCCAGACTATCTGACTGATCCTCACGCACTGTTCCGTGGCTCACTCTAAGACAGTTATTAATGTCTGCCGTTCTCTCATAGCTCTCTTCTCTTAGGTACTTCTATTTTACCTTTATTTCATGACTCCTGCTGTTCATACTCATACGAAATTCAACAGTTTCAATTATTAATTTACATGAAACTCTTCACTGTTAGATGATTAAAACTTGCTCCTTTCTTATTTCAGTTGTGTAAATAATAGCCGGTTTTTCTTAGTGCGATAGTGGCCCCACCCACATGCGGTAAATGTATAAACTAAAGGTTTGGCTAGTTTAGTCTTGTCTTGTATTAAGGCGGGGATTCCACAGCCTGCTAGTGCTGAATACAAATACGGTAACGTGGTATCAGACATTCAAGACTTAGGCGGAGTTTCCATCAACCTCGCATTGCAGAATGCAAATGACATTGACGAAAATGTTTGTTTTATTCTATGCCATAGGCCTAGTTAAAATTGATCAATGATCATAGAGTAAAATCACAAAAAACAAACTAAAATTAAAAAATGGCGTCATGGGATATGTTAAGTACAAACATTTTGATAGATTTCTATAAAAAGAAAAATTCAAATTTCCGTCAATGTCATTTGCATTCTGCAAACCCCGCCTAAGTCTTGAATGTCTGTTACCACGTCACCGTATTTGTATTTAGCACTAGCAGGTCTGTGGAATCCCCGCCTAAACAGTGCCCCCTTTCTCTGAATGTACAATATACATATAAATATATATACTGTATATGCATCGAATGTTAAGGTTAAATATTAAATATATGCATCTGTACTTGGGTCAATGGTAAGCTTGTTCAGCTTGTCCATTATCGCTTGTAGCCGGTGTAGGTTGACATCGAGGACATTTATCAGTTTGCCAATGGCCAAAAATGCATACGAAATCAATACAAATCATGTCCGAAATCCATATGGGGTCGTTAGCATTGGACAAGGGACCAATGGGCCACTTTAAGTGGTTCCATAAAAAGTCATTCGGGAAATGCAATCCCTGTAAGAATAAGACACCACTTAGCCAGGCTGACAAAAGGTTCCGGCAGTCTCCTGTATACAATTTTTAATAACATCTTTATACGAAGAAAAGTAGGTAACTTTTGTATCGCGTTGTCTAGCCCAAACACTGCACTGCTTGGAACCAATGTGAGCAAAATTTAATAATAATATAATCCGCGAGGAACGTAGTCTAAATAACTTTTGCCAGCGCTTCGTAAAAGTTTGCAGTTTTTTTCGTCACAACTATTACTTCAATATTGCTTTCATTCTGTTCGCATCAGGTCGGCGAAATTCCGGGGCTTTCGCATTTGAGATGGTTTATCTCGCTTTTCCAGCAATACTTTTACCTGTTATTTGATTTCATTTCCCGCATAGGAAGTCAAACGCGTGACGGTGCTGAATTTTCAACACTCGATTTTGGAGGGAGGTTAAGCTATGAAGCCTTATGTGCTTTTCTACCTACTTATTTTTCTAACGCATACAAACAATTTAATGAATGTACCGGATTGACCATTTTAGTTGAGTTGAGTAAATTAATACTTGTGCTGAGTTACGACGCGTCTCCGATCGCATGGCACTTACAGCACTTTTTGATTTTTCTATTCTATTTAAAGCCTAAGGCGAATCGAACGCAGATGATTAGCTGAGAAATTTGTCATGGGAGCAAATAGGTTTGTACTAAACACCAGAGTCTACTCAAGCAGATTTCTGTCGCTGGTGTAGGTGTACCGTTTTCCCTCCGGCACGCCAGTGACCTAGAAATCTTCTGAAGTGCGTTCAGAAAAATACTGAAAATTTTTTCACTTGCCCATTTTCATTGACCACTTTATACTTGTTTCAGGTCGATCTACGGCATATAGATGAAGTTAAAGGGTCCAATGTAGTTGAAATAGGGGTGGATTTATCTGAGTTTTACACCTCAGTGGAATGGGATATTTTAGAAGTACCTGCTGTTAGGTAAGTTAAATATATGTATTTCATTTTTAAATGAAAATGTAGAGGAATTTTTTGTACACACTGTATTTTGTTATATGCTTGATGAATACTTGAATTGAAATTACAGAAATGAAAAATTCTATACATGCTGTGATGAACCGTATCTCGATATTACGTTCAACATCACGATGAGACGAAAGACTCTTTTCTACACAGTCAACCTCATTATTCCGTGCATGGGCATCTCCTTCCTCACCGTCTTAGTCTTCTATCTTCCGTCTGATAGCGGGGAGAAGGTAAGTTCCGTAACGTAACGTCTGTTAAAATTCCTTAAAAAGGTTTTTACCCCATAATATTTTTTAGATTTTCTACAAATTACTGCAATTTCACCCGTTTCTTCTTTCTTTCTCTGACATCTGCATTTGTACGCGGGGCATACAGGACGGGGGCAGAGGGTAGCTACCCCCCCCCCCCCAAAATGGTAAATCTATTGTAAGTTAATTTATCACGCTCTGATTTAATCGATACTACATAGGTTTTTCTTATTTTAACCGACAACTACCCCCTCCCCCCCAAAAAAATGGGCTGGAGCCGTCCCTGACGCGGGACAATATATTTGATACTGAATAACCCTTCTCATTGACTCGTATCTGTACTTGGTTGAGTCATACTTTCGCCTATTTCATTGCGTCAATGGTAAGCTTGGCTCAGCTTGTCCATCATCGCTTGTAGCCCGGTAGCCGCGGTGTAGGTTGACATCAAGAACGTATACGAGGTTGCCAATGGCCGTAAATTCATATGGAAACAATACTAGGGCCTAATCGTTTCCATTGGACAAGGAACCTATGGTCCACTTATATAATTATAAGTAGGCCTGGGCCCATAAAAAGTTCTTTAAAAAATAATAATAATAATAATAATAACCCGTCTTGTTGCTGAGGGAGACACCTGAACCGCCTAAGCCTGCGGGGTTTCCCTCTTCTTCTTCTTTAAATACCTCTTCTATCGAAGATTGGCAATCATCATGACAATTTGGTCATTGAAGACTGCCGCTCTAAAAAGAGAAGCCGTACTCTTGCTAAACCACTGCCTCAGGTTTTTCAATCAGGATGTTCTTCTTCTGCCGGGAGCCCTCCAAGTCCTTCTATATATCTTCCCTTGAAGTATTACATGCAGAAGGCGATACATTTCATTCCTCGTCACATTGCCGAAGTTTCCGTTTTTTGGCTCCGTAGCTAGTGACTTAGGCCTATACCTATAGACGATGAGTTGGGCTATATACTGTATAGGTATAAATCTGCACAGCACCCTACCCAGTCACTCGCTACGGAGCCACCGATGTACAATCTTCAAAGTATACGCAGCGCCACTGAAGATGTCGACCGCAGCTGTTGACGAAACGTTAACAAATTTAATTTCCTATTGACCACGGCCCATCAGCCCGGACTCTACTGGTTCTTCATATGACTCCGGCCGTTAAAAACCTTTGCAAATACATGGTTCCTCCATTACCCAAATTTTAGAAGATACTTCTTTTTTATTCCAGGTATCACTCTCCATCTCGATCCTGCTGTCGCTCACTGTGTTCTTCCTCCTGCTTGCCGAAATTATCCCTCCTACGTCATTAGTTGTACCTCTACTAGGGAAATTTGTGCTCTTCACAATGATATTAGATACCTTCAGGTATGTTTATCATTTCAAATTGTTTTAATACCACTTCAAACCCTGACGTCTGATAGGTGTTGGCATGTTTGTGGAACGGTTGTTGAGAGGCAACGATGCGGGAACTAATGTTACCCGCAAAAGCAGGATTTAGTCCAGAGGCTACCACTGCTGCTTCCTGAACTATGGAAAGGCGTAAGCAGAGGGACATAATGTGAAGTCTTAGGTTACAAAAAGGAGGAGAACCTGGTTACAATAAAGCAACGACTGCAGGAAGGGTTACCACACCCGACCGGTTTCGGCCTAGGAATAAGAGGCCACTGCGATCATTAGGCCTATCCACTAAATTGTTAAATTAAAAATGGTCTATCGTAGCAACAGTTAGTATGTTTTTAAACCTACTGAAGTTAGGATTTTATATAGATAGGTCGCATTATTTCAAGGCCCATTTTTGACGTTGTTTGGCCATTGGCAAAGCGGTCACCGGATTCATCCCTGTGCGCGTTGTTAAAATTGATTTACATCTTTACTCTGATTTTTTGGTTTGTTGTAGCATATGTGTGACTGTAGTGGTTCTCAACGTGCACTTCCGGTCCCCTCAGACCCACACGATGGCCCCGTGGGTCCGAAGAGTGTTTATTCATGTGTTGCCGCGCCTGCTGGTCATGCGGAGGCCGCATTACCAAATAGACAAACGAAGGTGAGCAATGTAGTAATATGAAGTGAAATCGTTCGGAGGCTAGGGAGTTCGGTCAAATATTACATGTTTAACTGATGGAGGTTTGTGTTTTATTAGCATGATGAGTTTCTGGGGAGTTTGTAATTAATAATCTATTCGTTTTTTTGCTTTGTTAATTTGTTAGTTTTATGTTTTAGGTAGGTACGTATATTGAGTTACATTGCTCATCTATTGATCAATATAATTTATTCTGATTGTGATAGCCTAGATCACCAAATACAAAATAAACCCAAAACAAGTCTAGTAAAATGAGAAATTTTCTTTATATTATATCAGTGGAATTCATATAAAGAAGTATTGTAGCCTAAAACCTTTTACTTCACGAATTTGGAGCAAATGCTTCAGATGCCGGTTTTACACTGAGGAGCATAAATACAGACTAGATTCGAGATTTTTAACCTTAAATAGCTCTAAACCATTTCAATCAAACTTCATCCCGAAATGACCGATGTAGGTACCTACTTCATTCCTCAGAAAATAAATTAAAGAGTGTAACAAAATAAAGATAACTTGAACTATCACGGTTGCCTAGTTTAAGATATGCAGGTATTTCTAGTTTAACATCAGTATCCCACAGATATTATTATTATTCCACATAGGTCACTCACTGGGCGGTTTTGTACCGAACATAATGTCTTGCGTGTACCAATCTACACATATGGGGTGTATACACTTTCTTTACAACCCTATGAATACGCCAAATATACTCATGTCCTACTTGAATGCTTCTAATACAATTAAATCGTTCTTATACTTACTTATCTTTCGTACGCACAGGCGCTATAAAATTTTACAAATGTTCGCCCATTTAGTAATTCGACTTGTTTTTAGTGCATACAACTTCGCTGGGTCGGCCCATCGCGTCATGGTGAGAACTTGTAGCGGGCTAGAGCTGCGGGACGCCCTCTACGGCGAGGCGTCAGCAGCCGAACTCTACAGTCCGCCCATGGCTCTTGGCAACTCATGCCCCCCTCACACCGATGTCTACACTCCGCCCCTGTCACTGGGCAGCGCATGTCGGGTCCATGGGACCCCTCCCATACCGCCCCTATGCGACACTGGCTTCATTCCCAACGGCCAGGAAGCACCTCCTTTCATAGGTAGTTCATCAATTTTAACCCTTTCGGACTAATAGGACATTGAGCTCGCTGGATCGAACATTTGCTACGACACGAGAACTGCATCACAGAAGGAATCATAGAAAGCGTCAACCGACCTGGGCGCCTAAAAAAGGATATCTGCAGCCAGTGATGGAGGATGTAGAGGTCTCTACATGCGTGGAGCTGAAGAGGGCCTGCCAGGATCGAGGGGAGTGGAGGCATCGATACCATGTGTTACTGCCAACCAGCCAGACGGCTGTAACATGAAGAAGAGACCATTGAGCACATTGGCATCGTTGAAAAAAAGAGGGAGAAGATGTTATTACTTGTTACGGAAATTAGGCACAGGAAAACATGAAATAATAAACAGGAACGGGATTTGAACCCCACCCTGCCAAAGACCCCATCGGGTTTTTGGACGTTATTGGTATTGTTTCGGGAAACTGGTTCATGTTTTCGATATCTATTCGCACAAGGACAGCATGGACATCCCATTGACATTGTAACAGGCGTTAGTTCGACTTAACCGAGTTCGTGCATGAGTCACCTGCCGGTCTACAAACAAAGCACTTTAAATTAAGGAATACGACTCACTTTGGTAACATTAATTTGAAGTATTTATAAGATAAAATATATTTTTCGGGTAAAAAATTATATCAAAAAATAAGATTTGAATATATTTTTCAGCTGAAGAACCAACCGTAATACCAAGTCCTATTTGCCGGAAGATTCATCAGTGGCACCATTGTCCAGAGCTCCATAAAGCCATAGATGGAGTCAAATACATAGCGGACCATACGAAAAAAGAGGAGGACGATACCAGGGTAACCATATTTTGACTTCCCGACTGAACGTCCCATGTTTGTTACCTTGCATTTTTTTATAGCTCTGATTCCGTTCTTTTTATTGCTTTCCAATTTATACGTAGTATAAGGAAAGCTTTGTGATGGTTGAAATTTTCGATTCCGAGATTTCAACGGATTTACACGTTTTCAGGTCCCAGGAACCAAAAAAAGTGGATTTACGAAATGTCGGTCTGTCTGTCTGTCTGTGCATCGATTTCCAAGCAAACTACTCGGTCGATTTTGATGAAATTTAGCATGTAGGTTTACAAAAATCAAACCTCGGGACTATTTTTTTTATTTGGGGCCAACTCAATTTGGGGGGGTTTTATTCTAAAAAAAAACTCCAAAAAAACGTCTAAAAAAATTATTTCCCAAAACGGCTCCAACGATTTCTTTTAAATTCTCATATATTATAGTCGTCATTAATGTTATTAATGTTGAAAAAATGCGGGGGGTCGCTTGCCCCTTGATAGTTTGCTTCTGGGGGTAAAAAAATAAAAATAACTCAATTTAATGAAAAATGACTAAAAAATAATTTTTCTGCGAAACCTTTCTATCGATGATTTCTACCTTCAGGCATGTCTTAGGTGTTAAATTGAGTAACGAAACCGGATAGGTTGCTTTCCCAAAAAAATATTTGGTTTTGCACAAAAAATTATTTTTTGAAAAAATTATAGAAAATTCGCGCTCAAATGCATTGCGTACCCTGCCATTATTGCTGTGTGGTAATTAATGCGTTTGTCTGACCCATGGACGGATACAGAGGGGGGGGGGGGGGGGTAGCTGCCCAAAGCCAAACCCAAACCCAAAGCCATAGCTGCCAAAATTTGGTAAAACTATTGTAAATTAAGTTATTGCGCTCTAATTTAATCGATCCTACATATGTTTTTCCTATTTTGACCCACAACGACCCCAAAATGGGCTGGATCCGTCCCTGGTCTGACCTATCTAGAATTTATCTCACTTTCAGTGACGTCAGGTGGACAGCCCCCCCCCCCTCCCCGAGATATCGGAAATTTAACCACTGGAAAATTATTTACCATGAAATAAGCTCATTTTCTCTATCTACTAATGTTGATAAATTGGAAAGCATGTTCGAGTAAACTCGGACCGGTTCTTATTTGTTCTCTTTCCAATTTATTATGCACATATAGGTCTAAGCATATAATTTCACCAATAATTAAAAATTAAAAATTCATTTTAGTATTGCAATTTATGTAATCCATAAAGTCGTACTAGCCTATCCAAGGCCGTAGCCAGGGGGTTTCATGGGGGGTTCAAACCCCCCCCCCCAGATGAAATGGCTTGACACTAGATAGAATTGGATTTTGAGAGGAATAATAAAAACTACTATGTAATATCCAATTAAATTTCTGAACCCCCCCCCCCCCCGGAAAAAATCCTGGCTACGGCCTTGAGCCTATCTAGGCCTACAACTTAGACAGTTAAATACCTCTATATTATGATTTCTTCAGCTCCCTTAGAAGAAACACGAAGAAGCCTCATCTGTGCAATGCAAAGACGACATATAGGCCTACATGGAGGTTAAAGGAAAATAATTTATCAACATGAACATCTAGGCAACACCTCTGATAGAGGAAAGAAGCACTCACGGATAAATTAATCAAAAAAATCAAAGTGAGCTTTTGGAGTGAGCATTTCCTCTCGAGCTTACACATTATTACGTATGTTATGTACGTTACAGGTTAAAGAAGATTGGAAGTACGTTGCAATGGTTTTGGATCGGCTATTCCTGTGGATTTTCACGCTAGCCGTTCTCGTGGGGACAGCAGGAATAATCCTGCAGGCGCCAACGCTCTACGACGACAGGATACCTATTGATGTTCGGCTGTCGGAAATTGCCTCTACTACTGCCAAACCCCATGTGTCCACGGCAGGACTGTGAGACTATGTTACCAGAGGCGTGAAGCCTCAATTTTTGCCAGAATTTTAACTGTAGGTCAGAGACCGTTTTCTTTTAATTCGGTGTATCTGGACCCTTGAATGGACTGTGCCTAGTTGGTACTAGGTGACAGAGGTAAGCTTTGAGTGATTGGCGATGGAGATATATTGTATTGTTATGAATTAGAGCCACTACGATGAACTCTGGGAAATGTTTCCGAAGTTGGACACAAAGAGGTCGATTTACCTTCGGAAATTTTTCCTCGGGATTAAACAGGGGTTCGGGAGAGTGGGCAAGGACGGACACAGGGGGGGGGGGTAGGGGGGTGGGTGGGATAGATCTATTGTAAATTCATTTATTACGCTCTGATTTAATCGATCCTACATATTTTTTTCCTATTATGACCCACAACTACCCCCCACCCCCCAAATGGGCTGGATCCGTCCCTGAGAGAGTGGGTAGCAGAAGTATTATTGCAAGACATCTTGATTACAAACTCACTAAAAAATTCCAATGTTTAAATGGCTATTGCTCTTCGCCGAGCCATAGCCCAGGATATTACATACACAATAATATTCCTAAGTGCGCGATGAAATTTGCATGGGGAAGCGAGGCACACTAGGAATATGATTGTACGTATAATATTCAATGGCTGAGATAACAGGGCGTGGCTGGTTCTTCCTTAATGCCGTGAATCATCCTATAAGCGAAAAATACATTTCAATTATTTTCAGCAGTTTGTCAAATAGTTGTGCTACGTTAATTAGCGTTGATGATTAATGATGACGATATAAGTCAATATTCTCGGTTGGAACGAAGTTACAGTATACCGTAATGAGATAATATAGTTAATGAATGTTATTGATTATTAATATTTATTCCTAATGGGCTGGTTTTTTACACTTAAAATAGAGGATGAGAACTCCTAACGATGGAAATTAAATATTTACCATACGCACAAGATAGTGGCAAACACAGTGGAATTCCAAATTTAGACCTATTGTATTCTACAGAAATTCACCAAATCCGATTCAGTCCTAATTGGATTTTATACAATATAGGACTATGAAGATAGATTCGTATGGTAGTATTCGCATGATTAACTTTTTGTTGTTAATAATGTCATTTCTCTGTTATAGTAACTTACATGTTTTATATTAAAATTTTAGATATGAAACTTTAATAATGAACGTGAATATCCCTATAGTTGCCATTGTCTAGTATCGGTTATCGACAGGGTCGATCTTAAAAACTGTAACAGCCATTTCAGAGGTGGGACGATATCATATTGATGATAATTAGGCTATATATTTTATAATAAATCAATTAATGTTATGAGGATATGGAACGTAGACATTGGTCTGGCTTTCTAAATTGTTCGGCTATACCGGTACGGTATTAACGCGTATTTGAACTAAATAAATCTCATTTTAAAATTGTACTTCCTGGCAGTGGATTTTAAGTGAAATTGCACAGATAATAAGGGTTTTTAATAAAACATTTTAATAACACATTTTAACTTTAATATAAATAAATAAAATAACAAAAAAAAATACTTCGGCGCTTGGAAGTACGATAGCTCATAAGTTTTAGAAGTAAACATGAGAATTTCCATAAATTAGACAGTACCTATATAATACACAGTGAAAACTGACAGCTGCAATAGAGTTTGTTATAAACACAAATGGGTATATCGAGACCATAAAACATCTTCTTATTAGTGAATTTTCGAAAACTTTGAATTCATTGCATTCGAGGCCGGTATTCCGCCAAAGATGGGTGAAAGAAGTGAATCTAATACAGAGAACTCTTACGTTTGCCACTTACGAGCTCAAAAACTCGACTGGAGAGTCAACTGGGTTTTGGACTGGGACTGGGACATTTGTGGTTCTGGATATCAGTCTTGAGACTTTTTCTTCTTCTTATGACCTCTTAGTGGCGCATGAGCAGCATGGGGTCGCCTCTGAACCATTTCTTGTGCTCCTCCCGGTCGATTCTCATCGCTTTGAGCTCTGCAATAGTTTTCCCCCTTTTCCCGGCTAGTTGTTCAAATCTTTCTTCAAGTGTATTACTCCTTTCTTCTGCCTTTTGGACGTGGCCGAACAATAGTAGCTGCTTGGTCCCCAGTCATTTCTCTACTGATTCCACTTGTAGATCTTGCGGTATGCCTTCATTTCAGATCCAGCCCCATCTTGGTAGGCCTGCGATGTCAAAGGCCCTTCATTTGAGCTGAATTTATCTTGCTCATGTCGCTTGTTGTACCCTGTTGTTGATCTTCTGTTCCATTTTTCTCTTTCTGAAAAGGGTGTTGTAGATGGAAAAGTATGCCGATATTGTTCTTTTAACTCATTTTCTAATTTCGTTCTGTATCTTTCATGTCAGGTTCACTGTAGTAGGCCCAACCGGTACTCGGATAGTTGTAATTTTCAACTTGCTCCAATCTTTGCCCCATTCATATTATATATTTAGCGGTTCTACTTGGTTGTCTGTTCTTCAAATAGGCCTTGAGGCTTCGACTCTAGCAATTTCAAGTTTGCGAAATAAGTCATGTCGGTTTCTATTGTTCCTCTGTCTGTGTCAATTATGTTGTAGTAGTTTACTTCCTCTCCTACGTAGACGACGTTCCTGACATTTTCGAAAGACAACCCTTGAACAGTTCTCTCTTCACCTCCTTCTAACACTGACATTACCAAGTATTTTGTTTTTGCAATATTTAGTTCCAATCCTACGATTCTCACCTCTACACATAATTTGCCATATTGCACCTGCCTGCGCTCTCCTTTGTCAGTCATCGACAAGGGTCACCAGATCCAGCTCGACATCGTCCAGCCATTGCATCCGTGGTCGTCCCACTCGTCTTCTCCCTCGGAGCATCTTGTGTAAGGCTGCTCTTGTTGCCCTATTGTCTGGTATTCGTTCCACGTGCCCTAGCCACCTGATGCGGCGTCTCTTGATCTCGGCTACAATCGTAGATTCTTGTATATCGTGTTATCGGTTCTAAGCATACGCAAGTCTCTCTCCCTGATTTTGCACTGGTCCATACGCCTTTCGGATTATCTTACGCTCCCAGTTATGAAGCAGCTCCTTGGTCCTCGGAGTTATAACCCATATCTCTCACCCATAGGTTACGACTGGTCGGATTATAGTTCGTTATATATTATATTGAGCCCCCTATTGGACTAATAATCACCTCAGGGCACTTTGATCATAATCAGGCAAATATCGAGTGACCTCTGTATTAATTTGCACAGACTAGGGAGGCTATCTCTGACTAACTCTTCCAATATTGCTCAACATCATACGCATGAAAATATTCCACCAACACGAATGAGTTCGTACTGTTTACCATCACACTGTAGCATACGGTAGTAATAAAACTCTCACCTGAAACATGGCTGGTTCGAGTCAAACGACTTCCTAAACTTTCTGGCCGTGTATGTAAAGCAGCACCCTAGTGTTGAGCTTAGATCAGGCTAGAAACAGCAAACAATGTAATAAAGACCCACGAGCAATTGTTTATTCTGAGGCATGCGGAACTGTCATGCATTATTATTTATTTAGAACTATGATTTTAAAAATGTCATTATGCCGGGAGGGGCAGACACACCCATTTTACCTCAAATAATTAAGAAGAATAAAATGTAGTTTGTTGTTTCTAACGCCTGCTTTCAGCATTTCTGCTTTAAGCAACCCTGTCCGCCTGGCGGGGGGAGTGAGTCTGTTTGTTAACTTGAGGCACCCTAAGGGCAGACTCTTTCACCTTGGGGAGATGGGAGTTGACTGACAGGTTGGACCTCCTGATTATAGTGGATTCCGAACCACTTTGGGAGCATCGTAGAGTAACACAATTAAATCGGAGGTGATTAGGACTCGACACGCACTAGACTGACTGGTATAGTTTCAGCGCGTTATCATGTCCCACTAAGTTCCCGCTGTACACACTACCAAGTTTGCCGCAGTTTGAAACAAGCTCTGATCTAATGGATTCAACATGGTAAGGCCGTTGGCATAAGTATAAAATGCAAACAGGAATAATGCGATAACATATTACCTACATGAGTTTCTTTTTTAATCGTAACAGACAGATTGGTATATTATGCGGCCAATTGTTTACTGAACGTAATTTCACGAATTTGGAAAAATTAGACACCACGAATGATTTTACAGTCAGGTTGAATTTTTTCAGGCTACCTAATGTTTCGCAGTTTTCAAGCAGATTGATAAAAGTTTGACGTGGACATGGGCATACCGGTTGTTATATTTATAAAAACCGGCAAAATGAATTAATTTAAGTTAATTCTAAGTTATTCACTGTTCATCGAAGCTTACGCCATCCATGTTATGAATTAGTTACCCTGTTTTATACGTCTCCCAAAAGTGTCTGCACTTTTGTAGCTGTTCACAATTTTCCATACCTCATAATAAAATCGTCAACTTAAATGTTTAATGTTTTTACTACCTTCCTCTACCTTCCATTAATTTGGTCAAGAATTCATCAGATTAAAAATATTGCGGATATGGTTTCAATAAAGATACCTACTAAGTAATGCCCGGCAGTCTCATTTTTCCAATCCGATGAGGCGTTGCTAGTTTACTAGGGTTAGATGAATCCAGGCCAGGCCGAAAATGTTTCAATTAAGGCGGAGATTTCCAAATATTTTGTTATCAAGCCGGGCCTTGGCATTTTTGACCAAAACAATTAATTCCTTCATTCACAGCCGCAAAGATAGGAAAATGATTTTATTAAAAATTCATAAAAAATACAAGCATTCGTAGTGGTTTCGCATTTTCGCGCCTGGATAATTATTATTTCTGTAGAGAAACACGGTCAAGTGCATTAAACAGATTTTGTATAACTGTCGTAAATCAGACGGGTAAATTTTAGATAGTCTGGTTTTTTAGAAAACTTTTATTTTTTCCGAATGTTTCAGAAAACCATTTGCTTATTTTTGCAGCTGTGAAACAGGGAATTAATTAATTTAGTTCAAAAAAATAAGCCTGATCTGTTTACAAAGTATTTGGAAATCTCAGCCTTAATCTTGACGAAACTTATATACTCAAGAGTCAAGTTCTCTACTACTTGGACTGTTCCTAGCCTAGGTTACCTCTTAAGTCATGTCTTCGATCAGAGGCTATGGAATAGCTACGGACAGCAATTACCTATCGCTTTAAAGTTGCGTTAAGTCTCTCTTGACTCGTATACGTGCACTTGGTTAAGTCATGCTTTCGTCTGTTACATTGCGTCAATGGTCTCAGCTTGTCAATTATCGCTTGTTGCCGATGTGGGTTGACACCGAGGACGTACACCAGTTTGCCGATGGCCAAAGTATAATTGGGAAACAATATCCATGGGGTCGTTGGCATTGGACAAGTGACCAATGGGCTAGACCTAGGTTCATAAAAACTGCTTCAGGACATTATTATTTATTTATTGCGTTAAGGCCCTATCCGACGACTAATACTTATCATTTAAGTGCCACTTATCTCGTTATTATTTTTGTTGTCATTATTGAATCGGCTACGTCAGCGTCAGTTAAATGATAAGTATTAATCGTCGGATCGGTCCCAGTCCAACGTTTGCTATTAAAATCAAGGTAATTAATAAATGAACAAGTATGCTCATATAAACTAACGTTAAAATGTATATTTATATAAATTAAATTTCCAACTGTCAGCGACGAAAACACAATTAAAATAAATCATTCAAAAATAAAAAATAAATGAATATAGCCTACTGATTCACCATTTTATGAGTATCTATAAACTTACTTTGCCAAAAGAAGTGCTCATTCTACTATAATTTATAGTAGTCGTAACCTTCAGAAGACTTTTTCATTTGGAGACGATGAACATGATAAGCCTGAAACCAAAGAAAATAATAAAGATGACGGTTTTTCACTCCTCTGGGCCCGTAAGAGACAATGGGAGGAGGAAAAGAAGAGCCGTATACGCGTAAAAATTAAATACTTCATGAAATATCCATCGCAGAGTTTACACAGATTGGCCACAAATATTGAAGTTGATTTGTACCAAAAGTCATTTTTTTTAAGGCTATTTGCATACAAACAATTCAATGAATGTAACAGCAAAGGCTTTCACGGCCGGAGTCGAATGAAGAACCAGTAGAATCCGGGCTGATGGGCCGTGGTCGAATTGAAAGCGAACTTCCAAACGTTTCGTCAACAACTGTGACACAGTCGCTGCTGAGCCTCCGAGATACAATCTTAGAAGTCTACGCAGTTCCACTGAAGACGTCTACCACGGCCCATCAGCCCGGATTCTACTGGTTCTTCATTCCTTCAATTCAATGAATGTATCCAAATAGCCTCTTCAGTCGCCTCTGTAGGTAACATCTGTGTTGAGTTACGACAGGTCACCGATCGCATGATGTATAGAGACTCGCACAAGTATGAACAAGCTACCACTATGCCGTCGAAAGGCATTGATGTGCTAGTTCCGAGGAAGGAGCTCAGTGGTAAGCAGGTTTCAACTCGTCCATTGCCACTGCGTGGGTTGACATCAAGGACTTGAACCAGTTTAGCAACGACCAGAATTCATGCGGATTCGTATCCAATAATATCTTATAATTTATCATTTAACAACAATTGAGGAGCAAACTTTCAAAACGGCACTAATCCATTTTCGTAAAATGTTCAGGAAACACGAAAAACATAATTATTTCGGCGTTATTATAACGGGAATATAAGATTTTAACCCTTCAGAAGACTGGGTTAAATTTTTTTGTTTTTGTTTTGATTAGCAATCCTGATTCAACTCATCTTCAAGATGGAAAATCGATGATAAAATCAATTTTTAATTTTCATGGATTTGTGACGTTTTGAAAGTTTGCTCCTCAATTAGAATAAATAAATAAATAAATAAGGGCTTTTTATTGTTTCTATTACTAAGCCAACCAGGCGGAGTTAGGGCCATAAAGCCTTCTCTTACACTCAACTAGGAAGGCCCGGGACCGCCTGCTTTACATGCCCTCCGAAGCATTAGAGGCACTGAGAACCTATTTAAATTTGTAAAAAGCCTCTTAAAGCAGGGGAATTAGAGCAGGGAAAATATGGAAACTAGTTCACTGTTACAACATCCAATAATTCCGGAAAAATCAATTGGTTCGTTGATCGGACCAACGTCCATCAAAACCTTTCAAATATAGGCTAAGTGCGAACCTGAAATTGATTGTTTTGGATGCCAACAGCCTGTTACATTCTGCGGAGTCTTCTAGTGGAAGATCAACAAACGGGGTATCACATTGCGTGTCAGTGAATTCGAATCTGTAAATACGCGGTTTGACTTTCATATTGCCAAACGGGCCACGGACCGCCAGGTAGTTCACGATTATTGGAGAAGCCTGCTTAGTGCTTGTTTTCAGACTCAACTAGAACAAAATGAAGTCACATGAATAAATTATAGTAGGCTACTGTATTCCTGGTTGCGACTGAAATAGTACCCGGTATAATTGAACTTTGAGTACAAATAATTCAAGGAAGTATTTTAAGCCTGCAACAGTAAACATACAGTTTTCAATTAAGGGTGGTTCACACCAGCTAGGAGCAAACGCTCTTGCGGGTAAATTTAACACACAGTAAGCATCGGCCTACCGACAGTCAAAAAGGAGAGTAAATTCCGATTCTGAAAATGGCAGCAATTTTTTTATGATGTTAAAAGTAAACCAATTCAATTTTTAATACAAATAATATCAGGTGCCAAGAAGCTAACCAGATTTATTTACATTGCCTGCTGTGTAAATAGTCATTATAGGCATGGGCCTCTATCAATGATTATCAAGAGGCAATGTAAGTCCAATTAACCCTTTGCTAAGTACTTTTAAGATAATTTGGAAAGTAATGCATAAAGGGATGGAACCTTTTGGAGCTACAAGAATTTTGGGATTTGGCAAAATGGCATAATTTCAGCCTAAAATGCAAGATTATAGGTGATCATATATGCTGCCAACAAGATTTTTTTCGACCTATATGGTATAGTATCATGGACGGAGTCAGCTTTCAAATTGGAGGAGCATGACGTCAGGGCCCCTCCGGAGGGAAATTTTTGAAATACTGCATACCTGCGGGCCTACGATGTCGATTATCTTAAGATTAGGTTAAGATTGAAAATAATCGATAAAATAGGCCCTGGGTTTTACGCATTTTGACCGTAAAAAAAAAAAAAAAAAAACAGATATTACAGACGAAGAGTTCAATAAGACTGCAAACCAATTAGAAAAGGGAATAAGCTCTAAAGATTTGTCGCCGTTCGCCTACCTGATAGGTCATGGAACGCTGGCAGCTTTGAGCCGCATCAGGCTGAGCTGCCTTAATTCTAGTTTTGACGACCCACTGGTTAAAGAATGCACCGAACCGGCACGTTTCATAATAGACTTTGTGGACATATTCATCTGAGTGATAAGGTCGCAACTGAAGATCTGAAATATTTAATTATCGCCATTAAATTGAAAAAAGAGAGAATAAAATAAATTCTGCGATGAGATAATGTGAGAAGTTTTTAAGAGGCATTATAGGCAATTTAAAGGTATCGTGAATGATATCGTGGGGGTGTTTCGAGCATATATTTTGAACCCCAGAACATGCATGCCATTTTTGTACACGTCGAAGCCGGTTGGGTTTCTCACTGAAGCCTATGGCTTATTGTAACCCGGTTCTCTCTCATACCCGAAATTGGTTAAGTTGATTTACACCTTTTGCAATGTCAATGGTAAGCATATCACATGGCTATGTAGAATGGGCCACTAGAGGAGACAACGAGAAGATGCCCTTCACATAATCATGACATAATTCGCTCCCTTTTAGTAACCTGAGGTTTCGTATTGTGCCCCTTCGATTACACCATTTCCTAGTTCACATAGCTGTGTCAGTCCCTGGTGTAAACCCCATTTTGGTTTCCCTATAGTCCAGGTATCATTAGTCCGGGCACCACAGCCACTCAAAAACCGTCTCAAAACTTGCCAACTCCTATCAGACTTGCAAGTTTTCGCATATTCGGACAGGTTGGCAGGCAAACATAGCAGCAGCAGCAGGGTGAACAATTTAACAAATTGCTGCCAGTAGCACTGTGTCTCCACAAGCTATGTCTATGGCTTTGTATATGAATACATTTGGTCAGAATTTTTTAAAGCTGCCTACTTCTAACATGAAAGAAATAGTGTACAGCGGATAGAACATGAATCCTAGCTAACATGAATATGAATGGTTTCATATTCAGTGCAAATGAAGCAAGAGACTCGGAACAGAGGAACAATTGTGTAGGCTAATTAAATGGCTTTTGGTCTGCGACATTGTTGTATTGGGACGAAGTTTGAGCCGCCTATGACATGGCTGTGTATAATTTTGAATCGACGAAATTTTTAGCAACGTAAACTGCTGGGTCTCGTAGTCTTACCATTGAAAAGAACTTTTTCGAATGACATGAGTTCAAAGATCAGGTCATGGACTTTGCGTTCTTCCTCTATCTTCTGCTGCTGTGGCATGAGTGCTTCCATGATTTCGTTGCCACTAAGCCCCGGGTGGCCGCATACCCGCTCATGGTTCTCACACTCCTGATACTGCCCGCTCCAGCTGCATCCAATCGCATTGTACTTGCATCGCACTAATCTGTTTATCAATTTAGAATACCATATTAACACTCACGGTATTTTATGAAGAAAACGAGTATCATTCAGAATTATTGGCAAAAACATTTCAATCCCCGAGTCGCTATGAGGACAACGAAATAACATTGTTGCTGCATAAAGTTGTGCCAAGTTCCAATAGGCGCAAATTCTCAACCATTTATTATTATTATTTTTTTTTAAATTTTTATTTCGGGTGGTCCACTACAGTAGCTAAGCCCACTGTAAAAATTGAAATTAGTAAGAAAGCTTAAAGAGGTACTCCCTCCAATCCATTTTTTGTAATTGACATCATTGACTTACAAAACAATTAAATAAAGCCACTGAATTAAAAACTCTTTGAGTACTCCCTAAAATCCAAGCACTAACCTTTGTTCACAATTCATGGTCTCGTGAATGGGAAGAAAATTTCGGGGATACTCCTTGTCACAAAAACGACACTGGGCTGGAAATTCACTCAAAGCATTTTCCACAGCCAAATTTCTAGTCGCCGATTGTTTCGAAAATTCGATCCGACATGTTGGGCATTTTCCTTCGTCATCGCGTATCCGTGCATCCGCCAGAAGGCGCGAAAAACATCCTGCACACATAAGATGTCCATTGCTGCACTGAAATAGAAGAAATGGATCAGAGGGGACCCCCTCACGGTGGCATTAAGGGGCAGGGGACGAAGAAGAATGTTATCGGCCTACCCTGCCAGGCTAATGTTTAAGTCTAGAAAGAAAACATAACATGACTCCCCTACTGAGTGCTGATGTAAACCTTCTGTCAGACTCATTTGCTTAAATATGGTCTATTTTGAAAATAGAGTACCGGTACGTGTATGTTGTGAATAGCAAAAAAGAAAAACGTGTAACTGAGTAAGATAATAAAAGATTATTAAATATGGGAAGTAGATGTTATACGTACGGGTACTAGACTGGAAAGGGAATTGGCCTGCATGGCCCAAGCAGTGAACAAAATTCGAATACAATACATGTATACATGACTCAGTGAGTAGGAGTAGTACCTAAGACACGCACAAAGGCTGTGAAGAAACATATTAGCCATCTTTTCTTTTAAACTTACTGGTTCTTAATTGCAAACTCTAGGCCTATGGTACGTGAAGTGGCACATACCTGGTAGACAGCGCAAATAGGTAGATCTAAGCATACAACGCAGCACAGAATATTTTCCAAGCGTCTGGCTAATTTGAACTCGTCCTTCTGAGGTTCAACTTTTGGTTTCTTTGCTGGTGGGCTCTCATATTCAGGGTCCAAAATTAGCAAGTCGATTTCTGCCATAATTTACTTTTATGCTGTCACGAACGGCAGGTTTCTGAGTCTTTAAAAGACCGATGATACTTTAAAGTAGACTATGAACCTGACGTCTTGTACTTGTCTAGAGTTGAATTTGTCAGAACCATATCAGTTTGTTGATGATAATTGATAGGATTGGGATATTATGGTCATGGGATTTGGAAACAGGCTAAGAAGTAAAACAGCTGACAAAAACCAATATCTCAAATAAGACGTAAATGAGGGAACAAATCAACAAAATAAAACAGCGGTGAGCGGTCTACTTTGTTGTGCATCTTTGGAATGCGGTGCAAGCGTTTCTACTTTCTGGCTTCTGCTGCAAGATCATAAACAAAACAAAATTATATATAATACAATATTAGATGGCTGCTTGAGAATTACACATGTCACATTTTCTCGCATTATGTGATTAAATTTAATGTGTTTTATAATCGTAAGTAATTCAATACTTATGGATTTGCTTGCCTTTATTTTCCTCGCGCATGGTAACTTTTACTTCTGCATTTGTGCATTCATCCAGCTGAGTTGAGGGCTCGAGTTCACGGTTCACACATTACCCTGGGTCAATAAAATGTATAGAATTTTGGGCCCAAGTGAGGTCTATCATGTACTAAATGCCCGTTATATTTTCAGTTCAATGGATATGAGTTTGAGGGGGTATAGTGAATAGTCGCATGGTAAATTTAAATATCTGTTGGGAAATAAGGTCTTACCTAGTAAACTAGGCATTTTACCTAATATATTTTATTGTTCCAGAAGTAGAACAAAATGTTCAGGAAACACTTAACTAAGAAGGAGCTTAAGTTTGCATATCAGTGTTACCTCTCCCGTAAAAACGCCGTGTCTACATGGTCTGCGTTAGGGGCTGCATTTAATTCTCTTCCGGCCAAAAAGCTAAATCTCGGCTTTCTGAGAGAAGATTCTGGATTATTTGGCATTAATAGTTTATCATCCCCTGCCGGATTTTATGCGTTAAAAGAGCAAGCCTGTCTGGAAGCTGAGCAGCTAGTGGCAGAATCATGCTCGCATGACCGAAGGAGGAAGATTGTCGATGTCTTCGACGAAATGAGTGATACATTGTGTAGGGTTGCCGATCTGTCAGAATTCATTAGAGTTGCACATCCTAAAGCTGCTTACCGGCAGGCTGCTGAAGACGCTACTTATAACATTAGTACGGTTGTAGAGCAGTTGAACACTAATAAACCACTGTATGACAGCCTTAGGTCTGCTGTGGAGAGTGGTGACAAGTTACCCACCACAAGCGTCGATGATCATGTTGCTCAGTTGTTTCTATTTGATTTTGAGCAGTCAGGAATACATTTTCCTGAAGAAACACGCTCTAAAGTAGTTTCGTTAACATCATCTGCCATGACATTGGGACAGCATTTTATGATGGGAGCTAGTAAGCAGAGGGCGGTATCAAAAAGGATCCTACCCGCTGGACTGCGAGCACACTTCGCTGACGATGGTGATAATGTAGTGGTTGGTAGTCTGCAGTCTGACTGCGCGGATGAGAAAGTGAGAGAAGCTGCGTACAAACTATATTTAGCTCCTGATAACCACCAGGAACATTTATTGAAAGAGTTGCTGGATGTTCGGAGACAATTGGCTGTGATATGTGGATTCCCTTCATATGCCCATCGTGCTACCAGGGGTATGTTGATTTGAGCCTCGATTTGCTTCGGAGGGCATCGAAAAAATTTTACTATTTGAATGTAAGAGAGGGCTTTATAGACTTAACTCCTCTACATTGGCTTTGCAGTAGAACAAAAAAAGTCAATATTTATTTATAAAACTATAACCCCTAAATTGTAAGCATTTTTAACCTAAAAATAACATTATTTGTATGTATTTGAAGTCATAGCCGACGTATAACCGTTGGCATTGTTGATAAGTTAATAACTCAGACCAATTCACAGTTACTGTGAACTAATCGGGTAGGTACTGACTAAATTTTTATTTTCAGGGACCACTGCAGAAACACCCGAGTTTGTGGATGAGTTTTTAGATATTCTTAACACTGAACTAAGACCTCGCGTCCTTGAAGATTTGACGATATTACTACGACTAAAGCAGCGAGACAACCCCTCTGCCACTTGTGTCCAACCTTGGGACTTGAGTTATTTGTCTGCAAAGGCAAAACAAGATTTTCTAAAGGTATAGCCAGATCTCGCTCATTAGGCTTATTTGAAAGGGACGACCACTGCGAAAAGGGTGCAAGCAAATCCCAACATAGGAGACTATAGAATACCATTGTAACATTTACAATTTAGTTCGTGCTTGCATTATCAGAAACACAACTTCTAAGGCCCGGTCCCACCACACTTAGAATTGTTTTTGTGACGAATAGTGGAGGCACGCTATGCATTGGAACATGGGGGTTGCGCCGTACTCCATACTTGCGCCTACTCCACAGCAATGACGCTAAACTTTCTTACCGAGCCATCAGAATAATTTAAATTGGGACCTTCTGCTACGGTTGATATGTAAGACGTTCGCATCCGCCAAGGATTCTTTTCAAATTTCTGGTTCCCCTGCCTCCGTTTTCCATGACCAATCAGGGAATGACTTTCAGCCACGACGGGTTGTGAGCGTTGGGAAGCGTTCAAAGCTTGCTCTTGGTTGAAGAAAACGTGGACGAGGTGGCACTCGAAATTCAAATAACATCCGTAAAACAATTTTAGTACCTAGGTCCTAGCTTATACCCACTATCAAAGTTCCAGAGGCTACTTGAACTAATTTCGAAACCATGACAGCAACTTTTAGTACGCATTGGTCTCTTTGCTTCGCTTTTGAATCATTTCAGTAATTTTTCCACAATATACTACACATAAGGTCTAGTTTACCACAGTAGAAATACCCAAGTTTGTGGAAGAGTTGTTAGATATTCTTAACACTAAACCCAGTTCAGTGAACTGAGACCTCCCGTCTTTGACGACTTGAAGATATTAGGCGATATCGGAACGTCTTTTATTAGCAAAATCGATCAAATCCAATAAGATATCTGCAACATTTCTAAATGTTGATACATTGATAGCACTTATTCAATAAAAAAAAAATATATATACCAACGTCCATTTGTTTTGTTTCTATTAAGGTACTATATACCCGGGTATTGTCATCCGCCATTTTTTATCCTATATTTCCTATATGGTATGCCTAAGTACAACCCAACCACATTGAAGTTCGTCCACCCATGATTTTTAGGCTAAGTCCAACTTTGGATTTATTTTTTATCTAAACTATTGGAGCTATCGAAAAAATGATAACTAAAATGTAATAAAATGTGATAGATCGAATATAATTATTCATTCTTCAAATCATTTTAAACCAAACGCAAAAAAAAGTTATAGGCAAAATCGTGGACTCCTGCACCCACATTGAAGTTCGTCCAATACATTAAGAGGTGCTATCAATATTTTGTAACATGTCCCCGGGCTTTAATAACATCATTTATTCTGCTAGGCATCGTATTGACAAGGGCTGCACATTCTTGTGGTGTTGTGGTGCCCCAGACTTCTTTAATGACCCTCTTCAACTCTTTTTCCATGCCCGGCCTTTTCCTCTGTATCCTGTTTTTCATTGAACCCCAAACATTTTCAAAGGGTGATACATCAGGACTGCTTGCTATGCAAGTTAAAACGGTAAGGCCATCCTCACCGAACCATGCCCTAGCAGCTTTGTTAGTGTGACATATCGCCCGGTCCTGTTGAAATATCTAGCCCCCATGTTGGAACAAAGGACGCGAAGATGGAATTAGGTGGTTTTTCAAGATATCAATGTACTTTGGGCTATTCACTGTTCCATCTACAAAATGGTGAGATCCAACCCCGGTTGCACTCATGCACCTCCACAACATGACGTTGGTAGGAAACTTATCCATTTGCTTCTCACACTCTTGCAAATACGCTTCATCCTTTTTTTCTGACGACTTTCCCTCTTTGCTCGCCAATCCAAATCTCAAATCGGGACTCATCAGACCATTCCACATTATTCCATCGCTGTTCAGCCCATTTATTGTGGGTTTTGGCCCATCCAAGGCGCTTTGCAGCCTGCACCTGCGATAGCGCTGGTTTTTTCTTCGCAGAATAAACGCTGTAACTCATTTGTTTCAATGCTCTGGTGCATGATTTCTCCCATAGAGGTTTCCCTGTAACTTTGTTCCATCTAGCGTAGAAATTTCTTTAGTTGTTTTCCTTCTACTATTTGAAATTAAACGTCTTAAGCGGTTTTGTCACGATCAGCGATGAACGTTTTTTTGGCAAGTGGGACGCACTTGTTTTGAAACGGTTTATTACTGACTGAATGGTGGATGGACTCAGCAACAACTGGGAACCTATTTTTCGCTGAAACATGCCTTCACAATGAAGAAGAATTATTGTTTCGGACAAATCTTCGGTGAACTGTCTTCCTCGTCCCATTTTCAAAATTTGACAATGAAAGATGGCGAATAATCTTTGGGGGCTACATATTCATTCGTTTTCAAATATAATTGGTAGAACGTTTTTTAAATAACAATAAATAAACAGCGATAAATTTCTAATAATAAATAGGTTAAACACCCAATGCTTGTCTTATACACCAGACTTAAATTGGATAGAAAATGGCGGATGACAATACCTGTCCATAGATTTTAATAATAATACTATTAATACTATTAAGATCTATGTACCTGTCTAATATAGAGCCCTATTTCTATTATAATTTAATGTTGTGGTAAATACGAGTATGTTATTTTACAGGATGGAGTTGTGGATGCCGGAGATTATTTTTGCTTAGGCGCTTGCATGGAAGGTCTTAACCATCTTACGCGAACTTTGTTTGGGATAACGTTAAAGTACGAAGAAGTGGACGTGCGGGAAGTTTGGGCTACCGACGTCTACAAGCTGGCTGTGGAGCACGAGACAGAAGGTCTTCTCGGTCACATATACTGTGATTTTTACCGCCGTCCTGGTAAACCCCACCAGGACTGTCATTTCACAATACGCGGAGGAAGGCAACGTGTTGATGGCTCATATCAGAATCCCATTGTGGTTTTAATGCTTAATTTAAACGTAAGTTTCTCTTTAATTATATTAATATATTAGTAGATCTATACTTGACAAATTTACCAGACAGTACTAGGCCTTAGTTGGGGTGGTAAGAACTTGCAATTTTTAGTCAGTCTACATACTAAATCTATCTCGGTAATGTGTGCTGTTCATGACACATTAATTGAAAATCCATTGATTGACAGATAATTAGAAAATAATTCGTTAGCGGGGTAATACAAGGAAATCGAATGCAGTAAGAAGATGATGAAGTAGGTCAATGCTTAGCTTAGCATAGTGTACTTACTCATAGTAACCAACCTTCTGCTCAGCAAGTAGCAAGCAGGAATCCGAACGAGAGTAAAATTAACAATTCATTTGTAATTGATTGAATCAAATTTGTGATTAGTTAGGAGGCTTGTTAAAAACATTTTTAGGTGTCAGTGTTACCCCAACCTCAAGAAACAATTTCTCTTTAATTTTAACTTTGTTTCTACATAGTGTGTAGCAGTTTCCAATATTTTCCATAGGCGCCAAGATGGTCAGGCCCGTGTCTTTTGAGCCCAGGCCAGCTCGACAATTTGGCTCATGAAATGGGCCACGCTCTGCATTCCATGCTGGCGCGGACCAAACACCAGCACGTTACTGGTACCCGATGCGCCACAGACTTCGCCGAAGTTCCCAGCATCCTCATGGAGTACTTCCTGGCGGATCATCGAGTCCTCAAAATGTTTGCCAAGCATTTTCAGACAAAGGAGCCCATGCCCGACAACGCGATTCAAAGGCTGTGTCAATCAAAAAGCTTATTGACTGCAACAGAAACTCAGACGCAGGTAATTTTTTTTTTTTTTTTTTTTTTTTTTTTTTTTTTTTTTTTTGACTGAGCATTTCCGAAACATCTACGTCTACGTTAGGTCATTTATGACACAACTGAGCACTGAGTGGAATTTCAACCTCGAGTATTTCATTTTATTCAGAATTGTAATTGCTCGTTTAATCATAAATAAAATTCAGCAGTTTCTGACGTCAAAATAAGGTGTGGGTGTTCTGTACTAATTGAAAATACAAACCTGAAGTGACTTTGGTTCTGTTAGCGTGTCTGCTTACTTATAGGTGACAGCAGTTTTGAGACTTATAAAGCATGCTCCTCTTGACTGGTTGGTCTACGTAAGTTGGTGCAACGGAATGACTGCTAATCCCATAAAATTATGCAATGTGTCAAGTGTCTAGGGCTCTTCTGACCGCTGACCTGATACGTGCTTCTTATGTACTGTAGGTACTTCTTACAGTTAATGTGCTTGATCCAGTGTTGGGATTTCAAGTGTACGGTAAGCACAGCTTGCAAAACCTAATTTCTTCTGACATAGATAGTATTTAATTTCTTTCTTTCAGATTCTTTATTCTGTGTTGGACCAACGACTGCATGCTGAGGCTGTGCCAGAAGGCTCGACGTCTGATGTATTTAATAAACTTCAAGAAACATATTCTGTTCTACCTCCTGTCCCAAATACTGGGTGGCAGCTTAGATTTTCACATCTAGTCGGATATGGTGCGCGGTATGTCTGTTGATAATTATTTTCCGTGTGGCAATGTTGCCCTTAAAAACTGTTAAAGGAAGGGTGGCAAATTTGAAATTTGTCTCAGTTAGTATTATAAAAAATAGACTTTCACGGTAAACTACAATACTAGGAATTTAAAAAAATTATGTCTACTCCTGGTGAAACCTGTTGGCTGGCGTCTGTTGATCAAAATAGTAAAATAGAGTGACATGAATGGGTACAGCTTCTTTAATGTTCTTTCATCTTTGTTATTTTCAGTTATTACTCGTACCTCTTTTCTCGTTCTGTCGCATCTTGTATTTGGCAAACCTATTTCGCTGCCGATCCATTCTCGAGAGAGGCAGGGGAGCGCTATAGACGGGACTGCCTCAGCCACGGCGGTGGCAAACCGCCCAGGCAGCTCCTGCGCGACTTCCTTCAGCAAGATGTGCGGCCGCATCTCATGGCGGAGGCGCTCGTGACGGAAATATCGCAGCAGCAAGACGCTTTGAAGACTGTCTAACAACGTCTATTTTCGATGCATACCTACTGCAAGGTATTATCATCTTTTTCGTTGACTTTATCTTTGGGATAATTGAACCGATTGTTAATATTGTTGACATTATTACTACATTACTAATAAAATTAATGTATACCGTACAGTACATTGCCTACAGTTTAGTACAATAGTAACTTAAGCTTTGACAACGTTCCTTCACCATACAATATTATCGTTGGAAATAGTGAAGCACCTAGGACCGAGGACCTAACCGATTTCTAGTATTTTCATAAATAAATAATTAAATATTGACTTTTTGTTCTATTACTAAGCGCTTTTTATTACCTAGCGCTTGTATTTTCGGTCCGACCCCTTCTTCGGATCGGACCTTACCGATCCATCGCTAGTTGCAAATATGGGCCATAAATGATTCTAACTTGGGCCGCTTTCCAACTATTGCGTAGTGGTGCATAAAGATGTGCAATGGATCCTTAAGAGTGTACATCCCGTAGGAAATCGGCAGCCCTAAATTTAATACCTTTTATTTAACTAACGAAGCAAGTTATTAAAGATTAGTCTAAGTCTTCCGTTCGACTTCTCTCTTGCCAAAATAGGTGTTGCATATAGAGAAGTAAGCTGCTGTAGTCTTTTGGGCTCGGTCGGGAGCTTTTCGATTGTCCCGACTTCTAAGAATAAAATTATATAAAACTTGGCACATATCTGTTACTGCTGCAAAAGTGATGTAATTGAAGGAATTTGGTTATATGTCTAAAACAGCCCATTACAATATTGCAAAATGAATTATAATACAGTACGACCAATTGAAAATAATAAGCTTTGTCACGTTAAATGTAAGAGCATTTTTAGGTATAAATTACATGTTGTTTAATTTAGTTGTGTTGCTTCCTGCGAAGATGTGCAATCTCTTCTTTGAGCAACTGAACTTGTTTCTGCGAGTCCATTAATAGTACCAGCATTTCCTCTCGAATTTCGTCCTGTTTCTTCGCTGCTTGGTCCATTATCTTCCGAGCCTCCTTCATGGACACCTCTTTTCCAGTTGAAGTGAGAAAGATACTTTCATACCTCCGTACTTTGTCGTCAGATAATTTCAGTGCTTTCTTCAGTTGGTTGATTTCCTCTATGAGCATTACATTATCCTAGAATCCAAACATTCTATCTCAGTCCAAACGTTATGTTTCATTAGTTCTCGTAGAAAATCACTGGGCAGTAATATAACTAAACAATATTTAAAATGCAGTGGGTTAAACATTAATGCCATTTAATAGTGTAATATTGTAGTGTTATGTGCAATTAAGAGCGTAGTTGAACTCAGTCTACCTAAGGCCCGGTACACAAGGACGATTCGAACGCCGCTGATTGACTGAGAAGTTTATCATGGGAGCAAATGGGTTTGTGCAAAACCCCAGTCTATTTCAGCAGATTTCTGGCCGCACGGAGGTGCACGTTTTTCCCCTCGACACGCCTTTTTGAAGTGCGTTCAGAAATGACTGTTTCCTTGCATCAACCAATCGCCAACACTTTTGCTCTAATGAAAAATTTCCTGCCTGCCGAGTTGCGCTCGTTAGTGTGTACCGGGCCTTAAACTCAAAATCCTATTTTCCTGGATATTGTTTCTACTTACTCCCATCATTTTGGCACTAGTTCCGCAGGTTTCTCGTGTTTTCTGCAGTGTATTTTGTAGGCCATCTACCGAATGTTCCAGATATATTCTCTGCCTGGTGAACTCAGTCTTTAGCACAGATCGGGCTGTGTGAGCATCCATTGTTTCGTCACCCCTGGCATATGCCTCATAGAGAGCCTATAAGTAATTAATTTCATGATTAGACCTTTAATGCAGATAAAATTGCACACATATCTTATGTGTTTAATCAAATCAATTGCAATTTTGAAAATAATTTCAAATGCTGACTTACCGTAACCCCTTTCTTTAGCTTCTTAAAATCTTGCAAACTTTCTACGACGTCAGCAATCTGCAATTTCATTTTCAATAAATGTGTCTGCCCTCGTTCAGCCTTATCTTTCACCTTCCGTAGCTCCTGTTCCATAGATTTCTGTTTATCCTTCAGTTCTTCTAATTTTACTTTTAAATTTCCATTTGCTAGCTGCATACGCTCCAATTCTTGTTCCATCTGTCACAACAAAAACAACAATCAATAGTTTCTTCAAATCCCAAGACATGAATAGGCTACTTTTTATTTATTTATTGAACTAAACGCACTTGCTATTTATTTTATATTCACTTACAACTGAATGCAATTTCAAGGGAACGCAATTTTAAATGCAAAAAAAACCTTACTTAATTCCGTTAAACTCAAATAGTACATGGAAAAAAAGATAAGCTTTGGTTTAAGTCTTTATCAAGCAAGCTTGTCGTACCTCACTAATTTGCTTATCTCTGTCGGCAAGTTCCACTTCTTTAGGTTCCAGCTGAGTTTTAAGTTCTTCAATTTTATGATTCAATACAAATTTATACTTCTCAAGCTCTTCAGTCTTCTTCTTCATATCGTAAATACGCTTCTCTTTGTCTTGAATCGTTAGGTCCCTTTCATAAATTTCTCTCTTTAATTCGGTGATGTCCATTTGTAAGCTTTGAATATCATTTTCGGCTGATTCTTGATCCTGATTGAGAGACGTTATTTGCAACTTAAACTTATCATTCTCTTTTTGGGCCATAAGCAATTTTTTCTTTGTTACGCCGGTTTCTCCTCGCAACATTACTATCGTATCCTTCTCTTCTTTCAAAATCTGCTCGTATTTTGCTTTAAGTTCCACAATTTCACGGTCTGCATCCTCCTCGATAAGTTGTTTAATTTCTTCATGTTCCAAGATGCCCTGGTCATTTTCTTCTTTTGCCTAAAAAAATTACAATTCTTTTACGCTTAGAACAACGAGACTTAAATTTTGTAATCCTTTTTAGTTTTCGAGTTCATATCATAAATGTAAATCTGATGAGCAATTTAGATGCTCACTTTAATGAATAGATTAGAGTTAAAACTGCTTATAATACCTGTAATAACAGCTTCTCCAAATGGGCTAGCTTAGCCATGAATGCGTCCGTGATACTATTTATTTCTTTTTCTTTTGTATCAAGCATTTCATTCATTTTTTGTTCGAAAGCCTCCTCTGTAATGCGTTTTTCTTCCAGTGATGCATCGTACTTGTCATATTCTACTATTAGCTTTGCATTGAATCTAGTTTCCAACTCTTCCAAAGCTTTTTCCTGAATTTCCCTCAGGGCTATAATCTCAGTTGCTTGATTTGTTGCTGTTCTTCGATAATCTTTCTCATTTTTTAGAATTGCCTCATTTAATTCTGCAATAGATTCTTTGTATGTTCTGTGTGTCTATAAAGATATAAATAAATCAACGTTAAACCCAATTATGGCCTAATATTTTACATTTTGTTTATAAAAATTGTACTAAACTTTTCGTTGGTTTCATTACCTCTTCAATAGCTTCTTCATGGGTAGTCTCAGCCTGCCGCATTACAAATTCATGTTCCATAACCAACTCTTGAATCCTTTTCTTAAGTTCTGCAATGCGTTCTACCTGCAACCAATAAGTTTGATATTATTACACTATAGTCCGGTCTAGCAACTGGACTCAACTGATTTTGATTGTTAATATCGGTAGCGGTCATTTCTAACATAAAACGAACTATATCGCTTTGACATCGTTAAACCCCCATGTGCTCATACTATTATGCATGCTTTTACCTTGAAAAGTAAACAAAAACTGTGGCATATTCTCTATGGTGACATTTGGTACTTAACAACAGCTCAGACCTAATTCAATTCTGATGTATAGTTGCTTATGCTTTGAAATCAGGCTACTGCTGCTATCTAAGCTTCTTTCAGCTACTCTACCTTACAGAACCTGATTAATCATTATCGTCTATCAATACGTTTATAATTTTTATCGCATTTTTTATAAATGATAACATGATAGCCGTACTTTCTCTTCAAGGTCCGCTTTGGGAATGAGAAGATCCGTGCAATAGGTGAAATGAGGATCAGTAATTATGCCTCCTGCCTCAGTGTCGATAACATGCCAAATACTTAGTAGTCCAGCCTCACAGACCGTGATTAGTGTTTTATCGTCGTGGGTTAGTTTCATCTGAAAAGAGACAGGCTAGGTTTCAATGTGATCACGGCACAGCGGTCCATATACTACTACGTTAAAGTGCATAAAACTGGTATTCAGAATACTGTATGTTCTCACCTTAAGAATTTTTGAATTATGATACAGAAACGATTCATGTACTAATGGTTCCATAAGTGGAAGTTTGAGTGACAGTACAACTCCTGCATCACCGCAAATAAACATCATATGATCCGATCTAGATAGGAAAATGTGAGGTAGGTCCTTTTGTCCAAGATCAAACACCCGAAGAAGCTGTGAAGAAGGAGATTAAATATATTAGACTGGAATTCGGTGACATCACCTTGTACTTTGAACAGCATAATCTGATGCTCTTCCAAATGCTCTTAAAAAATTTCAATACTTTTTAGTGCCTATTTTAGACTACTTTTACCATCCATCTTTAAGAGATAATTTGACGGGAAAAACCTTATAAGTGTAAACGTCCAATATCTCATGAAATATCAGTCGTAGAGTGAGTTACTCGCACCTAATGAGCAAAGACCTACCGCCCCAATGCAACCAGTGTGCTTGCCTACTTTGCAACACATACTCACAGACAATGTACAATATAAAATCGACACTCCCTCTAATACTGGGAGACGACACTAGCAATGTCATGTTACTTTCAGCCTTTCTCCAGCACACTGAACTCCTAGCAATGACATGATATTACTATGATAATTTAGTAGTCTTGGTGCATATGCCACAAACGCGGCCTCGGCCTCCTCGCGCCCTAAAGAAAAATCAATGGTATAGCTGTCACAGCTACTCGTATACTCTTTCCAACACAAGTTGGCCACAATAATTGAATTTATTTGATTTATACAGAAAATGATAGGTTGGGTAGTCCCAAGGAAGCAGTTCAATTGGTGTTATTGAAGGCCTCATGTTATCCAGTCATGGAAAAAATAATAAGAACGCGGAACTTTTCACTATTTTCTCTGGAACTATTTGAGATAATGGCACCAAACTTGGACATGAACACCATTACCTAGAGGTACTTCATTACTGTATATTGAAATTTAACATTTTGGAGCTTTTCGGCTAATTTAACGGCTATTTTTAACGGCTCTACGATCGATGTTTCCTGTGAAAATCGATATTATACAAAAAAACGCGCAGTGGGGTTACTCCTATAATTGCTCTTAATTTCCGTAGTCAGCAGCGCTGACTTTACTTACTTGACTGGAAGGTGCTCTTAACCCAACTGCTTATTCGCTGCATTGCAGTATAGTTTTACCAGTTGCATTATAATTAATCGGCCTATCGTTAACGTACCTGTGACTGGGAAATTTCCGACAGTTTCCCGTCATTTCCGACAGCATAAGCGAATTTTCCTTCGGAGTTAACGGAGCATTCCCAATAGCAGACCCGTTTGTCCACCGTATCGCCTATTCGTTGTCCCTTGGTGATATCCCATTCGTAAACCGCTCCCTCAGTGCCACAGGAAACCAATTTTCGGTCATCAGGAGTCCACACAATTGAAGACACCTATTGAAAAGGCAAATAACATTGTCATTTCTATTCCATTTCTATCATAGACACCAGAAAGTAACTTGAAGATTTTTAGTATGACAGTACTATACATTAAAAAATTTAAAATTCTTATAGAAAGGAAATAATTGGTTTCAGGTCCGTCAGCATACGACGCTTTTTCATTGTATATTTTATGGGACAGCAGGAATTCTTAAACAAATTTCATTTTTCCTTAGACCTGGCCTGTCGTTTGGATAAACCTTAGCTTGCTTTAACCGTCATTATTTTTAATATCGTATTTAAATGGTTTACATAACTCTCCCGGGTAATTATTTATTATTCTTTTGCGTACAGTACATGCCTGCTGGTGGGCGACTCCACACCTGTGACTTTCGCCCTTTTTTGCCACATTTTAGGATTGATAACTGTAGCTACATATTACATACTTTTCCCCAGTGTCCTTTGAGCGTCCATATCAATTTGAATGTTATCGTACTGTAAATCTCTATGCTGGACTTGTTTACAGCTGCGAGGTAGTGACCATGTGAACTAAAAGCCGCTATCGTGCATTCCGATATTGAGAAATGTCGGTATGGTTTGATGTCGTCCAGTAAAACAATCATGTATCGAAGTTTGTCCGTAAAGCCTATGGCGGCAAAAAGGCCTGAAAAATAAATCCAGTGTTTTTATTGTTATACACGTGTTTAGGCTATGGTAAAACCATATAACAAAGCAATGAGGACTCATATTTACCTGTAGGGTGTAGCGCTACGCAAAAAATGTCTTCCTCATATTGTTTTATTAACTCAAGACTGGCCGTTTCGTAATTCCAAAGACGAACGGTTCTGTCTTCTATTCCACATGTCATAAAATTAGGTTTCCAACAACACATGGCCAACCCAGAAATGGGGCCGTGGTGTATGGATTCGCCGAGATGCTTGAAAGGAATCTCCGGTACCTAAAAAAATTAATTTGCTGTGTTTTAAGTTCTATTTTATTTTATATTACTAAAACTTATGTCGTTTATATGAGGGATAACTTGCCTTACTTCATATCTTTATGAGGTGTAAATAAAGTAGAAAACGTCTTATGTGATTCTGCTTCATTATGTACAGGTATTGTTGCTAAAACTATTTTTCTTAAGTTTTTCTTATCTATCTTAGACGAGGATTCCACCAACGTCAATAGTGATAGTAAATGTAGTTTTGACGTGGTAGCAGACAGTTTTAGTATGTCTTTAATGTCTGCTACCACGTCAAAACTACATTTACTGTCACTATTGACGTTGGTGGAAACCCCGCTTTCTGCTCTGGACTTCTGTTTTGGTGTTGTTGGTCGACGCGACTGTGCATGGACGAACAAACTAGGTAGATTTGCGATTGGCTACTTTGTTTGTTTGATTGTGAAGGCATACAGCTTGGACTATAGACAGGGAACTCTGGTGTGCCCAAAGATTTGAGTGTATTCGAACACTCTCCGATTTATAATGTTTTGGTAATTATAAGGCCCACGACGCAGGTCCCCTTCACATGGTGCGCTTAGGTGCCCATTCCACATACGTACAACGTCAATGAAAATTATGAAATTGAAGGGCATTTCAATTTTACTCTATGCCATTGTTAAAATTGATCAATGATCAATTGATAATAGAGTAAAATCACAAACAATGAAACAAACAATCTAAAATTAAAAAATGGCGTCATGTGATATGACAAGTACAACTATTTTAATTGATTTCTCTAAAAAGAAAGCATTTCTGTATACAAATTATAATAAGGATTAAATAATTAGGCGACGAAGAAAACAAATACAATTTCAAGAAACAAATTTCAAAAATTTGGAGCATACGCTTCAATTGAAAATTGTCAATTTTTGAAAAACATATGGAATGGCCCCCATAAATGAGAAATTGAAATGTCCTTCAGTTTCATAATTTTCATTGACGTTGTACGTATGTGGAATGGGCACCTTAGTGTGGTTTCTCAGTGATTTCAATATGTTTTTAATTCATAAATACCGGTGCTCAAGAATTCTACAGTGGCAATTTGGCACATTTTTACCGTTGAGATAAGTGGACCCCAGAGCCGAACTATATAAATTTGGCTCCGATTCGTTGTGGCCATGAGTTGGTCCTGGGATGGATTCAGAGACAAATGCTTGATAATGTTGAGAGGAGGCTCTTGTACTTCTCTGAAGTCCGGATCTCGGATCACAAACAAATTACGCCGTCTGTAATGGTTCTTGTCCTCTTTCTCAAACATGTGCACTTCGCCGACAAGGCACGAGTAAGCGAACCCCCTTGCGAAGGATACTAGTGTTCGAACTTGTCGGTCCTCGGGTGTTTCTACCGGTTTTGGGATTAATACAGGAGGTAAACCTGCCCCGCCCCTGCAATTATAAAGGTAGACTTGTGTAGTCGTTGATTTTGTGAAGCTCTACTATGCGGCACGGCGTCAAATGGCCTACCAGCCAAAGCCGGGCATTGGCTGAAGAAGATATTGTGAAGTCGTAGATTTCTATTCACTGTGCATTACTTTTCCGGATTTTGAGCGTCGCTGGAATATATTTTTTTTTAACGCTTACCACATTTCACTTTTTATTTAAAACCGTGGCACCGCAACCCAAGGGTGCGTGTCTTATTGTCTATGCTATCTAAAACATCGTACCCTTCCTCTTTCTCAACAATGACGATCTCTTGGACCGTGACTGCGTCGTAAACACTTTTGAGTTCCCCGTCGTCCACCAGCAGTAGCTTGCCGTTCTCCGTCCCGAAGAGGATGAGGTCACCGTTCAGGAACGCCGCTGTAGTCACGTTGACCAGGTCAGCCTTCTGAAAACCATACTGCCGCCATACCGTTTCTGCCATGCTCATCATGCGCAATAGGCTGGGACCTATTAGGGAACACATTGCACTGTCCGTTGGTGAGCACAGAACCTGCACAAAAATTCATTTTTTATGTATACTATATAGTGTGTACGCCAATGGCCTTACCATGTTGAATCCATGTTTCAAACTGCGGTTAACTTGGTAGTGTGCACTGCGTTGGCAGGGGAACATGGTGTGACATGACTACGCGCAGAGACTATACCAGTCAGTCTACGTGCGTGTCGAGTCCTGGTCACCTCCGATTTAATCGTGTGACTTTACCATGTTCCCCCAGTGGTTCGGAATCCACTATAATCAGGAGGTCCACCCTGTCAGTCAACTCCCCTTTCCCCCGAGGTCTGCCCTTAGGGTGCCTCAAGTTAACAAACAGACTCACTCCCCCGCCAGACTGACAGGGTTGCTTAAAGCAGGAATGCTGAAAGCAGGCGTTGGAAACAACAACAACATATTGTGTGTATGACTAATTAATTTTTTATATTATTATATGTAACCAAAAATCTACTACCACGACTATATATATATATAAACGTTTTCCGCCCAGCCTGAGTCCATCCAACCCCAATGGGTACCATACCCTCATCGGTACAGGAAAACGCGGCTGCCGGTCCTGTTACTGGCCACAACATCCCAAATATAGCAGTGGTAAAGCCGCTATTGGTTGTCGTGCCACGGCGTTTTTTATATTTTTATTTTTTATTCAATACCTACATTATATCATTTGGAACGGCCGCCACATTCAAAATATAGGGATTTATTGACATGTCAATTTTATTGACAATCAATTTTGAACAGCCCTTTCTATTCTAAAATTATCTTATTTACGGTACATTTTTAATCTCAGATTAAGATTAAAAATAATCGCCATAGTAGGCTCACTGGTGGTCCTGGCAGTTTAGCGTTTACAGGCTCAGAAACCTGAGAACCCTTTTGCTGGGAGTAGGAATAAATACTAAATCTCCTGCTTCCTTCACTAAATGATGTAGCTGTAACTTATTGGAACATCTGTAGCCTGATCATGGCGATTATAAAATATCGGTATTTTAATACCCTGGTATTAAATAAATACCGGGGTTTAAATAATACCCTGGGATTAAAACTGTAAACAAACAAATTTAGAATAGCACTTTCCATATTATCTTGTTTACATTTTTAATACCAGGGTATTATTAGAAACCCCGGTATTATAATCGCCATGATCAGGCTGCTGGAATCATAATGTACGTATTTTTACCTGGCTTACAGGACCAGGGTTATTGATATAATTGGCTCTTGTGAAAGTCTCCACTTTTCCTTTTTCCAAATTGTATGACAGCATTAACCAATCTGGATGTCCCGTAATAGTCAGCAACAATTTCTCATCATAAGAAAAGCATATGTATTCAAATCTTTTCGTGCTGGCATCATGTGGTAAATTCAAGGTGCGCTTTTTCTTAAGGCTCTTCAAGTCGTAGATGACAATATGACCCCTTTCATCATTCAAAACTATTGCTGCCATGGATCTAAAAAGTGTAAGATAATGTAGTTTATACTGGTATAGTAGTAGGCTATAGGTGGGCACGTGACCGAGTGGATCCTCCATTTTTTTTTTTTTTTTTTTTTTTTTTACTTAACGTGTCGTGGCCTAGGATACGTTGGTTGATCCTAAACGTTGCGGCCTGGTTGACCTAAAAGATCTGTCTGGGACACAGCTTCTCCTAGTCTCGGTCAAACCAGAAGGTGGTTTTTTTTTACTGAATAATGTTGTAATTAGGGTTGAGTCAAACCACTAAGGCAGGTAAAAATGTTTCAATTGCACAGTCTTCCTTTCTAACCTGTTTAGGTTTCTTAATACACAGTGCATTCGACACAGTGGCGTAGCGTAGCCCCCAAATTTTAGCAAAACAGAAAAATTTTCAGGTATTTATTCAAAAAAATTCCCCGGGCAGATCCCGGTCCCCCTGTTTCCAGTTTTGTTAATAATGTTATCGCCTGCAAAATCAAAATTTTTTGCCGACAAACTATTTCAGGCCTATTTTTTTCAAAAACCTTCCCCGGGGGAGACCCCCGGGCCCCCCTTGATAGCTGTAATATTCTTCGTATGTAAAATATGAGCAAAACTGCTTTCAAACTGCGTAAATTCCACTATTTTGGGCCTATTCCTTCTCAAAATAATTCCCCGGACCCCCCTTTCTTGCAGTAGGTCTACTATTCTTCGGCTGCAAAACCTAAACGTTATTAGAATAGGTTACAAGACGTATATACATCAAAATGTGTAAAACTTCACAATTTTAGGCCTATTTTTTTTCAAAAACCTTCCCCGGGGTGGGGAAATTAAGATCATGCCCCTAATTAAAATATGCGTACGTCCATGAGGACGGCTTTCCTATTTTTCAACTATTTTACGAAAATACGGGGGGGGGGGAGCGCCAAATGAAACACCACCCGATTCGAAAACCTATCGTGATTCGTAAACGGGCAAACTTTATGTATTGATGTTGCATGAAAACTGGACCCCCCCCCCAAAAAAAAAAAAATCGGGCTACGCCACTGGCCTATCAGGTTCAATTGGGTTTAAGCCAGACATCGGCACATTGCTGATGATGAAGGTAGGTACCATTGCAATAGTGTCATACTTAACTCGCGAATGCAGCCTATACCTACCTAACAATACAGGGTAGAGGATAGTCCTTGCTGTACATACCTTGTAGGGGAAACTATAATGATTTCCAGATACACACTCTTTTCCATGAGCTGTATATGCCGCTGGGTCTGCTGGTGGTAATCTTGAATGGTCAGCACTGCGCCCACTGGGTAAAAAATTTCCCTGTCTGATATGAAGTGGGCATTCTGTTTAACGTCAGTTCGAAGTCCGAGCAGAATTTGGGGTTTTAAGATTGGACAAGACATAATTTCTTGGAGAAACGTAGTATTTTGTGTTATAGTCGGAGAGATTGTTTACGTTTCCATAGTTACCTACTGAGTACAATCGATCATATCTTGCTGTTCTCAAACAAGTGGTGCTCGTGTAGGTAGAAATTAGGCTATACTGTGTTCTTTTGCCAAGTAGAGTTGTTTTGTAGGCCTGTACATGCGGAATAAGAACGAAATGATGGATCACTAGAACAGAGGCGGACGCAGCGACCGGCACTGCGGGCAATTGCCCCCCCCCCCCCCTTGGACGGCAGTTATATTATTTGCCTCTAAAATCCAAGTGTTAACTGCACTCAATATTCGTAAAACCCCACTATTTTAGCCCTATTTAAAAAAAGTTCCTGGGCCCCCTTGTGCACAATTTTATATTAATTCCTTGTAATAAAGAAACCTTATTGCTCTGAAAATGATTAAAACCCCAATATTTCAGCCCTATTTTTTAAAAAAGTTTCTCCCGGGGTAGACTCCCGAGCCCTCCACCATATCCTCCGAACCTCTGGCTCATGCGCAAAGGAAACTAAGGTCATTGCTTACGTCCATGAGAACGGCTTTCCCCATTTTATACACTTTTATAAAAATGGGTGGAGGGGCGCCAAATTATACACCGCCCCCTTCGAAAACCTATCGTTACGCTACTGACAAGTGCCTCCCCCTTTCATGAGGTCTGGGACCGCCTCTGCACCAGAATGTCTGTATTTAATTTAAGGAGACTGAAGAGGTCAATCGGATACATTCATTAAATTGTTTGTATGCGATTAACCTTTTATTATTTTTTAAAAAAATCGCTTGATGGAACTGTCTCCCGTTGCTTTTTTATAGCAATATGGTAATTTCAGAATGCACGATAAGATGATAAGACTCCCATTCAATGTCTTCAATTTTTAGTTCGTATTAGCACAACACCTGGTCATATCTTAGGCGGATATTCCACTGGTCAATTTTCCCCTCAAATGTGAATAAAATGAGTCTGCTACCATACTATAACTTAATTTAAGAAGACTATTATGCAAACACTTAACTTATCTATTATAAATTAAGTTGTAATAGGGTTGCAGACTCTTTTTAATCACAATTGACGGGAAAAGTGACAAGCGGAATTGCCGCCTTAAGAACTTATCCCCAATATTCTTTGTTAAACAAAATCACATTAATAGGTAATTACGATTTCAGAGCTATAAAAAATGTCACCTCCCGTAGAAACAATGGCCGTCTATATTTTTATATACGATATGTTGTCATCACTACTCCAGATTGGCCACAGTATTCGAAATCTATCCTCCGGACACCCTGTAACAGTCGTTAGCATGACTGCAGTACGAGTCATGTGCAGTATCCTATAAAATAATTTAGGCGGCTATTCCACTATTTCAAATTTGATTTGAGATTTTTTGTTTGTTTTGTTTTAAGGAGACTATTATGTAGATGCTTAACCTATCTATTATACATTAAGTTATAATATGGTAGCAGACTCTTTTTAATCACATTTGACGTCTGCTACCATATTATAACTTAATTTATAGTAGATAGGTTTAGTATCTACATAATAGTCTCCTTAAAACAAAACAAACAAAAATCTCAAATCAAATTTGAAGTAAAATCGACAAGTGGAATAGCCGCCTTAAGAAGCCTTAATAGTCACCCCATCCTCGGACCACGGCTGGAGATAAGCCATAAAGGCTCGAAATATGGATTTTGGTCTCATAATTGCGCTATTTTCCACCGATTTCAGACCTCCATGTTTATTACAATTTAGCTCGTTTCTCTGCCCTTTGGGTAGCTCAATGACATTGTAGACCTATTATACAATTTTTCATTTATTTATTTACTAAAAAAATCTTTGCAAATATTACCTACCTATGCTTTAGGGCAAAATGTATGTAACCTAACATTACATTAAGTAAGTATGTATTACCTAATTTGCTATTATTGACAACATAGGTCAAAACAAATAGGGTGTGTTATCTGTGCTCATTGTCGGTGTGCACGTGTATTGTAGGCTTATCAGTAGACTACCTGGCTAAATTAAATAGCTACCTATATTACTAGACGGCGACTCTGTTACTGTATAGCTTATGGAAAATGTATTACTGCACTATAAACTAATGTCCCCATCATAAAAATTTTTATCACCATGTAAAAAGTTCTAGGCCAGCAACCTACTGTAAACCGAGGAGTCCTGACCAAGCTCTAAAATTTTATGTTATTATAAATTATAAAAATGGCTGCTAGTCTACTTGTTTTTTCTTACTACCGGTACATTAATAATTCAATACCTTCGTAATATATGGTACAATAGTATATAATGGCATAATATCTAATGACTTAATGGCTACAAAAGGTATTAACGGTATACATAACGAGTGGCAAAGGCTTCGAAATCCACACCCCTATCTTTAATACGTATGACATAGAAGTGGAAAATTCTGACCGAGTCTAACTTGTATAGACTTAATAATACAATTATATAGTATGTACTGAATGGTTTTTAGTTACAGTATGTATTCTCCATTAATAAATATTGTTCTATGGTATGGTAGAAACACAAATCAAAATCCTAATGTAGACAATATATAGATGTAGTCGGCACCACAAAATTTATTTTTTAAACGTTACTTCTTTGCTGATGCAAAATATTGCTGAAGCCCCGAGAGGGAGCAACAGTTTGAAAATAAGTTTAGAGTATTCTGTAATGAGTCATATGAGAACATTAGAAACTTCTTTAAAAAACGACTTCTTATTATAATATCTTATGGACTAAAACGGATATTGACGGCCGGTTGTATTGACCTCTAAAACAAGTATGATTAATAGATGAATAGAGGGGACTTGGAGCCTTTGAGCCAATAACCAATTTAATAACAATACTATAAACCATGTAACTTAGCATGTAATAATAGAATAATAGCCCTAGTCAAAACTCGCAGCATAGACCTCAATGAAACATAAACTCACATACCGTACTTAAAACAAATCTACGATGCATCACTGGAAATGTCAGCCAACTCGTAGAAGGGAAGAAATTTAAAAAAATATATACATAAATTATGTACAATGGTAATAACGTTTTATCAATTATATTGGGAAATAGGCTATACTATACGTTAATAAATGTTGTGATAAAGTAGGTAAGTACCTATTTACGAATTGTACGAATGAAATAGCCCAGTAGCAAGCTCAATACTCGTATTACAGTATTATAGGGATATTTAGGCGTGGTTTCCATTGACCTTGCATTGCAGAATGTACATGACGTCGACGTGGTAGCAGACATTAAAGACTTATTAATGATGTCTGCTATCACGTCAACGTATGTGCATTCTGCAATGCGAGGTCAATGGAAACCCCGCCTAAGTATCAAATACGAAAAAGAGGCTAGGAAATTTTTTGATGAGAACTGGCAGCGTTATTGAGTATAAGTAGTCTAAAACTTAAGGTACATACATGTAGACCTAGAATAGCAACAAATTATAAAACATTTGGGATTGCCACTTTATTACATTTTATGCGTATGCTACATATCACTACGGTACACAGTTTTATGTATAGTACCTAGGCTAACTATAAAAAGTAAATTCTATATTTTCGTAGTCTGTGTTAGGTAGGTTACGAAATAAGACGGCGTAGCTACCAGAAAATGTCAAATCGCACGCTTCAAAATAAAAATGAAAAATATCTTATTATGGATAATATTATGCGCAAAGTCCACCGACCTCGATGGTGCTAGTGATACTGATATTGACGAGGTAGCAGACATTTTAGACTGTCTTTAATGACTGCTACCTGTCAATATCAGTATCACTATCGAGGTCGGTGGACTATGTGCCTTAGCGAGTAACGTTTACAACAGTAGCATAGGCTTAGCCTGCTCCTCAGCGATGGCTGTGGTCTAAAGGCGGGGATTCCACCGTCGTCAATAGTGATTGAAATGGTGGTATTGACGTGGTAGCAGACATTAAAGACAGTCTAAAAATGTCTGCTACCACGTCAAAATCACCAGTACTATCACTATTGACGTCGGTGGAATCCCCGCCAAAGAATAAAACGTTTTTAATTTAAAAGTTACAGTAGGCACTATCTGAAAGCCATTACATATTGATTAAGCATGTATTTATTAAACCTATTTGCCTATCTAGTATCATAAACAGTATGTGATGTATCGCCATATGGTATTCTAAGAGGCAGTTTTGTGATGCCAGATGTCTTTTTGAGAATCTTGCTGCGTCATTAATAATAGTTATCTGAAAAAAAAGAAAAAATTTATTATTACCATTAAAAGAAACATGGACATGCCACTTTCGTAAGACGTAAGCCCTATTGTAGAACCACCCGCTGCCGCAGTAGCTCATGAACGCTCCCACGGGGGTCTTTAGTAATATCGCTAATATTTTACAGTTGAACTGCCAACTGTATAAATCTCAAAATATGGACTACAGTATTCGTGTGCTTGCCTGATGCTGAAATTAAAATTAGTGAAATACGACTGAACTTGACTTTTTAATGGCACCCAGAGATTTAAATTGTTATAAACAGTACCTATACTGCATAAAACATTTGCACAGTGGTATTATTATTATCTACTTAAAAAGTTATCAGCACCAAATGACAAAGACGTCGCATCAGATTAATATGGAATATACACCTTGTACGTGCACCTGCAATGAGCAATACACTACCAACCTACAGCCGGTTTTACGCAAGGCTTCTTAAAGAAGTACAGTATGCTCTCTGATAAGAAAGAGAAATAAATATTGGAAATTTGTCTGCCCCAAAGAAGGAACTCCTTTTAATTCTTTACTCTAGGACTATAACAAAATTATTTCCATCTAAACATCCGGTGGTACGTGCATGACAGTAACATGACATCAACCCGGGAAAATTCTTAGATATTGAACATATTGATGAGTATACACGATAGTTCCTGACGTCACGACCTGACCTTTGCAACGAAGAAGACTCGAATGGTCTGCAGGGTCAAGGTATGGCAAGGGATAATACTCAGGCTCAATAATTTACTGTATGCTATAACCCGTTGATTGCACCGACCCAACATTTCGCACAATGACCTGCATTGTCCCATTTTTATCCCGTGGTCGTGGGTCAGCACAGTGTGCTCATTTTAAGAGACAATCGAACCCCTATATACGTCACAGCAGAAAAATCACGGTAAGTTGACGGGGGCATACTGCGCAAGTGATACGCAAGCAACAGTCATGTTACAAATTAGGTAGGATGCGAAAGCTCGCATCGCATTTATCATTTGTAAGATGACACTATTGTTCGCTGAACGCTTGCACAGTATGCCTCAGGCAGCTTACCGTGATTTTTCTGCAGTGAAATATGTCTCAAATAAGTATAGTTTTATCACATCAGAGTTTAAAAAAAAACACAATTTCACATCTACCACAGGCACTGGCCATGCCCCCCCCCCCCCTTGACAGCTCACAGAAGCATTTTAGTATACTCTTTTGAAAAAATAAAGTGAAAAGTGTTTGGAAACCCCCAGTATTAAACTAGTCGGGTCTGATCTCTTGTCAATGCCCCCCCCCCCTTTTAAACATTCTAAAACCGCCACTGTGGACTTAGAATAGAATAGAAATTGATGCAATTCACCATGCACAAGAGCATTGTCCAAAAACGAGTAAAATTTTATTTTCGCTAAAGCGGCGCCAAAAATTTCCTTGAAATTCTCGTATATTGTAGTCCTTCTTAATGTAAACAAAACTCATTAGGTCAGATCCGTCTTATATTGTAGTTTGGTTCAGGGTGTAAAAATTAAAATTTAATAAATTCCACGACAAATGAAAAAATTCTGGGGAACATTTCTGTCGATGCTTTCTAACTTCATGTACAACTTGTTTTAGGTGCTAAATAACAAACCGAATATGTTGCCTTTCGAAGCAATGCTTAGTTTTTTTTAAGAAAAAAATATTTTTTGATAGAATTATGGATAATTCATGCCCATTACGTTATATACATAAGTATGTACTCTGCTTTTAAACTATCACTGTGTATAATTCAGTGCTTAGGGTTAAGAAAAGTTGAGGCAACCGAAATTTAACTTTGTAGGGTAATTTCAAGTGGAAATGGCAACAGAATGAGTGACTTCGCATGCTTCTGCTTTCTGTTATTATTTCAACTTGACTATGCACCCTGGTGTATTTTGTATTTTTGTAAATGTGATCGTTTTGGTTTGTTTTGACAACTGTGATTCACATTATATATATTATTTATTTATTTATTTACCATGGAACTACTCACATTAATTATAAGAAACTCATGGAAGTCTGTCGATTGAAAGAAAAGTAATACAATAATATTTGAGATTTGTAAGAGACGAGGTTTCAATGTAGAACGTTCTTGCGTCCCCAAGGATTACAATATTGGTTATTGAGGCTTAAAAACATCCGGGTGTTTGAACTTGTCTAGTTTTTGCCAATTACCGCAAATTTGTTTCACAGACTTTGGTATATACAAAAACTTGGTGAACGTATTGTCGCGGCCAAACTGCATTTTTGCTTTGGTCAAGATACATCTTGTGGTCACAGCAGCCAATATATCCCACGGTCCATGGAGCAAATCAAAACCATCTGCCATAGTTCAGGTGGCAAAAGGAGGGAGAAAGGACTTACAGGAGTGCATCAAATGCCAATCGTAGATACAGTTGTCAAAAATCTAAAAGAACTGTTACGAGTGCACCCGTACGCTTTTCTATTTATCAATTATTGTAGAATAGGTAAATCCCGAAAGGGATTTTTATACTATAGACCTGCAATGGAAATTTCCCGTGTCCGATTTACTTTTAACGTGACAATTTCTTTTTAGCAAAAGGCGATTAAAATGATTCAGCACACATTAGCTAAGCTGCCAAGTATAACATAGACTCGTACTCGAATTCAGGGCTAACAGCCAGCAGTTGGTCGATGATGGTCACAAATTCATGCGGGAACAATGTCCCAAAATCCATGGGGTCGTTGGCATTGGGGAGGGTTCAATAGGTAGGCCTATGCTCATAAAAATACGTCAAATCATAATAAATATGGTACGATATGTAAGGTTGTTCAATTGCTCAACTCGTTGAAGGTTGTGCAGGGGGCAAGATAGTTTAGATTATATTTATTGTATGTTAGTGGTATGTTCGCATATTAATGTGAATTACGTGAGATGGTGCCAACTGAGCTCTAAGCCTCTAACCTTGGTTTAAAAATATAAATACCGTATATACTGTACATACATAATTATCTCTATATATAAAAACAAGGGGTGGAACCGCTTCTCTCTATATATAAAAATGAATCCCTATTTCCCTTTGTCACGGCATCAAGCGTGAACGGCTGAACTGATTTCACAATTTTTTTTTCTGTTGTGTTTTTTATTGTCAGGAGAAGGTTCTTGTGAAGGAAAAAATTTAAAAATTACCTTTTTCCTGAAATCAGAGCCTAATTTTCCCATTTTCGACCATTATATATTCGTTTTCCTATACTGTGGAACACCGATAAAAAAAAATTCAGAACCACTACGGCCAAAATGGCTTCGTAGCGGTATTCGGTGAACCTTGGCCAACTTTCCCCCCAAGTCTCCCATCTATGCCATACCTGACTGCTTCTGGATAACCCAAAAAGTAAAAACGTGCAGCAACTCGAAAAAAGGCCAATTTTCGACGAAAAAACGCGTTTTTCGGGGGCAATTTTCGCGGGGAAAAAATGGATTAGAAAAATTTAAAACCACTTTGCTACTTTCCACTATTCTTGCTCTTTACAACTGTATAACCGGTTTTGCTTCTCGACTAGCGGTTTTGCCACAGCTAGGTACTTAAGGGGGACGTGAAAGTTGCTTACATGCGGGAAAAAGGTACTCTCAGCGGTGCATGCATAAAGTCAAAAAAAGTCCACAACCTGCAATATTTAACCAACATGATAAGTTCATCTGTATATCGTTGAAGGCAGTATGAATGGGGGTTTCAAGCGAGTATACAAAAAATGGTTCCATCCTTCCCCCTCCCCCTTTAAAATCGGTTGAAACAGGAAATTTCACTAGATATTCCCGAAAATATTCCCGTTTTCTATCATTTCGAAAAATCTACCTACCTTTTCGGGGCCACAATATTTCGTAAATTTGCAGTTTTGCACGTTGTTAACTAATGTAAACAAATTATGAACAAATCATAGGCCCGTTCCTACACCATCGTATAGTTATTCTATGATCGCATCGCTTGAAAAGTCTAGGTAATGAAAATTAGACGGCACGTCCATTTTCCAATACCTAACAGGGCTATACAGCATTCTCAACAGTGACTTTTCAATTGATCGTGGGAGCAACTCTTAAAAAGCGCTGACCAGAATTCTTCTTCTTTAAATGCCTCTTTTATCGAAGATGGGCAACCATCATGCCAATTTGGACCTTGGAGACTGCTGCTCTGAAAAGGGGCGTCGGGCCAGAATAGTTCGAATAATCCTTAAGTTAGCCACTTGTTGGAGGAAGGTACTCCTGCCCTGTTAAAAGGCTACAGAAAAACAATAGCCTACCTGCAACATCAGGTAATTTTTTGAAACTGTATAGAATATCAGAATGGACTCCTGTTGTGAAAACCTGGGGCCTGTCCCAGTTTCTAATTAATGAGAGCGTTCAACTTTGAGCGCAGGAAGTCTCAATACGATTGTAGTTTATCAGCCCATAGTTTGGTAAAGATAGCTTCCCCCTTTTCATATTTAAGTCCCTGGACGTGCGTTCAAAGGCATCAGTTGATCACTGTTCTACCATGGCCGCACTTTGGATAGGACTTGCAATTTGCCTACTGGCGACTGCCGCAGGTTAGTAACACGGAAAAGTTAAGCTGCAAAAACATAGGCTCGAGCCTCGCTCTTGCAAACTTTTCCTAGTTTGCTTTTCGGATTAACAGTTGGGACACAGATTTCGGTTTCGGAGACAAAGTGGTGGAGGGCTAGTACTTGTGCGAGAGTCTGCTCACCATACGATCGGATACGTGCCGTAACTCGACACAAGTACCAATTAGGTTACTTAGTGAGTCGACTGTAGAGATCAATCGGATACAATCGTTAAATTCTTTGTAGGTGATTTAAAAAACAATAAATAAGAAATGACGGCATGAAAAAATTAAAGGTTAGGTTTGTGAGTGCCGGCGACATACTACATGTATCAAAATGTGTAGACTACCATTTTAGGGAGATTCATCTACCTATTGAGATGGCGACCAATGTTCGACTTTCGGAAAATTTCTTCACAACTCTTCATTTCATGACCCCCTGAGCCTAAAACCACCCTTCGTTCAAAATGTTATATATATATATATGTATATCGATTTAAGGAAACACTCTAACTTCCGTAAATATTATCCGATTTGGATGAAACTTGGCACAGAAATTGATCATAGAAATGCCTTGATCGAGTTCGTTAACCAGCTAGATCCCCTATTTAGTTATAAGATGGCGGCCGATTGAAAACTTATATAATTCCTATCTCAGTCAATATTGGTCGCAGAGGAATGAATTAAAATCTGACTGAAAGATCGTATTATTATCTAGGATAATGGTAATCTACACTTTGTACGACAAATTAACGATTTCAAGATGACGTCCAGTCAAAGTAAAAATAATTTAATAAGTAAAAGTTCATAGTCGTCATAGTTTGGAACACAAGAGTGTTTTGTGTGTTGATGTTGTGATCGGGAAAATAATGAAGTTTTTATTTTATTTTCTATTACACATAGCGTCAGGGGCGTAAAGTTGGGCGGGGGGGGGGGGGGCACGGTCCAACTTGCCCCCCCCCCCAGCTCCTTTTGGCTTTACCCCCCCCCCCCCAGCTTCGAGCATTGTAAGACGTGGTTCTTACTTCATAGTCCCCTTTGCAGCAATATGAATATAAGCATTCTTTTTTTAGCTTTGTAAAATCTACAGCTATACTTTACAACTATTAAAAAATGCGTAAAACTCTACAATTTTTCTATTATATTATCAATTTTTTCCTTCAATCCTGCCTGATGACGTCATAAGGTCTACTTAGTTTTGCCCCCGCCATCATTCTAAAACTTTACGCCTCTGGGTAGCGTAGAGGAAAAGCAGGGTCTGCGGAATCTCCCTACACCTGATCGGCCATAGCCGAAAGGGAATTTTTTAAATTACACAGTCACAAGTTGTTTGAAAGTTTAAAAGGTATTTTATAAATAAATAAATATATATATATATTTTTTTTTTTTTTTTTTGAAAAGTTGAGTTTTTTTTTACTGGTTAACTTATGAAGCTCTGTGACATTGAATTACTGGATATGGAAAGCCCGAGCTAAACATTAACAAGGGTAGCTAGACACACAAGAAAGATGCTATAGAATACTGTTACAGTATTGTATAGTAGATAGGAACTATATCATAGAATTAGAAGCCTCTATCTATTCTAAACAGCCTCGAATATGGATATAATAGAATAAATACAGTACAATACTTCGGCCTATATGAACGTGGTCAGGTATGCTTAGATGTCTGACCCACTGACATTGCATTACACTTGTATTTCTGTTCACAGATTCTTTTAACACGAAACGCCAGGCCCCTGATGTTTCCGCTTTCACAAACGGAATAAGCGGATATTTCCCTCCTGCTGCAAGCGGATTCACCAACCCATCATCCTACTTCCCAGGCGGCACTTCATCTAGCGCTTCCGAGAGCTCTGCCGAATCTTCCACCAGCAAACGCCAGGCTCCTGATGTATCAGCTTTTACCAATGGAATAAGCGGATATTTCCCCCCTGCTGCAAGCGGATTCACCAACCCATCATCCTACTTCCCAGGCGGCACTTCATCTAGCGCTTCCGAGAGCTCTGCCGAATCTTCCACCAGCAAACGCCAGGCTCCTGATGTATCAGCTTTTACCAATGGAATAAGCGGATATTTCCCCCCTGCTGCAAGCGGATTCACCAACCCATCATCCTACTTCCCAGGCGGCACTTCATCTAGCGCTTCCGAGAGCTCTGCCGAATCTTCCACCAGCAAACGCCAGGCTCCTGATGTATCAGCTTTTACCAATGGAATAAGCGGATATTTCCCCCCTGCTGCAAGCGGATTCACCAACCCATCATCCTACTTCCCAGGCGGCACTTCATCTAGCGCTTCCGAGAGCTCTGCCGAATCTTCCACCAGCAAACGCCAGGCTCCTGATGTATCAGCTTTTACCAATGGAATAAGCGGATATTTCCCCCCTGCTGCAAGCGGATTCACCAACCCATCATCCTACTTCCCAGGCGGCACTTCATCTAGCGCTTCCGAGAGCTCTGCCGAATCTTCCACCAGCAAACGCCAGGCTCCTGATGTATCAGCTTTCACCAATGGAATAAGCGGGTATTTCCCTCCTGCTGCAAGCGGATTCACCAACCCATCATCCTACTTCCCAGGCGGCACTTCATCTAGCGCTTCCGAGAGCTCTGCCGAATCTTCCACCAGCAAACGCCAGGCTCCTGATGTATCAGCTTTTACCAATGGAATAAGCGGATATTTCCCTCCTGCTGCAAGCGGATTCACCAACCCATCATCCTACTTCCCAGGCGGCACTTCATCTAGCGCTTCCGAGAGCTCTGCCGAATCTTCCACCAGCAAACGCCAGGCTCCTGATGTATCAGCTTTTACCAATGGAATAAGCGGATATTTCCCTCCTGCTGCAAGCGGATTCACCAACCCATCATCCTACTTCCCAGGCGGCACTTCATCTAGCGCTTCCGAGAGCTCTGCCGAATCTTCCACCAGCAAACGCCAGGCTCCTGATGTATCAGCTTTTACCAATGGAATAAGCGGATATTTCCCTCCTGCTGCAAGCGGATTCACCAACCCATCATCCTACTTCCCAGGCGGCACTTCATCTAGCGCTTCCGAGAGCTCTGCCGAATCTTCCACCAGCAAACGCCAGGCTCCTGATGTATCAGCTTTTACCAATGGAATAAGCGGATATTTCCCTCCTGCTGCAAGCGGATTCACCAACCCATCATCCTACTTCCCAGGCGGCACTTCATCTAGCTCAGCCTCCGAAGCATCGTCATCTGCAGAACAATCATAAAGGGTGAACCTTCCGCGAAACCATCTACACGAAATTTATGACAGGGTCATAAATTACGTGAAGGACTGGAAAACTATATTGTTTGGTTAGAGGATTGAGTGTATTGTAAGTCTGTTGGTAGCAATTGCAGCAATGCATCTCCATGACAAATGTATGTACTGTAGTTGTTTTTGTGAATAAAATCTTGTTAAACCGTTAAAATGGTTAATTATTGTGGTTTATGCAGTTCACCCTACTATGCAATTACGCAAGTGTCGTATTTGTAGAATGCATATTCCTGCATTGCCTGAATTTGAGTTCAGAATATCCAGCAAGCAAAAAACTAAAATATCGAGGTTGTTCTAAAGCTCGGAAACCTATGAAAATCCCCGCAGTCTACGAAAATCCCTTTATAACCGAGTCAGACCAGTTGCGAAGTCGAAGCAGTGTTTTGTCATAGACATAACTAATTTCTGGCACCACACGAGTTTAAAATTCACGAAGTAAAATTGAAAATATGGCCAAGCTAAACCTCGAACAAATCGACCTTCCGTAGAACAATTAACGAAATTGAAAAGCTCCCAACTGATGGAAATTCTTGATGATACATGCCTAAATTATTACAATCACATCATTGTCTCCCATTCAAGGCTATAATATGGCCTAAAATATCTATAGCATCCTGGCTTTATACATTTTTATTTTTTGGTGATTTTATTAATAATCAGGCAACCCGCCTTGCATATACGATATATTCATACTTGTATATACATATCTAATAAATATAGGCAATGGAAAGGCGCTATATACTGTATATACTGTAATAACAACAAAACATGCTGTATTCTCATATAAAATAAAAAGTAGAAGAGCACATGATTCATTTCTTGTTTTCTTATTGTATTATATTCGGAAAAGTGAGCTGAAAAAATCTCACTGGCTTCCCGGTACATTCGTACATAACGTCAACATCTACACTTACATCGTATAATATACAAACTAATATAAACTATGTCAATTGAATATTCAATTTTTTTTTTTATATTTTTTTATTTTTTATTTTTTAGTAGGACTCCAATCAGGACAAAATTATAGAAGGTGGGCTGAGTTACAAGAAGTTCAGATAAAAAAATAACACCTTCCGCTTGTTTTGTTGGGTTATGTAACATGAAACAATCAGTGTCACAGCCGTTTTTGACAAATGTCCAACAGATGTCGCGAGAAAGCAGGGCGACAAGCGTGGGACTGTCATTCTGTCAAAAGGTAGATTATTTGGAGCGGCCGTGAAATTATGTGGGTTAAACATATTGTATAAATACAATTATTGTATACAAAAGTACTGTATAAGGCAGCTTGGAATTTATATTAAACAATACCATGTCACAAGCAATCTCTTTAAGGCAGAGATTTACAGATATTTCTATAAATGGTAAACAAAGGAGGTCTGAGTATTTTTGAATAAATTAATTAACTCCTCGTGCAACAACTGCAAAGATATGAATATGGTTTTATGATTCAATTAAGGTTAGCATGAAAGCAAGACTTTACAGGCTTATTATTCGCGTTTTGGATCTTCAATAAAGTCGTTTTCAATTCAATTAATTCATAAAATTTTCAAGTTTCAAAGTAAATTTACATTTTCGCACCTTCTTATTCTTAAATCTAACAACACGATAAATTGCTAAATATGATGAACATTAGCACACAAAAATTAAATTTTATTATTTTGTATTTAATTGCTATTGTAGTTATAAAACAATTGGTTCACTCACTTAAGGCCAAAGCGGAGGGGGTCACGTGACTGGCCTGGAAATGTCTTTGCAGCGGGTTCGTAATATATGTTTTAAACCGCAGGGGTATAGTAAAAATCGATAGAAGGGTATAGTATACGCGTAGACATGCTTACACTATTGACTGAACCAAAAATTACAATTACATTAGGTCTAAAATTTGTGCATGAAGCAATTAAAAACATACCTTTTAGAACATTTTTACGTGTCCCACAGGGAATAAAAACCTTTGAAACTTTTGTAATGAAATTCACTTCAGTCAGAAGCTCATTACGTAATTTGACAGTAAAGCGCCAGAAATAGGTAAAACTGCAATTATTTGAAATAATTAATACAATTCAAATACGGAACAAGTACATGACGCGGGGCCTTCTTTATAAAATGGATATTAAACCATCCCGTGGCTGGAGACCACTATCAATATGGCTGCTAGTGTAGCCTGCATAAGCTAAGTACAGAGTTTTTGACCGGGTCCAGGTATATGCTGCAATGTGTAAGACTTCGATATTTTTTGCGTTGGTACTTATCTCTGATAGTTGGCTTATGGTTAACGGGTGCCTCGTAAGGCATATTATGGCTCCCGCCGCTCCAGTTCTATTATATTTCTATGTACTCAACGCTCAAGGTCACAACTCTCCGGCTTGGCCTTAAGTTGTAAAAGACTACTTCAGGCATCATGTCGTATGGTATGTTTTTGGTGTAGTTTTTCCATGTACGCAGCGAAAGGATACAGCGGGAAACCACCATTTTGGTCTCCAATAATTTTTATGAAAGAACTACGGTACCGAAAATTAAAAATACCCTATTGTATGACGCATGAAGTAGTCTTCTGCAACTTAAATGAGGCAAATCTTTCATAACTTGCTTTATTAATTACATTAAAATTTAAAATTAAATAAAAACAACAGATTTTGTGATGCCAATTTTCTACTGAGCATATCCTCTTTCCTACTATCCTTTTTTTATTTAATTAACTCAACAAGTTATAAATAATTTGGCTCATTTAAGTTGTAGATGACTACTTCATTCATCATATAATCGAGTATTTTTACTATTCGGTTTTGTAGTTTTTTCAAAAATTCCATTTTCTACACGAAATTTTAGTACCCAGTGGTTTTTATGAAAGAACTAAGGTACCAAAAATTTAATATTTCCTATTATGTGATGCATTATCTAGCTTACATGAGCTAAATCTTTAATAACTTGCATTGTTAATTAAATAAAAAATAAAAGTTCAACAAAAACAACAAATTTTGGGGTGCTAATTTTCTACGTAGCATGCTATCTTAACCTGATTTTATATAATACCGTATTCGCAAATCAATCTGCTAATCTAATCAGAGGTAGTTGAACCTAGGAACCGCTCGGCAATTTCAATTTAATATGTCCCGTGAAATATTACAAAATTCTCAGCTTTTGAAGATGCATGATGCATTATAAGTAACGTGAGGTTGCGCGTGTGCCCCGGAGCCACACCTCGGGCTTCAACAGCCTCACGGCTCACTTATAATTAACAACATTAGTCTACCGCACTGGCCGATTATAGTAATTAAGTATGAAGAGGACATGCCAAGGATGGTTTTCCCATCCTGCTGGCAACTTCACATTATCACCACGTACCTACCTACTTTTATCCGTTTTTCCAACATCTCACCACTCCCTACTTATATGTACTTAAACACTCCAACAACGCACCAAGACCTCGCGTATTATACAGTAACAAGCCTCGCTTTTTGGGGTTATGCCTCTCGGTGGCGAAAACTCAGCACTTCGTACCGTTTACGTACGTTTATATTCAGTAATTATTAAGAGGACACGCTACGTAGAAAATTAGCACCCCCAAAATTTGTTGTTTTTAGTGACTTTTTTTTAAAATTGGAAAAGCAAGTTATTAAAGATTCTCATGCAAGTTGTAGAAGACTTCGAATACCGTACTACTTCATGCATCATATATAATAGGAAATATTTTAACTTTTGGTACCTTAATTCCTTCATAAAAACCGTTAGGATTTAGGGTCTAAAATGTCGCGTAGAATAGAATTTTTGCAAAACTACAAAACCCAAAATTAAAAATAACCGGTGCATGAAGTAGAGATGCGATTCAATTATTTACTAAGGAAATACCGTATCCAAATAAGTCCAACTAATTAATGTACTATTTTTGTCCTTTAATTTCTTTTCTTTTGATTTTTATTATTTGAAGTGTAACCCCTTTTTTATATGTTATAATAAATTTTAATTTTGGATTTTTATTTTTTATAATGTGCTTAAGAATAGGAGTTTATGGAGTTATAGTGGCTGGGTGATCTACTAATTCTAGTTATTTTTTATTAGGTGTCTTCTACAACTTAGATGAGCCAAATTTTTAATAACTTGCTGACTTAATGAAATGAAAAGTATTTAATTTTCAGGACAAGTAGCGTAGTGGTACGGACTCTGACTTTCACCCGAAAGGTTGTTGGTTCGAGTCCCACACTGACTACATTTTCTGGCCATGCTTCGGAGGGCATGTAAAGCAGGCGGTCCCGGGCCTTCCTAGTTGATGTAAGAGAGGGCCTTATAGCCCTAACTGCGCTAGGTTGGCTTAGTAATAGAAACAATAAAAAGTCATTATTTAATTTTGGGTTTTTTTACTCTAATTTGTTGGATTGCGTTAGGAAAAGGATTGAAAACCGCTGGACTACACTGTAGTTGCGTGACGAATGCTCTTCAATTTTAAATTAAGACTATGAAAAAGTATTAAAAAAATGTATGTCATTTTCCCTTTCCCCCTTTCCTCTCCACTTTGACGCTGACGGGATCACAATACCCCATTACTCTGGATTTATATGAAACGTATTCGCTTTTTCTGGGATACCGCAATAAAACATTCTCTGTTGTAATTCAAAGTTATTACTGTCATCACAATAAAGCGGAATATGGGTCGCGTGGTGTATTGTCAGAGGGTATTCAAACTGGATTAAGAGTGTACAGCCCGTAGGAAATTGGCAGCCCGAAATTTAGTATACTTTTTATTTAATTAACTTGGCAAGATATTAAAGATTTGGCTCATTTGTTGTAGAAGACTACTTCATGCATCATAATACTATATAATAATTGTATTTTTAATTTTCGAAATTGTAGTTTTTTCATAAACACGATTTTACGCGAAATGTTATTGTTTATAAATTATTATCGTATTTATGAAAATAGGGCTCTATATTAGGCAGGTATTGTCATCCGCCATATTGTATCCATTATAAGTCTGGTGTATAAGCCAAGCATTGGTGTTTACCTATTTATTTTTAGAAATTTATCGTTGTTTATTTATTATTATTTAAAAAACGTGCTACCAATTAGGGAAATGTTTAATAAATAATTACTAAAACGTGTATTAGTTTTTTTTTTTCAGTATTTTTCAATCTTTTACTTTTCTTACAATACTTACCATATACGAAATATGGGATACAACATGGCGGATGACAATACCCGGGTACATAGTGCCTTAATGAAAAAGCTACAATTTCGAAAATTAAAAATACTAAATAATATGATGCATGAAGTAGTCTTCTACAACTTAAATCAGCCAAATCTTTGATAACTTGCTCAGTTAATTAAATAAAAAATAAAAAGTATTAAATTTCGGGCTGCCAACTTCCTACGGGCTGTACACTCTTAAGGCTAGGGGCCTGATGGGTTTCAAGCTATAGGTAATAAAATATTTAAATATTGACTAGTTTTCCAAATTTGGCCTGTTTCTCATTGCAATAGACATCACCTAGCGCGGCTCTGGAGTTAGTTGCGGCTCTTTGGAGCTTTGACTAAAAGCTTTTTCTTTTGGACGGCTTGCTCCAGTGACTGCTGGTTGTGCATCCTTTTATTATGTATGCTTTCAATTTAAGTTGTGTTTTTTATTTATTTTTTAATTCTGTTAAGTTCTTGACTCCATTGTGCATTGTCTTAACATTTATTATTTACGCTATTGTATTGATAATCGGTGCAATAAGGAATTATCTTATCTTATTGATTGGGACAAGACCTTGCGACTATAATTGTCGAGTGGAACACTCATCCTAATTTCGTAGGGTTGAATTAGACTCCCTAAGGTATTGAACACTAGAACCCGCATAAATCGTGACCTTCCCTAATAATATTAAATTAGCAAAGTTCTGAAGTATTAGCTTATTCGTACATGCAGGATAAATGGAGAATCCCCGTTGTTCAAATGGCGTTATGTTGTACTGTCGGGGCAAGTCCGAATTCAGGGTTAAACTTGCGTTGACTGTATAGTATATGCTGATCGCACACAAAGCAGGAGACTACTTTCGTATTCTTAGAGATTTCGCTTGAGATAAGGCCGGCTACTCACTGGTGTCTTTAATTGTCAAGACAATTTCACCCAAGCGACAGGGATTATGAAATTAAGTTTTTAGAAAGAAAGAAAATTGTCTTTATTTTTCATGCACGCGAATGTTGAGCCTTTCGGCCCACTCTTACAACTAAGCCATAAGTTTTTACCCTTTAGATTTTTAGTGTTGGGTTGACCGATGCGCGAGTGTTCTGCGCAAAGGGCGCAGTATCAAGTCTTATAAAATGTCGTCCTCTAGGTACGCTATAAAGTTATTTCAATCATAGGCTAGAAGCTGGTGCCCAATAGTTCTACAATTCTGACTTTTCAGGGTTGGTGGAAATACATGGGAGGCTCCGTTCACTAAACTAGTTTCTTTCAATAACATCCATAAGACAAGCAATGTACTACTTCATTTTTTTTCTATTAATCCGTGGTAATACCATACCTCCTCACTAAGTCTGACTGAAGTTGGCAGCCATATCTATCTAGAACCAATTTTAAAGATGTAAAAATGTATCATTTTTATATAAACAAAACCTAATTTCATGAGAAATATCCATTGTAGAGCAATAAAAATGTAATATTCCCTAGAAGAAATACTTATCCACATTTTGATACATGATATGTCACCAAATGAAATAATCGCGACCAATCGCGGTACTAGAAACAGGTATCTACCATATAATGGAAATTGGAGGATATGAAAAAAACTGGACTTGGCGGGATTCGAACCCACGATCTACGCCTAACCGGGGCGTCGTCTTAACCGCTGGACCACAAGCCCAGTTATTTCCATATCCTCTAATTTTGGTTATAACGAGGAGGTTACCTCTTCAACCAAAGTTAATTTAATGTCAGTGTTATATATACCATATAACACTACAATGTATTATATACCATACCTTATCAAAATGAAGAAGAACATTTCTTATAATGGTGTTATATTTTTACTGTTCTACGTTCAATATTTCATGGTGAAATTTGATTTTTTATATCCGTAAGGCCTTTCACCCTCCGATTGTCTTTAAATCCATATAAATAATCTATTAGCAATGAACAGTCCAAAACAAAACAGTAGGTATACGTCTAAAGTTGACAAATTCCAATTTTCTCTAATCGGTGTGACGAAATTCGAATGCATGATGACATTAGTGTTTATGTATAGAAAGATAGGAGATGACTATGAGGAAATCAGGGACCATTATTTGTATAAGTCATTCCATTGCACCTACGTTTTCGATAAGCCTGCTGACTAGGCAATAGCGCTATTAACATTTAATGGACAATTTACTATTAACCAGGCAATAGACCATGAGTTGTCAAGGTTACCAACTATACTATACGGCGCTATGTATTGGAATATACCTATTAATGTTGGGTTGTGTTTGCTGGTACTGAGAAGTTCTATATTGGAGAGTTCGGACATTCACTCACGCCAAGGATAATTTTTGAAGTTCTGTTGCCACCTTCAACCTTCATCTTTCCCGACCAATCAGAGATTCGGCCAATTTTGGCGAGTTTTCTGACTGGCACGGAGTGCAGCCACGACGGGATATGTTGTTATTTGGAAGCATTCTACGGGTACACGTGGCACCAGAAATAAATAAAAAATATTCTTGGTGGTAGCTAATGTGCCATCTCTCCTATATAGAAATTAGAGGATATAGAAAAAACTAGACTTGGCGCCAAAAAGTTAATTTCATGCCAGTGTTTGAGTACGGTATTATAGTTATACCATATAATACTGCAATGTATTCGGTTATATTCACTCAATTTCTTGTGTGCGAATAACCATTTTTAAAAAAGTCTGTAGACCTATTTGAAAATTCGTTACGGGAAAAGCAGCGTGTTTACATTTGAGGCCATTACGCTAACGAGGGACGGTCGTTAATCCACCATTGTAAACAATCGGCCATTCTCTTTTTAAATATAACCGCACCCGTAAAAATTGCGGATCATGATTGGGCCTATCACTTTCCCCTAACAGTCTCAGTAAGGAATGAAAGTGAAGGCAGCTGTGCAGTCAGCTGGAAGGAGCACATCTTCAGCAGCAAAAGGACCCCCAGCAATGGCCAAGCACCACGACTACAAAGAAAGTGCGCCATGGTCCATCGAGCTCTGCGTAATCTCAAGTAAAAGTATTGCATTAATCGGAAATATTGACTGCTTCAATAGTTTGCAGGGTCATGGCTTATGGATTTTAGAGCACTAGATGGGTAGGCCTACAACTATTGGACTAAACGAAATTAGAGAATATGGAAAAAACTGGACTTAGCGGGATTCGAAACCACGATCTACGCCTAACCCGGGCGTCGTCTTAACCGTAGAGGATTTGGCGGTTAATGGACTTGTCGGGGCTTGAGGTCCAGCGGTTAAGACGACGCCCCGGTTAGGCGTAGATCGTGGGTTCGAATCCCGCCAAGCCCAGTTTTTTTCCATATCCTCTAATTTCGTTTATAACTAGGAGGTTACCTCTTCAACCAAAGTTAATTTGATGTCAGTGTTACTACAATGTACTATAGGACTACGCTAAATTTGACAAGACCCAACGATCCAGGGTTTATTTCATCCAGGATTTATTTCGGGGTACGACTTTCACCAAAACAATATTTATTTGGAAAAAAAATTGACTATTGCGCGCGATTGTGGGATATGCACTGTATTTAGTATGTGTCGTGTGGTACTTTTCTATATAATTGTTGCCTATAGATAAGCTACGTAAATTGCCATACCATATCTTGTTACGGTTGTTACAATACGGTGTTTTCTTCTATGGCAACCATTTAATGAAATGTTTACAACCCGAGTGGATTTAAGCCCGGCCACTGCTATTTTTGCTGGAATATGAAGTTAGAACTTAGAACCAGGGGATAATAGTACAGCTTATTAGTAAAGCTTATTAGGAAAAAATATATTCTGCTTCTGTTTTGTTTTTTCAATAAAGTCGTTTTCAATTCAATTCAATTCAATTCTGCTTCGCTATTTCACTATAGTACGAAAAAGCGGAGAATATGTTCCTTCGCGGCTTTTGGCTAAGAATCTTATCTTTTGATTTTCATGTTCCATGCTAATGGCGTGAGCTATTTCGAAACAGAGCATATGTATACTGTAATATGGGGCGTAAATGCTGTACGCCAGTTGGGAAACGAAGATTCGCACAATATGACTGAAAACGAAAAGACCGCAAGAAATTGGATGAGGTATTTTAAATGGGATAATGATGTGATTGCAGGCTCCGTCGACCTTCTACACAACCAGAATATAATGTAAAATATAATGCTTCTGGAACTAAATTCTTATGTGGTGAAATTGACACCTTAGTGCCTAACTAAATTAACCAGCTTTACAATACGAAAATTGATGTTTTTCAACTATTTAGGGGGAGACTGACCATCTTTCAGGCAATTATAGTCTAAAGGTAGAACTGCCTGTTACCTGATAAACCGATTGACTTCCGTGGCTGCCCTATAATTAATGAAGTAGACATCGTAGCTGAGTACAAACAATATTTTTTTTAAATCATTGAAAATTGCTCTTTCCAGTCCCAATTTTTTGCCAGATGTGGAAAGGATGAGTTATGATAAAATATTAAATACTAGCAGTTAGAAAATAGGAAAATACGCCACTCAAAAACGTGAGATAATTTTTCATAACGTTTGATGCACCGTGTTTGTTTTTAGATCAAAGATTACCTGTAATCTTACAGGTGAATGAGAGTATATTTTCATAGTGTTTGATTGAAACTGCAGAACATGAAAATAATTAAAAATTATTCAGGCTTCCAGTTAGTTATTCATAAACTATTGGAAATACTTAGTCAGCTTGGATTGAAAACACAAAGTTAAAACTCAGAATTTAAAAAACCGAAATATGTATTTCATACGTTGATAATTTATGAATAGGCTACATCAAACTAACCTACCTTACAGGTATAGGGTAGTAGATCTCTTTGCCGAATTAGCGGTGAGCTTGCTTGAAGAACTCCTCCGGTGCACTCCCGGCTCTAACCGGCTGGGTCGGCACATCTTCCGGTCCACAATCATCGGGTCCGGCACGAGGACGGGAGCCCAGACCAGGTTCGTCAGCGACCGCGGCCTGCTCAGCTTCCTCGACCTCTTCTCCGGCAGCTTAGCTCCAGCACCTGAGTCCCCAGACGTCCGACCGCCGGACTGACTCGAGTCCAGGGTTCCACTCAACTCCATGGCTTGCTGCAGATTTGTCAGACTTTTGTACCTGTTGGATACAATGAGGTCATTAAGATTCCAAAAAGGCTGTTTTTGTACATGGATTTTTTTAGGGAGAGGCAATATACAGATTAGTAAATTATATTTATGGCCGTACTGTATAGATCTTTTTAATACTAAATTACCCTTTGTCCGGAGTCAAGGAAAAAGTTAAAAGTATATTTTTCATGTAAATATCAAGTCTGATTTTCTGCTAGCACACATGCTATTTTTTGCAAAAATCGTGCAATCGACGAGAGAACACTGAGGACACATATTGTGGAAAGGGACGGATACTCAAAACTCTAAAGTGCGTTCCAGGGCTGATAATTCTTTCAATACTACAGGTTCGTACGAGATATACATATACGTACTTAAGAGGAAGCTGGCTGTTCACATTGGTCACCCCTGCACGACTGGATCACTGGACCATATTATATTTTATTTCATAATTCAGTTATAAGGTGTTTATCACTGTTGTTGTTCATTTTTCCATCAAATTGATACTTCGGGAATACTTGGAACTCAAGAGAACGGCCCAAGACAGGGAGGAGTGGAGAAGGAGGTGGAAAGATTTGCTGCAAACCAATCGCTAGATTGAAACCAAAGGAGAAGATAATTCGCAGTGAATTTGTAATATTATTAATCAGTTTCAAGGAAAACCCCCAGAACAAGAAAAAAAAACCTCCACGCAGAATGTATGAAATAGTCCCCTACCAATCGAGGAGACCAAATCGTTATAACTGAATTATTAAATTAAATAAAATATGGTCCAGTGATCCAGTGATGCAGGGGTGGCCGATGTCAACGGCCAGCTTCCCCCTTAAATTGTATTATAAAATTGTATTCTATTTTCTGATTAGCTGAAAGAATTCCGCAACATAAAGAATGAACAAAATCTATTCTGATTAGACACATTAAATTGCCATTAATTTCGAGCCGGGGTGACAGTTGATGCTCTCAATGTTATCCGAAAATTTCAAGGCACTCCAACGGACATGAGGAAATGTTAGATTTAGTATTTTAATTAAAATAGAGATAAAAGAAGAGATTTAATTTTAAACGTAAAAGCTTTTAGGCAAGACTTTACACAGAAAATGTGTTAGTCTTCGATAAAATAACGCTGTGCCAAATTGAGCGACCCAAAATATTTGTCACGTCAGCAGATAAGCGGCAATCTAAACTTCTCCATTAGTATTTTCCAACGTAAGAACTATAGTAGGGTATATTTACAACTTATAAACAGTGTAATATGCTATTGTTGTTGAGAAAATAAGGAAGTAAAATTTATAGATAAAATATGTTAAGAGTGTACAGCCCGTAGGAAATTGGCAGCCCGAAATTTAATACTTTTTATTTAATTAACTAAGCATGATATTAAATATTTGTCTCATCAAAGTTGTAGAAGACTACATCATACATCATATAATAAGGTATTTTTAATTTTTGCAAATTGTAGTTTTTCCCATAAACATGCAAATATTTTATAAGTTATTGTTTATAAAATATTTGCATGTTTACGAAAAAACTACAATTTCGAAAATTGAAAATACCTTATTATATGATGCATGATGTAGTCTTCTACAACTTTGATTAGACAAATATTTAATAACATGCTTAGTTAATTAAATAAAAAATAAAGAGTAGGTATTACATTTCGGGCTGCCACTTTCCTACGGGCTGTAGCCTACACTCTTGAGGAACCTTCTAAATAATATTAATATTTTATTAATTCGATTATAACAAAAAAGAATTGTTTGAATAAGAGTTAGGCCAATAGTCTATTTTGATTTTATTTTGGTAACTTCGTAGCTCCTGTCCCCGCACTGAAAACCGTTGAATGAAATTTCCATTAACTAGGTGCGCTAATTTCACTGACTAACTATCGATAATTGCACCATTCAATGGTGTATTGCAAACCCCCATACAATACACACAGCCAGGCATAGGTTCTTTGCGAGCATTGAACCATGTTTTCTGCGATTGGCACTTGAAAGGTAAAAATCGTAATCCCCCGTGAGTGGGCAGTGAATGCGAAAGAGACGAACCTAAGTACCGTAAAATCTACAAGTAATCTCAATTGTCTGCGCGTACAACTAGTGACCACCTACAAGTAATCGCCCACTGCAGATGGGATTTTAGTACTAAGTTGGTGCAAAAGGCAGATGTCGTTGAACCTTGGTTTAAGACAGTAGTTACGGATAATGGCGCAGAGGCATGTATATCAGAAACTCGAAATTCGTTTTACAAGTCGTTGACAGAAAATATTTATACCATTTGATCACGGGAGGTAACGTTATGCTCCAATGAGACACGCAACTTTTAACTTCTACTAAGAGTTTTTCATACTTCCTGTAGATTTCTATTACACAATAACTTAAGGAAGTTAATTTTGCGGAACATTGACGTTGACAAGATATTAGCATAATATTAACGGATATTATAACCATTGGTATTATTATTATTATTAGAACAATGACGAGTAACCAATATGTTATATAATTGAACTAAAATTCCAGAGCTTTTGGTTTCTCTGAAACATTAATTTAAAAAAAAAAAGTGACATTTTTATAGTTTCGTCATGAGGGAGTAATAGATTCTTGAAAGATTTGATTAGATATGATTAGCTGTTGTTATTAAATATGTGTAAATGTGTATGGGTATGAGTAATTGGTCAGTCATCAGTCGTAACGTAACGTCTCAGAAATTTTAAATAAGCAGCCTAATTGAAAGCTCTAATTATGGACCCTGGTCCTGACAGGGTTATACTAGCCTATTTTAATTCAATCTGATAAAAAATTACCTGATATTGAACAATGGCGACCCAGACTTTCCTTGCAATGGGCTAGGAGGGAGTTCTTTCATCGGAGAGGAGCTCTTCTGTCGCAAAAGATGGGTTCCTCGAGAATTCCCGCTCTTAATATACAACTTGCTCACGGGAGGTTTACTTTTATCTTGAGACTCTCTCGTCGCCGCTGACGTAGCTTTCCGAGTTCTTTTTTCAGCCTTCGTTGGGGGCGGCATACCCTGTCGCCGAGTGGGTATTGTTTCTATCGGAGGGGGTTCGGGTTTCCCGTCGGGGGTGAGGAACCCTAAGCGTCCCGGCGTGGAAACAGGTGAGATCGGTGGGCTCGGCTCCCGAGGTGGCGTCATCACAGTTTGGTTCTCCGACAGCGGATGTCTCTTGGGAAGTGGTGCAAAACCCCTGACGTAATCGTAAATCTGGTCAATTTCGTCATAATCGTCAGCACGAGGGGGAACGATTCGAGTTTCATCGTGGTTCTCATCACGTACACGATTACTTAAACCAGCCGAATCAGTAGAAGCACTTCTTCGAATAAAATACCCAGACTTTAGGGGAACTTGACTAGTGCTGCCCAAGCGCAGGGCTTTTGACTCCCCCAGTTTTCCATCTAATACGTGCATCCGGTCTGCGATTTCGCCAATCAGTCTCTCACTTTTCTCTACCAATCTGTGATATTCTTTCATTCCCCGCAGTTGCTCTTCATTTTTAACTGCTTGAAGCTTCAAAGGCGCAGCTAAAGGCAAAGCAACGAGACCATTGTTATCTTTCTGAAGCGGTAACGCAAAAATGTGCTCCTCCTCGAAGGATGAAAGAAGCCTCAAATCAGGGACAAATTGGTTTGATGATTTGAGACCTCGCGGAGGTGTGCCGTGAACTAATCGCACTGTCATGGGTAGTCGCTTACAAAGCAGATTTTTCGCAGTATGAACCCCACTTATATTGTCTTCCTTAGCAATGGCACTGAATCGACCTCTTTGGTCTAAGCCCAGAAGTATGGAGTCTCCTCTGGAGTCTAAGCACCGCAAGTACTTTCCCTTAGCACCACCAACAGCTGCTTCCCCAGCAATTTGCAAAGTTTCCCCAACAGCTAACGTCCGGGCGCCATCAGCAGTTACATTGCCGTCGTCTTCGCATCTGGCCACAATCACCCGCACCGGTTCACGCACTAGGCAACCTCCTTCAGGCCTCCGTCTGGCCAGCTCCGCAACACTTTCGATACACCTCACAGCCCGTCCCTCTTCACTCAACAACTCGAAGAAACCTTCATACGTATCCGGAATGATGAGACGAGGTCCAACGCCAATAATTCTTCGGCCATCCTTGAGTTTTACTGCTTGTGCCACGATTTTGCGTCGTCTTCCAGCTGTGACAATGAGAGCAGTCGTTTGAAGTCCCGGACATGGCAGCGATGGGACACCCAAGCCGCAGTACTGACCCTTGATGACTTTTACGACAGTTGGGAGCCTGTTTTTCCCAACAAACTCCCGTAGGTACTGTCCTTCTTCACAGTATCTGGACGCTGCTCCTACTATCTGCCCGTCAGTCGCTGCCATTGCCTCCACTCATCTCGTGACTTTCTGTGGACAAAAAAAGTCATTAATCTTGTGGAATCTACAAATCAGAAAGGTAGCAATGGTCTCTAAATGATCATAAAAATTCAAAGAAAAGGTAAGCATTCATCCGTGGAGAGCATTGTTTCATGGGATCGTTCCTTGGGAAATATGCAAGAAAGTTGTTTGGGACGTCGATAAAAGCTAGCCCGCAGTTGATGCATTGCTACCTTCCACGAATTTGATGTTCCACTAATTTCTGGGTTCTACTGTAGCATTGTATTGTGGAAACAACTCCTATTATAAATGAATCATCTGACAGAGAGGTAAGACGGGTCAATATACGCTTCCCTCCAGTTTTCCATCATATTTAATTAATGGCTAATGTATTAACTCAGAGTAAGTTTTTAGATGCCTTAAATAAATATAAATTAGGAATTTATCAACGAAGAAGATAATGCCTGCAGTATATATAGTAATATGGGGTTTCAAATGAATTTTATGCAGAGTGCAAGATTTTGCTGTTTCGAATAGCCTAGAGTCTAGTCTAGACAGTGCAGCCTATTAGTCGTTTAGTACGTTTATAAATTGGCACTAGCTCAACATGCACCATTGGCATAGTCAAGTAATCGTAGAAAATATGCTTATGTTTGATTAATAAATACATAGACGCAATAGCGGAGCGTATTCCATTGCAGAAGAAAACAACTAAATCAAGTTTGTTGATGACGATCGCAAGGTCTAGATTGAAGGCGGGACAATAGTCGTTTTCGTTGATTAAAAAAAAGGTTAATCGCATAAAAACAATGTAATGAATGTATATATCTCCAGTCGCCTCACTAAATAACGAAATAGGTACTTTTGTCGAGTTACAACACGTCTCAGATCACAGGATGTGCAGAGACTCACACAAGTACAAGCACTTTACCACCTTGACACCGAAGCTGATTTGCGATGTGAACTGAATTATATTTGCAGAATTGGTACAAGAGAGAAAATTTGGAGTTCCATCAACTTTGCTAGCATGGTAGCAGGCAAAACCAAGCATAAGGTTCGGCCAGGCCTTCCAGGGTTGGGTAGCATGGCTCGACCTGCTGTTTTGTGGGTTCAATACCTTTGAAAACTATGCCAAGTAGGGGTGAAATTGGCCTCAACAAAAATAACCAGTCAAAAAATGAATTTTTCAGAATTAATTGTTTCTTATCATTTTCGGGTGAGGAGAAATAAACTTCTCGTCAGTAACCCCAAAACGTCTACGTAAATAAGATCTATTTTTCAAGAACAAAATTTTACATCAGCAACAAGAAGATTAAATGAAATGGATACCTGACTCAATAATAACAAAAACACCAACAACAACACACCTAAAAAATTATTTTTTCATAAACAATTGTAAGTTATCAATTTATCAGTTTCGGGTGGTGAGAAATGAACATCTCGTCAATGACCCCAACACGTCTACCTAAATAAGATAGGCTATTTTGTTTTTATATATTAAAGAAGATGAATACCCGACTCAATAACAACAACAACAACACACCTACCATCTTCAGCACAATAACACCAACTAAACCGCGGATGACAAGCCAGAGGAGCGCACTACTGATCACCACAGAGCAAAGAGATAGTCACTCAATGACACAATCGCCAGCTGACCAGGGAAAGCCCGCCATCAAACACCCATCAGCATCAGAAAGTGAAAACATATGTGTGACCAATTGCCGTCATCTAATTTTGCCCAAATAGAGCCAGTTACTACATGTTTCCAAAGGGTTTCCCGCGCTAGTGCAAAAATAATGGAGCCATGTTTATTATTGGAGATTGCATCATCTCGTGTATATGCTATACCTCTATAGTAGGCACATATTTTTTTTTTCTCCCACGTAGGATTACCCGCGAGAGAATGACTCAATATATTTTTTCATACCTGCTAGACTATTTTGGATGATTCAAATGATTGCCCTTGCACTTTAGTGCCACGTTTAAAGGTCTTCATTGCCATTATGAGGATGAACAAAATACGAAGACTATATTTATATGGGTACAGTAATAGTTTCAACATTCTTATGGTAATGATGGCTGTACTTTGAAGTTTATAGCTGTATATCGTATCGTATAGAGATAGTACAATAGGATGCAACGTTTGCTCCGTTCCTGGTTTTCATATGATAAATATCGGTATGAGGAATACAATTTGGCACGCAAGTTCCTTAAAAGACGACCGAATTCCACCACTAACCGCTTGTTTCATAAATTCAAATTTCACAGGACACAGGGATTTACTAAATAGAAAAAATAATCCTCTGCATTTTGATATATAGCCACCGTTTTGGAACTCTCTTCCGAATACCCATAATACCTTAGAAGCTTTTTATTTAAATCATATTCCAAAGCTGTGGCCAATTAGTGTTAAATGAAGACCAGATATTCTGTATGAGAATGCAGTAGAACGCTTTGTGACTTTGTCGCTGACAATCCAAAATTGCGCAAGTGATTTTTCTCTACATTTGCAGGAGGAAAAGTTTTTTACTATTCAATTGCGACTTCTGATAAGCGGCAATTTTTTCAGCTGTCTGTTGAGTTAATGTTTTTGGTTATGTTTAGCTTATACGATACGGACATTAACAATTTAGCCATTCCATGTATAACCTCGGTGTCGAAAAAAAATGCCACTTACTGGGTTTTGCATAGCCAGCGACGACTTCTTTTTTTAATAATTGCTCTAGACTTATTACCGAAATATTTCCTGTGAGTTTTTAGACCTATTCATATTTTTCCCTTCTGGTTGTCGGACTCCCCTATTAAATTCATCCAAATCAATAATTCATCCGCCATTTTGTATCTTTATGAGTAAGCCTGAGAAAGAGGAAAAGTGAGTAAGGGTAAAAGGCTGAAACCTTGAAGTAACATTATGATTGAGAGTAAAGGTTACAATAAGACGCGGGGCAGAGGGGCGGACATAGCAGCGAAATACCATTGCGCCTGAAAACAATACCATCGGTACCAAATATCAAGGGCACTCATCAGGGGAACTCCGAATACCATATACGTTCAAATGCAAGCGAGTTTGCTAAAATGATTGATCCAGTAGCGGTCATCAAGATAAAAGGGTCATGTTAGGCACTATTACATTTGAATATCTGATTAACTAATACCAAACGAGCCAGCACCATTGGGGGCAACGCGCTACATAGTGGGTTCATTAAACAGCTCGATTAATTGTGTTTTATGTGTCCAGTTCTCATAATAAGGGTGATTCATTCAAAGAAAAAGAAAGGCATTTATATTTATACCGAAAGATAAGAAAAGACCGCATGAGACAAGAAAGAAGCTTTCCCAGGCTGTACCCAATAGGAACTGAAACCTCGTGTGGGGGATGGTAAGAGAATTACGCAAAAAGGGAAAGCCTGTTTCAGGCCAAAAGGATTTGAACGGCTTTGTAGAGATTCCCAGAAGAACATTTATTTTAATTTAGTTTTAAGAGATGAGACGCACCTTTCGATTAAAACACAAGTACCCATATTAGTCAGTTCGTTAAGGTTTGAGCGGATTACAGCTATAGTGTAAAATAATACGATTAGTCTCTCAGGCAAGATTTTAGTTAATCATCCACATTCTGCCAGCACACATCTTCTATATCACTGTAGTTTTTAGTACATAAATTAAGCTAAGCATAGCAATTTTGAATAAGAATTAATAGGTGGACGCCTGGAACAAAACAACGGTATGCCACGAGGCACTCATAGAACAACCCAATTCATGTCCTAACACCGGTTCTTGGCGTAACCTTATTGTACGATTCAATAGACCGCCTGCTTTACACGCCCTCAGAAGCATGGCAAGAAAATATAGCAAGTGGTTAAGGTTAGCATGAAAACAAGACTTTACAGTCTTAATGTTCGCCTTTTGTTCATTTGTAATAAAGTCGTTTTCATTTCATTTCATTTCATTTCAAGTGTGGTACTAATACCGACAACCCTTTACTCCTTTAGTACAGGAACTGGTTTACCCTACCATAGTGGAGACATAATTAATAATATTTTACAAAGAGTATTACTGTAGAATGTAGGTTAAGAACCATTAACTAATACATTTAACGCCTACAGCCCATAACACGCGTACACCTACAGTACATGAATTAAGTAGCCTATATAAGGACACCGCCCATTCTATATAGTGGAGAGCTTTTCATAAATTAATAATTCTACTATGGGAATCGGCAAAGCTTTTGGAAACACATAGTGTTTTTTAATTGGAATCTCTGACTTGCGGCATTGCTTTTGTGAACGTGCACTCTTTCAGCTTCTATGTTCGATGGCTTCAATGACCGCATAACACCAACATAAAAGGGTAAGTTATTCCTGGGTTTTAACTAACTCTGAGGTCAACCGTATGTCTATTGTTTTTTTTATGTGGCAAGGCCAAAAAATCCGCCTAGTTTGGGAATCACGATTTATTCCTTGCTGACAAATTTTTTGTCCGTCATCCCTATTTTCGTAAGTTAATTTCTATTCATTGGGGTTAATTTAAAATAATTATGTAATAATGTATATAATAATTATTAATTATTAGAATATTATAATCAAATATTGTAATTAGAATAATTAATTAATATTATAATTATAATTATAATTATTATGGATAAGCTACTATTTTGTGTTGGAGCTATACTGGTCAGGACAAAATTGAGGGACGGGAAAAATGATAAAATGTACAATAGTTAGCGCACAAATGTAAATTGAAATGCATATTGCGTCCTCAGGACATCAAATTACTGTATGTAATAGTTTATATTATGTACTGTATTTACCAGTATATAGAGTATACAGTATCATATATACAGTACATTATACTAATAATTCCCCTTCAACGCCATTGGTTCCCCATTGAACAACATTATTAGGGATTATAATAAAAAGTACAGACAACACAATTTACCATGACCACTATTAATAATTTATGTGAAGGAGGCAGGTCAACGCCCGGTAATAAACTCCATTAACACATGTGTTAATGTGGAAATTAACTTGGATGCATTATAGGCGAGAGTTATTAATAATTGTGATGTAGTAGCCTATTGGTGAATGCTGTATTAACTGATGGCTTTTTAGTAAGTGCTGTAAAACCCTCTCTTACACACAACTAGGAAGGCTCATGACCGCCTGCTTCACATTCTCTCCAAATGAAATGTATAATCAGTGTAATCAAATCAGAGCAAGTCTAGAATAATGAAAAAATTATAACATTATATGGTAGATATAACACTGACATTAAAGTAACTTTGGTTACAATCGAAATTCCAAAACGTCCAGCATTTAAGACGACGCCCCGGTTAGGCGTAGATCGTGGGTTCAAATCCCGCCAAGACCATTTTTTTCCCTATCCTCTAATTTCGGTTACAATGCAGAAAATATGACATAAAGCAAGCTAGTCATTTGCATTGCATACATATCTCCATAGTTATATTGTACGTTCAATGTCATTAGTCACAATCAAAAGCAATGGCTTAGCAATACTCTACTAGTAATTTTAATGAAGTCTTCAGAATGAAATAAAGTATATAACACAGGGCCTGCCTCCGTCAATTTTATACCTCGCACACAATGAATGATCTTTGCGGTAGAAATCACCTAGAACAAATCCACCTCATAAAAGTACATCTACCTGCATGACTGGCAGTATTTTCAAACATTTCTTTAATTCTAAACGAAGATCTTTGTATTTATAAAGTCAAGAATATTGTATAGTTGACAACACTGTCAAGTTGACTCAACCGGAAGTGCAGTGGACAGTTGCAGAGGAAATGATGGCCAAATATGGCGGGGTCTGACCAGTCGAGACTTGTACGCAGTCTGTAACGGTATATTAACAATGCAGGTCGTACCAATAACTCATACCTGATTCAGGTTCTCTTTGTTGATCAGGACAAACCTGCAGATGCAACAAACAGCTGCTTGATTGTTTCAACCTTCACAAACGTGAACATTACGTATAAGGTACTTTAGGCAGCTCGCATGCAACGTACAGTTAGAGAATAAATCACAGGAATCCGAGGATCCCCAATTTCAATAGCTTAGCTCCCGGAGGTTTGAAAGAGGCAATCACGGGATTTTCTGTAATAAATAATTATTAATAATGAACGAAAACCTTAAGTGAATCGTTGCAACAGTTTTTTTTTTAAACGAAAATAATTAATTTCTTGGATTTACGACTATATAGTGTAATCATCTAAGAAGTCTTTTGGAGGCTTTATAAAAAGAAAGTTTCTAGAAGTGCTGATTATGTACCTTATGGGCTTACAGTACAGCTATTCTATGAAAATCTATATAATGAATTTAATCGTGTTTTTATTGTGTATAGTAATAATACTTAAGGTGCGAAGTCTTCATTAAACGATTAAACGAATGGAAGCGCCTAGAGGCCAAGGGTGTAAGTGACAAAAATAAATATTCGAGATAATTGAGACTTTGAGAGTTTGTAACTCAATTGAAAATGTACAGGTACAATGTACAATGAATTCTATGCATTGTCAAAATGACAGATCCCAATGCTCCTGTTGGTTTCTAGGACAAAGAGCAGCTACAGTAACAGTATATATATATAGATCAATGGTAACAGCATGCAGCACCAAATTCCAAAACGCAAAAAATGTCACTTGCACCCCTTTGCTTCAAGGCCCTTCGGCTTGTAGCTGTAGACCGAGGAATTAATTTTGTCAAAATAACAGAGTCGGCGTACCTATTGTTTACACACAAAAAAATACTGAAATTTGACAATTCGCATTTGTACCGGTAACGAGTGTTTTGGCCATGTAGACTGTTTCTTTTAATAACCGTCACCTTAAACTCATAATAATAATTTTATCATTATAACACAGTCTTGGTTCGGGATACCGGGATTGGCAAACATCCCTCGGGATTTTATTCTCTTATGGATAATCATTGGATACTGTCGTTGGAATTTCTATGGCTACAGCGTGGGTCTTGGGTACTTCTGGCTCTACAGCCCTTGATGAGCTTTGGCCTCCTCGACAACACTCCTCCAGTCATCTCGGTTCTGTACAACGCTCCACCATCTACGGACTCCCAACTCGTGAAGGTCAGTTTCAAATTCATCCTTCCAGCGTTTTTTAGGAGGGTCTTGAGTACTGGCTGTCTTGAACGGAGCACGAAACGACTTAGCCTTGTATGTAAAAGAATTAAAGCATATGGAATTGGGTATGAGATGGATAATGATATGATGATGGGAGGTTGAAAGACAGAAGTGTTGAGTCTTGGGATGTGGATGACTGCGTGGAGCCGTGACTGCGGTCGGATAATCCTCATTGGAAAATTAACCGATTACACAGCGGAACTCGACAATTGATTTAAGCCCGCTCTATTTCGTATTTCGCGGTTTTTGCTTGTTACGTCTCTACTCGGTAATAAGATGCTATTTTTAGTCCAAGTTTCTTATAGTTTTTATGGATTACGCGAGTTAGCGGCATTATTACAGTATGTATAATATCAAAATGAATCAATGCCCCGCGCATCAGCTGTTGTATTGCAAAGACTAATGACATGCTAATTTTGAAAGCTTATGGGTTTTCAAAATACTGCATTCCATGGTTATTAGACCCGTCATGAAGAAGGAAAACATTTTCGAGCTTACAGCGGTAGACTTAGCATGAGAAAAGAAGGATAGCTTACCCTGGAGTTTACTGCAAAGTAAGCCTAAATTACCCCTAATTTATGCACAGCTGACAGCAGTAAAATGTTTTAAAGTATGTGTACATTTTTGAGCATATTGTCAACACATCTGATTTTTCATTGTTAAACATACCATTACACTTACTCTTATAACCCTTACAATTATTTGGGAAAAATACTTTACGATTTCTTGCAACTTGAATAAATGAATATGGACTTTTCGTCGTTATGCGTTATAATGGGTCTAGTTTTATAAACTTGTGTGATACGTTTGAAACTGGAACATATAGCCATGAAGTAGGCAGCATATACAGTGGAATGTGTAGTTACTCGTAAATTGAGTACGTGCCTCCCCCCAGTCCTCTGGTTTCAAGACATGTTCGAAACTCAAACAAACCAACTTGAGGTAGCTCGCGGAAGGTACACGACTGCATAATACGGATGTGACAACGGTACCCTCGGACTGAGTCGTGTACCTAATTAAAATATACCCAGTCACGGGCGGGGGCCGGGACTGATCCCTCCCCGCCACGACAGTCAACGGTAACCTACCGGGACAAGCTGCTCCCAGTGCCATAATGAGCCACATCTTTAAACTCATAACGAAAGATAAAGAATTTTACTTATAAGTGTCGACGTTGCACAAATGCACAATGTTATCGGGTTTCATCCGACTTCTTCTTCTTGAGTTGCAATCTAAGGATTGGTTTGCAGCGAATGTTGTATTTTTCTCCTCCACTCTTGTTTGTTTTGTCATCCGACTAAGATATAAATTAAAAAACAACTGTTATTAATTAGAGTTCTATGTAGGAGAGATGGGACATTCGAGCGCCAAAAATATTTTTAAAATCATCAATTCAATGAAAAATTGAATTATTCAGTGGCTGGTCATTGGAGGCGTGAGTGGTCCGAGAAATTCAACGTGGTACCAGATATTTTTGGTGGGAAGCGAATGACCCATCTCTCATATATAGAACTCTAATATTTATATTAATTTATTTATATTTAATATGGGAAATTAAGGGTGTTTCCGATCATTCATATTAATGCAGGCAGGGTGGGACCCCAAATGACGCCCCTCGTTGAAAATGCTCGGTAAAGCCACTTCAGAGCGGGCATTACATTGCACAATCGCACTTTTTTCCTTGCCCAGGACACGGTGCAATAAATTGAAATAATGTCAATACAGTAATGAAATTAACACGCTTAAGCTTCTGTTTATCGAGCGAACTTTGACCAGTGGCACTGCAAAATATAAATTTAATTAATTATTAAATATACTTAACCATTATAGAGTACCCACTCTAACCCTAGGGCAAATGAATGAGATCCCTATGCAGTATAAATTAGTCTATTATACTGGAAATTAGGTAAGTATTTAATAATATAAATAATAATAATAATACGTGTTTATTGAGAAAATACAGTAGCAGCTAGATTACGGCCTAGGGCCCTCTCATCCACCAAACTGTGCATAACAACTAGTCTACCTTATATTGTAATATTTACAATATATTAAAAAAACTACATGCATACCGAATATCAGTCACACCTTCTTTTATTCATAAAAACAATCCACTAATTCAAATTCGCAACCATCCATGTTCAATTCCTCTCACAGACACACTTGCTTTGCTCAACTGGTGACAGTGACTTTAGGAAAGCAAAGGTTTTTTACTACCATGAAATGGAATAAAAGTTTCATAGGCGTGCTTAAGGGACAGCAGTGCACAAGCCATTATAATAAAGCAGTACGTCATGCACAAAGTTACAGGATAAACAGTAATTAACTGTAGATAAGAAAACTCGTTAACGTGAAAACATCATAAATGTTCAAGCTGAGCATACGCCACGTTATCAACACAGTAATTCACGACACAGTAGATGTATTATGACCCTGTCCCGAGTGTAGTGCACAAAAGAATTGAAAATTGATGTAACCTGATAAAAGGGCCCAGAATCGAACCCGGCACGATCGAGCAACCTCTTCCTAACCTAAAATTGCTTTGTATAAATGGGTTCTTAAGAGTGTACAGACCGTAGGAAAGTGGCAGCCCAAAATTCAATACTTTTTATTTTTTATTTAATTAACTAAGCATGTTATTAAAGATTTGTCCCATCAAAGTTGTAGAAGACTACAACTACTACTACTACCTCATGCATCATATAATAAGGTATTTTCAGTTTTCGAAATTGTTGTTTTTTAATAAAATCGATTATACGTCAAAAGTTATTGTTTCTAAAATATTTGCATGTTTCAGAAAAAACTACAATTTCGAAAATTCAAAATATCTTATAGGCCTAATATATGATGCTTGAAGTATTCTTCTGTAACTTTGATGAGCCAAATCTTTAGTAACATGCTTAGTTAATTAAATAAAAAATAAAAAGTATTAAATTTCGGGCTGCCAATTTCCCACGGGCTGTACACTATTAAGGGTCCCTAAATGGAATTTCAGAGTTTTAAAAATATAATTTTACCGTCTAGGCCTAGGCGTATCGTGAGAAAACTGCAATGAGACTCGTTTTAATTAAAACACAAAACGAATCAAGTTGGGGGTCAAAATGTCAACTAAGTCAGGTACGGTATGGTAAGCTGACTGCAGCAATAAGAAATAATTTAAAGGAGTTTCCCCACAATCTCGTGCGGAAAGCTCTACGGGGGTCCCAAAGAGACGTCGCCAAAGCCAAGCCATGTTCCTTATCAAACTTGGCATCTTAACCACACTTTTCAACGTCTCTTTGTAAGTTCGCTGCGGCAAATTGTATATTACCAATGAATCGCTTTCTTTGAACTTCAGTTGGCGAAAATTGAGTCAAAAGCACCACATAGCGTGACATTGCTAAATACAGTAGCAACAGTCAAACTGGGTTTTTGTGTTACGAGTAACAGAAGATGTAGCGGGGGGGGGGGGGGGTGTCTGAAATGTTATGGGTACAATCGGCAATTAACTCTTAACAACTGAACTTGTTTTATCGACTGCCTGCATGAAAGAACGTACCTTATGATATTGAAGACAGGACGGAAAGAATAAATTTATATCTATCGACAGCAGGAACATAGTACAGGTATGCTGGTAGTTTCGCCCTTTGTCGATATGTGGCCAGTGTTTTTCTATGGTTATTTTTATATTTATATTATATTATATATTATATTTATTTTATTTATATTATGTTCCTAGGGTGACCACTAAGCCCGGAACTTTATTGCTACTTTTTATTTAATTACTTAATGCATGATGAGACTTTTTTATGGGTTTAATATTATGTCAATGGCATCGCAGGTGTTAGGACATGCGGCTGTGGCACTCGTTCCAGACGTGCAACCATCACAAGCGAGAATAATGTACAAGACCATGATTACTTAACGTATAAGGTAAAGATCAGCGAACGAATTTCGACCGCTAGAATGTCTTAAACATGCAATAAGAAAGCTAAACCGTAGATGCATCCTCAAAGCCTGTTTCTGAACATGAGCTTATAAAAACAGATGAGAAGAAAAAGAAAAGATATCGTAGCATCTGGAAGTCAAAGAACAGTTCTACCAGGCGCAGCATATTCATGTTGTAATAACAAAGATAAAACTAACCTGCCGCAACTGTACATCCCAAGATGGTGAGAAGAAGCTGTGAGTTACCGAGAAAACAATGACGAAAGGTAGAAATACTCATCATTAAGGGGTCGGTACACATTATGGAAACGAACAAGGCAGATCACGATGCCAACGGTGCTTAGTACAAAAAGACTCCTGCAGTCGGACACGTGAGGTGCTATCCAAAAGTTATGGGGCATGTCGATAAAGAAAACGACGGGGCAAGACAACCCAATGAGGATCTAGGCCTGAGGGCTGGTAGAGGAGCCTCTCTCTCAACCACAGCTCTATTTCGTCAGGACATGTAGCGTAGTGGTACGGACTCTGACTTTCACCCGAAAGGTTGTTGGTTCGAGTCCCACACTGGCTACATTTTCTGGCCATGCTTCGGAGGGCATGTAAAGCAGGCGGTCCCGGGCTTTCCTAGTTGAGTGTAAGAGAGGGCTTTATAGCCCTAACTCCGCTAGGTTGGCTTAGTAATAGAAATAATAAAAAGTCCTTATTTATTTATTTATTTCGAATGTATGTTGTAGTCAGGAACACGTGTTTATCCTCTACCGATAGAGGTAAGGTATTCATGAGGTACCCAGCAAATGCGGAAAATGTTTCAATTATTTATTTCGAGTCTTGAACCTCAAACATCTGTTTCTTAGTTCATTTCGCTGCCAACTGGACTAGTCCAGTATGCCAATGGTATAGGAGAACCATTGAGGAAACATGAAGGAACGAAAGAGAATGTAACGGCTAACTTATCCTTATGTGGCATATTCTGAAACACGAAGGGCTCCTCAATAACAACATTGAGGGTATGGTTGAAGGCACCAACTCAAGAGGACAACAGAGGAAGAAGTGCCTAGAGGATGTCTTGAAGGACCTAGGGTGCGACACTTATAAAGGAATGAAAAGGACCGCACAAAACAGACTTGGAGAAGAAAACTACAACATTCGCTGCAAACCAATCCATAGATTGTAACTCAAGAAGAACTTATCCCCATATCTTAGACACAATGGGTTGTGGGTATGAATAGCAATGCTTACAGAATATGGAAAGTAATCATGATTGGGGAAGACGACTGCGAAACCGCTGGAACTGACCTCAGACAGTTGGGAGTTAGTATAGATGGTGGATCGTCGTGCAAAACAGAGATGACTGGAGGAGTATTGCTAAACGAGGGCTGCAGAGCCGGAGGAAAACGAAGAAGAAAAAATTGTAACAGCACATGGTAACGTTGGAAACTCAGTGAAAATGTTAAAATAATAGCACACAAAAAGAAGCAAGAAAACAATGGAAATAATGTTTATTTAAGTTTTAAAAAAATCCAATTTTACGGGAAATATTAATAAATAAATAAGGACTTTTTTGTTCTATTACTAAGCCAACCTAGCGGAGTTGGGGCTATAAAGCCCTCTCTTACACTCAACTCGGAAAGGCCGGGGCCGCCTGCTTTACAAGCCCTCCGAAGCATGGCCAGAAAATGTAGGAAGTATAGGACTCGAACCAACAACCTTTCGGGTGAAAGTCAGAGTCCGTACCACTACTCTACATGTCGTGACTATTGAATATTGATTCCAGAACTGTAAATAAGACGTCATAAACATAAAGTAGAAGAAATGTTCCTCCATATTTTAATGTGGCCGTCCCTAGCCCCAAACGCCACAGTTTTGGAGCTCGTTCGTCATGACATACTCAGTGTCAGTTATTGTTTGCATTTGATGTTCAAGAACGGTTGGTGTGGTCACATATTGCAAATCAAAATTGAGAGAAACCTTCATTCTAATTTATTACGTCTGTTGTATGACATTGTATTGAGATTTCCTATGAAATTGTATTTCTGACCTCCAGAAGGTGTTTTTCCCTTAAAACGATGCAGCGATGCCCCCCCCCCCTCCCCCGAAGCCTTGTCTTCGGGGAAACGTCAGTTAGGTACTTATTGACTGCACTTGGCATTCAACCATGTTTCATGCAGGCACTTTGAAGCTATGGCGTCGCAGCCACAAAATCGTGACTGAAAACCATACTCCGACAGTTATATGATCCGATCTTGATAGCCCGATTTTTTACCTAACCAATTTGCTGTTCACTGTCGCAAAGGTGACTCCTAACAGGTGACCTGTTGATCTCGAGACCTCACTCCAAACATGCCGTAAACTCGTGTTTTGCTCATAGCTGTGCTATATATCAAGTATCTTATACAATGGATACGATACTTTATCTATTGAATTTCCCAATTTGACTGTCTTAAGAGCAAATGCGTGTAACCCCACTATGCGTTCTGGCGGATCGGACTCCCCTTGATTTGAAAATCCTGGATCCACCCCATTCGGTACCTGTCCTCTGTGGGGCCATTATCTCCACTATCCCGCTTTAGGTATATGCATGGCGGATTTCTAATAATATAATAGACTTTTTTCTTACTCTTTTGAATCATACAGCAGCACTACCGGTACGCCATGGAGTCTGAGGATGATTTATCGCACTGAATTCGAACGCCCCCCTAAGTCTATAGTAACTGGTGCATATAATCGAATTCCTTTTTAAACCATTCATCACGCCAGACAACTAAAGCATCAATTGCAGCTCGTCTAACGCTCTAATCCTAAACCATAATTCAAATGGAGGAAACTACTACGCAGAATAAGTAGTGCCATAGACTAAAGATAAATAAGTAGCACCTACTGTAGATCCTGTATTCCCATGGATAACAATAAGAATAACAGCGCAGACAAATGGTTCAACAAGGTTTGGCATCTGGTTCCAAAGATTTCAAAGAATAGATCACCCACACGCTCTTATGGCTTTCCCATACAAGTCGCGCCCTGAGTAAACAATGAGTGCTGCCCCCTGTGCTGTGGGCGGCCATCACGATCAGACACATTTTACATAACAACACAACAATTTGTATCATCTAGCACTGGTTAACTTGAGCAACATTGTCACATCTAGCCCGCCCCTACTTGGGTGGTACTTTTTTCCATTGGGAGAGACCAGGAAAGGAGTTCAATGAACATGCCGGTAAATGAGATGCATGCACATTGTCGACCTCGGGCATTGCCAAAGGCGAGGCTAGACAATGGAGCAAAACCACAGTTAGAAATCAAGTTTTTTTGTGTGCCTTTTGTTATAATTTGTTGAATTCGGAGCAACTTGGCTGTTTTTAGTAGATGTAGAAGAGGTTACGGCACCGTAGGTTAATGAAGAAGATCCTCTCATAATAGTTTGTAGACTGTCGGCGATAGGTACAGCCGAAGTTTTACTTCATGGAGCATCACCGGAAGCTGAAGGGCTATGGCCCCGCCCGCAACCCTAGTAATTCTACGGAGGAAACATTAATCAAAAAATTGAAGTTGTGTTATTTCCGCATAAAGCAGCCGGCCTACTATAGAAGGGGAGGTGACAACAGCTGGGCTTGGATCGGAGAGCTGACTGGTGAACTGGAATGAGGTGATAAATTTCAATAGGCACTTACGCAATAAAAAGGAACGGAAATTTTTTAAACATGTCAAAAAAAAGGTTGAAATAGTTGGCCCGAAACAGGAAGAACTGCTTTATACTCTACTATACTTAGAATGAAATCATGTAAATGCTGTTCACTACGTCAGTAATTACAATCAAGTGGAAAATATTGAAGTTATATGCATGATACATGGATTATTCATTCAAGTTCCTTCCTTTATTCACTACTTACAGTACAGAAGTCAACTTTTACTGACTGGTCAACTCGTTACCAAACCGCCAACAGTGGATGTTTGCGAGTAAGTTAGTTATTTAATCAATCAATTAATCTTTGTCTATGACTCATTAAGATGGGATAGACAGCCTTTCTCCACAAAAGAGTAGGTATCTAACTGCCTGGATCGAGAAATACATTTTGGACGACGTTCGTAGCCTGCGGCATATTTTTGATCAGCGATTCCAGCACTAAATAGACACCCTGGTTATAATATTGAGAATAATAATGCAGCGTAGAGAATAGAGAAAGTATAGCACAAAATCGACTTACTACGTAAATGCCCATGTTAACTGGCCAGATGGGAAATTTGGAGCAGAAATAAGCAAGAAAAACATTTCAATTCAATAAAGGGGAGACTAATAGTTGGCATTAGGCAGGTGTCGTGTCCTCGTTGGCATGGAGGACAATGCACACCAACCAGATGATGCTGGTGGTCCATTTGACGCAAGAAAGTGTGCCAAGGACGCTGGTCGTCGCACTGTACCTACTACTGCAGGTCTGCAGAAGTACATTGCGGATCATGCGAACGAGAAGACCGAACGGGAGTTTATGGGATACATGTATAGGGTTTAATGGAAGAGAATAATATACAATACAATGCGACATACTGAGTCAAGAAGAACATGCTGGAGACAGACTGAGTCAAGAAGAACATACTGGAGACATACTGAGTCAAGAAGAACATATTGGAAACATACTGAGTCAAGAAGAACATACTGGAGACATACTGAGTCAAGAAGAAGAAGATGGTTGCAAGGCTTGGGACCGCGGACTAAACCTATTATGTCAACTACCCTTCTCATTTTTGTTTTTTCGGTGATTGGGCTACCTGTATCACCGCTCGGGAGTCTTCTTTATTCCTCCTGTCCGTTGGTTTACACCAACATTCGCATCACCACCACATACAGCAGTAACTATTATTAATCCTTCTTCAGTTGCCAGCATTCCGTCCCGTGGATCGACGAGGGTACCTATTTCTACAATTGCATACCTATAATATCTAGACGTAATGCCGTAATTCCGAATTGGCGCAATAGAGATTCCTGTAGGAATGGGAAATCAACCCAAAATAGATAAACTGAAAGGCCATGAAAGGGGTGTTATTCATAAGATAATAAAATAAGGTTACAAGTGAGGAAGTGTCTAACATCAATTACTGTGTCTGGACTAGCATACTGTCGTTCGTTTTGGAAGGTAAATACATTTGGCTTCACAGTATTACACGAACTTCATAATAATTAAGCCGTACTCCTAACTTAGAGTTAACCCTACTGGTTAATGAACTAGCTAGTTGGGTCGCGTTAGGGCTGCAGGCCTATTTGACTGAAGAAAGTGTGCCAAGGACGCCGCGCCGGTCCGGCCATGACGTCGTACCATACTGATACAAAATAACATAATCACGGATGCTGTGAACAAGAAGAAAGAACGGGTTTGGACATGGAACAGAAGCTATCTAAATCATACGATAGGTACCGGGCCTGTTTGGGGCCGAGTATAATAGATCCTCGCGATCTGTATCATTATTACAAGTCCCAACCTAATCATCCAATCAATGAGTTTGTAGGGTTAAAATGCAGGGCGTTCTTTTCTAATGGGCACAAACCTTTCTACGCATGTGGGTACCTATACAGTCCATTTTCACCACTGAAAATGATCCCGGCGTGTGCACTCGCATAAGTGAAATATAATTTTCAAGATTTAATCAGATTTTTAGGTATTAGTCGTTGTGCGTATTCTGCAGTCATTTCAACCTATGATAATATTGCCCGCGTTGCATTTACATGTGGCTAGGGGAATATTTTCGCCACACTTATTTAAATATTGTAAGAAGATCCAACCAAAGGGCTTTCTTAGAGAAACTGAGACAAACTTATTATCAAAAACGGCTGGAATGATTTTTTCTTCACATATATTTTAGTCGTTATTATTTTCAACAAGCCCCAGCTCCCTTGATAGTTTGGTCCTGAAGGCAAAAAAATAAGAATTTTCATGAAAAATTACAGTTGCACCTCCCTTCCCATTGCCGGCGATGCTAAAAATCAACAGCAAATAACACGCCCTGAAAATATTGTCCTCAGTTACTTTACTTTCTCACCAGTGAACCGCGTTGCCTTATTTCTGCCAATTATGGGCTACTTTAAAGCAAGAAGGTCAGCAAGGTTGGACTGAGCCCTGAGGAGCATCACACGAGACGTCTTGTCGCAACAGAGGCTGAATATTAATAAAGGCTTTCTTTTTAATCCTTCATGTCTATACTAAGGTCTCTGACGCACTCACTATGTTATGGGTTTTACAGTAAATTTTCCTTCTGTGACTACGAATGATGGTCTATTATAGAGTCACTTGACTTGAGTCTGGAAAAATGGCATTGAAGTAGCTACCTAGATAACAGCTTCTATATTATACGAGTTAAGTTAGTAGTTATTCTCAATCAGTGGCGGAACCAGAAGCGGATGCAAATCTAAAATGCTTAAAAATCTACCGATTCGCACAGTTCTTTTCAAAATTTTCCCTGGCGGCAACCCAAGGACCCTCCACCCCACGGGAGTTAGCATAGTTTGCAGTTTATAATGAACTATACATTTGCTTTAGCTTAGGGAAGGGGGTTTAATTTTCCTATGGGTCAGGGCCGAATTCCCCCCCCCCTCTGCCGACTCATGTTAAAGCCACTCCTGGTCACTCCTGGACAGATTAGGTACATAGCTAAAAAATAAACTCATGTGAAATGCTTAAAGCTCACCATTTGGCAATTGTATTCTCTAAATGTTTTAAAATTTATAACAAATGGCTAAGCCATCTCAAGACATGTTGAGTAGTGGTACGGACTCTGACTTTCACCCGAAAGGTTGTTGATTTGAGTCCTACACTTCCTACATTTTCTGGCCATGCTTCGGAGGGCGTGTAAAGCAGGCTGTCCGGGCCTTCCTAGTTGAGTGTAAGAGAGGGCTTTAAAGCCCTAACTCCGCGAGATTGGCTTAGTAATAAAAAAGTCCTTATTTATTCATTTATTTAAGCTATCCCCTCCACTTCCTCTGGTGAAAATCCTGGATCCCTCCTGTATATCAGCCAGCAAAAACTCTGTGGTACAAAGGCACAAATCAGAAAAACTACTCCTTTGTTTAGACCAAGAGGTCAAAAGGGCGTCACATATCAAAGAAAATATTTAACCGCAAAAAATCCCCCACAATTATTTGAGAGCACACGAGTTCCCTACAATCAATCGCCATCTTTGATATAATAGGTCCATATCGGGCTATTATTACAGCAAAGATAGCGACAAAGACAAAGCCCCATAGTTACAGCCTCCAGTCACGTCTTCTGCTGGAGAACAACTTGTAGTTGCGAACTGTCATTTCAATACTACACAAAATTATCCGGCACTAATTCGAAGGTTCTTCAGCGCATAAAAACAGCCAAGAATATCTCGTGTTGGTGCGTCATTGTATTTCAATGACCACCAGTCTTCAACAGAGTTATGGAAGTCCGGTTTTGTAGATGAATAGTTAAATATCTTATTAGGCAAAGCACGAAGAAAGTTTTTAATTTGTAAATAAAAAGCACTTTAAAATAATATAGTATATATTAATAGGACTAAATTTTTAAAGTACTGCAGGCGTGCTCTGTCGTTTAAATAATAACTTTTTCTGGGGTTAGAAATCTTAATATTAAAAAAAATTAGTAGCACATTCCATTCTAAAATTATTTATTTACATTTTTAACCCCCGGAATAAATTTAAGTCATTCTCTAAACGGAATGGTTCAATGGATGCAATAAAATTTCAGTGCCATTTTAAAGTACAGTATTAATTAGCAAACTAGGTACCTACCTATTGTATAGGTAGTATACATCGCATATGAGTAAATTTGAATATGAAAATGTCCAGTTTATTTGCAAATTTGAGTTAAATGAGGGAATATGAAGCCCAAGGGATCGAAAGTACGTCTCTGCCCGAACCGCAAGTCTAGGTTTTCCAGAACTTTGGCACATACGGCATGTTTTCTGACAGGTTCAACGCCCTTTACAGGTAATAGCTCACTGGTACTAATGACTAGTAATAGAATACTGGTGCAATGACATTTCAGCGCCATTAATAAGCTGTTACAATAGATGGCTAAAGTTCAACTTAGGCGAGCGTTTTCAATGTGCTGCTGAAAAATTGCAATTAAAGTACAGTCCCGTTTGAGTGCCATTAGCCATAGCTGGTCGAAACACACAGCTTCCCTGGTTGAAATTCTTGACGAGCAGCAATATGTCAACCATCTCTTTAGAAGATAGCTTTCTCAGTACAGTACAGTCAGTACTGTCACTGAGGCACTAGCACAATGACAGAACTACCTGATTTTAACGATATTTTGACGATTTTACTTTATTCTTTCTTGTTCCTGTTAATTACTTGTATTGTATAATTTAACAGAAATATATATTTATTTATTTATTTATAACGTGAAACATGTGTCAATGATCAGCGATTGCAATAACCGTGAACACCCCCATTTGCATTGCAAGAGACGTGTAAGAACGCGCAAACACTTGCTATTCTTGCTAATGGGAATGGGAGCAACTTTTGTACGGGAAAATACTTGCGCCCAAAAAAATAAGATCAACCGTACCCAACCAATCAAAACATTTAGATTTGACGTCGTTTCTCAATGGATTTCAATACGAAAGTAGTCCATTGGTAAGTGTGGGGTGGTAGTTGAATATATAATACATATATATATATATATTTTTAAATCTTAACGCTACGCCCTTTGGGGTATGTTTATGTATAGTGCAGTACTGTGGTTTTGAATGAGGTTGGTGTCAGCAGTGGCGGCGCTACGGAGGGCCTGGCCCCCCCGAAAGTTTCTCTGCCCCTCCCTGGGCTCCCCACATATGAAATATTTTACATGTTATATCTAGCAGAATTTTTGTAATTCAAAAACGTCAGAATTAAAACTGGTTACATTTTACTTACCTTCATTATACCTACTCCCAATGAAAAATGTTTTGTTTTTTCATTGGTCCCCCACATAGAAGTCATGCCCCCCCCCCCGCCTTTAAATTTCTAGCGCCGCCACTGTGGTGTGGTGTGCACTGGTGTCGTTCATACAAAGCGCGCTAGACAAAGAGTTGCCCAGATACCGTCTACAACACTTTGCCTTTGTCTATTGTACGATTTTTTGGTATAATAAATAAAGTTGAATATGTATTTACAAGTTCTACGGGACAAAAGATACCCATGGTACCCAAAAGAGGTCCATTTTACATGAAAGCGACACAAAAAGAGGCAAAGGCAAAAAAAATGAAAAAATCCGTTATAGTTATTACAGAAATTAAAAGATATAGAGAAAACTGGACTTGGCGGACTTCGAACGCACGATCTACGCCTAACCGGGCCATCGTCTTAACCGCTGGACCACAAGCCCCGACAAATGCAGTTAATTCTAAATATATGATCTTATTGACAAGATTTGTATTGCTAGACAGGTTAGCACAACTTTCCAACCGAACAAGTCTGTTTAAAGGCAATGCTTTATTCAATACATTGCAGTATTATTACTATATAATAATATGTTATATATACCATATAATATATAATATATTTAAGGATGTTCCGGAAATACGGCAGAAGTGAATTTTAACGTGTTTACTTACAGTATGTAAAGAAACTTAATATAATTATATGTATGGTACTATAAAGAACTAACTAAGGTGGAGCTGGAGCCAGAAAACCTGAAAAGTTCTTAAGTAACCCTTCAGGCCCCAAATTTAGGCAAGTTTATAAATCGCTTACGCTCGCAAGGCGTGCGTCTAATACTATTATTACTATTATTGTCCTATTAGTGGGTAATACTGGGAGAGTTATGAAGAAATGGAATGGTATATGAAAGCTCATCATACGGGAATTGCTCAATAACGCAATAAGATAGATAAGCTGAAAACAATAGTGTGCAAGTTTATCCAATGATTAGCCAATTTATCGCGCAAATTTGCCGTCATTTAGTCACCTATTCTAAGAATAATAATTTAATATCAATTTATTTGACGGCCCAAACATCGCAATAACTGGTCACATTAAACGAGCAGTGACTCTGCCTAAATTAAAATTCCTATACGAGGTATTGCCTAGTGGCTAGTGTCAGTAGATATGAGCTGTCAGTCTACTTTTCCTATTTCACAACTTCACCTACTGCATTTAGCCTACTAATAATTTTTTAGGTGATTAATAGGAAATTCTGTAATTATAAATTTCAAAATAGGGCTGAACAAATTAATCAGAAGTACAAATTTTTTTTACTACCCTTCTTGCTTCTATTTTCTATATTTCCAGAAAATAAAATAGTCTCCTTTTTTCTTTTTCCTCGCTTCTGCCCCCAGGTGAGGTTGCTGGTTGTCTTCCATTCCTTCGCTGCTTCGGGGCTGCAGTTGCTCCTACAATTGTGTGGTCTTGGCAGACTTTCGCTTCTACTACGTCTTCTTCCCTCAGCTTCGATATGTTTTACCCGCTTGATTAGGTCATTTGCCTGTCTTCTTTCGACTTGGGCCGACCATGGCAGTCGTCGATCTCGGGCTTTAAATACAATAGTACTGCCACAAAATCATAGGACGCCGAAGCTTGACTTGACTTATAATGATTGAAATAAGAACTAGCCTTGCACTAAGTGTATATAGACTGTACCTGTATAGTACTAATAACTACTAGTAGTATTTAGTTGAGCATGTTGGTGCCAAACTCAGAAAGTTGAGTTTAGTGCCGTCCTTTTCTCAGGCAGCAGTTCAGGTCTTGCCTTTAAGCTCACGCGTTCACCTTTACATATCTCTATTTATTTCATTTGTTTATTTATTTATTCTTTCGTTCTTCCTGCCAATCACCTCATCCTATCACACTGTGGCGGCTCCGACTACTTCGCAAGTGTACTTCAGCACCGGTACCGGTAAGCGTCACCTACACGTCGCAAGGTAAGCCACAGTGCTCCTGAACCCCCTTCTAGCGCCCAGTCGCGTCTAGTATTTCTTAAGTGAATTCGGAATCTAATACGAGTCACCTTTACAAACATCAGTTAAGAAGTTGTGGTATATGATCGGAAATGCATTATCTAAGAATAGAAATTTCTCTAGATAAATTTTGCCCATTCTACGCTAGGCAATTGTCCGGTAGGTCAATTCAGTGCTTAGTATAGGTAGCCGATATGCCGATATTTAACCAAGGTATAATTATTTACCATGGAACTGTTGCTATATATCTGCACTTAAATAGGAAAGTACAATATGTACGGGTTTACTCGTAGCGATTCTTTTTCCAAGGTTCTCTTAAACTAAATCCGTGGTATTAAGTAAACTTGACGGAGCAAATTTTGTTCGGCTGGGCTGCCGATCGATAGCAAATATTGACTGACGGAGAACCTGTTTACCGACCACTAACAGCTCCTTCCACACCGCCCTCTATTATGGCTCCCTATTGCAAACGCGGATAGGCTGAAGAAAACCACAAGAGAGGCATCAAACATGGAAAAGGCACAAATGTACGATATAATTTACCCCTTCTTATGGGTAGTCCAATGATGGTATCTTAGGAAATGCAAGTGTGCGAGCTTCGCTGAAAAACAATGCAGTCAAAATAGGAAAAACATATGTAGGATTTATCAAATTTGGGGGGGGGCAGCTACCCCCCTGCCCCCCCCCCCCCTGTATCCGTCAATGCCACCCAGTCTGGGTATCGTTCCAGCGGGTAAAATTTACCCACTGGTGAGCCTGCATGTATCAAATAGTGCATCGACGTCCAGAATAAAATAACATTTCGCAGTTGGTATAAGACTTCCTTTCAGGAATGCTGTTTGCCCGCAGGAACCATTATCGAGACTTGGTGGGAACGGAACTAAAAGTCTTCAGTAATCCCCTTTTAAGAATGTAAGCTGGTAACCGATGGTCTCCTTGAACGTTTTGTACCGGTAGGTCCTATTGTGTCGGCCGCACTTGACCCCGATTCCATATAATATTGACATAATTGAATATGGAGCTGTCAATCTGGTGGCTGGGCCCGTATGCGCAGTGCTACCAGCCTTGCGTAACGCAACTGCCTATAACCTATTGGACGCCCCACTGTGCAATGCTCTAAAAACGCTAAGGGCGGGACGGGATAGAATGGCTAATTGAACTCGACTAGAAGTGCGAAGTGCAAGTTTTTGGAAAACGTTAGTGGCACTGATTCTAACATTAGCAGTAGCAGTAGCATAACATGTTAAATCATCCAGGGGGTTAGCGCAAAATAACCCCAATTATCACTAGTTTTGATAAATTTAATCACCATCATTAATAAGCTAAACATAGGCGGTGTTCGGTGGAGCGTCGTGCAAAGCCCCGATGACTGGAGGAGTGTTGCCGAGCGGGCCAAAGCTCGCATCAAGTCCTATGGAGGCGGAAAAAGAGGAAGAGAAAATTCCGGAGAGTGATGATCGTAATTTACAATCCCCTGGATAATTTGGGACATTGAAATAATGGCCGCCCCAAGAACGGCCACAGTGACCATAAGTCCGTAAGTTATACTCAATTACAAGCCGGCCGCCTTACCAAGTTGAATCCAGCGGACCAGAGCAGGTTCAAAGATGCAGATAACTTGGTAGTGTGCACAGTGCCGGTAGGGAAACATGGTAGGACTTGTCCTGGTCACCTCCGAACTAACCGTGTGACTCCACTGTGTTTCCCAAGTGGCCCGGAATCCACTATAATCAGGAAGTCCCCTGTCCTATGGGCCCACACCGTGGCCTGGGACTGTGTCCAACCACACTACTACTACTTCTACTATACTCAATTACATATAAGATGGAAGTTTCTCCACGAACTATGATAAAAGTTAGGATTAGTATCGGAAACTTACTCTTCTTCGTTTTTAATTGCACTACGTACAATATATTCGCATTAATTGGACAAACCATGTAGAGAATATTCCAATCACTCACCCACCATGTTTCAAAACCCTCAGGCTCAGGAAGAATTACCTTAAAACACCGCTATTATCACGAAGAATCTGCCAGAAGACGGCAAGTTGTTCTAGCACGTTCGCCAAATTTTTATCTGCCCAAGGCTGCAGATGAATCGCTATCTTCTCCAATTACGCAGATTTGAACCAGTGTAATAGCTAGCCCTATAGTTCACGTACACACCAAACAAGGACATTAGTTTTTACTACCTCAAATTAAAGAAAACAGCCAGAAATAATAATAAGCATTTACTTGCAGCTTTGTTCGAAGTCCGCGAGCGTATGTAATTTGTATCGAGAACATGCTCAGTTAAACATTTCGTTGAAATGGTTGGGGTAGCGATTAAAGACGACGTATAGAGAAGCAAATAATACCTAGAGATTCTTTTACTGCCAAGTGTATGTACCTAATGAGAAAAGAGCCTGTTTTAAATTAAAACGATGGTATGTTTAAGTGTTGAGAATTTATGGGCTTCGTCGGTAACTGGTTTACAGTACCTAGCTAGATGGAGAGGTTCAATTATAGATGTCAGTGGGTACCGTAGTATTAGATGTTCTGGTGCAGTTTACAGAAAAAACTACATATCATCTTACTGAGGATTTCGGGTTTATATTGATTTCGATAGGTTTTGAATTAGGTACGAGTTAGATGGGAAGCCGTGACTAAGCAAAATGTTCCACGCAACCCTTTGCCGCTTTATTTAAGTTATCCAAAGATTTATTTGAAGGATTATTTTGACAATATGGTGCGGCATAGTCCACTTGATACTAAATAAATAAATAAATAAGGACTTTTTTGTTCTATTACTAAGCCAACCTAGCGGAGTTAGGGCTATAAAACCCTCTCTTACACTCAACTAGGGAGACCCGGGACCACCTGCTTTACATGCCCTCCGAAGCATGGCCAGAAAATGTAGCCAGTGTGGGACTCGAACCAACAACCTTTCAGGTGAAAGTCAGAGTCCGTACCACTACTCTACATGTCTTGACTGCAATACTGCAATGGACCTTGAAACGGACGGTTGAGGTTCGAGACTCAACAGAAACGGAAACAAATTCCGTCTACCCTCGGCCAACCCAAGCCTAATGGGTGCCTAAACCAGTAGGGGAAAACGCGGTTGTCGGACATGTTGCTGACCGCGACATTCTAAATCAGTGGTTCCCAACCGGAGGCCCGCGAGACCCAGGCAAAAGGTCCGCGAGAATGCCTGCAGTGACTTAAGAGTTGTAATTAACAAGAAAATTAAGCCGAGAATACAACAACTTTTAAAACATTTAAAACAACTTTAAAAAACATGCGTGCCCAAGTTTCACATTAGCTTTGTCGTACAATAAATTCATACCGTAAGCTAAATATAGCGATATCCTTGAAAGCCTTTTAATTCTTTTAAAAAAAAAATACATATATATATATATAATAATAGATGTAAGGGGTGGCCGCAGTGACACTTTGTCGGCCTGAGTGGTCCCCAGACCGTTAATGGTTGGAAACCACTGTTCTAAATAGAGAACTACATACAGAAGTGGTCAAGAAACTGATCCTCTACCAGTTCTCAGGCTTTGGCCCTCGTTGCGTTGTCGTGATACGGCGTTCTTTCACGATCCAATGATTTTTCTTAAAAAGTGGAAAAAAGTTCATGAACTAAATAAATTTCATACTCCTATTTTACCTTGAAATATATGCCAACAATTCAATTCCCATTGTTTTTTTCGTGACTACAAGAATGTATAAAATGTCGAAACTGTAAATTATTATGATATGACCACGAAGAAAGCGAGATGCCCTAATGAAGCAACATTATGGGTCTCAACACCCAAGGTTAAATAAACATAAAAAAGACTGAGCAACATGGGATCTAATGGGCATAATCAACGACCACTCAATTGACAGAAGCATAAAATGATGGGAAAATTACTAAACAATGCCAATATTTAGCAAGGTTAAGTCTCACCAGGTCTCTGACTCTTTTCACTTTTGTGCGCATACTTTCCATTGTTACGGTCGAAAATCGGGTTGTCTTGGGAAATTGGTACCGATTCGTCAATGTCAAATATTCAAATGCCCATCATCAACGAGTGATAGGTGGAGAATGGTGATGCTGTCGATGTAATTTGTGAAAAAATCGTAACTCGAATTTCGACGACCAAAAGAAAGTAGGAAGCACTAACTTATTATTGGCGCTCGCTAAGGAAATAGGCTTCCATAGATTAAATAGCCACGCGACAAATTATAGAAGAAGCCTTCTTCCGTGTCCGTAGTCGCCTTAGTCTTCTCATCGATCCTCAGCAAAGGAAGTCAAATCTAAAATAAGTAGTTCCACTATATATGCAATGATGATGTACTACGGAAAAAAAATATTGAAGCAGACAATTTAAAAAAAATGGCACTGGGGAACATGGCAACAGGAATGCTGAAGGGAAAGACAGTGGATTTAAAAAGTCTGTAATATACTGCGTGGAAATTTTGCGCAATCAAGGAAATACCCGAGAAGAAAAGCTAAAATGTTCTATATCTGCTGCCTGACCGAAATTAACAGGAAGACTCATGACTAATCATTGGGAATTTCTCAAAAATGCTAGTATCAAATAATAAAATGACATCATAAGAAATATCTAGTTAATTTTAGAAATTGCAAATTCCTTTCTGATCCTTCAGGAACTATTCCTTGTAATTGTACAAAATTTACTTGTACTAAAGAACACTTCTGCAAAGTAAATTAAATGTACATCAGATAAAAATTATTCGGTAGGTACTCACCGATTTCTGCGAAGAAAGAAAATGAGGTCCAATGTACATACTCTTGACTACCTAAGAAAAAAAAAATACAGTTAACATTTTAAATACTGTTCAGTAAGGGTATTAAAGATGTGTGCCGCAAAACTATTATAAAAATCTATTAAACTCAGTCTATGAAAGATTTTGAATAAAAAAGTGTTTCAAATGTCATCCTATCGTAGTCGGGTAGTACGTGTAGTCGGGTGCTTTTATCAAGTTGAATTTGGAAATTTTTTTTAGTAAAAACAAACAGAATTAAAAAGAAGTATTTACTTCGAGACTAAAGAGGTAAAGGTCGTTTTTTTTCATATTCCAATTCTTAACCAATTACCAAGTACATGCCCTTTTCTTTGCAGTTGTGGAACGAGGAATTAATTAATTTTCTCAATATAACCTTTACTCCAGTGGCTTCTAAAATATATCGAAATCTCGGCGTTAAGTGTGAATATGCGGAATAGTCCGTAATACTCCACCGAATTCAATTATTTGTGCCCTACTCTGAACGCGGACTCGGTAGGCAGTCATGAATTAAAAGGTAAATATTGATAAGCAGCCTATGGCGACCTCTGGAGCGCGCGTTACTGCCAAGGTTCCATTAGCAGGGTTAAACCATCAAGTACCTGGCCACGATTTACGAATGAAAGGTCGACATTTCTGGCCAATCACCGGCAATTATCACGGCGATCGTGTAAATTCACGTCTAACGCAGTAGGCAGGGGGACCAAGTAGGGTACTTGTCCAGCCCGCTGCCGAAAACATGTTGGTAACTTTTACAGGACACTTATAAATAAATAAGGACTTTTTTTGTTCTATTACTAAGCCAACCTAGCGGAGCAAGGGCTATAAAGCCCTCTTTTACACTCAACTAGGAAGGCCCGTGACCGCCTGCATTACATGCCCTCAGAAGCATGGCCAGAAAATGTAGCAAGTGTAGACTTATAAGTGCATGTAATATTAGAACATATATCAGTAGGGAAGCCTCTATAAAAGCTTTAGGCACGATTTATGGATCAAGCGATTTTCGCGCAGAAACTTGCCAATAAAGGAATAAAAATGAACAATTTGGAAATCAAATTCACTCTGCCTACTGTAACTTCATAGCTCACAATAACTATTTTTATTTATCTAGTCACAACACGAAAATACGCCCATGTGGAAAATAAAGACAATTTTCTATCTTTCTTTTTTATTTCTCATATAAGTCCTTCAAGAACCTCCGGGCCCACATGACCAGTTGTTCCACAACTGCGCACTGCTTAATGGCGGAGGGGTTCGAAAAATTATTACAAAAAAGTAAGTTGTGTTATCTCAGAAAAAAAAATTGAGACTATCCAGCCTTCTTGAAAAGAGGTTTTGATTTGTAGGTCCAGCCCATAAGGTGTATCCCCCAGTTTTTCAAAAGACTCGAGACAAAAAAATCCTATAAATACGACTAGGCCAAATTACCTAGGAAGCCGCAAACTAGGCGTAGTTATAAAGAAGTTAAATGGACGGGAGAAATGTAGTTCAAAGGAAATGGTAACGTCACACTTGGTAGCCAAAGGGTAATTTAATAACTACAAGTAGCACTTGAAGGTCGGCCAGGAAAATTCATTTAATATTTAAGATAATCATCGACGTGCTGTGCTCGCCCTTCATGCAGTTCACGGTTTTTGCTATGCATTGCTACAGGATATCGCACAATTCAAAGGCAGCGACCGAATTTACCCTCCGGCTATTCCCGGTTGCACGTTGATTTCAATTTTTTATTTGCATAACAAGAACAGCAACTACTGAAATTTGCATTAAACTTTTTCATTTGTCAGAGAACCTCTAAAAACGCCTAGGCCCGACAATCAAATGAGGGATCAGGGGTAGGTCTAACGATCACTGCTCAAATTGGGATGTAGGGGTCCACAACATGCCGGGCAGTCATGTTTTCCCCTACCGATAGATAGGTTGGGTGGATAATTTTCATTTTTATGTTGAATCTCGAAACTTGGCCATCCGTTTCATAGTCTAGTTCTCAGGCCAAGTGGACCATATTCCCAATAATCTCCTCAAGTAGAAATTAAATGTCGATGTGATCTTATGGTAAATTCGGAGTGATATCTTTTTATCCATTGCCTTCTTCCCATCGATATGGGAATTTAACGCCTAATGCGGGACAGTCGAGATCCTAGAAAAAGATAACATCGTTGGCCCAAAGACTATGAGGATTGGCCATGCGGAGCAAATGGCTCAACACGGAGCTCCTAACTGCGTGTATAGAACATGAATGCAGGGTAGAAGGGGGCATGGAACCGAAGCGATGGAGAGCCGAGGTGGAAAAATCACAGTGGCGGCTTGACAGAGGAAGGATTTGGGTGTCTGGAGGGGGTTGGTGCGAGAAGTCATAGCTCACCCCAAGATGTAGAAGAATAGGAAGAAGAATAGGAAGAAGAGAGCGAAGAAGACGGGACAGGATTGACAGTTAGATGTCTTCAATCCGTCATTGCCAAATTTTGAAGAATAATCAAACTTGTCTTGTTCTGCTATTCTCCTTCCTACTCCTTTTAGAAAATTTAGTTCGTTTTAAGTCTCATTGCGTAGTTGTAAAAAATAGAAACAAATAAAACAAGAGCTAAATGAATTTATCAAAAACTTTAAGCAAAAAAGGGTGTTTACAAGGAAGGGAAGAAATGCCAGAGAAGGTTAGAGAAAGGTTACAGTCCACAAGCTACCTATTTACCAGCGCACTCGAAAGTTCACGTGGCGCCAAAATGTTGAGATTTGTAGACATGAAAACAATGAAACCAAGCTTTCAATGGGGCTTTACGCTTTGTCGGCTAATGAAGAAGTTCAATAAGTTTTGGTTTCTCATCAAAGGATACTTTTGAATAAGGTTCGATAAACCAATCACAAGTTAGTACCTACTTACTTATACGATATAATATATGCTTGGTTACAAACGTGGCCAACTCCAATTCTTCACAAAATGGGGTTTTGATCGGACCTTGCAGAAAATTTTAATGTCCACCTGCAAATTGTAAAATAAAGTGACAAAAGCAGCCAGATTGTGTACAGAAGCGCTGAGAAGTCTAGGGTTAGTTATAAACTTTACCAAATTGTCAACAGAAAATCCGCTCTCCTGAAAAATTACACAACTTGGAATTGGCCATGTTTGTAAACAGCCTCCTGTATAGATGGTACATAATTGGTGACAGGACATTTATCGTAAAGTAGTGGCACGGCGCCCGTACCGTACGGGCTCTGAATATCACCCGAAACTCAGTTGTTGGTTCAAATCATATCAACGACAGTTTAATTGAAATATTCGTAAATAATAGTTTATATCACTGAATTAGTGCAAATAGTACTAATGTAAAACCTCCAAGGCCGGTATAGAACATGTAGTAGACTATATCTCATAATTATATCAAGAAACTCCAGCCCTTGATTAACACGCATTGTCCGCAACTGCAATGGCACACTAACCTTTAATACCGCATGTCACTCCTGTGCTACCAGTGCCTGCATGCTATAATTCTACTAATTATTACCAGCCTACAGTTAACAATTGTCCAGGCCCAGTTATTCTTTCTCGGTATCCCATAGTCGCCCTCATATGTTCTTTATTTACGACATAAATTTGTCCTTCATTTACTTGTTTCACCCATAGACCTACATTTAAGCGGTCTACTTGTAAATAGGCAAACAGCAACAACTCGTACAATAAATGTCTTCAGTTTCATGTGCATTGGAAATTGGTAATTTAAGGGCAGGGTCGTAATAGACAATTTTCAGAGCAGACAAGTCTGGCAGTCAAAGATTGTATAATAAGAGAGTGATAGTCGACACAGTCGAACTGCGGTTTTCTCAGGCTACTTAATAGAACGTAACTTTCCGTATGGTAAACTTACTATCAACAGTAGGAACAAAATGACAGTTTCGCCCTACATACATACGGCTAGGTGTTTTATTTTGTAAGAAAGTGGTCACAAAACCATGTAGTTCCAAACTTAGAGTATGGACACTAGTGTAGGTCACCAATGTAGGTTTACTATCTGGCTGGCTTATTTGAAAGAGAAAAACAATTCGAACTTTTGCGTCACTTTATTTAATATTCACTTCTTTCTCTCTGAATCAAAAATAATTAATTTTTTTGAAAACATTAAATTAGAATCTTGAAAAACCAGTCAGGAAGTCAGTTTTTCTCCTCAACAAATCTTGTCACCTAGGTGGCCAGGTAACCTAGAAACAAAGTCTCCGTTGCTAGTTAATTGATTAAAAAATAAATGTGGTCCCCACACTAGTAAATGAAAAAAGAAACTACGTGGGTTAGAGTGGATAATATCTGCAAGCGTCGCAACATCACAAAACGACAAACTAACCCATATCTTAAAATAACTGGGAAATAAAACTAACCCACACGTTTGAAAACAAAGCAGAAGACATTGTTTTACCAAGTTCCACCTATATCTAGCAATAAGTTACGACAGGCAATTTATTCTTTACTCCTGTGTTTAAAATTATCGTAGCTAGTGGTAAGTTAGTGTTATTCATAGCTATTCCCAGGTTATAAGCGGATAACTTCTACTAATATGTTAGTGCTACGTCTGCATATGATAGAAGAATGCATAGAAGAAAACATAGACTCCAGTGTCCCTCTCTGTGACCGCCAATATATAATTTCAATTACATAATTTTTCCTTCTAAAGTGTCAGCGGGAAAGTGAGCGAACTCGCGGCATGCGTGCGTGAAGGCCAGCAGTCTTGCAGCTACACCACGTTTTTAAGCGCAGTCCCTCCTAATAGTGTTACGGTACCTGGACTCTGCGAGGCTGAACCTGGCCCCCGCGCTTGAGTAATACCTGAAATATAGCTACTAGTACCTACTCTACTTGCGACACTTCTCTGGGTCCTCCTCATTTACGTTTTTTTTAACGACCCTCGATAGCATTGTAATAATAGAGAGGAAGTTCGGATCAATGTTCGCGGCCTTCTAAAGAATTAGAATAACGCAACACGAGGAAATTCTTGTGTGCGAAGTGCTAACAAGGTTACGGAGCGTTACACCGTAGTCGAAGACTAATGAATGAGTTGCCGCGAAAATTTAGTGTAAAATGTGCTTCATACAACAAGCATTGTCGATGATTTAGGGTAGGTCCCATCATTTTTTTTAAAAAGGCGCAGTAAGGCATTGCTAGAAAGACGTGTGCCGTACAACGCTCCTTAGACAGATACTTCCCAAGCGATTGTGGGACCTGGCTTTAAGAGTTCTATGCATGGAGAAACAAGTGACACACCAACATGTTAATTATTGTGTCTCGCCCAGCCATTATCATGAATTTGGCTATATGAACCAGTATTTTGCCTACGTTTTGCCACTACTCTTAATTTTAAAAAAATATTAATATGGGTTTCATACTAGTAGAATATTTCTGACATTATTATTATTTTTTAACTGAGACTAAAGAAATGGGTATCGATCAAAGTTTGATAGCCCGTGAAGTGTTAGTCTATAGTAAAGATAAGATATGGTAGAAATGTTAAAAAAAGACATTGCTGCTGAAAAGTCTAATGACCCATACAAAGAGATCTAAACAATACTTTAACTTTACCTACCTATTTATTTTCTTATAGACCTATCAGACCTACCATTTTCTTCTTTAAATCTACAGTCATGATAAAATCCAAACAAAAACGTACATACAAAAAAAAAAACACAGTAGCACGACAACCCAGGAGGGTCAAGTCTTGAGGACTGATAGATGATCCTCTTGGTTGACCACAGCTCTATTTGGTACGATCTGGTCAGCAACATGTCCAGCAGCAGTGCTTTCCCCTACCGGTGAAGGTATGGTATCGGCGGTTAGTTTTCAACCTGGGGGTCCATGTCAAAGGACTAATTCCTTGGGTGTCCCACTTATAAGGGGAACCCCAAGGTTTTTTATAATGACATAGGAAATTGGCAGGTCTGTAACGCCTGAACTCCCCGGCTCCGCTGCCCTAGAAGGTAGGTACCCATTAGGGTTGGGTGGACCCAGGTAAGGCGGAAAATTTCTCCTTTACATCGGGTCTCGAACCTCTCGACCTTTCACCCCATAGTCCAGTCCTGTACCAACTAGACTAGTCCTGACCATCCCCGAGCTCTCTCACAAATAGTATTTTAATCAGCAAATCTACTGTAATTGCAAGCACTGCAACAACTTGTTTACAATAATTTAAGATAAAAAGAACCGGTCAGAGTTTACTCGAACATGCTTTCTCATTTTATCAATTAGTAGATGGAGAAAATGAGTAATTTCATGGTAAACAATTTTCAAATGGTTAAATTTCGGATATCTCGTGGGGGGGGGGGGTGTCCACCTGACGTCACTGGAGGTGAGGTAAATTATGGATAGGTCAGACCAACACATTACCACACAGTAATTATGACAGGGCATGCAATGCAATTTGAGCGTGAATTTTCTATCATTTCTACAAAAAAAAATTTTTTGCACAAACCAAATAATTTTTGGAAAAGCAACCTATCCGGTTTCGTTACTCAATTTAACACCTAAAACATGCCTGGAGGTAGAAATCGTCGATAGAAAGGTTTCGCAGAAAAATTACTTTTTAGTCATTTTACATGAAAAATGAGTTATTGTTATATTTTTACCCCCAGAAGCAAACTATCAAGGGGCAAGCGACCCCCCCCCCCCGCATTTTATTAACATTAATAACGACTACAATATATGTGAATTTAAAGGATATAGTTGGAGCCATTTTTTAGAAATAAATTTTTTAGACTTTTTTTTGGAATTTTTTGAAAATAAAACCCCCCCAAATTGAGTTAGCCCAAAATAAAAATAAATAGTCTCCAGGTATGATTTTTTTCAACCTACGTGCCAAATTTCATTAAAATCGACTGAGTAGTTTGGCCGGAAATCGATGAACAGACAGACAGACAGAGCGACAGACAGACAGACATTTCGTAAAAACCTGGGACCTCAAAAAGTGTAAATCCGTTGAAATCTCGGAATCAAAAATTTGGACCATCACAAAGCTTTCCTTATACTACGTATAAATTGGAAAGCAAAAATGTTTTTTTATAAACTCCAGACTAAGACTAGTCTATTTATGTGGGAGAATAGACCAACTTGGATCATTTCAATGAATAAGACAAAGAATGATAGGAAAGCGACGCGCGCACGTGCACGTATGACAAGTGCGCAGCCTGCGCTGTGGGTAATGTTAATGCGCACATCAATAGCTGCTGTCACGCATTTACATGTCTTAGTCTGACGAGTGATTAGCCGGCATACTAATTTACCAACATTGTCACAAACCAGTTTTGTGACCGTGTAGGAGATGAAATTAAAGTTTTGTCACGAATAAAATTATTATAGCATGCAAATGCAGTGCGTGTTTGTAGGAATGCAATAGCAATAATTCTGTAATTAAATTAATCCTGGAGAGGTGAAATGACACATTCGCGCCCGCCAAGGATATACTTTGCATTTCTATTGGATTTCTTATCAGAGCACGTCTTGGTCACTTCCTGCAAACACCATCAAATCCCGTCGTGGTTGCAAGACGTGGTCTGATTGATCAAAAGAAGACGTAGCAGGTAATATATCAGAAATTTCAATAATATTATAGGTGGGAGTGAATGTCCCATCTCTGACGTATAGAACTCTAGGTAGGAAAAAACAGGTACTGTAAATAAATTGACAGGCAGACTAAAGTGCCAGTTTTACAGACGTGGCGCCGTCAACTCTGAATCCGACAAAATCTTGAAGACTTATCCGAGACATTGTTAAAATTAAGGGTGCGTTGGCGATAGGTCTAATAATTTTACTTGAAGGGAAAACGTAACAGACCGGTGGCTGGTGATAACTTGCGAGTATAGTTAGCGTACTTAAATTTCTGCTTCAATTCTGCTTTACTTATCGTTACAATACTACACCTCATAATACATTTAGGAATTATTCTCATGCCGTCCACATTTCAAAAGTCTGGGCATTCTAACGATACCATCTCTCTATGTTCTGGAGGTGTGCACCTATGTAAAGAAGGTGTATGGCACCTTGCCTGGGCTGGGTGACAGTCATGCCTGTGGTACTAGGGACAGGGATGATCTCGTGATCCCTATATGAGTTGCCTATTAGCAAAAGCAATCCTGTCCACCAAGGTCGATTTTTCAGAAACCGCTAAAAACTGCTGTGCCGCAACGCCATGAGGTATAACATTACCGTTTTTAAAGCTAATTTTAACAGTATTAGAATTGCTTTTGCGTCTCAATATCTGATTCATCGGATAGAGTATTGAAAAATAAAAAAAATGGCGCGAATATCTCAAAACTGAAAAAAATGGAGAAGATTGCTTTTGCTAGTAGGCAACTCATATATGGATAGAACCAGTAGGTATGAGGGTAAACCAGCCTATGCAGGTGCTATATACTTACAAGGGCTCCCTCGGAACCTTAGAGAGGTGGAAGAAATGACAGCTTTTAGAAGTAAGCTAAAGAGGCTCCTAGTGGACCAATGCTTACATGTGGAGGACATGATGTGGAAATAGACAGCTGGTGTTCTTTTCATAATTCTATTGGTACATATATTGTACACATATTGGTAATCATGATTCTATAGGTACATACATTGTACACATATTGGTATTCATGATTCTATAGGTACATATTGCTCTAAGCTATTTTTAAGTGTTTCATTTATTTATTTATTGTTATTGTGTCTTTTAGAACGCCTATTGTTTCATATTATGACTCAATACAGAGATATTCTATTATGTTCTATTCTATTCTATTGAAGTAGGCCAACGTATCACTTCCTCCAAATGTGTTTATTATTGACCCAAACATATTATAAAAAACAAACAATTTTAACTGCATTTGTCTGCCACTTTTCTGGTTTAATTCGATAATGTTGCTTGAGCTACCTATAAAAGAACCAGTAAGAGTGCCTGTTCTTACGTCAGATTCCGCCAAAATGACTCACCTATGCGCATTATTTTAACAATCACCATTCGCCTGGCCCATTAAAGTTCATAAGCGAAGTCAGAATGGGCCATAAAATAGTTCCGATAGAGTCGTCCAATTATAAGACTCTGCAGGTGGGCCATCATGGCGCTGTTGGCCCTTTGTTCCGGCAAAAACGAATGAAGGACAAAACTGTGAGGCAATTATTTTGAAATTTATTAGTTGTCTCTCAAATAATTTTACAACTTCGCCTGCACGCTATTGTGAAATTGTTTATACTACTCTTACCATGCATGCGTGGTAAATAACTTTTCCAAAGGATAATTTGATGCTTTCTTTGATTTGAAGGAGTGTCAGTAGATAAATTTTCATATCTATGGAACAATTTCTGAATTTTAAGTTGCTCTGTAAACTATACTGTATTTCAATGTAACTGTTAAGGCTTTCACGGCCGGAGTCGAATGAATATTTCAATATTTTCCCAGACTTCACAGAGAAGCTATTGAAATATACAAGCACCAAAACAATTTCAACAGAAAGGAAGAAGGCTTAAAGGTGAATAAACTCCGGTATCCGGCGCTGCACAAAAACGACAACAAAAAGGATGACGTCGGTCAATTGCGAAAAACATGGTAATGGAAATTCCCCAGAGGAACATGTTGTGTTGAGAGCGAGCAAATCCTCGCTCTCAACACAACAACAACGTCCAGGTATAAAGGTCAGTGCGCAGCCCCCTACCCAGTCACTCGCTACGGAGCCACCGAGGTAAACCTTCGAAGTCTACGCAGCGCCACTGAAGATGTCGACCGCAAATGTTGAAGAAACGTTTGGAAGTTCACTTGCATTTCGACCCCAGCCCATCAACCCGGATTCTACTGGTTCTTCGTTATACTGTATTTTAATTATTGTAAACTGGTACAAAACAGACTTTTCTCTTCTTTGTTTTAGCGAATTTCTCATACATATCTTTAATTCTTTTCTAATACCCTTCAGACGCACAGTCAGTTTCCACCCACACGGCTTGCAGAACAAGAATCGATCTTGATAACCTTGTTCGAGACAATACGTGTATGTCCCCGTGATTCATGCAGAAGTAAGGCGACGGACAGTCGCAGTAGGCTACCCTTGAGCAGGCAGTGTTGCACGTGTGCAAGAAAGCCTATGAAAGAGGGCGGTGCATGCTGGAGGAAATGGAGCTGGCATTCCAAACGGTGTAGGTGTCATCACATCACGTCCCAAGCCCTTGCATAATGCCGATTCTATCAGTAATCTGCCGAAGCAACTTATGGTAGGCACTATCGAAGGGGAAGTCATTGTCAACGCTTTGGAATCTGTTGGTGCTACGGTACTGGCTTAGTATTGGGCTGCCTCTAAAGCGGCCCCTAAAAGTCAGTAATAATGACATTACCGTATCAAGATGACAGTAATAATGATCGTGTAAGGTGGACAAAGTCGAAATGACGAAACATAATGACAGGGATTCGGATTTTATTTGATCACCGCTGCATCATTACTGAATAGTAATGACATTACTGATAATGTCACTATTATTGACCTTGTAAGGGCCACTTAAAACCCCGCCAAGTCCATTTTTGTCTAAATCCTCTAATTAAGCTTATGAAAATGTAGATGTGCCCATATAGATTTTTTTACTGTTTTTAATCATTTTTTAATCAACTTACATTTCTTGATGCTATAAAATCACCGTTAGTAGAAGGCCGAACAACTTTAAATACGATGCCATCAAATTCGAAGAAATGACCATATTATAAGTGGACATTAAATTGGACATTCTGTATACAGTACAAATAAGCTTTACACCCACTTATTTGGCGAGGTTAGTAACACCATAAGAATTTTAAAAATCAGGACTGGCCCACACGCAGATTTGTTAAGTTCATCTCACCGTTATACGGCAATCAACGTAGGCCGTATACAAATTAAACGCCCAAAGAGGAACACAAGAGTTTATGAGTGTACACATGCGAAAATTGCCGAAGGAAAATATTTATAGGCTATAGAACGTGCCAAATGAAGTGGAATTACCGTGTCTCAGCTATATCAGAATTACCTCACTATGATGATTTTGACAAAAAATTCGTTTGAAATAAATGCCATAAAAAGAGGACCGGATTTCGAACTTTTTAAATAAACATTTCTTAATCTGCTATACCATAACTATTTCGTGTCTGAGCCGTACGGAGCCCGAGATATCCACTCCACTCTTAACAATGGTAACAGCTTAATATACAATACATTAATAACAGTTTTTTTCAAGCTATTGTAGAATTGGATTTTAAGAGTATGTTATGCACTGTATTCGGAAACAGCAGGTATGCAAAACGGTTGAAAGTGAGGTGCTATGTGCGCTCCAAAGGCACGATATCTAGTGTATACATTTGCCCAGCACCAGCACCTATAATATTTTAAGGACGAATAATTATTTCACATGACGCACGGCATATATATACCCGTACCTTTCAAAAAGAACAAGTCCGAGTTTACTCGAACATGCTTTCCAATTTATCAACATTAGTAGATAGAGAATATGAGTAATTTCATGGTAAATAATTTTCCAACGGTTAAATTTGCAATATCTCGGAGGGGTTGTCCACCTGACGTCACTAGAAGTGCGACAAATTCTAGATAGGTCAGACCAACACATTAATTACCACACATCAATAATGGCAGGGCACGCAATGGATTTGAGCGCGAATTTTCTATCATTTTTTCAAAAAATAATTTTTTGTGCAAAACCAAATAGTTTTTTGGGAAAGCAACCTGTCCGGTTTCGTTACTCAATTTAACACCTAAAACATGCCTGAAGGTAGAAATCGTCGATAGAAAGGTTTCGCAGAAAAATAATTTTTTAGTCATTTTTCATGAAAATTGAGTTATTTTTATTTTTTACCCCCAGAAGCAAATTATCAAGGGGCAAGAGACCCCCCGCATTTTGTCAACATTAATAACGACTACAATATATGTGAATTTAAAGGAAATCGTTGGAGCCGAAATTGAATTGGCCCAAAATATAAAAAAATGGTCCCGAGGTGTGATTTTTGTAAACCTACATGCCAAATCGACCGAGTAGTTTGCCCGGAAATCGATGAACAGACAGAACTACAGACAGACAGACAGACAGACACTTCGTAAAAACCACTTTTTTGGGTTCCTGGGACCTGAAAACGTGTAAATCCATTGTAATCTCGGAATCGAACATTACGACCATCACAAAGCTTTCCTTATACTACGTATAAATTGGAAAGCAATAAGTTTCAACTGATCCATTCGGATGGGTTGAAGAATTTACCAAGGGCGGATCCAGATGGGGGTGAGGGGTCATGACCCCCTCCTAAATGAAATGATAGGAATGTAGAAGTAGAAGCAAAAGTCCGCCAATACCTCAGAATTGTAGGAGCAACTGCAGCCGAAGCGCAGAACCGCAAGGAATGGAAGAAAACCTGCCGTATCGATGACCCCACCTTGTGACAAAAGCGAGTAAAAACTAAAAACTAACTGTGTAGTGTGTGTAACTAGATACGTAGTCACGGCTGTTAATTACAGCGGAATATTATACGAGGGCTATGTACATCCCACTTCTATAAATATATATCCTTGTCATTCACAGACTTTTCGCGAAGATTTGGAGAGGTACAACTGCTGCAGTGCTTCGTGCTTTAAATAAAGGAAGTACAATAGAACATAACCCCCCTCTAAAATCGAGTGCTTGATCCGTCCTTAGACTTAAGACAAGTTCAGCGGCACAACACCTTTCTCTTGGACGACGTCTTTTAACAGTCTTTCAAAATCCCTAAGCTTCTGGGATCTTCGGTAGCATCATCTTGAAGCATAGTGTCTTCTGCATCGTAACAGCTTGTACTATTGTACAAGAGGATGCTGGTGTGTAGGCCTCATCGTATAATGTCACTGGACTCGTTTCCTCGGAACTACAATTTAATTGCCTGAGAATGAATGAACTTGCTCATGAACATCAACATTTCAAACATGACCGCTTATTTGCTCCACACTACATTCATAAATTTCATATAATTAAATGCTCCAATAATGCGGATTCTGCACTTTATATGCAACAATCAAATCCTACAAGTATACCTAAGCACTAAAAGTATGTATTACCTACTGCAGAACTACAACCCACATAGCCAACTGTATACTGTATACTGAAAGTTCCCATGCTTGTGATGAATTCTTAGCAACTTAGCGCCGGGAGGTTGCCAACTATTTTTTTTTAATTTTCTAAAAATGGCTTTACTTGTGGTAGTAGCTTCTAGGCGAATCTCTGCATACTCAGGGCGTACCATGGTAGATCTATTGCAACAGTATTGCTGGGAGACCTGTCATTGGAGGAAATTAGTTGGCGCAAACACACAGAGTCTTCTTCAGCAAATTTGTCTCTGCTACACCAACAATTTGTTGAAGTAGATTTTGTGTGTTTGTACCAACCAATCTCTCAGATCTACCTTTGCCGTGGGGTATACACCACTGGGGCATGCAGTACTAGCTAAGTAGGTTCTTCATTTAAATCAGGCGACCCATATTAATTTAATAATAATTTCTGATAGTTTCCAAACACCGAAAGATGATAACATACTTTCTCAATATCAAGACTACCCATCGAAATTATTAGTGAGGCATTTTCCTTCCCGCTAGGATCACCAAGACTAAATTTACAAAGTGCATTCGTTGGAGCATGTCTCCTGGTAGGTACGTTTAATGGGTAACAGTTGTTTCTAAGTCATTCGCAAGTGTTGGAGAAAGAAACCCACATTATTAAGTATCTCAAGTTCTATCATACAATCGAATTAAAAGCGATAGACGATACTAATGAATGGCAGCCAATTTTTATTGCCAACCATTTCAAATATTTACAGGTAGGTATAAATTATTGATTATACAATATAATGATGTGAAATTTATATTCGTTGTAATGAATACTTTCACGTATTAATTAGTCTTTAATTATTGGCGGCTGGTGTGTCTGCTGTAAGGCGCTTATTCCACCGACGTCAATAGTTCACTATTGACGTGTTTGACGTGGTAGCAGCAATGTCTGCTACCACGTCAATATCAGGAATATGTTGACTATTGACGTCGGTGGAATATGCGCCTTATCCACTTATCCAGTGCCAAACTTCAGGCACAAAAGGAGCGGATGCAGTGAGAAGAATTAAAGGGAGGGGGAGGGGGGGCAGATGAGGAAATCAACAATTTTGCGGTGGTGTCCCACTGTAAGCGGGTGGTTATAGCCATAAGCTCAATACCTATTAATGAACCGGTACGAGTGAACCCGTACACGCTTTCCTATTTATCAATTAGTATAAGTACCGAGATAGATAGTTGTTCCATGCTAACACCTGAAGTTAGAAAACATTAATAGAAAGTTTCCGCAGAAACATTATTTTTTTATAAATTTTTCATGAAAATTGACCCCCTGCCCCAAGTTTCAACGAAAATGAAAAAAGTCTCGTCTCCCCCGTTCATCTATAAGTGTAGCATATCACGTGATACAGTCCCGGGGGCCCTTAAGAACAAATTGGAGTATCCCCACTATTCGAGTTTTTTGTACAAAGTCGATTTTCACAGGAAATATCAATATTCGTTAAATTAGTAGAAATTCTCCTCTGCCTTTCAAGGCATGACATGTGTCCTTCACTATAACCAATTGGCCACAGTTCATGAACTCCTTCCTCGGTACTACCATACCTACAGTTTTTTGTTTGTTTGTTTACTAGTCCAGTTCAGTAATTGTGGCCAATTTGGTATTAGAAAGAGGCGCATATCACGTATCAAAATACTCAGAAGCATTTCTTAAGTTTGTCCTGACATATTTAACAACTCTACGATTGATATTTTATTAGATACGATCGTATTTGATTATTAAACATCTAAATGTCTCATAAAACCTATACAGGAGAGTGCATGTGCACGTGTTGTAAAACTAGTCCTACATGGGGAAATAGTAAAAAGTCAATGCCAGTGCAAAGAAGGCGGGTAGGCTTATTTATAAATTGGCCAGTGTCATTTTATAAAGGAGTCAATTTTTCAAATGTTATCTCCAGTTACATATAAGTATGTATGAGAAATGAGAGGCTGGGAGGATTCGTTCCAGCCAACGAATTTATGAGGAATGCTTTCTTATTCGTCGCTCGTTCAAAGTTGTAGAAAAAACTGTAGCCTTGTGTCTTTACTCATGAAAATGATTGTGTTCTTGTCCAATTACTTATTTCTTTCATAATTTTAGTCGATTATGTTACATTAAAATCTATTACTAATAAGACACTTGAGGGTGGGTTCATAGAAAACAAGTGATACAAAGTGATCAATAAAGACACTTATGGGAGGAACGGATGATTCCGCTTGATACCAGCAACTAATCTTGGAAGCTGTCAGTCAGTGGACGTCAGTATTAAGAACTTGTATATTCGGTACCCAGGCCACAATTTGGGGCCCATAGGTCCCCCTCAGTGGACGTTAGTCGGACTTACGTACTAAGTGTTTAAAGTACAGCCCAATCCAGATGTATTGGACCTGCGGGCCTGCTATGGCGATTAGTATTACCTTGTTCTTAAATGTAAACAAAAAAATTTAAATAGCACTTTCCATTATAAATTTATCTTCTTTGTATTTTTAATCCCATGTTAAGATTAACAATAATAGCCATAGGAATTGAAGATACACGAAATACTCTGTTTATTCCAATTGGTAATTGCATAAACAAATTTATAAAATTGAAGACACTCGGTGTTTCGTGTATCTTCAAGTCCTGGGAAGAACTGTACATACAGAATTATAGTGGTGACGATTCACTGAAGCTGCGTGGCTTAAAGGACAGATATCACTCCAGAAAGTAACAATATGAATTGAATTTACGTTCTGGCTTCCAGCGTCCAAATCAATCGGCTTTACAATGCTGTTAGGAAAGAAGATAACTCTTTTGGACCTCGTCACTTCGTTTGACCCATTGCTAAGCCGAATAGCGAAAACTAAACAATTTAATGAAGACCGGTCTTATCGAAAGTCATGTTGAAAACATGTAACTATGGCTGTACGAGCTGGCAGTGAACTTGGTCCATGGATTGCAACAATGGAGATAATCACCGATGAGTGCAGACATGCGTGCATGCGTTCCATACGCAAATGCAGAGGTCACGGCCAGGGTCGTGCAGCGCGGGTCTTCCGCATGTCCCCCAATCAGAACCATTACTGAAATTGCACAAGTAATCACCGATACTACGTGATCAACATGTTTTATTGTTATGTAGGAAACGGTTCAACTGCCACGTCAAGCGCAGAAGCGGCAGAGTTAGATATGGTGTTCAGATGGGAACAGACTGGGTTGCTATCAGGACCTTAACTGAATCCGGCAGTAACCAGTGACGTCAACGTCAAAGTCAACGACTACAATAGCTTCGTGAAAACATTCATGAAGTCTATCATCAGTAGGGAAGAATCGATGTGGTACATTATTTGGGTTGGGTTCCCTGCGAATCAAAATCCGCCAAAATTAAAATCTCAAAGATAGGTTAGCTGCATAGGCTATAGCTATAGACATCGAAATTGTCTTCTTCTTCTCCTTCTTCGGCCAACGTCCATCCTTGGCTGGTAGGCCATTTGACGCCACGCCGCATAGTAGAGCTGAGCTATTCCTTCATGCGTCGTAGTTCGTTTTTCTACCTCACCAGTGCGGCTGAATCTTCTTCTTCTTCTGGCTCTACAGGGCTTTGGCCTGCTCGAAAACACTCCTCCAGTCATCTCCGTTTTGTACAACGCTCCACCATCAGTTTCCTACTCATCCTTCCAGCGTTTTCGAGGACGTCCCGCCAGTCGTCTTCCTGTCATGCTTGCTTGTACATCCTGTTTGCTTGACATTCTTACGACGAGTCCCAGCCATCTTAGACGTTGCTATTTTATAAGCCGAACTAAGTCTTCTCCGTTGAGTATTGCGCCTATTTCAGCGTTGTCTCTTATACGCCACTCTCCGGCTTCTCATGGGGGTCCATATATTCTCCATATCGCTAGCCGAGGATGCCATCAAAAGAAGGAAGTGCAGCTGAATAGGTCATCGAAATTGTAACAAACAAAAAACAAAAAACAAAAATAGTTGGCGGGAGGAAGAAATTTAAAACATGTCCCTTGTGTCCTATATGGAACGCTAGGCACATAAGTAGGCGCGGTAATTAAAGCAGTGTTTATAATTTGAAACAAGAGAGGGAGAGTGTGATGGTGACATACTGACACTCATCTCGCGCCCGCCACTGCGCACTCACTTTCTTTCTGTAACAGCTCCAGTGCCAGTGGCCCAGCCGATATAATTATATCCAGCTACTGGAGGCTCACTTCCGTCAATTACAGCCCAAGAAATGAACAACAACATAAAGCGGATACATTTGGCCTTTGGGCCAATTCAGGTCAGGTTAATACACGATTTAGTTTCTCTGTATTTACTCTATTATCTTCCAAGACTTTTAGAGCTAGTTAGAGGGGGTTATATGAGCGACCTACGAGTACAGGTAATAGTACCGTGCATCATGCAAAGATGCAACAGCCACACAGGTTCTGGCCTACTCAGTAGGTACTCATATTCAGACAATAAGGAGAAATAGATGGGTACGCCCTGCGAAGTCTAGTTGACAGAAAAGTGGACCTCAAAATTATTTAATAAAAGGTTCGAGGATCGAGCTGTAAAATGAAAAAATAAAATGTTTGAGAACGGCTGCTACATAACATAAAATTGCAACTGATATTGCAAAGTGGCAGTCATAGTATTGTACTATGTACAGCAGTACAATAGGTCCGCGCGGCCTCAGGCATAATTGAAATTGCTGGTGCACTGTGCAATACTCATGCATGACACTAATTAGTTCAATGGGTGATAAGAAAAGGGGTCAATAACTCAATATGTACTGTTATAAAGGCACTCTGCTTCAAGATAAAACTATTAATGAGGTTTTTTATTCGGTACATAGCACTGGCAGGTCAACATTGGGTTGCAAATCCATTACATGGCACGGTTTGCAGAATAATATAGCCACGCACGCGATGACTGGAAGTGATCTCATATAAAATATTTAAATAATGTGAATGGACTCAGGTACCGTACCTAATTAAATAATTTCATGAGTACAGCAGCAGCACGTAAGTTAGAAAATTGGTCGTGACTCTAAATAATTTGGCAGAGTCTTCTGTAAGAGCAAAGAAGTGTACTTCAATGTAAATACCTGTAGTATTACTTTACTTTACTTTAACGGCGCCTTGTCCCTCCCACGGATCTTCAACTTCCAGGTGTTCCAGTCAAGGCCATCTTCTGACAACAAACCAAGGGCCCTGAGGTGAGTGAAGAACCTTAGTGTAGATCTTTTCTTGACTTAATTTGAATCACATTAATGTGGTCAGTTTTTCCAAACTGGAGGAAGAAGCATGACCTTCGGGGGAGAAAAATTTCATTAACACCTCGGGGTTCGAACTACTAACCAGTTTGTAATTCAGTTTTTTTAGCAACTGGACCACGTCCGGTCCCATTAGGTACTGTACCGCTGGTAAAATTAGTCGAGTTGTACCTTGACCATGAACGGAGCAGCCCCACCTCCGCAAGGAAACTCACCGGCAAATTTCTCCTCTTTGGAGAGGACCTACCTACCTCGTGGACCAACTTGTTTAACCTTATTACACTTTCACATTATTGCCGCGATAATTCTAATTCCGACCTGGTTGAATTTATCAGATATTCAAGGAACTCTTTTAATTTGAGGAAGTCATGGTCTTGCCTTTGATAATGGAATGTCGCCGTTTGCTTCAATATTCTGAGAATTCAGAAAATGTTAATTTTTTTAATGGGGTGTCGAAGCTTCACTTTGCTGGCTCTGAATAAATCAATTTATTTGTAACACGAAAAAACGCCGTGGTACGCCATTGAGGTCTAGGACTAGGTTTGACTGGTTTGAGAATTCTTTCTCTTGACCAGTCCTCTATTTGTGACGTTTCATGACGAGTTCATGACGAACCGCACACTTCCATGTCATAGCCTTGTTCATAACCACCTGGACTATTCTGATCCATTAACTACTGGACTATGTACGAGTATATTCTGAACTGGACATGAGGTACCAGTGATTCGTTTACAGTACCTAATTAGATGCCCCCCTCATTAAATCTGACCCTAATTACTATACTGCCCCTCAAGAAAAACAGTGCAACTGATGCAATTGACAATTGCTGCTGTTCTAATGGTAAATTTTTCCTTCCGAGCAGTGCCAGAGCATCACAAAGTGGAAGGCATTCTTCGAAAACATTAAATACTGCGTTCTAGCACCTGCAGATCTAACAATCCTACATGACGTCTGATCATTGTCAATAACTGCGAAACTGCCAGTCCAAGTATAGGCAATGCTTTAGCGACTATTATTGTTAGTGGTGTGGTGACCGTTGAGTCCATAGAGCATCAAGTACTGTAATACTTGAAGTATCGTGCTGTTAAAGGTCTTTCAGGGCGAATCGCAGCAAACTTCGGTATAACGCGGGACCAGCAGCCTGATCGAGGCGATTATAATACCGGGTTAAATAAATACCTTAGGATTATAACTGTAAACAAACAAATTTTGAATAGCACTTTCCATTATAAAATTATCTTGTTTACATTTTTAATGCCAGGGGATTAAAATATAAATACCGGTATTATAATCGCCTCGATCAGGCTGCTGGAACCTGAATCGGCTACATGGGACAGCTGGGTATTCTCTCAGAAAGTTTAATGCCGTCTTCGGCTTTTCCCCACAGCATCGACAAAGCACTCCTGCTTCGTATTCGATGAGACCCAATCTGGCCATGTGTTAACGAAATCTCCTGTGTCCACAGCTCACACTTCCCGCCGACTCATGTTGAGCATTTGCTAGCTTTCCTCCTCAGTTGGTGCGGCATTAAACCGTTTGAATGCTTCAGCTAATACAGTGTCACTGTCAGTGAAAAGTTCTTATTGTTCATCCCCACCCCGTTTTGAATACATTATGAAGCGGAGAGCGGGTTACGTTTTACTCAGTTGTTACTCAGAGTTGGAGTAATTTTTTGATATAAAACACCCCGAAGGGGATGGGTGAGGTAAAAACGCAGCCCTTTACTCAACGAAAACATTAGCTGAACAAACGAGGGGGGGGGGGGCTGGGAAATGGGGGATGTTTGCAAGCTGTGTATATTTTGCAGGAAGTCGGGACATGTCGGGCATTAGTGTAATGTGACTGTCTCGGTTGTGGGCCGTAGGTCACGCAATGCACAGCCCGCGAGGCACACCCATCCAACCTTTTCCGCAAGGTCAGAGACATTTTCATGTCAATGATATTCCGCATTACTACACTTTTGCCTTTCTCCATTGGTGGTCAACATATTTTATAAAGCGGCTCGCTCGGCAATATAATGGGTTCTGAATTTAATCTATGCCTAGTAGACCTTCTTTCTTCTGAGGTCACTATCAAACGGCTGTTTGGCAGCAACTCCTTGCATCTCATCCTCCAGCTCTGGCGGTCCTGCGCCTTCCTCTTCAGCTCTTGGTACGTTCGAGCTCCTGCGTCCTCCTTCAGTTGATACACGAATTCCGTCTTCGTAAGCCTTTCTTCTTCCTAGTAGACCTGTACTACAGTATGTACTGTCTCCGTTGCAGTTCCCCCAAAAGTGTGTCTCTTTCGTACAGAAATTTAAAATGCCGGCTATACATGTAGTCTTAGAGAAATGTCGTTAAATCCTCATGTTTAGATTGGTCAGTCGCATGATTTGAATGGTTCATGTTTCATATTTCCGTATGCAAAAGAGGTCTATTGACGCACTTCATTTTGTAAGTGTGGTCCTGCAGCCGTAACACGTAGCAGAAAGGATTAATTTATCCTGGTATTTAGAGCCCAATTACCCTAAATAGCAACAATTGCAACAGTTGAGCGTCTCTGAATGATCTGAGAAGAGAATTGCAAAGCAACTCTAAATCGTCTGAGTTTGTGCCCACGGCTGCTAGAGTGGATGACGGTTGATAGCTGCTGAATATCTTCTTCGGAAAAAATAAGGCCTCCACATGTGAGCTTTGAAGCCCAAATAAACTTATCTAGGCGAGCAGCGGACGGAAGCTGGGAGCATGGGTTGAATGGATTTAGGGCAAGTTCGGTTCCGACCCGCCCGCCAGAGAGCTCTCTCAACAATTTGTGCCTGGTCCCACCTTTGACATCCGACCAACGGTGTTTTGTCGGAGCATCGACCAATCAATTGGCTCACGTTTTGCATATTAAGCCACTGATTAGCACCAACCCATTGTTAAGACCATAAAAAAGTGATATAGGCCATGTCAGAGGATATTATATGATGGTTCTTCATAAAAATGAATGAACTTTCCATTGTTTTATAATAAATACGTCGGCTATGGCTTTATTGAAAATGTTGCAGTTAAAAGTATGATCGTTGGCATATATTAACTCAATGGACGTTATATATATATCAATGAAAAGACATTTAAGGGCAAATGGAGCTTTTTCCAATTATCATAAAATATCGATAGTAGAACGATAAATAAGACATAAACTAGTAAATATATTCCTCTACGCGTTGATGTACGGTACATTATGGCGCCGTCATTAACTCAGTTATGGAACTCTGCTATACTTGGATAGGCCATAATTATATTTAAAGCTGATGCTTTTTTTGTGTAACTTAATAGTTACACAAAAAAAAACTAATTTGGGGTGATTCAGGGGTGGCCAATATTTACGGTCAGAACCTAAATCCAAACATCCAGGAATAAATAGAGCCCGGAGCTCAACTACCGAACGGGGGTTATATGATGCCGCGCGCACCTACCTTATGTAGGTGGAGACTGGCGTAGGACCCAACTTGAGAATGCTCAATGCGGACAACGACACGACAACAGCCACCTTCTGGTTTGCCCGAGACTAGCAGAAGCTTTGTCCCAGACAGATCTCTCAGATCCTAATGACAAGGCCATCCCGGCCACAATGTTTTGGATCAACGTGTTCTACCCTTCTACGCCCGGACACGTTAAGTAAGTATGGTGATGCCATATATATCTATAAAGTATTAAATGGCCTAGAAGACAATCAAAATTTATTGAGCAAACTAAATTTTATTGTACCCCAGTTTCCAACAAGAAATTTTAACTTATTTTACCAGCCGCAAAACAGGATTGACGTAGCCACAAATTCTCCAATAAACAGGCTCACTCATTTACTAAATGATCATGACACCTTAGATCCATTTATGCAAAGCTTGGAATTATTCAGAGGAACTTGTAACCAAATTTTATTGTAAGAATGATAGTTAGGATATATTTATATATTACGTTGTTCTTTGGTAGTTAAGTAGTTTTTTTTTTATAAATTTAAATTATTTAATAAGAAGTTACAATAGGCTATAAACAGTAGGAATTTTTGTTGTTGTTGTTTTTTCGCTTTACATTATGTTATGTTTATACACATAAGGGCTACGGCTGTGTGATGTAATACAATTTTTTTCTATTCTATTCTATGGTCAGCTTTCTCTCGATTGAAACCCATTGCTTTCAACTGCGGCGCGTACTTCCATTCTTTTACCACTTACGAGGCGAGGAAACCGCGGTTCCTATAATTTGGATTGCAGTATGGACTAGATCAGCAGTAAAATTGGGGCTTCAATTGAGTAGTTAGAGAACTTGGTAGAAAACTGGTTATTTATACAACATAATGAACGTAGGTTAGGCCTCTTAGTTATATAATACATCAGCATCCTTAGCTCTGTCATTATCGCGAAAAAAAACTCTTCATACATCATAAGAAACATCATAAAATTGATACTGTTAATACTATTATAATTAATGAAGCATGTACGGTATTAAAGTCTAATTAGCGGCAGTAGGCACTTATAAATCGTATACTAATTTAAAGAAAACTAGTCGGTATATAACAAGATTTCCACGGTGTTATTGCCATAATTATTTTTGGCGTCCCTGACACCAAAGGGTTCGTTGCTTTGACCCTTGCACCCGACAGTAGCTACAAAATAACCGCTTAGTTGGCATCCAGCCAATAAGAAACCAGAATTGCTTAGGCTTAGCTCACAACCCAGCCTGCAGGTATTGAATATATCAGTGTACATTCCCAAGCACAATTAACGAAGTGTCCATAAATAAATAAATAAGTAAATATTGACTTTTTTTATTACTAAGCCGACCTAGTGAAGGTAGGGCTATAAAGCCCTCTCTTACACTCAACTAGGAAGGTCCGGAACCACCTGCTTTACTTGCCCTCCGAAGCATGGCCAGAAAATGTAGCAGGTGTGAGACTAACCAACAACCTTTCGGGTCAAAGTCCATGAGGATTACGAAACATTTGGAAGTACATTTTCCAACAGACCACGGCCCATCAGTACGGATTCTCCTGTTCTATCATTGCTTAGTTCGCCTTCAATCAATGGGCAATTGCTTTCTGACAGATTTAGTTAATCTCTTACTTAAGCGGTAACTGAGACCATCAGGCACAACAGTACATTAGGTGAACAGTGTTCAAAATGCTCGGATGAAATTTCCAACATGAAGAAGTGCTTCCACAGGCTATGCTAATGGCTGATTACGGTACGATACTGTCGGTTTTTCTTCAGAATGGCGTTTGAATGAGCCCCAGCTACACGACTGTCAAACTAATCAGGTAAAAGAGGAAGTTCATCAACCTGCTGGATATCGGTACAAAAAGGTCGAGGAACCAGGATCCAAGAAAGCAAACAAAAGTGCAGTCAGCGCGCCAAGAGATCACAATACCATTGTCCGGGCAAGACAACCAACCAGACAAGACTGTGGAATGCCTGCAAGACACGGCCTTTGTCCGCCTCCCACTGGGCACAATGGAACGTCTTCATTTAGCACCCAAACTACAGGACAACACCCCAGAGGAAGATGTGCCGGACAAGTTGATGGGTTTTTAATAAATCTCCGCTACAAGACGGAACCGTGCGCTCGTCGTCATTCATAAAGACTGGCGGAAAACTCTAAGAAGCTAACGCAATATTAAGCAGTTTAGACATGGTGACCAATTTACTGATGAGACCTTCACACTATGGCGCATGTTCAGCCGGGCTTCCTGACAGGCGTCTAGAAATTAGATTTTCTATGATTTCGCAAAAATAACTTAGGACGTCGTGTCGTGATTGCAATGCAATAATCGGCCCAGCAAACAGTGCCGCACTGGAGCAACTGGCGGGCTACGCGCTACCTCTGAGCAGGCTTAGCACAAATACAAACGGAGAAATTATCCCGAGTTATTTCTGGGGTTAGTCCGAAAGAAACCTAACTTACCACTATAATTTAGACGGGTGTAGGGTAAATTTAAACACTAGGGTTAAATATTATAAAAGCGGAACGCATAAGATGGCTGGGACGTCGTAAGAATGTCAGACGACCACATGCCGAAAAAGATGTTATGGCCGAAATTAGAGGATATATTGTAGAAAACACTGGGCTTGGCGGGATTCGAGCCCACGATCTACGCCTATCCGGGGCATCGCCTTAGCCACAGTTTCTATTTCCTCTAATTTCGGTTATAGCTAGGGTTAAGGAACAGTTATCAATGGCAATGATTGCTGTTCATCCACGCACATACCCTTATATTGTTACGTTTACACTGAACTTATGCGAACAACTTGAAAAACAATTGACAACTTACAGCTTCGCTTAGTCCACAGATAATCTATCCTTTTGTATACTGATGTAGCCTATATACTCATGCTACGCTTGCTTGTAGGGATATTGATTGAACCGAAAGATACATATGCGGTTCAAAGCTTTTACAGGGAAAAGTTGAAAATTATACATCTTCAAACTATCAGTGTTCAAGTCATATTTTTTTTTTTTAATTAAAAGATGCCGATAATAAATTATTTTTTAATTTTTTATTTGAATATACAGTAGAAACCTCGTCCCCGTCCATTTAAAGCCTGTATTTCGTCTATTAAACCGACTATTAACTGGTAACACAATATACTCGCAGAGTACTGGTACAAAATGTTCTCAAGAATGAGGTAAACAAATCTTTTGTCCGGTATTTGGGACTAGGCGATCTTGGAAATGTGCTCCTTGAAGTCATTGATCGCACGTGGGAAGCAGAAAGAAAGTCTTTTGTCAGATGCAAAGAAAGTGACAAGTCGGGTGTGCTCCGAGAGCGGAATTAGTGTGGAACATTCAGCCAACAACGGAACGATTTTCAAGGACGCCCAAGACTTCTCAAGAATCGTCCTTCGTGGAAGGATGCGCGCTAATGGGGCTAAGCCCCCTGAACCTAGTTAAAGACATCGTCGTATATTATTATGCATGGCCGAAATTAATAGTTTGAATTTACGCTCCAAAGGAGGTACCTCAGGGCTCATAGCCCAAGCTGAAGAGTGGCTACGCCCGGCGCTGCAGTGCATGTGGAGTGGTTATTTCAGACAGATTGAGGCGGTATTATCCAAGAAATTCAATACTATGGCCCAAATTCAAATAATAAAATCATTACATATTAAGAAACAGCCATGATAAACAATGAAAGAATAACAGTTAATTCTATTAGCGATGTTATAAACGATCCTTCTCTCATTTGAAATCAGACACACGCAATAACAAAATTGGAGCAGCCTTACGCCTTACGGCATAAAATGATTTAAGAGAATGTAACAAGAACCGACGATAGTAAAGGTAAAGTGCACCGCAGGTCAAAGGATAAGCCAAGTGCATGAAGGGTGAGGAGACGGTGCCTTATGTTCTTCTTTCAACATCGCGGCTCCCTTCACTTTTTGTACTGTACAATCTGATCTTCGTTTGCAAACGCGTCATCTTCAGAATACTATTGGATGCGGATCATACATTAATTTTGCCATACAGTAATTATTTATATCAGCGGTGAAAGGTTGGGTGTGGTCCAATACTGTACAGCAAATTAATTACTTACCTGTTAGGATCAATTGTTCACAGAGCATATAAAGGAGACTGAAGGCATAGCTTCAGTTAATAAGAAGCTACCTCCTAGACACAGTGTCTTGTTCCATTTTTGTTTTAAGAAATGAAATACTCACACATGTAAATGGCTTACGTTATGGTACCGATATGTCAATGGTAAGCAAACCTGTCCTTTGTTGTCTAGTTTCTGGGATACAGGTCGGTGGAACACCAATAAGAGTTGTGGGCTTAGTTATAGACTATGAGTCCGGTGGATCAAAGGTACGTCACTCTCATTGACTTCGGAGGTCAGGTGGTAGCATGCTTGTTCTTGTGCGAGTCTCTACACACCTTGCAATCGGACACGTGTCGTAACTCGACACAAGTACCTATAAGGTTAATCGGATACATTCATTAAATTGTTTGTACGCGATTAACCTTTAATTAGAAGAAGAATAGAAGAAGAATTGGAGAAGGGTGAACGTATTATGGGACTGAAGGATCGTTTGTAGCCTCCTTGCCGGACCGTGAATGGGCCGTTCTGTACAGGCATAGGCGTTATGACTGGACGCTACTTTGAATTGGACCATGACGTCATAGTTAACCCGGTTCTGACGTAAAATAATAATTTTCTTATTATTGATAAAAAGACAGGGGGTTGTTAGAACCTACTCACTAAGGAACTAGGCTTCTTCTATTAATTAGTCGACTGGGCAATTAGTTGAACCCTACTTCTGAACTACAGAATCTGTAGCGTTTACACCCCCCGCAGTCTTCTTAGTGGCAATAAGCAAATGACTTCAGATCCTAAATAACCCGGTTTCCGCAACACCAATATCATTCGCCATAATATCAGTAATAAACCATAAACGGTTTTTATCAGTTCTAAAAACATTGGTTCTGCCTCTTATAAAATGCTGGCCAGATCTGCAACCGCACGACTTCATGCCTTCTCCGGCTACCGTCTCGATTGCAAGAGCTCAGCTTGTCACGCTACTGCCTCCAATATTAATGACCTACCTACTCAGATGGGGCCGAGATAGTCCAATAATGAGAATACTGGGGCAGCACCCGGAAGTTCCGAGGTTCGATCCCCAGAAAGATTCCATTTTTTCACCAGTTTTCAAATGTCAACCCAATCCTAATGGGATACGCCAATGCTAGTAAAATAAAACACCTTGCTGTAGATGTCTGGATAGGGCTTATAATAAAATAACGACAGTTTTCTTTCTTTCTTCCTTTCTTGATAATGAAGGTATTGCAATTTCCATTCTAGAAGAAACAGCAGGCTGAAGGGATTTAATTCATTGTCACCAGCAAATAAATAGATTTTAACCACAGAAATTGAAGCAAACCTATCAACATTATTACCTAGAGAATAGGTCGTAAATAATTCCGCGCCTGGGAGGAAAATTTTTCCAAGATAATAAAATGACCATATTGAAGAGGTCAAGTGAGGACTTGTTAAAGGAATTACGACAATACTCGTAAAATTCCAATCAATGGTGTTGACAGTCATTAACATTACATGGATACCTCGGATAGAATGGATCGAATGGAATGTAAAATGGAAGAAATCCCGTGGAATCAGAAGAAAATCCGATGAAAGCTCATTTCTCAACACAGGGATTAAAGACGTAGACTGGTGAATCAAATATCCGAAGGACAATATTTACTATATTTGCTGCTTCAAATTTAGTTTACCCTAAGGAAAGAAAGAATATGAAGGATAATTTCGTTGGACGGACGATGAAAACCGGCATTGCTCATTTCTCAGCACAGTGATCAAAGATGCAGAGTCGTCATAGATAAGTAAATCATATCTCCGAAGGACAATATTTATTTTCTGCTACAAATTTACCCTACCCTAGAGAAAGGAAGGATATGAAAGATCCGTACAAAAATTGGTTGGGCGGAGTAAAGACAAGAAACTTGCTCTGTCTCATTTAAACCATGGTCAAAGTCTTCTAGTTCCAAGTTGGCTTTCCTCCCACAGGTCGTTTAAGAATTTTCATCAGTCTGGCCACGAAATATGGGCGCCAACTGCACTTGTTCAAACCTGTTTCTGCAAGTTTAAGGGCGACGTGCCTGATTGAAAGAATAAAACATTTCGAATGACTCAACAGATTGTAAAAGCTAAGTGCTTGGTTTAAGAGTTTGCAAGTGTGTTTACGAACATGGTGGTGGATTTTTTTGTCACTTTGCGGACTGCCCGAAACAAAGTTGAATGATCACTGGGTATTCATTTATTTACTTATAGTCCGAAATCCGGTACCAATATCTATTTGACGTTGATATACATAATAATTTGTCGTATGTCTGGTAATACATCGCAACTGCAGGCTTAATTCACTTCATTCCCTTACAAAAATAGCCATTAATTACTAATATATTCTTGGACTATAAAATTTATAATAACGATATAATATTGCCTATTTTATCTTACTGAGACTGTCCCACGCTACTTCAGACTTATTAGACTTCAGGCTCAGTACTATTCAACATTCCAAGGACGGTTCACATGCAAGTGCTAACTAACGATATCATAAAAAATAAATTAAAAAAAACTACATTTCCACCTCAATCATTATTTTCATTTATGAGTATACCATATTTAGATGAAATAAGGTAAGCTACGAAATACTATAGGCTACCGTAAACTATACTTAAAATAGTATAATGGAAAATAATAACAATCACATGTAGTATTTCACACTTTTGGTGCGAATTACACGGCCGGTTCTAGATGATTTTAGAGATTTGTACTGAACGTAAAAAGGGCAAATTTGATACACACGAAGATAATATATTGCACCCGGTTCCCCGTTCGTTGCTTGAATTAAATTCATATTTATGGGCTATAGCCTATATGAGCTTACGCTCATCGCCGTCAACGTTGTACTGTTGCACTGTCGGAAATGTTTTTCTGAAATGTGTTTGAATTTGTATTTTCTGGTCAATACACAGTTGTATTATTATTATTTCCATTTTTATTATTTCGTACGGCAGTTCATGTTCCTATACTTTATCGAAACTGGGGTCGGATTTGACTACTATCCGGTTAATGGCATCCCTTCCTAACCACAACAACAGTACCTTTGCACCCTTGTTTAGCCTCTTAACATAAATATCATAGATAAGTAACCAAATTTACTACATCCTATCCCGTTGGACTGAGCAAAAGTGCCCCTGTGGCTCGCTCTTCCCAATCACTTTTTCGCTTTCGAGAGGTGGCGCTTGGTACTCAAAACCAGGTCGGCCATTATCTTTCCCACTGGCGTGGTTGGGGCCGGTACAAAAAAAAACCGACTAAGCTTTTTTTTTAAACCGGCTAGGCGGCCTCGAACCACCACACTACCTGGATGCTACCCTGAATCACACATGCAAGTTAAAACATGTGCAAGTTACAACGAGACCAAGTAAGAATCGTCGTATAGCAAACGTCCAGAAATCGGACGGTAGACTGAACAGTTTTAAATGCGAGTATGTCAATCATCCCGCTATGTCTATCACAATATTGAAAAATTATGCTAATTACGCTTACCTCACGCCAGGACAAGACTCTTGCACAGAAAGTTGTTCCTGAAATTAAAAATGCAATTTAGTATTCAAGCCTAATTGAAGTTTAGCCTACAGCATTAGAATAATGAGTGCCGGACGGCTCGGCAAGGTTCGGTGAACCCGCTCAACTACCATGTCCAGGGCCATGCACGAAATTCATTGTGTCCCTATCAATATCATCTCATCATGAGGCTTTGCTACAAATGATCTACCCGCGGTGACAGGCTTGCTGTAACGAGGAGACGAATTATAAGAAGACAATGGGCAGCCAATATGCACTGTTGCGACTTCAATTTACTGACCAAATATAGGACCGTAAGTTGTGGTTTCTTTCGTCTTTAATGTATGTTATAATTCACATTTACTGGACAGTAATCCCGCCCCTTGAGTAATACCACGAAATACCCAATGTCGTTCTTTCGACAATGGGACGCTTCACTAAACGTTTTTTGTACAAAGTCAAATTTTTCATTATATATCTAGACCCATAAATAAAATACCATAAAGTAGTAAAAATGTTCCTCTACATTTTTGTTCAGTGTTCATTGGGAACTGGTCAGAATGGCGTAGAGGTTACGACTCGGACTATCATCCAGAAGGTGACTGGTTCGAGTCCCACCCGAATGCCAAAATTTTCTAGTGGTACAATTATTTATCTTCTGACTACCATGCTTCGGAGGGCATGTAAAGCCGGCGGTCCCGGCAGTCTTCCCTGACTGTCGATAGGTTAAACAGGAGGCTGTTGATGCAACCTGAAAACTCCTGTACCACGGGTAGTACCACCCCGACACGAATTTACTTATTGGGAACTGGTTTCGTAAGCTGTAACAGTTAACACCATGATGAGAATACTGACAATACAGTATATTCCGCTGATGTACCAACACCTAAACAGGTAAATTTACAATATATTGCTTAAATCTGGGGGCCAACTATGCCGTTTGGTATTAACCTATTCGTGGGGTCAAAATGTAAATAAAACAATTTTTAATAGCACTTTTCATTGTAAAATTATCTTGTTTACATTTTTAATTCAAGGTTAAGATTAAAAATAATCGCCAAAGTAAGGCCGCAGTAAAATAAACAATAAATAAAGAAATATTGACTTTTTTGTTCTATTACCAACCTAGCGGAGTAATAAGGGTTATAAAGCCCTATCGTAGACTCAACTTGGAAAGCCCACCGCCTTAAATGCCCTCCGAAGTATGGCCAGAAAATGTAGCAAGTTCGGGACTCGAACCAACAACCTTTCGGGTGGAAGTCGGAAGCTGTACCACTACTCTACATGTCCTGACAAAGCGGTTCTCCAAAATAATCACGAGTGGGGCTTTTTTCAGGAAAATACTCTATTCATCATGTCGCTCATGCACGAGAAAAGTGACACATTTCTAAATATTGACTTTTGAGATAATTCAAATTTTAGTTCTGACCATTTTTTAGTTTTTACATGTAGTACTATCGAGGCACTTAACACTTTTGAGATGTGACAGTTTACTTGAAAGAGAAGTGTAATTACCACGTCAACGCCTGGAGCACATTTCGAATTATGTCAGTATTGCCGAACCCGAAGTAGTCAAACTTGACAATGGATCAGTGACAAAACGCAATCTTATGGAAAACATTCATAAAATTCGCTATATTTTCCTCGACATTTTTGTATAAATAACTCAATTTCGCAATTTTTTGAAATGTGTCACTTTTCTCGTGCATGAGCGATGTATTTCTTTATGCATAATGATGAAGGGGCGTCAGGGAAACTGAAGAGGGGCTGACAGAAGCCAGAAAGGACAACGTCCGAGGAGCATGTGTTTATACCCAGATAATACGTGCGTTGACCCCTCGAGGACTCAAGACCAGCAACTGGTTCTTCTTCTATGGTCTCGCGCCTTATTTTAAAATATGACTTGCAAAAAGTCCGCATGCTATGTTGCCCCGGGTCAGTCCCATGGCACTACGCTAATAACCAATTTAATATTTCATCTAATAACAAATGTATTTCCCAAATCTGTCTGCATAATCAATAGGATTTGCTACACATCCCAAGATTAAGCAGATGGGATAGTAACTATTCAAAGAATAAAAAAAATATATGTATATTACGGTACCTGCTTTCATTTCTCATTGCGCAAAGCACTTATCCTTCTGCTATGATCCTCAGCATTCGTTCAAAGCAATAAATAAGTAAGCAATTGCTTACTGATTCCATTTTAGTATCATATTACCTACGGTATACGGCAACATTTAGAAAAAAATTGCCTTTTAGTAGAGAAACCTCCTCCACCGGATATTTATACCCGGAAATCCTGCAAAAATGGGTAAGAACCCGAATCCTCGGTCTCTGCCTTTGTGGACAGTAGTTTTAACCTCTACAAAGCTACTGTATACCCACCATATCTTTTTTTAATAGCCTGCCCGGGATAGGAAACACAAAATTAAACCTGAGTTGGTCACGGTTCACTAGTCTCAATTTTTTATGGTAGCCTAACAAGTAGGAACCGTGAAAATCATACAACCTAATTTCCCATTAATTTTAATGAACAGTATCAGTTATAACCAATAATTAGGCCATCGTGTTTTGTTGTACCAATTTTTTCTTTATGAAGCTATTGAAACTCAATTTATTTGGGTCAAGATTGGTTACCCTTTGGTAAACAAGAAGCACTCATGCAATGACCAAAGGTCAGCGTCAGCTAATGGACAGTATTGTCTTCTTTAGGAATGCACCCGGGACGAGACCTCGGTTTTTGGTGCGGGACGAGACACGGGACGAGAGAGCTGTTGCGGGATGGGAAGCGGGGCGAACCTTTGACTTCATGTCGCGTCTCACAGGACGGTCCTTGACTTCATGTCATATCTCGCGGGACGGTCCTTGACTTCATGTCACAGCTCGCGGGCAGGTTCTTAACTTCATGTCAGGTCTCGCGGGGTGATCCTTGACTGCATGTCGCATCTCACAGGACGGTCCTTGACTTCATGTCACAGCTCGCGGGAGGGTTCTTAACTTCATGTCACGTCTCGCGGGGCGATCCTTGACTTCATGTCACGTCTCACAGGACGGTCCTTGACTTCATGTCACATCTCACGGGCCAGCCTTGACTTCATGTCACAGCTGGCGGGAAGGTTCTTAACTTCATGTCACGTCTCGCGGCAGTCAAGGGACGCCCTTTGAGAAATGGAAGGAATAAAAAGCAATGCCGGCTTTGCCTTGTTAGAAAGAAAATTGAAAAAAAAACACCATATCCAAATGGGCGGGCATGTTTAACAAATCAATATACAGTAAATCAATCAATGGTCTGACCTTAGTTTAGTTTACTCCGTTTAAATAGCCAATGCAAAACTACAGAATTAATTAAAAGTAGAATGATAACGGCCCGCCGTCCAATCATCTAACGACGATAGAGAATAATAAATCGTAATGTTATGTAAAACCGTTGCTCTCATTTCAATTTCTTTAACCTTGCTGACCCAACAAAGATGCATTGATTATGAAACAGATCGGACGCAGCAGTTTTAAGGCCTTGACCATAAATTGTGTTGTAATCTTTTATAAGATCTAAATTGTTTTTGAAATACAGATTATTACAGTGCGTGCAAGCCAAGTTGGAATCTCGCGCCATATGGTTTTCAAATTACGGAATAAATAGTCAGCAAGGGATTTAAAAAAATGGTAACTAGCCTATTCAGCAAAATTTATAAAAAAGTAAAATGTTTTTAGTCCGGTCAATCTAGACATTTGAAGGTACATAAATTTACAGCAAGCTGAAAGTGCGTGTAATTGTTTATAGGCCTAATATAATTAAAAATAACATGTAAAAGTTCTTCATCATTCCGATGACTGGAAAAAAAATTATTTATTTAAAATATTTGCTTTGCAAGTTTTGAATCAAATTATCTAAAAAGAACCGGTCCAAGATTACTCGAACATGCTTCCCAATTTATCAATTAGTAGATAGAGACAATGAGTTATTTCATAGCAAATAATTTAATAATAATGGCGCGGTACGCAATGTATTGAAGCATGAATTTTATATGATGTCTTCAAAAAATAATTTTTTGCACAAAACCAAATACTTTTTTGGGAAAGCAACCTGTTCGGTTTTATTACCATTTTTAACACCTAAAACATACCTGAAGGTAGAAATCATCGATAGAAAGGTTTCGCAGAAAAATTATTTGTTAGTCATTTTTCATTAAAATTTAGTTATTTTTATTTTTTTACCCCCAGAAGCAACCTATCAAGGGGCAAGCGACCCCCCGCATTTTGTTAACATTATTAACGACTACAATATATGTGAATTTAAAAGAAATCGTTGGAGCCGTTTTTGAGAAATAATTTTTTTAGACGTTTTTTTGGAGTTTTTTGAGAATAAAACCTCCCAAAACTGAATTACCCCAAAATAAAAAATTTAGTTCCGAGGTATGATTTTTGTGAACCTACATGCCAAATTTAATCAAAATCGACAACCTAGTTTGTCCGGAAATCGATGAGCAGCCAGAGCGACAGAGGACAGACAGACATTTCGTAAAAACCACTTTCGTGGGTTCCTGGGACCTCAAAACGTGTAAATCCGTTGAAATCTCAGAGTCGAAAATTTGGACCATCACAAAGCTTTCCTTATACTACGTATAAATTGGAAAGCAAAAATGGAACCAAAAATAAAATGCTTAGATACGGTTCAACAATTCAGACGTACCGGTACGTCTACTCTCCATGTCTCACACCCAGACCTCATAAAAGGGGAAGCACTTGTCAGTAGCGTAACGATAGATTTTCAAAGGGGGCGGTGTATAATTTGGCGCCCCTCCACCCATTTTCATAATAGTGTATAAAATGGGGAAATCCGTTCTCAAGGACGTACGCAGATTTTACATTAATGACCTTAAGTGTCCTTTGCGCATGAGCCAAAGGGTTTGATGAATATGAAGGGGGGCCCGGGGGTTCTCCCCCGTGTAAAATTCTCGAAAAATAGGGCTGAAATATTGGGGTTTTACGAATTTTCAGAGCAATAACCAAAAAGGTTTCTATATTACAGAGAATTAATAAAATTATGCACAAGGGGGGTTCGGGGGGCTCCCCCGGGAGAAATTTTTTGGAAAGTAGGGCTGAAATTGTGGGGTTTTACGCATTTACAGAGCAATAAGTTTTCTATATTACAGGGAATTAATAAAATTGTGCCCGAGGGTCTCCCCGGGAGACATTTTTTGAAAAGTAGGGCTAAAATAGTGGAGTTTTACGCATTTTGAGTGCAGTTAACACTTGGATTTGAGAGGCAAAGAATATAACTGCCTTCCAAAGGGGGGGGGGGGCAATTGCCCGCAGTGCCGGTCGCTGCGTCCGCCTCTGCTCACACCGATTGTCTCTAATAAGGATTTGATCCCGACACCTTCGTGCTTGGAGGACTACGAGCAGTTGAGATCATCAACAACATGGTAATCACTGACTACTCATAGTGCTGGGTCAATTTTTATGGTCAAAAATACTCCTATTACTATACCGTACCTCTTGCGCATTCGAATTTTAAAATAGAGTAGGCTACCTATTGCAACTAACACAAAATATGGATCAATGCTTCTACCTATTTGAATGTGTTATTGCTAAATATTTTTACAATTCGAAGATAATTTGGAGCAAATAATAGATGCGCGCGTGAACGACTTTGAATAGAGGCTGTTGAACTTGCATGCCAACAATAATATCAGAGGATCTTTTGGTAACGACTTAGGAGGACTCTATTTAAATATCATCCCAAGGTTGAACCGTTGTAGCAATTTGTAAGAATCCCTGGGTCACGATTTAGCAGAAGAGAGCTATTGTTACCCACAAAGACGACGTGTTGGAAAGGGCAACAACCAATCGGAACAGTGTATGACCTTTTAAAATGAAGTTATTACAGAGGATGCAGTATAAAATATTGTAGTAAATGGCAGAGGTTATGGTGACAGATTGTTGTCAATTATTGTATATTATGTATTGTTGTCCATGTCCAATAATAAAGAAATAGGGTACCAAAGGTTTTATTGCCAATAATATTTATCCTTACGTCATCTTCGGAGTCAAGGTGGTAGCGTGCTTGTGCTTGTGGGAGTCTCTACACGCCATGCGATCGGAGACGAGTCAAGTATTAATTTACTCATTGGGGCGACTGAAGACGTCAATCGTATGCATTCATTAAATTGTTTGTATGTGATTAGCCGTTAAAAAAGGTAGCAAACATGTATTCAGGAGCAAAACACTTCGTGTCAAAAATAGCTGAAGATTTTAAATCAGATTGTCAACAAAACATCAAATACAATAGGAACTTTATTCAATATATTGCAGTATCATATGGTATTGACGTATTGTGTATAACAATGACATTAAACTACCTAACTGAATATCTCTCGGTATGTTACAATTGACCAATTTTTTTTTTTAGTTGATGCCCAAGTTGAAAAACAAAGACAATTCTCTTTCTTTACAGAAGATACATTTTTGTTAACAGCATAGTAATAATAAAGTAGCCGGTGACATGCTTACATGCACAAATATTACGCTAATACTGTATTACTATGTGACGAGTCACGAATTAAGAAACAAAAACAGTCCTTACAGCATATTATAGTATTATCTGGACCCTTTCACGTACATTAATATACGTAGAGTCATTTAGGATCCGAATATACGGATATGGAATATTATCTGCAAAACATATAGCCTAATAGTCTAATTGAATCGCTGCTTCCGTCGTTGAATTGGGCTGTGCATAGAAATTGTCATTGTATCATACAACTAGGTATCGTTGACATTCACTAGAAGACTTTCACGTCATCTTTGGCTTTACATAATGGGGACACATTTTGTAACAACTGCAGCAGTAGGAAAAGAGATATGAAATAAGGAAGCGACAATCAATAAATATAATATAATTCATGGCCGGAATCAGATGTTGAAGCCGTAGAATCCGGGCTGATGGACCGTGGTCGATCTGAAAGCATGCTTCCATACATTTTGTATCACTTCGCTGACTTACAAGAGCATCTTACTCCGGCCGTGAAAGCCTTTACAATTAGGGGTTTCGTCGATAGGAGTTTCGTAATAACTTTCTTAGTTTAATAAATAAAAAATATAAATAAAAAATAAGAGGCATTACATTTCGGCCTGTCAATTTCCTACGGGACGTACACTCTTAATATCAACTTGGAACCCAAATATAAAAAAAAAAAAATCCTAATTTCGGCCACTTTCTGGCAGAGTTCAGCAGCTTTCACCTTTATTACTGTCCAGATAAGACAAAATTGGGTTTATGTGGAAAGTCTTGGCGCAAGCGGTGCATCATCGGTCATGCCCTTTTATTGGTCACGATTACATGATAACAGACCGTAAGGGAGGGGCCCACACTAAAACACTCCAGACCTAGGGTGTGGGAACTCAACGAGATAAGCAGGTGATGCTATCATAGGGTTAAAATTAAGGACTAAGACCGCACGGGCAGTCCAGTAGGTAGAGACTCAACATATTTTTTTTTTCCTAACTGGTTACTCCACCAGCTGCTAAGGGATTATATTAATTCAAAGTAAATATAGGCTAATAATTACAATTCACGACCACCCCAAAGCTTCCGCTTGTCGGGGGTGGCGTCTTCTTCACTAAATGTTGCAACGTTTTAAGGGTATTGTGGATTCAATAGAATAGGTCTTGCCTATTGAGTCTCTGGCAACCATTTTTTTATTATTATTTTTTGCTTCCCAATTTTTTCTTCATTTTTTATAGCTTGGGGGATTTCGTTGAACAATTTTGTTATTAGCACATTATTTTCCCTGTCCCCATATTTATTGTATGTAATTGGTATCTGTAACCTTTGTTGTTGCCTCGCATATCTAGTTTTTTCCGCTGCTTTATATTTATCATCGAAATAATAATCTTCTTCTTTTTTTCATTCTTTTCCTTGTCCAGTATTCCCTGGACAAGGAGCATATATTACAAAAATACAATACATAATAATACCATCCCGCATCCCCAAGCTAGCGCTTATTTGGGACAAATAATAATAATAATAATAAACGTCTTATATTTACGGGGCGAGACTGTAAAAAACAATACAATTTCTAAGCCACATTTCCAAATAAAATACGCTTAACTTAAACAATCCATCCCGTGGCTGTAGACCGTTATCAATATGGCTGCTAGTGTAGCCTGCACAAGATAAGATAAGTACAGAGTTTTTGACCGGGTCCAGGTATCCGTTCTGCTATGTAGCAATGTGTAAGACTTCGATATGTTTTACGTTATCTCTGATAGTTCGCTTATGGTTAACGGGTAAGGGATATTATGGCTCCCACCGTTCCAGTTAATATATTTCTATGAAAAAATCTTATTCTAAATGTGTTTGTAAAAATACATAAACAACTTATTCTAAACGTGGTTATAAAAATTATCACTAGGAAAAAATTTCCTTCTGACCTGGGTCCATTTAGCCATTTAGCCCTCCTAACATTTAGCGCCTGCATAAATTCAGTCATCTAGTCATAAAATAATACAAAATTGTACGTAGGTCTGCCTCATGACCCGGATATGACTGTGACAATGGATTTCCTAGTGATTTTCCCATACACCATAGTACTCTTCAATTGCCACCTACAACCCTTAGAGAACAATATCAAACACGTTGACCTTTAGGCCTGCGATTCTTGGCCATTTCTTGGCAAACCACCAATGCAATGCTCCAGAGATAAATCAGTACGCTAGCGCTATGTGGGCGATAGCTTTGTATTTTATTGAGCCATGGCTGGTTTTTAATGTCGTTTGAATTAAACCTTAGGCAGGTACTCGTACATTGTATCTCTGACATGACAGGCTGAGGTAGGTTTCAGTCATTTTGTAACGACGAAGGAATTTAATTGAATGTGTATTTAAGGACTAGGCTATATAAATGACTGAGCCTGACGTTTTTACAATTTACAAAAAAATGTAAGTACCTGAGAAGAAATCATAGAGTACCTATAGTGTATACCAGACTAGCAAGATTTCATTAATTTCAAATTAACAGTAATGAACAAAAAGAATGAACAAAAAGGGAAAGATTTTTTGTGAGATAAGTCGGCATGTCATAATAATACATACGTACGAGTAAGTGAATAAGAATGAGGCCGCGCCTTTTTTTATAGAGGTGTGGTACTTAGAGGAGGGTCCTGTTTCCTCAACTTGTAAATCTAAACACTTTTATTCCACACGTGCTTCATTGCTATTGACTGCCAGCAGACGCTATTGTTTTAATGAAATGTGACCATATCTATTGTTATGTGTGGGTCCAGAATTTAATTCTTGAGGGGGGGGGGGGTCGAAATGAAAAAAATCTATGAAGTTCATTGATTGTATTAAATTAAAGACGGCCGAAAGGTCCAAAATCTGCCTATATTGAAAATAAAGATGATTTTATTTCTTCACACTTTTAATTAGCTGAAATCTCTTCTTAGGCGATAAAGCTCGCCGTCAGCCAGGTAGTAGACAGTACCGGGGCGCGCGGTGAAATGCCGATAAAGGGTTAACTTACACCATTTTACGCCAGTAGCCCACTATTTTTCATCTAAATAACCAGAAAAGGCAGCAGGCGTGCGACTCGAACCAATAGCCTTTCCGGTGAAAGTCAGTGTCCATACCATACCAACTTATATACGACCGATCTTGAAAACCATTAGTTTCCTCACAGAAGTATTCGAGCCATTCTCTCATAGTGCGATTCATGGGAACTACTCCAAGCTTTTTTTTTCAAAACACCTATTAATCCTGTTTTGTGACATTCCTATTGGTTTACGTGGCATTTCATTGCCCATCCTGGCGTCTTTCTCCTCATACCACACACACATCTCTGCAACTCCTTTGACAGCGCTCTTAGGTTCCTTTAAATCACATTATTAAATAAATACGTTTCCAAAAGGTTTTACCAATCAGTTCACTTCACAGATGATTTTATTTACGACTTCACTCCACTCAGCAGTTACTAAGCAACTGTGGTAAAAGTGGGGATTTTTACTATGGTACTTTTCGCTGCAGTTCTAGCAGAATGTTATCTTATTGTTATCCTGCATGTCATGCGGTGTTTCATAGTTTTATCACAACGTTGAATGGGAAATAGTTTCTAACATTCTACCAGACTATTATTTTTAACGTGCCATTGCCCTCCAAGGGCGGATCCAGCGGAATATTTATACAACAAGTTGTATGTAAGTTTAAAAGGTAATTTGTTTGTTGAAAAGTAGACTTTTATTCATTTTTTTTTTGGCTTTCCAATGTATACGTTGTATAAGGAAAGCTTTGTGTTGGTCAAAATTGGCGATTCCGAGATTTCAACGGATTTACACGTTTTGAGGTCCCAGGAACCCCAAAAAGTGGTTTTTACGAAATGTCTGTCTGTCTGTCTGTCTGTTCATCGATTTCCGGGCAAACTACTTTGTCGATTTTGATGAAATTTTGCATGTAGGTTTACAAATATCACACCTCAAGACCATTTTTTCTTATTTTGGGCTAACTCAATTGGGGGGGGGGGGGTTAAATTCTCAAAAAACTCCACACAAAAAAGTCTACAAAAAAGGTATTTCTCAAAAACGGCTCCAACGATTTCTTTTAAATTCACATACATTGTAGTCGTTATTAATGTTGACAAAATGCGGGGGGTCGCTTGCCCCTTGATAGTTTTCTTCTGGGGGTAAAAAATAAAAATAACTAACTTTTAATGAAAAAGTACTAAAAAATAATTTTTCTGCGAAACCTCTCTATCGATGATTTCTACCTTCAGGCATCTTTTAGATGTTAAATTGAGTAATGAAACCGGACAGGTTACTTTCCAAAAAAAACTATTTGGTTTTGTGCAAAAAATATTTTTTTGAAAAAAATGAAAGCAAATTCACTCTCAAATGCATTGCGTGCCCTGCCATTATTGATGTGTGCTAATGGGTTGGTCTGACCTATCTAGAATTTACCTCACCTCCAGTGACGTCAGGTGGACAACCCCCCCCCCCCCCCCTCCTGCAGAGATATCCATAATTTAACCATAGGAAAATTATTTACCATGATATTAACCATTTTCTCTCTCTCAACTAATTGATAAATTGGAAAGCATGTTCGAGTAAACTCGGACCGGTTCTTTTACTATATCTTATGAATTAACTCGTTTGTTCCCCTCCCCCCGTGGATCCACCATTGTTGCCCTCACACCTTATGCACTCCCCTGTCGTTATAATAATTGTCAGTGGATGTGCCGCACAGGAACAATTATTTAATAGTTTCACAGTAATATTGGGAGGAGTTGCCAGCTCGTTGCATTGGCAGAGGAAGTTATGAACATCGCATGTCATATTAAGTTATAGTAGAGTGGTCCTCCGAACGCAGACATAAAGTGACAACCCAACCGATTCATCATTTGTCTGAACCCTGTAATGATATGCCGCTACCAACAATTAAAAATAACACAACTTCCGGCTTTACAATGAAATCAGGTTTTATATTTAGACGGACAGGAAATCAAAACCCTTAGTTCCAACCCAACACCCCGTAAAAAGGTCAAATGCGTATTGAAATACCGTAATCCAAAAATTGTGATTATTAATAACCAAAATAATAGTTTCCCCAAACTTCTTATTGTACACAATTTTTAGCCTATTTAGGCCGCTCGTCTGACGACTTCAAAAGTTAGATAAGAAATAATGTTCTCTGATAGAAGAGTAATTACTAACCGCGGCTATAAACCAAATGAATTTTCATTTTGGTGGTTCAATTTTTGGCCTGTTTCGGTGGATAGGAATGTGAGAATGTGCCCTTCAAGCCTCAAACGTAGATTTTGGTTGTATGGCGTCATATACGCAGTCACATTCTACGATCTCCAATAACATGAGTTGTCTCGGTGAATGGAGACTTTTATTACTAATCCTGTCGTGGTTGTAGCGTATTCTTGACATTTTATACTGAACTACACGGTGAGAGTATGGGCACTAAGGTTAAGGAATATGTAGATAAGCAACACGTACAGGCTGACCTCATTGATTTACGATCAACCCGTAGGCTATTTCAGTAGCAAGCTTAGGCTACAGTACAATGCAATCCGTATAGGTTCACCAGATCAATGTTTTGCAGATTGACGGTTTACTAGTTTTGTTTCGTATTCGAAGTTATACTTCTTCAGCCGCGTTATGAAAAAATGATGAGAATGAATTTGGAAGATGCGCGCGCATCTGTAACAAAAGTTCACCCATAGTTGCCAGACCTCTCTGGCTACGCCCATGGAGTTTATTGAGTAAAAGTCTTATCCTACCTATGCTATCCTACGCTGCAGGTGGGCCTAGAGACATGCGCAGAGGTCAAAACCAACAAATCTATGTAGGTAATACGGTATGTAGGTGCTGTATTGTGAAGTTATTTTCCCAAACGTCAAAGTATCCAATTAAACGATAAGATTTATCAATAAGTTAGATTAGTTCGGAATCGGGAGCTAAAACTGAGCTAATTGTTGCAGCAGGATTTTTTTTATAGTTCGCATCCAATTAATCCCTTTTTATATGTCACCTGAGCTTTGAAGGTTACTGTAATTTTACTACCTACAGCATTACATATTGAAGGTAAACACACTACCTATCTAGCTAGATGACGGGAAATACCAAATGGGAGTGGCTAAGAGGTACAGCTAGTCAATAAACTGCACCACCTTTCAGTTGGTAGCACTTTTGGCTAATTATTTTGCGTTAAAGTAGTAGCAGTAACCTCTGTAATAAGGCAAAAACTGCACCAAAAAAAAACAAGGCGCAGTCGTACAACCGGTCACAGTCCGTATGACCTTTGACATGAGTAGACGCGGGAGGTCATAAGTTGGCCAAACAGTCCTTGATGCAAATGCTATGCCGCTCGCATTTGGCAATCATTAGGGATCGCTCGCATTTCTCTGGATTTAAGACCTTTAGCATATTAAGCCCTTTAAGGTATTAGCAATAGTTTATGGACATTGTAGCGACAATCATGTGCTGGTGGGCTTCAATGCGAATGAATGGTATTTTGTATTGCATCCTATCGTTTAAGAAATATGAAAGTAGTATGTATGAAAGGTCCCTCTAGCTCCTTAGGGGCCGTCCATTAATCACACGTGGGGTTCGAAAGGGGGGGGGGGGTTCGGCAAAAATCACGAAATATCACAAGGGAGTATAGGAAGATATCACATGTATTTATTCTTTTCGTCAAAATCATGACCCCATGATTACACGCATGATTACACCTTCCTTCAATAGGCCTATTCTTTTTATGCTAGTCAAAAACAACCTGCAACCTTTCTGTCTAGACATTTTTGTCATGGTCCGTAATTTTCTACAATAGAATAAAATTAGATTATACTTTATACCTATATTTAAAAATAATATTATAAAATTTTTATTATTCTTTATAGGTACTAAAACGACCGGCCACCATACCAAGTTGAATCCAGCGGACCAGAGCAGGTTCAAAGCTGCAGATAACTTGGTCGTGTGCACAGTGCCGGTAGGGAAACATGGTAGGACTTGTTCTGGTCACCTCCGAACTAATCGTGTGACTTCACTGTGTTTCCCAAGTGGTTCGGAATCCACTAATCAGGAGGTCCATTGTCCTATGGGCTGGCATAGGACAGTCAAGTCGGGGTCGCTCTATGGGCCCAAATATGACGCCTAAGTCGTTATTAACCCGACGAACACTACTACTACTACCTACTAGGTACTAAAAAATTAACGCTATTTTTGGTAGTCTTAAACCTCACCACCACGTATCAGCAAGGGGGAGGGTGTTAAAAAAGTTTAAAAAAACATCACGTGACTAATTAAGGAGGAAATTTAAATAATACAATGCTATATACATCTGAAATACTGTAAGCGATTGACTGATGGTCCAAGCAATAAAGGGACTGAACAAAATATGAGGTTGGTTAGATCTTATAATTAAAATAAAATAATTCCCAAAATGAATAAATAAATAAATATTGTTCCTTTGAACTTTTAAAACTTTTACTTCTGTCGGCCTCCTTTTTGTAAACACATTACAATATAACAGTCTAGTAAATATTTAAGCAAATTTGTGCAATCTTTATCATCAATACAGCTGCAAAAAACCCTATTTATAATTATTAAACACAGAAAATTCAATTTGAAATACTTAATAAATGAAGCTTAAATTCAACGCACTGCCATATTAGAAATTGAAAATTATTGGTAATTCAGCGTATGAATGTTCTGAAAGGGGCAACTTTTGTGTTCATTCTAACGATGAATTAGAATAATAATAAAAATATCAATCGGCAATAAAATTTGAACAACAGAATTTCATAGTGAGCTGTGACAGTGAACACCGCACCTACATACTGTAGGTACATTTTACTGCAAGGCATATGGACTTCCTTTTTAGGTCCACCACTTTCTCAGGCCCAATTGTTTGCTTTTCCTATATAAACTACGACCCATGGCCTTCGAATTATACGGCATTGTGCTTTGGGAAATAGGCGTTGCCCAGTGTTGTCATCAACTTTCTTCATTGTTACCTCTGCCGTCTTCAAAACATTGCCATTGATAGCATGGGAAAATCGTTAAAATTTACAGGGAATTATAATGATAATCCGCAATCAAAGCCCACATGCATATTAAATTTAAAATAATAATTAATTGATTTTTATGGCTTTACAAAGTACTTTCACATCAAGTCCCCCACATCGAATTATTATCAACACATGCAAAGAAAGTGGTAAATGAATGAATTGAACTATAAAACGATAAATAGTGAAATGAAAACCAGATGCTAAATATATACCACAGCAGCCGCTGTTTGTTTTAATTCATTATTTTAATTTTTAGATAGATGTTTTGATTGGTTTTATGGCCACAGAACATCCTGGTTGAAAAACCTGAGGCAGTCAATTGGCAAGAGCACAACTTCCCTTTTCAGAGCAGCAGACTCCAAGGTCCGAATTGCCATGATCACCGCCAATCTTCGATAGAAGAGGCATTAAAAGCGGAAGAAGCTATAAAGCAAGGAATTTCAATTTCAATTCAGTTTTATTAATTCAATGTGTCCTCTTCGGGGAAGAGGCCTGCCTCAATGGCTACATTGACAACAGACGTCATTAATAACATTTAATGAAATAAAGATGATGCTGGAGTGTAATGGAATCACGATGGTACGTAATTGCGTAATGAAGATGGTACTCACTGCTTGACATTGAATAGCCATCGAAGGCCACTATTGTAACACGTAATCAGGCTTTTCACGCGAAAATAACCATCAGATAGGCCTACTCTCCTTGGTGCATATCTCAAGGTCGAAAGCTTCCTGAAAAATTGCACCCAATGAGACTGCAAAATTAGCAGGTAGAGCATCAGGCAAGAGTAAGAAATTCTCCACTTCTAATTATTAGAATCTAATATAAGTAATAATGTCATATTTCAACTGAGAAAAATAGGTAATTAAAAATTCTCCAAATTGTTTAAAAAATATAGGTACTTTTGACTGGTATCTTTACTTGGTTAAGTCATGCTTTCACTTGTTCCATTGGGTCAATGGCAAGCTTGTCTCAGCTTGTACATTATCGCTTGTAGCCAGGCGCGGATCTAGAATGAGACCAAGGAGGGGGCTAAGATTAAATTTCGATTTTTTTTTTTAAAATAGGGCTGAAATATTGGGGGTTTACGCATTTTCAGAGCAATAAGGGTTCTATATTATAGGTAATTAATACAATCGAGCACAAAGGGGGCCCGGGGGTCTCCCCCGGGAGAAAATCTGTGAAAAATAGGACAGAAATAGTGGGGTTTTACGCATTTTGAGGACCCTAATGGGGGGCTATAGCCCCCATAGCCCCCCCCCCCGTAGATCCGCGCCTGCTTGTAGCCGGTGTAGGTTGAAATCGAGTATTACCAATTTGCCAATGGCCAAAAATGCATACGAAAACTATAATATAAACTATAATGTATGACATCCATGGGGTCGTTGGCATTGGACAAGGCACCGATGGGCCACTATAAGTAGATCTAGGTCCATAAAGAGTCCTTCAGGACATATACAATTTCAACTGAGAAAAATAGGTAATTAAACATTTCTCCAAAATGCCTCCAAAATATAGATACTTAGTAGTATATATGTAGGCCTACTTTAGGGACTCATTGAACCTTTAGATAAGATAAGATACCACCGACCAACCTCATTGATTTTTGGACATAGTCGGAATTGTTTTCGTGTGAAATTTGGCAGCTGCCATGGTGTCAGACGTCCTCGATGCTAAACCACAATCGTACTTCTTCTTCTGGCTCTACAGCCCTTGATGGGCTTTAGCCCGCTTGACAACACTCCTCCAGTCATCTTGGTTTTGTACAACGCTCCACCATCTACGGACTCTGCAACTCGCTAAGGTCAGTTTCCAACTCATCCTTCCAGCATTTTCGAGGATGTCAACGCACAATCACAATGGACAAACTGAGACATACTCAGCAATGCCACAATGTACCAGGTGTGGTGAGCGTGACTTAACCAGGCTCGGGAACAAATCAAGATAGGTACTTTAGAAACAAAACATTTTCGGTCAAAAGTTACTACCATTGTCCCGCCCAGGCTATTAAGAAAATGAATAAAGGGGAATGCATCTCGTGAATAAAACACGGTCGAATAGCCAGAGGTTTGACCATAAGATAATAAAAACGCCGGTTGTTATTAATCATTTTAACAATGCCGTTACTGACAGTAATTTCGGGGTTTTTAACGTTTTTAATTGGTACAGACCACTAACCCCGGGTTCATGTACAGTATTGCGCTTTGTCTTCAACACTGTCCTCCTCCTTAATAACATTGATCTACCTAATACTGATTTTAGTCAAGAGGAATGAGGAACCCGAATGTATCTGCTTCCCATCGACTATTTATATTATTCAGGAAATAGGCTTGGTTTATAAAAATTCTCATGTTGAATTCTGTATTACAAGCCAATATTGTATTATTATTTGAATATGAAAGAAGAAATAAAAAATACTTAATTTCAAATATAGACTAATTAGCCATTATAATTATACTACAAAAGGATTTTATTCGTTTGCCCTGGGGCTGGAGTGGGTACTCTATAATGGTATATTATATTTAATTAAAATTATATTTTGCAGTGCCATTACTCAAAAATCGTTCGATAAGAAGCATGAGCGTGATAATTTCCTTGATGCATTAAATTTTTTCCAATACATTGCACATTTAAAAAAAAAATGATTTTTATGGACTTCAACATTTTCAGACATTATTACTACTGCTTCCGCCTGAATTTTTGGCCATTGGAAAACTGGTTCACTTCCTCATGCGATCGATGACCTGTCGTAACTCAACACAGGTATTACCTACAGAGACGGCTGAAGAGGTTATTTGGATACATTCATTGAATTGTTTGTATGCGAGAAATCTTTAAAAAAAAAAAAAAAAAAAAAAAAAAAAACACCACACACACAATGTAACAGGCTTAAGGATGGCTTCACCAAGTTTGGGTACGCGTCTAACTACATGGTGCATACTGATACTGTACAATAAATTGATTCCCTCCATAGGACATTATTTATCTGAAATAGGGGAGTCCCAAAAAAACTGGACAGAGCTGGACCCGAATCAACGACTTGTCAGCATAGTGGTAAAACGTAGGTTCTAGTCCAGCTCTGGCCAGGTTTTTCCTGATTCCCTTGGGCCTTGTCTCAGAAATGATTCGACCCCGGTTGGGTAAGGCTACACCCGGCGGAGGGGGCGGATGCCTTATTTCTAAAGAAAAGTGCAATAAAATCCGCCAAAGTCAAGCTGAAAGAGTACTTTAAGAATTTTAGTACCTAATCAAAACCTACTTTATCATTTTTAACAGTCTTCTAATTATCTGAAGAGAAGGGTCTAAATTATTAAACTACAGTGGTAATAATTGAACAAAGAAACCATTTCCAACGCATGATTGTACTTACGTACGTCCTTGAATGTAGTTACTAAAAAAAATCTGAACTCATACCTTATCTGAAAATTAAAAAAAGAACGAGTTAATGAAGTGCGATGAAGGTTGGTGCATAAGCTGAGGCTTATATTATCGTTTATATCATTGCAGAAACGTATAGCTAATGAGAAACAGCATGTAACATTGTATGGAAAGAAAGAGAATTATCTTTATTATTTTTCAAACACAGGGCAAATCTTGGGTCTTTCTCCCTTTCATTACAGCTTGCACAATAAAGAGAATTCTACACTGTCAATCTATGTTAAGGCAGAGATTGCCAAATATTTGTTAAAATTCATTTCGGGGGCCATTTCATAGTTGTTTTTTTTAGAAATACAGAGATACAGTATGTAAAACTTTATTAACGAATATGGATGCATTAGACCTCAGAGTAGAATGACGTTTGCTGCAACTGTTTCAAATCCAACCAAAAATGCCTAGTTGTTATCTTTAATATACAAAAGCATTCCCATATAATGTGAAAGTTAATTAATTATACCTGGCTGAGCCTGTAAAAATGTAGCATTGTTACACATAGCTCAACTGTCCTATATAGTCTAGATGAGGTGGGCAGCATAAATAGATGCAGAAATACCCCAAAGCAGGTTCATTGGCAACCCCTCCCAATCAAATTGCGCTACCTGCGCCTGTGCTCAACGATTATTATCAGTGTAGACCTAGTTCCAGTTATCAACTATTAGGGAAGTAAACACAGATAAACATAGCCTTAAGTGGTCATTATAACTGAGTAGGTCAACGGTGTTTTGCCAGATGAGAGAGAAAACACCAAACGCCAATGAGAACGAAAGCAGCAATGGTAAACATAACTATTTAATGCTTTCCTAATGACCTCTCCCCAAACTTAATCGGTCTATTGTTGTGCGTGACACACTTAATTTACGTCGGTGATATGGTTGTGCGCGAGACATGACAGGAAAATTTGTTATTCATTGGTGTACGAAAATGGAATTCAAGAAAAAACTGATCGTAGTATAAACAAATAATATAAAAGTTTCATATATCGTATGTACATATTGACTTGAAGTATACACCGATGACAGCCGATGACTTAACCTACTGGTTACTTCGGGTCTGGTGTTGTAGAACCTGCTGACGACCGCTGACAATGGTAGCCTAGTTGTAGAATGGTTGGACACAGTCCCAGGCCACGGTGTGGGCCCATAGGACAGTGGACCTCCTGATTAGTGGATTCCGAACCACTTGGGAAACACAGTGAAGTCACACGATTAGTTCGGAGGTGACCAGGACAAGTCCTACCATGTTTCCCTACCGGGACTGTGCACATGACCAAGTTATCTGCATCTTTGAACCTGCTCTGGTCTGCTGGATTCAACTTGGTATGGCGGCCAGCTATGGTAGCCTAAGTTGGTGGCCATTTTGGATAGCGGGAGCCAGAAGCGAAGGGACCGAAGGAATCCAGAGGACGTAGATTTGGCCTGCTCATGCTGCTGAGAATATACATAATTATGTATTTGCATGGTGGATGTCAACCTCATCTTTTTCTTTAGGTAAAGTTTCCCATTCTCTTTACGTATAGCGCAATTTAAGTTAAGTTAGGGTTAGTTGTTATATGGTACCTTCGACTCACCCTGACGTCTGAGTCTGAGGAACCATACGACATGCTGATACAATAGAGTCTGGGCTCATAGGCCCTAGTCTACCTGAAAGAGCTCTCCCAAACGTTTTGTCAACATCTGCCGTAGACTTCTAAGATTGTATCTCGGAGGCTCGGTAGCAGTCAATGTAATACTGTTGAAGATACCAACCGCACATGTTGACGAAATGAAAACGTTTCGAAGTACTGTTTCAGATGACTTCTAAGATTGTATCTCGGAGGCTCGGTAGCAGTCAATGTAGTACTGCTGAAGATGCCAACCGCAGATGTTGACGAAACGAAAACGTTTCGAAGTATTGCTTCAGATGACTTCTAAGATTGTATCTCGGAGGCTCGGTAGCAGTCAATGTAGTACCGCTGAATATGCCAACCGCAGATGCTGACAAAACGAAAACGTTTCGAAGTACTGTTTCAAATGACTTCTAAGATTGTATCACGGAGGCTCGGTAGCAGGCAATTTAGTACCACTGAAGATGCCGACCGCAGATGTTGACGAAACGAAAACGTTTCGAAGTACTGTTTCAGATGACTTCTAAGATTGTATCACGGAGGCTCGGTAGCAGGCAATTTAGTACCACTGAAGATGCTAACCGCAGATGTTGACGAAACGAAAACGCTTGGAAGTACTGTTTCCGATGACTCCGGCCCGTACTTGGTGAAGTCATGCTTACACCTGTTACATTGTGTCAATAGTGAGCTTGTCACAGCTTGTCCATTATCGCTTGTAGCCGGTGTCGGTTGACATCGAGGACGTCTACAATGTACGTATTTTAAGTTAACTTAAGTTGTGGTCGGAACACTCGGAATACAAAAATAACAAATCATTTGTGTCATGAAGTCTCGTAAAGGCCCACCTTGAAATTCCTTCATGTCAAAGTATTGTTTCATAAAATTCAATTTAGATGCAGGTTTTGGATGTCGTATACAGGTATGCAACAATGGCCGGGGCGGGCGATTGTTATTTTGCTATTGATTGGTAAAATTTAGATACGATACAATAATGGTTCTAGTTTAACCTGTTTGAGAGAAAACCACGCGGAAATTAAAGATTTTCTGTACGGTTTGGAATTCCGAGCTTCAAATATATTTTAGGTTCGGCATTTTTCTCCTTTACGATATATCCTATAAGGAAAAGAACAAAAGCAGTCACTATACAGCACTTTTTAATTTTGATAAATATGCATGCAAGAGCTTACAAAATTAGTTCCTAACTACGTTTTAGTACCTCGTGCTACGGCTGCATAACTGAACAAAATGTCAATAATTATTGCATGAGAAAGTTTATCTGCGTAGCTATGTAATTACTAGTATGTACTCGTATCTGTTATATAGCCTAAAATAGCATTAGAAAGTGAGCTTTGACTATACAGTACCAATAACAATAAAAAAAGATAGTGCTCTGGGATTTGTAGCAATGAATAAAACAACTCAGTGCTGTCTACTGTCTTCCAGAATAATTTAGAGCCTTACACTGGAACTGGACAATGGATTGATTATCAAAGAGGTGAGTGAAGCCTGAAGGTAGAAGAACTAGTGTTTTGAGAACCTTGATGGTTACGTTTTAAGACAACAAAGCAATGTGGAGCGCTCTGCCTCCAGGTATCAAAGGGAAGTCATTTAAATCAGAATCACCATTTTAATTGCACAATTTTCTCCAGGTACGACCGACCGTGAGCCATCGTTCAATAGAAGGGCAATGTGATATTAGAAGTTTGCCAAGTTCTTTTGCCGATTACAATTACCTATATTATAAATGAATCAAAATAAATGTTTCATATTTTGTAATATTTTTAATGAAATTTACTTACAAGCATTTTCAGAGCTGTGAGTCAGTTTATTACGCTTCCCCCATCGTTGGTGAAGCTGTGCCAAGTGAAATCCGAAGGAATAGGAATAGGAAAAATACGGCGGCTTCCTTCGTATTATATTATATATAATTATAGATAAATAATTAAATAAATATATTTTGTTAAAATATATCAATTTACTAATGTAAATCAGTGCATCAGTGGAATCTCACAACAAAATACACCATTTCAAGCGGAATACCAGCAGGAAGTATTCAAAGCTCTAGTATTCCACTCAGTATTATACCAACGATGGGAACGAGTTCGAGTCTATGGCCATCCAATTGTTTTGCGTCAAAATGAACAATAATCTTAATTTTATTAAAAAGTTTTGAAGATTTTTCTTAAGGTTAATTTCGCCTGTTACATTGCATTGGTAAGCTTGTCTCAGCTTGTCCATTATCGCTTCTAACCGGTGTAGGCTGACATGTATACGGAAGCAATATAAAGAACCGGTCCGAGTTTACTCGAACATGCTTTCCCATTTATCAAAATTAGTAGAGAGAAAATGAGTAATTTGATAGTAAATAATTTTCCTATGGCTAAATTTTCGATATCTGTGGGGGGGGGGGGGTTGTCTACCTGACGTCACTGGAGGTGAGATAAATTCTAGATAGGTCAGACCAACACATTACCACACAGCAATAATGGCAGGGCATGCAATGCATTTGAGCGTGAATTTTCATCATCATTTTTTTCAAAAAAAAGTTTTTTGCACAAAACCAAATAGTTTTTTGGGAAAGCAACCTGTCCGGTTTCGTTACTCAATTTAACACCTAAAAGATGCCAGAAGGTAGAAATCATCGATAGAGAGGTTTCGCAGAAAAATTATTTTTTAGTAATTTTTCATTAAAATTTAGTTATTTTTATTTTTTTACCCCCAGAAGCAAACTATCAAGGAGCAAGTGACCCCCGCATTTTCTCAACATTAATAAGGACTACAATATACTGCATGTGAATTGAAAATAAATCGTTCGAGCCGTTTTTGAGAAATAAGTTTTTTAGACGTTTTTTTAGTTTTTAGAGAATAAAACCCCCCAAATTGAGTTAGCCCAAATTTAAAAAAATGGTCCCGAGGTATGATTTTTGTAAACCTACATGCTAAATTTCATCAAAATCGACCGAGTAGTTTGCCTGAAAATCGATGAACAGACAGAGTGACAGAGTGACAGACAGACAGACAGACATTTCGTAAAAACCACTTTTTTGGTTCCTGGTACAAATCCGTTCAAATCTCGGAATCGATCATTTCAACCATCACAAAGCTTTCCTTATACTACGTATATATTGGAAAGCAATAATGTCCGAAATCCATGGGGTCGTTGGCATTGGACAAGTTGGCTTAGGTCCATTGGGCGTAAATTGTAAAAATGAGGTCTATAAGAGCGAAAGAAATATTATCAACTTGATAAAATTATCCTTCCCAGCGAGAGGGGTCATAATGCAGAACCTACAAGACAAAGGACTAAAAAGGGCTTCTTGCGGTAAATAGAAGATTTTACGACATGTTTTATATTCATATAAATCAAGCTCTTTGTGAGTTGGGAGTGAAGTTTATGCGTTACATCTCCTCCGCGTTAAACGATAACATATGATACAATGCTATAAGCTTAAGCAATAAAGTCTAAGACTGAGATTAGATGAGGGTGAGGGCGGAGCTGCGTGAATCTCAGTTCACAGCGAATTAGACTTTTACTATGTACAAAGGGTACTTACATAGGCAGCCTACCAGTACCGTATACTATAAATGTTTTGTATAACATAGTATTTGTTAGCATAGTTTTATAGTATTTTTTTTATTTAGTATAGTTATGTAGCGTAGTTATTGGTTTATTAAGCAGGGACTGTTCGAATAAAGAGTCGTTAGTTATGCTAGTTAAGTAGGATAGTCGATTGCTGTGTAGGCCGGGTCTGTTTGAATAAACAGCCCTTAGTTATGCTTGTCAGATGTCCTGGATGAAGATTTATAAGCCTTATTAATAATCCTTTTAATAGAATCTTAGTAAGCTACAAATGCTACAATGCACATGGCTAGTAATGAGCAGCCTAGGTAGCATGTTTACTGGGTTGCAGTGAAATTATACTTTGTACAAAAAACTAGTGGCGTTGCGTTGGTGTCCCATGTGAGGGGTGTGACTCGGAGTGGGCCTTAATGTTCCAACGAGGCACTCATTATCCCGGTCTTAAGTCATTTTTGTTCATTAAAGGAAACAAAAAAATAAACCTACATAAGGCGCCTACAATCTAAACAAATACCTGCCATAAATAACCGAAGATGATCAACAGGGTAAATCCGGTGAATATTAATAGCGTTTACTTGCATTGAATTCATTAGTGTTTAAGTGTTTGTCGGTGTTCCTGGTGCAGGGGCCAAGGTCTTCCAGTCTGACACACAAATTATTTTTCATCACAATCTTTGTTTAATTTGACTGTTTGACCCATCGCAGCCTATGATCTAACGCCTGTCGAGTAAGCTAGCCTCCTTCATCTACGCTAAGAGCTAATTCAAGTTGAATTAACATTATAACACCAACACTGTATTCTTATTCTTATTTTGTGATAATCTTGTGTGAGTCAACAATTATCAGAGCCTCTAGTACCAGGAGCCAGAGCTGTTCTCTAATAATCTATTCTGATGCCGATGAGGTCTTCTCTTGACAAGGTGTTTTAAAGTGCGTGGTATTCAGGTATCAATTTGTAGATAAACACACCAAACCTTAAATTTTAAATAAATCGTGATCAGTTATGCGTAAATCTATCCATATTCATAGTTCCATCACTACAGGGCCTACTATGCCGTTTAATAATAACATATTCTGGAGTAAAAAATGAGTAAAAATTAGTTTTGTCATTGAAACGAACGATACACTTTGTTTATTCATACAGTGCATACTTGTACAATAAAATCGATGGCATTATTACATATATAAAATCTGTGAAAACCCTTAACCCATTATAATAAAAAATCGTACGATAGACAAAGGCAAACTGTTGTAGACGGTACCTGGGCAACTCGTTGTCTAGCACGCTTATAGCAGTTTGCCGAACGACACTAGTGCACACTACACCAATCAAAACCACAGCATTGCAACACATAAACATACAACACATAAGGGCGTTGCGTTATTTAAAAAAAGAAAAAAAAATCGGAACCCAGTCTGATAATAATAATATAATTATGTCTTGAAGGGCTTTTTAATTAACTTCGACCTACTTGTAGTGGCCCAATGGTCCCTTGCCCAATGCCAACGACCCCATGGATATCGGATATTATTTGTATTTTCGTATGAATTTTTGGCCATTGGCAGTCCGGTATAATTCCTCGGTGTCAACCTACACCGGCTGCAAGCGATAATGGACAAGTTGAGACAAGCATGACGAAATGTAACAGGCGAAAGCATGAATGAACCAATTACAGACATGAGCCTGGAAAACTCTAACAGTATGCATAATTGGAGTCTGCAACGTCTAGTATCTAAAGTACAGTAGATTTTAATATTTTAAAGCGCTCTACATTATGGGAATGTGGCCTGATTTTTTGTATGCGGGTCCTTCTAATCTGCAATATACTCGTAGGTAATATAGGAGGTGTATCACGTAGTTACCCGAAAATCCGAAATCTTCCGAATGTGCAGGCGAAAAGTTAAGGAAGTGTGGCGATGTAGGTATTGCTAAAGCAGGCAAGGACATCGCAGCAAGAAACTAAGTGGACCTGCGGGAAATTAGGCACGGTTGTCGCAACTCTCCGGAAGTCCTTTCACATACAATGACAAAGTAGCATATAATGCTAAATACGAAATCACCTGAGATAAACGTTTAAACAAAATGTAAATATACGGAAAATTCACTAGGTCCATACTACAATAAATAAACTATGAATAGCTGCATCAAATTTATAGCAAATGGGATATGTGCGTTAAATGGGGCGACATTCAAATGACGGAAGACAAAATATGGTTTCCCCCAAAAATAATTGGTCTGCTAGAAAAATGTTGACCCATCATACCTTAAGATTTGTTACCTGCACTGCCAATGTGCTGAATAGGTAGTAAGTACACATTTTTGTTTTGCACATTTACCTTTCAGATTATCTTTCAGCAACTTATCATTTATAAAATCGCCAATCAAGAAAGTGGATACAGTCAACTAAAGAATAGGTTAAAAGTTATCCAAAAAAATGAAAAAATTCCCCAGGACAATATTTTTGTGAACCTATTGGCCAAATTTCATCAAATTCTCGAATCGAGTAGTTTGACCCCCAATCAAGTTACAGACAGAGCGACAGGTATTTTCAATTTTTGAAACTTTTTTTACTACTAAAATTTATATAAACAATTGAAATATGCCCAAGAAATTAACCAATAAGAGTCCCGTCACGGTTCAGTAGTACATAAGCATATGGCATAAGCAGCCTATGTACTCACAGTCAATGGCCTCAACTCACAGATATAAACAGATTGATGTAAATAAACGTTTGAAAGTAATCAAGATAGCAAAACTAGGAAAAACACCAGAAATATGAGGGGGGGGGGGCAGCAAAATTTTCTGACCTATATCTTGTTTCCCCCGAGTAATAAGGAGCGGCTGCCAAGAAATATATATTAGAAAATATGAATTTCTGAAAAATATCGACAGCTATACAGTACCTTGACCCTATGATGGTACCATTAATATGAAAAACGATCTGGGCATCACACGGCACGCACTATAACGGGGAATCCTTCGACACATTTTCAATTACTAGTAAACATCCACGTGTGCACGTGCACGCGACCCTCCCCCACCCCTACTTTATTTATTCACCTGCGAATGACACAGACGGTTATGCATGCGTGTAGCTTCCACGGCGCGTCTTGGACAGGTACAACAAATTTGAGATTTTCCTTAGTTTTTTTTCTCTCCGATACTTGCTGCTACAGTATTTGAATGAAACGACTTTTTATATCTTACATTCATAATATAATTTCATCAAAATTGCCTATTTTGCTTGCAGATTGATAAAATGGGGAGAGTCAAGAGTGAAACACGAATTGGTTTTTGAATAGCTATACTGCGTACGCACGCACATCATATCCGGATAGAAAGAGCATATTAATTTGAGTTTTTGAGTTATTTCTGTCAAATCATGAAAAATCCTCCCAAATTCGCCCCTATTATTATTTGAATGGCAGTATATAATATATTGGCTCATCGAAAAAAGGTCGAACTATTCGGTGTTTTTAGAAGCATTAGATAGGGCACAAAACCCATGTCTTTTCACCAGGTGCAAACCGCTGGAAGAACAGCACACGTGTGTGCTACGAGGTGTAGTTTGGCATGACCTTGCCCCCAGCCCAGGATCACAGGTCCGAATCGAGCTGTCACTCACGATGGGCATATACCCTGTCACTGTCTAGCCGCCAGACTTTTCGATGCCCCCCTCTAATAAGTTACCAACAATCCAACTCGCATCTTTCAGTCAAGCCCCATTGCGTAATTCTTTGTTAGCTACACTCCGGCTGTGTCAGCCAGGTAGATAGAATTGCCAGCAAGACCATAGCGAAGGAATTTTGGTTCTGGGGGGGGGGGGGAGAGAAATCCTTACGGCTTGCTTCCGTTTTTAATATAAGAAACTTAAAGAGTGTACGTTCCGTAGGAAATAGGTAGGTACCCCAAAATCCGTTGTTTTTACAGACTTTTTATTTTTATTTAATTAACAAAGCAAGGTACCGTATTAAAGATTTGGTTCATCTAAGTTGTAGACGACTGCATCATGCATCATATGATAGGGTATTTTTAATTATTGGTACCGTAGTTTTTTCATAAAAATGATTGAGGGCTAAAATTTAATGTAAAATAGATACCATGAAAAGACTACAAAACCAAAAATGATTAATACCATTATAATAAATAATAATTTAATATTCAAGCATAAAATACAATAGTCTTCTACAACTTAAATAATTAACCAATATTTTAAGAACTTGCTTAGTTAATTAAATAAAAAAGAAGTGTTTAATTTCAGGCGGCAAATTTCCTCCGGGACGTATGTAAGCTCTTCATGTTGCTCAAGTTTGAAAATTGTCAGCTAAAATTGCAAAAATGTGAAAGCTACAATAGGTCGCTACTCTCAGGTACATGGGGTTGCCAGATTTACCTAGCATAAAAACCGGACAGGGCATCAATGGGCCATTCCCCCTAGTTTATATTTTAAAAAAAAAAAAGTCATTTTATCTAGTCTTAAATTTTGTGAATTTTGAGGAACTTTCTATCATAATAAATAGTATCAGATTATTAAAATTATTTCGTTCTATCCACCAGAAAAAAAAAATGTTTCAAAGTTTCACACTCGAGCGCAAAAACCGGACAAAGCATTGTCCGTCAAACATTTATTTTTTCGCCGGACAGAGGTACGAAACACCGGACTGTCCGGTGAAAAACCAGGCACCTGGCAACCCCACGGGGGTACATTATGCTTATGCATTACCGTACTCCCGTCTACAAAGGGGTAGTATAATACTAATAGGGTAGTATAATGGGGTAATATGGGTGGCCTATACAGTATCTTGAACATGGCAATTTACCATCAAGTTTTCAAGTTGTTAGAAAGATAATGTTGTGAGCGGACACTTGGATATTCTGTGGGAATGTTAATGGTATGAGTAGCAGGAAGATGGCTTATTATTCTCCTTTATAGCCTGAAATTGCAAACTGTAAACCGCCCTCGTGCTGATGACAATAGCCAAAGGTCAGCTTCGAGACGTTGACCACCACGAAAATGGTTTTGACCTAGCATGTCTGCCTCATTTGAATGGCTTGTCCAATATCTTCCCATAATTGCCGGCCGAGCAAAATGGGCTCAATTATATAGGAATTGACCATACAGGGTTGTATAGTCACAGGTTATTTACCTGAAACGGACCATTCATGCAGCTTTTATCGAAAGAAAAGCGTATTGTATACGGGTTTTGCCAATTACCAATACCGTAAGTCAGTCGTTAAATTGCAAAGAGTAGATTTGCGGTAAAGTGTGTAACAACTTGAATTTAATGGTTTTTACGGTATCAAAGTAATATTTTATAATATAAGTATTATCGAATCGAAGGGAGAATTCCGTTACGAGGTTTTAAAATTGGGACGATACAGGTTTGTAAGTTTGTTTAGTTGCTTGGTTAATAGGGAACTTTATACATCAAATCACGACCAAAATGAGAAAATAATGGTAAAATGTAGTCTAACGTTAATGAAGGTATTAATAAAAGGGAGTTTCATACGCGACGTTTCTATATCATTCTGGGTGGTTTCTGTCGACTCGAAAAAGGAAATTAAGGAATGTAGGACACATCTCAAGACTTGTTCAATTTATGAGGCGTTTCAGCAGTAGTATTGCACTAGGACGTGCCTATACTCTAGTTATGTTGTACTCCCTATATAAAGCCGGACTAGAGGGTATGTACCTAGACCGAGAGTGATATGAAACGCCGTCTAGAAAAACCTGGCTGCAGTAAATCTAACAATATTCGCCTTTACTGTGGCAAACAGCATAGGTACTTCTTTTTAAGAATATCGTTACATTATGAACAAATAACAGCGGGATAAATAGTTTTTCTGTTTTAGGTTAACAAGCAGGCAATTATGTATACTGTATATTGTTGAATTTTTATTGTACCGTAGGTAGGAAAAAAATAATATTTGTTATATTTTAACACGAACGTACTGCATAGTTAGTCCGTGTCTTCAAATCAAGCTAGAGCATCCATTTCTTCTACCGGTACCTACGCAGTATGATGACAACAAATACGCACATTTTGAGGAGTTGGCGACGATTGGTTGGCAGCAACTCCCTGCATATCATCCTCCAGGCCCCTCGGTCCTTGCGCATTCCTCTTCAGTTCTTATAAACTTAGGTGCTCTTGCAATGCAGTAGTTGTCGGTGCTCATCTCAAGGAACCCAACTCCCGAAGATACTTGTACGATGTTGCCCTAGTTTATCAAGAACAGTTAACGTACAGTACCCGGCAAAATAGGTAGCTAGTGATAAGTAGGTACAAGCCTTCAAATAAATTTATGTACGAGTATGTCTTTGTATTTATATAAGGAATTCTTATGAGATGTCAGAAACGTTGTAGATCAGAGCAGTAACGGTTGAAGTTGTTTTATGTTCTGGAGAGAGCCATTGTCCATCTATAGATCTAGTTCACACAAGGTGTAGGCAAGCTTAGGTAAGTTGGCACGTTATAATGGTAGTAGTTATTTAATAATGTAAAGATATGTATGATAAGTTGAACAGATAGTTTAGCTGGTGACGATGCAACCTTCCCCGGGCTCGGTACCTGGCGTTTGGTTCACAGTAAGAGACTTTGGCACACAGTAGCCGCAGTGTAGTAGTAATAAGCAATTAATAAGAACTTTAATGATAAATACACTTATAAAAACTATAATATGGAAAACGAATGTTATCGGTTTCAGAGATTGTAGTTGTTTGGCGCCAATATTTAAATTGCGACTAGATAGTTGGCTCAACGATCGATGGTTCCTGTGAAATTGGATTTTTTTTTTAACGGGCTGTAAGGGTGTCAGGCTGTCTGTAGTGTGTATTATCCCTATTCCCTATGTGGAGTCAGCGATACGGCAGGTTCCCCCTCTCATGCGTGACTCTTGTATATATAGTAATATAAAAATGCAAGCGGGTGCCTCCTATACACCTGCAGTGGGGGCAGCTCGGACTTCCGCCTCGCTTGGCGGTTTATTGTTATTTTTCACGTGTTATTTTCTAATATTAAAAAGGCTGTAGACGACTTGACGTGGCATTTTACCCCTTCCAATGTTTTTTGTCTTTACATACCGTAGTCGCGCTTTTAGCAATTTAATATTGCAAAATCGTAATCGCCTATCGCTCATCGCCAAACCTTTACAATCCGAATGAACCCCAACCTGAGCACCGCGGTTTCCAATGGCTGCGCGGCGACCTGTGAGGGTATAGGCTCCGTTTTTAAATTAATGTTTCATTAATAAATTAAGCTGTAAGGGGCCATGGGCTTATATTGACTAAGTGGTAAGGGTGATTTTGTGTTAACATTAATTAGTTTCTGTTGAATATAGAGTGGCTAAAATTGCGAATACATATGATTGGATGAAAGCGACGGCTGTTTCTAAAGTTAGTAAAAGAATTTGGGTAAAAATAAGGATATTCAATATATATATAGAAGTGTTGTTGTTTTTAGTAGGAGGGAGGGGGTATACGACAAGTAGATACAGGGCTTCTAAACGTCAAGGGCTCCGCGTCGAGTTTAGGCTACATCAACTTTTGTGCTCCGCGGTGCGAAAAGGTTGGGGACTGGTATAGAGCATCATGCTTTGGATAAGTAGTCAGAATGGCGTAGAGGTAACGACTCGGACTATCATCCAGAAGGTGACTGGTTCGAGTCCCACCCGAATGCCAAAATTTTCTAGTGGTACAATTATTTATCTTCTGACTACCATGCTTCGGAGGGCATGTAAAGCCGGCGGTCCCGGCAGTCTTCCCTGACTGTCGATAGGTTAAACAGGAGGCTGTTGATGCAACCTGAAAACTCCTGTACCACGGGTAGTACCACCCCGACACGAATTTACTTACTTTACTTATGCTTTGGATTGTTCTGCATTATACGAAAGCTTCTCAAGCGCTTAAAACGCTTAAAATGTATTTAGCTTTCGAGTGAAGATGTCCACTATAGCTTCTGTACATGTCACACTCGTTCAATATTGTCATCAATCCTCCAAGATATCGCGATAGTATTGAACGTGCAAAGTAGATATTGATGACTATCGGTGTGGTGGGATTTATGCGTAGGATGATAATACGAAAGTGCCATAATTTGAAGTACTAAGGAATCAGATTGCTCCAGTTTAAATTTTTTTTACAGTGCAACTGTTTAATAAAACGCTACAGGTTTACACCAGGTGCATGTACTCTACATTACTGGAACCGGCACTGCCTAAATATTTTTTTGCAAGGAGGATGAGGTTGCTTCCAGGCAACCATAACATCTTCTTTGTCCAAACCTCTTACCATTGCCATATAAGTATTGATGAACAATGTTATTATGGGTACCAGTATGGACAAGGTACACATGATAATTATTGACCAAAACTGTACCCAAGGCCTTGCAAGTGTAAGCGTGGCCGGTAATGTCTTATCCCATTATGTATATACATAGTATTGTTAGGCTATAGCGTACAAGTACTCATACAGCTCTTATAAGTGCTGTCAAAAAGGCCATATATACATATAGGCCTACTCATCATTTTTAAATATATATATATCATACATTGGATAAAAACATTGAAGACTTTTTCCGCAACTCTAACTACATAGGCCTGCCCTTATTTAGCTACTAGTAGAAAACTACCCTCTGAAGAATACCCCAACCACTAATTTAGATCATATAGTCAGCTACGCATCCAGCCCATTTTCTTTCTTAGGGTAGTTGTGGGTCAAAATATAATATAAACTATATAGGTAGTATCGGTAAAGGTTCAGTTTAGCTACCTCGCTGTATCAAAAGTCGAATGAAAATGCTTTTAATATGGAAGGAAAACATCCCATTTGCAAGGGAATTCATATTTTAAGCAAGGGTTGTCTTATTTACATGCCTCTGACAATGTTCCTTCCATAAAAATTTTTATGAGCAATCTGTTCCTATACCATGCAAATTTCGAACTAAATTCGGCTGTAACTCAAAAACAATACTTTTCCAACTTTTAATTCTTTCGGAAATGGGTTTCTTTAAAGGTAAATCAACGATATAGAACCAAATTTTGTGATTTTATGAGGGGTAGCTAAACTGAACCTTTACCGTAGTATCGATTAAATTATAATGAAATAAATTTACTTACAATAGACTTACTAAATTGGGGGGGGGGGTAGCTAGCTTGATAGTAGTAGGCTACTAGTAGGGCTACTGTTAATACTAGTAGCAGGTACTATGTCCATATACCCATGGTGCTGTGTGGACTCAGATTGTCTGCGGTCACCTACTCGCCGAAATAATTAATTATGTCTATATACTAGCCTATAGATTGTAGTATAGTTAAGTCATAGCATACGTATGATGAGATGGACACTTGAGTCATTTCGTCTGACTAGTCCGTGAATAGGGGTCTACTTTTCAGATTTTCAGTTATACAATAGTTAGTAGGTACGTGTATACTAGTAAGATAAGTTATGCCAGTCTCAGCCTGGATATCGCGAAAAGAAATGGCCAACGACACAATAGTTTCTCACCTTCTCCCCATAGGTCGAATAATAATAGGGGGAAATTATAATTCTATGACAATTAATAAAAATGAAAGGTAAAATGTAAAAAAAAATGTCTCCTAGCTAGGCCTACCTGCGAACCTATCATACACAGGGAGGGACTACAGTAGGCCTAGGTTACAGTGGATTAAAATCCACCAGTCCTAATGAGGTGGTCGGTAGGTGTTAGGTAGGCTACAATATCTCAAGCATGTGAGTCTAAAATTGAATTTCAAGACAAACCTGGGCAGCTGCTTGCTGCCTACACAGCAAAATAACCTACAGTATTGGTAGAGAGTGAAGCCAAGGAATCATTAAGCTAAGAAAGCAAAGAAGAAACTCTAATTCTTGACTACCTACCTGATTAGTTGAAAAGGTTCCAATATAAGAGTCGCAAACAATGTTGTTCCAACAGAGATGTTCGAGCTAATAGGTACACGTGGATAGAAACACTACAAAATGTAAGATGCACATCCGCACTGGTCTGCGCTCCACAGTGCACTGAAACTGAAAGAACTACGAAGAGAGATGGAGAATCGGGAGACGCCAGCCTGAGCCTGGAAGCTCCTCGGCAACTCTGCCCTGCCCAACTCCTGCAATTTTCCAGTTATGTAACCGTGGCTACAAACTACAGTACTTGTATAAAAGCCTAGGGCCTAGGCTAATGGATCGTTCAGACTTTCGTAAAGAAATTCATTTAGAAATGCAATCAAATACACATCCCCCCCTCCCGCCCCGATAGCTACAATGCGCTAATCAGATTGCAAAGCTATCAACTTCTTGCCATGGGCAGAGGTCCGAAACGACGTTTATTTCTAACAAACAAACCACATCCGAAAAGATGTGAAAACAATAGCCAAATGAACTCTTCACAAAAAGTTTAAGAAAACTAGTCTTGTTTTTTATTTCTAATTGATTTTTCAACTAAAACCATTCACATTATCGTTATGGCTGTGGAATGAGGAATATTATAGTTTCCTCAAACCAGTGCCGGATTAGCCATGTAGGCCAGTAGCAAATGCTACGGGCCCCGCGAATTTGGGGGCCCCGCCTCCAATGTCTGTCCATATTTTGCCCAATTAAAGTCAGAAAAGTTTATTTAGAACAGTTCTGTTTTATTTAATCCCCTAAACTTGACAGCGTACAGCAGCAAACCAAGGGCAGCTCTTGACAGAATTTGCTACAGGTCAGTGGCATAATCCGACACTGCCTCGAAAACCATTGCCTCCTTATTTAATTACAAAATATTTTGAAATCTCTCCCATTAGAGCAATAGTCATTATTTTTCGATGCGTCACTTACAATACCGAATCCAACGGCCAACGGCCTTACCATGTTGATTCCATTACAGCAGAGCATGTTTCAAACTGCGGCAACTTGGTAGTGTGTACAGGGGAATCTGCTGGTTGGACATAATAACGCGTTTAGGCAGTATAAGTCGAGTCCTAGTCACTTCCGATTTAATCGTGGGACTTTACCATGTTCCCCAAGTGGTTCGGAATCCACTATAATCAGGAGGTCCACCCTGTTGGTCAACTCCCCTTTCCCCGAGGTGAAAGAGTCTGCCCTTAGGGTGCCTCAAGTTAACAAACAGACTCACTCCACCCGCCAGGCTGACAGGGTTGCTTTAAACCAGAAATGCTGAAAGCAGGCGTTAGAAACAACAACAACACAACACCGAATCTTGCGTGAAGGGGGGGGGGGGGTGACGGACGAGGACTATACCTACATAATATTTATTTAATAGGGTAGGCTATGTAAGAATTGGAGTGGAAGTAGTGGAACATTAAACGCCTGCTGACGTATAGGCCTATTCTGTCCGAGTGTCAAACAAAATGCGTGCAAAGAAGAAATTACGAATTCGAATCCTTTAGCCTAAATGACAACTTATGTGGGGGAATTGGCAATAGTTGTACAATAACTTATATTGTATGTGTCCAACTCTTGTGTGGTGACTAGCTGTAGCGGTCATTCACCGTCCACTCCACATTTAGGCCTTCCACGGATACGGTGAAATACATTAGGCTAGGTAACTTGGTAACTACCTCAGCCATGCTTTAAGAAAATAGCCCGGTTCCAACACGTACATTGCACTACTGACTACTGCATAACCACCTTTTTACAGTTCTACCTATAATGTTTATTATTAATTTAATTTGTTGCCAGTCACTGAGCTATTCATTGCATATGAGTGGATTGGACTGGTTTGAAAATGGATTGACAGAACAGCGGCGATTTTCATTTTTATGTAATCTAAACAGTACAGTACATTGGAATCAATCACCCTATACCAGGGGTTCCCAAACTGTGGTCCACGGGCCAAACTGCCAAAGCAAGAAATAAGAAAATAAAATAGCTGAGTTATTGCAATTTGAAATAAAACACAGTACGGTATGTCTTGGCACTGAACTACTAAATCCGCCCGAAACCAGTTCAAAACATTTAATCAAATATTAGCACGTAATCATAGTCACAATTAAGGTGCTTAATCTTGGTCTTAAAATTTAACGTATTTTCCTATCACAGTCATGGGGGTCCACGGAAAATCATAAAATAATCTAGTGGTCCACGTACAAAAAAGTTTGGGAACCCCTGCCCCATACTATTAACCGAGTTTCAGGCAATTTTATTTTGGCCTAATGGCTAATGCCTGACATCACAGCCCATCGGGTTTTTCAGGTCTTTGACAAAAAATTGAATACAACTGCCACCCATGCTGCCACCAAATAGGCAAATAGATTCTAGTTATGATTTATAGTATCAGAGGGCAGCATCCGCCAAAGCACTTTGCAGTTCCAAAATTGTTCGCCAGGTGTCTCATAATTTGGCGATAACAACTTGACTCGCAAGTCGCAATCTATTGATACTTTACATCTATGGCAACATGGCGTACATTCTTGTAATAAAAACATAAACAATGGTAAGGTAATAGTGATAATTGAAGAAATATAATTTAAAATTCTTACTGTGCTGTTTAATGTATTAAAGTGAAATCTTAATAGGCAGCAAGACTCTTCGTTTAAATGAGCCTTCATTTTCTTTAGACTAAGAATTAGTGCGGGATGTGAGATAAGTACGTTTCTTTAAAAAAATATTTACTGTAGTAGGATTTGCAAGCGAAAGTTTGAGCTATGGATGCCTGTCCAAAGAACTACAGAAAGCAATGGAGAAAGGAAGCCAAAAAGCTGCGGAGAAAAAGATTAAGGCAAAAATTAGCTATCCAACGCGAACAATGTAGGAAGAATGTGAAGTCATCTCCCACATTTTTAACCAATTTAGCGAATAGGCTGCTTCTAGAGCAGCAGGAAGCTGAACTTGAAGAGGAAGAAAGAAAAATCCAGCACGAAAAGTGGCTTCAGGTAGAGAAAGATGCCCAAAAACGGTTTTGTGAGGAGGAGGCCCTAAGAGAAAAAGAATTAAAGGCTCGTCAAGAAGCTAGTCAATTCATACAAAAGGAATGGAAGGCAGCAAAAATGAAAAAAGAGGAAAATCAAAGGTTGGCTGAGCAAAATGCTAAGTTATTACAAGCTAAGATAGACAATTACATTGAAAATGGAGGGGAGGTTCCAGAGGAGTTAAATGTCACCAGAGAAACAAATCCTGGTCGAGAAATGTGTCCCTTTTTCAATAAAGTTGCGGCATGCAGATTCGGAGCGGCTTGTAGCAGAAACCACATAACGCCTGGAATCAGCAGGGTCATTGTTATTCCCAGTTTCTATACACACTTTACGCTTTATCAGAATAGGTCAGCTGAATACGATACGGATGTTGGGTTAGAATTTGAAGAAAGGGACACTTACCGAGACTTCTGTGATTTCTTCGATGATGTTTTCAATGAGCTGCGACGTTTTGGGGAACTATTAGTGATACAGGTTTGCAGGAACAGCGAACCGCATCTTCGTGGCAACTTATACGCAGAGTATAAGTCTGCCAGGTGGGCATTAGCTGCTGCGAAAGTCCTGCATGCCCGCTGGTACGCTGGAAAACAGCTTACCGTTCGCTTTGGCAATATTGGTGACTGGGGGGCTGCTGTATGTGGAGACTTCCGTCGTAGCCGGTGTCCTAAAGGTACCGAGTGCAACTTCTTACACGTGTTCCGCAATCCTCGTGGATTTCTCATGCCCACTCCTCGGGTTGAGCCGAATCTTGGGCACTGCTCTGAACGGTCTTGGAGATGGTCGGAATCACCGGAACGGCCGTCGAAAAGATCATCAACTAGCAGACATCGGAAGCGAGATCGCCGTGAGGAATCGAGACGTAGTTCGAGACGACGAGAAAATTGGTCTAGTAGTCCAGAAAGAAAAAGTGGCCGTAAAAGGCAATCAACAAATAGAGTTGCTAATTATTCTGGGACTACAAGTAGAACAAAATGTAGGGACCGAACAGAAGAGAGCTATCGTACAAAAGAATCACCACTGCGTTCCCGAAATCGAAATTAATTAATGTTAAAGTGAAGCGTATAGAAGCCAAAGTGTATAGCTGCAATATTAAAGATGTGTAGAACTGTACTGTAAATGCTGATCTATTTTTGAGGCCAATCAGTATAACAATAGCAATTAGAATGCCCAGTTTCTGAATAAAATGCTTTTGAAAATCAGTAAATCAATGAATAAGGTACAATCTTTATCTCAAAATGAGTTTGAACGCACTTAAACACATTGGCAGTTGGCTTCTATTCGCTTCAAGTAATAAAATAAAATAAATATTATAAAGCATACGCTTACATTATATGTGAATATTTTTTTTAGGTTTCTTTTTGGTTCCCATGGAAATGGTAGGGTAGTAAGAATAAGAAATATCAAGCCGGTATTTCTTGAGGTTCTAGACTTCTAATGCACTTTGCAATGTTAACCGACTGCTTTTGAAAATGTTAACAGTCCAATTTTGATGCAGTTATAAAATATAAAATAGTGCTTTCTCAAATTAAGCTCACAGGCCATAGACCAGACGTCCATAGAGCCTTAGAAAAAACCTACAGAGAGTATACCTGGGTAGCACGGGAAAATTACCTGGTTTAGGTGGCTATTCCACTTGTCAATGTTCCGTCATTAATTTTATGCATCAATAATAAGTCTACCATATATATTATAACTTAATTTATAATACTAGATAAGTGAAGTAGGTATCTACATAATAGTCTCCTTAAAAAAAAAAACTCCCATCAATTATTGATGCATAAATGACGGAATATTGACAAGTGGAAAAGCCCCCTAACGAAAAATCAGAATAACGGGAAAATCAAGTGTCGTAAAAACCTTTTTAAATCAATGAAAAAAGCGCGCGCGCGTTACTGAAGGGCGCCATTTTCATTTTCATGCCAGGTGGGCTCTGGGAACTGGGATTTGTTTACACCCAAGAAATTTTGCGCCATTTCCAGGAGTCTAAGTGAATCTCAATAATTAAAATTTAAAAATGCCTAGCAATTGTGGACCGCTTTTGAGATTTAAAAAGCTTTCCAGCGCGGCTTATGCACCTGTACGTGGTTCCAATCAGGCGGCTGGATTGGATCTAATGAGGTACAGTAACTTTAAATTGTTTACTTGGTTTAGGATGGTATCAGCGACGGCTTTATAGCGGCAAATAATTTTCTACTGATAATTTAGGTCTGTGCATGCATCAGCTTGGAGCATATTATTCTACCATAGTGTCGTGTAATTTTAATACATAGACAATGTAGTGCCAGGGCTTGTGCTAGACATTGAATGCAGGACTTATAAATAGGTATGTACAGTATTTATAGACGTTACCAGTGGTGAGATTGAATACCTTAGCCATTGAACTCTGTCACCATCGACATCGTGGGCGGCTTGCTGACGTTAAATTTTAAATTATAATAAGATTAGCATGAAAGGAAGACTTTATAGTCTTATTGTTCGCCCGCCCCTTGTTTTGTTCTTTTGCAATAAAGTCATTTTCAATTTAATTCGATTCAAAGTCTATGATATTGAGCGACTTGCTCAAATTAGTCATATTAGTGCTTAATAGCAACGCTCACTCTTGACATGTTAACCATTTGGTGCTGGGCTAACCAGTAGAACTTGGGTGGTTCGCATGTCTCAGTTAAGAACACTGCGCGGCACTGACATGTATTGGTAGATGGCGATTGGCGGTGCCGTCTATTTTTCCATACAGATACTTTTTAGCCGACAGGGTCTAAGTGGGACACGGTCAGCACTAACAGGAATTGCTATCAGCCATGTCCTGCCACAACGCTTCTGGATCTCGCTGACAGCACATTTATCCAATTGGAGCATGGTTTCTTGTTCGGCCCGGGGGTCATCAAGACCTTGAAGGGAGATGTCAAAGATTGGGCAGTAAAGACACCCAGATGTCTTCCAGCCATTGCTGTACCGTACGTGCATATGAGTGCTTAGATCTCATTTTGGTAAAGGTCTAGTTTAGCTACCCCGCTGTATCAAAAGTCGAATGAAAATGCTTTTAATATGGAAGGAAAACATCCCATTTGCAAGGGAATTCATATTTTAAGCAAGGGTTGTCTTATTTACATGCCTCTCTTCCATAAAAAATTTTATGAGCAATTTGTCCTTATACCTGCCCATGCAAAAATTCGAACTAAATTCAGCTGTAACTCAAAAACTATACTTTTCCGGCTTTTAATTCTTTCGGAAATGGGTTTCTTTAAAGCTAAATCAAATATATAGAACCAAATTTTGTGATTTTATGAGGGGTAGCTAAACTGAATCTTTACCACCATTTTTTAATAAACACACGGTGATTAGTGATGCCCGTTTTTGCGAGAATTGGCAAAAGCAACAATGATAGAGATTAACAGAAATTAGAGGATTTAGAAAAATCTGGGCGGGATTGAAACCCACAATCTATGTATGTGTAACCGCCGGCTAACCGGGACATCGTCCTGCTGCAAGACGATGCCATTATATAATATAATGATAGAGATTAGTGAAACTACTAAAAACCCGTCGCTAAAAAATTTAATTGAGTTTAACCAGCACTGCCTTTGTCTTACAAAATGTGATACTAGAACGTTCTGAACTAGAATTGTTTGTTGGAAAGCCTCGAAGACACGAGTTAATTTAATCTACTCTACCTTTGACAACTTACTTTATTAGTTAATGATCTCTTTTCAGTGCGTATAATGCCGTTGTTAAAGCACGGGACCGAGCGTTGATCAAGACAGATCTACAAGTTTGCCTGCCCTCGGGCTCATACGGACGTGTTGCACCTAGGTCGGGCTTGGCGCTTAAGCACGGCATTGATGTTCTTGGTAAGCATTTACTAGTGACATGCAGGTCATAATCAGAATATAATACATAAAAAACATTAATTATTGCATCGCCAGAAAATAACCTACTTGCTTCTGAACACGTGGACGCAGAGTGCCGAGTGCGGTACCTATAATAGGAAATATTGAACATAAAAAAGGAAGAACTTTTCGCCTATGTCCTCGTCTAAGCTATGAAGGACAACTCCAGACCTCTTGCTGTAATATATTAGGATCCTATCATACCATGTTTTTTAATTTGAAATTTCTTCGTAACCACCCAAAATTTCGTATCAAAGGCGAATGCTAGTCCATCATAACTTCGCTCTACGCTTCAGCGAGCTTATAACAAAATTTAAAGGCAATGCAGATAAGTGAAATACAATGGTTATCAATCATATCAGTATTTCTGGAACACTTCATCTTCATACTCCATGCTGCTTTGTTAAAAAAATAAAAATAAATTACAATTCTTATTGTTAACTACGGACGGGTCGAGCGATGGGTTCCAATGGAATAGCGCCAACCCTCGGGCCACAATATTATTCCAAAACGAAATGAACACAATGTTCTATAAATGCAAACTGCGCTGTTGGATTTATAATCAATAACAATAGTTCAAATATGCCGCGTCTTTCACTTGTATAATTTTATGTTGCAGTCCTGTAAAATCTTATCTTGCTGGCAAGATGGTTGAACGTATAGTATTTTTATTTAATATCCTTTTCTTAATTACAAATATATATATTGTGTACGAGGATAATTTATTTTTATATGTATCCTTAACATGCGCTGAAGTGATGAAAGATCATATCATTTAGGTACTAATTCGTATCTCCTAACTAATTTTTGTCCCTTGTTAATGTTGTTGGTGTCATTTCAGCTGGAGTAATTGACGAAGACTACCGGGGCAACGTAGGGGTGATTCTGTACAACCATGGTGATACGGATTTTGAAATAAAGGCTGGTGACCGAATCGCTCAGCTCATCTGTGAGAGCATCTTGTACCCAACACTGGAAGAGGTCCAAGACTTGGATAAAACTGCTCGTGGCGAATGCGGCTTTGGTTCCACTGGAGTCTGATTTGTTTATTTTCGGAACCTCTTATTCCTAAGGTGTTTAAGTTCTATTCGTTAAGATTCCCCTTATTAGGGTAGAGATTTGAAAATATTGTGTAAACACTTACTACTTACTAGCCAGCGCATCTAGTCACATCTAGTTCAAAGGCCTCAAACTGTAATTTGGGTAACCTATAAACTTGATGCGGACGAGTCATGATGCCCCTGGAGGTTTCATGGACAGCGCCATTTTTGGAATGTCCCCTGGTCCCGAACTCATCCTTCTCCCAGTCAAGTCTGGCTTCTGTCATCCTATCATGGTACATCTCGCAAGTGCCAGCTTCTTTCAACTCATCTTCAATCCCAGATCCCTCTTTGACCGTCGCCGCTGGAACTTCGCATCATTTGTATTGAGGCGAAAAAGTTGTACAGCCATCATTGCAAATTGAAACATTGCCGAGTGAACATAATTTTGCTATTTAAGATACATTTGAACTTCTCGAATGTTACACTGTATGCGGTACGCAGAGCCCGGCTCTGTCTTCAGTGCTTTTAAGATTTTGGAATTTTCCATTTCATTCTTGTCTGCGGGTAATTTAATATCCTTTTTTTAAATTTCAATTGATCGATCCTGTCACTGTGAAAACTGTCTACAATTTATAATAAACAAGTTTTCATATTAAATCCCTAGGGATAAGTTATTACTAAACGGTATAGTAGGCCCGCTACTGCTAGGTTGCCCAGCAGCCTGATCAAGGCGATTATAATACCGGTATTGATTTAATCCTGGTATTAAAAATGTAAACAAGATAATTTTATAATGGAAAGTGCTATTCAAAATTTGTTTGTTTACAGTTATAATCCTAGGGTATTTATATAACCCCGGTATTATAATCGCCTCGATCAGGCTGCTGGAGGTTTCCCCCGGGGGAAAAAATTGATAAATAATAAATGCAGTATCTTATAATTTGGGCCTATTTATCAGTTTTTTTTCTCCCCAGGGTATATATGCGCAAACCATCACTAATCTATAATATGAAAATGAATCGCAAAATGTGTGGGTAAGCGCATAACTCAACAACGCCTGGACCATTGGACAATTCTTTTTTTTAAATGTTCATTGAAGTTCAACGATAGTTTTTACGGCGAAAAAAATTCAAATAATTGCCGGAAAAACCCTAAAAACAGCCCTTTTCTTTTTCCCATACAAACGTTTTCTATTTATGTATTAAATAAATTAGTGAGGGTTTGCGCATGTTTTACCCTGAAGAAGGCCAGGGGGGCCCGGGGGTCTTCCACGGAGAAAAAAAACTGATAAATAGGCCCAAATTAGTGAGGTTTTACGAATATTATACTCTGGAGCAAGGGGGCCCAGGGGGTTTCCCCCGGAGAAAAAAATTGATAAATGGGCCCAAATTAGTAAGGCTTTACGGATTTTGCAAGCAGTACCTACAGTTGCGATTTTACCGACGATTAAACATGCCACTCAGGGGGACCTCGGGGTCTCCCCCGGAGAAAAAGTTTGAAAAAATAGGTCTGAAGTATTGGGGTTTTAAGCATTTTGAGTAATTTATTTTTGTGAAAGTAATTAGTCAATATGTTGATTTTTTTTCATGATACATTTCATTTCAAATAAGCATACGGTACCAAGAATTAATTTCACTTTCGTTATTGTGGATACTATGCCTTTCGCCCCCATATCGTTTTTGTCACCAGAAATTCTGGGGGGTGTTACGGGTGCCCCTGGGAGGGGCTTTCCCCCAGGATCCCCTATGCACGCCAATGGGGAGTAGGCATACCGTAATGGAAGTAAGTAAGTAACTTATTACCAGTTGTGTCGGACGTTTTTGAATTACAATAATTTTTCAATTTAACAAAATGTCAAATATCTCAAAAGTGGGGGGCCCAGGGGGGGGGCCGGAGAAACTGTTGGGGGGGGGGGGCAGGCACCCCGTAGCGCCGCCACTGGGTTCAACCCCCACTTGCCAGATAGATTTGAAAAAAAATAATAACCTCATGCATCGTGGTTAAAATCTAACCAGTTCTACACAAACAACAACCCCCCCTCCCCCCACTAAACAAAATCCTGGGTCCGGCCTTGTGGTCGACAGTCCAATGTGCAGCCTCTGCTAGCTGGAAGAAGGCACGTTCGGACACTTTCGTATAACCGTATTTTTACAGGAATAGTACCCAACTCACTTTCAGACCCTGAAACTTTAAAACATTTCTACAGCTGATGTAGGAAATAATTTACCAACGGTAAGCTTTGTTCAATTCACACGAGTTCCTTTGACCAATAAGGGGACGTCTTTCGTAGCCATGACGGAATTTATTGTTGATTGGTAGCGCCCAAAGTGTGCTATAATTGCTTGAAGACAACGACATGGCAAGTGACAACAGAAATTTAAAAAAAAATATCCATCTCTCCTACAAGAGCTCTCGGTAGGCTAGTAAGTAGTTAGTAGTAGTTGTTGTTAAGGGCTATAGGGACTCAGGCCGCTATTTGGGCCCATAAGTCCGCCCTGCTCTTCTACTACAATTTTATCATATTGCTGAACTTCAGAAGCTCCCGTGGCCTGAGGTTCATTTGACACTCGATCTGCATCGGCCACCCCAAACTCCAAGTGTTCCAAACGTGAACGCCAGATTGCTGGACAGTCTGCCAGTATATGCCACCCTGTTTTGTTTTCACTCTCACAATAGCGACACTCCGGATTGATCGGCATTCCGATTCGTGCCGAAAAGGTCCGTGCCCTGTGAGGAGGGCAAGTACTCTCTGCGCGCCAATACGCCCGAGTCCCAGCAGCTCTTCTGTCAGCTTCATCGAATGGCCGGCAATGCATAATCGTGAATGCCGGAACGTCTGCATAGGTACCCCACTCATGCGAAAACTTTTCCGCCATCCAGCTGTGTACATGCGCTCTGACGCGGCTCCAGGCTATGGGGAGGAAAGGTTCTGGCCCAATGGGATTTAGTTCAGCACCATGCTTTGCCAATTCGTCAGCAGCAGCCTCGTTGCCTGAGATTCCTTCATGTCCCGGCACCCACATCAACTTGATCTGTTCTTCCGTGAAAGCTTGTTTATTGTCACCTTGCACTCTCTGACGATATGGGATGTGACGACAGGTTGAATTAAAGCCTTTATAGCTACTTGGCTATCACTGCATACGACAATGGTCCTATTTTCGATATTGGTGTCAGCACACAATCTCAGTGCCTGGTCAATTGCATAAACCTCTGCTTGGAACACTGTTGCCCATTTCCCCAATAGGATCGAGAGACACCTGCAGCTCCTCGCAATGTATCCCAGCCCCTGCTGACTGGTCAGTTAAGGATCCGTCCGTGAAGAGTACAAGATCCTCTGGGTTATAAGGACTCGGTAGGCTAACTAAACGAAATTTTTTATTCTGGGTAATACGTCGAAGTAGGGAACATTCGCAAAAGAGATTCATGAGAGGCGATACTGAAAAGGTTATCGACCGACCAAGGTGAATAAGAAATCGGCAGGACGCCACACATCGCCCAGCAACTGCAAATTGGGAAGTGGAGTTTAAGATTTATTGGCGATCAAGGCTGGATCTCCTTTTAAAACATTCCTCTCTGTGAGTTGTTCCAATTGGACCTTTCTTCATAGCCTTTCTTTTGTCTGCTCAATAAAAAAAAATTTAACATCTCTTTTATTTTCTATCTAAAAATTCCAGAGTCTTTTTGTAAGCCTATAGGTTTCTTATTTCTTATAAAAAGGGTGTAAAATATGCTACCGGGAAGAAAGAACTGTCGGCGTTCCCATTTCCAAATATTTAATTGAAATATTTTTGCTTTAAGAACAGATGGTGGCTTAACATACTGTAAATCAGTAACGTAATGATAAAATTGTTATTAGCTAGCAGCAGGCGTGGATCTAGAATGAGACCAAGGAGGGGGCTAAGATTAAATACGATTTTTTTTAAAAAAATAGGACTGAAATAGTGGGGTTTTACGCATTTTGAGGAACCTAATGGGGGGGGGGGGGTCCCGTAGCCCATAGATCCGCGCCTGGCTAGCTGTCATAAGCAATAAAGCATAAATAAATAAATATTTTAAACGTCAGCCGTTCATAACGTCGCCTGAATCTTCGTGTAGCAATTGCAAATACGGTAATCTTCACCATAAATTCCTGCAAATTGTAAATTATGCAATCAAGCAATCCCAGAGAAATTAACCAATTTAAGCCTTTGATCAAAAAACTAGGTAGCCTACTCACATCAAATAGCTAGAAAAATAATTTCGACTATTAGCTGCAATAATATTCCGTAACCTTACAAATAAAAACACTCGGGAATATTGAGATACAAGATAATTTTATAATGGAATGTGCTATTCAAGATGTATTTGTTTACATTTTTAATACCAGGGGATTAAATACAGTAAATACCGGTATTATAATCGCCATGCTGCAGCCTGCAGACGATGGCGTGAGCCGAAACCGGTTGTGAATTTTTAATTTAATTTTATTCGTAAAACTATACAAAGTTAATTTTAACAATGAGTCGATGGAAACCCCGCTTAATAAGTCTTGAATGTCTGTTACCACGTAAACCGTATTTGTTTTTAGCCCTAGCCGGTCGGAGCCTCGGAGGAATATGCGCCTAAGTTCTAATTCCGCCAGTCCTCCTGTCCAGGCTAGTTATCCATATAGTTGAACAATTTTTTTTTTTTTTTTTACCAGGTAAATTTACGAGGTACTGTATAGTGCGTCTATGTGATATATATATATTGTATGTGAATAATAACAGTGAATATTCATGAATTTCAAGATTACTGGCCACGGTTTAAATGCTGTATATCCATGCAGGCCTCAGCTGAAGTTGAGCATAGACAGAACAGCGCGCGTAGGTAAGTTTTTTTTTCAGTTTACAGTTACTGTAACAGGTTTTTTCTCAAAGATCGAAACCGGTCATGTTTGGCAGCCCTTACTGCAGCCTTTTAGGTTAGGTAACCTGTAACCTGAGGCTTCACAAATCACACTGTGCCCCTGTACAGCGTTCAGCATATTGCCGATTGTTCACTTTGACAAACTAGCCGCAGCAAATCAGGTTCCAACAAGGCCATAGTCAGAAGGGTGGGGGGGGGGGCGGTGTTCCAGAAGGGCCGGATTAATATTTGCAGCGTACACTAGATAGAATTGCCTTTTGAGGTTACCTCACCTCCAGTGACGTCAGATGGACCCCCCGAAAAAATTCTGGCTACATCTCTGGAGTCCAACTAGAAGCACTGTGCCGATCAGTGCCGGGTTTGGCCTTGTGGGGACAGGATTTTTTTTCGAGGGTGGCTGTGGCGACCATAATCCTATCTAGTGTACTTTTTTTTCATGAGAATTCAATTGTATGTAGAGTATTCTTTAGAGGTTATGGTGTTACTCGTACACGAGTATACCTGATTGCATGGACACATCAAACGTCAATTTATTGGCCGATTTTTCTTATAACACAGGCTTCTAAAATGTAGCGGATATGCGGACTGATTCGTAATGTTATCATTACGACGGCTGAGATTGTATTAAAATAATATTGCATTTAACCCGAAGAGGGGGGCCCGGGGGTCCCCCCCGGGGGGAAAATTGGAAAATATAAGTGCAAAATAGTGGGGTTTCAAGCATTTTAACAGCAGTAGCCTAAAGTATAGAATTTATAGGCTTACAAAGAAATGCTTATTCATAAAAATAACATATCATTTAGCCATAATGTGTGTCCAAAATATTGGAGTTTTACATTACGAAAGCTTACAAAGAAACGAATATGCATATAGCTGCAAACAGGGTGGCCCGGGGGTCTCCCCCGGAGGAAATGTTTTGAAAACTTGGCCTAAAATGGTGGAGCTTTACGATTTTAACAGCAGTAAAGTTTATAATTTACTGAGGAAGACATATTCATTAAATTCTCCACATTTTACTTCGGAGGGGGGGGGGGGGGGCTGCAGCCCAATAATTTTTTTTGTTTTTTTTTTCCCCAGCCGGTACCCCCAGCACTGGGAGCATTTAACATAAAGAAGAAACATTAAAGAAAATAACCGTTTTTACCGGAATACTGCATGTAATATAATAATAATAATAATAATATTTTTTTTTTTCCCAGCCGGTACCCCCAGCACTGGGAGCATTTAATAGAAATAATACAATACAACATTAAAGAAAATAATCGTTTTTACCGGAATACTGCATGTAAGCCCCATAAGGGAGGCTTGTGGCAGGATTCGCCAAAAGACTACAAGCAGTTAATAATAATAATAATAATAATAATAATAATAATAATAATAATCTTTCTTCTTTCTTTCTTTCTTTTCCTTGTCCAGTATTCCCTGGACAAGGAGCATATATTACAAAAATACAATACATAATAATACCATCCCGCATCCCCAAGCCAGCGCTTATTTGAGACAAAAGACTCATACAGTGCTGCTAAACAAGGCTTAATCATTTATTTTTGTTATTTATTTATAATGTTTATTTTATTTTTATTTTTATTTTATTTTAACTTGTTATTTTAATGTCAGTTTTTATTATTATTATTAACTCCCATTGACCAGCCATCTTTTTATACCCGCTTTTTTTATTTTTATTTTTATTTTTTTTTTTTAAATTGGGGTACAGGTGTTACCTGTGTGCACTTAAGCCTATTGGGCCTATTGTGCCCGCTTTTAACTCACCCATCTGTTTAAATTTTTTCATTTGTGGGGGAAGTTGATTTCATATCTTTGGTATAAGTACTTTGTTTAATCTCTCTCCATATTTGTTATATGTTATCTCAAACTTAAGCCTTTTTGGGTTTCTTGTATTATACTTACCTTTATCATCTATTTGGTACACTTTTTTAAAATAGTTATCTCTTATTAATTTATACTTGAATAATTTTGTTATTGGCAAAATGCTAGCATGTTTGAATTTTTCGTTTTTTTTTTTTTTTTTTTTTTTTTTTTTTTTTTTTATTTTAAAGGCGCGGGACTCTTTCGAGTATTTGCGCCGGTCGGTGTGTAAATATTCGTCGTATTCTTTGTATTTCTTGTTGATTTTATTTGATAACATGTTTTTTATTATTCGCTTTTGTATCATTTCTAATTTGTAGGTGTATGTATTTCTATCTTTGAAGTATACTGTTATACCGTAGCTTACTATGGATTCGACCAGTGCGTGGTACGCTAATTTAATGGTTTTAAAAGGTACTCCATATTTTAATCGTGCCAAAGCCGCACTCCCTGAGCGTAGTCGTTTGCATAGTCTTTCTATGTGGTTTTCCCACGTCATTCTACTGTCAATTTGCAGACCAAGGTACTTATGCTCTTCTACTACTTCAATTTTGTCTTCGCATTTACAATTTTCTATTTTTATTCTGTGCAGGCAATCGTGTGTATGGAATAAATATTTGTTTTTTATTTGCAAAGGTCCCCTGTTTCGTATGTGCATGATTTTGTTTTTTTTTTGCTATTTATAGTTAGTCCGAGGTCGTGTGAGAGTGCCTGTAGTTTTCTTATGGCGAGGTTCATGTGTACAGTCGCCTCATTGATATCTTTGTTTGCTATTACTAGCGCCATATCATCGGCGAACATAAATGTTTGAATTCCCGTTAGCAGGGACTGCAATTTATTCGTTGTTATGATATACAGGGTTGGACCGTTTAAACTACCCTGGGGTACACCAGACTCCCAGTTTAGTGGGTGGCAAGTTTCATCGTGCAACTTGACTGTAGCTGAACGAGCGTATAAGTAATTTGTGAACCAGCTTTTTTCATCTCCCCCTATTCCGATTTGCTGTAGCTGCTCTATAAACTATGCTATATAAAGTCTATAAACAAAACAAGAAGGTTATTATTCAAATGGAGTTGGTTATTTACGTACTCACTAAAGTCAGAAAGGCACTGCTCAGCGCTTTTATTCTTCTGAAAACCGTACTGCTTGTCATTTATTAACTTATTTTTGTTTAAGTATGTTACTAACTGACCATGAACGGCCTTTTCCATTACTTTCTCTATTGTATTTAATATACATATAGGCCTATAGTTTTTCGGGTCATTTTGATTTCCGCCTTTAAAGATAGGTCTTATTATTGCTACTTTCATTTCGTCTGGATTTTCCCTTCCTTAAAAGATTTATTTATTATGTCAGTGATGATTTTTGTAAGTTCTTTATTGCTTTTCAGGTCTTGCATTCTAATCGTGTCTGAACCTGGCGATTTTTTTGTGTTCAAGCCATCAATAATTTTTTGGACTTCATGACATGTTATTTGTTTAAATTTGAAAACCGCGTCGCTTTTATTTTGTGAGTTTATTTTGGTTATTGGCCATTTGCAGCCTACACACAGCTTTTGTATTTCTTCCAGAAAAGTAGATAAGAATAGATTTGCAGTGCCCCGAATATTTTGTTTTGATTTTTCCACCAAGAAATTTTTGTCAATGCCGTCTTCAATACTTTTATTTTTTTTATTACCGGTTAGTCTATTTATTACTTCCCACATTTTAGATGTATCATTTTTCGCGTTTTTAATTTCATTGTGGATTGATCTACATTTTGCTACATTTATAATTTTTGTAGTGATGTTTCTTTGTTTAGTATATCTTTCTCTTAACAGTAAGTTTTTTTTGTTTTTTTTCCATAGTTTGTCCCTTTTCGCAATAGCTATTTTTACCTTAGGTGTAACCCAAAGGCTTTCTCTCTTTTCACGGTTCCCTTTCGTGATTTTTGCCTTTTTATATATGTTTTTAAATGTTGTTATTACTTTATTATATATATCATTCAGATTATCTTCAGAACTAAATGAATTTTCCCACTTTTCCGAAGCTAATAAGGCTTTTAAGAGGGGTTCATTGTATTTTTTAACCTTTTTTTTATTCTCATGAAGTTTTATTTTTTCATTCATTTTTAGGTCTATTACTATCGGATAGTGATCAGATATTTTCAATTGCAAAACTGCGGAATCCGTCGCATTTATGCCTTTAATGAAGCAGTGATCAATGCATGACGTCCGCAGTGTTTGCCCTCTAAAGTGTTCTCGTGTTATTGTATTTATACATTGTTTGTAACCGTTTGCTATCAATAAGTTTAAATAATCTTCTTTCTTTTTAGTTTTTTTGATGAGGCATAAATTAATATCGCCAATAATGATTGTATTTCCCTCAATTTTATTTTCAATTATTTGACACAGATCAGTTAAAAAATGATCCACTGACTTATGCAGTCTATAGATTGACATGAAATTTATACTTTTTTGATTTTCAAAAGTTATTTTAAAAAATACCTTTTCCATTGAATCATACAATTCACCAGATAATATTTCTTCACACCCCCAGTTTTTCCGTACATAGACCATTATTCCTCCCCCTGCTTGTTTTGTCCTGCAATAAAAAAAAGTATTGTAGTTTACCAATTTATATAACTGTGTTTCGTGCGGTTTTAGGTCCGTTTCGCATGGGGTTATGACATCTGGATTTAGTTGATCTTTTATAATGAGAAGTTTATTGTAGTGTTTTTTTAAGGATTTGATATTTAGGTGCAAAATTCTTAGGTCGCATTTTTTTGAGTTAAACGATGTATCCCTTTCAATAATAATAATAATAATAATAATAATAATAATAATAATAATAATAATAATAATAATAATAATAATAATAATAATAATAATAATAATAATAATAATAATAATAATAATAATAATAATAATAATAATAATAATAATAATAATAATAATAATAATAATAATAATAATAATCAGGAGGAAATGTTTTGAAAAATGGGCCTAAAATGGTGGAGCTTTACGATTTTAACAGCAGTAAAGTTTATAATTTATTGAGGAAGACATATTCATTAAATTCTCAACATTTTATTTCGGAGGGGGGGGGGGCTGCAGCCCAATAAGCCCTGTACTACTGGTGCGATGTGAATTTTTTATTTTTTTATATGCTTCAGTGGGGAAAATGATCGCTCGCTACTTATGTTGACACTCATTATACTAGTATAACTAGGTACAGTTTAAAAACTACTTCAACATTCGGAAAACTATCAGCAACTCATTTTTCAAAAGTTAGGTTGTAGATGAACCTTTTAAAACTTATATTATTTTTTCGATTATCTTATTTTTATTACCGATCCTCATCTGTCACAAAGAGTTTCACAAACTCACGAAATTGTAATAACTCAAATTATTGTAGGTTTCCGTCCAGGTCATCCGAGTAACAATTGACCAATTTCTCTGCCTTAGTTTTTAAATCCTCGGGGCCAGGGCTTCTATTTTGTAAACATTTCAAAACACCAAATTTCTGATCGATTTCTTAATAAGCGGAAATTCTTCTATCCTGTGACAGCATAAACTGGTCAGTTATGGGAAGTTGTATTTGCCTTATTGGTTGTTTTGGTTTTCTAATCTATATCTACTGAAAGTTTTGTATTTTGTGGCTTTTTGTGGGGGCCCCTTTTTTGTGGGGGCCCTGGGGCCATGGCCCCGGTGGCCCCATAGCCAGTCCCGGCACTGATTCTTAAATCTTGTAATAGGCAAGACATGGATGCTGTTAAAGTCTACATGACAAAAGAGTAGGTAGTTGCTTGTGCCTATCGTAGATGTTATAGGATTTTCCCATCAGATATTACTCGTGATAATAGATAGCTGCACGAAAACGCTGTTCACTATTAGTATTTTTCAAATTTTATGTTGATTGGGCCAAAAATTGGGAGGTTCGACTGTTTTGCACTTTTTGGGATTTGCCTCTTTTGACAAACAGTTGCCAAAAGAAAAATACAACAAGGAGGTTATTGGCGCATGAAACAGTAAAAAATGTTGTTTCTAAAATGCTCCCTGTTAAAAAGTTTGTCTATGTACCACGTAAAGAAAATGCCGACATGTCTTCCCCTATCTAACTTTTAAAGTTGGCTCAATTGTCTCGGGTAGTCTACCTTAAACTTATGCCGTAGTTAACAATTCAAAATGTGACAACGAAACACGAGGAAAACTTCCCCTCTCAGCACTTTCCCATAACACATACTGTATATAACCCACCCTTTTCAATCTCATTTTTTAAAAACCTCATCCCCTTCTAACGTGGCGCTTCCATCACAAAAAGGGGAAAGGCTCTTAATATCTAATTTGATTAACAAATGCTCTCCCCCTTTTTATGCCACGGAGACCAGTAATGGATGTTGCCCTTGTTAAACCCAAAAGGAAATGGTTTATTCTTGACCACAGGAATACATTTCGGTTCTGTGTATTACACTTTGTATAGGTAGAAAATGTCCCCCGGGGTACTCTAAAGGCATTATGCATTCATACTCATTAATGCAAGGGTTCTTTTGCTCGCTTCAAGTAACTTACTACGGTATGCATTGTTGTATTTTCCGACTAACTTGGTTTTTATTGTGGTGCTGGTCATTTATCAAAGACTCGTGCAGCCATAAATATGTCAGCCGTTGCGACAGTGCGAGGAAAGTCGAGATAAATGAGATATCCGTACCTAAAGGTAATTTACTACTGTACGTATCATGTAGAAAGATGTAAAAAACTTTAACTATGGTAAGTTAATATACCTTACTTAAATAATAAGATTTGAAATACAGTACTGTATGATGTGTACCTACTATATATACAGTAGATATTATAGGATTTAGTAGGGTATAGGCAAATTACTCTTGATAATAGTTAACTGAACAAAAACGCTGTAATTTTTCAAATTTTACAGTGCCATATACCTATTATAGATTTCTGCTGTCATCGAAAGTTTTGCAACCATACAGTGTACGTATTGAGATTAATAAAAAATTAAATGAGTTTAATAATAAATAGCGGAAACTGTTTCTAATGACACTACCTTTAATTTTTTCATTCCATGTCTGTGTCCTATTGTAAGTATTTTATGAGGGAATAATAAAATGGCAAAATCATATTTAATGTGTAGTACTTAGTAGTAGATTCTGGCAGAGGCCCAGGGCACGGTGAGGGCCCATAGGACACACATATTTGTATATTTAACGTGACTTTTGTCTATTTTAATAAAGCTTTCTTCCACTATTTGTTCTTTGGTAGTTAGGTAGTTTTTTTTTACAAATTTTTAATGATTTAATAAGATGTTACAATAGGCTATAAACAGTAGGAATTTTTGTTGTTGTTTTTTCGCTTTACATTATGGAATATTTCTACACATAAGAGCAACGGCTGTGTGATGTAATAAAATTTTTTTCTATTCTATTCTATTCTAATATAATTACAAACGCTTTTACCGCCAGAGTTACGAGACGAAGGAGTAGAATCCGGGATGATAGGCCGTGGTCGTTCTGAAAGCGTACTTTCAAACGCTTTGTCAACCTCTGGGGTCGACACCATCAGTGGAACTGCGTAGACTTCTAAGATTGTATCTCGGAGGCTCAGCAGCAACTGACTACAGTTTGTCCACAAATCAACGAACAGACAGACAGGCATTTCGACTTCTTTTTTGTTTCCTGCGGACATCAAAACGTACAAATCCACTGATATTTCGAAATCACAAAACTTTCCTTGTCCTACTCATAAATAGAAAAGCAAAAGGAAGTGCCCTCAATAAGGGGGTTGCAAGAAGGAAGGATCCAGCCCATTTTGGGGGGGGGGGGTGTAGCTACCGTCCTTAGGTTGCAATGGCAATAAATTGAATGATTTGTCTTTTGTGTACTTTAGGCTTATGGGTTCGCATTTGAAATCGCATTGCATTTGAAATGCGGCTGTGGGCTTTAATCGTTGAGCCATGATTTAATTCCACTCAGTAAATACTAAATACTGTACTGCTAATTAACATGCAGTTAGCAGCAGCAGGCCTACAGTACCGCTTAAAGAATTACTTATTTTATGGTTTGCCGATGGCCAAAAATTCATACGGGAACAATAAAAATAATGTACGAAATCCATGGGGTCGTTGGTATTGGACCAGGGGCGTGGGTTCATAAAAAGCCATTAAAAAAAAACTACCAACTCCCCAATTAACTATAGAATTAACTGAGGAATCATGTAAAAATTAAAGTACTACAGTACGCTTCGCCAACACCGTTTTAAGCATCTTCTTGTTCATCTTCCGACTCTGCAGCCCTTGATGGACTCCTACAATCATCTCAATTTTGCACGACTCCCCACCAACTATGTGGACTCCCAACTCGAGGAGGTCGGTTTCTAATTTGTCCTTCCAGTGGTTTCGTGCACCGACGAGCTAGGAAACCCCTGGATGGAAACTTTTATTTTATGGCAAAAATGAACAATAAATAAGATATTATTGGCCAGCCAGAGTGAGCCTGAGTTCTCCCATGAGTAGAAAAGATAGAAGGAGATAGATTGAACGATGAATAAAAGAATGGCGCTGTCAGACGTTGGGTGGGGGCGGGGCAGTCCGCAGCTAATTCCTCAGATCCCAATGAGCCCCAAGCGCCCAAAACAAATTCACTTACCCTTCTTCTGATTCATCAACAATTCATTCATTCACTGCCTCCGAGAAAAAAAGTAGCAGTAGCCTAGGTTGCATGCACGGAAACAAGCTAGTTATCGTGCACAAGTTTATGGTTAGGCGGCTATTTCAACTGATACTAATCCGTCATTTGTGCATCAATAATAAGTCTCTACCATATTATAACTTAATTTTTATAATAGATAAGTTAAGTATCTACATAATAGTCTCCTTGAAACAAACATCTCAACAATTTTTGATGCACAATTGACGGATTATTGACAGATGGAATACCCGTTGTAAGAAATGAGAATTCATGATACTATAAAAAAAAATGTTTAGCTTAAAATCTTATACTTGCTTATGTTTATGCTTATTCCGTTTGGCAGAGATTTCACAATGTTTTGTAAACAAAGAATGAGTGAGTCGATTTGACGAAATTAATTAATTCTTCCTTCCACAGCCATGAAGACATGAAAATGGTCCAATGAACAATTCACAAAAAATAGAAATGTTCAATAATATTTCCTTCAATTATATAAACAATACAACCATTCTCTTGTGTTCCAATAATTTATTAATTTGAATTTCCCGCGCATATTTTAACACCATCACGTGACACCTTACTTAATTAAAATTAAACCCCGGTGTTCCGTTAATCGCCGTAATAAGGCTGCTGGTGCTCCCAAACGATATGCCCTATGATTTTCCTCTTGGAGCACTTTCACCCCCACAATATGCGGGCTCTCACTTAAGTCTTCATTCGCAAGTAGCGCCATTGAATTAAATTCTTTTGCCTTTTACTCTTGAAGGTACTGTATTAATCCCCCTCTCCTCCGTTCCATCATCATTCGGACCCTTTCATTCGCGGACTACTCTTTTCAGCTTCTAGGGTACCTGAAAAATAAATAAACCTATCACCTTGAAATTTACCTTTGGAATTTGGAAGCTCGGAATTTCAATCGTTGAAGGGGAAAGCTCTTTTTACGGATGGAGGTCACAACAATTTATTGCAGAACCAGGTGAAATCCTGTATCTTTACGCTTTTGACTTTTAAATGTTGTTTTAGGCAGCATATATACATTATGTTGTAGCTGTAGTGAAAAATGAAATGAAAATGAAAATAGTTTATTTATTCAACTGTAAAATTTTAATTAGTACTTTTCTGTACACTTGTGCAATCTCATAAATTGTTTTTTTCTTACACTACAAGAAAAATATCTTATTTAGCGTGTCATTCTTCTATTTTTTAATATTTTTATTTATTTTATATTATGAGGTAAATTTATTTGAACTTGCCATATCAGGCACAATATTCAATATTTATGCCAAAGTAAAGACTATTGAGAGGAATTGGTAATAAATAATAAGTTTTAAGACTAGTTAGGTACTATAGGTAGGTGCTATAAAGCTCGCCAATAAGAGATATTTTTTAATTGGGGTTGTTAGCATTAGACAATGGGCCAGGCCAGGCCTAGGTTCATAAAACCTCCTTCAAGTCATTATTATTATTATATTGATATAAAAAAATTTAATTGGCTTTTTCGTAGGCTCATATAGTGATTGATGTGCTTTCTACCGTGAATAAAACATGTAAATAGTATACGTAATTAATGACATTAAAAAATTAAATAAATGGGTGATCATACCGTTTACAAAACAATTTTCCTGCAACTCTAGTTGGCCATTCCGTCCAGCACGTTGTCAGGACTTAGAGAACAGTAAATTTGGGGGGGGGGATATCCCCTGTGCCCCCCCTCCCCCTTGGATACATGCTTGCTTGAGGGGATTCTGTTTTGTAATTTACATTGTACCTCTTTTTTTGATAAATACACGGATTATCTATCTATCTGACTCCTGCTGTATGCAGGGCAAATGAGTGTAATGAAACACTGCAACATGTAATACCTGAATTGTAGGTAGAAATGCTGCACCATACACAGTATGCTATTACATTCATTAATCTTCGTATGTATGGGGATCAGAGGCTATTGTTTCAATTTAAGCTCCAAACAAAACTCTACAGCTCATACGGTTCACTGAATGCACAGGGTTGGTAGCTGACTATTTTTTTTAAAATAAAAGCTCCTGAAATTACGGGTATGAACATACCAATTTTATTCTACAGAACCTTTTTATTTTTGCTTGTAAAACGCTTCCCCAACCTGCATTCAAACTTTGTTGCATATGTATTGTTTTGTGATACGCGGTTCTTTGGTAAGGGCGCGTCGAAAATAGTATGTGTATATATTGTATAAAATATCGAGATTTTATCATCGGAGTTATATGATATATAGTGACCGATAGTCCTATGAACTAGAATTGGAAAATAGTTTCGTTAAACATGATCCCCAAATATGGGCACAGCGGAAAGCGATGGAATTCTGTTTAATTGAAAAAATAGACTTGACAACCCGTCGAAGGGTCTACGCCAGGGGTCGGGAACCTATTCTGTACATGGAGCCAATTTTCACTGTTCTAAGGACTCACAAACCTTCTGAGAGCCATACATAGTGTATATTGAAATCAAATTAAGCAGAGTAAAGATTTAAAAGCGCAAAACCTACGCGTGCACTACTAGGGACTTTCTTTTAGCAATCAGTAATTATTATTTATTTTCTGTGGAAGAGTAGGCATCTAGCCTTAGCCGAGTGGAGCCACACCAGAAGCCCTTTGGAGCCATGGTTGGCTCCGGAGCCAGGATTCTTTCTCATGACCACTGGTGCTGTACTGGTACTTGGAATCATTTGATCAGTAACATGCCTGGCAGCCGAATTTTTCCCTTTTGGCAGAAAATGCGTCCTTTTATGTCGAGTTTCAAACCTCAACCTTCCGCTTCATGATCCCGCTCTCCACAAGCAGGACCGTTCCGGGCCATAATATTAGGCTATATATATTTAATGTTACAAGAACTTAATATTATTTTACTATTTCCCAATTTGGGGAGGGGGTGGCACTGTTTGTATCGACATTGAAAATATGGAGTTACAGTCTATATCCAATGTTATCGAGTATGCCTCACGGCCGATTGAACTGTGCTGATGCGTGTTTACTAATAAACTAAGAATATAATGGAACATCAGTATTCTCGCCTTCATTATTGATGCAAGCATCTCATAGCATAGCATCAACACATACAGTATTGGCCAACAGCACACATCATAGCTTAGGACACCAAAGATTTGATCGATTTACTGGCACGCAGTTGCAATAAGGTCTTGCCGGTCTATTGGTACAAGCTGTAAATAGGCTGTTTGCCAATGAAAATTAATATTTGCAGTACTCCGGTAAATGCAAACAAACCAAACAAGATGGTGGATTTATCGTGTCAGCCAAGCCGCAACTCCTGCATTTCAGCATTGTTAATTTCGATGCTCAAAGAGAAGAGGCAAGGGGAGGTGGGCTGTAATCTGTAATTGATTTTTGCCCGCTGAACTCTATGCATGTCGATAATGTTCTCAATAATGGAAAAGACTAATTGGGACATTTAATCCCCGTACTTATCTGCATATGAGCATAACGGGGTATTAGTGGGGTTGTGCCCCGAGTCGCACGTTTTCGAAAACACAGTTTTCATGTCAACTGTTTGACACCATATAGCCTCCAAAATATAACTTTTCGTACTGACACATTCAGTATTTCATACCTATTTAGGGTCTGGGCCTGAGGAGGGGTAGAGGATCTTTTCTCTTGACTACTGCTGTAACAACATGCTCAGCAACCGCGCGTTTTCTCGATACCGGTGAAGGTAAGGTTGAGGGAACCCAGCCCAGACGGAAAACGGTCGGTTCCTTTTTGTTGAGCTTCGAACCTCGACTATTCATTTCATCGTCAAGTTCTCTAGCAACTAGACTATTCTTCACCATATTTATTCTTATTGAAGATTGTTAAATAAGTCAAATTCTAGATTTGCAGAACTTGAGTCAGCTATATAAGAGTAGATCAACTTTATACATTCAGTAAATATTATGTATACTCTACATACTGTTTTCATCTATGATGTTGCTAATAATATTTGAAATATTGTATTTGGCGGCGAAACTTAAATTAGTTAGAAAGTAATGTTTTGAAGAGTTTGCAGGGGAACCGTGTCAAACAATTTAAATTAGGAGGAATAGGAAATAGGAGGAGAAGTGAAAGAAAATCTCAAAGACGAGGTGAGGAAATATAGGAAGAAGGTAAAATTATTTCGTGCTGGGATAATAAATTTAGTTTCGAGATGGGAAAATGGGGGCACATTTCCTCGGGAGCTCACGGAAAAATGTCATTTTCTCACAGAATGCACCGCGCTGTATTTATTGGATTAGCCTGTTTACACGTCTCAACACCAGATGAATTACCATAATAATGAAGAAGACGGAGATAACTAAATCTTATTTCTTGAGGCAGCCAACGTAATCATGCTGTTTTACCCCATCATTACCTCAAAAGCAAAGGCTTGGTTAATAATATTAATAAATTATTTTAATACATACGTATTCATAAATAATGACTTTATGTTTTATTACTAAGCCAACCTAGAGAGGTTAGAGCTATAAAGCCCTCTCTTTTTTTTTTTTTTTTTTTTTCCTTCGTGGGGCCTACTCGTTTGAGTTCCTATAAGCGTCGACCTAGAAGGTCTTTTGCTTCCACGTTTGCCGTCTACGCCCATCTTATAACACCAGTCTTTTTGATAAATTCTAGTGTTTTTGTGATGGGATTAGATCGGATGGTTTCCTCTTCAGACCTAGGGTGGCCAAGAGTTTGGTATCGAGTTTGTCCCAGCGCTTCACATTCAAAGAGAATGTGTTCAGCTGTTTCTTCTTCAACTTCACACAGTCTGCATCTACTGTCGTTTTTCACGCCAACCCTATGCATGTGTTTGTTGAAGTGGCCGTGGCCCGTAAGCGTGCCAACCACCCTTCTAGCTTGCTCTCTACTTAAAGAGAGAAGCTGATCGGTGAGCTTTTTACTAGGACCCGGAATAACCTTCTTAGCAAATCTGCTTTCCGGGACTTTCTTCCATTCCTCTGCAGTTTTTCTCTGCACCCATTTTTGTACAGAAGTACGGGCCTGGCAATAAGCCATCCCGTACTTAGGTTCTGCACCAATGAATGGCGTTTCTGCACCTTTTCGAGCCAGCTCGTCGGCTCTTTCATTCCCATCAAAGTTCGAGTGCGCCGGGACCCAAATCAGCGAGACTGAGTTTTCCCGACACACCTTTATTAGGAGGTTGATGCAGTGCCACACCATTTTTGATGTGATCTTTATAGCCTCCACAGCCTTAATCGCTGCCTGCGAGTCTGTATAGATAATAATGGTTTTGCCCTTGCATTCCATTTCCATACACTCCTCTAGGCATTTCATAATGGCCCCTACCTCAGCCTGAAAGACTGTAGCATATTTGCCGAGGCTTAGGACTATGGATTTGTCTACAGTTTCCCCATAGACTCCTCCTCCAGCCCCATTTTCCATTTTCGACCCATCTGTATACCAGACTAGGTCATTGTCCCCTGTTTGATGTTCTTCAGCATTCCATTCTTCTCTAGCTGGAATTCTAGTGTTAAATGGTTTGCGAATGAGAGCAGGGGTGTCATTCGGTCTGACGGCATTAAAAGCGTGTCTTCCGATATGCTTTTGGTAATATTGGAGTGGCCTGACCTTTTGCTTCTCCAGCAGCCTTCCAGCTCCAATCTATAGGCGCCCATCCTGGCCTGTGCTTCAATGAAGACTCCCAGGGTTGGCAGGTTCAATAAAGTATTCAGGACATCCCCTGGTGAAGTTGACATTGCTCCTGTGATACAGAGGCAGGCCAGCCTCTGGAGCCCATTCAACTTGGTTGTCACTGTGACCTGTGTAGTCTTGGTCCACCAAACTACACTTCCGTAGGTAATCACCATTGTGTAAATCCACATTGCCATTTTGGGCCGGATTCCCCACGTTGTGCCTATTGCCCGTCTGCAAACATAAATTAATTGTTTAGCTCGGTTAATAGTTTTTGTAATATGGGGATTCCAGGTAAGTCCTTTGTCTAGGTTAACCCCTAGATACTTAACCTCCGTCCCCAGTTTTACAACTTGATTGAAAAGCTTGGGCAGCTTTCCCCCATCAAGATTCCTCTTTCAAGTAAATGGTACCATCGAGATTTTGGATGGGTTGATGCTCAGATTTTCAGCCTTGCACCATTTTTCTACTTCAGAAAAAGCCATTTGCATTAGCTCGGTTATGACCCTCATGGACTTACCCCTAATCACAATGGCCAAATCATCCGCATATCCTTGTGCGTACACTCCCAAGCCCTCTCTTACACTCAACCAGGAAAGCCCGGGACCGCCTGCTTTACTTGCCATCTGAAGCATGGCCCGAAAATGTAGCATGCGTGGGACTAGAACCAAAAACCTTTCGGGTAAAAGTCCATACCACTACTGAATGAAAGCAAAGGCTTTCATGGTCGGAGTCATGTGAAGAATCAGTAGAATCAGGGTTGATGGGCCGTGGTCGATATGAAAGTGAACTTCCATTTCATATTACTTTCATACCGACCACGGCCCAACAGCCCGGATTCTACTGGTTCTTCACTGTGGTTAAATATGTTTAAAATTTTAAATTCAGAAATGTAAACTTCGTGAAGATAGTCCTGCTAATATTTGAAACCGACCAATTATTTCCCATAAAATGTAAATAAATAATAAATACAAATAAAGTATGGAAAAAATAAGAATTAAAAATTAACCACGCGTATATATCGTATAATATATCCGCTGAGCAACAATTTAGAAATACAGTATTCTTAAATTAAAATGGTTGCGGCCCCTAGGCTGTTTACACAAATTTACGGTTACATTTATTATTCACGTTAGGTTTAGCGAACCCTGCCAAACTTCCATGCCGTGCTCAATAATTTTTCATTGTTTTAATTTAAGATCAGGAATGGTATTGTCGATGTATCATATTTAACACGGATTAACATGCTAAATACCGGATAAAGAATCCCCCTAGTATGTATAATATATATGTATTAAACTTATAAAATATTACATACACTATTAATAGATGTACAAATTGTTTGCCATTGCGAGTTGGACAGATTCATATTTTCTCGTTCAACTGAGAGCCAATGATCTTGTAAGAGCTTTATTTAAAGTTTGACTTGTATAAGCTTTTTGCCGAGCTTGGTTTGGAGTTCGTTACTAATACAAACTCTAAGCCAAACTGAGCTTTTGCTTGGGGTTGGGTCCGTCTGCTTCATTAGCCTTGATGATTGCCATAACATTGCTGATCTTGGATCGGAAATTTTTTTGCCTACACCTCGTATTGGAGTTCACACTTTTTTGATAGTCTGCGAATGTGTTTAGCAAAGTTTAGTGCCCAGAGGAACGTTCAAACTGGAGAAAAAGAATGCTGGAGTAAGTAGTTATAGAGTGCACTAATGTTGAAATGGTTCCTTTATTACCCACCAAGTAGCCGTTTATGGCCTCGCCTCCATTACATCCCCACGACCTGATATAAGAATACGTTATATAGTGTACGTGGAGACATCCCAACTTCGACTTTTAAAACTTTTTATCCTTTTTCCCCCACCCCCTGCACATTTCCGACCAGTAAATAAGGTTGAAAGTTAGCAGGCCTACGTGCTTCTTCCGCTTTTGGGGCTACAAATTCCCTTTTATTTTATTTTATAACATCCATAGAAATGCGAAATGTATCTATCGCAGCGTCTTTTCATCGTTTGTGAGAATTAAATATTTTCCTCATTCAGTAAAATTCTAAAATAGCAAAATTAGGAGGCCTACCCAAACTATACCTATTAGGCTAGTAGTATTAATATTTTATTTGATACAATTCTACAATTGGTTAGATAAACTTGACGCAATAATTAACTCTGTAAACTTAGGCTTATTACTATCATATAGAAGGTCAAAATTTGAAATTCTAGGTTACAGAACATATTGCAATTCAACATGGGGAGGGGATGGTATTATTTGTAATAGGTTTTTTAATGGCGTGACTGCCGGATTGGTTTGATTAATTAGATAAGAGGATTTTCAATCGTATTATATTGCAGTGTTGGGTTGGAATGCATGAAATACATAAAACTGTATTATTGCATAGAGGCAATCTCCACAGGACATACTGTACAGGAAATGAGGGGCTGAGCGATGAGTCATTTCCTTTCATCTCCATCCGAAAAAGAGAATCAAGATATAAAGCTGGATTCGAAAGCACGATCTGTGCTTTTCTACACGCAGATTATTATTTATTTCCTATTTATACGTATAAGGGAAGTTTTGTGGTGGTTGAAATTATCCATTTCGAGATTTCAACGGGTTTACCCGTTTTGAGGTACCAGGAACCCAAAACGTGGTCTGTCTGTAACTCGTTCTGGGGCCAAACTATTCTGTAGAATTTGATGAAATTCGGCACATGTAGGTACACAAAAATATCGTCCAGTTTTGTTTTTCATTTTTTGGATAACTTCAGGGTATAGCACCAAAACCCCACAAAAACGACTATAAAACGACTCCACCGATTTCTTTTTAATGTCCATAATATTGTAGTAATTATGAATGTAAACAAAACCCACTAGGTTGCATCCCCCCTTAATAGTTTGGTTCTGGACGTCGCAAAATTTTTTTTCTGACGAAGCATTCTGTCTTTCATGGTCGCCACGGAATCTGATGAAGAAGCGGGAGAATGATGGGCCGTGGTCGATCTGAAAGTGAACTTCCAAAGTGAAAAATCCATAGACAACCGATATTTAACCATTGAACAATTCAAATCAAATGTATTTAATTCTATATAAAAAATACAAGATACAAATGAACAATGCCCAACCCCAAATGTTCCTAAGAATGTGTTTGGGGAGGGATCATGCCATACTAGATTAAATTATTCAATTCAATAACAATAACATGACGTGTGCCTCAAATGGATAGCTATGCTATTGAAAAAAGGAGAAGATTTATTAATACAAATAGATAAATAGTTAATAAAACAGTACCTACCTATACTAATTGATAAATAGGAAAGCATGTACGGGTTCACTCGTACCGGTTCTTCTTATTATTTAAAGGGCTTTTAACTTATTCTATTGAACCTTGCCCCATGCCATTGACCCCATGGATTTTCGAACATTAATGGCATCTTTGACCATTGGCACACTGGTACACGTCAGCGATAATGATAATGAACAAGCTGAGACGAACTTACCATCGACACTATGTAACAGGCGTAAGTATGAGTTAAGTATAAGTTCGGGTACGAGTCATACAACTGAAAAAGGGAAACCATTTCAATTCCTTAAGAGGATATGCTACGTAGAAAATTGGCACCTCAAATTAAAAATTTGGCTCATGGAAGTTGTAGAAGGCTACTTCGTGCATCATATAATCGGGTATTTTTACTTTTCTGTTTTGTAGTTCTTCCAAAAATCCCAGAATACGCGAAATTTTAGTCCTGTCCTGTCTGTTCTGGTATTTATGGAAGAACTAAGGTACCAAAAATTTAATATTTCCTATTAAATGATGTATAAAGTAGTCTTCTACAACTTCCATGAGCCAAATCTTTAATAATTTGCTTTGTTAATTAAATAAAAAAATTAAAGTCAATAAAAACAACACATTTTGGGGTGCTCATTTTCTACGTAGCATGTCCTCTTAACTTAAAAATAATATAGTAATATACCTAATTAAACCTAACCTAGTTCCATCCGAATACTCCAGTTTCCTTCCTAATAAAATTTCCTCCAGTCCTTTTATTCAATTTTGCAGGGTAACAAATTGGGTACATAAAACAAAAACTCCCCTATTCCCTGCTATTAATCAGTGATTCAATGAAGACGAAAGCCTTTGAAGGGGTCCCTTATGTGAAATCGTGGGTAGCAAGTGGCCAGTAAATAACTTGGGTTTTTGGAGAGAAATGCCGTGAAGGTCCGCCGTATATTAGGGGTGATGGGGCAGCTCCCCTGGCTACCGTCGTTAACGCCCTGGTGCTCCCTTCTCCGTAACCTTCACAGTCAGCCATCGCGCTGACACGCAAGTTTTTCTTTCTTAACCAAAACATGGTGCATTTACAGAAAGGGCAAAGGGAAGCTAGAAGAATGCTAAAAATATCATGGAGAGGTCTAACACACGAGGACTGGCATGTGTCCTTGCTTAAGTCATGCTTTTGCCTGTTTCATTGCGTCAATGGTAATCTTGTATCATCTCGTCTATTAGCGTTTCTCGCCGGTTTACCAGTTTTTTGATGGCCTAAAATTCATACGGAAATATTAAAAATAATGTCCGAAATCCATTGTGTCATTGGCATTGGACAAGGGACCAATGGGCAATAAGTAGGTCTTGCTCCATAAAAAAATTATTCGGGACAATATTATTTTTATTAGGCGCCCATTCCATTGACCGGCTAGGGCTATTTCCAAAAACAGTGACGTGGTAGCAGACATTCAAGACTTAGGTTACGTTTCCACCGATCTCGCATTGCAGAATGCAAATGACATTGACGGAAATAAGAATTTTTCTTTTTATAGAAATCTATTAAAATGTTTACGTACTTAACATCTCCCATGACGCCATTTTTTAATTTTAGTTTGTTTGTTTGTGATTTTACTGTATGATCATTGATCAATTTTAACTATGGTATAGAGGAAAATAAACATTTCCGTCAATTCTGCAATGCGAGGTCGGTGGAAACGCCACCTAAGTCTTGAATGTCTGCTACCACGTCACCGTTGTTGGAAATAGCCCTAGCCGGTCAATGGAATGGGCACCTTATGCACATGAGGAGGTGATCCGTAGGATAAACGAAGGAAGGTCTCTAATTACCACCACATCCGTGGGAAAAGCCAAGTTGATGGGGCACCTGATCAGATATGAAGGACTCCATAACACCATAATAGAAGGCACCGTTGAGAGCTCAGAGCAGAGAGCTCAGGACATGTAGCGTAGTGGTACGGACTCTGACTTTCACCCGAAAGGTTGTTGGTTCGAGTCCCACACTGGCTACATTTTCTGGCCATGCTTCGGAGGGCATGTAAAGCAGGCGGTCCCGGGCTTTCCTAGTTGAGTGTAAGAGAGGGCTTTATAGCCCTAAATCCGCTAGGTTGGCTTAGTAATAGAAACAATAAAAATCCCTTATTTATTTATTTATTTATTACTTGGAACTCCAGAGAACGGCCCAGGACAGAGGTGAATGGAATTTGTTTTTTTATATTAAAAAGGATAATCGCATACAAACAAATTAATGAATGTATCCGATTGACCTCTTCAGTCACCTCTGTAGGTTAGTACCCGTGATGAGTTACGACACGTCTCCGATCGCATGGCGTGTATAGAGACTCGCAGAAGTACGCTACCACCTGGCCATCGAAGTCGATAATTCGAATTGCAAAGACTTATGAAGCAATAGAAGAGGTACTTCAAAGGATAAACGATAAAAGATCCCTAATTTCCTCCATTTCGGTGAGAAGAGCAAAATGGATGGGTCACCTGATTAGACAAAAAGGACTCCTAAGCACCATAATAGAAGGCACAATCGAAGGCACCAATGCAAGAAGGCGACCAAGGAAGGCGTACGCAGAAAACTTCAAGGAAGATATGAGATGCGGAACCTAGATGGAACTAAAGAGTACGGCCCAAGACAGCGGGGAGTGGAGAAGGTGGTGGAATGTTTTGCTGCAAGCCAATCGTTAGAAGAAGAAGAAGAATCCCGGGTTGTACTCCTTCACCATAATACCAGTGAATATCGGAATATGAATCAGATCGTTGGCGTAGGGTGGTTCGAATGACCCTAATTAAAAATAAATATTCCCTCAACGAATACAGTACGTGAATGAAGCAGAGTAACGCTGTGGCGAGACACCTAAAAATTCTCCAATCCAAACAAACGTAAACCGTTTCGGTCCACCCCATTCCATCATAGTCTAAAATTGAACCCCACCTGGTTCATAATCCAGGGAAAGGTTTAAAAATATCAAGAATTAAATTGAATTATTATTCGGGAGAGATCGGGCGTCGGCTGCTGGGTAAGCGTGCGCGCTGCGTACACCGGCCCCGAACGTCCCAATGAACGTTAGTGGGAATGGCTTGCTCTCGCGGGTGTTTCTACGGTGTTTTTCAAGGATCAGCTAAGTTACGGTGTCAGTGATTGCACGCATTTATGGTTAAAATCAGCATAATTCAGGTACATGTTGGTATTTTCTTGCTAGTGTCAATACTCTTACTGTAGAGCATTTGAAATTGGTTTTTGTAAAGACTTGCATGCTAGAGTTATCCGGTATACTTTTTTAATTGCTAAAGAGATTACGGGTAGCTAATTACAGATCTGCGCGGCAAACAATGCAACATATATATTTTTGGGTAGGTATGCGTAAGGGTGTTTGGGTTTGGGCGTTTGCTGTTGTCATGTAATCATAAAGTTATTAAGAAATAGATTAAAAAAATAACTATCACCATATTATTTACTGTGAATTCACCTGGAAAACTGTGGAAAGCTCGATGGGTGGAATACCTACTCGGTAGCCCGGTAGTTTTAAATAAAATTTTGTGGACGGTGGGCCTATTTGTAAAAGTTGTAGAGGTGGCAATGGGATCTTAGAGAATGCACTAGAAAGAAAAATTATGTAGAACGTTTATAGCATTATTATTGTTTTAAATTGCTAGTCTCGGGTTTGGTTGCCCTTAATGCAGCCATTGGCTTATTGTGCGAGTAACTCACTTCGTCTTCACCGGTTCCTTCGGGCTGGTTTAGAGGTTGCAATCCCAGGGTTTTGTGGTTTGATAAATTCAATCCCGAGATTGCCTGGTACCAACGATATCATAGTATTACTAACAAAAAATACTCTTAATTACATCAATTACAATTTACTCTTACAATAAGCGCGGAAAACCAGTAAGGCATCCTAATTCTATACAGGGACGGATCCAGCCCATTTTTTTGGGAGGGGTAGTGGTTGGGTCAAAATAGAAAAGACTCATTTAGTATTGATTATTTTATAACTTAATTAATTTAGTTCCAACAGACTTACTAACTTTTGGGGGTAGCTACTCTCCAGCCCCTCTCTATATCCTTCCTTGAGTCACTAAGGCGACTACTAAGTTTTGTTAAGAGCTTGGGCTTGTTTGTGTGTATGTTTGCTTGTGTTGTGTATTGTTTGCAATGTGAAATGTAGAGTAAGCGTGTAGTGGCAAACTGCTATCAGGACCACACTGACCAACTATAGGTTGCCCAGGGACTGTTTAATTATTGTATTTATACACATAAGGGCTACGGCTGTGTGATGTAATAAAAAAATTTTCTATTCTATTCTATTCTAAACAGTTTCCTATTGCCCATTTCAAATAGGGAGTTGGTGATGTTTGCAAACTGCTGTCAGGAGCACACTAGATAACGAGATCTTTTCTGCATTTTATGTGCTCACTGTGTCGTGCTCCTCTTTCAAGCTCTATTTCTGAGAAATATGAGTTAATAGAGTTACTGACTGTAGCTACTCTTGTGTGCAATGCTTGAAACTTTTTAGAAAAAGCTAATATAATATATTATATTACCTATATGAAATTTTGAAAAATAAGAACAGTAAAATAAAATGTATTATTCTAATATATAACCCAATCCTAAAACACCGGAAACAACAAAATATCCCAACGCCCGGGTTCATAAGATCCTAGCTCAGGTCTAACATACAATTTATAGGTCAATATTATTAACCCAAATCAATTTATATCATTTTGACTGTGCCATTGTTATTCAGCACTAGTTAAATAATTGTGCTGTACCAGGCGCGGATCTACGGGGGGGGGGGGGGCTATGGGGTCCTCAAAATGCGTAAAACCCCACTATTTCAGTCCTATTTTTCAAAAATTTTCTCCCGGAGGGGCCCCCCCTTCTGCTCGATTGTATTAATTACCTATAATATAGAACCCTTATTGCTCTGAAAATGCCTAAAACCCCAATATTTCAGCCCTATTTATAAAAAAAAATTCCAAATTTCATCTTAGCCCCCTCCTTGCTCTCATTCTAGATTCGCGTCTGTGCAGTACTGTAGGCTTATGGTATTTACTATATTTCTGTTCAACATTACTTACTTACACTAAACAATACATATTATAATAGGTATACCTACTGTACTACAAGTAGAGTAGAAAGGGGGTTTCTGGCGCTTACCCCACCCCCCGTCGAGCTACCCCACCCCCCGTCGTGCTACCCCTCGTGGGTGGTCTGATTTTTTTTTTTTTTTTTTTTTTTTTCCACCCCCCGTCATGCTACCCCTCGTGGGTGGTCTAATTTTTTTTTTATTAATTAATTATTATTAATTTATATTATAATTATAATTATTATTATATTATTATTAATTATATTATAATTTATATTAATTAATATTATTAATAATTTTTTAATTAATTTTTTTTTTTTTTTTTTTTTTTTTTTTTTTATGGTGTTAATTGAATTAAAACATTTCTTTCTTCTTCTTCTTTCTTCTTCGTGGGTGGTCTTTGTACCCCGCCGTGCTTATCCCGTTGTCTATCTATCTCTGTACCAGGTGGGTGGTCTATGACGCACCCCCCCCCCTCCCCGTAGTACAGCGTACATCTAGAATGTTCCAAATGTGTCGTTACAAAAGGCATCGCCTTGGGTTGAGGAGCTTAGTTGAAGCCAAACCTTCATTCAAGACTCAAGTAATACCACTTTATAAGTAAAATTGTATAATCTTACAACATGACATCTCTATTCAATAAAGTTAATGCCATCAACCAAGTAGCCGGGCCTACCATATCAATGCGAAAACTAGTGATTGGAGTTAAATACCTAATATTGAAAATAGTGCAAATCGAAAAAACAGAATATGGACCAGCTGTAAAAGTCATATTGCGAGGATTGGAAAAAGAAGTCGTGGAATGTTTTGTGCCTCAACAATATCTGCCAGCCTTTCAACAAAGTGAAGTTACTCCAGGAGCTGAGATGTATCTTATCGTTTCAAGCCATCGGGGAAAAAATAGTGTCAACCTACAGATCATAGAATGAATATTTCATGATGTATTATTATTGTAAACTACAGAAATAATGTAAATATATGAATAATTTCTATATATATTTTGTTCTTGTTTTATTAATTTCATAACTAGTTTTAAGCTTACAGTTAGATGATGATGAGTATTAAAAACTAATGTTTGAAAGAAACAAGCTATTGCTTCAGTCATAATCGAGTACTTGAACGGTGAAGGGTTATCATAATCATAGACTATGAAATGATGTAAATCAAATAATTAAACGAGTACATTAGCTAATTTTAATAAATCTATCCGAAGCATAGGTTTATGGGAAGTATTGATTTGGTAAATAGTTAACCGTGTGCAGGTTCAAACCTGTTGTGAATCACCAGGTGCATATAACTCTGTACAGCCGTCTAATGGTTCAGACAAACAACACATTAATAAATCTACCCCTCGCGGACAGTCCATTGTAAGCTAATGTGATTTTTGTTTTCGTAAATCTATCCAACACTTATATTGAAGGGAAGTATTGATTTGGTAAACAGAGTGCAGGTTCAAACCTGTTGTGAATCACCAGGTGCATATAACTCTGTACAGCCGTCTAATGGTTCAAACAAACAAGCCATTAATAAATCTACCCCTCGCTGACAGTCCATTGTAAGCTAAAGTGATTTTTGTTTTCGTAAATCTATCCAACACTTAGGTTGAAGGGAAGTATTGATTTGGTAAACAGAGTGCAGGTTCAAACCTGTTGTGAATCACCAGGTGCATATAACTCAGTACACCCATCACACCAGGTGGTCCATTGTAAGCTAAGTGATTTTACAAATGGTGCTTACCCCCCCCCCCCCCCCCTCCGCACCGTACAAACACCTTCCCCTCGCCGACAGTCCATTGTAAGCTAAAGTGATTTTTGTTTTTGCATCAGTTGCAATCGGTCGTTAGAAAATGAAGGGTGTCTTTACCACATATTATCCGCTTCGTGATGGACAAAGTGTTATTGTTGGATTACAATTCAAAACATCAGAATTCGAAGTATACGTCGTAGTTGTTGATAAAGATCAGGAAATTGTATTCAATATGATTGAATGGGAGTTCTGGTGTGCAACATTACCATTATTTCGATTATATCTCCGTAAGAAAACAGTGTGCTACAACGGAAATATACTATGGACACCTAATTTCATCAAATCAAACCTGACGATGATGTTAACGAATGATAATGAATTGGAAATGAAGTCTCCATCATCACACATTAAGCTATCTAGAGTAAATATTGAGAACATACAAGCATTGAAAGCTATTCTTCATATTGTATGCTGTGAGTTGGAGGAGAAGAAGATGCAGGCTAACTTCCACTTAAAAAATATCTTGAAAGACGTATACATGGACTTGGAAACAGATGACGTTTCAATGGAAGCTTTTTTACAGTTTGTGCAATCACCAACTCCAATAGTAGCAACTATCGAGGATGTTCGTTGTAAACTAGTGTCGAAGAAGTATCGAAATCAATCAAATCGTATATATTTAGAAATTATAACCATCTATGAAAATGAATTGTGCTCTGTGATACTTAAGCACTGGTTGGAGCGACCTCAAGTCAGTATGAACCAGACTGTTGAACATGATGAAACCGCTGGGAATAGTTGAGTTTCAAGGTTTCAAAGATAATGGAAACAATTTCATCATCAAAGAATTGGCTATGGGCCCTGCATACGATGACCAGTATGAGCATTGGTTTTTCCGTCCACCCTTTCCATTCGCCAATCTTACAGCTCAAGTAAAAAGCAGCAACACATGGAGCACAAATAATCTCCATAAACTTCGTTGGGAAGAGGGGAACGTGAACTACATTTGGCTAAAGAACATTTTACTTGAGTTTGCTAATCAGTATACTAGAATTGCTACTAAAGGAGGAGAGAAGCAAGTATGGCTTGCAGGAATACTAGAACGTGTTGTATATGACTTGGACTCTGTGGTTCTGGCAAGTTTTCAGAAGTTACCACCTGTAGAAGCTAAACAATGCATTCACACGGGAAACTGCGCGTTGATAAATTTGAAGAAACTACAGAAATGGTTTCAAGATGTCTATTGTTTCATTGATCATGATGAGGTTGATTAAAATAAAGTTATATTTATAAAATATCAGTTTTATTAATCCATGTAGGTTTCGGGAAACCAAGCCATTTCACATATAATTTATCCTTTGACTTTTTCAAAACTTTCTCCACCAAATATACATCTGGATGCTTGGTTTTCTGCAACTCTTCCATATACCATGAGCCCAAGATGGGTTCGCCATCCATAGCCTCAAGGAGATAGGTGGTAGGTCGAGTAGGTTGTACTAGACGCACGCGAAATACTTCTGTAGACCAGTTCGGTTGGTAACCCTTCTCAAATAAGGCTTTTTGCTTGCTGATTCTGACAGGATCACCCTCTTGAAATTTCTGTTTGATAGTACCTTTCACATCAACAGCATTATACATGGATAATAATTTTGCTTCATGTTCTTCTCGCACATCAGCAGGACACATGTTAATTGTCCTATGCTTGGTAGTGTTATATTGTTGCACTAGACGAGGTAGTAAATGCAACCACTTATAATTTCCCTGCAAGCTGAATTCCTTCCACATTCGATTTTTCAGAGTGCGATTCCAGCGTTCAATAATTGAAGCTTTCAGTGTAGAATACGTAGCATAATGATTAATGCTATATTGTTTTAGAAGACTTTTCATTCGCATGTTGAAAAATTCTAGTCCCATATCTGACTGGAGGTGAGCAGGAGCTTGTGGAGCTCTATTGAGAATTTTTATGAAAGCTTCAGTAACATTTTTCATAGATTTAGTTTTTACTGCTTCTGCATAACCGAATTTTGTGAATGCATTTATCACTGTTAGAATATATTTATATCCTTTATTAATCCTTGAATATGGAATCATTTCCACTAGATCTGCTTGCCATAAATCATGCATTCCTTTAAGAGTCACATGACGTCGAGGATAATTCCGTCGAGCAGGCCGATGAATTTCATCAACCAAAGCTTGCTTCATTGAATAATATTTGCTTCTCGCAATTCGCTTATAATATCAATGATTTCGTTTTGATGACTTGTATGTCCTGCAGCATGTGATGCATTAAGTAAGCGTAATCGTTCTACCAGTTCATTTGGATCGTTCCAATACCGGTATTCACCACCAGATTTTATCCCAAATAGCTGTTTAATAATCTTTTGATATTTATAACGTTGACTGCCCCTCAGACGACCACTAGTGGTTAAATGAGCTCCAGTTCTTTCCAGCATATCTTTATAAGCTTGTAAATCTTCCGGAGTATAGTTTTCAGGCTTGTTCAAGGTTAATAATTCATATAAGCCCAATGTACCTTGCCATGTTTTATCTTCGATTGTGATTGAATCATCTTCATCATTGAAATGTACAGGGTATGAACCCAGCCTAAATATACCTTCATTACTTCGTGTTAGTCCATAGTATGTATCAATGGTTTTCCTATTATAATGATCAGGTATAAATAAGTCTAAATATTTGCTAACTCCGGGTTTATTTATTGTTTTTTCTGGTGCTGTCTGTTTGTTCAACTCAATTAATTCTTGTAGTGGTTTCGAGACCGGTTTTAACTTTCGCTCTTGCTGAGCAGCCTCATTGTGTAGATCACGTTTAAGATTAAGGTACTTTTGCTGCAGAGCTTTGCGTATGTTGACAATATTCTTGATAACTTTAGTATCCATATCTACCTCACCGAGTCACAGTTGAATGAATAATGATGAGTTGAGTGTTAAGCAGAGTTATTTATATCTTTGAAGTAGTGATCGAATCCCTGCCGATATCGTCCATCGTTTAATCCAAAATCTTTTGCAATAACTAGGAATGCATGTGACTCTTTCCATGCTTCGGCGCAGAGTTTCATGAATGTCGCTAAATCCATATCCCCCGCAACATGGTCTCTATACACATTCTTTATATTAAGTAAATCCTGTTTGAATAGCACGATAAAATTCAAATTGTCTCGCAACAAATGTTTTGGAATAGAGGTATAGGTCTGAGTGAGATAGAAGCAATCAATCCCTTTATGACGACCCATACAGTAGACATTTCGAATTTCCGTTTGTGATTCACATGAAACATCGTCGAATATTAGCACAGAGTTAGGTTTGATGTCAGAGAGTGGTGTAACCGAATCGCTTGACCCCGTAAAAGTCATCCCACGAATAGAATTTACATTTGTCTCAAGCTGCTGGTATTTATGTTGAAACAATGTTTTGCAGAATAAGTATACATTTTCAAATCGTAGCCCAAACGGATGATATACCATACTGCATAGTAGGCTTGTTTTACCACAACCTGATGGGCCGCAGATTGCACCACGAATCGATCCGGGGAGTAAAGGTCCATGCTTTCTATTATTCCGTACATCTTCATCTTCTTGACTTAGAATCACACTGAACTTGTGTCTCTGTGGTACGAGCTTCATTATATGACTGATAAAAAAGTTATAAATACCACTGTATATATGTATTTTACTCATTCACATTTGAGAATGTCTATGGTGAACAGCATAATTAATAAGTTACCATTTGAAGCACATATCCCCGGCTATCAATTCTGCGGACCAGGCACCAAGTTAGAAAAACGATTAATTCGAGGAGATCGAGGGAGAAACAAACTTGATCAAGCTTGCCGTGAACACGATATAGCTTATTCGCAGTCATCAGATATAACTAATCGACACGTAGCGGATATAAAATTAGCAGATCAAGCGTGGCAACGTGTTAAGGCAAAAGATTCATCTATAGGGGAAAAAATTGTCGCTTTAGGTGTGACAGCTGCAATGAAAGTTAAACGAAAGCTGGGATTTGGGCTGAAGCGGAAAGTATCCTTCAGATCACTATTGACTTCAGCGAAGAAAGCGATAAAGCTTGCAAAACCACCCACTGTGGCGGATACAATCAAGATTGCTTATAAATCTGTGAAGAAATCAAAGGGAAATAAGGTGAAACTTCCCCGAATCATACCTATTGCCAAGACAGGTGGTATATTACCACTTATCCCGATATTTGCGGGGCTTTCTGCACTAGGCGCTCTCTCTGGCGGTGCTGCAGGAATTACATCAGCTGTTAATAAAGTCCATAGTGCACAGAAAAAGTATGAAGAAATGAAACGTCATAATCAAACTATGGAATCTATAGCTATTGGGAAAGGCTTGTATTTAGCGCCACATAAGAAAGGGAGTGGACTCTACTTGCATCCTTATTCAAAAAACTAAGTTGCATGCCTCGGAACCGTCCAATGACTAATGTGGAACTTACAAAATTCACCGCTAACGTTCCTCATTTTCGTGGTGTGTTCATGCGAAATGCATTGCCTCGCATACCATGGAAACATAATGAAGCTGGAATAATTAATTTAGATGATGCTATAGGACCTGGTACACATTGGGTTGCTTACCGCAAGATTAGAAACCGAGTTATATACTTCGATAGCTTCGGGGACTTACAACCACCATTGGAATTGAAACAATATTTCCACAACTGTACAATATACTACAACCATCAATCGTATCAAACCTATTCAACATCAAATTGTGGGCAGTTATGTTTAAAATTTCTCTACATGAAAGATCCATTTTCCATACTATTAAAAGTTATATAAGTTATGAATATGTTTGATTTATTGCATTATGTCGCTAGCATTGACATTGAGCGGTAACGACTCATTGCTAAGTAGCAACTACTTCCCACCGATTGTACTTGAGGGTGCATGGGAAATCGGCTTGCTTGACCTCGAAACATACAATTCAATTCCTAATCTCTCAAATGGTGTCGTTAAAATTGTAAACAATTCAATTCCTCCGAAGACTAGAATAATTGAAATACCAACTGGATCCTACGAATTGTTAGATGTAGTCAAGTATATTAATCAAGTGTGGGGTTCTGAAATCATACGGATACGCGCAAATCGGAACACCCTACATTCGGAAGTTATGATAATACATGAAGACTTTGAAATTGAAGTAAATGAAGAACTAGGATACCTGCTAGGCTTTGGTTATGATGTGATGACATTTTTCCCTGGGGAAAGATATGAATCACCACATAGCATTAAAATATCCAAAGTCAATGCAATTCGAATTAATTGTAATATTACAAGTGGATCATATTTGAATGGTAGACCATCACATGCCGTTCATGAATTTTATCCTAATGTACCACCTGGCTATCGGATTGTTGAAGCACCAAATACAATCATCTACCATGCTATAAATACGAATGTACTTACAAGTCTAACGTTAGACATTGTCGATCAAGACAACGAGACGGTTAATTTCCGAGGAGAAACTATTACTTTACGTCTTCATTTACGTAAACGACAATGAGAGTATATATTGCACAGCGGTATGCACCATACATCATTCCACATCGGACTTCCACGCAAGCACGTTATATTCGGCTCACTAACGAGAACAAGCAATATTTACAATCAATAGGTTTTAAAATCCACGATGACATCAATACTAAACGTGAAGGAGTCCATTCTCGTGGATGAGAGTTTAACGCGTTATGAATACCATAAGATTGCACCCTATTCATCAAGTAGTCTAAATAATAATGATGAAATTCGCATACCAATCCATCAACAAGATATACTTACTCTACCATGTGAAAGCCGACTGTATATTGAAGGGGTGCTAGAAAAAGGTGTGACAACAATTGCTTATGAAGATGAAGACGGGCTTAGCGCTAATGCTATGGCACACTTATTCTCTGAAATACGCTATGAACTCAATGGGATAACTGTTGATCATGTGCGAAACCCTGGTATTGCTACTCAGCTTAAAGGGTTAGTATCATTCACCGCTCAAGATGCACAACGTCTTACAAACAGCTCATTTTATACCGATGCCAATAAAACAGAGAGGAACTTTAATTTTTGCGTGCCATTGAAAATGCTGTTTGGATTTTGCGAGGATTTTCGACGAGTTCTACTCAACGTTAAACAAGAACTTGTGTTAGTGCGATCACGCAGCAATCTGAATGCCATGCGGGATCTTTCAAACACTAAAGACTTAACATTGAAACTAACTACTGTGCTGTGGGAAATACCTTTCGTAAGTGTGAGTGATAGCCAACGTCTTGAATTGCTGAGTGTACTAAGGGAAAACGTGCGGTTGCCTATTGGCTTTCGAACATGGCAACTGTATGAATATCCAAACATTCCCTCATCAACATCATCAATTAATTGGCCTGTGCGCATGATTTCTTCAAGTGAAAAACCACGGTTTGCTATTATTGGCTTCCAAGCTGCCCGAGCGGATGATATTACGAAAGACGCTAGTGCCTTCGATCAATGTGCTATACAACAAATGCAACTATTCCTCGGCTCAGAATGCTATCCATACCATCCGCTACAGGCGAACTTCAACAAAAAGGCTGTCGCTGTGTTGTATGAAAATTTTCTCAATTTCCGGAAACACTACTACATGCAGGATGAAGCAGCCCCAAACGTTTCCCGTAGTGAATTTCTAAATTCATACCCGATTTGGATTATTGACTGCTCGCGACAGAATGAGCTCATTAAAACAGGTGGTGTTGACATACGTTTGGAAATTCATGGCCAAACTAATTTCCCTAATAAAATGAATGCCTACTGTCTACTCATCAGCGACTGCTTATATGAATATGTACCTTTAACTGGTATTGTACATCAACTATTGTAAATGAATGTAAACCATTTTATGATATAATAATTTTATAATACACATATTTTAAAAGAAATCAATGTCTTTTCATATAATCACTTAAAACAAGCTTTTAAGCCTAAGACTTATCTATAATACAATAATGACCATGAGCTAAACGAATGTAAACCATTTTATGATATACAAATTTTATAATACACATATTTTAAAAGAAATCAATGTCTTTACATACAATCACTTAAAACAAACTTTTAAACCTAAGACATATCTATAATGCGATAATGACCATGAGCTAAACTATCAATTCCATTACGACACACATACCGTTTATCATCATAAGGACTAAGAGTGACTTTTTGCTGTTTAATTGTAAAAAGCTTATGATCTCTACTTTGAATACGGAACATTGGTTTACGTGAGTCTTTTGCTATGCAAGGCTTAAATAAGGTATTGTAATAGTCTTGATGGTTAATATGATGTTTAAGGGTTGAATGAACTATACCTTTGCCCACTTTCTTCTCCTTTCCCTCCTCTAAAAGGGAATACAATTTTGGGCGTAAAGCAACACATTGTAAAATGTGAGATTGAGCATTTTCATCTTTGAACGTTCCCACTTTCTTTTTATTTTCAATATTGTATAAGAGATGGTTCGGAGGATATACTGAGTTATCAAATAAATGGGGATATGGTTTTAAATCAGTGTACAAATCATCACTCTCAACCTCATAAACGAGCGAATCTGTATCTGTTAAAATCAGTGCAGCTTTATCACCATACATTTGTTTTACAAAGTTATAATGAAATTCATACATAACTACCTTGGATAGTTCGAGAACGGTTAGGCCAATAAATATTGGCTTGTTTAGCAAAATATTAGTTTTTTTTGACCGGACTGCTATTAAATCGTTTGAAAAAATCTTAAAATCTTTAAATGCAGGGGATGAGATAAGTTTACGAGCTCGTTTGGCAGTGTTAACTAACTCTAATTTTGCGTGATTTCTAACATTCTCCATTGTCTTCCCATACATACTATTAATTTTCAATTTATAAAAATCCTTCTCGAAATCATTACAAGCTAATTTCCGTTTTTCTGTGTTAAAATCGATAAAGGGTCGCATCCAAGCGCTTTGCTTAAAAGCTAAAATTTTATGTATACATTTTAATTTTAATCCCAATTCTAAACATTGCTTCAAATTTCGATAATGTATTATATAGTTGTGTTTATCGTTTAAGTTGGGAATAAGCTTTGAGATGTTGGATGTTAAAGATATATCATTTTCAGCGAGAAATTCCTTACAATAGGGGGAAATCATGTCTGATGTTACAACACAATGTTCAGCTGCTAGTGGGTATTCATTATGTAAATCATGTAATTTTTGTGGATATTCCATGTCCACCTGTAATATGAACCCATCATCGCCCTCATCAGGTGCGAGCATTACATTAAAGTTTTTGATTTCTTCCTCCTCCATCCAGCGAAACCCACTAATAGGTAAAAATTGACGCATCGCATGTCCGTATAAGTTAGTGCAATCCCAATATACTATAAATTTGGATGGCTTATTTGAGTCAAATTTTTTTAAGTATTTATTGTTGCTTTCCGCAAATCTTTTTGAAATCATACTTATACCCCCGCGAATCCCAGCCTCACAAAACAAATACATATCAGGTTCGCTCAATAGCTCAAGTTCTACTCCTGTCATTTTCAGACAGCTCTGAAGAGCTAGCCCTGGTGCTGTGTACATGTGACAAATTTCGAGGTTATCGTTTTCAAAACATAAGGCTCTAAAGGCTTCAAAAACATCGCAAAGGAGAAGGGTGTCTGTTAATACATACAAGTCTTGGTATTCTCCTAAATTCTTTATACTAAAAGCATTCCACACCTTTTGAGCATGTTCATATTTTTCTTGTGAAATCCCCTCTTGAGTTAATTGACTAAAAAATGCATCAATTGGAGGTAAGTGTTCCTCATTAAATTTTGATTCGTGCGTTATATATTCATAGGGGAAGACACCCTTCCTCAACATCAAGTCTAATTTTTCACCCACAAAACATGTTTTCATAATTTTAAATTTATTTTTATCCGCATCAACAAGATTTTTAACTAATGAATCTAAAGAGGAGGCCATAAATTGATAAGTGTCTAAAAAGCGTAACTCTCCAATACTAAAGGCTATATATTCCTCCATAGTTTTAGCTATACAAGTAATTTTCATATTTTTTAGTTTCCCAACCCCTTCCATGATAAGATGACCATCATAACGTTTTAAGTTATGCATAAAAACGGGGATATGTTTTGGAGTTCGAAAATTGCTCATATTACAAACATTATGTAATGCTTGTCTATATTTTCCCGTTATATGACAGTGGTCTATTACACGATCATTTCCTAGTGGTTTTTGACAAACATTACAAATGACAGAGTTTTTAAAATTTTCTCTATCCTTATCAGTCATAATTACTGCTTTAATATTTTTATAAATGTTTAAAATTTCATCCTTAACATTTAATAACGATTTCAAAAACACATCAACAGCATTGGCTCCCCTGTAAACTACCGGTTCTTTAAACTTATTCCCATTGATATCTACAACAACATAACAAAACCCTGATGGTATATGTGCAGATAATTTTTCAGTGTTACAAATAGTCCCTTCAACGGGACTGAGAATGCTCTCGAAATCGGCATATATTCTATATGCTACAGGGATCATATATTGTGCCTTATCAAATTTCATAGTGCTTTTCTCCTTAATTGGAAATGTGGTTTTTTGAGGATCATGTCTTGAGCAGAGTGGCTTATGTTCATGTAAGCGTTCAGCACTACTAAAGGCGTGTATGCACCAACGACAATAAAACTTTTGTTCCTTATGTTTAGTGATTGAGAAATTAAGTTTGTTGAAATTTTTAATAAGACAATAATGTGAATTTTCGTCTTCCGTTATGTAAAGCAGATCCACCTGCTTATTATAATGGTGACTTTGTGATAAATATAATGGGTACAGTCTGTGATCATAACCAAACACATTTACTCCAATATTATTATTTTTTTCAAATTTTGAAATGACTTGCAAAGATACTGGGTAAGTTATACCACTCATATCTAACTCTTTTTCATACTTTTTATAATTATAAACCCGCTGAGCATCCCGACTTACTGGATGTAAGTATGCTAAAATTGACCATATAAAACATTTGAGATCGTCATTTTTAATATTGATTACTGCTTTAGTGTTATAGATTTTTTTGGGTAAAGGGATGTAACTACTACCACTGCATGGATTATATTCAGCAATAAAAATAACAAAACGTTTTAAAGATTTCAACACCCACCCGCTTCCCATTGCTTGAAATTTATCTATTTTTACTAAAATTTGTTCAATCATTTGTTGATATTTTATTGTGGAGTCATCAGTGAGGAAAAGTTGTTCGTTTTTAGCATGAAACCATGCTTCAGTATAGTTTTTATTATTGTCGGGTCCGCGTTCAAATTTAATGTGTAAGGCTACATACCATTTAATTGCATTAAAAAGTTTAATGTTTTCAGTTGTAATAGAATCAACCTCACCTTCCATATTATTTAAATATACAACGGGATCATGTATGGTTATGTTTTTATAATTGTATTGTTTTACTACACCATCTAGAGCTATAGATGTTTTGCATAAAAAGTTCTCCTCGTTGGATAGTGCTCCCCCGCTCATAATTGTGCAATTATTCTTATGATTAGTAAAATCTTCCCTCATAAACAATTTCTTGCAATTCAAACAATTAATAATATGTATGCTTAATATGTGGACTTTCAAACTATACTTCCGAGCAAAAGGGACCGAACAGAATTCACAAATATATTTACACTCAAGGGTTTTAACAGATACAGGATTCTCATACTTACACGAAAAGATAGATGAACATTCTTTACACAGAACTGTAAGTGGACTGGAGTTGTTGATTTTGCCCCCGCATGCCTTGCAGTCCTCTCCATTCCCAGCAGATGTCAGTTTTGGGGTGATTTGTTCAGTTTCCTTCCCGCGATTAGCTGATGTATGCCGCTGCAATATATGATGAGATAGGTCCTCTCTGCATGTGAATGTAGCTTTACATTTTTTGCACGGTATAATACTAACTCCATGTTTGTTTATAGCATGCCTTTTCAAATGACAATTTAGTGTGAAACTCACAGCACATATTCTACACACATATTCCCTCGCGTTCAGTTTCCTTTTCTTCGATTCCATGCTGTACGATTACACAAATTCACTACAATGAAGTGGTACTACGCGAATGAAGGTTCGGTTTCAACTAAGCTCCTCAACCCAAGGCGATGCCTTTTGTAGCGACGACCACCCACTAAGGATAGATGGTAAGGGTACAGGGATAGATTGTCCATCACGAAGCGGATAATATGTTGTTAAGACACCATTCATTTTCTAACGATCGATTGCAACTAATGCAAAAACAAAAATCACTTTAGCTTACAATGGACTGTCAGCGAGGGGTAGACTTATCAATGGCTTGTTTGTTTGAGCCATAAGACGGCTGTACAGAGTTATATGCACCTGGTGATTCACAACAGGTTTGAACCTGCACTCTGTTTACCAAATCAATACTTCCCTTCAACCTAAGTGTTGGATAGATTTACGAAAACAAAAATCACATTAGCTTACAATGGACTGTCCGCGAGGGGTAGATTTATTAATGTGTTGTTTGTCTGAACCATTAGACGGCTGTACAGAGTTATATGCACCTGGTGATTCACAACAGGTTTGAACCTGCACACGGTTAACTATTTACCAAATCAATACTTCCCATAAACCTATGCTTCGGATAGATTTATTAAAATTAGCTAATGTACTCGTTTAATTATTTGATTTACATCATTTCATAGTCTATGATTATGATAACCCTTCACCGTTCAAGTACTCGATTATGACTGAAGCAATAGCTTGTTTCTTTCAAACATTAGTTTTTAATACTCATCATCATCTAACTGTAAGCTTAAAACTAGTTATGAAATTAATAAAACAAGAACAAAATATATATAGAAATTATTCATATATTTACATTATTTCTGTAGTTTACAATAATAATACATCATGAAATATTCATTCTATGATCTGTAGGTTGACACTATTTTTTCCCCGATGGCTTGAAACGATAAGATACATCTCAGCTCCTGGAGTAACTTCACTTTGTTGAAAGGCTGGCAGATATTGTTGAGGCACAAAACATTCCACGACTTCTTTTTCCAATCCTCGCAATATGACTTTTACAGCTGGTCCATATTCTGTTTTTTCGATTTGCACTATTTTCAATATTAGGTATTTAACTCCAATCACTAGTTTTCGCATTGATATGGTAGGCCCGGCTACTTGGTTGATGGCATTAACTTTATTGAATAGAGATGTCATGTTGTAAGATTATACAATTTTACTTATAAAGTGGTATTACTTGAGTCTTGAATGAAGGTTTGGCTTCAACTAAGCTCCTCAACCCAAGGCGATGCCTTTTGTAACGACACATTTGGAACATTCTAGATGTACGCTGTACTACGGGGAGGGGGGGGGGGGGGGGGGTGCGTCATAGACCACCCACCTGGTACAGAGATAGATAGACAACGGGATAAGCACGGCGGGGTACAAAGACCACCCACGAAGAAGAAAGAAGAAGAAGAAAGAAATGTTTTAATTCAATTAACACAAAAAAAAAAAAAAAAAAAAAAAAAAAAAAAAAAAAAAAAAAATTAATAATATTAATTAATATAAATTATAATATAATTAATAATAATATAATAATAATTATAATTATAATATAAATTAATAATAATTAATTAATAAAAAAAAATTAGACCACCCACGAGGGGTAGCATGACGGGGGGGTGGAAAAAAAAAAAAAAAAAAAAAAAAAAAAAAAAATCAGACCACCCACGAGGGGTAGCACGACGGGGGGTGGGGTAGCTCGACGGGGGGTGGGGTAAGCGCCAGAAACCCCCTTTCTATACTACTACTACACCTTCACCGAGTAAGCAGAGTACGGTAGGTTATTATTTATATATTCGCTTATAAATTATCATATTTCATACAGTCCACTATCTTTTCATAGGTACCTAAACCTTCAGGAGCGTAATTTGGAGTTCCTATAGTTATTAGTTTATTAGGATACGCCCCTGTAGTGAGTTAGGTACTTTATTTTATTTACTGAGCTATCGCAGAAAACCACAAATACTAATGACGCAGAGAGTACCGAAAGCGTTAATAAAAAATAATAAAACCAATAATAAAATATTGAGTGACTCCCAACAACCCCGATGCGCTGCATTTCGTTCCAAAAAAGGTTGCGTATTACAATCTCAAAATCCTGCCATAAAATGTTCACTTCAATAAAATAAGTCTAACACAGTAATTAACTGTTTACATAGTGTATAATTTATTAATTTATGCGTATTTCAATTAGTTCGAATACATTGAATGAGTGAAAGCGCGGGCATGAGCAGTGAAAAAATTAGACTAATCAATACGTACAAATTCATTTAAAATTTTGCCCCCCCCCCCCTCTCCCTCCCTCAGTATTTACATAAGCCAATGGGAATTCGTTTAAATTGGTGACCCGTTTTGACGAGGAAAACAAGAGTGGATTCGATTCAGTGTGAACTCAGCCAGATTAGTTGGGAAGGGAACGAGAATTAAAACTTTGCGATGAGGCAGGTAGGTATTCAATCGAACCAAGGGGATTATGATAAAGTGCCCTTTGTGTGAAGACTGGTGTATGCCTGATATCGCGCCAGCGAGTGGATCAGCCTGGTTAAAAAATGGATGTGAAGTGGTACCTATTACTGTTTTACTGTATGGGTACCTGTAGTGTAAACGGTTTCTACTCATGTATGTAACTGACTACTGTACATTTCATTATAATCGAGATCTCAAACAGTATCTACCGTTTTTGTAAGAGGTATAAGTAGATATAGGTGTATAACTATAGCCAGCAAAGGATAAGCTGCCATAGACACTCTACTTCATTCAAAAAACCAGTTCCCATTTGCGGTGTTAAAATAAATAAAAGTAAATAAATAAACGTTTATTTTCAAACAGACAAAGTCCAATAATATGCAAATTGTCAAATGTCATAATATGTCAAATTGTCACTATAACTGGGTTCTACATTACTTAATCATTTTATATTTCAAATTTTCAATAATTTTTCACTACCATGGTACCAGTAGGCCACTCTAGCCCTACAAGTACGGCAATACAATGAATTTACATTTTACCACAAAATCTGATTTCACTCGTATTGGGAGTGCGTGTACCCCTCCGGGGCCATGTAGTAGTGACAGTTTCAATCGCTGACGTCCGTAGGCTTGAACATACCCACCCTCAAAGGGGCTAAGTTGTAATCTTGTGGCCTCCAGGGAGCCGATGCTTATTTAATTAATCCGGTCAGCATCAATATGGTCCTGTCTCCCGGGGCAACGGCTATCAGTGCGGCCCTGTAGCACAGAATACGTTATAGACAGCCCTATGATATCCCCCTTGTTCCCGTAAGGGGATACATATAGTCCTCGCATTGCCCTGGCTAGAACAATATAATTTAGTTCTGAATCAGCGCAGAGCCCTCAAATTATCGACTAAACTGCCGAGTATCCAAAGGCAGTTAGGAATAGTAGAGTTGGGAGAGAACTAGGCTATGAAACGAAAGATCGAGATTCGAGACTCGACATACATGGAAAAATGGTTCCACCCAATCACCTGATCTTTATCTGTAAGGGAAAGCGCTGCTGCCGGACATGTTACCGACCACAACATACAACATCCCAAATAGTGAGTGTAGCGGTCCAGAGTGAAAATCCTCTACCAGTTCTCAAGTGTGGACTCTCCTTGATGGGTTGTCGTGTTTTTATTTCAGCACAGGATATTTAGAGGACAACCCTCAAGGAAAGAGTCAAACAACTCGCCGGAGCAAGGGGAAGAACCGGTCCGAGTATACTCGAACATGCTTTCCAATTTATAAATTAGTAGATAGACATAATGTGTAATTTCATAGTCAATAATTTCTCTATGGTTAAATTTAAAATCCATCGAGGAGGGGGGGGGGGTCCACCTCAATATATTAAAAACCCCATTAAAACTCAATTGCATATTCTGGAACGAACAGACCAATACATTGTAACAGTAGTAACAATGACGCATGGCACGTAATGTATTGGAGCGTGAATTTTAATAATTTTCCATAATTTCTTCAAAAAATAATGTTTGGCACAGAACCAAATATTTTCTTGGGAATGCAACCTGTCCGGTTTTGTTACTCTGTTGAACACATAAAACATATCTGAAGGTAGAAATCATCGACAGAAAGGATCCGCAGAAAAATTATTTTTTAGTCATTTTTCATGAAAATTTAGTTATTTTTATTTTTTTACCCCCCGAAGCAAACTGTCAAGGGGCAAGTGACCCCCCCGCATTTTGTTAACATTAATAATGACTACAATATATGTGAATTTAAAAGAAATAGTTGGAGCCGTTTTTGAGAAATAATTTTTTTATACGTTTTTTGAAGTTTTTTTGAGAATAAAACCCCCCCAAATTGAGTTAGCCCAAAATAATAAAAAAATCGTCTCGAGGTATAATTTTTGTGAACCTACATGCCAAATTTAATCAAAATCGGCCGAGTAGTTTGCCCTGAAATCGATGAACAGACAGACATACAGACAGACAGACAGACATTTCGTAAAAACCAATTTTTTGGGTTCCTGGGACCTCAAAACGTGTAAATCCGTTGAAATCTCGGAATCGAAAATTTCGACCATCACAAAGCTTTCCTTATACTACGTATAAATTGGAAAGCAAAAAGAATGGCCAAGCTCAAGACGTTAGCGTCCGACCGGGTGGAGTGTAAGAAATGGGTCCGGGGTGACCCCCTCAAGCTGCACACGCGGCACTAACAGGGAAGAAGAAGATAAATATATAGACAGACCTATGATATCCCACTTGTTCCTTTAAGCGAATACAGTCATGGCTATAACATTATATTCAAGCCCTCAATCCGTGCAGAGCCCTTAAATCATCGACCAAACAGCTGAGTAAGGAGTATCCAGGGACAAGAAAGAACACGAGACTCCTACGGCAGAACACCCATGTTCATTTTTTTGTTTTATTATTTTTTAATAACAACCCCTACAAATTGATCACCATAATGCTTGTTAAATTTGCACAATTTTAATTATCTTTGTTTTTCTTTTCTATTGTATTTCAAAATATCTCCCTTGGGAAGTACCCCCTTTTAACCTTACCTTATCTCATGGTGTTATTATTTTTTGTAAAATATAAATTCGATAAGGTATTCATTGTACATTATTATCTGGCAAACCTTACAGTACCTTATTTTGCACCTATACTTTAATTGTTCCCCATCACGGAGCGTCTTCAGAGAAGACCCAGTGGCTTTTACTGTATTTCTCACTCGTTCCCGTACTTGGTTAAGTCGAGCTAACGCCTGTAAAAATGTCATTGGTAAGTATGTCTGAGCTTGTCATTTGGCACTTGTAGCCGGTGTGGGTTGACATCGAGGAGTGAGGAGCTTACCAACGGCTAGAAATTCATAAGCCGCCCATTCCACCGACCGGCTAGGGCTATTTACAAAAACGGTGACGTGGTAGCAGACATTCTTGACTTCGGTGGCGTTTCCACCGGCCTCGCATTGCAGAATGCAAATGACATTGACGGAAATTTGAATTTTTCTTTTTATAGAAATCTATTAAAATGTTTGTACTTAACATATCCCATGACGTCATTTTTTAATTTTAGTTTGTTTGTTTGTGATTTTACTGTATGATCATTGATCAATTTTAACTATGGCATAGAGGAAAATATACATTTCCGTCAATTCTGCAATGCGAGGTCGGTGGAAACCCCGCCTAAGTCTTGAATGTCTGCTACCACGTCACTGTTTTTGTAAATAGCCCTAGCCGGTCGGTGGAATGGGCGCCTTAGGAGACAATACCAATAACGTCACGAAAATCGATGGGGTCGTTGGCGGGGCAAAGTTCACAAGTAGGCCTACGTCCATAAATAGTCCTTCAATAAAAACAATACTATATTTCTCAAGTCAACCATATGCATACAGTATACTGTATGTAGTAATTGAATACTCGTTATATACTGTGTGGCGAGTACATCGCTATTCCGTACCGCAACCACAAACCTTGTTTGATTGGTGGTAAACCAAGGTCACAACCTTACAGTCATGAATTTTGTCCAATTACAGTGTCTCTCTATAGTTGATATTGAAGCCCCTGATCATAGTAACACTGTGCGCACTGTTAATATTAACCTCTAGCCATTACTGCAGATTGAGAGTTTCAACAAGAAGCAGCAGTATGTTTCCGCAAGCTTTGGCCAACGTATTATAATAATATTATTTATATATATATATTACTGTATATAATATATTATGGTCTATTCTATTTGACCATGCAGGAGGCTGACCATATAAATGAACGTATGAACGTAATACACGTACAATATAATACAATATCAATACAATTACCCTAATCACACCCTGCAACCACTCTCTCGCTTTCTCTTCTTCTTCTCCTCAATCTTCTGCTTGGGAGTTACCTTGGAATTCGCTTCTAAATCGCCCTTACAAGTATTTTACCACTTCAGAGAGCCTACCCATCAGTAGTCTAAAATACATGTAACTAGCCCTCTGATTGGCTAATAATGACGCAGAACTGATGACAGCCGGCTATATATATATTTATAGGCTATATATAGCTGTCCGGAGTGAATCATTATTATGCAATTGAGGACAGTTGTCAGCAAAACAAACGTCTCTTTCCTATTTTGTATGTACTGTATATGTAGCAACCAGCAGGTTAAAATTCCATCAGCTTTAAGCATTAAAACACCTAACTAGAGTGCTGCCAAAATGTCAGCAAAATAAACGCTCAACGTTGAAATTCCACTTGGAAAACAGCACGTTAATGCTACGAGTAAAGAAAGCAGAAAATAAAAATGACAAGAGGGCCGTTGAAAATGTCACAACGAAACAATTGAAAGAAACAGAAGAACAATGGGAAGAAGGTCGTTGACAACGTGGAGAGAGGCGAAATGAACAGCTATTTTCAAAACTTCCAATGAATTCTAATCAGCCGAGATCATTACTTTTTATGTCTAATGAAAAACTGCTCAAACAAGCGATTTTGTAGGGGTTGAAAATAAATTGTTAATAAATAATAAGTAGGGAATTTGCATGAGACGTTGACATGGGTCATTTTGATGGTATCTGAAATAGCCAGGGATGAAGTGTGAACGATGCAACGTTATATCCCGCCCAAATAGTTTTCAAAACTTGCTTACGTTGTATTTTACGCGAGGTTGTGTGATATATTATCGTTGTTATCTTGAGGGTTGATTGATGTTTTGGGGGTTTCCTCAGCACACTTTAAGGTTTCCACCGCAGGCCTAGATTCTCTGCTTTGGCTGTTTAATATTTCTCATTGGGGAACAGCGTTTCGACCCATTTTACACCGTATATTAGCTTAATATCCTAAATTTAAGTGTGATATATGTACAGTAGGTTATCTATCGATTAATTATCATGTGAATATGACTAGTACGGACATGTACTAGATTAGTTCACCCATTTTTATTTTTTCTTGTTCTTGTTTTCCATGGGTGGGCAAGAAGAGCACGGAAATGTTAAACCTCGAAGTCGTGCAATCATTTTGTGCAATTTTGGAGCTAGGGCCATCAATAGGAGTTATTGGTTCTATGAACTACGAAATCAGTTAAATGCATTAATTGAAGGAGACAAGTAAGCAGTGCTCCATTGGAATTGACTCAATTTAAGTGGCTATTAATGATGAAACTCACGTACAGCGCTCTACAAATAGAGCTAGGGGGTTGTAAGGCTTGAATAGTCGCTTTCGCCTTATTTACCCTTAAGTTGTAGAATAGGGGTGGCTCACCCAGCATCGATCAAACTGCTCGTCACCCGGAACTTATTGATAATACCGCTCAAACTTCATATTTCCAACGGCAGCACAAAGTTTTCAGTGAGGAATATCTGTCGTGGTGGAATATAGAAGTCCCGAAATGTGGGTTTGGGGCATTTCCGCGATAAGATACCGTCATACAAGCTGAACTGGGTCTAATTAGGATATTATGGTCAGCAACATGCCCCGAAGCTGATGGGTTCCTGCTACTAGTGATGAGAAGACGTTGTCAAGGCGGCTATTCCATCTGTCAATAATCCGTCATTTGTGCATTAAAAATTGATGAGATGTTTGTTTTAAGGAGACTACTATGTAGATCTATCTATTATAAATTAAGTATCTACATAATAGTCTCCTTAAAACAAACATGTCATCAATTTTTAATGCACAAATGACGGATTATTGACAGATGGAATAGCCGCCTAAGGTAGTTGGAGAATATGATGTACTATGGAGTAGCCATGTCAATTCTCTTCTAAATTCTAATTGGCTGTCACTCGGGTGCAACGCATAACGGCTAATTAGGGCAGTTCCCATCATCGCTTGAAAAGTCTCGGTGAGGAATACTTCACGGCACTGCCATTAGTTGTAAGCCTTAGTCTCCGCTACTTAGTTTTCACGTCGAAGTTATTTTGGGGGTAAACTGACTTTTCGGCACTAAGAGGCTAATTAATGGTACTGAAGCTGAAAGTGATAACAAAGTTAACTAGAACTTTCTAAAAGTAAACCAAGGCCTTTCACAATTTCTTTTTCTCTTTAATTGAATGTTGCGTTGTGCGAAGTAAAGGGGAAAGAAAATACCCGGGGGTGTGTTTAAATGAGATTTAAATTAATAAATACACTCGAATCTGTACTGCGACACCTGGTTAAGAAACAGGGACTTTACATTGTATATACGTACTCAGTTTATAACCTAAGTTTTGAAGCTTGCTCAGAACAAACCATTGTCGACTATTGTACAAAGGCCGTATATTTCTTCTAATTTGGACTACGCCTGTGCAAATAATCATCTATTTTACTACCCGTCCACGATAGGATGACATTTGGAACACATATACCTGTAAAACTCGAATAAACTCGGTGTTCCGCTTTTACAAGTTTTCGAATAAAGAAAGTGTTCCAAATAAATAAATAAATATTGACATTTTGTTCTATTACTAAGCCAATCCAGCGGAGCTTGGGCTATAAAGCCCTCTCTTACACTCAACTCGAAAAGCCCGCGGGACCACCTGCTTCACATGCCCTCCGAAGCATGACCAGAAAATGTAACAAGTTTGGGACTCGAACAAACAACCTTTTGAGTGAAAGTCAGAGTTTGTACCACTACTCTACATGTCCTGGCAATTAATGTCATCCTATCGTGGTCAGGTAGTATTTTGCTTGCTCCAGTTCTACTTTCCCTATCCTAAAGTACTGGATTAATCGATGGAACAATTCACAGTCTAGGATTTTCCTTAATTACATCAAAAAAGTATTTTTTCTCCAAAATCAAAACCGGCTTGCTGAGAAAACAATCTTTTGGGCTTTTTCACACTATACTATATGGTATTTCCCCCGAAAATCATACCAGCAGGCGCATAGACGGATACAGGGGGGGGGCAGGGCAAAATTTAGTAAATCTATTTTAAATTTATTTTATTTATTTTATTTTATTGATACTACATATTTCTCCTATTTGAGCCCCAACTACCCTAGGGGAGGGGGCTTCGAACGAACTACTTTGCCTCCATTAGCAGAATACCGATCACCAGTTCATCTGAAATTCATCCAGTCATTCCAATGAAAGACCTAATAATATTATTAATGGTATTACACAGTCTGCTGGTGTAGTACTTTATATAATATCAGCGAAAAATTCTTTCCCATTGGATGAGAGAATTTTTTACATTACTGTAAACATTAGACATATTACGATATTAGAAAAAGTTATGCGGAAGTTGGGTGGTTCGAGTCAGCAAATTTTTATATTGAACTGGCCGGAAAAGTGAAGATATTGGAGAGAAAACAGGGGAGAAAGAGAGAGAGAAACCATTGAGACGCCCCGAGCAATCTGATTTCGAATGTCCCCCACGATGCTGCCCCCCCCCCCCTCCCCGCATCTAACGAGATACAATTGTGACTTGTGCGGTGTTATTCATGCGGAAAGGGACGTCCGCGGTTGCAAACAAACACAAAGTCTAAAGGTTACTATTGTCCAACACCCTTATCCGTGTCAAGATATTCCCCCTAAGCCCCAATTTCTATAGACGCTGTCTTAAGTTGATTTTGATCAAAGCTAGATGTCTCTAGATTGTACCAAAGGAAAGTTAATCAGTGATTTGGGTCTTTTGTATTTCGAATATAGGGAGGTTCCGTGTACAATAAGTACCTATGCAAGGAGATATAAGTTGACCCGGCTAATTTGGTATCCTCTACTATGGGAACGGAAAACTTAATTTAATAGTTATGAATTAAATAAATCTATCTCAAATATTTACAATTTCAGTTTAAAAAAATCTTAATATTTGATTTGTATAATAAAATTGTATTATAAAGAAGAATTTCTAAAAGTCGAATGAGGACATGATAAAGTATGTCTAGTAACATAAACTTAAAAATAAGAAATATGGTCAGTTCAGAAAAAAAAATTGTTTTATCCGTTTGTGAGGCATATTAGTTCGCTTAATCAGTTCGTTTAATTTCATTTATTTTATTGAAAATTGTAGCTAAATGATTTACTTTACTACACCAGCTGAGATATATGCTCGGTCTGCTGGTAATAGAAGCTGAACGAACTAAATTACTGACCCGGGAACCAATTCACAAAAGCACAGGTGAGGAGACTAGGCCTAAGCTAACACCATTGCTAGAGAAACATAAAGCTGTACCAAGAGAAGTAAACTGGGTTACAATAAGCCATTGCATTATGAGCTAAGGGTAAATTAATTTACTGTGAATCATTTGCAGGGCAAACAATATGCATATTTAAGATATTACAACACTCTCTGGGAGTTTCGTGCATATACGCATACAAGCAGGCTAAGGGCATAAACCGGAAACGGGCCATACATCCGTTATACTGCGTAAGAAGTGAATGCTATTAAATATTATATAACCATCAAATCAAGGAAGGGAATCCATCAAACAAAAATTGAAGAAGATGAAGCAGGAACTACTGTTTACCGTCTTATGTTTTTTTTACTCTTATGCCATTAGTGTCAAGTCCGCAGGCGCACCGTCGTCTCGGCTGAATTCAGACCTAAATATATATGAAGCTATGATAGATTGAATAAAAAAATGTTCCGGTTTCCGCAAGAATGGAAAGACATGAAATATGAAATTATTAAATGGTGGAAAACAAGCAGTCTGCTGTTTGCTACGAAGCCTTGACACAAGTGCGATTAATTTTGGAAAATGGGAAAAAAGAGCGCGAGGACAAGACGTATTTCATATCTCTATTGTGTGTGATGGATCGTTCCACTTTTCTATCCTTTTATCTTGCCAAGTAAGCAAATATTGAACGAGAATGCACGCTGAAAATCCGGCTCAATATCGCCCAGCTCAATGACATTTTAATGATTGCTACAACAAATTTGATTCTTTTGTTTGTGAAGCGTTCAATATTCATATTATATTTCGACGAAGTTACATCTGACATATTCCAATCGGGAACCATTGCACTCAATATAAAATGTCTCTGCTTTTCATGATTCCTAACCGTCTGATACATGTGCGTTTGCATTCAAAATATTTTTCTATAAATTTGCACTACATTCTTTCGCAGCTGTTTACTTTGCCCTGAATTATTTGGCTTCGCTTTTTCGAGTTTCATGTTGAAAGGATTCATTTTAAATAAAAAGGAAATTGTCTTCATTCAAAGTGAACTTTGGTTGAATTTTTTATCTTCGAGCACTCTCCTACAATTAGCACATTATACAACTTCAGTAGGTACCGTACATGACAATTTTAATTATTTTTAAGAGATCTTCTGTCATGGCCTCAAAAAGAGAGAATTTGATAAATAAATCGTCTCCTTTTCAACATTAAAAAAACCCGACCGGTTTCAACCTTGTCATCGTCAAAAATATATGAGAGCATTTAAACTTTGAAAGGCCTAAGCCTACAAGCCTATTACATAACATACGAGTAATGCATCCTAACCGATTGCTCTTCCATCTAGTTCAGTTTGCTGAACACCATTCCTAATCACCATAACAGACCTATTCATGACTATGCTTCTCGAATATGGTCGTAACGATTTCGGAATCCTATAGCGTCGAATGCTAAGCAATTGTCGAAAGCAGTGGATATACTGGGCTAGGCAACTTATTAAAAACAGATGTGGGCCTCAATTAGTGCGCCGTAGTGTTGTTTTGTTTTAATATAAAAAAAAGGTGAAATCTACGATTTTATTGTAACTCCCGAGTAAAATCCACATGCCTTCATCAGCATAGAAATTTCAATTTTACTGAGTAAATGAAAAGAACCGCAGGATTTTAAACGCTTCCAATATAAGAAACAACCAAACAACCAACAAAATTACCTTGAACGAAAAGTTAATTGAAAATCTTTAGTGGAAATTTGTCGAAGAAAATTAATCAAACTGTCAGTGTATGTCAGGAAGGGTAAAGATCAATGCTAAGAACCGTGGCTTGGCAGTATGGAAATGAGTAAATACATGGAATCAATAGAATGCAATCAGGTATCGACCTAGATCTCATGATTTCCCGAGAGCCTAGTGAGCAAGCAGACAGCTTTCCTCTGCCGGGGTAAATGGCAGTCATAGACGGCTGATGAAAACACGTTCGCTCCCCGCGCGTTATTCCATTCCTTTCTCCCAAACAATTCATTCGTTGATTATTGATCCCCCAGCGTTAAAGATTAACAATACAACATTTTTCATACTTTTGATATATTCATCGTGTTTACAGATTAGCTGTTGTAGGTATTTCCATGCTTTTTTGCAATGAACATATCCTCCTGATCTGTGATCTTGGGAAACTTACAATAAACGTAAATCACTTAGTGACATCCACTCCTGAATCCCCTCTATACTCTAGTCTCATTATAGAAATATTTTTGCGTGGATAAATACATTGTATTCCCCCACCTTTCAACCCGAAATATTTGGAAGTACGCTTTCAGAACGACCAAGGCCTGTCATCCCGGATTCTACTGCTTCATCACGTAACTCCGGCCGTGAAGCCTTTGTAATTATATAAAACACCTCAGGGATTGTGGGAACATGTAAAAATATAAAAGAAAGAAATATAAAAGCAACAATGGCATCAAGTGGTAAACCTGTGAATACCAAAAGTTTTGCTATAAAAACAATTGTGATTGATACAGAAACCGCCCCCCCCCCCCGCAGGAGATTTCTGGAGAATATTAAACGCTCGTAGTGCTTATAGGGGGAAAGCCCTGTGACAGGGTTATTTGCCCTCTACAATTACCACTATCGGTCTCTATCCCACAATCTCCCGCGCCCTTTTATACCTGTGGCCTTGCATTTGCCCGCCTTTGCGTGGCAATAAATGCAAATATGAGTGATTAAATTAAGCCCAACAGAGCAGTATAACTTTATATTAGTGGGGGGGGGGGGGGTTAAGAGTCCACGCAACTCAAAATTACTCATAGATCATACAGTATAGGTGGTTTATTGACAATGATAATTCGGTTGATTTGTAATAGGCTACCAGTAGAAGTTCATTTAAATGAGACAAATATAGTGGTGCATAATTTAACAATATATTAGAATAGGCTACTTTGACAATTTTTGAAAACCTATTTTAATGCATTAGTAGATTTGTTTTATGCCCCTTAAATTTATTTTTTTCCTAAAAAAACGTTAGTTAGTGGGGGGGAAATATCTTAGATGGTAAGTAACAAAAAGGGTCACGTGACTGCAAAATGTGTGGACATTTGTAATGCCGGGGAGTAGCCGCCATTTGGGGAAATACTAGCAGTTGTATTGGTTGTGACGTCACTTAAAGATCACCCATGTGTGCCGGCGTTTTAGCTCTTGTAACCCAAAGCTAAAGACACCAACATTTTGTTATTTTTATATTTACCATGTTTTCATGTAGGCTATTATTTTTGTTAATCTATAAGCTACCTTTTCGAACATATTTTATATTTTATTGGTACCTATCTGCCTATCTACCTGTTCCTATTAATTCATTAAGGTAACGTAAGTCGGACAGGTTCTTGCCCAATGCCAACGACGCCAAGGATTTTCGAACATTCTTGATTTTGCTTACGTTCCGCATTAATTTTTGGTCATTGACAATCTAGTACACGCCCTCGATGTCCTCCCATGCTGGCTACAAGCAATAATGTACAAGCTGAGATATGATATATATATATTGACACAATGTAGAGGAACAGTCGTAAACATGACTTCACCAAATTCGGGTACCAACCACTACTGTATCGTGAAGTGAACACAGCTTAACCGCTGAAATTGCGAAATTGTACGGAATTGTAATGTAAAAGGCCAACAAGAAACCAAAGACAGCTTTATGGTATTCTCTCTATCACAAACTCATCAAGTGAACCCGCGTAAAGTTGGTGGAGAAACTTCACTAAGGACTTTGTGACGGTCGTCACGTTATCATTTTCAATGGTTGTTCGGATGGGGTTGGGAGGGGGGGGGGAGGTGAGGAAGAAGGGGTTTGCTTTGGTTTTCGAATTGGGCTGCCGGACCGATGTCATGGGATACGACGAATTATATGCTACTGAACCGCTGGCACCTTTTCTGTTGACGCTCATGTCTCGTGGGACGTTGAATCTAGCCATGTTAGTCGTCGAGATGAAGACCTGTCAGTGCAATGAACTTGCCTTGTTATACTCCTCACTTTAAGGCCAAGCCGGAGAGTTGTGACCTTGAGCGTTGAGTGTTGAATACATAGAAATATAATAGAACTGGAGCGGCGGTAGCCATAGTATGCCTTACGAGACACCCATTAACCATAAGCCAACTATCAGAGATAAGTACCAACGCAAAAAATTTCGAAGTATTACACATTGCAGCATAGCAAAGCGGATACCTGGACCCGGTCAAAAACTCTGTAGTTTAGTAGTTAGCTTGTGCAGGCTATTTCCCCGCCGAATTGCGTACTTATCTTGTGCAGGCTACACTAGCAGCCATATTGATAACGGTCTGCAGCCACGGGATGGTTGAATATCCATTTTATATACAAAGCCCCGCGTCGCGTACCTGTTCCGTATTTCATCTGTATTAGTTCAAATAATTGCTGGCGTTTCACAGTCAAATGAAGTGTTCATATTTCCAAGCATATGCATTTAATTACAAAAGTTGGAGGTTTTTCTTCCCTGTGGGGCACATAAAAATGTTCTAAGAGGTATGTTTTTAAATGCTTTATGCACGAATTTGAAACCTATAGTAATATTAATTTTAGTTTGGCTGGATAGCTTAAGCATGTCTACGTGTATACTAGTCCCTCCTATCGATTATTACAATGCTCCTGCGGTTTAAAACGTGAATTAGTAACCCCCTGCAAAGTCATTTCCAGGCCAGTCACGTGACCCCCTCCGGTTTGGCCTTAAGCGGCCCGTAGACGGTCAATATTATTGCGCAATATCCCAGGTTGTACAATAAAATTGATCGTGTGTAGACGATATTGAAAGGTTGCACAACATATTGTGCGATTGACGAAGAGTTGAAAATATATTGTACAACCTGGAAAATATAGCATCATCTATATGCAGTATTGTGCAATATCCCGTCAGATGGTCAGTTGGTCTCGAGTAGCGCCAGTAGCGGTCGTGTCAACAAGTCGTCGCAACTATGCCTCATCATAGGTGAAAAGAAAGCGGAAAAACAATTTGTTGTTGAGTTTATATATATTTATTTATATTATATTATTTATTATATTTATATATATTATCAAGAAACCACTGCCCATTTTTTATTTTTAGCATTTAAAATTTTAGTGCACAGTGCATTTAGCATTTTTTGCCATTTTCTACATTTCTTCACGCCCTTTTTATTTTTATTTTATTTTTGCACTTGCAACCGCAGCAATTATCACGCAACACAATTCACTTTTCATTCACTTTTCATTCACAATTCACTCAACATCTTGACTTCAAGAAATTTTGCCGGGGACTGTGTGCACAATGTGGTTGTACGTCTGTGCTCGCAGTTGTGTCATATATTGTACAATAATATTGAACGTCTAGGGGCCGCCGTCAAAACATTGTGCAGCCGACATTGCACAATAATATTAACCGTCTATGGGCCGTTTTAAATTTTCGCAATGTCGCCATTTGCAGGCCTACTATGGTGATAAATTTCATTTTTTTAAATGACACCATAGCATTAGGCTTCTGCCATCAGCTTTCTTGCAGCCCAATACAACACATAATCTGGTGAACCTCTGCTATTGACGAGAGCCGGGCACGTCTTAAGGTGTTTTCCGTCCATCTCTTCCCGGGTACGTGACGCATAAAGGGCAGAAAGGGTCCTATACGGTGAAGATGTTTTTGAAGGTAGTTAACCTAAATTCTGCCACTGACTGGTATCTGGGTAGGTTCTTTGGCGGCCTTTCGTTCTTCTGCACTAGTTTTTCCCATGTTTTTAATCTTAACCTTGGATTAAAAATAAAAATACGATAAATTTACAATGGAAAGTGTTATTCAAAATGAATAATAACGAACGCACAGTATTAAGACATGATCCAACCATCAGCGTTTGCCTCTAATACCATTCCAGCCGATAACGCGGACATTTTTAAACAAAATTGTAGTAATTTCCTTGTTAGTCAGAGTCGTATTTTTTTCCAATCACAAGTGGAGGGAGTGCAATTGGGAACCCAAATAACGCCCCTGTTAAATACTCACACGCATTGTATTTTTAAAGAAGTGGTATTGACCTAATGACCTCTGCACACCGAATATACAAACATAACGAAATAAATAACAATTACAGTATACAGTAAATACTGTGATTACTAACGTATTTGCCTGAGGGAAGTGGGTTAGAAATACACGAGTAGGTAGCTTATAAAACAATTTACAACGTACGGTACGGTAACACTAATTATGTATCTGCCAGGCTTGGAACCAGCATATTCACATTCAAGTTACCACCTCGCCGTCACATAATTTAACTTTCAAATGCCGTCGCTTTCATAACATTTACTTAGACCTCGATAGATTTACATCTGAAAATATGTAGCCCTAGGTTTTCCTGGAGGGGAAACATTTTACAAGGCGCCAGATGTTTTTCCAGTAGGATTCAAATCCGCCCCTCAATTTGTAAATTTGCAGGCTCATTTTCGAGGAAATGGTTTTATATATACGGAGACAGTTTACGGATATGACGAGAAAATTATATTTATCCACAAGGGGCTGTTTTATTAATGAACACTGTAACTGATTGTAGACACGCTCGCCGCTTGGGAGTTTTTAGTTGAGCTAATATTATTTTGTTGCCATGAAACATTTTAGACGTAATTTAAATTATTCCATGTGCATGCATTTTAGTACTTATAGGTACTTTAACCATTGCCTCTGCGTTATGTTCGCAAGCCTGTAACGTGGCTTTGACAAGGGTTTTCTAATTAATCGCTTTCTCTTATAACGTAGATATTTCGTTCCCGAACTTGGTAAAGTCGTGCTTACGCCTGTTACAATGTGTCAAGAGTTAGCTTGTTCTATATTGCTTGTAGCCGGTGAAGGATGACACGTATACCAGTTTGCCAATGGCCCAAAACGCAAACAGAAACAATATATAAATAATATCCAAAACTTTTGAGGTCGTTGGCATTCGACAAAAGGACTAATGAGCCACTAAAAGTAGGACTAGACTCATAAAAAGTACTTCAGGACATTATAACCTTTCTAAGGCGGGGATTCCACAGACCTGCAAGTGCAAAATACAAATATGGTGACGTGGTAACAGACATTCAAGACTTAGGCGGGGTTACCACCGACCTCGCATTGCAGAATGCAAATGACATTGACGGAAATTTGAATTTTTCTTTTTATAGAAATCTATTAAAATGTTTGTACTTAACATATCCCATGACGCCATTTTTTAATTTTAGTTTGTTTGTTTGTGATTTTACTTTATGATCATTGATCAATTTTAACTATGGCATAGAGTAAAACAAACATTTCCGTCAATGTCATTTGCATTCTGCAATGCAAGGTCGGTGGAAGCCCGCCTAAGTCTTGAATGTCTGCTACCACGTCACCGTATTTGTATTTTGCACTTGCAGGTCTGTGGAATCCCCGCCTAATGGGAAATGGAAAACTCATATGTACAGTACTGTTGAGTATTGCGTCTATTTCGGCGTTGTTTCTTTTACGCTACTTTCCGTCTTCCTACAAAAGGTCCATAGATTCTCCTTATTATCTTTCTTTCTAGTGTCAATGTGTAATTGTGATAAACGTCCATTGCAGAAGATAGGTTCATTTCATAAGCGAAAAATTATTAGAATTGGATTGGATTAATTCAAAATCACAGCACTGAATACAAAAATGAAAAATCATCAGCACATCTTGTTGTACTGCGCGTTTGTTGTTGGAGATTAACTGGCGGATGAGGGGTGGGGGCGTGAGTGGAGGTTCAAGTGATCAATAGCGAATAAAACAAGGGATAGAAACCGCGGTGGCAAAAAATTGTCCTCTTTAATCCGGCAGGCTCGAGAAAAAACAACATTATTTGATTGCTTTTTGCAGCCCCAACTCCAGTCTTTCCACCTCTCGCCGCATCTACAACCAGGAATAAATGTAGCCTTTGAGTTTTTGATTTAAGCCTGGGACGGCGTTTTAACCTTTGAGTTTATACAGAATAACTTACTGAAAAAGCGTGATTTACAAAATATATGGTATAAGGAATAAGAATAAAAATTTAATAATATGTTTATTCCAATGGTTTTTTTATTTTCTTCTGTAACCACGGGTATCACTGGCTGTGTGTGACGTAAACAATTGCTCTGATCTGATCTGGCTGGAATGATTTTGCTTTCCGGGTAAATCCTAGTAATTTATCTAGGTCTACCGAATAATAATAAAAACTGATTCGGCGTTAATGACGCCATACTGCGCCAAAAAAATTACAAATTACAAATAGTTTGTAGCAGCTGAGAAAACTTTCCTTCTGCTAACAAACCCCAGAGAATATTACAATAAATCACCCCAGTTAGAAAAATAAATGGGTGTAGCCTAGGGCTTTTTTTATATAAATGCATAACAAAACGTTTTAGCAGAGAAGCCTTGGTGTTTCAGCTTAAGAGGTCAGAGAGCGTGGTTGACGCAGCTACAGTAATCCTGCCAGACCACTGAAAGCTCTCCTACGTCCATAGCAACGCTGAAAATTTTGAAAAAAAGGTTCAGCTATCTTCTAATTTATTATTACTGGCATATCAGCAGATACATTTATACTGAGTAACGGACAGTTTTTAGTATTATTGACATGTTAGTACACAGTCTGCTTAGTGGCCGAACAGTGGGGAAAAAGTAGGAAATGGCAAAAACTGTAAAATTCTCATCTTAAATTTTGAAAAGTACACTGTCTCACGCAATCATAGCCATTCATCACGCCCCTGCTTCCGATGCAAATGGAGTCAAACGTAGCGTACACCTCCATTTGTGTATTTTCTGCCGGGGAATGGGAGCTCCCAATTCATTATCCATATTCGACGGCTTCTATTCCAACATTTTTTTTTTCGAATAATGGAATATGGGTGCATGGAATTTATCAAACTTGACTATTTCATAAAATATTACATCTGGCACCAAGATTTGTCTACAATCATTTATAGCACTCAAATCGGTGAGACATAAAATACCTATGGCAAAATAAGAAAAAAATGGTCGATGTGTACGCTTATGGCAATACGATGCAAGTGAAACGGCACCGATTAATCGGTAGTCTAAAAGTAATGAATCGCTGAACTTCTTCTTCTGACTATACAGCCCTTGCTGAGCTTTGGTCTGCTCGACAACACTCTTCCAGTCGTCTCGGTTTTGGACAACGCTCCACCATCTACGGACTCCCAACTCGCGAAGGTGTTTCAAACTCCTCCCTCCAGCGTTTCCTTCCAGACGTCTGAACAGTGACGTTTATTTTTAAAATGTAAAAACTGCTTACATGACAGGAAACTGAGCCAATGCGACCAGTGGGAAAATATCAGAAAGTGGTAACGTTACATGTAGACAGCCCTTAACCTTGATCAGTGGCGGACTGGGCCGGCGGGAAGACTGGGCCAGCGGGCAGACTGGGCCTGCGGGCAGACGGGCATTTGCCCGGTGGGCCGGGCCAAAAATAGTTGTTTGAGGCCGGACTTCAAAAGGAAAAAAAAATCGCAACAGATTTCAAAATAAAATAAAAGAAAATTTGGGTTAATAACATGACGTATTACAATAGTATTTTGAATTTCAAATGTAAGCGAGACTCCGCCTTTTTGACCTGAGAAAGGGGCCGCGGTATCCAAAAATGCCAGTGCTGATTGCCAGTCTCAGTCCGCTAATGACCTTAATTCATCTGACACTGGACCGCTGAAGCCTCATACACCCTCCAACAGAAGTAGTGCAAGTGAAGTGTAAAACGAGTCAATTTGGCGTATCCGCCAGCTACCTTCTGTCTCCTAAGTATTGCAGACCTTTCGGCTACACCGGAGTTGTTTACGTGTGTACAACGTTTCAATTTCCAGATGTATTTTAGACCTTCTTCTGGAGAGACAAATAGAACCACAAAATATTCTGTAGGTATTGCATCATTGCTGGAACCACCAGAATATTTTGAGTAATGGACAAATCTCCATACTTGGCCTGTAGCCAAATCAATGTTTTCAAATTTTACGGCTCACCATCGGCAATGGAACAATAAGTAATACAAATTTCAAAGCGCACTGTCTACTGTTGTGATATCACCTATTTTATGATATTCTTCAAAGACAAATTCACAAATTGTATCCGTGAAGTTGTTTTTTAAGCCAATTGAATCACAGGACTCTTTAGTATACGTAATAATAGCGATTATTCCAACAGAATGGATTAAGTTCATCACGGGGAAACGAGTAGAGATTCAACAACACCAATTTTTTAACGGGTAGATACAAATTATGTGATTGTGTTGACGAATCGGATTGAGGCTATAATTTATCAGGAGGTATTGTTCCTAACTCAATATATCTTTCTGTTAATTTCTACCTATTAGAAACCTGGAAGCAAGAGGGTTCTTAACTTCTTGCTGATGAAGTCCTTTTATTGTCGCGGAAATGCTGAAAATGAAGGGTTACATAATGATCATAAACCCAGTAGTTTAAATAGATGAGCAACGAACGCGGAAGCGTGGCGTGTAACAAAGAACCGGTCCGAGTTTACTCGAACATGCTTTCCAATTTATCAAAATTAACAGATAGAGAAAATGAATAATTTCATGGTAAATAATTTTCCTATGGTTAAATTTCCGATATTTCGGGGGGGGGGGGGGTGGTTCCCATCTGACGTGACTGGAAGTGAGGTAATTTGTAGATACGTCAGACCAACACATCACACAGCAATAATGGCAGGGCACGCAATGCATTTAAGCGTGAATTTTCTATAATTTTTTCAAAAAACAAAATTTTTGCACAAAACCAAATGGTTTTTTGGGAAAGCAACCTGTCCGGTTTCGTTACTCAATTTAACACCTAAAACATGCCTGAAGGTATAAATAATCGATAGAAAGGTTTCGCAGAAAAATCATTTTTTAATCACTTTTCAAGAAAATTTAGTTATTTTTATTTTTTTACCCCCAGAAGCAAACTATCAAGGGGCAAGCGACCCCTCGCATTTTGATAACATTAATAACGATTACAAGATATGTGAATTTAATAGAAATCGTTAGAGCCGTTTTTGAGAAATAATTTTTTTAGACTTTTTTTTTGGGGTTTTTTGAGAATAAACCCCCCCCCCCCAAATTGAGTTAGCCCAAAATAAAAAAAACATCTTGAGTTATGATTTTTGTGAACCTACATCCAAAATTTCTTCAAAATCGGCCGAGTAGTTTGCCCGGAAATCGATAGACAGACAGACAGACATACATACAGACATACAGACAGACAGACAGACAGAGCGACAGACAGACATTTCGTAAAAACCACTTTTTTTCGGTTCCTGGGACCTCAAAACGTGTAATTCCGTTGAAATCTCGGAATCGAAAATTTCGACCATCACAAAGCTTTCCTTATACTACGTATAAATTGGAAAGCAAAAAATGTATTGGTAAGGCTCAACAAAAAATATTTGGAACGGACAGAAACCCCGAAACCGGAACTGCAGCAACTGATATGAATCTGGGAGCTATAGAAATATGCCAAAATAATCATCTGTTACAAGGACTTACCCGTAACTTCTACCGAAGATTGGCGATCATCATGGCAATTTGGAACATGGAAACTGTTGCTCTTCTCAAACCACTGCCTCAGGTTTTTCAACTGGGACGTTTTTCTTCTGCCGGGAGCCTTGAATCCTGTATCTTCCCTTGGATTATTACATGCAGATATTTTGGGCTCCTCAGCTCATGGCGGAAGTATGTTAGTTTCCGTTTTTAACCAGCAACTCGGCTTCTGTATCCATTCGCCTCAGGCCCTCAGCATTAGAGATACGATATCTCCAGAATATGCGCAGCATTCGTCTATGTATTCACATTTCAAATGCACTGATTCTGTTCTTCAGGCGGGGTTTCCACATACGTCAATAGTCAATGGTAAATATGGTTTTAACGTGGTAGCAGACATTTTTAGTATGTCTTTAATGTCTGCTAAAACGTCAATACCACATTTACTATTGATTAGTGACGTATGTGGAAACCCCGCCTTATAGCTTGTGCCAATGTCTTTCCCTCTATACCATATATAACGATTGGGAACACATAACATTTCACCATTCTCAATCGAAGGTTCAACCGCAGATTCGGACACCAAAGCACTTTCAGCATTTTGATGAAGACATTTCGTACTTGTTCAATGCGGCTGAGAATTTCCTGACTCACCTCCCACTTACTGTTTATCCAGGGTACCGGTATCGTTTAATTTTGTACTACAGACGGACCATGCAGAACATACATACAGTATATATTTACCATAAAATAAAGTAACCCAATCTATTTATGATCTTAATAAAAAATAATGGGTGTGCGAACACAGTTCAACAATTTGGACGTAATATAACGAAGGCTTCCTTCGTAAGAGCGAAATTTCCCGGCTAACATCAGCAAGAAAGTAATTATAAGGCGTTACACCAATGTAATAAAGACATAAATTTTCTAATTTTCTTGCGCTAGGTTCCTCTCCTTGGGAGCTAAATGGTTTAGTGAAAGTATGGAAGGTACAATTTAGACGTAGAGTAATGACCCTCTAGATGTCTCCTGGAGCATGTTCGTTAATAATGCGAGTCGTAATTCACTACCTACTGTAGCTAGCGCCCAGCACTTAAACTTGCACTCCAATCTGATGGGACCATTGCTGACACATGGAGTAGTCACGCTAAATTATGATATATGAATGTGTCCAGTTCTAGTATGTAGGTACCGTGTATCGTAATCATATCTGTACCTAACTAGACTATATACTAAAGCTTCCAAATGCAGTTGAAGCAAATAATTCCCTTTTTGCATTTCTCTAATGTCTTTCTCATTAATGTTTTATAATATTATATAATATAATATTGTAATCATATTAAATATACTATATGTTGTACCAGCGAAAAAGGAAACCACGACAGTATATGTTGCTCAAGTACAATACATTACAGTTAAGGAATTGAGCCTATTACGACCATAGCCAAATCTCCGCTGTAGTATGTCCAGAGATGCATTTGGCCGTTGTCCAATGCCTTCAAGAATCGACAAAAAGAGAGAAATCGCAGCTATAACGGCAGTGAGCTCCCCACTGAATCACCCCCAAAATAAAAGCAGCTCCTTTGCTACGCCGCGATTTATTTCTGTAATTAGTTCCACCCTCATTTACGAGCTTCACATGGTATTAAGTAATATTAATGTCTTCTTTTTCTGGGACCCTATGTCTCCATGCAGGGGGGAATAATATGTTTATCGCTGTTGCGACTTCGCCTTTTGTAGGGATCTTCGTATATAGGGGTTAATTACGTATACTGGAGGGATAAGTGGAAATTGATGTCATTCTGTGCTATTCGGAAGAATTATGGTGAATCCAAACATGCCCTTGTTAGTGGCTGAAGTAGTGTCTTATAGGCTGGAACGGACGGAGGAAATAAATCTTTCTAAAACAGACTAACTTAATTATATTGTAAGGAGATAGATAATCACTAGCTTCCTCCTCAATAAAGGCCTTGCCGAAATAGACTAGTCGTTGACTAGTTGTCTATATAGTGCTGGGCATCTAAAGATGAGATGAGGCGAAGTTCTATCTTCATCTCCCTGCATGTAGTGTCACCTGTGCTGACAACCTGAATCCCTTGAAGTTGCTTCTTAAAAGGTCCGTGTCCCGACAGTCCTGCCACCACTATTCTGACACTATTTCGACAATTTCAACTAAACGGGCTTTGTCAAGCATGTCTTGGTTGCCATGGTTGCTTCATTAACTACAATATACTGTAGGTGCGTTTAATCAAGGACTGGATAGGGGTGGAGTTTGGCTTTAACGCAAATGCATGCATACAGCATGACATTGGTGTACTGAACATTATGCTGATAATTAATTTGATGGGTATCTGCTGTAATGTGTTAATGTGTTGACAGGTCACTATTAGCTTGTCATCATATCTTAATTTTATTACACTTGTTCAGATACTCACCGTGTTTGCGACAATATTAATAATTTTGTTCTATTAGGAGGGTGGGGTATTTAGCAAATTTGGCTTAATATAAAACTGGAATGAAGTAATCTCAAGTTTTCAATGGACCTCTCTCGTATAGGTCAAATGCTTACGCCCAATCAATCAAATAATTGGGATTTGACGTCATTTCCTTTTGGATTTTTATGTTTATGGTTCAACACTCAGTTTCATGTAAATAAGTCAGCGTTATTTTGTTCCCTAATCAAATATATTTTAATATAACTTAAAGTACGAACATGTTTATCCAATAAAAATTCTAATACTCGTAATAAATAGAAGATCGCACTGATTTCGACGGAATATACATTTTGTATTAATTGAGCGTCACATTCTCTAATTGAAACGCCGAGGGAAATTATAAATTTATTAGTTGCAGTAAAGCGGATCATTTTTGAAAGAAGTTTGCAAAAATTGTACCGTACTAAGTTATATCCTATCTTGCAAATTCAGGACAGTTTTTCAAATATTTTTCCTTAACTTAATTAACCTAATTGATCGATTTGTTTTATCGTAGCCATCAAACAATTGATGAGGACTGTCCTAAAATAAATAAATAAATACATATTGACGTTTTTTTGTCCTATTACTAAGCCAACCTAGCGGAGTTAGGGCTATAAAGTCCTCTCTTACACCCAAGTAGGAAGGCCCGAGACCGCCTGCTTTACATGCCCTCCGAATCATGTCTTAAGTGTCCAATTCCTCACCCTATGCTCTCTCTTACCACAAACAAAGCCTTAGCTCCGTTGAGTGCGATTTGGGCGCTCCCTCCCTCAATTGAATTTTACTTTGGGTGGGGGGGGGCAAAAACATTTTTAAACCTGACCGTATCAGGGCAAGTTCTCAGGGAGAGGTGACCGCTCCTCCATAAAACTTTATTGGGACTTAAACCAAAAAGAATTTTAGTATATTTCACTCTCACTGCGATGGAGGTAGGGAGGGGTCAGAAGGGTGTACCATCATCAAAAAACCAATTTCGACAAAATTGCGTCTAAAGATGCTTTTGCTAATAACAAACAGTCAGATACGCCCTCCCAATCGAAAGTTTTGGCATTTTTTTCACATACACTTACGAGTTACGACAAGGTCACTAAATCGGATCATAACTCAATTTACCCCGAAATGTTGGTTGCGCCCTTCATACTTTAGGGCGATAGTATGTGCCAAAGACATGTTTTTAGCGTTTTTAGCTTATGCAACCTATTTCAACATAGAAAATTTGAATTTTGTAAACGCTTATATTTATTAAATATGCTGAAATATTGCAAGGCTTGACGTGCCCTCATGGGCCCCGGGCCATTCGGAACAATGGCCCTCTCTAGGGACCTGCTTAGTCCATTTATTGGAGTCTATAAAAGTGGCGCGGTCAAACCTACGCAATACGCATTCTTTTCTAATCAAATTCATCATCCATAAAACGGAAAGGGGAAGTCGTAAAAATGTTCATTAAGCTACGTCGCGTCGGTCAGCAGTCCGAGTATATAGGGGGAAGTTGAGAGGAATTCCTTCGCGACCAACTACAAATTAGGTCAGCATTCATTTCAGCTGCTGATGACCCTATTGATTTCGCCCCATTGTAAATTGTTTGCTGATTTGGTGTCAGTTGCGGCCCCGTAATGGTACTTTTAATGGGGTTAACATCCCTAGCTAGCATATCATTTACACGGGCACATTGCTTCGGGCCTTTTTCCCATGTCGTTCCACTGTTGTTTACTTTTATACGGTTTGGGATGTTGTGTACAGTTTATTAACATTGGCTCGCATTCGCCGAACGGATGAGGTTGTCCAAATAATATATCATTTATAATGGGCATGGAATCGTACATTGGATTTGGCTGGAATCATTATCCAGGCCTGTTCCATTTCTAGCATTCTCTATCGATTCACATTATTCAGTTTGCTTTTAAGGGTAGCTAAAATTAATCAAATTTGCATTTTCTGCGTTATGTGCTATATTTCTTAGTGTTAACTTAGTTCACTATACTTGTCTGTCTGTCCCTAAACTCCTTATTATTTATACAACTTTTATACATACATGGGCGGTAATATTTAACTAAAAATGACAGTCCCCGGCAACCAGGACACCAAGGTCCCTTATAAAGCACTGGAATAAACCAACAATTGCAACAAACATGGGCTAGAGCTTGACCAGTGGTATGGGTAGTTTCAATTCTTCTAACCCGGCAGTGATCGGCCACATTCGGAATCAGTCATGTATGCCAAGTGGTGACCAATAATGTGTTGAATTTCAGGTACTGTGTGTCCCCCTGCCTGAAAATGTTTAGGATACGGACCTGGTGCAGGTAGGTCCAGTATTGTGTATTTATTTGGATCCCCTGGTACATTATTTATCAAAATGTGGCAAATTTGATGAAAATGAGACGGTGCCATCCATCATCGTGCCATTCATGAATTTTTAAACTAATTCAAACTTGAGCGAAAACTTTACTTCCAATCAAAACTCCAGCATGGAAATGCAAAAAACCGTGTACCCTGGTATTTTCCTTCTTTTATAAAAGAAGTTCATAAAGTTAAATTAGGGGATACCTACCTGCTGAGCTGTCAACTCTTCGATACCAACTAACATATCCAACGAGACATTTTGACATATTATGTGGGTTCTTGTACAGAAATTTTTAGCTCCGTGGCAGGAAATGAGGACAGTTCCATGTATACTGTAGATTCAGAAAAACAGGACATCTTTTCCCAATTACTAGGACAGTGAAGAGACAGTCCCAATTTTTATGTGGTGACACGAATGCGACTGTAGGAATGTATTGTATTTTAAGAATTAACACCAGCAACGGTCCATATTTTGTATATTATGTGTAAATACAAAATAAAATTCAAATAGGTTATATAAATAATAAATTACGCGTATTGCATTTAAAAAAAATATATAATTTCATGGCTTATCGTAGTCGTGTTAGATTCTGTATTAGGTATGGAAATGCTTGTAGTTGAAAATACTTTATTTTTTATTCAACTAGCTAATTTAATTAATTTATATTTATTTAAAAATGAGCTTCTGTATCTACTGACTACTGGATTTGCATCTTAACTTACGTTTCTATTAGTGACGCAAAAATAGTACCTACTGTATTCTCTTTGCCCTTATGCCCAATTTTCTATGAAAATAAAATAGGTTCAAAAGACTAGCCCACTCCATTTGTGACACCGGACAAGAAAAATTTAATACCATTAAGATTTTGTTATTTAGACTTTGTGACAAAAGAGTAAAAGGGATTTGAAATTGTACAAAGGATAAATTTTTAGAAGAAAAATCAAAGTGACCCTGCTTGGAAATATTCATTTCGTTCAGATTCGTAGATTCCCCTGGAGGAAAACAAAGAAAATATCTAGAGAAAAGTCATAAATTGGTGACTTGGTTGCTTCCGGTTGATACAGAAGACAAATAGCATCGCTTCGGGAAATAATATTGCACACCGGATATCAAATAACTGGGCATGACAGTAAAATCATCTTATGCTTATGTATTTCTCAAAATACAGGTTGTAAATAACAGAATAAACAAAGTTCAAGATATTTCCAGATACCAGTAGTTCAATCTGCAGAGCAATTTCCCGTATACACTTACTTTACAGTAAGCAAGCAAGTTATCAGACTAATGGACTGACAAGAAACTTATTTGATTCTTTGATGGGCCTTGACACCGTAATATTTGTCCGTCTATTTCCGAAGTTGCCGGTATGTGAATGGAGTGTTCTTCCTTCTTCCTTCATCTGACATACACCACTTAGGCGCGGTTTCCACCGACCGGCTAGGGCTAAATACAAATACGGTGACGTGGTAGCAGACGTTCAAGACTTAGGCGGGGTTTCCACCGATCTCGCATTGCAGAATGCAAATGACATAGACGGAAATTTGAATTTTTCTTTTTATAGAAATCTATTAAAACGTTTGTACTTAACATATCCCATGAAGCCATTTTTTATTTTTAGTTTGTTTGTTTGTGATTTTACTCTATGATCATTGATCAATTATAACTATAGCATAGAGGAAAACAAACATTTCATTTGCATTCTGCAATGCGAGGTCGGTGGAAAACCCGCCTACGTCTTGAATGTCTGCTACCACGTCACCGTTTTTGTATTTAGCCCTAGCCGGTCGGTGGAAACCCCGCCTTAACATATAAGTCTTAGTACCATTTCATCATTGGCAGGTCGTCGGAAACAAGTGTCAGTCAGAATTCCTGCTGTAAATGTCATAAATGTGCTATGCGCAAGATATCGCACCTACCAAGTGCTCTAGCTCCTTGGTAATTTAAGCTATTTTCTGTGTATGTCTTGCCTTTATGCCCTTACTTTACAGTAAACAGTTTCCTGATGTTATTTTGTACTTGTTAAGCCTTTAGGAAGAGGTGAAGCAGAGTCAATGTAATAAAGAATATACTTTCTGAAACTTCTCACCCGAACGAGTATGACCTCCTGAGGAAAACTTTAGCCATAGGGGAAGAGGACGTTGAAGACTTGGAACTTAAAAAATCAAACTACTACTGATCGGTAGAATCGAATGGAATATTTTTTAAATGTTCACTGCCTCAAAAATGGTGTATCTAAAACATAATGCAGTTACGGCAAATACAGCTAATTTAAACCCGCACGGAAATTTGGGCGACTTCGTATGCCAGTCAGAGTTGTTGCCCCCGCAAGACAAAGTTGTAAGCTGATTAGTACGACGCAACGGTTCGTTACAACTTTGTACCAACTTACACGATTCTGTTAGGGAAAACTGATATGTATGGTTCATCAGCATTGAGTTATTCATACTTACAACACAGTGCAGGGACTGAACGTATAATCCACTTACGACCCACTCATGATGCGTCCTATAGTGGCATCTTAAAGATAGACGTTCCCGAGGGGGGGGGGGGGGTTGCCTGGTAACCACTTGATAAGTACAATCTACAAATCGGAAGAAAATGGAAAACTTTCCAAATTTAGCCTGCGAAGAAATGAATTAAAAAAATTTTTGTATTCGTTAGAATTCTTTGGTTTGAAATAAACACATCCGCAGGAAGCAATACTTCTAAATAAGTCCAAAAAGTTTATTAATACAGCTGAATTAACTTGTCAGCTATTTCCAGCTACCTGTTGGGTACGTCAATAAGGTAATGTAAGGTGACGTATCCCGAACGCGTACTTGGGGCCCGTTCGCATGAAGGCTGATAAACCATCAAGTAGGCTAATGACAGTTTCCGAGTGTTCGCTCGTTATTTTAATTGGAGCCTAAACATATGACGTGTCATAAATTATAGGACATGTTCCTCTACATTTTGAGATATAGTAGGTGACCGTCACCATTGAATACACTATATAACACTATATAACATTGTTATATATGCAATGCCGTCACTGATGGTAAACTAAATTAAGATGAATTATACGTCATAATAAAAAAAATCATGGCAAGTTGACTGAGGCACACCGTACTTTGCAAGTGTATAACGAATTAAAGTCATTCTACAAAATGATATACAGGTATATGAAAGCTCTATAGTATAATTATATCTTTTGTAACATGACTGCTGGTCGCGTAATACTTGCACAGTATGCCTCAATCAACTTACCGTGATTTTTCTGCTGTAACGTATAGCTTAACTTAGTGTAGTTTGCCAAAAACGAAGTTTGGCCACAATTGGGAAAGGCATGAAAACGCTGAAAATTGAGAATCTTCCACAACCGTGGCCAATGGTGTTAGCAACGGTATTAGTAATACGCGCCCGACAGATCCTACACTGTCTGTTCTCTTGCCATTTTTAGTCTAGGCACGTTCATTTAATATGACTTGTAATAAAAATGGCAGCATCTCGTCTCGCAAAAAGTACCTGTCTCGTTCATAGAAAAGGGACTGGTGACCTTTCACGAAAATATTTTTGTCACAGATGTGTGATCTAAAATAATACTTAATGAAAATGTTCTTGCCACTGAACTTATGCTGAAACATTTTACCTCTTCAAAATTATACTAATTGGCTAAATTCACCTGTTTCCCGGCAACAAGCACCAGGCCCCTAGCATTAGTGAAAGCTGCATATGATACCAATCGATAGAGTAGAAAAATTGGGTTCGAATCTTGGTCGGGGCATGCGATACGATTACATAATAATATGTAAATAATAAAAAAAGACATGTAATAGTAATAGTAATATATATATATTTCCCAATTTTTACAAATTACAGTTTTTTTTTTTAACATTTTAGAACACATGGTAGAAGTGAAACTTCAGCGTGGAAAAACGAATCACAACGGACAAGTGAAAAAACTAATAGCGAACAAATTTTTAATTGAAGTATTACGGGTAGGTTTTCAAATTCGATAAGCACATTAACAATCTGCCAAATTTCATCTGTCTAATTTCAAATTCGACAAGTACATTATCAATCTGCCCGTAAAATAAATAATAATAAAGTGTAAATAAGTAATAAAAGCGAAACGACGAACCTCCAGTCCCCCAGGAACAAGGTGAGACCCCGAGAGAGTGCCTCTCAAAAAGTTATGTAAATTCGTTTGTACCTACGCACAGTATCACATGTAACTGATATTATATCTGCTGTGCTTTAAAACGAGGTTTTTTTTGTAAATCTCTCCCTGAGAAGGGAAATTCACAAATGAGAAAAAATGTGTTTTAAATTATAAAGTTGATAAACCCAAAAGTTGGTTGCCTTATCAAATTAGCAACCTTGATGACCTCTTATATCAAAAAACTTTTTTAAAGTTATTGTATTGCTTGCTTTTCTCATTGCAGGCTGCCAAGAAAATGACTTGACTTATGTCTGGTTAAGTTTTCCTACCTTGCCAACAACGAATGGTCTTTATGTCAGCATTTTTTCCTCGAAATGGGTTCGCAAACACGATATCTGTCATATTGGAGAAGGATCAATTGCTTATATTGTAGTGAGGTTTCCATTTCTAAATTATTTCATGCTTTATATTATAGTATAATAATATCTTTCCTCGCCGTTTCTCGACGATTGTAGTTTTTATAGCACGTACCAAACAACTGGAATTTAGGTGTCTCCAGGCTTAAATAATTATTGTAGATCCACATAATTCGCAGTATAATTATGTAATTCATTGGCGTAAATTCCCAAAATGTCTGGGGAGGGCTTTAGGACCCCAAGACGTTGATTCATTACTCATTCACTTCTGAAGTGAGAAAGAAGAGGAAAGGGGGGTCCGGGGGTCCCCCCCGGAGAAACAAATCGCTAAATAGGCCCAAATTAGTGAGGTTTTTCGCATTCTCCAAGCAGTAAAGTTGAGTTTTTACCGAAGAATAAACCTACCACGGACCAGGGGCCCTGGGTCTCCCCCATAGAAATTTTTTAAGAAAATAAGTCTGAAATATTGGGGTTTTAAGCATGCTGAGTAATAGATTGTTTGTGAAAGTACTTGGTCAATATATGTAGATTTTTTTATGATGTCTTTCATGTAAAATAATCATACCAAGAATTAATTTCCCTTTCGTTATTGTGGATGTTATGTCTTTCACCTCCATAACGTCATTGTCATTAGAAATCCTGGGGGGGGGGGGCTATGGGTGCCCCCAGCACCCCCTATTTTCGCCAATGATGTAATTGTGTGTTTATGTAACGATTATTGTGTTAGCTGTCGTTTTTCGTACACTTCAGGTATAAAAAATTAACCTAAATCTTTTATGGAATTATTTTGATGTGTGATTTTAGGGGTGGCATTATTATGTTTTTATTAACATAATATACAGTATATAAAATACAATGAAGCAAGAAATCTTGCTTTTTGTGCGAAACACTACACACAACATACAAAATGGTTATAATAATAATAATAATAATAATAATAAATCCGTGTAATTTCTTTAAATTTTTTCTCGGTACATATATAAAGTAGTGCCCCCTCATGCCATGGGCGTGCGAGGGTAGCACTAAACTAAGACTACGGTATTATATATGTTTACTTAGATTATTAAAAATAAAATATTATTAAAATTAAAAAATTAGAAACAAACAATTACTCATTACAACTATTGTAATTTGTCGTCGCATTACTATTGTAATTTGTCCAGTTCTTTCCTCGTCCATATTCTAATGATTGTCTTGTAAATAGCTGTTCTTGTGTTCTTGTCAGTGTTGTCGTTGTCTACTGTGGGATACTCGTGTTTGTTAGAGTGTAAGTCCTTAGTGAGTAAGTTGTACAGGGTCGTTGCCTTATATCGTAATGATCGTCTTGAGTTTGTCAGGTTCCAGTGGGGAAGGGGGACAGTATGGTAGGCTGTTGATCTTGTTGTGTGTTGTCTTGCATTATTACGTGTGTTTATTGTTGCAATATGTTTTGTGGTAAACATTAGCTAATTTTTATTGTATAGGAGGTTTATGGGCAGCAGTTTATTCATTTTATATATTGTGTTTGAGTGTGACCATCTATGGCTTCTTGTGAGAGTTTTTACTGTATAATTTTGTGCCGTTCGTAATGGTTGAATATGGGTCGCTGCTGCTCCCCCCCCCCCCATATGCCTATGCAGTAACTTAGTTTGGCTTGGTACCATGCTTTATATAGAGTGATTAACGCTGATTGTGGGAAAAACCGCCGTAGATTGTATAATATGTAGCTGATAGATCGGAGGTTTTTTTGTAATTTATCAATGTGTGGTTTCCATGTCAACTTGTTGTCTATGGTGATACCCAAGTACTTGATTTCGTTTATTTCCTCAATTATTTGGCCATTATATATCAGATTTCTATTTACACTGTTGGTTTGTCGGTAGCTGGGGTACATGACCTTGGTCTTTTTTAGATTAGGTATTAGTTTATGTTGTTTTATCCAGGTCATGACTTTTTTTGTATCATTTTCGATTTCTTGTTGGAGTCTTTCGCTATCAGGGGCTCTCATCACGATACCTATATCGTCTGCAAAGGTGACCATCTTTGATTTAATAGGAATATTTGATAGTTGGTTTGTATAAATCAAAAAAATTAGGGGGCCTAATCCACTCCCTTGAAATATTCCATGCTTAATTGGCAATGGTGAGCTATTTGCGGTACCTTTAGGGCTGGTTATTTGCACTATTTGCCTTCTGTCCGAAAAATATGACCGAAACCACTCTAATAGCGATCCATTAATTCCCAAGCATTTTAGTTTCTCCACTGCAATCGAATGGTTGACTACGTCAAAACATTTAGATAGGTCGATTTGAACCGTAGCCACCCTCTCACCCCTCTCCAGCCCTTCGATCATTGCGTCGATCAGTTCGAAGATAGCATTTTCTGTACTTACTCCTGCTCGAAACCCGAATTGATTAGGAGATCCATTTTCTTTCAATAGGCTTTCAGCGATACTCGCATAGTAAGAATTGAAATAATCTGCCACTTGCTTTTCATGTCCCTCCGTGTTAATTTTTCCCCCTTCTATGTTCACTGAATTTATGTAACTTTTCTTTTCGGGTTTTACCACTGAGTTTGCTATTTGCCAGAATTCTTTAGGTGTTTTTGCCCCTTGAAATTTCTCAAAATAATACTGCTTTTTGGTGGTTTTAATTTTATGTTTTAACCTTGCATTAGTAGATTTTAATTCCTCTTGTAGTTGTTGGTTAAAAGGGTTGCGAGCACTTAGTTTATACAGTTTGTTCTTTTTGTTACATAGACTTATTAGTTCATGTGTGATCCATTCTTTTCTTTTTCTATTTTTATTAGTTATTGTCTTAGTCTCAGTAGATTTTAAGGTAGCCCTTGTTATTTCTTTCTCTATTATTGAGTAGGCTACATCAACATCGTCTGTGCTGTATAACCTTACGGCCTCCCAATCAACTTGACATAAGTGGTAATTAACCATTCGGTTATCCCAGAACGTAATAGATTTATTCGATTTCGTGGCTGCAGGAGTTGCTGTACTTTGCATAGAAATAGATAGGCACATATGATCAATAATTCCCACGTCAAGACATGATGCCGAAATAGTCAGTGATTGGGCAAGTGTGTTTCTTACAAATATATGGTCTATTGTAGTAGCTGTTGTTTCTGTTACTCGAGTTGGGCAATTTATGAATGACTTAAATCCCTGTGCTGAAAGGTAGTTTATATATTGGGTTGTATTTGGACAGTGGTCATCGTTTAAGTCTTGGTTTATGTCTCCTATTTGTACGTCAAAGGAGGTGTTATGTGAAGACAATAATCCATCAAGTACGTTAATAAATCTTGTTACCTTCGAGTTAATATTTCGATAGGAACAAAGTATGCGAAAAATGTCGTTCCCCAATTTAATATTTATGAGGAGGCTCTCATGTTCCTTATTTCCTAATGATGCTATAATCTTATAGTCTAAGTCCTGACGAATAAATAACGCCACTCCCCCTGACCTTCCCCATGACCTTTCTCGCAAGACACCGGTATACCCTGGTAATTTAAATATATTGAATTCTTTTTCTCCGACCCAGGACTCACTAACAACAATTAACTGATAGTCGTTATTTTTACACATTTCAGAAGACAATAAAACTGTTAATTTGTCAAAACTTTTGCGTAGTGATCGCGCATTGCAATAGAAAATATTTAGCTTCATGAAGGTAGTTTAGGAACATGTTGATACATTTGTACGGTAATTTAGCCTACTCTCCTAAGTCGTAATATTAGTGGTGGTGGTCGCCATTGTAGTAGTAGCATCAGCAGCGTCAGCATCTGGTGTCTTCTTTATCGGACTCTTTGGGATATCTTCTATCTTCTGAATACGGAGTTTTTGGCTTTGTTCATCCTCTTTAACTTTTAAAGTAGTTCCATATAAAACAAAGCCCCTTCTTTGTTTCTATATGGGAAGGGGATTCGGTACCTCGCGCCTCAAATTACAATATGTACACTGTACAGTATAGTAACACAGTTTGCCAAATTATTACCGAAAAAATATTTTGCCAACCGGAATTTTATTAAAAAAATTTTACGGTAAAATGGTAAAACCGTAAAAAGTGGCACCCTTAATTCAAATTATATACCGAGGAACATTTCTTCTACCTTATGACATCCCAATTAATGGCTCTATGATCGACATTTTATGAGAAATTTGACTTTTTTTGCACAATGTGTCTTCTTGTGTCTCGTAATGTTTAAAAAAAAATGATTATTGAGTCCCATGTTTTGTGTTTCAGAACCAGAGGCGTCCAAAAGAAATCAAATAATTTTCAAGGTAAGTTTAAAAATTTATTTGTAAATTGTGTCACCAACTAGGGTCAATGAGCTTCAAACGCACTCTCATTTCTAGTTCTTGAATTAAGAAAAATTATCTATTACCTTAGTAATGATAGTACAGGTACTGTAAATCGAAAAGTCGCCTACAAGATGAAAATAATCATTGATTTGTGGTCTGGAGAGAATAAAAGACGAAGGCAAAGAAAACATAAATTGAACGAAATTGGGAATAGGGAGGAAATGCTGGAAATCTTTGAAAATAAGGAGGGACCTGGTAGTTTTCAAAATTGTATCACCAGGAAAATTATCTTGGAAAATTGAAAATGGAGTCACAAATTGAATTATTACTGTAATCAAATTTCGAACCTTGAAACTCTATAGGCCAACAGATCCGTATATAAGGGTATAAGTTGGCAAGAGTTTCATTGTTTTCAGATTGACAAATTTTCTATAACAAGTTTTTTTAGCAGGATATTATAAAATATAATTAATATGACATTAATAATTACAATATAATGTGGAATTTATGTTAAATTATGTTTGGGGTGGGGGACTTATATATATAATTCAATAATATAATTCAATACAATATAATTATATATAATATAATATAAATATCTAGATTATATTAGTTCAGAGACAATCAGACGCCACATTAGACGGTTTTTTGTACAAAATCAAATTTCTCAAATATCGATTATGGAGTCATAAATGAGTAGGTAGTACAAGGACTAAAAGAAATGTTCCTCTCAATTTTAATACAAAGTCGGTACTAACACCGTTTTGCAACAGCTCTTAACGGCGTAGACCTAAACTATCCTTACATTTTTTCGCGTCTTCAAAAACAGCAGCCAAACGGAGTTAGTCCTGGTGACACACTTTGTATTTAAATGAAGAGCAGTACCTTCTATTACTCATTAAATTTATGGTTATTTGATCGATATCTTATGAGAAATTAGACTTTGCCAAAAAACGTGTAGTGGGGGGTGTTTGATTTTCTGTTATTACCTTCAATTTTCATTACTTTTTAGTACTTAGTTTTTACCCATTATTAGAAACATTTCGATGCCCCGGTGATGCCCTCACCTAATGGGTTCATTGTTCAGACTACCAATATACTCCAAGTCAATAAAATAGGTAAAAGACAACTTTGTCTGTTTCAAGGAGGTACTATTTAAGAATTTATAACAAGCTAACAGTTTTGGCACTAGTCCATCGTCAGGCTAAAGAAACACATCACTATACAATTCTGCATGAGACAGTATTATGCAGATGATGAGTGATGACAGTGTAGAATGCGGGCTGATGGGCCGTGGTCGATTTGAAAATAAGTGTGCAATTATACATTTTTAAATTATCCGTCATTACATTTACAATACTTGTACTAGAATGGTATAATGAAAAAACTTTTTAGAGCAGCCTACTATTGTACATATTATTATGACTTTTCCCTCAAAGGCAACTGCACTTAAAACTTTAACGTTTATCTGCAATATTTTACAATTCCGTATATTCCACAGCAGCTTTTATAGAAAATTTATAGGAATGTACTAATGCCAGCGGAAAGTTTACATTGAAAAAGCTCTGAGAGAGCCACTTAGTAAATGCAGAAACCGCTTTACAGTGAATGCGAAAAGTTGAAAGCCGTAGCCGTGCGCTGTTGCAGAATATGTGGAATGGAAAACTATGACTGCTTCAACAATAGGAATGCATGGGGGCAGGCAAGTTTTAATTGACGGTACTTGCACCGAGCGCTGCAGTATTACTTCTCCAGCAATTATCCATCGTTTTCCCGTAAAGACTTCTAGAAATTCTATAAAATTAACGCACTCGTACATTTCTGTTAATGTCCATTTAAGAGAGAACTGGAGGGGAAAAACCTTATGGCTGTTAAAATAAATAAAATTTCCCAAAAACATTGATTGTAGAGGTCTAACGTAACAGGTAAAGTAAATATTTATTACAGTACAAGAAAAAGTACACAATTTTAGCAATAGTGCTTGTGAGGGGCATCGTTAATATTTTCACAAGCTAAATGTCTAAAAGAATGGTTCAGGGCGTAAAAGAAATGTCTACATCTTGATGCACATTATGTGGCCGGCACGAACGTCAATTGGCCACAATTTTGGAACTTGTTTTGTAACAAATATGGAAAAGTGAATAAGACGGTTGGAAGGGGTTGCCAATTTGACGGCTACTCTTTGTGGAACATGAATTAATGGAGAAACATTTCTTCTAAGCAATGAGAGATTTTTATAGCTCTACGAGTACGGTCTAGATTTTCCGTGAAATTGTATTTTATAACAGACAAAAACGCGGGCTGTGTAATTATTAGTATAATTTATTTTAGCATAAATCAAATCTCTTGATGAGCTTTGGCCTGCTCCGTAGCACTTCTCCAGTCGCCTTGTGTTTACGTACTCCCATCTCGCTGAGGTCATGCTTGCTTTTTACGTTTTGTTGAGCATATGGCCCTCTGACATTCTTAGAACGTAGCCCAGTCATCTTAGACGTTGCGCTGTTATAAAACGGACTATGTCTTCTCCATTGAGTATTGCGTCTGTTTGGGTGTAGTTTCTCCGTTTTGGTACAGGGGTCCATAGATTCTCCTTATTGTCTTTATTTACAACACTCGTAGTTTGTTGGCGTCGTTGGCAGTAAGGTTCCAGGTTTCTGAGCCATATTTTGCGATTGTGGGCCTTTTACTTCGTGGCTCCGGATAGCCTTGAATTTAAATAAATCAAATAGCCGAGTAAAATACACATGGTATTTGTCAGCACGTGTACAGGCTTGTGCAGTCCATCGAAATCTGGTTTTGTAAAAACAAATCTCATGTCAAAGTGTGCAAGGCAAGACGAGTCGCTTGAGAACGGGTAGGCTAGCACTTGCCTTATTTCCATCTGACGGGTCTTTTATCGGTCAATTTTGTATGAAAAATAAACATTTGGTACAGCTTACATCGTGTGAATAGGTTCTTAGTGGCAAGCGTAAGAAATAGAATGAATTGGATACTGCTGTTTTTTTAAAATCCAAGACCAACCTAAATTCTGACTTTTTGTTCTATTACCAAGCGTAGTCCAGCGGAGTTAGGGCTTACAATCAACTAGGAACTGGGAAGACCGCCTGTTCTACATGCCCTCCGAAGCATGGCCCGAAAATGTGCAAGTGCGGGACTCGCACCAACAACCTATAGGGTGAAAGTCGGAGCCCGTACTACTACTCCATATGTCCTGACCAACCAAGGGAAGGTTGCTGTTCAACCAGTTACCGGACCACATTAAGAGACTGCGTTCGGAGGCTATGGAGTTCAGGTGAATATTACACACTTACCTGGTGGAGGGTGTGTTTTATTCCCTTGATGAGTTTCTGGGGAATGCGTAAATTAATTTGGCCGATTGTTCTTACAATGAGCCAATTTTATTTCGTTTTGTAAATTTTTATTGTTTATGTTAGTTAAATGTTACATTTTAAGTGTTTTTAGTTTAGTTATAATTTTATTGTATTACTGTATCCAATATAATTCATTCATTCATTCATTCATTCATTATTTCATTCATTAGCGGATGCCGGGGAAAAAGATTTTTATCTAGAAGTACAGTAGATCTTATAAAAAAATGCAGGAATTACAATAGAAAGTACAGAAAAATTGAAGACTTACATATACGTAGGTACAATAGCGTTGCCTATTTTCATTTTGCCGAGAAAACTTGTGACATTTTCAGCGACGCAGCTGCTGACGCTGATTGAATCTTAGCGGCAACTTCTTTAAGTTTTCAATAATTTACGTCAACGCCGTCGCACGCGTAGGAACATTCATCTCTGTCGAAACGGGCTGCGATTTTCATCGGAATAGACGAGGAAAATCGCGACTTGCGATTGCCATATTTATTTTCTCTGAACGGGTGATATTAAGAAAGCTAGCATTTGAAGGTCGGAAAGTTGTAAGTTAAATTAGTGACTAATATTTCTCATCTGCTAGAACTACCAAAATTTTCGGGCCAACTAAAATATCACCAGAGACGTTGCCATAAAGTTTACATGCTGTAGAAATATACACGCACTGCATAAAGCATTATATGCCAATGTTAAGCAAGTAAATATAGCTATTTTATGGCAAATACTACAATTACCGGAAGCCAAAGTCAGTTTTAGAAATTTTCTTTTCATGAGGCCAACCGCTGTTTCAATGAAAATATTTTCATATGTTGATTTAAGCACTAGGGCCAGGGGTATGATAATTACAAAAACTTTCACGGATGGAGTTAATTTAATATATATATATACTGTAGGTATAAATGAATCCCTATTTCCCTTTGTCACGGCATCACGAGTGAACGGCTGGACCGATTTCACAATTTTTGTGTTTTGTTATGTTTGTTATTGTTAGGAGAAGGTTCTTATAAAAGAAAAAAAAATTTAAAAAATTGCGCGGAAAATTAGAAAATTCTATAAATTGAAGTTGTGTCATGCGAGCTGCGTAAAGCCCAATGCGAGGCCCCGAAGGGGCGAGCTCCCGCCCGCCGCTGTTGCAAGGGGGCGGGGCCGCGAAGCGGTCCCAGGCCCCGCTTGTAAATAGATATACCCCATGCATTGGAACATGCCGACCATCCTCCTTACCAAATTCGTATTCTAGCTGTTCACCATATTTTTATAAAAATAAATAAATAAATATTAACTTTTTTGTTTAATTACTAAGTCAACCTAGCGGAGTTACGGCTATAAAGCCCTCTCTTACACTCAACTAGGAAGGCCCGAGACCGCCTGCTTTACATCCCTCCGAAGCATGGCCAGAAAATGTAGCAAGTGTGGGACTCGATCCAACAACCTTTCGGGTGACAATCGGAGTCTGTACCACTACTCTACATCTCCTGACTTTTATGTGATGAAGCAGTAGAGTCGTCAACATCTGCGGTCGACATCAGTGGCAACTGTGACAGTTGCCGCTCTGCGTCTGAGATACAATCTTAGAAGTCTACGCAGAGCCACCGAAGATGATGTCGACCGCAGATATGACGATACGTTTGGAAGTATGTCTTCAGATCGACTATCATCTACCAGCCTGGATTCTACTGCTTTATCACTAAGGGTATTGATGTGTTGCACAAGAAAAAAATGAAAATAAGAACACAATTACAATTTCTTTATTTCCCCCCCAAAAAACACTGTTAGATTAATGCTTATGCTGCAGGGCAAGCAAGGGTTTATAAAGAAAACTCATTTTACTTAAATTTATTGCCGGTTTTCCATCTACATGCTGTGGGTTATTGGTAGCTCAAGCAAATGGGTTGTTATTTCATTCTTCATGAACCTCTGCGTCTATTATTACAGTTATTTTGTAATCAAATTGTCACTCACTGCCCTGGCGGCTGGGGGGAGGGGGTGGGTTCCTAGGCGTTGACATCATAAAACATATTGATTGCGATAGAATTGGCGGGAAATTCACCTCTTTTTGCCTTTATTTTTCTGACTTTTACTTTTACGTCACCTTTGTCCTCAAGGAGAGTCGGCGGCACGGCAGTTGAGATCGTCTTCTCTGTTTATTTGATTATGGAGGATTTTGTGGGATTTTAACTCACGGCAAATACCAGATGGGGGCTTACTGTTATTATATCCAACATATCATACGAATTACTGTTCAGTCGCCACTACGCGCTTCCATCTTCAACCCCGGGGTGGGGGAGGGGGGGGGGTACGAATTCGGGATTTACGTGTCTTTTCCTCTGAAACCATATGAGTCATATTAGTTTATTTACTTGCCTACAGTTAATGCTAATTATTTTTTGACATGTACCAGCATCTGACTAATTTTAATTTCACAATGAGTTACAAGTTTTACAAAGTTACTAATGAGACTATTATATATATAATTTTAATTTCATGAAGTCTTGGCTTAGTAATAAAACAAGAAGGCCATTATTTATTAATTAACTAATTATTGTAATACTGACCAGGTATACGATAGTAGTGCAATTTTATGACCCACGGTACATGCACAATTTGTATAACATGTTTTGATCGCATATGGGCTGCTAAATATTTTATTTTTTACATGAAGTATTGTACTGTATTGAATGAAAATAAATTAAATTAAATGAGAATTCAGCCAACCAGCGCACAGTATGATAGTTGTTAAATTGGAACGCAGAGAGAACACATTTTGGTTTAATATTACATTAATATGTATGCAAGCTTTTACATGGCTCATTGGCTAGGCTAGATCCTTTCATATTATGTACTCTGGATTATGAAAACCCCATAAAATATTATACCCAGCAGGTGAATTCTAATTAGACCAGGCAATAGTTTTATAATTTTAATTAAAATCCAAATGATATTAACATGTATTGATTTCTATAGCCTACGCCAAGCTATTTTGAATTAGCGAAATAATTTGTCAATAACAAGCTTTGTGGTTGTCCGATTAGCCTAAAATGAGGTTTGGTGCGGTAGTGTGTCCACTTATGATTGCATGGATAATCTGTTTCATGAAATGTTAACTGATTTTGGAATTTAGTGCCTTTGATGGGGGAACCGCGCGCATTCAGCGTAGAAATTATGGGTGGACATGGTTTGTAATGGAACAGAATTTGAGTGGCATTTGGATTATACAAGCCTGGTGTGTTCGCACACTGAGAAAAATATTCAATGAAATTAGCTGGAATGGACGAAAAGGTTCAATTTAAAGGGGTTCCTTTTTCGGGTTTAATCCACTTCAATCTACTTATTTGATTTACTGTATTATACTAATCATGCAGCTTCATGAGTACCTACACATTTTAGGTAGAGCTGATCATGTGCCCTGTGACTTGGGGATGCCCTGGTTATGGAAAATATTCAGGAAACTGGAAAATAAAGAATTTGTTATTATTATTGTTACTTTCTTGCACGCTAACCATCGCATCAGTTGTGTAGCCAAAGGGTCTAGACTGACCCCCCCCCCCTGACTCTTCAACTTCTGAACTTCTGAAACTTCAACAAATAATTTAATAACAACACATGATTCCGCTACAGGATCGAGTAATACGAGTTACCTAGTAGCCTACCTGTATAAGTTTAATTATTGTAGGAGTGGGCCGCGAAAGGCCCAAAATTCGCCCATTTTGGACATAAGGCCAATATTCTTTCTTTATAAGCTTCCATATTTTTTCGACATTCTTAAGCTTACAACTTTGAATTAAGGAAGTTTCAGCGCAGCCCCTTCACTTTCAAAACTGCTTATCAAATCTCATTCGGAGAGTTTTGAGCCAGTATAGAACATTTTCATGGAAAGGTTAACATTGTTAAACACAACTCAGCAATAATGCGTTATTCAAAACTATAAATACCGAGACTTGACGAAAGGTTACCCCGAGAAGTTGAATTAGTTAGCTTTCAAGTTATAACTTTGACTAGTACAGGCTTAAATGGTTTTCGCGCTTTGAAGAGGCAATTTATAGAGCCAAAGGCAGAAATTCCTTTTCTTCGACAGCTAGAAACCTCGTCTGATTTATTTTTAAACCTGTCAAAGGCTTCAATAGAAGATAAATGGCTCAACTCATTATGTTGTAAATTCATCTGTCGATTGATTTACGTGTTGCTGCTCACTAAGCTTTCATTAACCTGTTTGACGGTCGCAACATTATTATTCATAGCGAGAACAGTTTATTCAATAACCTCCGTAATTCACTGTAGGTTAATTACAAAGAAAACTTTTGATTTTCTAGCAGGGTTCTATTAGAGAACTGGAATCACATGGACTGCTACCATAGTGAGAAACTGCTGCAATAATACTATAGTCTATAGCCTTAGCCTTACGGCGGATGTTCCTTAACAGTTAACTCACATATGGCTGCGTTAGATTACCCCTATATTAAAAAGCCAATGGCGCTGACTTGACAAAAGTTTTTGATTGCGCTCAGGCATTAAACTATTTCAGCTTATATAATACAAGCGGTTCCCAGCGCAGCCATCGGCTGCTGTCTCCGCCACTTGCGCCTGCCGTGGGCGGCAGCTCGGCCTTCGGTCTCGCGGTCACTGCTCATGTAAATCAGGCGGCAGCTCGGCCTACGGCCTCGCAGTCACTGCTCATGTAAATTAATTGTGGTCACACACAACACACACGTAGCACCAACTGTCGGGATAAACGAAAATTAATGGTAGCGCAGTCTGCCACTAGATGTCAGTTGATGTCGGTTGGTTATGGTAGCGCCAACTGTCGGGATAAACGAAAATTAAATGTAGCGCAGTCTGCCGCTAGATGTCGGTTGATGTCGGCAGTACCAGCAGCCATGTACACGCACCAATGTAAAATATTCCAAAATCAAATTATAAAAACATTCTCCAGTGGACGAAAGTGTTAATCTAAACCATCCTCGAATCTCCTTGAACACACACAACAATATTCATCATAATCGGTCCAGTCGTTTCAGAGGAGGCCCGGAACATACACACGGACAGTCGAAATATATATATATTAAGATATAATGCTGAGTCTGCATAGTGGTTTAATTAGCATAACATTTTCCATACGAATATTAGTTATAGCCCATACCTAATGTGTCAGATAGTGACAAACATACGTATTTTAATTTTTTATTTTTATAAAAAGGTTAATCGCATACAAACAATTTAATGAATGTATCCAATTGACCTCTTCAGTCGCCTCTGTAGGTTAGTACTCGTGTTGAGTTACGACACGTCTTCGATCGCATGGCGTGTAAAGACTCGCACAAGTACAAGCACGCTACCACCTGGCCATCGAAGTCATTATCATCATCCTCATTTATTTTTGTATGCTTCATCTGTGTGGAACATTTCCAAGCACTTACAGTGCTAGGCTGTGGTGGTATGAATTTGATTGAATTTAGCCTGCAAGATGTTGGGGTCACTCAGGCCTGTGGCGTATATATAAAATATTCACGGGGGGGGGGGGGGGCGCAGATAAGATTGCCTCTATCTATCAACTTCTTGCTGCGGGCAGAGGACCAAGACGACGTTGAATTCTACCAACCAAACCGCTTACCGCTCACTGTTGACCCGAACATCTATTCTAAATTCTAACTGGCAAATTATCCATAACAGCAACAACTGGCATTGCTTAATTTGGTCTTATATTCTTCCGTTTCAGGAGGGACCCATAGACACACCTATGGCTCAGCCCCATCCCTTGAAAATTGTGAGTGTTTGAGAGTCATACAAGTTCGAAAAATTAAATTACTCGTGACTTCCTGCAGCCTGATCGAGGCGATTATAATACCGGTATTTATTTAATCCCCTGGTATTAAAAATGTAAAAAAGATAATTTTATAATGGAAAGTGCTATTCAAAATTTGTTTGTTTACAGTTATAATCCTAGGGTATTTATTTAACCCCGGTATTATAATCGTCTCGATCAGGCTGCTGGTCATTTTAATAAACAAAGCTGTGTGTTTTAGCAAAACTTGTTTACAATTACTGTAACTAGAATTAGTTAAACCCACATAATCGTTAAAAAAATCAACTTTGAAACCCACTGGTGTTAGTATAAAATATAATATAAAGTATAATAATATACTAACACCAGTGGCTTTCTTAGACAAAGTCAATTTTAACGATTATTTCGAGTTTACTAATTCTAGTGATAGTAGTTATAAGTTTTGCTAAAACACTAAGTTTTTTTTTTGTTCATACAAGTAAAAGTCGGCGCCGTTGTTTCGAGCCCGTTGATCGTGGATAGTGTGATCTAAATTAGGCCTAATTTTCCTTCGATTGGATCATTTAACAATAACTACTTTAGGAGCACCACCACAAATACAACAGCATCATAATCTCGGAATCTCATAATAACTGTAATCTCATAGTCGGAAAAAATGCCGTTTGCCCCTTCTTCAATTGACACGTTTAGGATGAGATAGGAAATAGGAATATCTCATCATTATTTCTCAGTAATCGCCACTGCCGGAAAAATCCTTGACACTCTTCATTATTAATCTACCGAGCTTAATAATTTAAATTTTTATCAGGACCACCCAGCTTAAATAAGAGCCCTTCTTTTGTAAAGTTGCTGACAGTTGCGGCTTTTATGATCCTCGCGTCCTCAATTTTCGTTGTCCTTTTTATTTTATTTTGGTTTTTGCCGCTGTCTTGTGGTGAAATTAAAGGTTTTTACTTATGAATGTCATCTAATTCTATTTGTAATAGTCCATCATTTTATTCATTTTCGGAGTTTCTCTCTAAAAAATTAAAAAGATAAATCTCGAGCCCAATAGGGGCACTCACACTCCTGCGGTAAAGTGGTTATAGATGAGGAAAATAGATATTTAAATAAAAAGTGCATACAGTATGTGAAGGATATAGCGGCTAATTACAAAAATGCCATGCTATTTTATGTTCATTTATTTAACATTTTTATTTCAATTATCACAGAATTGTCCCAAAGGTTAATGAGGTCCACTAATGTTTTCATAGCCGACCAATTGAGTCAAAAGATTTCTCTGTACTAATTCATGGAATCCCGTCTGCGAGGGTAATATTGCATTTATTATGATATTGAAGAATTCTGAGAATCCTGAATAAAGGAATTAGCGTAAGAGAATATGGTAGCATAACAAAATATGATAGGTATATCCACCCACTAAATCCGATACGATACGTATTTTTCTTCTTCTTTTTCAGCCTTTGGACGTGCCCTGTGGCCATCCTGAAATCAAATCATATGATATTAAGTTGCCGATAACTAGTTCATGGGTCATACCATATAAATTTTTTAATTATCTCCAACGGCAAGAGACACGGTATTTTTATTACTTTAGGCGAAAATGATGAAAAATGAGTGGCGTAGTCATTCAATAATAATTAGACTAGTTACCTGCAACTTTAAATAATTAAAATTAAAAATAATATATAATAACATTAAAAAAGGATCGTGTAAATACGGTACTTATATTTTTTCTAGCTATTATATCTTCGTAGGTAATAAAAAATGTTCGCAGCTAAATGGAGCAATTTATATAATAATTTCTGGTGCTTAACTTATAAGTTACCCCTTCTTAAAATGAATGTAGAGTTATAATATATAAGCGGAGGTTAAAAGTGTGGTTTCCGGGAATATTCAAACCAAACTTTCAACATACTTAATATGCATTTTATGCAGAAAATAGATTGTTGGATGAAGTTCGACAGAGAAACATTGATGTCAATTTGCATGGTTTAATGCTGATTAAGCTAATTTTTTTTTAAATGATAAAATTTACCCTGTTAGCGATGTGAATGGTGTAAGTTAGGTATTGAAATTGCTTTGAATATTTCACATTTCAATCAACAATTAATTATCATATGATACATCATTGTAGCAGAGTGCCAATTGTGGTAGAATTTTGCGCATTACTACGCTAGCATAGATTTTCCCGCGAAATCCTTTATCACAGCTGCGTTGTACGCCCTATGATTTTCCAAATTTCTCTGGGCATGTGCAAAATGAATGGCCTGATTTGGGGAGAGCGGTCACCCTCATATTTTATGTGAGCCCTTGGCATTTTATCTCAGCGAAGACGAGGACGCCGAGCTTTCCGGAGAATCTATACTTCTACCACAGGACAGCTGGCTCTATGCCAAAGTAATTGGGGCGATATAACAGAACTAGGTTTTAATTTTGAGTGTCATGTTACTATTGTATTGTATAGAAAAACTATTAGACACTATACCCAATGTAGGCACACCAAATTTGAACATCATGTTGAAAGGCTTTACTTTTAAGTTAAAGCAAGGCCGTAGCCAAGGGGGGGGGGGTTCATTGGGGTTTAACCCCCCCCCCCCCCTGAAATAAAATGGCTTGACACTAGATAGAATCGGATTTTGTGAGGGAAAATAAAAACTACTAGGTAATATCCAAAGACATTTGTGAAATCCCCCCCCCCCGAAATAAAATCCTGGCTACGGCCTTGAGTTAAGGGGATAAAATGCCCTCTACCTAGCTTTTGAAAGCGCATTGTTTCATCTTGAAACTCATTCATATACTTGATAAATAAATAAAAAGTTAATAGATATATAAATATAAATAAATAGCGATTAATATGCCAACAACAGATTAATCAGATCCACAACGATGGCATTTACATTAATTATCACATCACAATTTACAACTTAAAATTATTGAACAATTACATTAAAGGTAGGTAGGCTATTAAAGCGCTAAGCAATCGTCGGATTCATAGAACCCTAAAAACAAATTTTAAAAAGAGGTAGGTTGGAAAAGGGGTCTAGATCACCATATCCGTTAATTGTTCTTAAAATTTTAGACAGTGGAGCCTTGGACAGTGAATCACCCACAGAGTTCTTAATATTTTGTTCCCCACATTTACTCTGAGATAAGTGAACCCTTTCAAGATGACTGCCTAAACGTTAAATATCGACAAGTTGAAGAGAGGGTTTTATAATATTGTTTTGTAATACATCAGGTAGTCTGTTTCCTGTATTTTAAGCACCATCTAACAATTTTGTCGACGTTGTGGGGCTTCTCGTCAGCCAGCTAGCCAGCCACACCCGTGATTTTTAGACGAAACCAGGTCAAGTCACCTTTTGCTCTGCCGGGCAGGTCTCTGATTTATTGCCGGGCACCCTTGTCTCTTGACTTTTCGAAAAAAAACTCCAGTGCAGCGGGATTATTGGTGGCGGGGGTGAATTGATGGGGTCGGATGCAGTTGACTGCACTCACCTGGATGAATTACTGACGGTTTCAGATTCATCAGTCTGATGCAGCTATTGCCAACTTTCCAGGTTCATTAAGGTTCGATAAATTGGTTAATTGGACGCCCATCTCGTTTACGAAGTTATTACTGTTTCAGTATCAAATGGCAGCTTTAACTTTGTTTTCGAATATATTCCTGTTTTGAACGTACTGTCAGTGGGTAATGCGTATTGATTACCTACCTACCATGGGAGTATGGTGATTGGTTGTAATTAGTAATTTTACAAATTTTTGGTATTTATAGCAATTTGTGCTTCATATACGTAATTAAATGATATGAATTGATATGAATTGTTAGCATCCTGTTAGCAACTGTTAGCTGCTGTTGGGGATTGCTAAACTATTTATTGTATCGCAGGATTGAGGGTGCAATATCATAAGTCATGTTTCAATCAATGAATACAACAATTATATTAAATGTAAAATAACAAGACACACACCAATAGGAGACAGCCGGTGCCCGACACTTTATAATTATACAGACAAATACTATAAGTTATTTAAGTCCCTTAATATAAAATCGACTCCTTGAATCCTGAGAGGTTCCTCCTTCTGTCCCTTTCGTCTTCAGTCTGCCCTCCAAAGCCCCTCTGGGGTCAATTTAATACCTCGGTCGTCGATGTCACCTAAATGGCTGTCTGGTCTCGCGCCACACGCTTTCACGGAAAACCGTCAGCAGTTTTGGGCTGGGACCAGACAGGCACTCAGCAAAATTCGCCGCCGGGTCGTCCATAAGTATGGCTAGAATATAGATCCAAATGGCGACGACCCTCTGACAATATTGAGCTTCGATTAAGTAAAATAAAGGCAAGTCCCAAGTTTTTATTTGATGTCGCAACTAAAAAACTGCCATTTTGGCTACTTTACGATATCTCTGACTTTATTAGTTATTAAATACACAACTTTGGGAACTTTGGACACCTGCGAAGCTATATGGACGGAAAACAGTCCGGCTCTCGTCATTAGCAGAGGTTCACCAGATCATGTGTTGTATTGGGCTGCATGAAAGCTGAAGGCGGAAGCGTAATGCTATGGTGTAATTAAAAAAACTAAAAAAACTTTGGGAGCTCAATGCTTAAAACTGAACGTTTTCAATTGTTTTTTTACGCATTTGCCGCCTGCAGTTGTTTGTGTTGGAGAGACTGGAAATGGTTCTGACTCGGAATAATTGAATATCGGTGATGCCTTGAGTTGCCTCATTGATGTGCCTGTTGCTGCAGTTTATTGAAATTACTTGAATTTATTAAATTTACCTTTGAATCATTTTTAGGCATTTGGTAGGTTTAGTTAATGTTATTTTACAAATAAAAGAAGATGAAGAGGCAATTTAGTGCAACGCAGTATTTCCCATAATTCGAATCCACTGGCGTAAATTCCCACAATTTCTGGGGGGGGGGGGGCTTTAGGACCCCACGACCTCGTTCCCCCGGAGAAAAAAAATCGATAAATGGGCCCAAATTAGTGAGGTTTTACGCATTTTGTTAGCAGTACAGTTGTGATTTTATAGACGAATAAACCTACCACTGAGGGGGGCCCGGGGGTCTCCCCCGAAGAAAAATGTTGAAAAAATAGGTCTGAAAAATTGGGGTATTAAGCGTTTTGAGTAATATATTTTTGTGAAAGTACTGATTTTTTCATGATGTCTTTCATGTGAAATAAGTATACTAAGAATTAATTTCCCTTTTGTTATTGTGGATGCAATATGCTTTTCGCATCCATAACGTCTTTGTCACTAGATTGTCACTAGAAGGGCAGGACCCCCCTATTTACGCCAATGTTTGCAAGTAGTATTACAATTAAAATATTATAACGACGATGAGGAGGGCCCGGGGGTCTCCCCGGAGAAAAAATAGGAAAAAATAGCTCTGAAGTATTTGGGTTTTAAGCATTTTCAGTAACATATTTTTTGTGAAAGTACTTGGTCAACATGTTGATTTCTTTTCATGTAAAATAAGCATACTAAAAATTAATTTTCTTTCATTATTGAGGATACTATGCCTTTAGCCTCCATAATGTCTTTGTCACCAAAAATCCTGGGGGGGCTACAAGTGGACCTGGGGGGGGGGGCTAAGCCCCCCCAGGACCCCCCTATTTACGCCAATGTTCGAATCATGCCATGAGACTCAAATATCATCTTTTTATCTATTGTATCGTCTTCTTATGTTTCTTTGCACAAAGTAACTAGTAGTAGTAGTAACAATTGAAAAATCGCGTTCTGCACCATTTATCTCAGAGATGAAGTTAGATTGATCTCGATTGAAAAGTTAAATTGAACTATTCAATGACAACAATTATTCTGCAAACCCGATTCATCTGTAAATTGAGAAGCTCGTAAGTTAAATAATACTAATGAGAAAATCCAAGCACGCCAAGCTTATAAGTTTTGAAGTTCATACAAAACATGACCTAAGCTCTCTCTCTCTCCTTGAGTTTATTGTATAATTATCTACGTTTCGTAAACTTTTACATTTTGCGGAGTTTTGTCTCATAAATAAACAAACAGAAAAGTTATCATAATTAGTAACATAATATTTGAATCTGGCTATATTAGTGAATGTTATTTTCACATTGTGGGGCCGTCATTGTCATTGGATTTTTTGATTACTTTTGAATTATACTTTAGACTTGAGTGACAATATTAATTAGGAGCTATATTAGTAGTAAAATTATTAATTCATCATTTGAGTTTTATCTTCCTAGACAAGGCAGTCGCGATTTGCTGACGTCTTTTCTATTGTAGGAGGGCTTGATGAATGATTGGTGCAAACAGAGTCTACTCTGGAAGATTTCTATGATCTGGCGTGTCTAGGGAATAATCGTGTGATTTATTTCACGCTAGCTTCCGAAATCGTCAAGAAGTCTTCTGCTAGACCTATGGCTACAATGGAAAAGACGGTGTATCGCGACTGCGTGAATCGTCCACGTGCAGCGGGCCTTAGTATTTTTTCCTGCGCTGTGAAAATAAATAAATAAATATAGACTTTTTTTGTTCTATTACTAAGCCAACCTAGCGGAGTTAGGGCTATAAGCCCTCTCTTACACTCCACTAGGAAAGCCCGGAACCGCCTGCTTTCCATGCCCTCCAAAGCATGGCCAGAAAATATAGCAAGTGTGGGACTCGAACCAACAACCTTTCGGGTGAAAGTTGGAGTCCATTCCACTACTTTACATGTCCTGATTTAGTTGCTTAGTGGAACGAAAGTATCAAATCTAACTTGTTTTTTGGTTCTTTATTATTCATTAAAAAGTTCATATAAGGCCAAAAGGGTGCTAAGCAAACGGTGATTTTCCCATGTAATATTTCCAAAAAAAGACAAAGTTAAGGGGATTGCTTACTTGAGTGGGTTATGCGTATTGGGCGCGAAAAAAGCATAGACCAGCTTCCCCGACAAGTGTGGGAGCACGAAATTTTCTAGACAAACAACATTATCCATACGATATAATAAGATTCCGGAACACAGGTAAAAAATTTATCAACCAGATGTTTTGTCAAATTAGCCCTCCCAGCCTGTTTGACACTCAAGGTGTTCAGCGAGTAAAGAGGATTCTAAACAGGCATATAATAAATAAATATACATAATAACATATAATAAATAAATAAGATATCCGAAATTGACAAAACTAAAGAACTTGGGAGGGGTTGACATGAGAATTAAATGATTTTTAACTTTTTGAACGGGACATGGCTGGTTACAGAGTATACTTATATGAAATAACATGGCATTAATCGTAAGAGCAAAACCCTACTACACGTTTTTTGTGCAATGTAAATTTTCTCATAGAATAAAGATCGTAGAGTAGAAGGAATAGATGAAATGCTTCTTTACTATGGTAAATGCGAGGAATGTGACGCACCTTTTGCAATTTTGAAATTCTTCAGACTTCTATCAATTATTCTTAACTCACCTATTTTTTTTATTACTTTGTCACTTCTCTGGTGATAATTTCCAATAATTTTAGGAAGTTGTAAAGGGTGTTCATTGTTCTTACCGATTTTGTTTCCCGAAAAGTTTGCAGTTGCATCGCATCCAAATCCAAATACAGTGGGGGATATGAGATATATGACGCATGAGGTAGAAGAATATTGCTTATGAAAATTTATATTTAATTTTACAAATATATGTAAGCCTATATAACATATTATAAGAAATTGAATAAAAAATTACTTCGTGATAACATTGTATTAATCTACCTACACCTACTCGAATGCTAAAAATGTACTGTAGGCTTACTATAAAACGGGGTAGAGCCTGATATTCAAATAAAGCAACCGAAACCATTATTGTTTTCAAAGCCACACAGCAAACAGGGGTGAGTTGTTGCTTACAATGCAATGGTACAAAATTTTAATTCTGAGTAAAGTTTTGGAGCGAATTGTAAATTATAGCTATAACAAGGAGCAGATGTTTCACTTCGTGCTGATTAGGGAGCAAAGAATCGGCAAAACTTCCGGCTTTTGGTGTCTATCTCAGAAAATTATGATCAACTTTAAAGTGGAGTGACTTAATTGTCTCTCTCTGCAGTAAACTTCCAAAAACTGTTTTCTCGCACGCAATTCTGTCTTGAATCCTTGATTCAGATTGTGCTTAAAATATTATGTGTTTCCTATAACGTTTACCCATGCAAACATTATCTCGTATACCTGTGATGAGTTACGTCAGGTCTCCTAACGCTTGGTGTGTAGAACCTAGCACAATTATTGTACTTTACACCTGACTGAATTGAATTGCAACCTTAAGAGCAAATCGGGCAAATCGAGCAAACAGTTTTTTGCATAAAGTAACATGTCCCATGACATATATATCAGAGACCCATAAATAAGTACTATAACAAGTAGAAGAAGGGCTCCTCTACATTTTAATACATGGCAATGTGGCCAACGTGAAAAAATTGCAGATTAGGTTCTCGCCTTGAAAAACGGTGTTATTATATTTATTAAAATGTAGGGGAGCATTTATTCTGCTTCTTTTACTACTCATTTATGGTTCTATGCATGAAATTTTAGAGGATATATAAAAACTGTGCTTGGTGGGGCTCGAACCCATGATCTACGCCTAACCAGGGCGGCAGGGTTCGAGTCCCGTCAAGCCCAGTTTTTATATATATCCTCTAAAATTTCGTTTATAACGTGGAGGTTGCCTCTTCAACCAAAAGTTAATTTAATATCAGTATAATATACCCCATATAACTTAATATAATATGGTTCTATCCTTGAACAGATTTACATTTTAATGGACTTTTAGGTCTTTTTGCAAATGAATTATTTTTATTTTATTTATATCTTACGAGAAATTTGGCTTTGTACCAAAAACCTACTGGGGTGTTCGATTGTCATTTTTTAACCTTAACTCGATGTATTACCCCCCCCCCCCCCACATCATTTCACGATTTTGCTGGTTCTTAAATTTAATCTATCAGTTGCGGAGTCATCATTAATGTCTGAAAAGGCGCATTGCAATATTTTGGTAGTAAAAGTACAAAATGGGAGGAACGTGTTCCAAATAGGAAGCGGCCTATCTGGAACTTTCGCTGAGATTATGATGCTGTTTGTGATGATATGTTATGGTCTTGTTATTGCTAGTATAACTTTATATTTTCATGAGATTTTCTTAAAAACAAAACAACGCCCTCTGAGTCTGTTCGTCTGGTACTAAAAAAAATGCATGAATAGGAACGTATGGTTGAATCTGGTTTAAGCGTCATTGTCAGATTTGAGGCCAAAGTATTGATTTACATCAAAACTCTCAACTACTGATCCAATCTTAAAACTAACTAATGCGATCTACTCCAGTCTTGAAAGTGAAAAGAACCCAATTGCTATCTTCTTAGACCTTCAAAAGGCTTTCGATGTGGTTAACCACAATATCCTATTGAAAAAACTTAGAAATGAATTTGGAATATCTGGAACAGTACTTAAGCTTTTTGAAAGCTATTTAGATGACAGGTATCAGTGTGTACGGATTGGAGAAGTTATTAGCGGTTATGAAAAAGTATGTTGTGGAGTACCGCAAGGAACAGCTTAGTGCTTGGCCCAATTCTTTTTATACTATATATAATTAGCCTTAAATATTTGCCTTTGTTAGGGCAATTATTTTGCTATGCTGATGATACTGTAATTTTTTGTACTGGAAAAACATGGAATGAATCTTTCTTTAACGCAAATCATGACTTAAATATAATTAATAAATGGCTGTCATATAACAAATTAGTGCTCAATGTTGAGAAGACAAATTTCGTATGTTTCAGCTACACTAAAACGAGGCAGCCTTCAACTGATACATGAGCCTGACTGTTTAGGGGTAGAATGTAACTGTTCGTCTATTACTAGAGTAAAATCAGTAAAATATTTAGGAATGTTAATTGACCAACATATAACATGGTCCGAACATGTAAGGCAAACGTCTATGCGACTTAGAAGAACGATATACATTTTTAGACGATTGAGAAATGTTCTGAATGTTCATCTACTACGTATGATATTTTTCGCCATCACTCAGCCAATTGTAAACTACGGCATATGTGCGTGGGGAGGGACCTTTGGATCACTTATTAATAAAGTAAATATGTCCCTGAACATTATCCTACGAGTAATGCTAAACAAAAGCAGAAGAGAACATGCCCAACCCTTATATAGTCAATTACAAATTCCGTCAGTTTACCATACCTACACCTGGGAAATGTTAAAATTGGTCCACAATAATAAAATTTGCCTACCACCAGCCTCCGTTAAATACTACAACACAAGATCAGTACAGAACATTAGTTATTTCCCAAACATCACCAAAAGCCGCACGACTTTCTCGCCTGTTTTCTTGTCAACGAAAATTATAAATGCTCTCCCCACTCATATTACAGATTTACTAAGAAAAAAAGATTTTTTACCATCAACAAAGAACAGGCTCAATAATTAGGAAATAACATTTCTTAAATCACTATTAAATGAATAAATCGGTATACCTAAGTAAAAAATTAATAAGTACTAAATTACCATATAAGTAAGTATGTAAAATAACTTATTGTGATGTGATCCAAAGGCCTGGTTCCTCCACGTGCACATGTATTGCATATACATATACGTGGTGTGGAATGTGTTTTTTGACAATTTGTATTCTTACTGGTTTAATATAATTTACTTTACTTTACTTTACATAGAAGAGAAACCAATACGAAGGCAACTAAATCGAAACTAAAACAGTCGAATAAAATCTAAAAATTTTGGCCTCAAATTTTACACCAATGCATTGTTCCGATTCATCCATGCACCCGTTTTTATGGTAATACAATAGTGGTCCGTCCGGCCGTGTGGATCGGCAAACTGCTATTGGGAGCGCAGAGGGCACTAGACAGCGAGGTTGCCCAGGGACCGTCTAAAACTGTTTTCCTCTAATCTGTTTTATCTTTATAGTAAATGGTAAACAATAACATGGTACACGGTATAGTAAGCATGTGCTAGGGATTAGAAAATGTTGGATTTACTTTTTTTTTTAAAACAACTGATGCATGGGGGTCAGTTGTGGAGCGTGTATATAAGGCGGTCAATGCCGCATGACACTCAACAAATCCTTCGAATGTATTAAGAGCTTCGTCGAAATCTATAGGAAGCCGTGAGCAAATAAGATTGTATGAGCATGTCTAAGAAAATTAAGAATCTCGTCACGTTAGAATTCAAATGTTTCCTTTTTTGTTTTCAAATGTTTACTTTTTAAGAGAATAGAAGTAATAGAACATGCTATATAAAGTGATGATTGTTTTATTTTTTTTAAACTTAAATATATATTTACAAGCATTATCTACACTCGCAAATTATCCTATGCTCCGCCACTGATGGGGGTCAAGGCTACTGGAGTTCTATTAGTAATTACTTGCTCAATGATGGGGAACGGTGATGTGTCTGTTTGAAAAAATTCCATATGTAAAATAAATAATAATAATAATTGTTTCATATGCTGCGTAATAAAAGGGAAAGGCAACTCATTGCGAAAATTCATCATCATCCACTGCACGATTACTTTAACGCCGCTAGTGACTCAGCAAATCTTACCCTTTTATATCCTTAAAGTAAAATTATCGGTTGTAAAAAATAAAATACGTAAATTTTATTTTCTAAACCATCCTATATCACACCATTGAAACCACAAACAATCAAATAGTTTCTCCTGCGGGATACAGTCCACGAAAAGTGCATTGTAAATGTATATGGGTGCAACGACAGCAGTGTGCTGCTTGTATTGATTGCTACCCTATTCCATTGTTGCAGCTGAAACATAGCAATAGTCTGAAAATAGAATGCCCGTGTCCTGTCACCCGAGGGGGGAGGGGGCCGATGGTGGGGGAGGGGATTTAGATTGAACATTGGGGAACCTCGCATGGCCATCCGTCTCTCTACCACCTCCTATAAACTGGGAACCGTTTTGCATCGTAAATTTTTATTTGCTTTCATATTTGATAGGACATGGTCGACATGGTTGTGCAAATGGTGTTTCAAGGAAGTTTATTGCTAATTTGGAGCCGTGACGCCTCACTCTCTCCCTTTAATCCATATTTAAAATTTGCCCTGCCGGTTTATCGGGGCGAGACCCATACGTCGGAATGCGTCAACGCCCAATGAGGGTTTTACATGCCATACATTTTATACGGGCGATGTGAAATATCTTAAATATTCCATGGCATTAGTATGTGCCAGGAGACAGTTTTATGTCCTTTAAATTTGAATGGGCTGAGTGTTAGGGGAGCCATCTTAAATATTTAAGGTAGAAGAAGGTTGATGGGTCTCTCACCTGACGAGAATGGCATGAATTAGTTCCCCTCCAACACAAATATTTTTGAACCAGAAAACTCTGATGAAAATCTGGAAATTACTTCTTATAATTATTTAATTATTGTCACAAGTAAGAGGGGGGGGGGGGGGTTCGAAGAATGCGGATTTATTGAGAAGCATTCCCAGGCTTAGAGTACCTAATGGTAAATAATCATAAATATCTCATGCTATTATTTTTAATTATTTATTATTGGAGGAATAAACAATTTCCATTTCATTTCGGTTAACGAGAATACCTAACCTAGCCAATGCTGGCGTATTTTGAAGTCATTGGTACAGCTTGTGCAAACACAGTCCATCTTGTTGGAAATAACTTGACTTGTGGTAACCTGCAATTTGAACTTTTCTGCTATGTCTATCGAATGGTGGGTTTCAATGACAGTGTACATGTTAGAGATTGCCTTAATCTGCCAGAAAACCAACACATGCGTGTCTGAAGGGATTTGGTAATTACATTGTGTGAGGCAGTTGCGCCAGGACCCATTACACCCACTTCTCTTCTTTTTACCGGGGGATAATGTTGCTCGCGGCCGTGATTCGTCACACGTGTCCTCTGGGTAATGCAAAACGAGCAACCACGATTCGTCTTCTAACGAGATGACCACATGATTTTGCGAAAAAAATGACCCTCGTCAGGGGGCGTTGGCTAGTAAGTTAATTCTATTTACCATTCAGTATTCTGATGATGGTTACGCCACTACCGTTGCATTTCGTTATTTCAGTGCTGTTTAATTTCCTTAGAATGGTAAAGAAAGAAAGAAAATTGTCTTTAGTTTCAAAACGGGGCGAATTTTGAGCCTTTCGGCCCACTCTTGCAACTAATCCATAATAATTAATACAATTTACAAATTAAATTAAATTACAATTTAGCTGAAAATAAGTAACAAATTAAATCTACCATTTACACACGAAGCATTTATACGCCATACATACCCATAGAATAGTCGTGACAACCACCCTTAATCTTCTTTAAACTTTTTTTTATTTCTGATGGAGTCCAGCAGAGAGTTCCAAAGCCTCACCAGGTCAGTGGTAGTACTGCCACCTGATTTGATGTCAGACCTTAAGGCGGCAAATCTCCGACCTCGTTTTTCATAATGCACGTGACATTGACGTGGTAGCAGACATCATTAATAAGTCTCTACCATGTTGGACACCTGCTGCAACGTGGATGTGAGTGACCACTCGGTGTAGGGCGCAAGACCTCTGGGACGACCAAGGATGTCTTAGAAACAAAAAGGTGGGAGGACTTCAAGACTCTTCGTCTGTCAGCAAAAGAAACACCAGACCGTAACACGTGCCACGGATCCCTGGGGTGGGATAAGACGCCGTTAAAGTAAAATTCTAATAATATATATACTAATACAATATATTATAGATTGCATAAAATACAAAGTATAATAATAGATAGTAATAATTAATATGAATAGCCTATGTCCAAAAGTAATATCAAAATACCTTATATTTTATACAGCATGTCTTTGCTTGCATTCGCATAAATGCAGTCTTAAACGCGAAAATAATATCAAAAACTACATAGCTCACAGTCAATATGAATAATATCTCATTCGTTTTATTTTTTCACAAGCTCGTCTACAATACAATAATTTCACCATTTATGCTCCAGCGATTACCTTGACAAGAATTTAACTTTACAGCTACAAGGTGAAATTAGATTTTCGTTCTAAGAACGTCGCAACCAATACAATTTTTCCCAAGTTTTCCGCATATCTGCTCCTTTATTACCGCAGTATTCAGTCTAGTCACGTGGATATGATAAAAGTGATTTACTGTTTATGAGTGTTCATACGGAAAACTATACGAAGATTGTCGTTATTTTGATCTACAGTGAAAATGCTGTATACTCTATGATTGAGCACTAGTATATATAATACTCGGAGAGCGCGTTATGTCTTATTGGAAAGTGTAAGTTTTCTAATATTTCCTTTTGCTTTATATTAACTGTTGAGATGTCTGCGAATGTAAATTTTATTGCAGGCACTAGATTATATTTTTACTCTTCTTTAATATTTACGGACGAATATGAAATATTATGTATCATAAGATGGTCATATTTTATAGAAACGGTAAATTTAATGACATTCAGAAGAGTAATAATTTTATATTAAATTCCGTATAACGAGAAAATATCAACGTAAATTGATAGGTAAAACAAAAGCTTTTACTGTTACGTTATTACACCGTTTAACTGACATAAATGTTGTTGATTATTATAATGTAGATAGTACTGTACGAGCATGAATGTTCCATAGACCCATATGCAGCATATTGTAGTAGTATATAGGCTTGTCATAGGAGGTTTTGATCGTGCTAACTGTTGTAGACAGTTTTTTATGCTTGAATAAAATTAAGTTTATATAAGTTTATAAGCTTTTCTTTAAATGTTAATATTTTTAGTTGCAGATAAATAGTTTACGCGTCATACCATATAAAAATTTTAATGATTGTGCCATCTGAATTTCCATAATTTTCTCCAACAGTAAAAGAAACTCATTTTTTAATGGGGGCGAAAATTTTGAAAAATGAGTGGGACAATCATTAAAAATTATCTGCAAATTAAAATAGCCTAATATTACATTTTTTTAAATGCATACCGAATGTAACCTATATTTTGTCTTTTCCTCTTAAAATGGCTTAAATAATTCCAGGGGTAAGTTATTGTTTATGCGCCAAAAATTGTTTTAAATTACCAAATTATACACGTAATAACTACTCCCGCGTGTCTGACACAAAAAAAAAAATACAACACTCCTGATTCAGTTAGCAAAGCGGATTTTTAAAATATCGTATAAGCAGAATATCAGTGAGATTAAAAAACTTCAGGCAGAACAGTGATAAAGCTGGTTTATCAGAATGCATGTTTCTTTTTTTTAAAGCCCAGCTGCTGCGTCAGCCAGTTTGCACATAAATTGAAAATCTCACAGGACAATCCTGTTTGGAAAAACTCATCAGCTGTGACCGGCGCAAAACTCTTGGAATTCCGTAAAAGGGACTTTCCGAGATTTCCGACAAAGACCACCAGATTACTTTTTCGAAAAAAAGGTAGCCGTGCACAAATATATGAGATTCCCTCTCATCCCTGTACACACGGTAGTTGCCCCTTGAGCCCTGGCTCCTCCTTATCGCGTCTTCCGAGCCTTTTTCTACCCTGCCCCTAGGCCTTAGGGGAACTTCGAACGGATAAATATGCCTACGAATCAGGTACGGGGCAGAAATCTGTAATCACGTTTTGGTCTTTACGGCCCTGATATTGTTTCTCTTGAATCCTTTGACGTTTTTCCTTGTAGCAGTTCGGCATCATTGTATTTTATATGGCGGTTTTGTTTTTCTTCAATTTTCTCAGCGCTTCGTTTCACGCTTCGAGTTTTGGGCCTTAAGATTTGAACAGAACACTTTTTCTCAGTGGGAAACATAGCCTATAGCTATTTTTCTTTTTCTCCTTCATCTACTTCACAGCCGGTACTCCCCTGCGCTGAAGCCATACATTAACAGAAAATTACAATTTTTAGGTACTTGTGTAGTCAGGTAAACAGTAGCCAATGTAGTTCTGCGTTTTTTAGATTACTCCGTACAAAATGCTAGTACGAGCTCACCGCATGATAAACTGTAAACTTATTTATCAACAGAAGAAACATTAGAAGGCAGTTTTAGCATTTAGATAGGCTAGCGCTTACTAAATAAATCATACATTTTGTTCGGATAATTACGACAGAACAGCTAAGGCCACTAATTATTTGTGGGGAGCATGTATGCAAAAGGCGATTTGCCACAAAAAATATTTTTTGAGTTGGTGGTATCACTGTAATCGTCGCATTGACTGCTAAAAAATAGAAATCTTAGTTTGAAGAAAAACGTGTATGGTATCAAAGGATATTAATTATAAAATATTACAACCCATAACGTAGAAGCAGTGAGATTTTAAACGCTTTTAGTCTCTCCTGCATTTACAGTTTCAAGTGACAAATCAAGTGACAGATATACTTCCGAGGGCATGTAAAGTATGTGGTCCAGGGTCTTCCTAGTTGAGTGTAAGAGAAGGCTTTATAGCCCTAACTCCAATAGGTTGGATTAGTAATAGAACAAAAAATTCAATCATATCTATTTATTTATTTGTTGGAATTGGCTTTTGCATAAATGCGCCCCATCTATCTCGGCACACCCTTGTCTTTCACTAAAAAATATAGGCTACTAGTACAAGTAACTAGTATGCATGCGTACCGCATATAGACTATTTTTTGAATGAAAACATGACATGGTGGTGGTATAAGTCAAACTATAATCTTAAGCCAACGACTCCTGTTCGATTAGCAATTGAACGAAACGAAACACTTATTTTGCTTGAATACACATAAATGCAGCGTTGCATTTCCTTCATTGTTTGCTGGTGATCAGACACAATCCGTATTGTAGCTAGTGAAAAGTGACTCAGGAGTCAGTGTATAATCTTCACAAAATAGGACAAATCCGTATTCCGTGTTGATGAGATTGTATGGAACTCCCTACAGACTGGACTGCTCAGCATTCCAGCAAATGTCCCGCTCGCAGTATAAGTAGATTCCCCATGAGCCTGGGTCCTAACCCGACCCCTTCAATTTCCAGTAATGGAACGCATCACACTGATCAACCAGGAGCGTTACGCTTTGTTATTTTGTTCTCTTTCACTCTGAAATTCAAAATAGCTTGATATTGATGTTTGATTTCATTTCATTACATTTAATATTATGTGACTAACTGAAGTGCTTGTTCCAGTTAAAAATTAGTTTTTAATATTTTGCTACATGTTCTTCCGTGTACATTTCAGCCGTGTGACCTATTGTTCCACCTCCTAAGTATTACCCCTACTTTAATGTTTCTCAATTTTTCCTTAACTAAGGCAAGGTTTCTGCGGGAATTCCATCTTCTTCAGGTTACACTTTCATTAGCTCTGCTTCACTATGGTCCGGGTGTGCCTTGCAATAGTGTATACGCCAACCGAGGGATTAAATAAGTAGGCTCGGAAAATAGCGCCCAAAAGCGAGAGAAAGGTTCCATTTTCCGAAGCTACTCCTATAATAGCTCGGTTGCATAAGATTTGCCGCCTTAAGGTCTGACATCAAATCAGGTGGCAGTACTACCACTGACCTGGTGAGGCTTTGGAACTCTCTGCTGGACTCCATCAGAAATAAAAAAAGTTTAAAGAAGATTAAGGGTGGTTGTCACGACTATTCTATGGGTATGTATGGCGTATAAATGCTTCGTGTGTAAATGGTAGATTTAATTTGTTACTTATTTTCAGCTAAATTGTAATTTAATTTAATTTGTAAATTGTATTAATTATTATGGATTAGTTGCAAGAGTGGGCCGAAAGGCTCAAAATTGGTATTAGCTTAATTTCCTATTCCTGATTTTAGGAAAAACGTGATAAATATATAGAATATCAATGAGCTAAAATATTTATAAGTTTGAAGTATAAATGAAAATATAGAACCATGCAGCAGAAAGAATTACAGTTTTGACAAACGACCTACTAGGAAAATACTGTTGCTAATCGTCAAGATTGCTAATAATATGAAAAATTGCGGGAAAAAAACATAATAAACAAGTTGACTGGCAAGAAAAAGGCGGAAAAGCCCCGGGTTTTGTGAACTGGAGCGAAGCTTTGAGGATCATGCCAGCTTATATGGGAAAATCAATTATAACAACACAACTTTTCTGTCCAGTTGCCAACAACTTCCTCAAAACTCTCAAATTTGCGGATGAGTAAAAGTCCACTCAATTCATATTAACCCAAAACTTTTGCAGAGAATAGAGCTGTCAATTGTGTTCCAATATTTTTTTGGGTATTTTATTAAAAAAGCCTGCTCGTGAAGTTTGGAGTATTGGCACCGGAGAGAATTTATAATAATAACAGCTTGGCTGGCTTTAAACTCTGCGCAGATCTAATTGATCCGGGAGAAATATTCTATAATTGACTAAAAATTGAACTAAAAAGCTTGTCACAAAATGCAAATGGAGTGTGGGTAAATTAATTTGCATAATTTCTTGCACGGTATCGTTGGCGTCAAGAGTTTGAGTTTTGGAGTTTCACATTTCATGAACTGAACTTAAAATTTCAATACGAAACTAGGCCGGCTACTCCACTTGTCAATATTCCGTCATTTGTACATCAATAATTGATGAGATTTATGTTTTACTCCATTTTAACTTCCGCATGTTAAAATTGATCAATGACCATAGAGTAAAATCACGCTTTGCAAACAATGACAAACCAAAATTAAATTGCGTCGTCTAGAGATGATAAATAATTTAAATTAATTTTTTGAGAACGAACGAATTATTTCGTAATTTAAATCATAAATTTTTTTGTAGATTTTAAAATTAAAAGATAGACAGCGGGCAAACTTACAAAATTGTAAAAAATTTAAAACAAAATGATCAATTATTGAAGACAAGTGGAATGAGGTGTAAAAATATAAATGCAACATTGATGATATTTCCGTCAGTGACAATATAAAAAATGGAGAAAAACTGACAAGTGGAATAGCCACTTAAGGAAATTAAATGTTACATTATAATATAGGCTACTCAGGTTTTAGCCAGCAATTACCAGTCGCAGTCTCAACTAGTTGGCTTTGATAAGAACCGAACGCACTTGAGCTACCTTGAAGCTTGTTTTCAAATAGATTTACGTAAGAAGAAAACAAAGAAAATTTTCTTTATTTTCCATATGGGCAGATTTTACTTTTACCTTTTACTCTTATTTTACTATTATAATTAACCCATAATAAATGGCCCAGACTTAAATTAAGGCCTAAATTTCAGCTCTCAGTGTGAAATTTCTATCAGCCTGTTATTTTTTTTATTGCTGACACTGTAGGCTATAGACTAAATTGCATGTTGTACAGGTACACGTCATTAAAGAGATAAAACTACGCTTCAGTGAGCTTCAGTTTTCGCGGAATTCATGAAATTTCTAAAAATTACATTCATAGCTTCATGAAACCTAAAATTCATTCAAATGTTCCAACATTCCACTTCAAATTTTCCAGCTATTATATTGCAAGCTCCATAATCATATTATTGGTCTGAACCTGTTTCAAGTTGTATTGCTTACTCGCCTTGACGTCGCATTAACGTCTTAACAGTGACAGGGATTATTCTGCGAAATAAACTCCTTCCAGAGGAATTATCAGCGAGCATCTTAATTAAACGCATAGATTCAGTCGCAAGGAGACAGGAGAGAACGGGATAATAAAGGGGTTTGCCTCCAGCAATTACAACAAAGGCTCTCAAGCAAAAGCGGTTGTCTCAGCACTTTGAAAAAATTGGATCGACGCCATCTTGAAACCATCAACCCGCGGCCATTTTAAAAAGATAATAAAAGTGGATGATCAGTGAACCATTTAAATTACAAATGATGGACCGGTTCCATTTTCTAAGATTACTTAATGATTCAGAATATTACTTTGTGCTTCCGTATAGGTCTAGGGTACCTTTTCACACGTACGAGTGGAGATGGATTCATTAAGTATTCTTTAGACCTGAAGCCTAAAGCGTTGCTCAAGATTTATAAAGCACTTTGTAATTATTCCGTATAATTAGGCATAGAGGGAGCAATGAAAGGCGTCAACCGACCTGGGCCCCCGAGAAAAGAGCATCTGCAGCAAGTTACTGAGGATGTAGGGACCAATACATACGTGGAGCTGAAGGGGGCGTGCCAGGATTGAGGGGAGTGGAGGCATCGAAGCCACATGTTGCTGCCAACCAGCCATCCGGCTGTAACTTGAAGAAGAAGAAGAGAAGAAGAAGTAGGCATAGTAAAAACGTTATTCAAGACGTATTCATCATCATCATCGTCATCAAGTAAATTTAAGGGGTCATAGAACCTATTAAAATCCGGCCTATAAAAAAATAGACTACTAAAATTTGCCCTTAATAACAATACTATACGTATGCATTACACGATTCTTTAGATAAACAGCTGCTACTGTCAGAATAAGAATCCAGCATTATTTGAGAACACCGTATTCCAGGAAGTGAAGCAAATGCTACAGCTGATTTTACTATGGTACTATACGTTGTTCACTTAATATGAAACATGAGAAATAGTGTATAAACATTTAAATGAGGACCGAGACTCTTGAACGACATTAATTTAAGTCCTCGTTGACCAGATGAAAAATTCATTAAAAAACGAAGGTTTTTTAGCAATAATATTGCGGGTGAGAAAATGTTAAATTTTTCGGTGAAAACTTGTATTTTTATGAATTTCCCATCTGACCATTTTCATAACTTTAGAGTGGCAGAGCTAGTTAATTAGGCACCAGGTCATTTAGTTACAAAATATGTGGTAATCTGGGCCTTATCAGGGACGGATCCAGCCCAGTTGGGAGGGGGGGGGGGGGTTGTTGTGGGTCAAAATAACTTACTACAGATTTACTAAATGTTTGGGCAGCTACCCCGCCCCCCCACCCCAGCCCCCTTGTATCCGTCCTTGTCCCTTAATTCCTAAAATTCTGAACAATTAAAAAGCCTTAAAAATGTTAAATTTCAGAAGAAAAAAAGAAATGGATGAAATTGGGTAGGTATGGTAAGTCATTCCACATAACTTGGTTGGGGAGTCATTTCTCTTGATTTCAAGCAGAGAATAAGGTCAGTTGTCACTTTCTTGAATATAGCAAATTGGAATTGTAAGCATTAGCACATGCGAGTCACGAAACTCGGTTTGTGTGAATCAAGCACCCTCTCCAGCGGCGTCACTTGCTATTTCTGTCGACGGAAATAAAGACTAATGTTTTTCAGGCATTTAAGCTTTCCCTGCTGGGAGCATTGTCGTAATTTTACTAAGTCGAGGAAACCAATCTATTGCTGTAATCCCGGAAATTTGAAAGTAAATGCAGAGGTCCCACGAATAAGTGCTTGTAGCTACTCATCATGTTTCCTGTTGACCCTTTTTGAAAACCCTTGCAATTCTGTTATATTGGTATGTGGTTTTTTATACTATTGTATATTGAGGCGGCAAATTGCATGGGGTAGGAAGCGGAATCGTCACCGTTGAGTTTGAGGATAAGGCGAGACTGAGGTTTCAGGTTTCAGCGAGTTTTGACTCTGAAAATTAAAAATTTACTTTCGAGAGACCCCTACACCCTCACTCGGAGGCCTTTTACCTTGCAAAAGGAAGCCAAGGCTAATAATTAAAAACCAGAGTGTTTTTATATATACGTATTTATAAGTGCAACCCAGAAATTTGGCGCAAAACTCACATTTTCAGAATATTTTCCAAGATTTTGGGGTTGTTATAACTACGCCTGGGACGGGCGTCTATATGCATCTGTTACAAAATGACGGGGGGACAGGATACTACTCGAGATCTGTATTGTAAAAATTCTTTGCAATGTTCTATTAGCATTATATTGCAGTATTATATGTTATATATAAAACTTTTAATTAACTTTGGTTGATGAGGTAACCTCCTCGTTATAACCGAAATTAGAGGATGTAGAAAAACCTGGATTTGATGAGATTCTATTAGTATCTGTGATTTTTGGAATGTTATAGTAGGGTTTAGTTGTTGTTCAAAATTGATTGGAAATTTTGCACACCACTACATCCATAGGAAAGAATAAAATGATCAGATTTTATAACTTTATAACCTTAGTTACAGGCTTACTCACCCTCCCCCCCCCCCACCCCCAATAAATTGACATTGGCTGCCTTCCAAAGATGACTTTGCAAATAAATCAGGAAATAGCAGAAGGAAATAGCAGAAGCTTCAATCAGTTTTTCCTGATGTTTTAGTCGCTATTTCCGAATAGACTAAGTACACAAAGAACACTTACGGTGCAGCATGAGTAATATTTGCGTCATTAGTTAAGGTGAAACTATTGACAATCCATATTTTCTTACTTTATAAATAAGTTACTCTCCAGCATGCCGAGCACCAACGAAAAAGAATAACTTATCCGGGAATATGATAAATGATTAATGTATATATAAACAGATAAATAAATTTATATCGTCTTCTTAGATTGTACAGTCAATACTTACTGTCAAGAGTAGGAATATTTCCCTATGAGGTGGTCTTAAGCCATTCTGGGAAGTTGTATTATTATTTCTCGCCGCTCTCAGTTCATTTAGAAGCTTTCGGAAATAAGCGAAGTCTTGAAATGTTGTATCCAGTCGCTCACTGTTGACTGTGCGTGGCGCTGGCGGAGGTCTTCCAGTTGGGGGTGTCGCCATTTTATTCAGGTTTCTCCTACGTCTAAGGTCTTAAATTGACTTACTGAAATTAAAGCGAAAAAAAATTAAAATTAGAAATTGTTTATCAACAAGCATTAATTGTCATTCATTGTTGCATATCCTAGGCACATGTTCCTTTTTTCGAATATAAGCGTTTCTTCATTTCTCAAAATTACCGGTCGAACAGCACTTACGAACTCAGTAATATGAGAATGAACAGCTAGTCATTGTCAGTTTTGAACATACATCATTTCGTAAATGGAATTTGATATTGCACTTATGTTGAAACCGTACAATATTGTGTGTTAATATGCCTTACATATGCAGTGAGCTATTGCAAGCAATGCAGTTATTTACATATCCTTACCATTGCAAATTGACTTTACAGCGAGTATAGCACCTAAAATTATACAGCCAAAGTGCCAACTGCATATAAATGTGCAAAATGCTAATTACATTACAAGTTGTAGAACGTGGTCTAATGAAAGGAAAACTTTATTCAACGGGCAATTTACCTAACGGGCTTGTCGGAAAATTGACTAAAGATCTACCAATGGATCATAATTTTTCACCAAGTATTCCATTCAGTGCGTGAGTTGGGAAAGAGCAGAGAGACTTGCTCTCGAATTCCATTTGCTCGAAAAAAAAGAAAAACTCCTTTTCTTTCCAAGAAAAAAAAGCCTGTGATGTAAATTTCCATCCTTTTTTGTCCCTTCTCCTGTGATTTAATAGATCTTTTTCCTCAGGTTTTTAAGAGAATAAATCAATCACCGATGATGTGTTGGCTGCACGCGGGTCTACAACGGCCTTCCTCCCGCCGTCGTTCTTTTCCTCAACATTTCACTCATTTTGCAGTTTTCCTTTAAAAAATGTCTTCTCTATTTGGTTGCCTCTCGGCTCTCATATCTATATATTGCTGATGAGCAAAGATTTCTTCTGCAACCAATCGATTGGTTTTCAGCAAAAAATTTCCAGCTTTTTCTCCAATAATCTATGTTACATGAGATACGTACCACATCTCATGTCTTGCTTGAGGTCTTCTATGTAAGCCTTCCTTGGTCAGCCCCTAGCATTGGTGCCTTCTGTTCTTCACCGGCCCTAGCACGTGGAAACACAGTTGGGCTGGTTGTAATTCCTTGTAAAGTATTGAATGTAATATAACTTAATTTAACTTAGCGTATTTAAAGTTAATTTTCATTTTGTCATTTTATGTATACTTGTCTTGTTGGAAAAATTGGAATAAATATATTTGATATGATGATTTGATTTGAATTTGTTATGGTGTGAACAGGTACTTCATATCTGATTAGATATCTCATCCACTTAGCTCTTCTCACGAATATGATGGCAATTAGAGACCTTACTTCGTTTATTCTTTGATGTACCTCTTCATTTGGTATGTGATCTCTCCATGGTATTCTTTTGTAACACCACATCTCGAAGGTTTCTGACTTATTTTTCTTATTTTTCGTAAATCTACATTGTCTTCCAGCGAAAAAGCAGTGTGTTCCGAACTAAGAACATTGCAATTATTCACATAATAAATTACATGCTCTGTATAGTACATGTATTTAAAATTATATCACGACTGATTTCAGCTGATGTGGAATCACCTGAAAAAGGTATTTTTGTGGTTTAGTGGTTTTACTGTTTTTCTTCAAATATGCAAGTACCCATACTGTCTAAGTCAAACTCTTCTTCTTCTATGCATCCTCTATATAAGATTGGCGATCATCATGGCACTTTGGACCACAGGGACTGCTGGTCTAAAAAGGGAAGTCGTGCTCTTGCCAAACCACTGTCTCAGGGTTGTCAACCAGGATGTTCTTCAAGTCAAATATAATGCAGTAATTTGTGTATATGGAGGTATATATAGTTCAGGAAAGAGAAATTACCTTTTAGGCAGAAAGGTGTTCAAGCCAGGGTCGGCATGAATCAATTAAAGGTTACCATTTTATTTCTAAAAAGATGAGCAGTAACCAATATAAGAATATTGAAGAATTTCCGATCAATACCCAAAATTATTAAATATATTGAAAGGAAATTATGAAAAGAAATGGTGAGGGGAAAGAAAAAGCGCGCGTGGTATTCAAAAGACGCATTGATGAATAACTTTGGGATAAAAAGCTCATTGAAATCAAACCTTTAAAAAAAGTGAGACAAGCACAATAAATGTATGAAACACTCCCCCACTCTGCATGAAGTAGTAATGTGCTATCTTAACATGCCGCCGCTCTAGGGATGAGTAAATTGAATAAGACAGGGAGCTTGGATTGGGAGGGGGGGGGGGGGAAGGGTGAATCCCTGAGATGGAGGTGGAATTTTCTCGATAAGTGCAAGACGAGGTTAGCATTAATTGCTCGTCTGAGGCAAGTCGAGCAGAGCACGTTCGATATAGCCCGCCATGGACAGGTGTCCTTATATTGCAGTCGATGTGCAGGTATTTTATAGCTACGATCAATCAAACATGCCATTACTTGGGGGAGGTGGAGGTTGCGGTTTGGAGGTCTATTGACTTGGAACTATTTCAGATGATATTCCAACGTGGGAATGATGAACTGAACGGTTTGGGGTTTAGCTTAAAGAGTGGCGCATAGATACCCAAGGAAACAAAATTGCCGATGCACAACAGCTCTGTGTTAACCAAGGGATGTTGTTGTCATCAATGAGCTCTATAGTCGCGTTTTTCTTGTGCAGGTAAAGGTTACCCATTAGTTACCCATTAGGGGTTGGTAGATCCAAATCTGACGGAACTATTTTCCTTTTCTCTTGAGTCTCAAACGTTGAACTTCCGTTTCACGGCCCAGTTCTTCACTAATATTGGCTATTCCTGATGTGAAAAAGGAGTATTTTATAAATTTGTAACAATCACAACTTTAAGGAGAACCTCTCCGAATTTTTGAACAATAACATGAGAGCTAATTAATTAATTGCTCGCTTCACTGCCAACATCACTCTTTGAAGACCTCCTGACATTATAATACTCTTTACTATAATACTTCTCCGTTCTGCTTGTTTACTTTTCGAGTTGCTTATTAAACGTTTATTGTCGATATTATTTAAGGATATTTTTTAAATTTATATATTGAGGATCCAGGAACCTTTGGAAGTGCCCCGAAACACGCTACCAGAGTTTCATCCCAATCTAATCAGTGGTTTCGGAGCGCATGGAAAACAAAAATTGCAGGCTCATTTTTATGTTGTGCATTATACAGTATAGATTTTTCAAAAATTTGAACAATTCCACTGAAAACGATAAATTGATGCGGAGCCTATGCACATACTCATAGAATATGTCACATTCTGGTCCATCAATGATGTGAAAATATGGGGAAAGCATTACGATTTAATTTCCAAATGGATTTGGGGCCTTCATGTTTCAAAACGTCCTCACAATCAAACAATAGTAAATGCACTTATACGATTCAAAAAAATACTGAAATGCATTGGTTTTGGTTTGCAGCTAATTATGTTGTTCACTGTATATATGTCGGTACTTCAATACATCCACAATGCTTTGCCCACAGCTTGTTATATTTTGTTGGAGTGGTTTCCAGTCATGCAATATCTTTACTTTCGTTTTGCAGTCATTCTATTGTTGCAGAGGAGTGCTGTATTGTCCTTCAGAATATCACTATGTTTCTTTTGTTACTTTTTTTAAAATATGAAGAATAAATGTGGGTCAATGCATATTGGAACAATGTGGTTCTGTTGTAGCCAATAATAGTTTTTACTGTCAATAACAAAATACAAGCAATTCTTGTTAGAGCCGAAGCTTCATAAAGTGCCATTAAAATATTCAAAAATAACTAAGGCATATTTGGTTGCTTGCTCGCACATGTGAGAGTATCCACACACCATGCGATCGAAGACCTGTCGTAACTCAACATAGGTAGCCTATAAGGACCGGTACACACCCAAAGGTCCACTTACGATGCATGGTGACTTCGATCGATAACTCGATAAATTCAACACTGTGACTACCCGTATTACCTTACCCTTTTAAAGTTAGTTGTCCAGTGTTATTCAATAATTTAATTGTGAGTGGTAGTTTATTGCTTTCCAATTTATACGTAGTATAAGGAAAGCTTTGTGATGGTCGAAATTTTCGATTCCGAGATTTCAACGGATTTACACGTTTTGAGGTCCCAGGAACCCAAAAAAGTGTTTTTTACGAAATGTCTGTCTGTCTGTCGCTCTGTCGCTCTGTCTGTCGCTCTGTCTGTCTGTTCGTCGATTTCCGGGCAAACTACTCAGTCGATTTTGATGAAATTCGGCATGTAGGTTCACAAAAATCATACCTCGGGAATATTTGTTTATTTTGGGCTGTCTCAATTTGGGGGGTTTTATTTACAAAAAACTCCAAAAAAAACGTCTAAAAAAATTATTTATCCAAAACGGCTCCAACGATTTCTTTTAAATTCACATATATTGTAGTCGTTATTATTGTTGACAAAGTGGGGGGGGGGGTCGCTTGCCCCTTGATAGTTTGCTTGTGGGGGTAAAAATATAAAAATAACTAAATTTTAATGAAAAATGACTAAAAAATAATTTTTCTGTGAAACCTTTCCATCGATGATTTCTACCTTCAGGCATGTTTTAGGTGTTAAATTGAGTAACGAAACCGGACAGATTGCTTTCCCAAAAAACTATTTGGGTATGTGCAAAAAAAATGTTTTTGAAAAAATGATTTTCGTTTTGTAAAAAAAAATGATAGAAAATTCACGGTAAAATGCATTACGTGCCCTGCCATTATTGCTGTGGGGTAATTTGTTGGTCTGAACTATCTAGAATTTACCTCACCTCCAGTGACGTCAGGTGGACAAACCCCCCCCCCCCCCAATTTAACTATTGGAAAATTATTTACCATGCAATTACTCATTCTCTCTAGCTACTACTTGATAAATTGGAAAGCATGTTCGAGTAAACTCGGGCCGGTTTTTGTAATATGTAACACCCACTGCTGGTGCAGAGGCCTTTTCTGATGCTTAAAAGGCGTTCCATTTTTACAATGACTTAGTACTTACTTACTTACTAGCCAACGCCCACCGTTAGCGGGTTAGCCTTTGGTGACGCCCTGACCAGTATATCCTTGCTGTCTTCGGGAAGATGTCGTCTGTTTTGTCTTCCTCGACTTCTACCAGGGCTGGGCACTCGGGTAGATGCTCTGCATTCATTTCGCCTTCGTTACACAGGGGCAGATGTCCAAGGCAAGGAACCCGTTGCGATGCAGGTGGGATTTAGGATTTAGCAGACAGGTCAGTGACAGAATAAGGTTAAAGGCATGGTATCGGGCCATATTCCAACCAAGCGATTAAACTACAATATGGATTTATACCACTGGGTCAATAGACTTTTAACAGAACGGTACTCACTACAAGCTATAACACCTTATGCATACTTCAAGTCTATAAAGATTAATGAGCGTACGAAGTAGGTAGGTAAGTTTGGTTGACTCGGTATACAGGAGGCCGTAGAAATTCGCTGCTGTTAAAACTTTAGCTTTATCGTCTGATTTAACGCGGCAACTTGGACGATAACTCTCTACTTGCCGGTGATAAACTGATGGAAATGTTTTTCTCTCCGGCAATTTCGTGTCATTTCAGCCCTAGGGTTTGTTTAATTTACAGGGCCTCGACTATATTCAAAGTTTTGTGTGACAGGTGTCAGCTATAATCCGCAAAATCAAGAAAATTCCAAATTGTCACGCGGCCCCTCCCTGTTTTGTGTTTCAATTTTATAAGACTAATAAAGCTGAGATGGAATTCTATGCCTTAATTGGTGAGCCGGCACCGCTGAAGCTTGGTTGGCATACTTTTAGTTGGGTTACTTTGACCACCATGCTAAAAATTGCCCAATGCTTTGGTATAGTGATGTTTATGAGAACTGATGATTAACACTATCTTTATCTTTACACTATCCTGTATGTACTGTATGTTTTTAAAAGCTGAAATACAAATTACCTACCCTATAAAAAATAATAGGTACACCTATAGTACAGCATTACGATTGTATTGCAAAGCTTAGTACCTTGATTTTCATTCTTGTACTTGATGTCTTGATATCAAATGCACAATAATTTACTGTAAAAATAAATATTTCAGTTTTCGAAGTAAAAAACAAAGCAGTTTTACCAGTAGAACAAATGATAATAAATAGAGGGAACCTTTCCCCGAGATGCTGTGTTCGAAATCCTGAAGAGCCTTCAATGTCACATTCATCAGGCGCCAACATTGAATTTACAAATTCAACGTGACACCTAGCTTCAGCAAGGTGAAACTTCGCTGCAAATTCAACAAAAGAATCTCTGCATGTGAGGCGCTGGATTTAAAACAAAAGCTTAGTGTTAAAAACGTAGCCTATGCATATATAATACCTGTAGTAAAGGCTGATGCCTATTATTGAAAATTTGACTTTTAATTTTTTAATTTTCTAAAATTTACTTTAAACCGTACTTACTTACTGAATTGATGTAATATTGTAAATACCGTAGGCAGGTATTCATTTACATTAGGTTATTTACTTTGTCTACTTTGTTACTAGTGAAATAATAAATAAAATAAAAAAACGAGGTCAATAAATAGTGATAAAAAATTCACCTCACAGCATCTTTATTCCTTTGCGTAAACACAACCGTTTTAGTACAAGGAAGGAAGACGTTTAAAAATTCTGGGCAAAATGTTGCATTGTAGAATGTGCGCCACCATCAAAGAACTTAGAGACAAAGGCGGGGTTTTTATCCAACGTGGGTTTTCTGCTCATCAGCAAGAAAGTCTCTTTGAAGTTTCCGCTGTCAACCAATCGTTTGATCTTCCCAATAAGCAATATTGCTTTCCCCTTCTTTTATATTGCTTTAACTTAATTGGGGTGACATCCATTATTCCCCGTCACCAAGCTAAGCTTTAGTGTCTAAGACAATTCTCACTTATAATTTCTGTAGAAATGTAGAAACTCATACTCAATTTCGAGATGAAAAATTCATGGACAGTACAGTCAGATTCAAAGAATTGGTTGACGCAGTAAGATTTGGGAAACCAAAGGATAAACGGAGGAAGATCTCTAATTACCTCCATATCCGCGAGATGTGTCATGAGCCTCATCAGATATATGCGATGAACTCCTTAACGCGGAAGGGAAGGCACCACTGAAAGCATCAATGCCTGGGGCTGACCAAGGAAAGCGTCCGCAGAAGACCTCAAGCATGTTCTGAGAGGTAGAACCTGATTGGAACTCATCAGAATGGCCCAGGAATCCAGGATGGAGATGAAGAGGGGGAAAGATGAAGCTATTGTGACTAGGAGAAGAAGAAGTAAAATGTCAGCAACGCAGGGAAAAACAGGCTATAGTTCTAAAAAATGTACCTATGCCAATATATGCCAACTATATGTTTAATTTTGAGAAATTAATTTTGTAAGTACAGCTGATTGAATCTTGGGGTGTCGGGCTCGGAAGAGAGAAGTGAAGTGGAGAGCAGAGGTAGAGGGTAGAGGAATCGAGGAATGTGATAAATAATGACTTTACGTTCTATTACTAAGCCAACCTGGCGGAGTTAGGGCTATAAAGCCCTCTCTTACACTCAACTAGTAAGGTTCGGGACCGCCTGCTTTACATGCCCTCCAAAGCATGACCAGAAAATGTAGCAAGTGTAGGACTCGCACCAGCAACCTTTCGGGTGAAAGTCAGAGTCCGTACCACTACTCTACATGTCTTGACATAGTATTGGGATAGTATTGAATACCCAATGAAAAATGTGGTGGACGCGACGGGAAATGGGTAACGGGGAAAATGTAAAGGAGTATTGTTTACCCAATGAAATATTTTATGCGATACGAATCTCGTCATTCTCGTTTTAGTAAATTATATCCAACCCAAAACTCTCCGTGTAAAAAATACCAAGTTCCTTTGGCCCATCAAAGTTGTGATATCCAGACGGGCCAAGTTCCTTTTTTCTGCCTATGTATGTTGTGATATCAGGATGGGCCAAGTTCTTGTAATTTTTCTCTTTGAAAATATTCTCTAAAAAATTAATTTAAATTTTTTTTCAGAACTTGGGTGCTTCCATTGCAAAACTCTTCGTAGTTTCCTATCGTTTATTAGAAGTATACCTACGTAACGACACTGTGGCCTCAGTTGCAAATTTGCCATTTAGCCATATCTTATGCGTCATCATTGGCCAATGACAGCAAGTGTCAGTGTCAAGGTACATAAGCATGAAGAAGCACCAAGTTCTAAAAAAATTTAAATTAATTTTTTAGAGAAAATATTCAAAGAGAAAAATTACAAGAACTTGGCCCATCCTGATATCACAAGACACGTAGGCAGAAAAAAGGAACTTGGCCCATCTGGATATCACAACATTGATGGGCCAAAGGAACTTGGTATTTTTTACAATGAGTGTTTTGGGTTGGATATCATATCTTTTTGTACAAATAACAAATAACTTGACATGTATGCATGGAGTGTTAAAAAAATTGAAAGACAGAGGAAGAATTAGTCATCTTTTCACCATACATGGCTGTACTATGTATGGTGAAAAATGCTGGAACCGGAACAGCCATGATGGATGATCGAGAATAAATTTGAAAAGTGAAGATTCGAGAATTTTCGGGAAGAGTCTAGCTAGCACCAGAGTAACTAGAAGACTGACAAGTTATAGAAAGCCCATATGAAAGAAAGAACAATATACAACATGCGAGCCAGTATATAGATATACCTACCTACCGACGTAGGAATTAAGCACATCTAGAAGCTAGCTTTCGTTAAGTGACTACGTTAAGTTACGTAATCAATTTTCTGAATAAAGTGAAAAAAATGGGAAATGGCAAGAATGAACCCAATCCCAAATTTCAGTTGTCCTGCACACGTGGATGGGATGAGTGTGCCATATGTATGCTCGGCCGTAAGCCAAGTACGTAAAATTCATTACGTGATTGCTAAGTTATCATAAAACTTTTTCGGGTTTTTTCATTTATTCTGGGGGTTTGATGGTAAGAAGAGACTAATTCCTGAGTTTCATCTCCAGCACATCTGGATGTGGCCTATAATTTGTGTCAGTCAGTGAGTGAGTGAGTCCACGCGAAAAGCGTGGTTTTGGGGCATTTGGTTTCAGCAACCAATCGTGCTAGAGTGCTGAATTTTTTAATTGGGGTTCTGTGCTGTATTTAAAGCCTAAATGCAAAATTAGAGGTCAATCGGACAACTGGGTAAGCTACAGTGATGGTCGGAAAGTGGCTAAAATGCCGTAAGCTCGCCGTGGAGATATACTTGCTGGGCAGCTCACCGGGGCTGTATGGAACTTGGTCGCGCGCTGCCGCGCGCGTTGATAATTGATAACCCGATGATTAGGTTTTTTTTAAAGTAAGTTACTATAGGTTCGCATTCGTTTCGATGTATACTATAGGTTCGCATTATAATTTGCATATTATTGGACATTGTCTGTTTGCAAATAAACGATTATTTAGGTTTTGAAGCTTTCTGTACATAAAAATATATTTGGCACTAATTTTTTACGTGCGTCTCGTGCCGTTATGCGTTCCCTTCTGAATTCTTATCTCACTGATTCGCAGTTTCATTTAATAAACAGGTAGACTACGCATAGTAACTAAAAATTATTAGTAGCAGCGTTGGTTTAGCGCGGGATAAGTTTCAAAAAATTTTGCCAATTTTGCGGGAGACAGATTGACTGAATGTTGTGGATTGGATAATGGTTTAGATGGAGGACAGGTTGGCACTTAACCCCACTCCCCCCCCCCCCGCTCTCGACTAAATCTCCGGATGGTGATTAAAACACCCATCCTTCAATCACGACCGCCTCTAACCCTTTTATCTTCCAATACCGTTTAATATTTTGCGCCACCTTTGGGGCGTTTCTGTCCTCGTTTATCAGTTTTATTAAATGGGTTTCCTCCAGCTGTATTCTTGCAGCGAATGAGGGGGAATGACCCATATTGGCGATAGAGGTCATCAGTTCTGTTTCATCACTGTGTGTTGTTTATTAGTAACTTTGGAGCGTTTCTGTCCTCGTTTATCAGTTTTGCCATGTGGATGTGGGTTTCCTCTGTGTTTGTGGCAATGCCCGACTGTATCCTTGCAGCGAAAAGTCCACATTTGCGGTAGAGGTTGGTGTTTTGTTCTATCATTATATCGCTCATGCACGAGAAAAGTGACACATTTCAAAAAATTGCAAAATTGAGTTATTTATACAAAAATGTCGAGGAAAATATAGCGAATTTTATGAATGTAGTGTCACATATCTAGTTTAATTTATTTCCATAAGATTGCGTTTTGTCACTGATCCATTGTCAAGTTTGACTACTTCCGGTTTGGCAATACTGGCATAATTCGGAATGGGCTCCAGGCGTTGGCGTGGTAATTACACTTCTCTTTCAAGTAAACTGTCACATCCCAAAAGTATTAAGTGCCTCGATAGTATACTACAAGGAACAACTAAAAAATGGTCAGAACTAAAATTTGAATTATCTCAAAAGTCAATATTTAGAAACGTGTCACTTTTCTCGTGCATGAGCGATATGTTATGTCAGTAATTTGGGCTTGCTTCTGTTCTTTATCATCACTTTTACTACATGACATTCCACCACATTGCTGCTATAACTGTATTCTTGCAATGAATGACACATAAACGCGATTGAGAGTTATATCGCTGTGTGTTGCTTAGGTTAGTAAGTATGCTAGAATCGTTGTTTTTGCTCCCGTTTATACATTTTAATATTATAAAACTACATTGTATTGAGTCATACGTCACAGCAGAAAAATCACGGTAAGTTGACTGAGGCACAATTTCTGTGTGTTACGCGATCAACAGTCATCTTACAAAATACTTTTATGAAAGCTCCCATCGCATAAATATAATTTATAAGTTGAATTTTCGCGTGACACTAGCATAGCATAGCTTCAGTTAACTTTCCGTGATTTTTCTGCTGTAACGTGTGGCTCAATTCGACCTATAACCGGGTTTCCTGTCGTTAGCTGTATTTTTGGGACGAATGGCCTGAATTCGTATTGGCTGTAGAGGTTGATTTGTTTAATCTCTGTGTGATATATTCTGAAGCATCCGGGATGATAGGCCGTGGTCGATCTGATATCGTACTTTTGTTGGCATCGGTGGCAAGATGCTAGTACTTGTACTAGTGTGAGTCTCTACACACCTTGCGATCGGAAGTGTGTCGTAACTCGTTGCTTAGTGAGGCGACTGAAGAAGTGAATCGGATCCATTCATTCAATTTTTGCTTTCCAATTTATAGGCTACGTAGTATAAGGAAAGCTTTGTGATGGTCAAAATTTTCGATTCCGATGTTTCAACGGATTTACATGTTTTGAGGTCCCAGGAACCCAAAAAAGTGGTTTTTACGAAATGTCTGTCTGTCACTCTGTCTGTCTGTCTTAGCATGTAGGTTCACAAAAATCATACCTCGGGAGGATTTTTTTTTATTTTGGGGGGGTTTTATTCTCAAAAAACTCCAAAAAAACGACTAAAAAAATTATTTCTCCAAAACGGCTTCACAATTTCTTTTAAATTCACATATATTGTAGTCGCTATTAATGTTAATAAAATTCGGTGGTCGCTTGCCCCTTGATAGTTTCCTTCTGGGAGTAAAGTAATAAAAATAACTAAAATTTAATGAAAAATGAATTGAAAAAATGATAAAAAAAATTCACGCATTGCGTGCCCTGTCATTATTACCGTGTGATAATGTGTTGGTCTGACCTATCTAGGATTTACTTCACCTCCAGTGACGTCAGGTGGACAACCCCCCCCCCTGAGATATCCGAAATTTAACCACAGGAAAATTATTTACCAAGAAATTACTCATTTTCTCTATCTACTAATTGATAAATTGGAAACCATGTTCGAGTAAATTCGGACCGGTTCTTTTTTTATGCGATCAACCATTTAAAAAAGTACCCTTAATCTAAATACACTCGGGAAGCTGCATTCCTAATTCTAAGTATATAATAGAAATGAGAGGATATAGAAAAACTGGGTTTGGCGGAATTCGAGTTTTCGTATATATATATATATATATATCATTTGTTAGATGAATGTTGATCGCGTAACATTTACACATTATGCTTCAGTCAGTACGTATTTTCGGGCTCAAATCAGTGTATTTTTACAATAGTTAGAACGCGTATAATTCAAGAATGCCTGTACTAATTTTATTGATCTCTGATTTTTTTTGGATTCCTCTTCTCCTCATACATCCGAATTCATATTAAAGTATCGGAAAAATAATAAGTAAAAATACAAAACTAAATAAAGCGAAATTTGGTTCCCAAAAGATCAATGCGGCAATCTTATATGTATCCATCCTATCCTACCGGTGAGAGCTGGTGACTGGTGACAATACTGTAAGTAGAAGCTGTAACGGGGAAAAACAAACCGGGTATATTATTTACCCATAAGGTGTGCCAATTATCATGCTGCGGAATATTAATTAGCCAAAATTCTGAAACGTCAGTTAAAAAATTTATAAAAAATGAAGTGTAGGTTAGCATGAAAACAAGACTTTATAGTCTTATTGTTCGCCTTTTGTTTTGTTTACAATAAAGTCGTATTTTCATTTCATTTCATTTCATTTCAAAACATTTTACGTGGCAAAACAAGTGGGAACGGAAAAATGAAAAAAATATACATTTTTGTGAGTTAATTTCATTTTTATAATAAATCCTAAATAAAAACTAAACGTTACCACGATATTGACTGTTAGGTCAAGTTCGCCGGGTCCGCTTGTATTTTATAAAGGAGTCTATGGTAGTAAGGTGTTAGCGTCCGACCGGGGTGAGTTCAGGAAATGGGTCCAGGGCGAACCCCCCCCCCCCCCCCCCGCGCTGCGCATGCGGCACTAAGGGTGAAGGAGAAAAAGAAGAAAACCCAACCTATGGTATGGTGTTGCACCAAAGCTTCAGTTCTGCAACGGATGGATATTGCACATTTTATAGAATTGTAAAGAAAGATACAGTACATGTTTTAGGTTAAAAGCGCATTTAATCTTGAATGTATCTCAAATGAATAAATAATAAATTTTAATGACCTCTTTACTACAACTCCTCAGCACTGGAATTTGTATTTGTTGAGTAAATTCTCCATTCGAAATAAAACCTGCAAGAACGGAGCAAAAGTGGCACGGAAGTCATTTCCCACCTCAGAATTCTCCAGGAAACTGCTTAGTCTCATTCTTATTTTTATTAAAGTTTCAATTATATGCGAAATGGGATTAGTACAGTTTTAACAAAGCTCCATTTCTCTTAAATATCACTCGAATAATACTTCCCTCCTGCAAATTTACATTTTTTCATTTTGTCAGCATGTAACTGGAGAAAAGGTTTTTACGAAACTTGATCCTTAAATCCGGAGACTCAGTGTCACAATAAACAAACAGCAATGGTATTCAGCGTCGTTTACAACATTTTTAGTGTCTTAATGTATAATTAGAATTAATTTTAAGACTTGATGGTCTCCACTATTTTATTGTTTTCCTATTGTAATCGCGTACCTTTCGCAGCAGTTTTTAAACCTAATTATTAAAGGTGATAAGCAGAAAAACGTTCTACGTTTTATTGGTATTTAATAAAATTCCTTGACATTTTCAGTCTGAAAATACTTATGAAATTTGCTCGTAATGAAGTTATGTCTTATTATAAGTAAGACTAGTTTCCACGAACTTGGTTAAGTTAGGCTCACGCCTGTTACAATGTATTAATAATTTTATTGATATTAAGACCGTAACTGACACCGAGAATGTGTAACAGTTCACTACCAGCCAATGCTCGTCCGAAAAATCAATGAGGTCGTTGGCAAGGTTCAGTAGTCGGCCCATGTTTATATATTATATATATCATAGCCTCCTCACACCATGCGATCGGAGGCCTGAATTAACTCATTACATGTATTACTTATAGACCTAAGGAGTTATTAGGTTAAATTCATTCAATTGCTTGCGATACGATTAATACGAAAAAATTAAAAAATATTCTGTGATCAAGTAATGAGTGTCATTTTGCCGTAATTAATTAATTCCTCCTTCCACAGCCGCAAAGATATGAAAGTGATTTTCTTCAACTAATCAGAGTACGTCTTGCAGCCACGACAGTATTTTTTGGCACCAGCAATTAAAACAAATATATCCTTCGCAAAAACAATATAAAGGATAAATTCAAATTGGTAAAATATACAGTAGTTAGTTCTACTTTAGAAAAAATACATTTGTGAAGGTTGGGGGGGGGGGTATCCTCCCCCGCGTCAGCTACACAGCCACGTTTGCAAGAATACCGCAGATGCGGAAATTAACATCCACCGAGGAAAACTGAAAATCTCTCCTACATCTTTGAGTCAAAACGAATTCCAGGCAACCATTCTGATTCTTTCCTCAGATGAAAACCTGTCGACAATTTAAACATTTGATGGAGAAGCAGACGAAGACGTATTTTCTATCTTTACCTTAACGGGGGGAAGGGGGGGGCGATATTTAAGTCACATCCAGACATTTTGTTCGGTTTATTTCCTACGTAGTGTAACAAAAAAATGCAGCGCCTCATCATTTTTTAATTAATGTGTAAATTTAGAATACCCTATACCCAAAGAGAAGGGACTACAGCCCGATTATAAAACTACACTGAGTTGAACCATAAGTCACAGCAGAAGAATCACGTTAAGTTGAATGGGGCGTACAGTGCAATTATTACCCAAACAACTGTCATCTTACAATATAAGCGGTAAAGCTTATATACGATTTATCGTTTGTAAGATGACTGTTTGCATAACATTTGCACAGTATGCCTCAGTCAACTTACCCGGATTTTTGTTGTTGTGACATGTGGTGGAACTCAGTGTAGTTTCATAATAGCACATGTGCAAGTATTTGTTTACCTTTTCTTCAGGACTTCGATGGCATAGTGGTAGCTTGTTCGTACTTGTGCGAGTCTCTACACATCATGCGATCGGTGACCTGTCGTAACTCAACACAGATAGAGGCGACCGATGAAGTTATTCGGATAGCATGTCAGTCAGTCATGTATTTCCATGTACTTAAACGAGTATTATGCGTTGACTATACATTTTTTTCATTCATTCACATTCATTGAATTGTTTGTATGCGAATAACCATTTTTAATAAAAATAAAAATAAAAAAAGACATGTGAGTTTATATTATAGCTCAACCCTTTTTTGCTATAGTGAAAATTGACCATTCATAAGCACAGCCTACTTTATTCCACTTTCCATTTCTGATGTAGAGTGCATAGTGGATACTACGTCGAAATTCAAAACTCTGATCGTCTTCCTTCTAAAGCTTAAATTTGTTCTAGATTTTTCCTAATTAAAACTGAAGCTTTTGAATATATAATTGACCTCAGTCTGGTGATGTTACCTTACCCGAACCGCTTACATTTAACAAAATTGATTGAGGATCATTTGTGTTTTTATAATCTTATTTTTAATTTTTTTAATAATTTATATGTTCAAGTTCCACGAAATCATTTTAGAGGCACTCAATATGAAATCGAAGCAATTGCCCTGAAGTATGATGTTTTGCTTCTCTTTATGAATTCTGTTGATTGCACTTTCTACTGTTACATTATTGCTAGTATAATATAAATCTCAAGATTCTAAAGAAATAGAAATTAGTTGCATTCCATCCCGATCAGCAGTCTGATCGAGGCGTTTATAAAACCGGGGTTAAATAAATACCCTAGAATTATAACTGTAAACAAACAAATTTTGAATAGCACTTTCCATTATAAAATTATCTTGTTTACCAGTGGATTAAATAAATACCGGTATTATAAACGCCCCGATCAGGCTGCAGGTACGAGAGCGACAATCTATTTCGAGTGATCCCATTTGAATTGCATGGGTGCGTTCAAATCAAACTTTAAGGCAGATTTAAAAGGCCTACCTCAATGTAAATTATACCCTTGTCTTCATCCATTCTTCCTCTTTCAGGCCATATCTGCCATTCATAATAAGCAATCTCCATGACTTCTTTTCGGTGCAATACTTTGTGGGTTGCCTCGTACGGGAAATCCTGATTTCTATTCAACAATTACAAAGGGTCACTACGACCATCGTTCCGCTCAATGGAACCACATAAATGTGAGACCCTGACGCGACGGGGTGAGGCGTGAAGTGATCGCAAGCTCCGCTTGTACGTACGTGGGGTATATATTGAATACACGTACATATTTGTATTTATTATTTTGCAATTATACCATTTCTTATTTGCAACTTATAATCTAATGCAAACAGCCTGGATATGCAGTCGGGTATTTAAAGCTTCCTAATAAGGTAAATCATTCCATCAGGCGCTAAAATCCCGTAGAAATAGGTAGGCTAATTATCATGAATGAATGGGGGAATTACAGTTAGTTAATTACGCCAATAATTTTATTTGGTACTTATGATAATTCCAAATTACCATTAAGTTTCAGCTAATGGATGTCATGTCCTTTCTATAATCTACTCCACCAAATCCCTCCTAAAGCTTCAAGCTCAAAATATCTCCACTGAATACTGTATGTTAGTTTAATTCGATTTCAATGTCCGTCAGTTGAAGACGGTTTAAATGCCAAAAATTCTATTGCAAGTTAATTATTTTTGCAGACTTGACAAACCAGTATGAGTGAAGCTCAGCAGAGCGACTTGGCTCATTTGGGTTAAAGGTGAATAAGGGTGCTTATGCAATTTCAATGTTGCCTAAGAATCGGTTAGGTTCTTGCCAGTTAAGATATTGTCACTATGTGTAGGGAACGGAACCAGGCTTCTTTAAAGATGTGTATTGCTTAGTACTATTAGTTAAATTTATAATTACCAATTTGTTTAATTTCAGGTAAGGTGCCACACATGAAGAACTTAAGTGATTTATCCAATCCACAGGTAGGTACCTACTTTTTTATTACGTATATTTAAGATAAGATAAAGAAAAGAAATATATTTATCATACAATACAAAATGAAATTAATTATACAACAAACCCAATAATAATAATATAATAATAAAAATAAAATAATAATAAAATATAAAAATAATAATAATATAAATAATAATATTGGAGAAGTAGCATCAACTGAAGTGAAAACAAAAAATAGTGGGGTTTTACGCAATTTGATAGCAGTAACGCTTCGATTTTACAGACGAACAGTTTACTGCAGACAAGGGCTAGTTTCTACCAACCTAAAGTTCATACCCAAACCTATTACTGCAACATCAACTATAATAAAATACAGCAGGCTACCTACATGTAAAATAAAATTGCCGAATTTGATATAAGGCCGACAAAGCCACCTTTTTATTTTATAGTAAAGAAATAGTTATCAAATTTGCTTTAAAACCATACTGCAATACCCGTGTCTGCTTTTCATATTGCATTGTAGTTTTAGGAGTATAAGCATACATGCAAACACGGCACCCGGTGGCTTTATAGCCAGGAAAATGTATCTATAAAATTTTACCCGCTTTTTACACGCTCACAAACAACCTGGTTTTATGAATATTTGTTCGTCCAGTTACAAACTTTTAATTAAAATGTTGAAAGTAGCAATGTTTGTGTTTGTTTTTTATCGGGCCTCTTTTCAATTTGGGAATCTTTTTCACCCTCTTTTGTTATTTTTTGAAAACAAAAATACACCGCATTCCTATTCCACGGCATTTCACAGAGAAATACGGCAGATGGGTATGAATTATACATTAAACACCCCTGTGGGAATGATTTAGGGCTGTACTCGTGGATTTCTCCGAGCGGGGACTAAATGTGAGTATGAAATTCCGGCATAACATGGAATTGGACCAGAGTATTTCAGCGCTTATAAATATGCAGAATTATTAGACAATTTTTCAGATTTACATTCAGTTAGTCGAAAAACTCCAAACAACCTCCTCGCTGATATGCAAGAATAGATGATTTTCATTACTATACTAATGGTCCCCGGCAAACTTCGTTCCGCCTAACAGACAATGAACGTCGTGTCCATAATTTCAGTTTTCCGCATTTCCCGTTGCCTTCAATACATTTATCATTTGATGTACATTACTTTCATACATACGGCTGATTACGGCCTTCTTTTTACATATTTAATTCCTTTATTAAATAATTTCTTTAAGCTACCCTCTGTGTCTCATCAGCTCCTTTAGCTGGGGACACAAAGTTGGTTTGTCTACATAGAAGCAGGCTGGGTTAAATCAGTTATTAATTGTTAGCATGTATCGTTCTCTTCTCACACCTGATATTGTAACCACTGTTTGTTAATTTACTCTTACTTGCGTCGAAAAATATCGTCAATACAATCAGATCTAGTTCAAACAGTCCATTCAATTCCAACAACATCGACTTCCTACAGAGTTACTATGTAAATTATTAAACAATTAATCAATTAAATTAGTAGGTAACTAGTTTATTAGTATATAGTATGAGTATGTAGATATAGTATAGTATATAAAGTATGAGTATGAGTTTATAGTATATATGAATTGTGTGCGTGTCGAGTCCCAGTCATTTCCGAATTAATCGTGTAACTTTGCCATATTCCCCAAGGGGTTCGGAATCCACTATAATCAGGTGGTCCACTCTGTCAATCCCCATCTCCGTGGGTTGAAGGAGTCTGCCCTTAGGGTGCCTCAAGTTAATAAACAGGCTCACTCTCCCCGCGAGGCTGACAGGGTTGCTTGGAAGCAGAAATGCTGGAAACAAATGAATTTTAAGGTTTGTAATATTGTAGACAGTAATTTTAACCGACCCGTGATCATTTTGTTCACCACTATTTTAAAGAACCGGTCCGAGTTTACTCGAACATGCTTTCCAATTTATCAAAATTAGTAGATAGAGAAAATGAGTAATTTCATATAATTCAAATAAGTTTCCTATGCTTAAATTTCCGATATTTCGGGGGGGGGGGGCTTGTCCACTTGACGTCACTCGTCACTGGTGGTGAGGTAAATTCTAGATAGGTCAGACCAACACATTACCACACAGCAATACTGGCAGGGCACGCAATGCATTTGAGCGTGAATTTTCTATCATTTTCTCAAAAAAACATTTTTTTGTACAAAACTAAATACTTTTTTGGGAAAGCAACCTTACCGGTTTCGTTACTCAATTTAACACCTAAAACATACCTGAAGGTAGAAATCATCGATAGAAAGGTGTCGCAGAAAAATTATTATTTAATCATTTTTCATTAAACTTTAGTAATTTTTATTTTTTTACCCCCAGAAGCAAACTATCAAGGGGCAAGTGACCCCCCGCATTTTATTAACATTAAGAACAACTACAATATATGTGAATTTAAAAGAAATAGTTGGAGCCGTTTTTGGGAAATAATTTTTTTAGACGTTTTTTTGAAGTTTTTTGAAAATAAAAACCCCCCAAATTGAGATAGCCCAAAATAAAAAAATGGTGCCGAGGTATGATTTTTGTGAACCTACATGCTGAATTTCATCAAAATCGACCGAGTAGTTTGCCCGGAAATCGACGAACAGACAGACCGACAGACAGACAGACAGACATTTCGTAAAAACCACTTTTTGGGTTCCTGGTACCTTAAAACATGTAAATCCGTTGAAATCTCGGAATCGAAAAGTTCGACCATCACAAAGCTTTCCTTATACTACGTATAAATTGGAAAGCAAAAATTATGAGAAATTGGTGGCTCAGCTTCTCTGCAAAATGATTCATAAGCTTTTACTTGTCTACAAATTGAATTATATGTATCATGTAATTGTGTATTAATGTCATAGTACGCTAGCTGGAATAAAGAATGGATAGTGCTTGATTTAGGGTCTAGCTAGTGGTGACCAAAGTTTAGACTTTTTTTCCTGCGGAAGTGGGAAACTTGCAAACCAAGCACCTGTGCCTTACTTGCCCCCTTTCATCACTGTCAGTGTGACAATACATGAGTGATTCAGGGCAGCATCCAGGTAGTGAGGGATTAACTGAGCGTTCAACCTTTCACAAGGCCGCTCAGCCGACTCCATCTAAAAACCACTCCCATCTCACATGAGAAGAAGTCCTGTAGAAGCTGGATGCTTAAGACTGATGCAGGCACGGTGTTGAAATAGTCAGCCTCGCGTTTTCAAGCAAACCCGCTTAAGGATGGGAAGGAAAACATTATCACCAGCAACGTTTTGAATTGACATAAGTCAATTTTTCTTGAAAACCCCCATAGGAGGGAGAGATGAGAAAACTGTGGTAAATATGAGCAATCGATAAGAGGGCGCCGCAGGGGCGGTTTTCCCTCATTCCGATATCTGTGCTGCATCTCTTTCTTTGCGGACCACTTTCTTTTAAATTGCCCAGTTTCTGCTTTAACATTCGAACAGGAATGTCTCATACATCAGGTAATTAAAAAAAGTAAGAACAATTCTTAGCACAAGTGTTCCGTTTTGCGATATTCAATCTAACATTTTTTGTGTGCTATATGGCATATACATATATATGTATGGTATACCAACAAACTCGCTTGCTAACGAATTTTTGGATGTCCCTTTCAAGGTTAGAAATACTTGCGAGATTTCCAAATCTATAGACAATGCCAATATTTATCCACTGCCACTAGTTTGTAAAGCCTCGATTAGAAATACTGCACGGCATCGCCATGCATTGGAACTAGCCAACCACCCACCCACCCGACCCCCATCTTTTTATGAAGTGCGAGAATTGTTAACCACAAAAATTATACTTCGCTATATTATTTACGATCGTGGTTTGCCCTCAAGCTACTGCTTCAAATTACTTGTTTTGTTAAATTAATATTCTATAATATACGAGTACACGGCTTGATTGAAATTAGAGCTCAACTAGAATAAGGGGCATATATGATAGTATAAATGGCTCGTTCACGAACATGGTTGAATTGAGCTAACGCTTGTTACAATGTCAGTGGTAAGAATATCTCAGCTTTATTGCAGTATTATATGGTATATAACACTGACTTGAACTAACTTTGGTTGAAAAGGTAGTACCCTCCTCTTTATAACCAAAATTTGAGGATGTAGGAAAAACTGGATGTGGTGGAGTCCTGCTTATTCTAAGCCCTCTAATTTTGGTTATATCTCAGCTTGCCCATTGCCATTTGTGGTCCGCGTGGATTGTCATAGAAGACATTGACATGAGACATGAGGAAACAATACCAATAATGTCCGAAAAGCAGATGAGGCAAGGTTCAATGGCTCCTTACCTACGTCCATGAAGAGCCTTTCAAATGATTATTAAATGGAACCCAAGCAGTAAGTATTAATATGACGTAAATCGAATAAATTCAAGTCTATTGTGGAGCAGTCAATGTCATAAAAATGAAGCTATGAAGTGGGAAGAACATCGCCCGCCTGACAACGAAAAATATTAAGCCTTAAAGCATGGAAAACTCGAAGAGCTTATAATCGGGCTGTCAGTTGAAAATGGGTATTCTCTTAGAAACAAAGAAATGCTTGAATACTTTTTTCGAAGAAGGAAGATACGGAAATGATAGAGGGCAAGAAAGGTTGGGGCGATGGGAACGAGCCGGTGTGGAGACGAAATAGGATCCTGTAAGCTGGGATAAATAACCTGCCAGGGATACAACCTTTTCCAAAAAAAATAGAGACAAAGACTTAATGACTTGAACAGGACTTGAGGCGATTCCTCTTGTTTTTGATGGTTCGCCTAAAAGATGTCTTTTTTGCTAAAGATCATTGTCTATAAAAATAAAATTGAATCTAATGCTTGCTGTCGTTCTATTTTATTCTAAGGAAAGGCAACTTGATGTATATTTTTAGCAAAGGAGGCAAATTTTTCTTATTTCGATCTTATCTTATCGCAGATGAAATATGTTTCGTATTCGGTAACGTATTGAGATTTCTCTTCTCCGTTCATATCATAGTGTGTGTTATTATATAACAGACTTGTAACCGAACATGGTGGCGTCAGGCTTACGCCTGCTACAATGAGCCGAATTCATGGAAAGAAGTATTTACAGCCCCCTGGATTTCGGACATTATTTGTATTGTTTCCGTATGAAAATTTGGCTGTTGGCAAACTGGTATATGTACGTTCTCGATGTCAGCCTGCACCGGCTACAAGCGATAATGGACAAGCTGAGACAAGCTTGCCATTGACTCTATGAAACAAGTGAAAGCATGACTTAACCATTCACAGATACGCCTCTATGTGTCACCTACAGTCCCTAGAGCATTCAACTACCACGTGTCCGGTAGCATAGTTGGTAGCTTGCTTGTACTTGTGCGAGTCTCTGCACATCTTGCAATTGGAGACCAGCCGTAACTCAACACAGGTTTACATTCATTGATTTGTTTTCATGCTAAAAAAAAAAAAAAAAAAACTTGCATGGATTCGAATTTGGCCCTTTGGCCCAGTGGTCAGAATATCACCGAAGTTAGAGGTGGAGACTCGCCGACTCAGGATAAAATCCGGTTTTTGTTCAATTTTATATATATCTTCTTTTCTCTGGCTTTCAATTATTGAAAGTTGTCGAAGACTGAAGAATGATTAGTCAATCACAATCAGAGGGAGAAAAGTCCAACAAGTATCAACAAATACCTAATGAAATATCCATTAAATAGCTCATTCTTCAGTAGAAATTTTCCCCTACATTTCGATAACCTCTCACGATATGTGTCAGTTTTACCGATTGGCCACAATTATTGACCTTGGTGCAAGAAACAATTGGAGGAGGCGTCCGGACGAAGGAGTTCGAAAACTGGCCAATCGGTGTTAGTGACAGCCGCATATCATATATCAGAATGTAGGGAAGGATATCTTCAAAAGGATGCAATTTTTGGGATAGCTCTACACAATGGATATTTTCGAAATTCGACTGACAAAAAAACTCGTCGTGGGGGATTCCGATTTGCCCTTAACTTCAACATGGTTTATTGCAATTCCTTGTTTCAGTGTTGTGTCCTGGATATCTAGGTTGTAATATCATACAGGTATGTCGTAATCCTCAAATTGTTAATTACGATAAAACGTTTCTTATTGAAACATGTTTTTGTGTGTCAAACAGCAAATGTGTTAATAAAACTTTTCAATGCCGAAGCGAAATTGTAGGTCAAAAATGTGAGGAACAAGACACGTACTGTGGTAGTCATAAAAGTTAGGAAAAGCGGGCTTTGGAGATCATGGTTTTATGTCAGCAGTAAACTAGGGTGACTTTACTGCAAGCACCATTTTTAATTCAATTATGGAGTAACGATTTTTTAAAGACATGTTTATTGGCAATACTTCTTTTATTTAGTGCACACTTTAGTAGAAAATTCCTAACCTCAGCGAAAATGCAAATTAAATTAAGCTACATGCTTACAGACAGATATTCATTCGCTCACAGTATGCTAATATAGGAATATTTTATACAGTGCATGCAATGAAAAATTTATTTTTATGGAACGGGTGGTTTACCAAATCAAGCCACTTCAGTGAAGTCCAGGGATAACAAAATTATCGTGAGAATTCATGAAATCGTAAAATCTCAACTAAACCCATAATAGTTTTTAACGAAAAAGAAACAAAATCGATAATATTACTGCCTGACTAAATATAGGCTACATAGTAATTATTGGACAGCTCTAGGCCATTGTTTGAAGACAAGGCTTCACAAAATAAATTTATACTGTAAGTTCTATCGAATTGTATAAAATGCCAATGACGAACATTAACTTTTGACGTAACATAAATTAAAATAAATAAATATGCATTTCGTCAAAAATACCCTTAAGGTACGGAAGGTCGTTGTTCATAAGCTGCACACCAGTTTTACAGGTTCTCGAATAAATCTTTCAGAAAACCTTATAGATTTATTAGATTAAAATAGTCCGAACATATAGTCTAATTTCAAGAGATAGACGTCAAACAGGGGCTTAAAGTTGGCGGGGCACGGTCCATCTTGCTCCCACCAGCTCCTTTTGGGGGCCTTTCCGTTTGCAGCAATATGAATATAAGCATTCCCTTGTTAGCTTTGTAAAATCTATAGCTATACTTTATTATTATTAAAACTGTGTAAAACCCTTATACTTATATTTTCAAATTTTTCCTCCAGGGGAGACCCCCGGGCCCCCCTCTTAGTTAATGCAATATTATTTTTATACAATCTAAGCCGTCGTAATGATAACATTACTATTTATTCCGCAAATATCATCTGCCTGTGCCCGCACAAAATCTAACTCCACCAATAAATTGAAGTTTGATGTGCCTTCTCTATCACATAATATACGAGTAGCACCATAACCTTTATAGAATACACTAGATGCAATTGAGTTCTCAAGAAAACAATTTACACTAGATAAGATCACAGTCACCACCGGTTTTGCCTCCGCTATCATTCTAAAACTTTACGCCTCTGACGTCAATTGTATTCCATGTTTAAAATTTAGGAACCTGAGCCATAATTATCGCAGCTAACCATTGAATTTAGCAGACATTTCCTCCACTACCAATTAGGTACTCACTATCTCACTAATTAAGGTAGGGAAGATCTCATTCGCTGGCAGAGGTAGGAAATATCAATATCTTGGCTGGCGCTTGGCATACATTCAAACTCCACTTCATCAAATACGGTAACGCGACGCTTGCTTTCAACTCCACAAGTTTTCAATTCGACGCGGGCACTAACCGATAGAAATGGTCTGTTTAACCGGTGAAATACTGCACTTCCAGCTCGCAATTTATTTTTACTTCTTTCGTTGAACTCTTGAATGGCTCAATTATTGTGAAAAATGCATTTGTTAAGGTAATCTTTTCTCACACTCGTCACACTATCAGACGCGGCGTTAGAAACTTTTTTTTTCAGATGACGGTTCGACCCTGAATATTAAACATTTTTGCTTTTGTAAGACCAGTGGCCAGCGTGGAAGCGCGGAATAATTGTTAGTGTAATGCGGCATTACACGCCTTGCATGCACGCTCTGCCACTGCGCATGTCAACACTGTCGGGTTCGGTCTGCACGAGAATGTGCATTTTGGTAAGATTTTCGAGACTGGTTTCCTCGTAGTTGTGAAACTATTTTTTGTCGAGTACTAGTTTAAAGAGTTTTTACATAATAAACTTCACGTGAAGCCGGTCTAAAAGTTAGGAATTAAAACAGAGAGCTGTAAGCAAGTACCAAAGAGATGGAGTGGGAAGTAGACGGTGAGGGGGTATTCGATGTGAACTATAAATTATTATAAGGGCAGTCGTAAATTCTGTTGGAATTTGTGGGCTGCGAATAAATATTACTTTCTAGAAAGAATGGAACTTTGCGTTTGTTCTGTATTTCTGCAGATGAGTTCGCTGTTGGGCCGTGGCCATTCGGTCGAGCTCGCGGGTAAAGCCGCAAATTAGCTCTATATTCAAATGAATACTGGTTACAACAGCTATTTCCATTTTCTCAACCCCTGGGCGACTGCCTCTCAGGAGTTTCTTGCCTACATTGGGGTTGAGAAACTTTCACGGCTATTTCTTGGTGGAAATAGTTCAAGGGGGTCACACAATGCCATTGTGTGCTGCTATTATGCTATTATGGGAAGTTTCCTTCAGTTGGTGAGAAATTCGCATGTGGAACGGCCAAATTCAGTTTCCGGTTTAAGGGCTGAGAGGGATAGTTCTTTCCCGGTCAAACCTATAATAATAAGCTGGTATCAACTACAGGAATGAAATTAAAGAAGGGAAGACGTGAGAAGTTGTGAGTTTCGGCGAGCTTTTGTACTTCTAAGCCAACCCATGCATATTGAAATGAAATACAGACAATATAGTCAAAATAGTATATACCTATAATAAAAAATACTGTGCCTGAATACTGTACCTATCCATTAACGTATCAGTAGATAACAGCTACAGAGATATCGTTCAATTCCCACCCCATTCAATATTTCATACGTATGCCCTTCACTCTAATATTTTTGAATGCATGTATTGAATTTTATTTACATTTTTAGAATGCACTAGTTTTAATTACAAAAGTATTGTTGGATTATAAATTGAAAATAATGAAACATTTTGTTTGTTCCAATACATTTATGAAGGGAAGCTTAGTATTTCGTTATAAATTCCCGGTTTCACTGTACGTCTCCGAATCGGAACTAGTTAATTAATTAATCGGTCTACATTCGATCGGCCTTGCTGAAATGGATTTTGATATTTTTACGGTATTCCTTTTTTGCTCCTAAACTACCTGAGGAAACGCCCGTCCAAATAAACATAATATTATATAGCAGCAGCCATATAATTAGCCAGAATTAAAATGAGTGTACTAGATTATTTAATTGGCCTGGGGAGGGACCTCCGTAGGGAACATGGACGCTGTACTCAGGCTCCAAAAGAGGGGAGTCCGCTACATGCTAAAACTGGGACCTCGTGACAGCTGTCGCTCTCACCTCAAAACATTAAAAAGCCCCAAGTCTGTACAAATTTAGATGCATTTTACATATCTTAAAGATTGAGGTGTAAGTAGGGGACATAACACAAACAAAACAGGGACACCTACACCTACAACACGAGGCAACGGGAACACCTTGGTACTACGGTTCCTTGGTTAAATTATCCTCTAGCTAGGCCACGCATGACTTGGTGGAACCACCCTTTAACGTTTTGTAACATGAGAATTCAAAATAACGAAGCAAACAAAGAGGCTTACAAATAAGTCTAACGCAGGTATGGATTAAAATCACGTGGCTACCCGATTCGAATTCCATTAAAATAAATGAAATGAATTAAAATGGTTCTGAAGCATTTTGATAGATACTCCAATTATGAAAACAAGGAAGGGGTAGTTCCACCTCTGATGTTGAAGATATGAATTCGGACTCATTGGCGTGATTAGCTGCTCATTAGCCTGATCCCTCCCGAGCTTATAACTTCTCGCAGTTTCAACAAAAAAGGTCTTTCGCTGGAAAAAGGTTGGATTTGTATAAAGGAGAGTCATTTAATTTGCGAATTCTGCAGCGCATTTGGGCAGCATATCCCACAGCTCTTTTCGAAGCAAGGCTTTTATAATCATGCCCCAGAAAGGCCTGCCACTCTATGTCCTCTTGCGGTTTGTCTGTCTCGTACATTGTCTTGTTATTGTCTTCATATTTTCCCAACTAGGATTTTACCTTCCAACAAAAAATGTACACCAGGCTTACCTTCAACGTAAAATACCTAATAACTTATCCGAGAATACGTGTAAACTATCCTGAATAAACCCCAACGAAATAAATAAATAAATTGATCATACACGAATAGAAGCGAATTAAAAATTAAAATCCCTAATTGTTTGTCAACAGAGCTGTTCATTGTAGCATATTATGACAGACGTCGCAACTTTTTTTTTTAGCCCCAACATGACAATACAGTTTAATGTCGTAAAATGGGGGGGGGGGGACTCGTATCCGTACTTGGCTAAGTCACTCCTGTTACATTGTGTCGATGTTACATTGTGTCGATGTTAAGCTTGTCTCAGCTTGTCTATTATCGCTTGTGACCGGTATAGGTTGACTTTGACGACGTGTATACCAGTTTGCCACAGGCCAAGAACTCTTGCGGAAACAATGCGAATAATGTCCGAAAAGCCATGGTGGCTTACGTCCATAGAAAACTTTAAAATATCATAATCCATGGGTGGGTTGAAAGGGCGTCATTTTGGTTTTTCCTTATGGAGGGAGGGGCAACTGTGAACTAGGGGAGGGCAGGCCTTTAAATTCAGGTACAACATACGAGTGTAACTTCGCTCTTCTGTAATTATTTTTATTTATTATTGAAATAACAATGATTGGGCTATTACCGATTTTTCAGTTTTTTTTAAATAACAATAACTCAGTTGTGCTGACCAAACTGTGTATATTCTATCCGAACTTTCAAAAGCTCGGGATAGGAATTTGTACAACCCAAATTTTCTCTGAAAAGGTTAGCAGCATTTAAAACTAATAATAACGTCAAAGTATTGGGTCATGTGCAGACTTTTTAATGTTTTTGTTCGAAAATTTTCCCGGAAAATATAAAATTCAATAAAGAAGGGAATAAAGAAAATTTGTGAATAAATTAAAATATTTAAAAATCTCAAATGTTCTTTGTAAATTTGCTTAGTAACATCACACAGCTGTGATAGTCAGGGATAGTAAAGTTGTTAGAGGGCTAGACTATGATGCGGAAGGTCAAGGTTTGAGACTCGTCACTCGATAAAATTTCACCTGGACAGTCCAGGTACGTTAGGGTAGTCCAGGACTAGGTCCACCCTATTGTAATAGGTATAGGGGGCATATTGCTCACCACAACATTCAAAATATTTCAGTGGTCAGGAGAGGATCTTCTACCAGTCCTCCAGCCTAGACCCTCGTTGAGTTGTCGTTCCACGGCGTATTATCACGTGCAAATAAGACAGCCGAATAATTCTGACGGTTAAGAAACGGAAACTAGCATACTTCGGTCATGTGATGAGAAACGAAAAGCATCGCCGCCTGCATGTAGTAATCCAAGGGAAGATAGAAGGACAGAAGGCTCCCAGCAGATGAAGAAAATCCTGGTTGAAAAACCTGAGGCAATGGTTTGGCAAGAGCACAGCACGACTTCCCTTTTCAGTGCAGCAGCCTCCAAGGGCCAAATTTCCATGATGATCGCAAATCTTCGATAGAAGGGGCATTAAAAGAAGAAGCCTAATAATTTGTTTGAGGTATTACAGGTATTGTAGTACAATATATGGGTGTACCTATAAAGACCTAACATATGGAAGGCATATAATTTGAAACAGCGTGAGAACTAAAGCTTCAGCAACAATATAACAATGTGCCAGAGAGTTCACTTTTGCTGTGGACCGCAAAGCACCCCGCTGTCATTGTCTGTCATCTTTACACGTCAAATGGAGGTCAGGCACCATGAATATCAAGAGAAAACGCTTCCCCTTGCCCCCCACTACAATTATGTAACAAATTTAACGTCGCTTGTTTCTTACTTTGACGGGTAATTTGATCCTTTTATACTGTAATTATTCTCTAATTATCTGGGTTAATGGACAGTAAAATTAAGCGCCTTACATTAATTTAGAGTGGGAATCCTTTTCAATATGTTTTTGTCTGTACCTTGTATTATGTATTGACTCTTTTCTGTCAGTTTGATTGAAGAAGGAATCATTAGGGAGGATTGTCACATATGTCAGCGGAAAAATGGCATAGCATTTTTCTTTATTCGCCGCCTAGAGAAATGTTCCAATGCAAGCAGCAAGACTGTTCTTTTGAACACTGCATTACACTCCGAACCCCAGGTATACGATATTATATTCATAATATATTTGTAATACATCCAGTATGTATATTATATCATTTCTACGTATGTATATATCAAAGTACCAGGAAACCGAGCGTAAATCTCGGTTGGTGCAGCTGACGTTGTAAAAACATTATAAAAATTAATTGGCGACTTTGCCAATTAATCTAACAAGGATTATTGTAAATGTACATCATTAATTTTGATGCCTATAACTTTACAAGCGAATAAACAAAGTATTAAGCGTCGCTAATTTTTAAAAATATGAAACTTGAATTTTAGATCGAGTACCAATTTAACTTATTCCCTGGGAAACAAATGTAAACAAAACTATTTTAGAATAGCACTTTCATTCTGCTGTTAGTGTTTCCAACTCTTGCTTTAAGCATTTCTGCTTTAAGCAACCCTGTCAGCCTAGTGAGGGAGTGAGTCTGTTTGTTAACTTGAGACGCCCTAAGGGCTCTTTCTCCTCGGGGGAAAGGGGAGTTGACTGACAGGGAGGACCTCCTGATTGTAGTGGATTCCGAACCACTTGGGGAACATGGTAAAGTCACACGATCAAATCGGAAGTGACGAGGACTCGACACGCACGTAGACTGACCGGTATACGTGTAGTCTCAGCGCGTTATCATGTCCCACCATGTTCCCCTCCCTGAAATTTCCAGTGTTCTTTTCATACCTAAATTAAAAGAAATCTTGCCAATTGACTGACTGGTTACCCTCAATCTCACCCGAACTGTGGTTGGCTTGAGTCCCAGACTGGCTACATTTTCTGGCCATGCTTTGGAAGAATTGCGAAGCAGGCGGTCCTAGTCTAGCGTAAGGGAGGGCTTTTGGCACCCCTTTTTTTCAAAATTGTCTAATTTCCCATAACTACTTACTTTCCCCAATATAATACCCACAAAAAAAATATGCACTACCTACATATAATATTGTTGATAAAAAACCTATAGGTTGAACTTTATGTGGAATTCCGTCAAATATTATAAATGCCTTGCTATCAGGCAAAGGGATGGACAGTTAAGATCGTGCTTAATATACTGTATTTAGGTGTAATATAATAATACAGATAATAGCCTATATCCAATAATTCAGAATCTTTTGATAAGAACCTTGAGAAAACTCGGAAATATTATCAATGTTCTTTTTTATTATTCAGATAAACTTAGTGATTACACCCTATTACACACTTGAATACTGGAAGATCCAATAAATATGATATAATAATAAATAAAAATTGGAAAATGTTATATCTAAATCCAGATTCAAATCCTATACTTCAACATAAACAATCCAACAATTTCTTCGATCGAATAATAATTCTTGGGTCGAATAACAATTATAGAGTGTGTAATCAGGGCCATTGTTACCTACATTACTACAATTGTATTAGTAGCCCGCCAATAACTATCCCAGTGCGGACTAAAGTCAATTTACAGTAGGTTACATTCAATTGAGTTTATAAACTGTTTTACTAGTTTATTGCTGTCTTAATGAGGTGGAGATTCCACCGACCGGCTAAATACAAAAACGGTGACGTGGTAGCAGACATTCAAGACTTAGGCGGGGTTTCCACCGACCTCGCATTGCAGAATGCAAATGACATTGACGGAAATTAGAATTTTTCTTTTTATAGTAATCTATTAAAATGTTTGTACTTAACATATCCCATGACGCCATTTTTTAATTTTAGTTTGTTTGTGATTTAACTATGGCATAGAGGAAAACAAACATTTCCGTCAATGCCACTTGCATTCTGCAATGCGAGGTCGGTGGAAACCCCGCCTAAGTCTTGAATGTCTGCTACCACGTCACCGTTTTGTATTTAGCCCTAGCCGGTCGGTGGAATCACCGCCTAAGCAGCGCCAACCAAGCATAAATATTGGACTTAAGTGAGCCAGCCGTTGTAGCCCCAGAAGGCGGTCAATTCCAATTTACGGTTTGCTAGTAATTGCCTAGGATTTTTCCTCCAGTATCATGCCCAGGGGAGAAACATTCAGCTATATTGGCTTCCCTCTTCCCGTTCAGCTTCCGTACCTTCCAATAAAGCTGCTGATATTAGTCCCATAAACATGGTGCATATTGACTCTCCTGAAATTGCCTTATGTTCCACATTTTTCAGTCCATTGTGTACATAAACGGGCCGATGGTTCGAAATGGCCATCGCACATTAGGGAGGGGGGGGGGTTATGGAATGAAATAAGAGAACAGGTACGAGTGAACACGTATACGTGCATTCCCATTTATTATATTATTTTTATTTATTTTAGCATAATAGTAGATATTATTGTGAGACGCTCCGATCATCCATGCTTGTGTTTCATTTTCAACTGCCGTAATTTTCCCCATAGTATCGCTACTTTTGGAGGGTATCAGATATGATTTTTAAATAAATAAATAAATATGGGGTTTTTTGTTTTATTAATAAGCCAACCTAGCGGAGTTAGGGCTATAAGCCCTCTTTTACACTCAACTAGGAAAGCCCGGTACCGCCTGCTTTACATGCCCTCTGAAGCATAGCCAGAAAATTTAGCAAGTGTGGGACTCGAACCAACAACCATTCGGGTGAAAGTCGGAGTTTTTACCACTACTGTACATGTCCTGACTGATTTTTGTGAATATATATGCCATGATGATTGATCTGGTAGTTTGTCTACAAATGTATGCGCAGGCAGACGGAGATTCCGTAAAAACTAATTTGTTTTGAGACCTCAAAACGTGTGATACTCGATATTGAAAATGCTTTCAACCATTGCAATGCTTACCCAATACTATCGTACACATATGAAAGAAATTGCATCACATTGTTAATGCAGTTGCCATTGTAGATTTACTCATGTATTGAACCATGCTGTAAAACAATACACAGCTGTTACTATTACACAATAGTTCAATAATAACTGCATTTTTGTTTAGACTAAACCTTAATCATAAAATGAAATAGTATTGTGGATGGGATTGCTGGGAAATATGTCACCCGTATAAATTACTAATTCTTCTCACAAAGTAAAGACATCATTAATTCGTTAGTTCGTTAACGATAATTTAATTAATTATTTTAATATTATCTTGGAAGTTGGAGAAGTAACGCAGCAATGCCATGTATTCAGCTGTACCTCTGTATCAAAGTAAGTAAGTTATTTGAACCACATGAATGCAGAGGTAATTTGATAGGCTATGTCTACAAATCTCCAAAATCAGTTAAATTGAATATTCGTCGTTAATTGTATGTTTTACAATGATTGTTCATCTCCTTATAGATATTTTTGGCTAAGCATACTAGAGTCTTCAATTAGACAATATAATACATTGTTCTTAATTCTGAAACTTATGTGAGTCACAATGCGATTTTTCAGATTGGATCTCATCCAAGGACGTACTTTTCACTCAGAAAATACTGGGTTTGCCGTTTTAAGGGCTGAAAATACAACCGAGAAAGATAAAAATAACAATATATTCTCGTAAAATAAAATAGACTGCGACTTGCCCCGAAAGATTTTCTCTTTTCCACTCTGCGAAACCGATAAAATTTTTATAATCAACCAGCATTGCCGTAAAATCTGAAATAATAATTTCCAACTAAAAATTACATGGAGGTTTGATGCCGTTAAATTTAACTAAGCTTAATTTTAACAAGTTGTGAAAAAGCGTTCCTTCCAAGTTAGCATTTATTATTACCGTCTGGCTACTGCCATGCTCAGTACACAAAACAGTAAAATGTAATTTCTACAATCTTTGTCTCGGGGAAGTCTCCCTAATAAAGAAACTAACACAACCGTTACAGTTCAAAGTTGTGCTAAGTCGGGGGGAATTTTTTATGGGCAGAATAAGGAACGGGGCTGAAAGGTTGTTTCGGAATTTATGGAGAGGGAGCATCGTAAAGTTGGCTGGTTGTTCTGTGCCCGTTTTAAGTGCCTTCTTTCAAGAGCTCGCTGCAGCATCCGCGAAGGGCCCATCACTTGTTTATACTAACCTCTTCCTAGAGGGACAAAATTCTTAAGTGAAGTACTGCTTTTAACCCATTTTTGTATCGGAACCATTGCTTTCGGGTCACCTGAGAGGTCTGTCGTATTTTGAAAATATAAAACTTTATTTAATTCTCTTTTTCTTTATCATTTTTCTTTCGTTGCTGCTTTGTCGGTTTTGTCCTTTAGAAACAGCTTATTTTCATGTAGGCCTAATCGAGGGATGACATCCAACAGCTTATTGAAGAGCACGCTTTACTTCAAGCTACACGGATGAAAAGTATCAGCGAGTATAGATGTGGGGGACATTTAAACAAAACGGGGACACTCACACCTACAACACGAGGCAACGGGGAGACCTTGTAAGGCCAGCGCCACGCACAGCCAAGTGCGAGCGACTGGATCCTTTACTACAAGGCTTCGCCTACCTTAGAAAACTCCCGATTGAACTGAGAGCGGCGAGAAATGCTTCTAACTTCCCTAAATTGCTTAGAAACCATCTCTTAGAGAAAGCTTTTTACACTGTCACTGAGGCACTAGCACAATGACAATGACAGAACTACCTGATTTTGACGATACTCTGACGATTTTATCTTATACTTTACATGTATTGTATACTAACAATGAAATGATCCAATAGACATAGGTTTTTCTTCCTCTGTTCGATAAAGTCTAATCTAAAGCTGTAGTCGATAGTAGAAGTTCACCAGATCCTGTGTTCCATTGGGCTGCAAGAAAACTGATTGCGGAAGCCAAATGCTACGCCGTAATTTCATTTTCAGACGATACTTTCACTATTTTCGCGTGGGTAAACTTAGTATTTACTGTAGTTTAAAATCAGCTACCACCAACTAACCTGATTAAATTAGTCTGTTCCACCAATATAGCGTATTTGAAAATATAGAAAGATAAGAATGGTAGGTAGGTAATTAAAAAATCATAGAGTCCGATGTAAAATGAATAAATAAACGCATTTGCTTTAAGAGTAAAGTGTACAAGAAACTGATGAAGTTTTTCATATCCTGTACTATTGTTCCCTTTTTAGTATGGAACTATCCTATAGACCTCGAAGCAAGACCCGCTTCCCCTGCGACTTGAATCATTTGCTCTAAATTTTGGAAGAATTATGATTTCCACTCTTTTAGGACACATTTTTAGCTTCGAAAAGTCTGCCTTGTAGTCAATAAGTCAATGGGTTAAGACTGAAAAGACAATTTTAGTTATTGTTTTTTCTTTCAAGAAGCAAGTTTGTTTGTTTAAATTTAATGCAGCTCTGCTGCAAAGTAAATGCAGAGACACTATAAAGATGAAAAGTTGGCAATTATGCAGGTCACATCCATAATGTGCAGTGACAGTAAATCATACCTGACAGTCTCGCTAAAACAGACAACTTCCCCCTCCCCCTAACCCACGGCAGCATCCCTCTTAAGCCCCCCCCTTCCGTGCTCCACTTTTCCCAGCCCTTAATGCACTTTAAAATCTATATTCAACCTTCCTTGCTATATAAACGGATTTTCATGGAGATTTCGATTATCCACATTTGCATCTATGTGAGAGAGTTCATCGGTTATTGTCCATGATACATGGAGGTGGTCCGCTTCCTGGAGGGTATCGGGCAGAAGTGGTAGGACGTTGATGTAGTTGGAAATGGCTGTACACCATTAATAACAGGACATGTAGCGTATTGGTACGGACTCTGACTTTCACCCGAAAGGCTGTTGGTTCGAGTCCCACACTGGCTACATTTTCTGGCAATGCTTCGGAGGGCATGTAAAGCAGGCGGTCCCGGGCTTTCCTAGTTGAGTGTAAGAGAGGGCTTTTAGCCCTAACTCCGCTAGGTTGGCTTGGTAATGGAAACAATAAAAAGTCCTTATTTATTTATTTATTTATTTATTTAATAAAAATAAAAAAGATACATTCCGTTGATATTGAGAAATATCAATCAATCAATCAATATAATACATACAATAATATACATTTGTGATACAAAAATACCGTGGACCCGGTAGGCCGTGGCCCGTGATGGGTCCAAAACAACTGTAGTTACCTATTGTTAAAAATAATAATAATAGTAGTTAATGGTCAATCCAAACAATAATATAGGAATTATAATAAGGCAGTATAGGGAGCATAATTTCTAATTAGGTATCTACAGTATATTTAATTATTGAAGTTTGGAACTATTTGAGATAGATATTCTGAGTTGTTATTTAGGAATATATATAAATATATGATTGACATTTTATGTTATTCGAGTCCAATTGTAGAATAATGCAATCAAAAGCTCCATAGTCTTTTTAGTTAGTACTAGCAGTTAATGGCACCTATAGATGACATACGGGGGGGGGGGGCGGGGGGGGGGAGTGCAAAACTAAGACTTTCAGGTAAATTATCCTTAAACAAATTCTTCAATAAACCTTACTACTTCTCTGCAGTCTCCCTACATAAACTTCTCAATATTCCGAACCTTTTTGATATCTATTTATTTATAGCAAGTATACGCAAAGCAGTAAATGATCTTAAAATCAGAGTTGACCAACATCAGTCGTTACATAACTACCCTACAAGAAATCCTCAGGTCAGACTTCCATTCATTACTAAAGCTCTCACCTCCCCCTTACCCCAATACAAAGCAGCTATGTTTCTCTTCCGATGTTAAAGAAATCACTCAAATCGAAATGCATTAGCAAATATCAAGAAATCTTTTTAATTAACTATTTATCTATTTCTATTAATAAATCTTCTCCTCTTTTGTAATAGTATAGCTATCCGTTTGAGGCATATAAACGTATGTTATTGAATTTAGTCTATATGTTCCCTCCCCCAGAACATTCTTAGGAATATTTGGTAGTAGGGAATTGACGATGAATCCTGTACTTTGATACAATTATAAATATATTTGATTTGATTATTAGCTTCTTATCTGTTACTACCTCTAGCTAAGACCTTTGCATCTTGGATCAGCCAAGAAGAAATACGAAAATATCGCCAGCGCTGATGATCAAGACATGTCGTATACCTCTACATATGCGTGTGTTTGCCCCAGGATTAGGGTTAGGTGTAACAAAAAGGCATCGAGAGCGTTTAAATTTGAGCGGACAACAAGGCTTCCTCCACTTTCAAAACATATGCTGGCAGGTTGACAATGTGCAACAGCATGTGCGGGTCTTTGCCCCCCATCCTCGATGCCTTTTTTTAAAACCCAACCTAAAATTATAATTACAAAGTCTTATAAAAGTTATGTGACGAAGTAGTAGAATCCGGGGTGATAGGCCATGGTCGTTTGGAAGCACGCTTTCAGAACGACCACGGCGTACCATCCCGGATTCTACTGCTTCGTCACGTAACCTAAAATTGTATTATAATCCACCATCTTTAGTAGTATCAAAATATTAGGTCTTGCAACAATCTGACTTTAACTATCGGTTGATTCTTAGTAGGGCGAAGTCTCCCAGCATCATCATCGGTTGAATTAAAATTAGAATCCCTGGTGGAGGTTTTGCCCCACTGTTGCTGGTCAAGGATATTTTTCACCAAACGTCACCCTCTCGAAAGATGAATCAACTGGAAATGTGATTTAAAATAGATCATATTTCGAATTTCTTCTGAAGAGACCCAAAATTAAACGGTTTTATGGTAGTATGGAATAAATAAATAATGACTTTAGTTTTAGCTATCAGCGGAGTTAAGGCTCTCTCTTACACAGTCAAGACATGTAGCGTTCTGGTACGGACTCTCACCCGAACTTTCACCCGAAAGGTTGTTGGTTCGAGTCCCACACTAGCTACATTTTCTGGCCATGCTTCGGAGGGCATGTAAAGCAGGTGGTCCCGGGTTTTCCTAGTTGAGTGTGAGAGGGCTTTATAGCACTAACTCCGCTAGGTTGGCTTAGTAATAGAAAAAAAGTCCTTATTTATTTATTTACACTCAACTAGGGGTCAGCAACAAATACAGTAGTAGAACTTTTACAAATTTAAACGAACTTCTATTACCTTAGAATTAAATAAGCACTCACCCATACACACAGGCATGGGGCGCCGCTCCGCACTTCTACACATTGTAACATGGCGGTGCCGTGTAGTATTTCTCACTGAGGATGGACAGGCGATCGTGGGACCCGGCCACAGGCGCTAGAAAAAAATCCCATTGGGCTCTGGCCGATCAGGTGTAGGGAGATTCCATACAAGCAGACCCCGCTTTTCCTCTATGCTATGCTGTGTGTAGATATAAAAAAATACTTCATTCTTTTCCCAACCACAACATCAACACACAAAACACTCTTGTGTTCCAAATTTCGAACCACAATTTTCAATTTGACTGGACGCCATCTTGAAATGGTTGATTAGTCGTAAAAAGTATTGATTACCATTATCATGGTCAATAATAAGGGCCTTAAGTCAGATTTTAATTTATTCCTCTGCGACCAATATTATATAAGGTTTTAATCTTGTGTCTTGTAACAAAATAGTGGATCTAGCTGGTTAACGAACTCGGTCAAGACATTTGTGTGTTCAATTTTTGTGCCAAGTTTCATCAAAATCGGTTAGTAGTTACGGAAGTTAGAGTGTTTCCTAAAATCGATATACATGCAGTATGTTCATACATACGTATACATATACATAAATATATATTTGCATATAAGATTTTGAACGGAGGGTGGTTTTAGACTCAGGGGGTCAAGAAATGAAAAGTTGTGAAGAAATTTTCCGGAAATTGAACATTGGTCGCCGTCTCAATAGGTAGATGATTCTCCCTACAATTACAATTTGGGGGCGCGAACAAACAAATACTTGACAGGGAACCTGTAGAATATTGCATCACCAGACGCCGAATAGTATTACGTTCAACATTTCAGTCAGCAGTCTCAAACTTTTCTCATTACTCGAAGATTGTCGACAAAAGATATTTCACCTCATTGAAAACGTCGAGAGGAACAACGTCACTCGCGAACCACCTTGGGCACCCAATTGTGAAATATTTCAAGTAACAGTAGCTTATTGCCGTATATATAATTCAGTGAAAAAGCTCAACGGTATTGTATTCAACGAATGGGCCCAACTAGAAACCAATGAATGGTTGAGTAGCTTCTTAATGGGAACAAACTGCTGAGAGGTTATGCATGTCTGAATACCTATATCTGGGGGAGAAGGGGGGGGGGGTTCCCATGCTGCCTGAGGCTATTTTCAATTATTCTCTACGAGTCTATTGTGAGAGAAGTGGTTATACTGTATATTATGCTTAGCAAATGAGTGCTCTCATAAATTACAGTAGGTGCTTATATGTTGATCAGCTCAGGTACGTAGGTATAAGGGGGCTTTAAGGGATTTAACCCCCCCCCCCTATCGATATTAAATGCATATTGCAAGGGGTACAGAAATACAACGAACTAGTAGCTCTGGCTTAACCCCCCCCCCTCCTCTAAAACATCTATACCTACGTACCAGCTACATATGTATTATGGCTATGACACGATGAAGGTTGTGCTGAGAATAAAGGTTATGATTAAAAAGGACTAGTTGCTCCTGCTCGGAAATCCATTCATTCAACCTCATGCTTCCCATTTGTAGTCTCCATGTTCAACATACTATACGATATTGCTTTATTGATATTCCATACACACCACGCTCATCAGTTAGTGCACACAGTATGTGATATATTGGCCTGTTTAATTTTTTTTAATAATGCATGTTCATTATGTTGGAAACAAGGCAATCGAGAAAAATCTTTACCGATGGCAAAAATTCATAAGAAAACAATAGTAATAATATCCGAAAATCCATGGGGTCGTTGACATTCATCTCTTTATCTGAAGACCCTGTATAGAGTAGATGTATTCACACAACTAATTGAATTGAATTGAAAACGACTTTATTGAATAAAAACAAAACAAAAGGCGAACAGTAAGACTATAAAGTCTTCTTTTCATGCTAACTTTAAAAACAAACATATTGTATTAATGTATAGATGCTTAAAATTAAATAGAGAAGAAACAAGAGAAGAAGAGGTATTAATATTATGGTGTAAATGTTTACCTGTATATATTGATTTATTTAGAATTTATGGATAAAGGGAAGGGGAACGGAGAACTCCTCTCCGTTCAACGCATATTGCCTCCACTTCCTGAAGTTAGGCCCTGAAAGTGTCTGGATCCGCCACTTACTTAGAACCACCGATAAGCAGAAGGGTCTTTGATTTCGCTCACAAAGATGATATGTGTGTAGTCACTGAGCCGAAGACCTAAGTTTGGTTTAATTAACAGACTGTTAGCAAGTTTACCACTGACTCATGCCTGAGTTTAACTTATTCACATAAAGTGGAAAACTCAGTCAAGTGGTTAAGCAGTAAACTTACATAATTACTCAAGATGAAAACGGTTGCGACGTAACTGGAGTATTTTGCACCACAGTGGAAGCCCAAGACTTGCTGTTGTTGATTTCAAAGAAATTGATGCGAAACTCCTACTACCGTACTGTTTCTTGCTCTGTAAAATTAATTTAATTCGGTTGTAATGTAATACGAGCCTGCGTAATTTTCAGTTGCTCAGTTTCAAATATCTGTTCAATTTTCAATTGTTCAGTTTTAAATAGACGCAAAATATTGCTGTGTATGCTCTGTTCGGATTTGGCGCCCAAGCGTCGGTCACTGGCATACTGGCCAACGTTTCAGACGTCCCGATGAACGAGCCGACAGACACGTATGCAGGATTCCATGGAGAGGGTTGGTGAGTCCGGGGCATCTCCTAATTCTCTCCATTTTCTAAAACATACCTGCTTTATGATAGTAAAAATGTTTAAAATTTACAGGCAAAGACTAAAGTAATAAGATTAATAAAACAGCACACAGGTGCCTCGGGGGCTTCCCCCGGGTGAAACATTTTGAATAAATAGGCGCGAAATATTGGGTTTCTTGATACAAACGTCAGACCTGATACGGTCACCTAATTGCATCTAGTGCAATCCAAAAAATTGTTTGTACCCCAAAACTCCCTGTTTATCCGTGCAGAGGTTTTCTCATATCATCGACATGCGTTGTTGGAGCATGGGGCTAATGCCAGTTACATGGGCGAGTTTTAATGCAACTGACTAATAACCATATTTCTAGTATTGGCATTTCTTTCACAGAATTGCAGACAAATTGGTGACCAATAATTTGGAAGTCAAGTAATGGTTCTCAGAGTGACCTTATGGGAAATTCGATGATACTAGTTAAAACCGCAGAAATCTATTTTTACAATATAGTACAATACATCACTGTATTTTGCCAATATCGCTAAATTCTCCTTCGTCAGTAATCAGCACACAACCGAGAGAAACCTGGAAAAGTTCAATACATTTAAAAGCCAAAAGAAATGGATAGATCAGCCACTCAGTAGTAGCAATCGAACCTTTTTCTTCGAAACGGAGAGCCCTTTGAAAAAATCCTGACGTTGCCATTACAATGGGAAAGGGGTAAGTCAACCGGCAAAACTCATTAGGAGTTTCGGACGCGTCCGTCAAGTGTTGACTTTGTATCGCAATAGAGAGCGCTGCTTAGTATTACTTTTCCACTTTAAATTTTTACTCGTCAGTCTTTCAATCGTTTTACCAAGGAGTCTTGGTCAAACAAAAAATCAGCACCAAAGCGAGTCTACTTCGTTCTTTTTAATATTCTCTTTGTGAGCTGTTTTCACCAGTTAAAATTGTGTTTGTGTGTTTCCGGTTGAAACCACAGTGGTGGCCCCTAATGAAAAAGGCACCGGTCGGTCTGGGCTACGCGGATCGATGCCCAAAGTTTTGGACTGTCAGCCAGCCCGGGCTTTCTCTCCAGCTGATTCACGTGAATTAGTGCTAGTTCCCGCATTCTTTGGCACAGATGACTGGAGCATACTTTTACTTTTACCATGCCTAATACTGGTGCTTCCAAAGCCCTTTGCCGAGGATGTCATGGTGTGTTAGGGTCAGTTCTGCTATATCTGCTTGGATCTTTCTCGGAAGCGTCAGTTTCCTGGGACCGAGAACGCCTCTACCCTTTTCAGGGGGTTAGTTTCGTTCCGCCTCTGGACTTGCCATACCCAAGGTTTTTCCCTGAACTTGTGAGTAAAGTATTAAAACGAAATGGAAAAGGTAGCGTATGTCCAAAACAAGTCATATTGTAACCTATAGCCAATAATCTAAACCGACAGCAGGACGCATTGTTAATATCGGGTCACTGTTAGAGTCATTGCAGTTTAATCAATTTTACCTAGTATGCTAATACGAAGTAGTATAAGAAGTAAATGTGCTGGGGTTTTTAGAGACTATGCAGACATCAGAAAAGTTATTAACAGGGGTCCGCCTCTTTCATCTCAATGGCTTATCATCGTGTCCGTGACGCGTGACTATATGAAAAACAATTGTACACTTTTGGGATAAATACAGTACATTAAATTATACTATTATTATATTCAATTAATGACAATTGTTCTCATAACATGATTGTTAATCCTATTAGCTTTGTTTACATTGTACATACTGTACCCTACGGCACTTAACCTTATTGTGTTCGGATAAAAAGAAACAAGCACGAGCATATTTATGTTGTGTTTTTGTTATTGTAAAAATTAATATAAAAGCTGAAACTGAGAAAATTCACGTTAATTATTACTGAAAGGCTCTTTCAAAAAATTTTAGATACAAAATAATCATTTTCCGCACTGATGCCTTTTTTCGTTTAATTACGAAAGCAGAAGCTTAGCCTAGTAATTTTGTATGCAACTTTCGTACCAAACAGCCTAAGTCCTTTCTGATATCAGCATAGGGAATAAGCATTGGGAACAAGGCAAAACAATATACACAATACTGTACTGAAAACTCCAAGTTCCAATTTAGAGTGAAGCTTTTGAAACCATTTGGTTTGGTTTGGTTCAGGTTTTTTATTCAGGTATTACTATTTCGCGCCAAAAATGTTATTTTCTTTGTCAAAAACTTATCTAACGTAACTTAGGTTTTTAAGAAGTATATAACGATAACTCATTAATCGAAATTCATCCAGCTGTTTGGAAGATATGAATAAAGAAATTTGTATACATAAATGAATGGAAGATAACAGTGAAAAACAAAATTACTCCTTGACAATTCGAGCATAAAGCTAAAAAACTTGTTACATACCGTTAGTGAACAAATTGCTCGTGCTGGCAGTATAAAACATAATTGAGGTAGAACAATAAGAAGTATAATAAGTAGAACACAAGAAACATACAATGAATGAATGATTAATTTAATGGTTATAAAAATTAGCTACGCCTACATCCCAGAAAAATGTTGGCAAATAAAGTCTGGTAATTCGATCAGATGAAAAAAGCGAATGACGTCACAAAAAGCTATGGTATCATCTCATGAAAATTAAAAAATTTACGGAGGGAATTTTCAATGGAATCCATTGTTTCAGAAACCTGGAGCAAGGACGTAAAATTGAGCGATGTTTTAAAAGCTTAAAGTCCTCTCGTGGTGTTTTTTGAAATAAGCGACACAACATATCATTCCCCTAATTTGCATTCGTTCTTTTGTTGCTTTGCAAAGAGCCCTGGGCTTCCTGTGTTACCTCTCGTGTTTCAGACGCTCTTCTTTTGTCCCAACGAATCTGCTGGCTAGATTATGTAAAGAAAAATTATCTCTCAAAAATACTGTTTGAGGAAGACTTTTGACTCTGCCATGAGCGGATTACAGACCAGGATTATAAACGCGAAACTGGACGAAACCTTTATTGCCGTCGTTTTTTTAATTCCATGACATTCTTTCTTTTTTATTTTACTGATATATATGCTATGGTATTAACCGGACATAAATTCGGAAGGTTGAGAGAAAATAAACTAGAAAAGTAATCATGATTGAACAGTGTACGTAGAATGTACCTGTACGTGTTATTTTCTTTTTTTAATAAAACGAAATTTCCACGGTATAGACGGCAGTTTAGGAATTACGCAATGCATTGTTTTAATGAAAAACGGAGCGAATACGTTTTAGAATGCACTGCTATGAAATACAATTATAGGCTGTCCTTCTATAGGTAGGGACGGATCCAGCCCATTGTTTGGGGGGGGGGGGGGGTAGTTTTAAGTCAAAATAGAACAAACATATGTATGTAGTATCGATTAAATTGATCGATTAAATTGGAGCGTTATAAATTAACTCTTACGACAGATTTACTAAATTTCACCCCCCCCCCTGTATCCGTCCATGCTTCTAGGAAACATTACCGCCTAATAAGTGTCCGCATTGCTTGATATGTATCTGTAAATAATACTGGCACCGCTATCTACCAATGCATAGCGGTGCAGTATTCCTTACCGAGCCTTTTCAATCTGTGACGGGAACCGCCCTTAGGTCCGATTCCACCATCGCTTGAAAAGTCTCTGTAGGAAATACTTGGTGGCCCCACCATCTTATACCAATGAGTGGCAGAGTAGTTGAATGGTTTATTTGATAGATTTCAAACTGAAGTTCCCCAAAAATTCACATCTCTATCATAAAATTAAAAAATATATGTACCATATTCTTTTGTTATTTAAAAATAAAAATAAATAAAAAACAGTACAGAGGGAATGAAGAATTTAAATGTGAATGAAAACCGTTCTCTGAAGTGGAATGTTGATGATTTGCATGATCCCTGCAAAAGTTGGTCACTTGTTTCCACGTCGGGGTGGCACTCCTGACCCCTCCTGGTCCCCCGCACATCACCCCTCCTGGTCCCCCGCACATCACCCCTCTTGGTCCCCTGCACATCATCCCTTTGCACTCAACTTTTGTGTTTTTGCCACCAAGTCACCAACAGGCATGTCACATTTTCACATTGCGGACCTACCACCTACTCTAAATTGTGTTAAGAGTAAAAATTATTTGACGCATGGTGGACTAATGCGTGAATTACAACAGAATTTGTTGTTCAGCGTATTTTATAGCCTAATTAAGGGGACATTCGGACTTTCATTCTACAGGTTGTTTTTTAAAAAAATAATAATGTATCCGATTAACCTCTTCAATCGCCTCACTAAGTAACCCAGTGGTGATCCCAACGCGCCTTTTTGGCTTTGTGGCACCGGTTTTAGTAAAAAAGGTTTTTCGATAAATACACGCATTATTATTATTATTATATATATTATATACCAGAGATATGTAACAAATTGCCACTTAAACTAAAAGAATTGAACAAAATAGGGAAAATAAAAAAATATACAAAAAATACTTAATTTCAAATGCAGACTATTAGCCATTTTCTTATACATATAATTTTATATATATATTTTTATATTATATATAATTTTTTTAATTATATATAACAATACCATCCATCAGAGTTCAGAAGGATCTCATTCATTGCCAGAAGGCTAGAGTGACTACTCTATAATGGTTTATTATTATTAATTATTATTAATTATATTTTATATCTTGCATTCTTGCAGTGCCACTGCACTAAGATCGCTCGATAAGCGGAAGCTTGAGCGTGATAATATTAATTAATAACAAATTGTTTTTTTCTCAATGTATGCACCTAGTCCGGGGCTACTGTACTGGTCAAGGAAAAAAGTGAAGTGAAGTGGTACTTGTGTCCAATTACGACACGTATTCGATCGCAAGATGTGTAGAGACACGCACAAAGACAAGCACGCTACCATCTTGCCACCGAAGTCGCTGAAATGCAAATAACACTTAAGAGCGCCTTCAACGATGTGTTTGTTGGAAATATTACATTAAATTTAAGTCTCAGAGTCTACAAAAAGTAGTCCTCAATCTGATTTCTATGCCTCCACCTTGGTCTTCCCGTTCTTCGTGTTCCCTCCATTTCTTCCTCAAGCCATTTCTTCGCGTAACTTACCTGCTGCTATATCCATTCACTTTATGTGTCTGAACCATTACAGTCTCCTTTTTGCTATCCTCTCCACCAATAGTTTTTCCACCCAGAATTCTCTTCTCATCACTTCATTTCTAATTCTATCCCTTCTTCTCCTGAGTCCTGTTCTGATGGACTTAATCTCCGCCGCTAGCAAAATATAATAGACGCCAATATTCTACATCAAATATGTGAGATATGATGCCGCTGACGTTTCAAATATTTTTATCTGTGAGAACAACAAGAACGCGAGACATATTAAGCATGCGGTACACTCAATATATCTCACTAGGAATGATGGTAATTTATTAAATTATCATTAAACCATCCATACAGGTATCTATTTATTTTACATAACATATTCTATTTTCCTGACTAATTATATCGATGCAATGGTTTAAAACAGTGAAATTCCTAATTTATTAACCTTCACAACCATGAAATGTTCATTAAATCACGAGCAAAACCACCCCAGCTCATTACATTTACATGCATCATTGTATTTAACATTGTCTGCACAAATAAACCCCCAATTCAGCTTGAAATTCACCTAAAATTCGCAAAACTAAACAAACATAATTTATAGCAGCTAAAACTCGGAAACTAAATTAGGAAGACCTTGCGGCCAGGATAGGTGGAGAGGTGAAATAACAAATATTAACTGAGTCAGTATCGAGCAAGTTGTTAAGTGAATACTGTGCTACTGCTGACGGTGCTATGAAAGCTGAGGATAGGTTCTGACCATACTCCTTTAGGATCTGGGTGGACTATGAGCCTTATTCTCGTTAATTTCTGTGGCCCTTTTGAAATTCATATACTGTTTGTATGGAGATCCCATTATCCTGCCCAAATTTTCTCACTCACTCACTGAGGAATATGTTTTAATTATGGTCGTGCCTACCACATTTAGAAATGTCTCGGTAACCCCCATAATCCAACAGTACACTGAGCAAGATACTATATCAACTTTTCGTAACAATGCGGATAGCTCGGTTTTGTATAGTAAAACATAGTAAAAGTATACCTTGGTCACTCCTGGAGAGTGACCCTATGCCAGAATACCATAATTTATATGGGTATGAAACAGACCATGGTATGATAAAAAGTAAAAATGGTAAAAGATACTGCTCCGGCACCTGTCTACCAAGTTTACGCATGGCGATGCCGTGCACAAGCCCAAACCGATCCATTTCTAAGGGTGTTGGCCCTAAATATAGAGGAAAGCTTGAGATATGTTATTATTTAGACGAGGTTCTGTCACAATTTGTTTTAATCTATTACCTGGGTTTCTTTGAAATCCGATGAACATGTAGAATATAGTGGTATGGGTTCTGACTATCACCGGATGGTTGTTAGTTCGAGTCCGACACTTTCTGCAATTTCTGGTCATGCCTCAGAGGGTATGTAAAACAGGGGGTTCCTTCCTAGTTGTGAAATATTTATGCCTTAACTCCGCTAAGTTGCCTTAGTAATAGAACAAAAGTTTAGTTTTAGTTTAGATAGGTTTTCCAACGCCTGCTTTCAGCATTTCTGCTTGAAAGGCGTGAAAGATAGTCTGCTTATTAACTTCAGGCACCCTAAGGGCATACTCCTACACCTCAGGGAGAAGGGGAGTTGACTGACAGGGTGGACCTCCTGATTGTATTGGGTTCCGAACTACAGTACTTGGGGAATATATAATAAAGTCAAACGATTATTTCGAAGGCGACCAGTACTCGACCTGCACTTTGATTGCCTAAGCGCATTATCATGCCGCCCATGCCATACCAAGTTTGCTGCAGTTTTTAATAGGCTCGGTTCTGGTGAATTCAACAAAGTCATTATTTATTTATTTATCTTTACTATCCGAGTTGTACTGTGCGTTCACCTGCCCACGGGTCGAAATTTTGCATGACTAGACTGCGGTAGTTATTTTTAATGCATATTGTACTGTAAAATATGTAGGTCTCGTATTTATCTCATAGTCTTATCAGGTTGCTGGACTCTCTAAATAAGCAGCGACGGAACAATGTGCGTCTGCTGAGCACGAAGGGGAGACATTAGCCCAACAATAACGCTCTTGTTGGGATGGGACGTCTCGTGCCCGTATAAATCTGATAAATGGCCTGGATAAACAGGCTCGTGCCCACGTTCCGCATTATCTAAATAGCCAAAATTACTAGGAGACCTTTTTGAAATAAAGATGGCCACGATTTTTTTGTTCTATGTGTTGTATTGTTGTGCAGGGTTGGTATAATAGGTTCGGTGGACTTAAAAGGGTTGCCAACCAGCCTGACGGCTGAAACTTGAAGAAGAAGAAGAGAAAAGGGATTGAAGGGTAGGAAAATGTACTTGCCGACAACTAATTTTTTAATTCAAAATTGGGGAAGCAACTTTAAAAAATCTGAACTTCAAGAGGACATGCTACGTAGAAAATTAGCACCCCAAAATTTGTTGTTTTTATTGACTTTTTATTTTCTATCTAATTAACAAAGCAAGTTATTAAAGTTTTGGCTCATGTAAGTTGTAAAAGACTACTTCATGCATCATATAATAGAAAATATTTAATTTTTGGCACCTTACTTCTTTCATAACAACCAGAGGGGACTAAAATTTTGCGTTAAATATGAATTTTTGGAAAAACTACAAAACCGAAAAGTAAAAATGCCTGATTTTATAATACACGAAGTAGACTTCTACGCTCCTGATATAGCATTCCCTCGAATAAGTGATATACGATTTTGATTACTACCACCATGTTACCACCTTATTAATTTCCAGACATTTAGTAAATTCAGGGGCAGGGAGCCACATTTTTAATAATTTGAAGAGTTAATGAAATAAAAAATGAATAGTAGTTAATTTCGTGGTGCTAATTTTCTACGTAGCACATCCTCTTAACGAATATCAGTCAACATACTGTAGAATGAAATTGTAATTTTCTGATACACAAGTTGTTAACATACAGTATATATTTTTAAACTTGTAGCTTACGTTAAAAATAAAATCTGCCCATAAATCTATTATGCGAGTAGTTTGTTTGAAAATCTCATTATTGCTGTTTGCTTTCTTACTTTAAGCACTCTCAACAGGTTAATAATTGTGAGAATGGGCCGAAATACCAAAAATTTGCTCACATGGAAAATAAAGATAACTTTCTTTCTTTCTCTACTGCAATTAGTTACAATACGTGCATGAGCCTTCATATTCTTGAACCAGTTATGGGCTAATCAGTCATTCCGCATACACCTGGTAATATTTTTTTACTCACTTTTCACTAAATTCAAGATTGCGGCCGCATTGTCAATTGTAACTGGTACTGTACTCCCCACGACATTTTCAATACTGTGGCGTCCCTCTCCTAGATTTATGAAATATTATCCAAGTAATAAAACAAATAACCCTTCTAAATTGTTTTGCGGTATCTCTTTGCCGATTAAGGGCGGACCACGGTCTTAGCCCTAGTTATATTCACAAAATTTTGAGGAGAGGCAACAGCCCTGCTTGTACATATTGCGGTTCGATAGAGGGCAGTTTTGAACATCTTCTTATGACCTGTCCCAGCTTCAATGTGCCACGCTCGGTGCTTTTTAATAAATTAACTACGCAAACCACAGTTCCTTTCTCATACATTCAGCTCCTGAGTGACGTCTCTGTGTTTAGCATCCTAGACGAATTTATTACTGATTATTCAATTTTGACGTATAAATGAATATAACTTCGTTCATGGCTGAAAAATTTTCTTAAGGGGTAAGAGCAATTCACGATAAAGTTGAGTTTGATAATTCTCCACAATTCCAACATTTCACCTGCAATTTTCATACTAGTATGGGTAGAGGAAGACGAGTGCTGCGCGAACTAACGATAAATCTTGGTTGCACTGTTTATGCTGTGCACTCTAAAATAATGTTTGTTTCTCAAGACCTTAATTTTCTTAATTTTCCAGAGGTTGTTTACTTTGAAGTACTTCGTAAATGCCTTGTCATTTTCGAATAACGAACGGATAGAACATGTACAATAGTGGTACGGACTCTGGCGTTCACCTGAAAGGTTGGTGGTTCGAGTCCCTCTACATTGTCTGGTCATGCTTCAGAGGGCATGTAAATTAGGTGGTAATTGTTGATTTTAATTTTTAATCCATATAATTTTTTATCCTTAATAAAAGGTTAACCGCATACAAACAATTTAATGGATGTATCCGATTCAGTTGCCTTAATGAGTAAATTAATGCTTGTGCTGAGTTACCTCACGTCTCCGATCGCATGGCATTTTGACTTGCAGAAGTACAAGTACGCTACCACCTTATCATCGAAGTCGCTAGTCCAGTACCTAATCCATTACTATAACTGGCAACTGACATGACATGACAGACACTTTTCAGAATGCTCCAAGTTATCTTTTTATTTGCAATCATCTCTAAAAATAAAAAAAAGTTAATTTCCATTATAAAAAGAGACCAATGGTCGCAATGATTGACATGAAGAAGTTGAAAAAGTTTGAAAAATGTTAAAAGTTGCCTTAAAGTTGGACTTGCCCGCTGAAGTATTGTAGAAAGTTTCTTCGATTTTGTGCTGCATAGATTAAAATGTCTTCTTCTATCTGGGTATTGATTTTCCGATAACGCTGGCTGCTGCACTTTTATAATTGCACAGGTTTCCTGTGGTACCTAGCTTGTTTGATCGTGTTATAGGGTTACCTGAGCTATAAATTGAGTATAAAAGATCGAAGTTTCATCTAGTAGTTAGGAAACATGTTAAGGGGGGGGGGATTGAAATCGGCTTTTCTTGAGGTATGCCATTTCATGTGCGAAATTCTAAGGTTTTGGTTAATGTGTACATCATGAACGCATTAAGTTTAACGAGATTGAAACTAGTAGCAAAGCAAAATTGACAGTGACAAAATTTGTGTGAAATCTGTTTAGTACCTGCAAGTTAATAAAGATAATCAGTTTGATGGAAAAATCATTGGAACAAAACTAAAAAAAATGCCTTGTAATACTGCTGTACCGGTAGGACCCTTGTTGCATCCATATCCACTAGGAGGGCACGCTGGATCGGACACCTACTTCGGCACAATAACTTAATCAGCTCCATCATTAAAGGGACAACAGAAGGCGTAAATCGACGGGGACGGCCCTGAAACGAATATCTCCAACAAGTTAAAAATGATTTGGACATAACGTCCTATATGTGGAACTGAAGAGGACATGTCAAAATCGCGAGACTGGAGACATCGCTGCAATATGTTGCTGCCAACCAGCCATCATCCGGCTGTAACTTGAAGAAAAAGTACCGGTAGGTAGTATGTAATAGCCCTATACTACTTGAATAGACCAGAACTTTATATGATTATAACTTGAGTATTATATCAAATAAAGAAATATACACATTCGAACGCCTAGAGGTTTTGTTATTAAGTCAAATTTCTCATATTATATATAGATACAATAGAGTCATAGATGAGATTACATAAATAAGGAGACATGTTTCTCTACATTTATTATGTAGCTGGCACCGTTTGGCCTATGTATTCAGATGGAGTATTTCTTCTGCTTCTACTGTCTCATTTTTTTTATGATTTATCATTTTATTATAGATATTTCACGAGAACTTCGCAAAAAACCTGTAATGGGGGTGTCTGATTTGCTGTTAAAAATATAAGTTGCGACAAAGCAATCAATCTACCAATCAAATCTCATAAAATGCTACATGGTAGAAATACCGCCAATGATGGGAATCTGAGGGAAGTGACAATACTCTTTGGAGCTAAAGACCATTGGCCAGTGTAAGCCGATTAAGGTCTTCTTCGATCAGGAACAGGGAGCGGAGATACCCCCACCCCCTCACTGTCTTAATACTTGCTTCCCCGGAGATTAATAGTATTTTTGGGATTTTGCGGTGCCACCCCATTTTAGGGGTGAGCGACTCAGGGGAAGATAGTTTATCTTTTGCTGCTACTTAGGATAGTTTTGGGGGAAGTTTGCTTCAGCCGTCAGCTTTCCTGAGCACTGACTTTGCTAAAGATCAATATTAGAGTTTCCTACTTTTTTTGGGAACATTTCCTGATAGAAGTTGAACGGGGCTTGCTGCTTCAGCAAAGTTTCCCTTTTCTCAAAATAGTGAAATATGTTATCTGTATTTTCGATCATTGGTGTCGCATACTTACTGCTTAGTGAATAGGCCTAAATCATTAATTTTACTTAAATTTAAGGACTATAATATCATATCATCATATGTATTATGTATAATCATGTACAATACATTGAACGACAGCATATGAATTATGTAGATATTATAGTATTTATATATATTATTTCTATCAATGGTGTCTTAATTTAGTAAATTAATAATTTTATTTAAACTTGGATTTCATTTCATCATTGCCTAAAATTAAAATGTGCTAGAAAATAAATGAGGAAAAATGTCCGGGCTGAAAATAGATGGGAAATGTAATATTTAGGGAAGTAATCAAGTTAAGTGGTGATTATAATATATATTATATATATATATTAGCATTTAACTATAGAGGGACGTTCAATTAATAGGACGGCTGGCTAACCTGGTAAGGCGGCTATTCCACCGGTAATTTTACTTCATATTTGATTCTGTGAATTTTGTCATTGACGTTTGTTTTGTTTTAAGGAGAATATTATGTAGATACTTAACTTATCTATTATAAATTAAGTTATAATAAGTCTACCATATTATAACTTAATTTATAATAGATAAGTTAAGTATCTACATAATATTCTCATTAAAACAAAGCTAACGTCAATGACAAAATTCACAAAATCAAATATGAAGTAAAATCACCGGTGGAATAGCCGCCTAAGTATAATTCCATTTGGGTAATGATATCTTCAATCTTCATTCAATTGGTTACCGTATATGGTTTCCTCCGAACATTCCAGTGACACTGAGATGACGCGACTCCCTACCTGCTGAGCAACTATCCTGGGCAGATTATATAGGCCTCAGGATTATCTACTCATCATTATCTCTTTAAAAGTTCAAAAAAAAAAAAAAAAATGGGACAACACTAATTGTTTGCGGCATTTTAATGACAGTCCTCCCTTTTAATTATGCCCACATTATTTCTAAAAATGACTCCTACCAAGCTATATATGACTTCCTAAAAGAAATCCACACAGAGTTTTAACCCCACCTACCCACCATGGCTGTATGTGAACCCACAATGCCAAAAAAAGGGATGTTAGGACTAAGGAAACATTGACAATCTTACTTTATACTTTCTTGTCGATTACTTGATTGTGTAATTTAACAGAAATACATACACAGTATATACTCATTTATTTATTTAACAGGATTTTTCTGAATGATAAATATGAATATAGGTCAGCTTCGGTGGCAAGGTGGTAGCATACTTGTATACTTGTGCGATTTTCTACTCGCCATGCGATCGGAGACATGTCGCAACTCAGCACAAGTAATAATTTACTCATTAAGGTGACTGAAGAGGGCAATCGGATGCATCCACTAAATTGTTTGGATGCGATTAACCTTTTATTTAAAAAAATAATAATTTTAGACTGACCGATATAATAGTAGTGGTCAGATAGTATTCAGTCAAGAAAAGTACGATAAGTGGAAAAGCTCTCTACAAAAATTGTATACGAAAATTTTATTCAGTGGCGAAAATATAATAAATTTAAAAAAAACCGCCAGCTCACAACCGCAACGCGAACGCCATACAGGCCTATTGTAGTCAACTGTACTGAATTATTAATAAGATGAATTGATTATTTCAATACTTTCATAATTATGCATTTATAAAATCAAAGAAACTCGGTGCGTCATTATCTTCAGTTTCTGGTCGCTCTGTACACAAATTTGGAACGGTCGAATCAAATACTCGTACAAGCACAGTCATTCATCATATCTGGTCGCCATCTCTGTACATTGTACATTTCAATGTTATGTGCCGAGCATATTACTGTGTCCTTGGAACTAGTGAATGCATAATGAGGCTAAACGGATTTTAAAGTCAGAGAGGAAGACATGGTGCTTTGCGGGCTTATACTGTATGTTTGAATAGAGCTGATGGGAAAGGCGTTTCCGGCAGAGGCTAGCATAGCCTGACAAAGAGAGATAGAGGCCAGTCAAACCCAACCTCATATCCTTTGTAACGCTTTCACCCTCTGTCTCCCCACTTCTCAAAGCCAGTTCTCTATATCTTTCTAATGAAGACACTTTCATTAAAAAAAAGTACCTGTTCAATGGATCACCTTAAAATATTGCAACTGAATTCGTTTGTTGAGCCATTTTCTGATCTCTCGCTTTCCGGAAATCACTGAAAGTCAATGGCATATTGTATAGGCATTTCACAGACCAGACCCTCCCAGCTTTGAAGTTCGAATGCCACAATTAATAATTATAATGATTTTTGTTTTATTACTAATCCAATCTAGTGGAGTTAGGGCCCTCTTGCACTCAACTAGGAAGGCCCAAGACGGCCTGCTTTACGTAAAATGTAGCAATTGTGGGACTCGAACCAATAACTTCTTTTCGGGTGAATGTCAGAGTACTCTACATGTCCTAACGATATCGGACAATGGGATGACTAATACTCAAAATTTAAGCGACACCTATTGCCACTATTATTAGTATTGAATCGGTTTACGCCGTTAGTCTAGGGCAGCAGATTCAATAATAATAATAACAACATAAGCGTCACTTAAATTTTAACTATTAGTCGTTGGATCGAACCTAAATCACCTTAATATACTTTACGCGCAATAAACTTGACAAACAATAATTGCTCTAAATATATTTTTCTATACAGAATTAAACGAGACATAACGTTGTGGGTTACTAAAAAATAAAATTATCAAATGAAACAAAAGAAAAGTGAAAAACGTTTTTTTTAATGGCTATCTACCTTTCTGTTAAAGGAAAGGCCTGTAATCTATTTCAAACTCTCGTATATTATCTTTATTGCCCCAAAAAGCTTTGAGTTTTATGCTTAGGTGTATTTATTTTCCGTGGGAAGATTATTTTTAAAAACATTTCTGTGACTCTTAACCCATAGACTGCAATGGGTGAAATTTAATGCTATGGGGGGATTACTTTTTTTTTTTTTTTTGTATTTCGTGAATTTTATGAAAACATTTTTGCCTCAAGATAGCTTTCTGAGTTTATTTAATGGAAGTAAGTTAGGTAGTCTATATACAGTAGATACCTACAAGACAAGTGAATTGTGTGATATTGTACCCCCTCTCCCCGAGGGTGCCTCAATTTAATAAACAGACTCACTCCCCCCGCCAGGCTGACAGGGTTGCTTAAACAAGCAGAAATACTGAAAGCAGACACTATAAAAAAAATATATTGTACACCACATCCACTACGCACAGGTTTGTGAAAAGTTTTGAACAATATCTTTTCAGGTAAGTTGCAACAATGCCTTTGGCCTGTCTCCCAAAGATGCAGAAACACTACACCGGTAGGCCTAAGAACCAACGAAAAACAATAACATCCACTTGGAATTATTGAAAAAATTTAAATACGGCATTAAAACTAACCCACTTCAAAGCAGACGACATTAAACTGTTTTGTTATGTTTAGCCCAAAGAACTTATATAATACACTAGAAGAACCATTAGCGCTAGTGTCGCATGGTCATTTACGAGTCGGTCAGCGTAACACCTGTGTTTGCACCATTCGTTTGCACTACGCATGCTCATGGACTCAAACCACAGATCATCGTATAATTATATATTAGGGCTGCCACATTCCGTGGTTTACCTCAGAATTCCGTGGGAAATAATTCTATTCCGGGATCAACAATTTTTGAGTACCTAAGAACAGTTTATTTAGTAATATCAAAACACAAGCTTCTTTAATCCTATTTACATAATTTGAAATTTAGGTGTGTCACTGCTTCATCATTTAGCTTATTAGGTGCAGTAGTAGAAAAAAAACTGAATGCACTAATTACTAATGATGGTAGGCTACGATGAGTACCAGGCTGGGCAGCCAAACGACGAAAATTAATTAGACTTATATTGTGTTTGCAATTGAAAACTTCACTGCACTTTACAGAATAGTCAGCAGCACAGAACACCAAAATAGCATGCAGTACCGTAGGCCAAAAGTAAATTACAGTATTACAACCCTTCACATTGAACTGTAGCCTACGTACCTACAGTACCCACTGTTCTTAGGTACTCAAAATGTTTTGATGCCGGAATAGAATTATTTCCCACGGAATTCTGAGGTAAACCACGGAATGTGGCAGCCCTAATATATATATATACGATATTCTGTGGTTGGAGTCCATGAGCATGCGTAGTGCAAACGAATGGTGCAAACACAGGTGTTACGCTGACCGACTCGTTAGTCATTTGACGAGTCGGTCAGCGTAACACCTGTGTTTGCACCATTCGTTTGCACTGCGCATGCTCATGGACTCTAACCACAGAACATCGTATAATTATATATTAGGGCTGCCACATTCCGTGGTTTAACTCAGAATTCCGTGGGAAATAATTCTATTCCGAGAAATTTCCGGAATCAACAATTTTTGAGGTTTTTCTGTGGATTTTTGAGGAAATACCTATGCATACCAATATTTGTATGTCAATTTATGGAATCATGTCAATTTGTGATGATTGAATCTGAAGCTGATGGGTATTTTTTATCGGCTGCAATTTAAAGTTACAATTAAAATTTAAAATAACCAGATAAGGTTAGGAACCAGGGCCATGGACAGATGAGAGTTAAAAAAATCATATCATATAAAGGGGACCAACATTTTAAAAAATTCCGGAGTATTCTGTATTCCGTGAATTATTTAAAAATTGTTAGGAATACGGCTGAAGTCGTTTGGCTGCCCAGCCTGGTACTCATCGTAGCTTACCATCATTAGTAATTAGTGCATTTAGTTTTTTTTTTACTACTGCACCTAATAAGCTAAATGATGAAGCAGTGGCACACCTAAATTTCAAATCATGTAAATAGGATTAAAGAAGCTTGTGTTTTGATATTACTAAATAATTAACGGAAAAATTAAAAAATTAATTAGACTTATATTGTGTTTGCAATTGAAAACTTCACTGCACTTTACAGAATAGTCAGCAGCACAGAACACCAAAATAGCATGCAGTACCGCGTAGGCCAAAAGTAAATTACAGTATTACAACCCTTCACATTGAACTGTAGCCTACATACCTACAGTACCCACTGTTCTTAGGTACTCAAAAATTGTTGACCCGGAATAGAATTATTTCCCACGGAATTCTGAGGTAAACCACGGAATGTGGCAGCCCTAATATATATATACGATATTCTGTGGTTGGAGTCCATGAGCATGCGTAGTGCAAACGAATGGTGCAAACACAGGTGTTACGCTGACCGACTCGTGTCATTTGATTTCCGCCATTTTTTGGCTCACAGCAGGTGGTATTCTGTATTTTATTTAAAAACTAAGAGAAAATACCTTTTTGTTGCCCTGTTGTTATTGCCTATAATTTAATTTTGCATTTGCTACATTTTAAATTTCATAGGGTACAGAACAGTTGCTGTTTTGGATGATTGAACTTTTTTGATGCTATTGTTTATTTTTAATCCACATAATTTTCAGCTATTTTGGGAAAGCATATTAATTATAATAATGAAGTTAGACAGCCTAAATATTTAATAAAGACACATTTTTTTTGTTTTAAAAATTTTGGTTTAGGTACTGTAAGATAACTAGTTTCATTTGGCGCGAAAATGTGAGACCAAAAGATGGCAGATCTTCTATTGGTCCGCACTTCCGCAAGCAAATCATATGGAGGTGTAGGGGCTTGACCGTAAGATAACTATTGAGTTTCATTTGGCGCGAAAATGTGAGGCCAAAATATGGCGGATCTTCTATTGGTCCCCTGCTTCCGCAAGCAAATCATATGGAGGTGTAGGGGCTCGGTTTAGCCTCAAAACATAATCCACTTATACATACACTCATATATACGCTTATACACTTATACATGCAGTAATGAACAGAAATTAATCTCTGACAACAAACAATTTGTGATTTTAATTTTTAATTTGCTCTAAATCATGTAAGGCTATTTGCATTAATGAGGTTCATTTGTGTAGTCATATTGTAGATGGCAGCACCAGTTACTAAGATATCAAAGCTTTGATTTTTCCATAAGCCTGAATAATAGTTAAAAATTATTTTGAATTACGTAATATTTTAAAGTGATAGTTTTCTATAAATCATGGAGAATATATAAGTTATATTAAATTATATGCAGCGCAATAAGGTCCAGGCCTAGTAAAAATATTATAAAAAATATTAAAAGAATTAATTAGATGCAAAGAACTCAGTTTTCACCTGACCTTCACCTGGTTGTCCACCTGACGTCACTGGAGATGGGGTACATTCTAGATAGGTTAGACCAACACATTACCACACAGCAATACTGGTAGGGCACGCAATGCATTTGAGCGTGGATTTTCTATCATTTAAAAAAAAAAAAACATTTTTTTGTACAAAACCAAATACTTTTCTGGGAAAGCAACCTGTCCGGTTTCGTTACTCAATTTAACACCTAAAACCTACCGGAAAGTAAAAATCATCGATAGAAAGATTTCGCAGAAAAATTATTTTTTAGTCATTTTTCATGAAAATTGAGTTATTTTTATTTTTTTACCCCCAGAAGCAAACTATCAAGGGGCAAGCGACCCCCGCGTTTTGTTAACACTAATAACGACTACAATATATGTGAATTTAAAAGAAATCGTTGGAGCCGTTTTTGGGAAATAATTTTTTTAGACGTTTTTTTGGAGTTTTTTGAGAACAAAACCCCCCCAAATTGAGTTAGCCCCAAATTAAAAAAATTGTCGTGAGGTATGATTTTTCTAAACCTACATGCAAAATTTCATCAAAATCGACCGAGTAGTTTGCCCGGAAATCGACGCACAGACAGACAGACATACATACAAACAGACAGACAGAACGACAGACAGACATTTCGTAAAAACTTTTTTGGGTTCTTGGGACCTCAAAACGTGTAATTCCGTTGAAATCTCGGAATCGGAAATTTCGACCATCACAAAGCTTTCCTTATACTACGTATAAATTGGAAAGTAATAAAATTGCAATCTGTAGGTTATACGGAACACCTTATTAAGCATTAATAATTAATTATAGATCAGCTTTGTGACGGTCGAAATTTTCGATTCCGAGATTTCAACGGATTTACACGTTTTGAGGTCCCAGGAACCCGAAAAAGTGTTTTTTTTTTTAAATGTCAGTCTGTCGCTCTGTCTGTCGCTCTGTCTGTATGTCTGTCTGTGCGTCGATTACCGGGCAAACTACTCGGTCGATTTTGATGAAATTCGGCATGTAGGTTTAAAAAAATCATACCTCGGGACAATTTTTTTTATTTGGGGCTAACTCAATTTGGGGGGGTTTTATTCTCAAGAAACTCCAAAAAACGTCTAAAAAAATTATTTCCCAAAAACGGCTCGCACGATTTCTTTTTAATTCCCATATATTGTAGTCGTTATTAATGTTGATAAAATGCGGGGGTCGCTTGCCCCTTGATAGTTTGCTTCTGGGGGTAAAAAAATAAAAATTACTAAATTTTAATGAAAAATGATTAAAAAAATAATTTTTCTGTGGAACCTTTCTATCGATGATTTCTACCTTCAGGTATGTTTTAGGTGTTAAATTGAGTAATGAAATCGGACTGGTTGCTTTCCCAGAAAAGTATTTGGTTTTGTACAAAAAAATGTTTTTTTTTTTTTTTAAATGATAGAAAATGCACACTCAAACGCATTGCGTCCCCTGCCAGTATTGCTGTGTGTTAATGTGTTGGTCTGACCTATTTAGAAGTTACCTCACCTCCAGTGACATCAATTGGACAACCCTCCCCTCCCCCCCCCCCCCCCGAGATATCGGAAATTAAACCATAGGAAAATTATTTACCATGAAATTACTCATTTTCTCTATCTACTAATTTTGATAAATTGGAAAGCAAGTTCGATTAAACTCGGACCGGTTCTTTTTTTTAAGTACCGTATAGCGAAAAGGCAACAGCAACCAACAACAGCAACAGTACTAAACTCTAACACTAACACTCACTCTTTCCATCTCTTTCTCTCTCTCTCTCTCTCACACACACACGCACACTTCTCTTTTTCTGACCGACACGTGTAGCAATGACAAATAAGTATATTTCCAACAGGAGAAAAACCAGTAAAACGTCTCATGTTGTAGGCCAAGCCGACTGATTTCACAAAGAATTCACAACAGCTAAATAAATGAAAGTCATTACAGTCTCCACGCGCACTTCTTTTCTTTTCTCCAAATTGAATTCCATGTATTTTGTTACTTATCTTGGACTTGGCAACCCATACATCAATATGTCGGTACTATGATTTTTCTCTCAACTCTTTGTAGTCCAAAAATTGGGTAGTGAAGAGTATGTTTACCTAAAAAATCCCCTTCGGTTCTGGCCGATCAGGTGTAGGGAGATTCCATGAAAGTGCAAGCCTCGCTTTTCCTCTATTCTTCACTTTGACTGGACGCCATCTTGAAATGGTTGATTTGTCATAAAAGTGTTTATTACCGTTATCGTATATAATACAATATTACGGGCTTTCAGTCAACTTTTATTTTATTTCTCTGCGACCAATATTAATTGAGGTATGAATTGCATAAGATTTTAATCGGGAGTCATCTTGAAGCAAAATGACGGATCAAGCTGGTTAACGAATTTGATCAAGACATTTTTATATTATCAATTTTTGTGCCAAGTTTCATCAAAAGCGGATAACATCTACAATACAAAAGTTACAGTGTTTCCTAAAATCGATATACATATAAATATACATATACAGTATGTATAACATTTTGAACGTAGGTTGGATTTAGGCTCAGGGGTCATGAAATGGCAAGTTGTGAAGACATTTTTCGAAAGTCGAACATTGGTCGCCGTCTCAATAGATAGATGAATCTCCCTTAAACCTCAATAATACGAATAAAAATTTCCTCGATGTCAAATAATTTGACTGAAATTTATAGAGGCAAGACTGAGTATATCGGCGGAAAATTAAATATGATAGCCTGGAGGTATTATCCAGGGCATTAACTCAAACCAGGATGGTGACGGCGGGGAGTAGGGGCTCTGGAGAAGTGGGATTTGATAATTCCAGCGGGGAGGTCACGTACCTCGTATATCAAAGCCTCACCTTCATATTCGGCGCGCATTTTGGGAAACCAAGAAAAAACCAACTAGATGCGACACACTTTTCCCTTGGAGTGCCACTAGGGGTCTGCCCTCTCACAACTTGATTTATGGTGGCTACGACATTTTTTGGCAACCTGACACCTAACCGAATGCTGCAGCAGAGGCGTTCAGAATGAATAATGCTGTTGAAAAATTCATCTTTTGTTGCTGAAAAACTGTGTTATGGAGCTTTATTTTTATCTGAGTGAGGTTGAACTTGAGATTGCTGTCTAGACTAGTTCATATAAAGCATATAAATGAACTGGAATATGCAGAAAAGCTTAGGGCAAAGGATTACTCGTTTCATAATACAGTACTTTACTTTTTCGTTTCCAAACGAACGTCCCAGAATCGGATGAAGTTGAAGGCAACGCTGTTGGTCTCCCACAAGTCGTCTTTCATGCATTGGGCTGGCCGTAGGCTGCACTGAAACAAGTGATCCAAGTCCTGCCTCTGACCACATGAGCACAGTACAGGGTGTTGTTTGCGTTTATCTGGCCCCATCTCGCCCTGTTGGTTGTCAAAGGGGCTGCGACGGATCGGAGTTGGTTCAGGACTGCCCATATTCTCAGTATTATAATATAGTATGAGTAATATTGGTAATATACCAATAATAATTGTTGATAATAAGACAGAGATGGTTTTAATTTTTAAGTGTGATCCGGTGGGTAATTTTAGAATTGGGAATATGCATGCATGACGTTTGTACTAGGCTAGTTATTATTGTGTATACTTTCATTGAAAGCACAGTGTATGAATGTAAAACTTTGAGATGTAAAATCAAAATGGCAGCCACCGCAAACTACTATGGAAACCGTCATCTTATTTGAGTTTGGTTCCCAGGGAGCCTCGGCTCGTTTCCTTCGCACTGAAAGCAATCTGTCTCGGCCCAATGCGTCTTTTGAAATGACAAAATGACCGCCTACTCCTCATTTATAATCAACAACTGCCCCCCGTGATTCGTTCTTTTGTTACTGCCCGCCAATGGTAAACTTCAATCTGACGTCTTCCATCGATTTATGGTTAAAGCCACCGTAATAATTTATTTATACTGTATTATCTATCGTGTATTACACGTCAAGTACAATATTACTGTATGGAAATGTGTGCTCAATAATCCGACAGCATAGCTGTAATCGGGTGTTGCAACTTGTTAGCTGTCAGTTAGATTACTTCACAATTTATTGGGTATTATTCGAATGAGGAAAAGATACGATTGTTTGAAAACTAATAAAATTACTAGCCCATACACCCAGTATAATCTGAATAATATGACTTTGACGTGAAGGCAACATAGGAACTTAGTTTTAGTCTTTAGTCATATCATTAGGGGTACCTAGGATTTTGGGCTGAGCTTCATTAAGTACGTTAACTATTAATTATGTAGATTAATTTGAAAATTCGTAAACATATTTAAGTTTTGTCTGTTTGTTTGATGGTAGGTGCAATTGTAATAATTCTTTGTGTGCCAAGAGAGACACCTACGATATAAGCCGATTATTGGAAACATATCTTGTCTCGACCATCAATACTAATCAAACTAATCAAAACTAGGTATTTTTCTCTTATGGTAAGCTTATGCATTTAAGTATCATCTGTGGGGACCACTTACTCCCATATATGTACTAGTAATAACCAGTCTGCTTCCAGCTTCACCTTTTTCCCGGTAGATCGCGCTGTTCACATTCACACATTTCAATATTCCTAAATCTTCTTTTTACATATTTATTTCCTACATTCAATAATATCTTTAAGCTACCCTCTGTATCTCATCAGCTCCTTTAGCTGGGGACACAGAGTTGGTTTGTCTACATGGAAGCAGGTTGGGTTAAAGTCATTATTAATTGTTAGCATGTATCGTTCTTTTCACACACCTGATATTGTAATCACTGTTTTTTAAATTACTCTTACTCAAGTGGAGTCGACACCATCTCAATACAATCCATCTATAGGCCTATATTCAAACTGTCCATAGTGTCCATTCAATTCCATCGTCCAGCGACATCTTAAACGGACTGTAAGATTGTGACAGGGTTTGCTAAATTGCTATGCGTTAGAATATGAGATCCCGGATTGTCCAATAAGTTGTGAAATAATTAAATAATATAAATAAATAAATAATAACTAGTACTCTACAGTAGTTACAGTGCCTACTGTGTATAACAGCTTTGCATTTAGCTACAAAATTACAATACTGTATCCATATGTTAATTATATGTTAATAAAACAATATTCTAGCGACGATAAAGGGTTGCGACATGTAATTATCAAAAGGAGCACGGAAAGTTTAATGAAAAAATCTCGTCTCTTCCGCAGACACCTTTATATCCTGTTGGAAAATGTGAAAAATAATTATTGTTGAGCATAAAGACAGCATTCCATTCACTGTAGGTATTACGTTTGCTGTCCCTATGCACCTTTACGAAATAATTGAACAAAAGATGCCCGAAGAAATCTGCGTTAATTAAATCGTGGCTCTCAAAGAGCGTTCCTAATGGAATTGAAACCGAAAGAATATACCGCGCGCGGCCAACAGGATTATAAAAAACCGATTAAACCTTCACCTGCCAGTGAGGTTGTCTTTTATCTGCGTACTGTATGTTAATTAATTTTATCGCACTCGCTAAAAAGAATGGGATTTTGGAAGTACTAACAAGGCTTTGTCATGAAAATGGAACACACGTAACCCTATTTGCTTTTAAGTAAAAGCTCCGATTAATGTCAAACCAGCACAAAAGTATTTTTTTATTTTTTTTTAAACTGCTGTTCTGCTTATTTTCAACCGTTTTACTTCCTCATAGCAAATAACCTTAGTAACAGCAAAGTTCGGTCTGGTGCAGTATTTTACTGTGGCAAACTTCTTCGGGTACTGCCCCGATACCCTTTGACATAATTCTAATTTTAAGACTTAAATTAGCGCTTTGATTGTTCTAAAATTGTGTTAAATACTTTTCAGCTGCCCTGTACATATTTACCGCCGCTGTTTTGGTCTATAGAGACAGGCTCGTCTGACCACCTGGACCATGGCCGTGCCCAGGGGGTGGTCCAAGGGGTCCGGACCCCCCCCCCCGGAAATAAATTTTCTTATGTAAGCCTGTATTTAGCTAGCCCTCCAGCAGTTGAGTATAGGAAAGGGCCCGAAGGCCCTAACTCCGCTAGGGGAGCCTAGTACAATAAAGAAACTATTATTATTATTAATTCATTATTAAATTACGTTTAAAAAAATGTTTGTACCCCCCCTCCCCTCCGGAAATCAAATTCTTGGCACGGCCTTGACCTGGACTATAACTCTGTATTAAATTTAACGCTGGTGACCTCTTGGAATAAATTTAGTTCACAAAAACAGTTTACGCATGTTATTCGCTAAAAAAGTATGCTTTGAGTTGCAGGAGAGACGCTAAGTCAGCTCAGCTCGGATTTGTGATTGATTTGTTGTATTCTTGACTTGTCTCATAGTCCAAACACGTTAGGGAAAATCATACTTCAGGCTTGATTTTTTTTTTATGTAAGATGATTATTCGCATATAAACAATTCAATGAATGTATTCGAATAACCTCTTCAGTTGCTTCTGTAGGTAACACCTGTGTTGGGTGACGACAGGTCACCGATCGCATGATGTGTAGATACTCGCACAAGTACAAACAAGCTACCATTATGCCAATAATGCCATTGAAGACGAAGAGTTCTAAAAGAGCTTTTTATGGGGGCTCATTGGGAGCCCTACTGTCGAAGCTTGGGTGGCGTCACTCATGGCGACACCCTCCACTTTATCTGGCAGATTGGTTTTTCAAGTTATCTCAGCTGACCCTACATACACTCATCTCAAAAATGGAGCCTTCAGTTACAATACCGTTGCTATTTCAAACCGAATATGACTTACCTTTTTTTGCAATAATACAATAAAAACTTTGATTTCAATAAAGCAAAGGCAAATTAAGTAAAACAATACGAAATCAATTTCCATCAAGCGAGCGGATTTTTGTTGTCTCTCAATTTCAATTTGGTTAAGTTGGTTTGGAATTTAGTTTAACTCTTGTTTACCGCGAAGGAAATTTTATGTAACTTAAACGTTTAACGTGGTACGCTGTTCAATTAATGCAATAGACTATATAGGCTGTAACTGTACATGCGAATAAAATACCGAAGCCTAGGCTATTATGTTCGGAAAATAAACTATATTAATTAATTAATAAGGTGGCACTTGTCAATTTGTCATCAATAATTAATGGGAGTTTTGTTTTATTCTGTCACTGTCGACTTCCGCATGTTAAAATACTTAAGGCACTATATACCCGGGTATTGTCATCCGCCATTTTGAATCTGTGGGGACCACTTAATCCCACATATTTAATAACCAAAGAACTTAAATAATACATATAATATAATATTATATTAGAAGTTCTTTGAATACACCAATAACCAGTAATAACCATTCTGCTTCCAGCTTCACCTTTTTCCCGGTAGATGGCGCTATTTACATTCACACAATTCAATATTCCTAAATCTTCTTTTTACATATTTATTTCCTTTATTCAATAATAACTTTAAGCTACCCTCTGTGTCTCATCCGCTCCTTTACCTGGGGACACAGAGTTGGTTTGTCTACATGGAAGCAGGCTGGGTTAAATCTGCTATTAATTGTTAGCATGTATCGTTCTTTTCAAACAACTGATATTGTAATCATTGTTTGTTAATTTACTCTTACTCAAGTGGAGTCGAGAACTACCTCAATATAAAATCATTCTACATCTACATTCAACCGTCTATTCAATCCAGCGACCAGCATCTCATTACAAATCCTATAATTCCTATAGGCAATGGTAAGTATTGTATTGTAATTTGTAAGAAAGTAAAAGATAGAAAATAACGAAAACATGTTTTATTTAGTATTTTTTTCATTAAACACTTCCCTAATTGGTAGAATGTTTTTTTAAATAATAATAAATAAACAAAGATGTCATTGATGTCAACGATAAATTTCTAAAAATAAATAGTAAACACCAAAGTATTTTTTTCATTAAACACTTGCCTAATTGGTAGAATGTTTTTTTTAAATAATAATAAATAAACAAAGATGTCATTGATGTAAACGATAAATTTCTAAAAATAAATAGTAAACACCAAATGCTTTGCGTATCCACCAGACTTAAAATTGAACCAAAATGGCGGATGACAATACCTGTCTAATATAGAACCTTAGTTAAAATTGATCAATCATCATATTGAATAAGTTTACTCTTTGCAAACAATAACAAAATAAAATTTTAAATGGCGTATTCTTGAAATAATAAGTAGTTGTACGGTAATCATTTCTTGAGAACCAACGAATTATTTCATAATTCAATTCATAAAATATCTTGTAGATTAGAAAATTAAAGCGGGGAGATTTAAAAAGTTGAAAACACAATTGGTCAATTATTGAATACGAGCTGCCTTAGATTAATCACAATTAACAAAAACCGGAACAAATAAAACAGCTAAAAATTGGCTTGCACGACGAGCATCTCATACATTACAATAGGCCTAATATTATTGTACATTTATATTATTATTATTGTGTTTATTTTGTATTACAATGGTATAATTGAAGAAGATTGTCCAACCTCAAAAGACTCATCAACAGGTGATATACTGTATTAGACGAATAAATTCGTTGCCTATATTTTATCTACTGTACAATATGTCGAAGAGTATCTTATAAATCAGCAAACTAATTGTAATTTAATTAAGAACATAATAGAGGCTGCGGCAAGCGAGCTAGAGCACAGGCAATTATAAGCTGTAAATTGCGTAAATGCGTCCAAGTTGCCATGGGTAGTGGCAGCCATTTTCCGAGTCCGTAATGAATACGAATTTCCGAGCTCTAGACAATAGGAAATTGTTGAGTTATACCCATATGTAACGCCGGATTAAAACGCACTATTCCCCACAGGCTCACTAAGTCTCTTGAAACATGGCAAAACAATTTGTTCTATTTAACGCTTTCAACTCTACTAGACTATCCTGAAATTTAGTTTGTCTATGGAAAATCCATGTTGATTAATCGATTGGTAGAATCACACATCACTAAGCTTACTTACCACTGCTGTCGATACAGTTTTACAGCTTCCGCCTTGTTTATCATTGAGGTACATTCTATTGGCTATCTAACTGCTACTGGACAGTCGATTAGGAGGTTTGCCCAGTTGCTTTGCTAAGACGGCATAATGTGAGGGTATGGTGGCAGGGCTAGTGTGCAGGCTTGTCTTGAAAAAGCCACAGTAGCTCGAGGATGACTGTGTGACGGGGCGAATAGTTGCCGCCAATAAATAAGCAACCAGTGCTAGGGGCACTGTTTTGTCCTGGGGTTGGGTCCCGAAGGCGGAGGAACTCAATGCAGAGTGAACGGCATAAGGATGCAGAAGGCTGCGGGAAACCACTGCAATACAATTCCCTAGTACACTCATCATGACTAAGTGCATTCAATATTCTACATAATTAACTTCCTTCAGGGGAGCCCGAAGTACCTGTACAATATCTCCGTGTCTACGATTGCCATGACGATTGCCAATCTTCGATAGAAGATGCATTCAAAGAAGAAGACTGATGCTGTCTCCCTCTCGTTACACCTTTCGTTAGGTATGGGGTATAGCTGTTTTAGCTTCTGGACTGAGTCATATGTTTTCCTTCTCTATAATCCGGGTAGCATTTGCCACTGTAGAGTAGCTACTTAACAGCGGCCTCACGCCTTTACTAACTCCCATAAGACCAGCAAGTATTTGCCCATTCTGTCATATTCTGACTGTGTCTATCTTATACACTGTCATTGAGACCATTAAACATCCCAGCAGGAGGATACACAGTATTTAAATTTTTTACATAGACAAGTTGCCGGAATCAAGAGATGCCAGCAAGAAGAAGTGTTTGTTAGGATCTTATAGTGACTTAAATGCCAGGGACAGATTGACGGAGTTATTGAAGAATTTATTGTTCCAGCCCCTGCCACCAGTTGCAGGGGCTCAAACAGGTATGAGTGAGGTTTTATCAATAGTTAGTCGGTTTATCCCGAACCCGGCGGGATTAGCCTAGCCTACATATACTGTGTGTTAAAATTTGGGTTTGGGGCTCATGCAAGCTGTGGCACAACACCAATGAATTTCAGCAAATAGTTTTTGTAATTTTTTACTCGTCTTGTTACATGTAAGCATAAATATACCGTTACAAAGCCGTTATATTGCATGACTGCCAAATGCCGAGTTCCAGCCAATCAGGGTTAAGCAGCTGCTTCCTGGTTGGTATATTCGTATTAAGCAGTGCTTATGCCTTATTATAAATATTCCGTGCTTCCTTTAGTGTGCGCTAATTGCTTGTCGAAGACTCGTCTCAATACTGAGTCACAAGTGCCTAGACGTCCCATCCATCCACGATCCTACGCATTTATGGATATGGGCTTCGTGGACCGTAATAACAGTTCGTGTTACGTACTGGGATGTTCCCACACTGCGACACTGGTTGTATACCGCTTACTCATTAAACTTGTTAAAATTAAATCATCCTGTAATTTTTAAGCCTAATTTACTGTTGAGTTTATTGAACCGAGTTCTTCGAGGAACATTTTCCCATAAATTTTTACAAATAGAGAAAATCCATACAAAAAGAAAGAGAAATGTATTAAATACCCATTCAAACGACTTTAACAAACTGTAATCAATGTCCCTAGCGAAGCGTAATAATACCGACTTTTTTATTCTCGAATTTTTCCTATAGATTCTTCGTTACTAATTGCAAACAATGCCATCTACTGTGTACTTGAACCAATTAAATGAATTCTAATTTACTGCTATCGTTAAAAAGAATATAAACTCAATTTCATTTCGAGTTATCCCGCGATATATTTTTATCGTTGTAGTAAAAGAAACAATTGCAGCCATTATTCAACATTTTTATTCTTTTACGCTCAATGTATTCAAGGATTGGAACTGTTTCATAATTTGTTGCATTGTAAACTTAATAAACTCTTTTTCAAATTTCTGCCGTTTGTTTTGTTTTAATATCGCAGAATGGCGTAAACGCTAATTATCTTTGAAATCTTAATTAATTTCTCGTCGATTAATAGTCCAAGTTACTGTGCTTTATCCCATAACAATATAGTGTGCAGCAAGTTCCGAAACTGTTGCCGAGTGAGAGGAAAATTTTTTCCAAGTGTTGTGACCAAATAAGTAGCTGTGCGATTGATATTTCCTGCGAAATTTGATTTTGTACACGCACTGTATATGGTTTTCTTCCCCGATTGTCTGTTAATCACCCTTTCAAATGCATGGCAGTTGTAGATTAATTTTCGAAATCATATTGCTTTCAAGACGCTCATCTTTCCGCGCCTGACATAATGCTTCAATTTCCTCGAAAGCCGCCTGGTCGTCATGACGACAAATGAAGAACAAAAGAGATTGAAGGTGACAGTGAAGAGCGGAGTTTAGTGATGGTTCTCGTCCCAGAAGACAATGCTGATTGTACGTTGTAATTTACTCGTGTGAACTAAATTGGTTCCCCTGGCTGCCGTATTTGCACTTGAATGGAAATGCCTGCCTTTGTAAAGCCTTCTGGCGACGCGAGCGCGCCTCTGTGTCTGGCCACAAACTCGAAATATCTACGTGAAGTTACAAGTTGTGCAGAAATCTTTTCCACAAGTATACTGTATATCGCCTTGGCTGACTATGTGAGTTAGGGAGGGGTTCGGCCGGGGGTGGGCGTTTTGGGAGCCATTTTCTTTCATTTTACCGATTTGAACTCACAGCAGTAGAATATCATTATTTGTTGGGTTATATACCTAGTCTTGCAATTTACCGTCGGGTCAAGGACAACTGCTGCTTTACATGATGCTCTCAGAACCATTTTCGGGAAATAAAGCAAGTCTTCTTCAAGTTACAGCCGGCTGGCCGATTGGCAGCAACATGTTGCATCGATGCCTCCACTCCCGTCGATCCTGGCACGACCTCTTCAGCCCCACGAATTTGTTGGCCCCTGCATCCTCCATAACTTGCTGCAGATATTCTTTTCTCGGGTCGGTTGAAGCAAGTGTGGGACTCGAACAAGCAACGAGAGCTTCCAAAATATGTTCCCGAATGAAATTGAAATAGCCATAGAAATACATTAACTGGAGCGGCGGAAGCCATAATATGCCTTACGAGGCACCCGTTAACCATAAACCAACTATCAGAGATAAGTACCAACGCAAAAAATATCGAAATCTTACACATTGCAGCATAGCAGAACGGATACCTGGACCGGGTCAAAAACTCTGTACTTAGCTTGTGCAGGCTACACTTATCACTGGGTTTCCCCGCCAAATTGCGTACATCTCTTGTGCAGGCTACACTAGCAGCCATATTGATAACGGTCTCCAGCCACGGGATGGAAATAGCCCACAATACATTTTTTCTAAATTTTAAAAAGTAGCAACATATGCGGTGCATATGCATGGGATTCATGGGATTTAGTGTATGTATAGCCGACGTGAAATCTGTAAACGGTTTGAACTTTGTTCTAAATTCAATTCCAAAATTGTTGATACTTTAATTAAAACGGTAGCCTAATGGTTGCTGTACTACTGTAACAAACAGCTTTTCGACTTCGTCTCAGATGATTTAGAGAGTTAAAATAAAAATAAAGGCTTGAGAGAGTCAGATATAAAAATAAAGCGGGAAATGATAGGATATAGAAAGTAATAAAAAATTGCAATAACATAGCTTAAGGTTAACTTCAAATCAATTTTAAACTATACTTTAATTTTACAGTAAATTTACAGAGGGCCGGTGGGAAGGGGCGAGGCGCTGAAGGTAATATGATGTTTAGTGCTGAGTCATCCGAAGTAACATGTTTTCTTCGGTCCTTACTTCTTTACTTCGCTTGTCCGCGTCCTCTTCGATGAATTTCATTTCGTGTCGAATACCCAGGAAATCAAGATGAATTAGTAAGGTGCGATGGTTCAGTTGGTAAGGCAAAGATTCAAATCCTGCTCTCACAAGCTTTCAACAATTTTTCATAGTGTTTCAACTGTCTGAACTTTCAATTTTTAAGTATTTTTTTTAAAAGAAGAACGAAAAACATACTGTATGGAGGTGATTGTATTATAGAAAACAGATGTACGAAAATATGGGGAAATTGAGATAAATGTGGCATAAATAACGCATGCTTGCGGCCGGAATTTCGCATGTGTGACGAAATAATGGAACGTTATGCACCAGTTAAATGTTTGTTTATTATGCCTGGAATGAAAGGCTCTACACAATTTTCAGGAAAGGTTGCCTAAAGGTTTATGAATACCGCCATTCCAGCATTGAATTACGGGTGTCGGTAGACTTAATGTGGAAGTTGAATCAAATTGTTATTCGGCCAATTTATCCAATTGTTCAATGTAACTGCTGCTGTTTTATCCCTTATACCATTGAATAACTACTGAAGGTATAGGCTATTATATACAATTACATAATATATATATATATATGTAGCCTATGTATATCCTAGAAACGTGCGCCCCAAGCCCTTTTCAGAATTTTTGGAATTTGCTGTAGATGCAGCAAACACTATAAAAGATTTTTTTAAAGTGTTTTTGTCCTCAATTTTTGTGTGCCTATAACGTAACAAACCAGGAACGAAATTATTAAATAAATAAATAATCATGACTTTGTTGTTCTATTACTAAGCCAGCCTAGCGGAGTTAGGGCTATAAAGCCCTCTCTTACACTCAACTAGGATGACCCGGGACCGCCTGCCTTACATGCCCTCCGAAGCATGGCCAGAAAATGTAGTCAGTATGGGACTCAAACCAACAGCCTTTCGATGGAAAGTCGGAGTCTGTACCACTACTCTTCAGGTTCTGGTTATTAATTAATATTATTATTTATATATTATGCGTTAAAAATAAATATATCTAAGCTATTGTATACTAATGAAAGCTCCTAATGAACCTTAACATTTTACTGTCCAGTAAACATTGTGCCACAACAATTTTAAAATTAAAATGAAGGTTCATTATGCAAATGGCATTCAAATGAAAGAAAATAAATCAGCACTGACTCAATTATTGCAGCAATGGTAGCTCATAGAAGAAAATCTGAATGCAAAACGTTGGACCAACAACCAGTGAGAATAACATTGAAAATTTGAAGTGTAAAGAGACTTGGTATTCCGCTGCTTTACATAATTGGATTACGGGACTGAGAAAAATACTGCGTCGCCTAAGAAACAAATATAGCTGAGCTGGTTCACTATGTGCTATTTTGGCGTAAGTCGCATCTGACGTCATTTATTAAGGGTCCCGAAGAAGACCGAGTTTGGGTGACACTCGCTACAGATGAAGGCTTCTTCTTAGTCGCCTGTCGAACAAGTAGAGCTTTACTTCCAAAACGAGTGTCGCCCAAGTCTTCTTATCAATTCTAAGGAAGTGATGCCATAGGCTACCAAAGCTGTAATAAATACGTTTTACAGCCTTTACATATGTAATAAATACTACAATAAATAGTACAACTGAATTTTAAATTGGACGAAACGAGTTAATTGAGTTCGAAACTTTGTGTACTAGCTAAGTACTGGTACCCAAATATATGCTTGACATGCAGTGGGAGTCCCCTTTAAGAAGATACTTGCCACACATAATAAGGGGGGATGGGGGTGGGGGCCTGCAGGAGACATTAAATATGGGTAAGGGGGGTGTGCAGTGTGGGCAGCCTAGTAAGTTAATGTTGTCTTTTCTGCGCGTCACATATGAAATTTGATTTAACACACATCTTCGGTATGAATTATTTACAAATATTTCAATTAAACTATCGTTGATAAGTACAGGTAGGTGTAAGAAAGGGTCATAGGCCCCAATCTCGCTGTATCTACATTTTGTTTTTTCAATAAAGACGTTATTATTATTACTATTTAGTATGACCCTAATATAGCAGTAGACTTTCAATCCTGACTTCAATTTGTAAAACTGTTGAAGCTTGGTGCCCTGGTTCCCTACCTGTTAATTCATTATATAAACGCTCCAATGTAAAAGTCGTTTAGACGTTTCGAAAATCAAACAGCTGTCAATTTAACGGGCGATATGTCGGCAGAGTGACGGGCCGTGTCTCCCCCCCCCCCTCCTCATATTATTGGGAAGAGCTCGGATACTTGAATATTGTCAATGGCATCGATCTGCATTAACAGCACTCACCCATTCCCATATCCGTTGAATACACATTCATGTTCGTTCCCTTTTACAAAACAGGCCGACGCAAGTTGGCTTTATTATGTGCGACCATTGCCAATTACCTATTTAACGAGATAAAGAATAGCTGTAGTGTCCTACTTTGCGCATTGGCGCCGATTTCAGCTTAGGGCTGTCGTATACGGTATCGTATTTTGATGGGTCTGTTAAGTGGTTTGATTAGCATACCATTTTCAGTACGAGTTGTACCGAAGTCTATAATAATCTATTGGGTACCAACGTCATTTACCTTCGTATGCTATTGCTATAGGGAAGTTTTGGAACGCCTACAGTGGTAAGCTGTCTTGATATGAATTTAGCCTGTTAGGTATTTTGGGGTTCAAAGTATGGACGAGAACAAGACCACCCGGAGGCAATAGCGTCTGACCGGGGCGAGTTCAGGAAATGGGTCCAGGGTGACCCCCCCCCCCCACGCTGCGCACGCGGCATTAAAGGGGAAGAAGAAGGTATTTAGGGGTGCTCAGCCTCCTTCTCTTGAGAGTTGGGGGTTCTTGAGCTCATAAGCTCCATACCAGCAGGTGCCACTGATTTGCCAATTGTTATACTTCACCCGGTCGGTCCCCAAACGTCTTGAGCACGGCTATTGTTTTTCCTCTTGCTCCGGCGAGTTGTTCGACAATTTCCTCGAAGGTTGTCTGATGGGTCTTTTACCTTGTGGCCTTGCTTTCGTCAACCTCATCCATCATTTAGACGTTGAAAAAAATCGAGGAATAGAAATATATCTCGTGGACAATCTAAAAAGAGGCAGGGGGCGCTTCAGAAAGAGAGATGTGGAAAGGATAACTAGCTCAGCAAATTCTGGCCAACTTCTTAAAACTCATGGGACTCGGTTCAAATCCACAGAGAAACCCAAATACGTAGAGCTTGCGCAACCCAACACGAGCTTCAAGTAATCAACGAGTTTTGAAAAATCGGAGATATTAGTCACTTCCCCTTTGCCCAAGCGTTAGCTTGTCTCGAGATATCTCTTCTCCGACTTACTTTTCGCATTGCCAACATTTATAACTGACATAAGTTCCGTACTTTGCTCAAGTTTTTTATCGCTAGGGTTTTGTCAAAACGAATAACTCTGAGGGATGGCTCAGGACGAATTACGCGTTTAATTCTGACCTGATTTTTTTATTCTGATGTTAAAGTACGTTTTTAGTACTTTTCTTTTGTCAAGTTGGATGGGCAATTCAAAGTCGGGATTTCCATTTTAAAATATATTTCAAAGATTAGTGTCTTTTATGATGAAATCTTGGAAATCCTTCTTCCTCGGTTTCGAAGCCTTTCAAATAAATTTCTCACATAGTAAAAAACAATTTAAAACTCCTAAGTTCTATCATGGAAGAAGGTGTTATATCCCACTCTCTCACATAATACTTCTTCTATGTGGGTACTACCGTCTTCTACAAATTTCATTATGTGAAAGGGTGTGGTACAACCTTTACCATGATAAAATCTGGGGGTTTTAATAAATACGACTTAACGTCTTCTTCCGTTCTTCATTTATAACATTCACTTGACTTCATTATATCCAGATTAGTTCAGCATACCACCGCAGTTACTACTGTATACATTGCTGTTGATAGGGCCTGAGAATACTGTACTATGTATATACAGTACCTGAAGTGTGTAGTCCTGTGTTACAATGCTGCCCATCACCCGACCATACCTGGCAACTACGACTATTTGGTTTCGTACAAAAAATCATTTTTGAAGAAATTCTGGATAAATCATTCCCTAATACATTGCACACCTTGCCGTTATTACTGTGTTGTAATATATTGGTCTATCCGTTCTAGACTATACTGCCGTCCCATGAATTAATTCTGTACTTTGCATGGGACTAGGTAAGTCAGTGCAACTAAAGTAAAGTAAATTTTATTTATCGAGAAATACATTCTACATAGTACATTTAATTAGTGGTTCAGAGGGGCACCTTTAGAAATTCCCGTGAAATTTAACCATAGGGCATTTATTAACCACAGAACTATCGCCGTAACTATCCTAATTGATAAATAGGAAACCACCCACGGGTTCACTCGTACCAATTCCTTTAAATGTAGGAGTTATTTGTGATAAGGTAGGTAGCGGACAGCGGTTCCTCCCAATATTCCTCACGATAGTTTTCAAGCGATCGTGGGAACGAGCTTTCGGCGACAATTATTAATTGCAACCAGAAATATCTGTGTAACGGCCTTACCTTGTTGTATCCATGAGAGCAGAGAACGTTTCAACCTGCGGCGAACTTGGTAGTGTGCAGAGCGTTGGCAGGGGAACATAGTGGGACATGATAACGCGCTGAGACTATACCAGTCAGTCTACGCGTGTGTCGAGTCCTGGTCACCTCCGATTTAATCGTGTGACTTTACCATGTTCCCCAAGTGGTTCGGAATCCACTATAATCAAGAGGTTCACCGTGTCAGTCAACTCCCCTTCCCCCGAGGTGAAAGAGGCTGCCCTTAGGGTGCCTCAAGTTAGCAAGCAGACTCAATCCCTCCACCAGGCTGACAGGGTTGCTTAAAAAGCAGAAATTCTGAAAGCAGCTAGGAGTTAGAAAGAAGCAAACAAACAACATATCTGTGTAACGTTATTTCAATTCTATTCTGGCTATTGAAAACGTTTTTAACGTCACCATTATCTAAAGCTGGAGAACAGGGAGAAATCGGATGATTGGAGGAAAGAGAAACCAAGATATAATTTTGATTTATTTCCAACAGAAAAAAAACTGTTCCAGAGACCGTTCGAAGCTGAAGCTTCTCCTTCAGTTTCACACCCTTCAATTACATTTGTGAGCACCGCAGCCCCAAGATAACTTGAAAATGATTTGAAGCAAGGGAGGCGCAAGGGGGAATCTGCAGCGATATTAGATTAACACTTGCCTCCCCCCCCCCCATCCCCGGGCAACTCTTGCCGTATTCCTCTGAGCACAACAACTGTAATCATACTCCCGCACTCATGTACTATCGCAATTTATAATCGCATTGCCATCACAACTTGCCATTGTTTGTTCAAAACTTGAATTGGAATTCCCCGTGTTACGCTGCACGATAGTACATTACATAGTACGATTTCGCTATAACTATGCTCATGTTATTGAGTGTAGTGAAGCTGTGATATATAGTAATACTAATAATAATAATGACCTGTGGGCTTCTTATTAGTATTAACTTACTCCTGCGGTTAAAAATGTTAACAAACCAATTTTGAATAGCACTTTCCATTGTAAAATTATCCCAGATTAGGATTAAAAATAATAGCCTTAGTAAGCCCACAGAAGAGCTTTTCATGGACCTAGGCCTACTGACTAGTCCGTTGCCAAATTCCATGCATTTTTGGCCACTGGCAAAGTGGCATACGTTCTTGATGTCAACCTACGCAGGCTACAAGCGATCATGGACAAGCTGAGACATGCTTACCATTGACGCAATGAAACAGGCAAAAGCTAGTGATACATGAACGTATGAGATTCTTTATAAATATACTATATACTTACCTGTCAGTTGCATTTTGAAAGAGTTTTCTTAAAAGACAATTGAGCACCTCCACAGTCAATACTTTGAATGGAGAGTAGAGTGTATGTAATTCTGGCTCAATTCCGACTGTCTCTTAACATATTGTACTAGTACTACTATTGTATGTTCAAATTTCGTATATTTGGCACTATCGCTAACAGATGTAGACGGTAGGTTACAACTCATGTTTGTCTTGAAAATGATAGATTTATCCAACAAATTGTTATAGTTCTTCATGTGGGGCTTGACAATTATTGTGTTCATATTGTTCTATATTTAATGAGGTTCATTTGTGACGTCATTTTGTAGATGGCAGCACCAGTTGCAATGATATCAAAGCGTTGATTTTTCCATAAGCCTCATACTATTTTAAAATGATTTTTAATTACGTATTATTTTAAAGTGATATTTTTATATAAATCATGGAGAATATATATATTAAATTATATGCAGCGAAATAAGGTCCAGGCATAGTAAAAATATTATAAAAAATGTTAAAAGAATTAATTAGATCCTAATAGCTTAGTTTTCACATGCAAACGGCGGCCATTTTGAATAATATGGATATCGGTTTGTCGTCGGCGAACCTAGTGACCAAAACTGTCCCTACAGAACCTCATACATTCATTCATTCATAAAGTTTAAAATACTCTTCAAAATACAATATTAGGACTAAGTTAAAGCAGCTTAATATCCGAGCTTCGCCAAAACATGCCTATTAGGCGCCAATACTGCATATATACTCGCTGTCAATAGCAGCATTTGTGTTCAAGTCTTTATGCTTTCACCATGATACTAATTTTACAGTGAAGAGGAATGTAAGTGGGGTTAAGAAATGGAAATTTTCAAATCCACAAAAGGGAAGGCGAAAATGTATTTTTCTAGGACACGAGTGTCTAGGAGAAGGGAGCCGAGAAGTAATTGCGTGGTGAAGGACTCTTCAGACCGCGTTCCACGCCCCCTTCAGTCTGCACCCCAGCCACTTCTCTTACTCGGCTTAACCATGCGTTTAGGTTGCCAGCTGAATTTTATTATCAATGAAAACATGAGCAAACTGTAGGAGAGTCCCCTCATAATGGGTAGTTCATTTCTTGGTATGTACCGCGGAATTCTTGGGTCAGTGGCGAATCCATAGCATAAAGATAATGTAACTGAAATGCTTAAAAATAACCTATTAGGTAATTGCCAATTGTTATCAAAATATTACATACAATAAAATGTGATAATTATAATGTACTAGTAATATAAAATTGTTAATTAATACTTACTTTACTTTATCCAACGCCCACTCTTGGAGTTTCCGTCATCTGGTGCCGAGCCTGCCAGTATATTTACGTGATGTCATTTTTAGGGCCCTGGATCGATTGACACGATAGAAGGTGGACAGCATCTATGCGTCCGCTGAGGCAAAGTGGACATTGGTCTGAAGCAGCCAGGCCTAGGCGAAATAGGAGAGCCTGCAGGTAGTCATGTCCAGTTGTGTAACAGGCGATAAAAGCAGCTAATGGTAGGTCTTCTTCTCCTTCTTCAAGTTACAAACAATATAAAATACGGTAATAATTATTTATGTAGTTTAACTGTATGTAAAAGTATTAAAAAAATAAACAGCCGGATGGCTGGTTGGCAGCAACATGTGACTTCGATGCCTCCACTCCCCCTCGATTAGAGGTCATGACGTGTTGTTAATTAATTGGAGCGTTTCCTTTTTGCAAAAGACTAGCCCGCATTCCCGTTCTGGTTTATTACTGTATCAACCCGTCAGCATAACACGAATTTGGTCGATGAGCATCGAGAGACAAGAACAGGATACTGTAGAGTGTACGTGGGGTTTAGTGCAGATGGTAACACGTATAGTACCATGAGTGACAAGTTTTACAGAGTCAATAGGGAGACTATTATGTACATACGTACAGTAGATTGTGGGTTCGAGTCCCGCTCTGTCCAAATTGTTCTTGATTTTTTTACTGAATAGAACCTATATATATTTTATTAATTATAAATATTTGCCCCGGAACCACCTCTATCCTATCGGGGGTTTCATAGTAATAGTTTGTAATTAATAGCAAACCACCTCGGGGAGGAAACTCAATTCTCCTTCGCGTTGTTTGCGCCTTCCTCCCCGTTACAAAAATCGTGAACAGAGATAACGTGTTTGCTAGGCTAACTCTCAATTAATACAGTATCTTGTGATAACCAACGAGTTCGAAGATTCTACGTCCATTCCTGTCTCTCTTTAGTTATTTACTTCCAATAAAGTTAAGTTAAAGTTAAATCAGTTAATCTACTTATTATAAATTAAAATTTTCCCCCTAAAATGAGCCCGGTTTTTTGTGTGCTGTATATTCATTCATTCATTGAGCAGCTGAATTTATGCAGTATCATGGCTTCTTACAACAAATGATCCCTAAAACTGAAAAACAAGATTCATACATTGCCTTTTTTGAAATGCTGAATATAAATATATTCCACATCGTAGTGTTCAGTTTATCGTAACTGTATAATGCCCACTCAATCCATTTAGACTTGAATAATTTTTTGGCGCGAAAGTATTTTGTGTTAGTGCGCAGCTTTATTCTCGAATGGTTTATTGCTCCATTTAAATACGTTACTCTTTAGTCGCATATCCATTACCGTTTTTAGATCCTGGAGACATTTCACCCAATTCTGGCTTGCCGCCAGTGGGAGAGCCATTCTTTCGGAATGCCCTCTTTATGCTATGTTAGGTCGCAAACCGCTGATGTCGTTCTACTAATATTCCTAGAAAATCTAGTCAGCGTGAAGAACGAATCAGTGATGCATTTTTTTGTCAAAACGAAATCCGGTTAGAGCATCCTTAATTTATAGGCTAGCTACTCGTATATTTAAAATACCGTACCTACTAAAAAGGTTCTCATAGAAGGACGAAACCGTCTCAAAATCTATAAAGCCCCCCTAAATGTCACAAATTTTAAGATATTAGGGCTGTATGGTTGACGTAACCATTGAATAAATATTTTATATTATTGAATGGAATATATTATGTACATAATATCGTATGTATACTGTATATATGAATGCATTAAACATTGAAAGTATCTAATATCTTATATATCCAATGACGTAATGCGTACAAAATAGGAAATAGGATAATGTTAAATACATTTCTCTGAGTTAATCTAATGTCTCGTAGGTATATCATTTTATTTAATATAATTATTTGTTATATTATACAGTACCTACTACAGAGAACACTGACTAAGATAATATAAGATAATAGCGGAAGGAGTCGCAGGACAGTGTGCATCTTAAAACATGTACTACCATAGACTAAAGATAAAGATAAAAAGTACTACAATACATTGCCGTTATCAAGCTTATATGTGGTATTTCATGGATCACTAGATTTGTTTTGTGTTGTATTTATACTGAAATACATGGATTTCACATCTTTGTATAATATATCCTGATTTGGTAGCTAGGTATACTACTGTATACCCCACAAATCTATACAAATAAAAGTCCCTTTAAAAATTTCAGATGCCATCTATCTATCAGATTTGCTTTTTGATCTACCATCAATACTAATAAATACTCTTTGAAAATATTAAAGAAGCTGTAGAAGCAAACCTGGTGTTATCGAGCCGATGCTAAGGAGATGCAAAATGGGACTTGCTACTTGTAAGAAAAGTTCTTCTCTTTGAATTTTAACACAGAGGAAAAATTCCAAATAAGTTTGAATTCAAAGTTGGTCAGACTCGCCTTATTTTCACTTTTATGCCGTTTGCATCCCCGTCACGAGTGCTCCATCGGAAACTATTCAGTAAATTCTCGCAGAAGGATCATCTAAAACTTAGCCCGTCTCAACTTGTAACATTAAGTACAAAATAACTGGTCGAGACTCATTTGTCATCTTCCCCCCCCCCCCTCGCTGCCGACAGCCCCCTACCTTTTCCTTCATATTCTCTGATTAATAGAAGTACTTTCCCTTTTCTAAGCCCCATTTTCTTACGTCCGACCTAATCCATTGATAATGCAAGAGCGACAAAAACCGCTGCCATCTCGCTCTCTCGTTATTTACGGCTATTGATTGTTTTCCTTCTAGCAAAAACCGAGAATACGACTAGATTTCTTGGGGGTAACATCTTTGATTTATTGATCTGTGTCGTTCACTATTTTCAAAATTGCGTTTATTTTCTGATAGGGTTCATATTTACGTACGTACCTTGACCGTCAGTTGTTTGTTAAATTTCGGAAATGAACATTGCACGGTATTGCACGGTAGTGCCACGCAGGCCTGCACCCCCCCCCCCTTCGAAATATTTGATCTTTCCTCTAGATATAGCCTAATTTAACTTTCCAGACGTGAGGCATTTCACTACATACTAAAGAATCGCAGCCCCGGTTACGGGCACGCATTGGTGGTGCAGTGCAGTATTCCTTGCCGAGACTTTACATACGTTCGTAGGATCTGCCTTAAAGTGTATAGTATATAAATGTATGAAAAGGGAATGGTAACAGCAATAATTTTCTTTCATTTGTTTCAGAATCAATGGCAAAAGGATGTCTATTGTCTATAGGATTATGCATTAGCAAACGGTAAGTTTTCTTAATCATTCTCTGTGCCTTTGCTTTGACGATACTTTTTTCAAACTCCATGTATGCTTAGGCGTAGGCTTTGAATAAATAATGGGCAGTAAGGGTCCTGTCAAATAGTTGATATGTCTAATGGACAGTTTCAAAGTTGCAACACACTATCGTGAGGATCTATGGACCCCATGGACCCTATGCGAAAAAGAAGTGGCAAATAAGAAACAACCGAAATAGACCCAATACTCAACGGAGAGGACATAGTCCGGTTTATAAAAGCGCAACGACTAAGAGGGCTGGGATGCGTCGTAGGAATGTCAGACGACCGCATGCCGGACAACATCTACAAGGCGAGCATGACAGGAAGACGACTGGCTGGATATCCTAGAAAACGCTGGAAGGATGAGTTAGAACCTGACGAAGTCCGTAGATGGTAGAGCGTCGTAGAAAACGGAGATGACTGGAGGAGTGTTGTCGAGCAGGCCAAAGCTCATCACGGGCTGTAGAGCCGGAAGAAGAAGAATGCACTGTCGTGATCATGGTAGGCCGACTCTCCATTTGCTGGTTAAACTGGCTGGCAGCTACATGGACTTTATTTAAATAAGCCAAAAGTACAAGACTCCTTTGCTAGAACGTCTGGCAGGTTTTTCTAACAGGAATCTGTTATTTTACCATAATATTCATGCAGACACCCTCCCCCTTTTCTGACATTATTACAAACAGTAATTCTGGCTCCTGTACGACACTATAACACGGCAGTAATACAATAAGCACGACCTGGCCTTTGGCCAATCCTGCCATGAGGAACTGACGAGTTATCGCCTCTCCAAAGAGAGAATTCGAAAAAACTCTTCTCCATTTCCCGTTTTACAGATCCCGGCCAAATGCCCTATGGTTAATTAAATGAGATGGAAAACGCGTCTCGGAAATTCACAAAGCTCTGCGGAAAACAAGTAAGAGAGTGCTGCGAATGGGGCTCCGATTTTTGATGGTGTGAGAAAAGTCATGGGACTTTATTCCGGCAGTTTTACGTGGCAGTTTTGTCCTCAATCATATGATTTTAAATGAGTTGTATAATTGTACAGCAAGACCCTGTATTTATACATTAGTGTAAGGGAAGCTTTGTAATGGTCGAAATTTTCGATTTGGAGATTTCAGTAGATTTACACGTTTTGAGGTACCAGGAACCAAAAAAGGTTATTTTTACGAAATGTTTGTCTGTCTATTCGTCAAATTGTGGGTAAACTACACAGTGTATTTCGATTAAATTCGGCATGTAGGTTCATAAAAACCATGTCTGGGAACTATTTCTCCATATTTTGAGCTTACTAAATTTTGGGAGTTTCCCCATAGCAAACTCAGAAAACGGCTAAAAACTTTTTTCTCAGTAACTGCTCCAACGATTTTCTTTAAATTCACGTGTAATGTAATCGTTATTAATGTTAACAATACGCAATAGGTCGCTTGCCTCTTGATGGCTTGGGTCTGGGGTAAATAATAAAAAGATTCAATTTTCATGAAAAATGACTAAAACATTATTGGTGTGCACTTCTACTCCATGTCACGTCTCATCCCGAAAGTACCGGGCATTAATGGACCAGTAGTTGAAGCGTCTATTAGGCGGTTATTCCACCGACGTCAATAGTGATAGGAATGCTGATATTGACGTGTTAGCAAACATTTGTAGACTGTCTTTAATGTCTGCTATCACATCAATATCAGCATTACTATCACTATTGACGTCGGTGGAATAACCGCCTTAAGGCATGCCTATGTTGTTACTGTTACTGTTGATACAGGTTATAAGGTACGTTACCCGCTTGAAACTACTAAAATTCTGCCAAACTAGTTTGAATGAAAATAAACAGCATTTCATTTATATCAGCTGAAATAGGAAAGGAAGGGTACACAGGTGGGAAAACAAATTTAGAGAAAAAGGCGGGAGATTAATAAATGGAAAGTGGAGAGACAGGATTTTGGAATTCATGACACCGGGGGGGGGGGGGGAGACATCTTGTGGACTGGAGTGGGTAATATTGAAAAACTTTCTCAAACTGGTTACATAATCCTTCTGAGTGGAAGTAAATAAAGAATTCAAATAGTTCGAAGATAAAAAAAAATTATTTTACAATATGTATGTAGATATTGGTGAATTTATTATTTTATTATTTGTAGCATTAATTGTGAGCTTGGTTGGTTTGACATTGCATACTAGTAATCTATTGGTAAAAGTTAATTCAAAATTAATATTATTTAACAAAGGGTTAGATTTAGATTAGTTTGACTTACATACCGGTTGTGTTAATTCTGGCAACGGGCTCCGCCCTAATTGTTCGATCCCTTTTTATGTGTGTTGTAAATAGGCTTATAAGTCATCTATAAATAATAAATAAATAAGGACTTTTTATTATTTATATTACTAAGCCAACCTAGCGGAGTTAGGGCTATAAAGCCCTCTCTTACACTCAACTAGGAAGGCCCGGGACCGCCTGCTTTACTTGACCTCCGAAGCATGGCCAGAAAATGTAGCCAGTGTGGGACTCGAACCAACAGCCTTTCGGGTGAAAGTCAGAGTCCTTACCACTACGCTACATGTCCTGTTATTCTACATGTATCTGTTATTCTTATTACGACTTCAGACTTCACCGCATCTGTTTCCAAGTGTGTAATTTCATAAGTATTAAATATAGTGTCAAGGCCTCGGGAGTGCCAAGGAGTGTATTTAGACCCACAACTTAACTGGTCGCTTCATGTAAATAAAACCTGTAGCAAAATTTATAAATGTTTATATCCCTTGAACAGAATTAGAAACTTTTTACCAATTAATATAAAGAAAAATATTGTTTCTACGCTTATTACCCCAATATTTGATTATTGTATTGTACTGTCATCCAGTCGCACGGATCATCTGTCTCGTCGTTTGCACCGGGCAATGAACTGTTGCATACGATTTATTTCTAATACAAAGCGCCGCAACCATATCAGCCCACAGAACAAAGTACTAAATTTCCTAACCACCTACAAAAAAACACAATACGACGCACTGATGCTAATGTATAAAGTAACACACTCAAGCGCACCTTCCTACATCATACAAAAATATACAAAATCACAGTCACAACGCAATGGCACAACATACGAAATACCACTGCATAAGACCACAAGACACGGGCAATCTACAGTAATATACGCTATTCGCCACTGGAACAGCCTACCATTGGAGGTTAGGGCAGGTAGTTCACTCAGTAGCTTTAAGAAAATTAGTAAACAATATATCTATAACGCTTGAGACTCTCTCCGGTCTTATAATGGTGACGACAATGGATCCCCTCCCCGCCCCCCTTCTTCTCTTGTTTCTTCTCTATTTAATTTTAAGCATCTATATATATTAATACAATATGTTTGTTTTTAAGGTTAGCATGAAAAGAAGACTTTATAGTCTTATTGTTCGCCCTTTGTTTTGTTTTTATTCAATAAAGTCGTTTTCAATTCAATTCAATTCAAAGTTTGCCGGGAGCGGGTAAGGGGGGCACAATCTTCCTCTAGCCTCCCCCCAGTTTTTTGGAGAATTTCCGCCTATGCATGCGGTAGAGGCACATAGAAACACTTAGTTATATGTTACATACATTAGTTACATTGTAATTACATTCAAATACCCAAGGTTCTAGCTTCCTATTCCTAAAACATATTAGGCTACTATAGTTGACGCAGCTCACTGTATACCAAAATATATTTGTTGCATTGGTTGGAAACTTGGCCCTGGGCCCTGGGGGAAGAATTAATATAGCAGCCTTGTACAGCACATGTTCGTATTGTAGGTTGAGACTTGTAGTTGAGACACTGTAGGTTTACATGTTAAATTTATGTAGACATACAGCAATATGAGAGATTTTAAATATAGATATAATTGTTACATAGGGCATGATTAGAATAATCCTCCCTAGGAAATAGCAATTGACCGTGAGCGTAGAGTGTGGGAGGAGGGGTGCAATATTATTTCGTTCATTGCTTTTAATTAAGTCAGAAGGTCGGGTTTTTAGCTTGTCCTATTATTTCTAAATTCATTACTTAATTTTGTAAAACCTGAACTCATGACGCAGAACTCTGTGAACCAAATTATACGATAGCTTTCCTATTTATACGTAGTGCAAGGAAAGCTTTCTGATGATCGAAAATTTCGATTTCGAGATTTCAGCGGATTTACACGTTTTGAGGTACCAGGAATCTGAAAAAGTGGCTTTTGCGAAATGTCTTTCTGCCGGTCTGCCTTGAGTCCGAGAAATGGTTTCGAGGTCGAGGATGGTGGTGGTAGTGGTGGTGATAGTTTTAAATAAATAAATAAATCTTGACTTTTTCTTGTTCTATTACTAAGCCAACCTAGCGGAGTTAGGGCTATAAAGCCCTCTCTTACACTCAATTGGGATGACCCGGGACCACCTGCCCTCCGAAGCAAGGTCAGAAAATGTAGCCAGTGTGGGACTCGAATCAACAACCTGCAGGTCCTGGTTTTCATGGTGGCGTATGTATAGGAACTTGAGTAAAACGGTAACGTTGACCGTGCAAGATAAAAAGGCTTCGCCGGTTAATTGGTGGAACCAGGAATTTAAAATAGCAAAAAAAGTATTAAAAAAACAAAAATGGCTCAAACGATTTTCTTTACACTTTCCTCAATTAAAGGTCTCAAGGTCCCCTATAGTCAATAATAGTCTTTCGGGAACAAGTCGAAATTTTGAGTTTTGGCATCTTACGCGTTTTTTCATTATAAGAAGACCTAATTTCCATCTGGAGTACATTTTATAAATGAAAGTTTTACCGTCAGATGACGACCAATTTATTTATTATATTTAGGAAAAGTTAATGGCCAAACCACTGTAAAAAGAGTAGATATTTATTTTGCCAATTTTTTATAACTTACAAACAATTTAGTGAGTTACACAAAGCTATGAAGCTCTGGCTGGCACGGGGACTGCGGTTTTGAAAACGGTTTATAGAGGGAATGCTATCATATTTCATCGGTATAGTCAGAATTAATTCGAAATATGGAACCTGTCCACGAACCGCAGTCATTTCCCTTGCAAAACGATTTTAATTCAAACATTTCTACCACCAGTATTTTCCTAGTAGACATCCCATGGGTAATACCGGTGATCCCAAACGATCATTCAAAGGAAATTTCATTAAGCATGTGAAACATATCTTGCTTTCCTAAAAATACGTTAACATAATTATAAGGAAAGCTTTTTGATGGTCGAAAGGTTCGATTTCGAGATTTCAAGAGATTTACCTGTTTTGAGGTTCCAGGAACTCAAAGAAGTTTGTTTTTTCAGTTTTAGCGAAATGTCTGTCTGTCTGATCGTCGAATTTTGGGCAAGTGCTCGGTGGATTTTGATGAAATTTTGTATTGGTTTTCAAAAATCATCGGGTTCATTTTTTTTATTTGGGCTAACCCAAATTTGGGGGGTTTTACCCTCCAAAATGGCTAAAAAAATGTTTTTCTATTTATTTTAAAAGTAAACATAGTAAAATATAATATATTTACTCAATAAATAATAATGATATAATACCTGTTTGAACCACCAATACCAATAATTACAAGAATTAATATCGTATGTATCCAACCTGTAATAGGTATAGATTTATTTATTTTATTTACATTCATTAGTGTTTCAAATACTGTATATCTATAGTAAAATTAAAAAACTATCACTGCAATCATGCTCATTCAGTAAGTACCTAAATACCTGTTATTATTATTAGGCTTCATAAATATTCAAGATTGTAATACCAACCATTAAGTAAAATATCCCTAAAACTTTATTCAATTTACAACATTTCATTAACGTTTTGGGTTGTTTTCGTTTTGAACATTTTCTAGTATATAGGCCTACCTACAACTTACATATACTCCAAATTAAATTATTATAGCGAACTCAAACAAGAAATGAAAGTTCGATGCTGAATATATTCAAAAAAAAAAAAATAGTTTGCCCCCAACCATTGTCCCTACCTTTAAATTAAATGACTTACATAGCAGTAGGGGGATTGTAAAATTTCCACGGAGAAATCTCCCAAAGTATTATCCGTGAAAGCGCAGCCCACGGGCAGACGTGGAAAAATTTAAAATTCTGAGAAGGACAATACAGGCAATTCAGTGATAAGGAGTCCAAAGTTGGAGGAAGCATGAAAAAATTGAGGCAGGGGAAGAATAGCAAGAGAAAATTTCAAAAACGCTTCAAGGAAAATTACAGCGCCCTCTCTTTCTCCGACTATCCGTACACTCATCTCAGTTTTAAGGAAATTTGAGCTTTCTACTCAAAATCGTTCAGAACTGAACTTTTGATTTATTTAAGGAACACTATCCACGTATTTTTTTCTTAAACGTGCACGAAAACAATTGATGTTTAAGTATTCGTCCAATAGGTTGCGTTCGAATCTTCCTCAATGAGCAAGGAATTTATTACAAGCCCTTTAGTGGTTGACACCAGTGCCGGGTTTGGCTATGGTGCCAGGAAGGCCAGGGACCTCACAAAAAAGGGGCCCCCACAAGAAGCCGAAAACTGCAAAATTAGAATATATTAAAAAAACATAAGCAAACAAACTAAAAATAAAATAAAATAAAGTAAATATGGCGGAAAATTGAACGTGCCGTGGCATTAATGATTAATCGCCTTACTCTATTCTATTTTGCAACCTCCATTTTATAATTGATAGCGGAATATTTGTCTAAGGGTATAAGACTTTTCACCCCGTGAAGGGGCCCCCCACACAATTCCGGCCCCCGGGTCCCCACAAGGCCAAACCCGGCACTGGTTGACACTAATGAGAATAAGTCGTTACTATGGAAAAAACAGTCACTACTTTACCCCCATCCTTACATTTCTACGATGTAACTAACGGTTAGTTTATTAGACAATATCTGCACGCAAGCTACAATTCCAAGCTACGAGGCTGTCGGTGTTCCAGTCTCATGAATTGCTGATAGCGTTGGCGTGGAAGTGCCGCGCCGCAAGCATCCCCCCCCCCCTCTCTATCGACCTTTTTGATATAAGAAAACAATCAGATCATGTGACCGACCATTCAAAATATTGGTTTTTAACGTCATTTCTCAACTTATAGCACCCGTATAGCTGGTCTTTTGACATTCTATACGAAAGAGATTCATATGCTTAATCGTATGTTATTTATTACGGTATATAAAATAACAGCAAATCTAACAGTGGTGGAGCGTGGAATAATTGCGAGTGTCATGCTTGCAAATATTTATTTAAGTTAAAAAAACACGAATCATTTTATATAGCATGTTCTATCTTCTTCAAAAGTCAAAATTTGAAAACAAAAAAGAAAACATTTGAATTTAAACGTGATAAGATTCTTAACTTTCTTAGACTGCGTTGATAACATCAAGCTGATATCCAAATATACAATACAATAAATATTCAATGTCAATACATTCGTACAGTCCGTTATAAAATACATAGGACGTAGGTATTTTCTCGAAAGCTCGAAAAATAAAATAAGTTGAATGAGCCTTATTAACAGAACTGTAGCTCAAATTTAACAAAAGTTGCGCCAAAGTTCTGAAAAGGTCCAATACTGAACACCAACTCGGTGTAATTAAAAAGCTCCCGCGGTATTGAGTCGTCTTAACATTCTTTCCCAAAATCAGTTTCCATTGATTCGGAAAATGGGTCCTGATTTCGATAGCTCAAAGGCAAATTTGTAGAAACTCAATCACTCTGATTAGGATGGTGGTTCCAGAAGGTGTCTCCTTTCACCTTTCACTCGCTGCTTTTGCCGTAGCTTCGACTTTAACTTATACACAAATTAAGTTACCGTATTATCCTCCAACGCTCAGTTCATTAGGCCTAATCGTAATTTGAATGTGTCTTTCCTCCACTATATATACGGATTTGGGGGTGCGCGAGACGCCCTTTTAGCGAGATAACTATTTTCAGAGTTAACTTTGGAATAGGCTACTATAGAGTTCTACCTATGTGTAGGAGTGATGGAATTCAATCCATTCATTTCAACAGACTTTATTCACGTATCCTATTATAATCTACATTACGTACCAATAACAATTTTTCAGGTTCACCACAACATCAGCATTGGTGAAGAATAATATGCATAACGGAGCCTCTACACCCATAAAAAAAGTAATCGCATTCTGCGTTTTTCGTACGGGATAATCACAAATCATATGGGAATATAAAAAGAAGTAAGCTTCACATTATGATGTATAGATGTAGGGGTAAAAAATATACGCAGAGACAAGTGTTGACTCCTCGCAGCACAATGCGCGAGGGGAAAATCATAGCGGAAAAAATATCGGGTATTGGAAAACAGCGCATTGATTTCCTATGGCCTCCTTTATTCTCGCTTAGACATGTGTCTTCTTTCGACCCAATTTTTTCCCCCTTTAACCTGCTCTTCTTTATCAAGTACTACACATGCTCATGATTTTATAAAAAACAATGAATTACGTAATGAAAAAGCACGGTGGCTAAATACTATTTACGATTTTTTGACAAACTACAGTAGCTAGGTGTTGTAGTATTGGCACTTTCAGTATCTCAGAGTACTTTTGAGGAAATCGGACTCTACAGCTACACGTTGTTTTTGCAAAGTCGATCGATCCATCATAGAGCCATAAATGAGAGTAGAAAATGTAGAAGAAATGGTCCTCTGCACATTAGGCAACCACTGAATACATCTATTTAAAAAAAACACCTTGGCACGACAACACAATGAAAGTCTAGGCTTGAGGACTGGTAGAGGATCCTCTCTCTTGCCGCTGCTCTATTTTGGTCAGCAACATGCCTAACAGCCAATTTTTCCCCTTACTAATGAAGGTTCTGTACGTATTAGGGTTAGGTTGGTTAGGGGAAAATGTTTCCTTATATGTCGAGTGTCGAACGTCGACCTTTCAGTTCACAGTCTAGCTCTCTACCAACTAGTCTATTCCTGACTACTATGAGATAAATGGGATATACTGTAGGCAGCAACGACAAATGTACTGTATTTCCACTGGGGGTATTACAAGATACATTGCATTGTCTCTGTTTATAACCATCAGCTCGCGAGAAAGCTTGTGGTCGTAGCTTTTCTCAGTAGCTGACAGCTGATTTTAATTATCTACAGCGCTGTCACATTAATTTCTGCCTCTGCTTGGTTTACAGCCATTGTGGAGATAGTGCCGGCTCCTCTGTCAGTGTCTAATAGCAGACATAGCTGCACTTCCAATATTAATTAGACAGATATTGATTAATATTGCAAACTGACGGCCATTCCGACGCTAATAAATGCATAATGCGCCATCGTGATACGTCTTGAACTCGGATAACGTCTGGGGTAACACTTAATATAGCAGACTTGAACAGTACGGTATTGTATTGTTGATATACTAGTAGACACAATATGAGGCAGTTTAGGTGTACTGTAAAAATGTATTATACAGTATGATTAAAATAAATCTTCCAAGAAGGTAGCAATTGACTGTAAGCTTAGCGTGTGGGTGGAGGTTGCAAAATGTTTTCTTTCGTCGTTTTAAATTGTGGTAGAAGTCGGGGGTTTCGCTTGCCATACCATTTTTAAATTATTTCGTTAGCTTTATTAAACCCAAAATCATGCTCGGGTTCTTCTCAATTTGTCTTTGTTGTAATCGGAGAAGAAAAATAACCAACATTTATTCGATCCAATATTTATTTGCTCGAAGAAATATTTGGAATGTTTATGCTGAAGCATACGATTTGAATCTGAATTAAGGTATTACACTTTCCAATTATTTTCTTAGATCCATATTTATTGGATCGAATATTGGACCGACATTCGTTTGTATATGTATTGTTCGTACGTAATAGGGAGGAATGGCACTAAAGTTTTCTTTACAGGACACTATAGTACTTGAATAATTCAATTTAATTATGTTAATTGACTTTACCGGTTTACCTTATCCTACTACTGTAGATAAACGCGATATTATTCGTAGTTTCAGTTGATTTACTTTCACTTTTTCCTCGCTTTTATCCTTAAGAGAGGCAGGTTTTCTACCACTCCTTGCAATTCTGTTCTTCGGCTGCAGTTGCCTCTACAATTCTGAGGTCTCGGTGGACTTTCGCTTCTACCGTTAGCCTGGCCCGTCCTCGTCTTTTTGTTCCCTCAGCTTCGATATGTTTTATCCGCCTTATCAGGTCATCTGGCTGCCTTCATTCGACGTGGCCACACCATGACATGTCGTCGTTCCAGGACTTTATCCACCTAACCTTCAGTTGATATATGCAGTGGATGAATTCATAGAAAGAAGTAAAATGCTTCTGGAGCAGAAGATTTGGATTCGAGGAGTAAAACATGGCTTTGTACTTAGGTAATGAAGCAAAATAATGTTATAGGGGAATTAATACCTTTAACTTTTTTTTGCCTTTTACTATCGAAGCAAATACTTCTGTTTATGAATCCCACTGATGGCATGGTTGTCATTCTAGGGCTACAATCACGTTGTGAGGGTCATGCGGTAACAGTAACAGTATGCAGCAATCCAACCAAGGCTAGTGCCAACGTTAAATATTTCGGATGGTCTACAGCAGGGGTTCCCAAACCGTGGTCCATGGACCACCGGTGGTCCACAGACATATATCAGGTGGTCCACAGACATATATCAGGTGGTCCACGGACCAAAGTAAGAAGTACGAAAATTAATCAGCTGAGCTATTGGAAATTTGAAGTAAAATACAGTAAGCCTTGGCACTGAACTATAAAATCCGATCGATACCAGTCCCAAACATTTAATCAAATATTAGCAAGGTAGGCACAAATCATCCAAGAATTTGACGATTTTTCTGTCGCAGCTATGGTGGTCCACGGAAAAGCATAAAATAATCAAGTGGACCACGGCCAAAAAAGATTGGGAACCCCTGGTCTACAGTCTACACTATAAGTGTAGATGGCGTGAGCCGAAACCGTTTGTGAATTTTTAATTTAATTTTATGCGTAAAACTATACTAAGTTAATTTTAACAATGAGTGACAGCAAGTTTTACAAAGTTACTAAGGAGACTATTATGTTTACTACACTATAAGGTGTAATAATATATTTATTTACATATAAGATGCCAAATTTGTTAATAATTGATAGATGACAGTCTTGTCTGGATAAAATATACGGCTCGTCTCAAACTGTTGGGAACTCATAGTTAAAGTTTCGAGACTAATCGAGAGGTGTTGGAGTTTGGGGCAAGTCGTTACAGTTAACGTTATGCGTGTGATTTAAGCGCTCAGCATAGAGGTAATCCCCTTCACCCCCCCCCCTTCCCTCCCCCAGAGAACCCTCGAGGGATGACAGGGCCAATGCCCGACTATATTGCCCTCAATAATCCCAAGACATTGCATTGGGTAATTCGCTCACTGCATCAAACACTACCATTTATCAAAGGGGATAATTATTCTACTGTCGAATGCGGGTCACATTCTATTGGTGGGAGTTTGGAGGAGTGTTTAATTAATTGAGGTCCTCAAAATCTTCAAAGAGCAGGTACAAAATATCATGTCGTAACTCAACACGGCGGTGGCGTAACAGAAGGGTAGCAAGTTATGCAAGACGTAAGGGGGCCCCCGCAGAAAGGAAACAAAATGTAAATATTTTGGAAAAAAATATGAATTTTAAAAAAAAACTAATTTAAAAAAAGAAAATGAAAGTTTAACAACAAAAACTAATTTCGTGCAAAAAATTTCTGTGACGTACGTGATTGCAAAAAATGTAAGGGGCGCTCCACTTCTCTGTCTTGCGTTAGGGCCCCCCAAAATTTGTTACGCCACTGCTGAACTAAGCTACAGATGCATTCAATCGGATACAATCTTTAAATTATTTGCATGCGATTAACGCTTTATAAAAAAAAAGAACCGGTTCGAGTTTACTCGAACATGCTCAATTTAACACCTAAAACATGCCTGAAGTGGGGAAATCATCGATAGAATGGTTATTTTATTAAAATTATTTTTTAGTCAGTTTTCGTTAAAATTGAGTTATTTTTATTTATTTACCCCCAGAGGCAAAAAAACGTTCGGAATCCACTATAATCAGGAGGTCCACTGTCTTATGGGCCCACACCGTGGCCTGGGACTGTGTCCAACCATTCTACTACTTCCCCCAGAGGCAAACTATCAAGGGGCAAGCGACCCCCCGAATTTTATTAACATTAGTAACGACTACAATATACTGTATGTGAATTTGAAAGAAATATTTGGAGCCGTTTTTGAGAAATAATTTTTTTATACGTTTTTTTGGAGTTTTTTGAGAATAAACCCTCCCCCCCCCCCCCAAAATTGAGTTGGCCCAAAATAAAAGGAAATCTATGAACAGACAGGCAGACAGAGCTACAGACAGACATTTCGTAAAAACAACTTTTTTGGGTTCCTGAGACCTCAAAATGTGTAAATCCGTTGAAATCTCGGAATCGAAAATTTCGACGATCACAAAGCTTTCCTTATACTATGTATAAATTGGAAAGCAAAAAAATAGTCTGGCATTCTTTTCACTTGCCCCAGCAACCTTGATTTCTGCTACTATCATATAGTAGGTTCTTGGTATATCGCGTAGAGCTCATCATTTCTATGGATACGCCTGAGAGAGTAGCGTTAGTTATGTATAATCGACCAAATTTTAGAAGAGTAAGTGCGAACTCTAATGAAGTAAGCATACATAAAAGATTTGAATTAGATTTCAAAAGTTTACAAATTTTTAATATAAAAATGGAAGTTAGGTTTCAGTCAATAATTTGAAAAAGGGAAGACGGTTGAACCCTTCTTTGGTACATTTTAATGGGGGTAAAGTTGTAACAAAGTTTAGTACTCGGGGAATCCCTAAAATCGCTGTCCAAACTTTTATCCCAGTCTTTTTTAATTATCTCTCTTTAGTCAACTTGGGGGCTCAATTTTTTAGTTCGTCATCAAATTATAAGTCCACTCTGCTAGCACTTCCTTTTAGTTTATCTCTAAACCCGTAAAACCCGATGAAAATAATTACTTCCATATAATACTTGCGGGTTGGAAGAAGGCTAATGTCACAAAATCTGATAATTATTAACTTGAGCCTTATCCCATTCGCTATTAGCCGACCCAACCATTTCGTCAAAGGACTATAGAAGCACCAACTACAAAATAACCTTTCCACAGCCAATGGCGAAGGCTCCATTTCATTAGAGCGAAAGAAAAAACATGAGTGTCAGCAGTGTTCAAGATATATGACTGGGCTGCTTTGGCTGATGTTCGCAAAAGGTAAGCATGGTCTGTGCTTACGTTAAAAGGGAAAGGTTTATTTATGTGGCTGTATATATCTACCGACTGTCTCCCATGATACATATTCCTTCACCCTCGGCGGGAGATTGTTAATGTCGTATCTCAAATGTATTGTAGTACAAATATTACAGTTGCTGAGTTTTAAAACAGTCATGTAAAAAACTGTTGCTGTTGCAGGATAGCACTTCTGATATTGAACAAAATTAAGGTTTTTTTCTCGTTTGGTTTTGAAAGGGGACTAGGCTACTGGCGATAAATCGGGCTTAGGGCCATAGTACATTACACGCATGATAAATTGTAAGAGTGGGCCGAAAGGCCCAAAATTTGCCCAAGCTTCTTCCTTTCTTTTATTAAACCATCAGTAATAAAGTTAATCGTATTTTGCAGAGAGGAATTTTGAAGTTTTGGCGTGGTTTGTGGTAACATAGTGTTTCTAGTTGGTATCTCTCATGACTACCAACAATTTGTCCAATTCTCATCCTGCTGCTATGTGCCGTTGTCTCAATGACCGTGTACATGATAGAGCGATCAAGAAACCTGTTGGAATGTACACAAATTTGTTCGTCTGATGAGAGTTGGCATGCTTGTGAGGTGGTTGTTGGGTGGCTACGCATATGGGACGAATGATACCAAGAGTTAGGTACATATATAACGATGCCGGGACTGGATCTCTTTATAGTATAAAAGGTAGTTCAATCAATTTAATGAACGTATACGAATAACCTCTTCTTTCGCCTTTGCAAGTAATGCCTTTGTTGAGTCGCATGCTGTATGGAGACCCGCACGTATAAAAGCAAGATGCCAATCATACCTTAATTTATGGGCTTATCTAAGCTAATGAAAGGGTGTAACTATAAGGACATAATGACCGATGTGAATCCTAAGGTTTCAATAGTAGGTCAAACGGGTTACTGTAAACCCAAAGGGTTAAATAAGGGCTACCGGAAAACCCGACCCCTTTCGACCTTAGCATAAAAAAGTAGAATTAAGAAAATGAGAATTAAGAAAATGAGAATTTCGCTTGCACGAAAAAATCGCTTCACCAACAATTAAAAATTCCTTACAATGCTATGAGGAAAATAGTGCGAAGCATAAAATCAATATTAATATATTATTTGATATTAAAAATTAATATATTGTGCTGTAGGCTAGATAAAATATACATGATGTTTTCGACTTAGTAGTAACATAATAACGGATAAACAGCACTATTTCCCGCGTTATACAGCAAAAAATTAAGTGTCACAGTAACAAAATTACCATATAAAAAAATAATCAGTACTAAAAATTCAAAAGAAGATATTGTGATTCAGTCGTTCCATTTACAACATGATAACTTCTCAATTTGAGAGACGTGCAGAAGGTACAAAGTATGAACTGCTAGAGCGAAAAGAAAAAAAGAAGCGATAAAATGTTCATTAACGTAGCAATAAACTTAAATTAAGAGCATGTAATGCACAAATATTTTCAAGTAGTTTCTGCTGTTAATTTGGGAAAATAAAATTTCGCTGAAAGGTATTATATGATAGCGCCGTGTCTGCTGCAATACACAGACGTGATTCGAAGCTCTAACTGGTAGCATTAAAAGGTTTCCTTTTATTGGGTGCTACTTGAAGCTACGCTGTTTGACTATTTATGTCTCTTCTTATTGCGATTTAAAGTGTTGTTTTAACAATAAGGTGCGTAGAACTCCAGAAATTCCATTGGGATCGAGCCCTAGTTCGATAATAAAACAATCGTACATAATTACATAATTTAAAAAAAGATCAGCACATACTGTATCAGTTTGTACATACCTAAAAAATTAAAAGGGGTCAGTGTCCACAAACGTGGAGCTGAAGGGGGTTCCCAGGGTCGAGGGGAGTGGTGGCATCGATGCCACATGTTGCTGCCAAACAGCCAACCGGCTGCAACTTGAAGAAAAAATTAATAGCCATGGGATGTCCAGATGTTTGGCAGTTGATTTAAAAGCTTGCCTGTTTAGGATCATTGATTCAACATTTACGTTATTATATTTTATTATATGTTTTGTCCCCAATGATTTACCATACGATATGTCTCGCTTTGTATTGTATGATGTATTTATCCAAGTTTGCTGCAGAGCGAGTACCGTTACTGCCAGCCAAATCCCAATTAGGACTGCGGAGAGTCCCGTTACCACTAGGAGAAACCCTAAACTATTAAAATGTACCGTTAAGCTCTAAAATAAATGTAAAAATGCAGATATTAGTTAAAGGCTAATTATGTATACAAGGGAGACCCTCTAACTAGGCCCAAGGGACCTGTTATGGAAATTAATGGCGAATTACACTTTTTTTACTTTTGCTCTTTATCTCGGAAATGTCAAGTTTCCAACGGGAGCTCATTTTTACGAAATTGCCATTGTGTCTTAACTAATGGCTGCACTCGACGTTGATTCCCATGCTAGTGGAAACCCATTTAAAAAAGTAAAAGTCGATGAGTGGCTCATTAAAGTAATGGTTTTGTTATTGGGGAACTCGGCAGTCAAATGCGATGTCAGAGGAAGGAGATTACTCAATGTGCGGCGCCCGTGACCAGTAGCCCATCTTATAAAACTAAATTTTCTAATTTGGCAGCGTTGAGAAGTAAAGGATTGTATAAATGGTAATGTACCTCTTTCGTGTAAAAATTTAGCATGGTGGCGATCTATGCAGCCATTGAGAGATGAAGTTAAATCCCTATTTGTTTCAATTTTTTGATTGGTTGGCCGTAATTATTTTCCCATACGAAAGGAGTTCCTTAGATATTGGAAGCAACTAACATGGCGAACTTCTGCAAACTTCGCCGAGTAGTTTGACATAAAATCCATGAACAGTTGGACATTGCGTTAAAGCTACTATCTTGGGGACCTGGAACCTCACAAGTCAAAAGGTGAAAGTCTCAAAATCGAAAAATTTCAAAGTTTTCCTTGTACTAAAAATATTTTTAATTTAAATTTTTTTTGGGTGTTAAAATCATTTAATTAATGCGTCATGCTGTGGATTATTCAAGATATATTGTTTTATGCATGGCCTCGCCGCTTCGGGCGCACTCCCTACAGGCTCTTGCAAATGAATCCACTTCATTATTTGCTTTAATATTGAAGTTGTCACATATTATTAAACCAGGTCTCACCTAAGATTAAAATTTATGGCGATTTAGGCCCATAGCAAAAGTGAAGGGAATCTGTGAAATAAATAGCTTGTGTAGCTTATTGGTTAAAGGCTATTGTTAAAAAAACATTGAGCTCGATTAATCTTGTTGTGGTAGTAACGACATATATTGTGAATCGCGTTCCGTTTACACCAAAAAGTTTTCAATTTTTTCTTTGGAAGTTTATGCTTTGTAAATAAATGGGTGCTAGTTTAATTTATGGAAAATGTTGATGTAGCCGAAAATGGTTATAATGAAATAACTACCGAGGTATTTTTATAACAACTACCGGCTACATAACTCTCTAAGCGCTACCAAACAATATCAATACTGTATCCAGTAATAAGATACCATTGTTTAAAACCATATTCTTTTAACTGCTCCATTATAAATGTGTACATAGCGCCATAATTTAATTAAAGGTTCAGAAAAATAAATAACGCAATATTGAAAAAGCGAAAGAAAAGAGGAAAATATCGTATAATTCTTAAGGAGTGCTTGAAGATGCCAAGTAAAGTGGAAACAAAATATTTCGGTGAAATTAGGAAGTTTTTATAAAAGTTTTACATCATTTGTTTTTTCTGTGGTGAAGCTCTTCCCTGGTAATTTTCAGAAAAATAAATCTATCTCATCAGAGGGAGTAAAAACGAAGTGGAGGTCTCCAGTATAATCTTGCGCCTCTTCTTCCCTTTATCCAACCTATCTACTTCACCCTTTTTCACCCTTGCGGACTTTTTAAACACGTCTGACAGGATCTAGAATGACGAAACATTCCAAGCACGTATCCAAGGCTTGGACACCCAGGACCGCTCCTTTACCAAAATTTCAAGTGGGAACCTCTTTCATACGTTTTATACGGTGAAGAGTAGACCATCACCAATAATTTTATAGCTCAGCGAAGATACAATAACAATATATAATGAGAATCATGAAAGCCCCCAACATGACATAACTA